>CM066982.1:91787922-93087922 GCA_033977485.1 Hydrangea macrophylla | reverse complement strand
GTAAATATACACTTGCAATTCATAATGCTCCATTGATAATTGAAAGGGTAGGTGGAGTTGGTGTGGGTCAAGGTGTGTTTGGAAATCAAGCTTATGGCATTAGGACAACACACATACTACAAGCATTTGCCAAACAAGGCCTAAGGGAAAACTTTAGCAATAATAATTGGGTATAAAGAAATTTGTCCAATCAGTTACTCCCAAAATTCTGTGGAAGTTTAACACTGCGCGGTCAGTTTTAAACCTAAACTAGTATTTTCGTGACACGGTGTTTATCACAAAAATACAGAAAATTCATTTTAATGTTAGAAATAGTTTTCTGATTTTATAAAAATACAGTTTGAGTTTTAAAAGAAATAATTCCACCGTTTTGAAATACAGATTTGAAATTTAACACAGGTATTGCCAGTTTTTATGAAAATTGCATTTTGACCCCAAAAGTAATTTCAATAATGAGATTAGTCAAGAAATAAATTTTTCACATAAGAATTTAAATAAAGGCAGACAATGTATATTTAATTTTAAATATGGCAATGCAAGAAAATGGGGGTTATTACATAAACCCTTGGTCATTCACAATCCATTCTTATTTACGTAGTGTACACACACCCAGAGGCAATTATTTTTCTATCGAAAATCTCAACAACAATGTACTCCATTCCCATCTCATACCTCACTCGTATACTATCCTTTGGTCTATCAGTCCATGTAGATCCACCACCATTTACATAGTTATACGACTCCATGAGTCTCTAGTGTTTCACTTCCACCCTCACACAAGCTCATACCAAGCGTACTCATGTATCTCAACTCTTACTGAATTTCTGACTGCCTTTTACACTGAACATATATTCCTTGTATAACATCTCAAGGTTTCATACCTTATTTAACGATTTAGTATTTCATAACTCTAGTCAATCTGACTTAACTCCAATTCAGATTCTCTAACCCTTTATATTCGCCATTCTGATCTCAATTTCATTGTTCACGAAGAACTTGCTGTCCTAAGTATTTCATACTATTCCCGTAACCATCTGAAGACAATTCAATAATTTGGTCTTCCCAATCAAGTACCATAGTCTCACTGTGTTTGATAAATTTCTTATCGACTTTCAATTCACATACCTTTCGTGACAATACTCAAGTCAACTCGTTTAACAGCACTACTACCAACTTACTAATTCCAAGTGTACAACATTCACTAACCCTTTTTACTTTAGAATTTCCAAGTTGATAATCTACTCACGTAGAACTCATTCGTTTGACGACCACCGTTTTGTCTCAAGCACTAAGCATACCATGTCCCACCACGATACTCGTCTTCCAAAGTCCTCTTGATACCTTATTACAAGTATTTAACAAAACTTTTCTTACTCAAACAACAGTTTGATTTTTTTTTTTTTTTTTTTTTAAACATGTTAAATCACTTAAAAATTTTCTTGGGATGAATTCCAACATTTTCAAAATTTCTCCGACCTTGTTGGAATCTAGGACCACTGAGACAACATTCCATTGTATCCACCATTGTCCTCTAATCGCTATACAATCCTACTATCATATCTGATAAGGTACTCAACGTACTCCTAAGTCTTCATTCCACTTCTACAGTTCTTATTTACTTTCTCATCAAAGATTCATCTTCCCATTTTACATTTTCATTTCTCTAACTTGACTTACCCAAAGTCTCTTTACTCTATCCACTTTCACAATTGCTCTTGTTCAGTATCGTAATAATTATCGTACTCCAACTTCCAGTTGACAACCACTTGCTTCAGAAACCCAAAGATGTTTTAAAAGCATTAGAAGAAAAGGTTTTCGTTTTATTTTGAAAATACATTCAAAATCCAGGTTCGAGGTCGCCTGTACTACAACTCTCTGTGCTAACAACCTTTGCTACAATCTCCCTATCAAGGTCCTCTCATCTCCATGTTGTCCAAATATCCACTCGATTCCTCTGAATCTCTTATCACGTTCCATAATTCACACTTATCTTTTACTTCCAGCCTCCTATTCCTACTTCCTTTATTCTATCTCTTCTGACAAACCACTACAAAACACTAGAGAACCTTATTACTCTTCATTTCTGTCCATTTACCCTTCATCAAGAAATTCTACAGTTTCTCCTTCAAACCATATCGTCCTTATCGTTACATCTATACGCACATAATCATCAAGTCTAAATAACCACTCCCGAAGTATGTCATCAATTAAACTTCTACCAACTGTAGTTTCAAAACGTCAAAGTATACTCTATCATTCCCGTTCTTAACCCCTCCTCTTAGGTCAGTTCTCCAATCCCAACATTTTCACACATACAATCGATCAAGTAGCATTTACTTCTAATCCTCATACCACATCTAAATCTACCTTGGTGCCATAACCATTCGAAATCAGGTTCAATTGAGAGATTACTCAATAACCACAATACTCATAGCTCGTTAAGATATTTCTCAATTCCCAATACATAACACAAGATAGGTTGAGAGATTCCTCAACCGTCCAATACATACCGTAAGATAGGTTGAGAGATTCCTCAACCATCCAATCGTCTCAATGACGTACAATAAGTCAAAAAAAAAATCTTCAACTACCTGACATACACCGTATATACCGTAAGATACTTCATAAGATAACCTCGTACGATTGTATCGTAGGTTAACACCGTAAGATAAGGTGAGAGATTCCTCACCGACCCCATACACGAGCAATACATGGTGCTGGACTATCTTGCTACCATAATACCCAACTGCACATCTCTATTCTCTCGCTTCACAGCATCTAACCCATGTCTGAAGAACTATAAAGAAATCTCATCTGACGTTCACTGCTCAAACTCCGTTCTCGGTTAGATCCCCCAAAGGACACTCATCACTATCGTTGAAAACATCCACTGATTCGATCAAAAATCATTTTCTTTTAGCTTAGCAATTCCACTGTTCATCACTACCAAAATATCATCTTTCCCTCTTGCCACAACACGCGGTCTATTATAACTCATGATAACGTCATCTCATCATACAGTTCCACATCCGTATGATTTAACCGATTCACAAATGCATAAATACTATGCATGTATGGCAATAACATAATCATGTATGTATAGCAACATACCATATGCATCAAACATCTCTAATATGTATGGATGCAATTTAGAACATGTGACAATTCACTCAACACTCCACTCGTCGTCGAACGTTCCCAAGGCTCTAAACTTATGCTCTGATACCACTAAATGTCACAGCCCGGTCCCACAATAGCGGAACCGGAGCCCGTGGCACGCCACCGAGGCTAAACCAATTCATTAACGTTCCCAAAAATTAGGTTTGAAGAACACACGCAGCGAAAAACAAAACACATTTTTAAAACCAGAGGTTCAGTCGACTGCTCAGTCGACTGCTAAGTCGACTGCTCAGTCGACGGAGGCGGGCAGGGATTTTAATATCAAATTTCAGTCGACTGAAACTGGAGATCCAATCGACTGCTGAGGGGTCCAGTCGACTGCCCTGGGGTCCAGTCGACTGCTTTTGCTAAAAATGAAGCAGTAGCTAACAGGCTCAGGGGTTCAGTCGACTGCTCCCCTGGCAGCAGCCCAATCTGCAAAAAACAAGTTTAAAAAGCTTCCTAACTTCCATCCAATGATCAACCACTCAAATCAAACTCAGTCCAAAGTAATCTTAACTGTATTAAAGCATTACCAAACATAATTACAACGTTTTAAAATCCATTCTGACATACCAAATTAAACATGGGTTAAAAACAACCAAATTCTTATTACAACATTTTTAGGATCCCAAAACTACAAGATTAACATTTCAAGCTTCCTCACAAGCGAACTCCCAACCCACGTACTCACTTCTGCGATTCCTCGTCAGCATTAACACCTGAAATGGTTATTTGAATAACCACACATATTTCGATTTGTTTAAGCTAATGCTTAGTGAATAAATCAACATATATACATGAATGATAAACATGTCCGCATTCACATCTCTACATTTCATACTAGTCGCCGGAGACTCACGTGCCCGTCCATATTCCCAATCCGCGACTCCTCGCCAATAAGTCCACGCGAAAGGGTAAGACCCACGATTCTACAAACAATCGTGCGACCTTAATGCCTATATCGGCTCCACAAAATGGCACGGTGACCACGTGCTCCTTCTGACCCACATAAGCAACTTAACATGCTCAAATACATATCACCATGCTCGCGATAATCAAAACATATCACCGTGCTATTGAGCCTACTTATCAATATAAATGCCCAATATAAACTACATAATATATCTCTAAGGATTAATACATGTTATTCAAACATAACATGAATACATGCCAAGAAATCACTCCAAAACATAGTTGAATCACTCACCTCCGATTTACGCTCTTAAACTTCGATTCAAAGAAAACCCGTGCACAAAGAACGTGCAGAAATCCGTCTAGTACAATTCCTATGGATCAAAATTCCATTTATCAACTTTCATGAAAAATTCTAGAAAATAACTTTTCAGAAAACTTAGCCAAACAGGCCCTAACATATACCAAAACGAAGCTCTTACCTCAAGGAGCTCGAATATGAAATCTGGGGGAAACCAAACTGACGGAAGGTCGTCGTTTGGCGTCGCAAAGCTCTAAGCAACTAAATCTCCTTCTAGCCCCCTTTTGGCCTCCTTCTTGAGTTTTAGGTTAACTTATGAAAAAAATCTAAGTTCATCTCTATCTATATATAGGCAACATTCTCGGGGAATTACGTTTACCTCCCCACGAGTTTTCCAAACTCCTAATCAGTCTCTGAAACTTTCTATACAGCTTATTCATAGCTTTACGAGTGAAACCTCAAAATTATAAAAGTTTTTGACTAAGTTTCGTTTGGTTGCTAAAACGCGAATTTCTATATGACGTTTCTGAAGTTGCTAATTAGCCTACCAAATTAATAGCGTGTTCATTCGTCCTCACCAGGATACTAAATCTAACAACAGAAATAAATTCTAAAACAGAAAATAATACAGATATTGAAATACACAGGTAAACATTTATTTTCAGATAAACATTTAAAGTGTTCCACAGTGACCGTCTCATACTCGGAGAGATGTCACAACAACAAAATTCTAAATCACCACAGTCTCAGAGGGTTCTCTAATACAGACACCCAAATCAACTCGTGAGTCAAAACTCACTCAACCATGTGTCATAGGACACGCCACATCACATTATCATGCATGACAATATGATACAAATTCAATAACACAAATGTGGGTGTTATAGTCTCTAACTCCAATGACCATCAAGTGATAGGAGTAGTGATTTGAATCCAAACTTTTATCCATGGATTTAAGTTCAATTTCTTTGGATCTTGTGAAATCCATGCTATACTTCATTAAAACCTATGAGCATATATGCCTCATAGTCTTCAATGACCATCAAATGGTAGAAGAAGTAGTTTGGTTTGAGCCCCAACTTCATGTTTTAATAGTTGAGGCCAATCAACAAACTTGAACTAGCAAGACAAAAACAGTGGGTTCACAAACTGTTTTTGATCAAAGATTTTTAGTTCAAGATCTAACCGTTGAAATCAAGTGA
This sequence comes from Hydrangea macrophylla, assembly GCA_033977485.1. NCBI lineage: Eukaryota > Viridiplantae > Streptophyta > Magnoliopsida > Cornales > Hydrangeaceae > Hydrangea > Hydrangea macrophylla. The sequence continues at coordinate 93,082,345 of CM066982.1, read as the reverse complement.
AACCAACGGGAAAATATCAATAACACATTGTTTTACCACTGTGATTTTTGTTTTAGCAAGATTTTGTGATTAGAGAGGTTTGATCATGATTTTTGTGAGCTAATCACAATCTGTCCAGAGTTCTAGAATGCCTTCAGAATAATAAGTCTGTTTTGAAATTAATAAATCAGAACCCTAATAAAGTTTTAGGGGTCTCAAATAATTTTTTATAAGTACCTTAATGTGTTAGGAAGGTACCCTAAAAAGATCTAAGTGTTTCTCATTTTTTTTACTATTTTTAGAAAATCATACAAGATCTATGGACAGAGGGTTGCAGAATCCTGAGTGAGGTCTAGTATTTTTCATATTCCCGGAGATCTAACCGTTGAAACCTTGATTTTCTTTTTGGGTTAGAAACTAGACTCACAGAGGCATAACATATCCAAAAATCAGTAAGATCCAACCATTGAAAGTATTTTATTTCCATTTTTGAACGTCTGGTCTGCTCTCTGTAAATCACAAAAAAACTGCTACTGTTTTTGTCTAACCTTATTTATTTCAACTTAAGTAGTCTCCCAATGGCTTAGGACTCAAATCATGTTTTGAATAATGATAATTTAGATTAAACCCAGAGGCTAAGTGATCCAAATTAGTGAATAAATTCATATCTTATTCTTGTTCATAATCATTCATTCATTCATATACATTGATGCTTATAGTTAGAAATGGTTCTTGGACAAAGTTGGACTTAATTGAATTTAAATTGAACATGACTTAGGATTGATTTACTTTTTGATATTACGTCTACTATGAGGCATGTGTACTAACCTTTGTTTTGTAGCGCTTTGAGGTACAATTTCTCAACCCTTCTCTAGTTTAATCTATTTCATTGATTTTAATTGATTTTTCGACCCCATGTACGACACCTTACCTTAGGTTTTGCCTTATGTGAATATATGAATTAGAGACCTTTCTTAGGTTTATTTTTGCATGCATTGCACGTTTGATATTCGCGGCCGAATCCCGGGTATGTTTTCTAGTTCTCTATTGCATATCATGATGTTTGCTAGTTGAATTATGTGACTTATGAATGATATTTTACCGTTAGCAATTTTGCACCCTTTCAACATGCTTGTGTGATGTATATGTATATATGTATTAATTGAGGGCATGCTTAGATTAATAATTTGATTAAAAAGGATGTTGAGTAGAGGCCTATCGTGAGATAGGATGAAAGGGGGTGTTTTAGTCCGCCGGGCTCCTTCCCCTTTCATTCCATAATCCCCGGACCCAGTTTATCTTTGGTTTCGCAAAAGATCAGTTTCCTTTTAAATGGTTTCTTAATTTTCCTTTTAAAAATTAAGTGGCGACTCTTTGAATTTGAAAAATATTTGTTTTAAAAGTGGGTAAAATTTGAAAACCTGCGATATCCACACGTTGATGCGTCCTGGACATTCGTGTTCAGGCTTTTCAGGTTACAATCAGGAAGAACCTTATGACTACGCTAATTGAGAACAACTGCTGGAAAGAGAATTTACTTTTATATGCTTTAAGTTTATGTGCTTTAAGTTATGAATTAGTTTTGTAATAAGGATGACTGTAATAGATGACAAGTTATTATTTGTTTCAAGGTGGCCTGTGCCTTTAGATGACCCGTGCTGTAATATTTATTAAGTTAGAAAAATTTTATAAGCCTTGATTGCTCTACTCTGATTAATGGTTTTATGTTGTTCGACGTTTGAGACGGAATCGATCCTTCAAACTGTCGCGACCTACGGGTCCATAAAGGAAATTAAACGCTTTCCATATTTATGCTACGTCGGGGCGTGACAATCACCACACGGAAGCACTACTTGAGGTGGTTGTGATTGGATCCTAGTTAATGGTGCACACTAGCTAAGCTATAAATAAGGGATCCCATACAGGGTATTATTCAGAAACTTAGAGATCAAATAGGTTCGTGAGTCATGACTTGTTTTGCAAGAGTTGCATAGCGGACAAGTCATGATTAATCAAAAGATCGAATAATGACCACCACACGGTGGCTTTGTTCTTTCGTTTCGATATTCCGACGACTATGTTACAATATAAGAGTTTTAAGGATTCTTTTATTTTGTACTGTTTAAATTTTGATAACCATATTGAAATGTCTGTTACTTTTATTTAATTTTAATTTCTTCAGAATTTAAAATGTCTGGATCTGCATTTAGCTCACTTGCCACCATACTCATACAAAATAAGCTAACTGGAAACAACTATTTTGAATAGCAACGTAGATTGAACATCGTTTTAACTACGGAGGATCACATATATGTCCTCACTACCCCGTGCCCTGACGAACCCATGGCAAATACTTCAGCAGCTGCTAGACGCGAGTTCGACAAGTGGAAGAAATTGAATGCGATGACTCGTTACTACATACTAGCATCTATGACTGGTGTGTTGCAACACCAGTACCAATCGAATGATTCCGCAAGTGCCATCATGACCTCCCTAAAAGAAATGTTTGGGGAGCATGGCCGACCTGCTAGGCAAATAGCCAGACAAAAGATCATGAGTGCGAAAATGTTGGAAGGTACTCCAATCAGAGATCATGTTTTAAAAATGATTGGTTATTTAAATGAACTGGAGACTCTTGGTGCCAATCATTCGCTCAATTTCAACTTAATTACGATATGAATCAAATGAAAATTTCAATGAGCGAATTGATGAGCTCTCTTCAGTTAGCAGAAGGGGTGATCAAACCTGAGGGCAATGTTTTGAACGTTGAGAAAAGCGCTTCATCTTCCCGATCTGCGCCGAAAGGCAAGAAATGAAAGAATAAGACTGGCACTGGTGGTTCAAGTGTTGGACCAGTCCAAAAAATTGCAAAATCTAAGGGAAAAGAGCAAAGGGAAGGGGAAACAGGTAGTCAAGGAAAAGGAAAGTGTTTCCAATGCGGTGACAAAGGCCACTGCAAGAAAAATTGTCCAGAATTCTTAGCTACAAGAGTTCAAGGTATGATCGAATCACATGTGATTGAAGTAAGTTTTATAACGGATACTTCGAACACTTGGTGCATTAAGTATGGTACGACTAACCATATTTGTAATTCGTTGTAGGGGTTCAGATCAACCAGAAAGTGCAGTGATGGGGAGATCGTGCTTATTCTAGGTTCTAGTGCAACCGTTTCCGCGGTTGCTATAGAAGTAGTAGTTTTAGAATTCCCAAACAATAAAGTTTTGATCATGAGAATTAATAACTGGTCTGAGCCAACAATAAAAAACCTAGGAGGTCCCACTCTTAGCTCTGCCAGAAAGCTTGGAGAGGCATATGAGGATGATGAACTCATTGATTGAAAGAGTTTCAATTTATTCAAGGTCTGATCGATTGAACTCTGTTCCATTCGATCGATCGCACTTGCTTCGATCGATTGAAGGTTTGATTAATCGAAAGTACTTCTATCGATCGAAAGCTTAAAGTCGGGTTGGAAATCTATAAATAGTGCAGCTGCGTATAGAATTGTTAAATCGTCATTTTTATTTATACAAAGCTGCAGAAACTGTTTAGGGTTACCCAAACCTTCTATACCTCTCTATTAGGGTTCCCACCAACCCCTAGTCTTTCCGGGAGTGTTCACTGGAGACATAAAGGTGAAGACCATCTAGAGGAGGCTGCTGGAAGATAAAGAAATTATAATTGGGTTCAAGACATAAATGTAACATTTTTGTTCCCCTTGTGTACTCATCTATAGAGTTGGTGAGTAGTAGATTCGGGCTAGCAATAAAGTTTTGTAAACAGTTTTTCCACTACGCATGAGATTTAAATTTTCGAAACCTAAATCCATCATAACCGCCCTGTATAACTTTGTCAGCCCCCTCTCCCCCCACCCCCCAAAAAATAAATAAATAAATAAATAAATTATAAAAATTCATGGCCCCGCCTTTAGTCTCTCAATATGGAACACTTCCAAACGCACCTTACTTCTACCTATGTAAGTTTATAAATTGATATTTTTAGAGGGGAGATCATAAGGTACAAAATTCAGACTCTTACTTCACTTTACAAAGTCTATTGATGAAGGGTGTGTTTCAACGTCCACAAAATAGCAAATTGGTGATTTCAAATTGAGTAACATCTAAAATAGACGCTAAATAAGTGAAAACTGTTAATGTGGATAAGTAAAACTCTTTTTTAATTTACAAAACAAAAGGAACTTAATTTTAGATTTTATTTCAAAGTTGCATTGACATATGAACATGTAAATAATTAAGAGTTAATTAGTATAATGTCCATTTTACTCTAGGTTTCTTGCAATAGGCCCAACGTATGAAACAATTTCGTCTGAAGTCCACACTACAAAAATTGGACCAAACTACCCTTTCCATTTCTCATTCAAAACTGCAATTAATAACCCCAACTATTTTAGGGGTTTTCAAAATTCAAATCCCAAATACCTAAATGAGAATAATCACATTATATATGCATCTCTCTCTCTCTCTCTCTCTCTCTCTCTCTCTCTCTCTCTCTCTCTCTCTCTCTCCGGCGATCATTCCTCGACACCGGAGACATTCACCGGCGCCCGTGATCGTGTCTGAAATCCACGACTAGTAAGTAGTTTTTTTTTAGATTATTTTTGAAGAAGTTCATGGAACATGTGTGTGTGTGTGTGTGTGTGTGTGTGTGTGTGTGTGTGTGTGTGTGTGTGTGTGTGTGTGTAAAGTTGATGTTTTGGGTGTTTTCTTTAATGGGAATTGGTTCTTGCTGGTGTTTTTATGATTAGAATATATATTTTTTGGTTCCAATTTTGTGGGTTTTGGATATTATTTCAATTTTTCTGTAGATCTGAGTACTTCTAATGTTTGGATTTGATTCCCATGGAAGCACATTCTCATTGTATTTAAACCCTAAATCTTAGTTTTGTATGCATCTGTGGCGATTTGTTCTTTGGAAGTTGACGCCGGAGAATTTTTGAAAGAATCTATAAGTACATTTTTTTTATTTTTTTTCCTTTTGGGCTTTATAATTGTGGATTTATGCTACTGATGGAACTCTCTCTCTCTCTCTCTCTCTCTCTCTCTCTCTCTCTCCCTGTTTAGAGAGAGAAAGCTCAGGCCATGGCTCAGACCATCCTCACACAGGACCTCTCCAGCGACCTCACGCTAGTCGATTTTGGTGATTGTTTCGAACCCGGTTGATGTTTTGACGTATGATGCTTGGAAGCTTTCTGGGTTTCAACAACAATGGCAATACCGGATCTGCTCTCTCTCAAGCTATACAATGGAACCCGATTGTATATTATGTTGTGGTTCAAAGGTTGTGGTCCAAAAGGTTGTAGTGTAAAATTTAACACTCTTGTTCTTTCGTCAAAAGTTGTGATGTGTTCTTGGTTTCACATGTTATGGTGCGAAATTGTATACTATGTGAATGAAAAATGTGATGTCAATGAAATATTGCAGTCAGTGTAAAATGAATGTGCAAATGAATTTGTGATAAGACAGTGTTCCTTTGTTGAATAACTCGAATATGAGTGTGAAATTTAACACTTTTATTCATTCTAGTGTGAAATTTAACAAAAAAAATTTTTTGGTGATGGTGATGAATGACTGTTAGATCACCCAAGAATGGTGAAATACGAAATTAAAAAAGATATGTGTAATATTAAACAGATTCTAATGTATAAAGCCCTACAATTATGGCATTTAGTAACTTAATTCCTAAAATATATGCAAGATTTAGTAACTTCCCAAAATTATGGGATTGAGTTTGACCAATTGTAGTATACAATAAGTTTGGTAACCTCCCAAAATATATGCAAGATTATGGGATTGAGTTTGACCAATTGCAGTATAAAATTTTCACACTAATGAACTAGTTGCAATGTAAAAACAAACCAGTTGCAGTGTAAAATTTCACACTAATGAACCAATTGCAGTGTAAAACGAACTAGTTGCAGTGTAAAATTCAATACTCGCATAAATGTATGGTGCATAGTAACAGATTAATATGTTATGTGATCAATGATTATTGGTAGAACATACAAAAATGGGATACCCACATATAAATGGCGTTAGAAATATTAAAATACCCATAATGTACAAGGCTAAAGTTATGGGATTTTATTTCCATATATTTGATATGCAAATCAATGGGATCTTTAAAATAGAGTTATTACCATATATATATATATATATATATATATTTATATATATGTATGCCTGTGTATATGTATAGGGGTAAAAAAGTCACTAAAACTATCTATAATTGGGGATTGTGGACTAATCTCTAACAACATTCACAATTATAGGGTCTCTCATTGGGAAGTACCAATTGGTGGGTCTATTATAACAAACATTGGTAGAATGGGATTTCCCACTAAATTTTTCAATAATTAAAGTGTCTAAATCTGGTAAACTTAGCATTTCTCTTTAAAATTAGTGCATTATGTATTAGTTTATTTAGTGCTGTTTGGCTGTCAAAATTAACAATCACACAAAGGCACAAATGGGATCTTTGGATTGAAACCCATAGTGTATCTATGGTCTTTCTTTATAATAAATTAATTAAAATTCTACTTTACTGTTTCAATAAATTACTAATTAAAACCACAAACGCACTCCCTTGTCAATTCTTTCAATTTGTTAATATTGAGAATAAAACACCGCTAAATAGGCTAATTCATAATGGACTCATTGTAAATAGCATAATTCCCAATTTTGTGAATGCAACTCATTTGATGAAAACAGGATCTGAACTGATTCATTCGGAAAGTTAACATATGAATTGAGTTGGTAAATTTAAATTTAGAACCACATAATAAAATAACCTCATGCCATCAATTAGTTAATCTAAATTTGGAAAAAACAAATTAGTCTCACAACAGAGTAGTCTGTTGGGCTGTCGGTAGAACATCTAAACTGTATAAACTTCTGATGTTGGTGTATATATACATATTGTGATTTGTGTGTGTGAAAAACATAAACAACACCACCCAACAGGCCAACATATAACATGAGGATCATATCAGAAACAAGCCCCCAAGTTGCCTCTGCCAAAAAAGAAAGGCCAGAAAAGTAATTATAACAACGTGAGATGTTGGGTGGGGGCAATTGGCAAAGACAGTTTCTTTGTGAAGTCATCAGTCATGTGCAGTTGTTGGGTTCAGATTTTAGCACAACGGGGGTTCTCATTAGACTGCTTAATTATGAGCATGTTTTGTTATTATCTTCTTATCTTATTGTTTAGTATTTCATAGTACTTGTGATTGAGAATACATACTATTAATTATGAAGTTAAAAGATACGAACATTTTTTTCTTTCTTTCGCATGGCAACTTAACCTTTTACCAAGTGGGGCCAGTGGTCGGCTGACTAGTAGACCCTTTTTTTTTTTTTTGGGTGGAGGCTGGCTAGTTGTCACCTGACTCAGCTGTAGCACTCCTTAAACATCTCCTTCTTCTTCTTGGAAAAGATTTGGTCGGCATTTTAAAAGGCCTCATTTTCCTTATCAATTCTTCTTCTTGTTCATAAGATGTTAATGAGGCCTTGCTAGGGTTCAAGATTCGGACTAGTGCACCAACTTTGTCAGATATTAGAGAAATTATGTTGTGTGATTGTCACATCTGTGTGATTTTCATTTTGATTTAAGTATTCTACGGGTTCCACGTGAGTCTTTCAATAGTGGAGTGATCGCATTAGCCAATAGTGGGCCTAGGAATTTAATCCACTGGGGGCAAAAATGACGATTAGGGTTGTATACGAGCCGAGCCGTTCAACAAGCCGTCACGAACATGTTCGATAAAGGCTCGACTAGGCTCAGCTCGTCTGGTTTAATAAACAAGTCAAGCTCAAACACACATGAGCTCAACTCGATAGAGCTCGTGAACACGTTTGAATAAGGCTTGTCAGTAAGCTGGCAAAAAACCTCACGAATAGGCTTGATAAAAGCTTATATACTGGCCTATATATGTGAATCTATTAAATAACTAAGTAGTTTTAGTAGGCTCGTAAAAAAGTTAGTGAATAGGCTTGATAAAGGGTTTGTGTATTTGTTTAATTTATATATGTATATCTGTTATAAAGTTAGGTAGTTTTAGATGATTCGTGAAAAAGATCGTGATCGGGCTTGAATTTCATGCTTGTTTAATAATCAACCCAAGCTCAAGCATACATGAGCTCAGCTCATTTAATAAACAGCCAATCTCAAGCCTGGATTTCAGACTCGTTTAATAAATAAGTCAAGCTCAAACACACATAAATTCGGCTCGTATACACCTCTAGTGACGACTAAGGAAGATAATACTTTTTCGAAGTATTAATACATGACAAAATCAAATAAAGTATTTGTAAATACCTAATATTTTCAACACAACAAAACGTTAAAATGACATAAGAACTTGCTTACAATACTCCTCCACATCAAATCTCATCATAATCTAAAAAAAGCTCTCTAGTTAACAAGTACATAGTTTAGTAAAGTTCAAATATTTTTTAAAACTATCATACATAAACTATTTTTTTTTTCCAAAAATTGAGTGGGGGGCGGCCACCCTACTTGCCCCCAGTATGGGTCCGCCACTGACAATAGCCACCACACGTTGTGACGGTCACATGGAATAATTTTTCAAACACTGGGTCACATTCAGTGTCGGTCCTGACTTTTGGGGGGCCCTAAGCGAACTTCGAAGCCACCTTAAATATTTACTTTCGTGTTTTTTAGCTGTAAAATCTCCAATTACATACATGCATAAGTTTATATATAATAGAGTATAATTTCAGTCCGAGGCTTTTGAAATTGGGTGCCCAAAGCGACTTGCTTGCACCGCTTGGAGTCAGAACCGACCCTGGTCACGTTGAATAGTTTCTCCAAATATTGGGAGCTGGCCTTGGTGTTACATAAAATTGTGGCATGCTGTTGTGACATTTTAGCAGTACAAAACGTGAAAACGATCTTCTTTTTCACATCTAAGGGCATGTTTGGAAACAACTTCTGTTTTTTAAATTCAATGGCAGAAATTTGCTTTTGGACAAAAGCTGCTCAAGGTAACTTTGGGCCAATCGCATATTTCTACAATTGAATATGTGTGATCATCTTTTTCTACTATGTGAGTTTTCATGGAAGCTTTGGGTATTGTGTCTTGACTGGTGGAATATCAAATGGTGTGCTCCTCTGGTGTGTTTCTGATCTATGTCCAGGAAATGGCTTCCGAAAAATGTGGTATTTGTTGTTTGATTCTATGGTTTGGTATATTTGGTTACCTAGGAATGAGGTGGTCTTCAATGGAAAATCGGCAGACCTTAGTTTTGTGGGAGATATGATTAAGTCTCGGCTATTGTGGTGGCTTAAATCTCATGAGAGGGCGGTGAGGCTTTCTATTAGACTATTTCCCATATGTTCAATTTTACAGAGGCTTGTGCGGTGAGCAGGCGTAGAAATCTCCGTGTATGGTGTGCTCCTCCGATGGGCGGGTATAAGTTCAATGTTGATGGGTCAACTATTGGGAAGTCGGGCCCAACGGGGGTGGGTGGTGTGCTACGTGATGTGAATGGTTCGGTCAGATTTTTTCGATCAATATTGGGATCCATTGACTCTAATGTTGCTGAACTTAGAGCTATCCCGGAGGCTCTGGAAATGTTTTCTGATTTTGATGGAGGGAAAGGTAAGTGTCTTATAGTGGAAAGTGATTCTACAACATCATTGGATTGGGTCAATGACTGAACGGGTGGCATGGAAATATTTAACAATTTTCAATAGCATCCATAATTTTCTTAAAACGCTTGGTGAGGTCCGTTTTGTTCATATGGTTGGAGGAGCAATTACTTTTGCGGATGGATTAGCTAAACAGGGATTGTTTAAAGCTCTCTGATGTAAGGGAATCGGTACTGATATTGAAATGATGGATAGATCGCGGTGAAGAGGGTCAGTTGTACGTGGGTAACTGGGTGCGTGCGTGCATGTGTGAGTGTGGTTGTGCGTGTTTGCTGGGTGTCGAGACTTTCTTTTGGGTGGTGTTAAGTTTTGGGGTGTGTGTTTTCTTTTTTGGGGTCCATCTGATCGGTGTCGATGTGATTTTGTTGTGGTGTGTGTTCTTTGGGATGTCTCGATGGGGGTCTTACGTGCGGTTGCACTGTGTCATGCCAATAGTTGTTGATGGCTTTCTGCTTCGATTTTGAGAAATGGTTGTGAATGACCTTTTCTGGTATTCTGCGAGTGTGGTTTTGAATCTGAACTTGGACTTCCTCCTCATGTGTGCTTTTGCGGCTACGAGGATGAATTCCTTTGCCAAATTGTGAGATGATGTTAGCAGTTAAGGACAACTTGCAAGTTGCAACCTCAAATTCTCTCTGGGACCGTGTTTATTCTTTGATGTCTGTGTCCTGGATCTCTTGATGTGTGAATTTCTCAAGGAAAAAAAAAAACTTGCTTGTCAAATAGTTTTTTTTTAGCTTTTGGAGCTTCATAAAATTCTATAATCACTTATGAACTTCAATGTTGTTGTCCAACCTAACGGTTTTTAAAGTAAAATGTTGTAGGTCAGGTCAACCCAACCTTAAAATATATATTTTTTTTTGGGTAAACAGGTGAAACCTTCCTTGGACCCAAGCAAGAAACCTCGTATATTGGACTGGACTTTTATTACTGAGTACAAAATTGAAAGTACACCTTAGCATAAACAAAATATGAATTGCTATTTTCTCCCCAATGTAAAACTTGCACATAGAATGATGTAAGAGAGAACTTTAGCAGATGCAGCAAAATGAGGGGAAAAATATGAATGCCGGCGAAAAAAATGAGAGACAAGTAAACACCAGGCTAATTGGGTGTTAACGGCACTAAATTTGTACCATTCGAATTATTATCATGTCCTGAGACTACAGGAAAAGAAAACAATCTGAACCCAGTTTTAAAAATTTTATTAACATTATCCAATTTTTTTTTCTTTTTTTCTTTTTGATATTATTACACTGCCCACCTCTACAGAAAACAATCTGAACCCAGTTTTAAAAATTTTATTAACATTATCCAAAAAAAAAAATTCTTTTTGATATTATTACACTGCCCACCTCTTAACTTCATTCTTGAATCTGCCACTGGCTCCAGTTGAAATATGGTTTATCTATCAACTCCGAAAACATTTCTCTAAAACAGAAATTACACTGTACATAGTTTAACTTCACCAATGTACAGAAATTAATCTAAACAATGATAAGAGTCAATTTAGACTAATGCATAAATAATTTTTTAGATCGTATATTTACAGTTACTAGGAACATAGAGCATTCGAGAAGAGTGTAGGAGTGTCCTAAACAGATTAATAAGTTCAGTATTAAAATTTTTTATACAAAATAGTCCTGAAAATTTTCATAGTAATTTCTTCACCAGCAGAATATATTAAACTCTGCAATTTTGCCTTCGAAGCATAGGGTAGTTTAAAACATACACAGTTCTAATCCTATGCAAAAGCATATAATTGAAATTTCACCAAGTAAGCTTATGTTGGAATGCACAATAAGTGTAAATGTCCAAATACAACAAGACAGGAAATTTACGAACATCCGGGAGTCTATATTAGAAGTATGAATTATTTTATTGCGTATAATCTTGGTAGAAAAGTTTACCGAGTAGAATCACTGATTTACAATGAATAAAAAGGATGAAGCTGAGTATCTCTATTCAAACTACGTGTTAAAAATTCCACAAAATGGGTCCTAAAATGTAATGTAAAATTATTCGGCCTATGTGTCACAGGTATATTGTCTGTAGTCCTAACCGGAGCGTCATCAACAATAGCGCGCTAATGGAATTAGCATCACGCTTATATCATCGGTGGAGCCTCTTGAAACAGAGAGGTCTGCAAGCTTCTTACAGGCAGATAATGGTTCTGGCTTATCAATCCCTATGCACAAATTGCGAACAATATTTACTGCTTCCTGATTGGTAACCTGAAAAAACAAAAGAGAAAAGGGTCAATTCAAGATTGAGCAAAAACTAACACGATTGTAATCATACGAGAACATTAAGGCAGAAAATAAATTTACAATCTATTACCTTATCCCACAAGCCGTCAGAAGCAAGAATTAAGAATTCAAATTCTGGTTCAATTCTAAGGATTTTGGTTTCTGGCTCTGCTATAACCCATTGTTTGAGATGCCGATCTCCAACTCCTCTTGACACAGCCAGAGATCCCTGAATTCTCCAAACACCACGGCAACAATCCACATAGCCACCCTACAAAGATTATATGAATTCCAACCCATGAGTTCAAATTCAGAGATATTAAGCATTTTATTTTACAGTTGAATGAAACAAAATATTTGCATCACAGTCTAGTTGCTTACCAAGGACACAATTCTATTCTTTTCGTCTTCCCTTGAAGGGCGGTGATCAGATGTGAGAGGCTCCGCAATCCCGCCTCTGCTCATTACGGCACGACAATCACCGGCGTTGGATACCATGAGGTTGCCTTTCCCAATAAGCGCTGTGACGCAGCATGATCCACCGTTGAGATCTTCTTCACTTAGGAATGCGTTATCGGTATTCAAGTAGCCGATCTTAACTGCCTCTTCTATTTCTCTATCACCCTTTCTTTCTACTTCGTCTAAAATGTTTTTATCCAAGTTCTTTGCTGCAAATTCAGCAGCTTTTGCACCTCCATGTCCATCAAAAATCCCAAATATAGCCTGTATACACCAAAGCCATTCCATATCAGATTTCAATTCTATCAAATCGATAACAAATATCAAGCAAAAACTTTTTTTAGCAGCTTCAGTGGATTGAACTGATACATAACCAGAATATCCCCAAAACAAGGTCTTCTATTTCCCCTTAAAAATATATTGTAATGATTTCATGACTCGATTAGTAACAAGTAATTTTCTATCTAAATAGCTAAAAACGTTTTAGTTCTGATCACTGTTTCCATTGAACTCTGGGGGAAATTTTTTTCTAAACTTCACCATAAGGAGAAAGGGGGCTTCTTTTTTTATTATTAATTTTTTGGGGGGTGGACAGTAAAATTAAGGAAGAAAAAAGAAACGGCTTTTTTTTTTTTTATTAATTTCACGCGCAAATTATTATTCTCTTCTCTAGGAACACTTGCAGACAGAAAAAAAAAAAAATATATATATATATATATATATATTATTTGCCGTCAAAGTCAAAAAAGGGAGACCATAAGAAGATGGGTCAAAATTCCATCAATTTCCACAAACCCAATCACTCACCACACACACAATCATCAAACTAAATCAAAATTTTCAAATTGCAAATCAAAAATTTGAAAGCCCTAAATAATAATTACCTGTTTGGAATCTCCTCGAAGATTGACAACAGCCGAGTATCGATCCTCCATGGCTTCTCTCCTCCCTCTCTTGCAATACACAGTATACTCATCCCTCTCAACCTCCACCACATCTATCCGTCCCTCCACCGCCGCCGCCGGACCACCACAAAAGTTCAGCGACGCGATCGGAATATCCAGCCGCCCCGGCCTCTTCCTCTTCAGCAACGTCGTCGGAGAAGTCGAAGACGAATACGAAGAAGAAGTTGACACACCGTCCGTAGAAGAAGCTCTAATGAGGCCGCTCGGCGGTTTCTGCAGCCGAAGCCTCAAAGGCGACGACGGAGAAGACGAAGAAGGAGAACGGGCTAGGGTTAGGGTTTCGGGGGAAGATATTGAAGATTTGCAGAAGAGAGAAGACGAAACTCTAGAGGGAGAGAACACGGGTGAGTTTGAGATCGCAACGGTGCAAGACATTCTGTAACGTTCGAATTTTGTGTGCGCGCGCGTGTGTATGTGTGTGTGTGTTTTTTTTCTTCCTGGTTTCTGCTTTATGTTAAGAATCTAATCTAATAAGATGAGAGACTGTGAGATAGAGAGAAGGAAAGGGGATTTTATATGGAGTGGGGAACGAATCAGATGGTGAGGTGTATTTGCTTCTCCGTGTTAAAATAGCGTGGTTTTTTGTTTTGTTTTTTTTTCGTTGCTTGGCCTTTTGACCGTGATTGAGGCAATCGTATTCTTCCTAAAGTCTAATTTGCCATTGAATGGTTTTTTTCCTTTTTCTGACCAATTAACTTAACCGAAGCTCTTGGTCTCACACGGGAGATCAAAGATCGACAATGTTTGGCACACACTTTCAACATTATCTCAAATCATATTTTTGAATGTATATATTTTGTATTGTGTAAGTAGTACACAAAAAAATAAAAAAAAATTCAAACAACATATGGTATATGTATTTAAAGCATAAGATGTGATTTGGAATGTGGTTGAAAGTGTGTACCTAGCATTATTAATCAAAGATTCAAAATCCCCAGGAGTTATGTGAGTGATTTGAAAAGGCAAATCTCCATTAGTTGGACATTTTCTTATCATCCAGTCACCTCCCTAATTTACCTAGTGCGTGTGTTGTGGGGTCGGTACACATGTCTGAGATTTACCTCATGTTCTAGAATCTAGCCTGATAAAACGACAATAAATAAATCATTTGAATTACTAGCGGGGAGGGTTTTTTTTTTCCTCTGTCCTATTTGAATAAAGTGTGTCGATAGTTTGGCCCGAAATATGATGTTGCGTGTGCGTCATGGGGGACAGATGGAGGGATTTGTCATCGTCTCTAAAAACACAATCGTATGATTCCCATAAACATCTTTACTTGTCCAAGTTGGATAAAGCCCTTGGTCTTCCTAAAGAAGGTCAAGGCTTCGAAGCCCTCAGTAGTCGATACTAGTGCATATGTTGTGGGGTAGGGGCACAAGTTCGGTTTACCCTTTGTCCTATTTCGATAAAATTGTTTTGGTAATTATGTCCTAACGGTGAATTTGAGTTGTGAAGGACATGATTCCCAAATAATTGAAAATTGTACCATATGATACGTCCAGAAATATTGTGTAACGGTCCGACCACCACGTGGCCAGCGGATAATCCGGAATGAGAGCATGGAGCCCACACTTCCGAGGTGTTCAGCTATAACCGTCCGGGATACTCGGCAGCTCGGGAACGAGGCGCAGTGACTCCTCGCTAGGCGCGGAGTATATGGCGTCTCTCATCGTTTCCTTATACGGCCCTGACTCTATCAAGAAAGAATCAATAGTTTCCTAAGCCACTTAGGAAACTCTCCTAACATTGTACAAATCTATTGTGATTAGATTAGGTTTCCTAATCTAATGAACTTACCGTGTAAGGGTGGATTCTTACATCTATAAAAGGGCCCACCTATATATCCTCCCTAGGGGGGATCCGAAGAAAAATTCTCTAAGCATATAAGCACATATTAGAGAACTCACCACCACTTACACGCATACACCCGGCCGGTATTACTGGTAGTGCTGCTCATCTTTGTTGGCTCACCAGGCCCGACGGTGATCTGCTAGTGAGAAGCGCTTAGACGCACACGTGGACGTAGGTCACCTCATTAACGGGACCGAACCACACACAAACTTTTCTTTGCTTTGTCTTTTTGCACAAATCTTGCTTACCAATTTTTGGCATCATCACCATATTTAATTGGAGTGGGAGTCATTGAATTTTCATGAACACTGCCACGCTTTCCCAATTTGAATCCTAAAATTGGTTTTCAAATTCTTTTACAATTGTACCACATGTTGTGACAGCAGTTGATGTTACATTGTTACGATATGTCACTACACTTTGTATAACTAACAAAGCATTTTAGATTCGAATTTGGAAAACTAGCATTACTTTTGTTTAAGGTGGTACATCTATCAAAGCATTTGGGACTTAACGTTATATTTTCCAAATTGCAAGATTCTGTAATGGTCAATTTTTATCCCAAAAATAATTCCCAACATATGAGGCAATAGAACAGTATTCAATAATAGTGAAACTATTTCATTTTCATTGAAAGTTATTTGTGATGGTCAGACTACCACATTTGTTAGGAATAAATTTTGGGATAAAATTTTAAAAACCGCAGCATTGCTCTTTGGTTGTTGCTCAGTAGGGGTCACTTGTAGGCTTGGGGTGTATATGATCCAACAAATTTCTCAAACATGATAAGTGCTCAACTTGTATTCATTAATTTATTTGAAAATCAAGCTTAAACTTGAATTTCAAACTCGTTTAATTAAACAAATCAAGTTCAAGCATACATGGGCTCGACTCGATAAAGCTCTTAAAAATATTTGAATAAGGCTCTTAAATTGGCTTGTGAGAAGACTTGTTAAGGGCTTGTGTACTAATTTGTTATAGAAACATAATTAAAACATGTAGTTTTAGAGATTAGTACTTTATAATCACGGAGTTACATAATAAAATTAGATAAATTTGGAGATCTGTATTGTTTAAATGAGTCATGCTGAGCTTAATATCAGACTTGAGCTTAGCTTAATGAAGTTGAAAAAAATTAGCTCAAAATTTAGACATGTTTTAAGGTTGATTACTATGAGGAAATTCATTGGAGAAAGGGGAAGGGGGTTGTGGAGACAAAGGTATCAATCAAATTTATTTGCTTGTTTGGATTTTGATTCCAATATAGTAGCATCATTCACCAACATGCCAACTTTTATGAACTTTTTTTAGACCTCAATATCTCTCAGGCTTTGTTTGACCCCCTTTTGGTGCTTCTCCTTTTTTAAAGCACAATTTTATGTTAATTCATTTGGTAACTAGTTTATGCGCTTTGTAAAAATTGAACTTGGGGCTTTTTTGGGGGAGCTTTTAAAAGCTCTAGAATGGAGCTTTTAAAAGCTCAAGGTGGCTTTTTGATTTCATGATATATTTTTGAAGAGTAGTGTGTCACTTGTACAAAATTATCAAACAACTTAATAGTAAATTTCATAAGCTCCTTTTAAAAAGTCACATGAGGCCAAACTAAGCCTTACTCCATTGAAAAAGGCTTAATTCTCAGAAAATTGAAAAATTATACTGTAATTGATTCAGTGCAGTTTTTGAATATACACACTCTCATCCCACATAAACTGGTTTAGTGGTGGAAGGGGGCAAGATTGTCTTTGGACTTATAATGTGAAGAGGCTCGAGGTGGGTTTTTCTTTTAATAATAGGATTGGAAGTCAAACACGTTATATACATACAAAACATATGGCTACCAGGAAATGTTTTTGACTATACGAGAATAATAAGATCTCAAATATGGCCAGACCTCTCTACTGGTGCCACGTTTTCTATAAACATTAGTGTAGGAAGTTTGCCAGACCTCTCTACTGGTGCCACGTTTTATCTAAACATTAATATAGGAAGTTGCTTAGAGTTCACCTTTGTCATTACACTCTCACACCGTCACGGCGACTGCTGAGTTGCTTCCTTTACATGTACTTATTGAAACACTACTCTGAGGATTTTGTTTTGACTAAAAAAAAAAAAATTTGTGTAACTCGACCTCTATCATAAAATTTATAATAGAAATTTAGTATTAAATTTTAAATTAGAAGAATTATTTAATTATACGATACAAAGAAAAAAATATAGTTTACGATTTGTAGACATTAATAAATGTAAGTCCTTTGACCTATTAAATGACACATTTTATAACCCATATACCTATTTTTATATTAATACACCCAACCCCAAAGTATGTAACGTTTAGCCGAGAGACAGAGAGAGAGAGGGAGGCGATCACCATCTTGGCACTTCTGGCCGACTATCATCGTCCCACCTAAGTGAGCTGTCAACCTCTTGGACTTTTTACTATTTCATTTACATCTTCACAACTTTTAAAAGTGTATTATGAAACTCCCTTAATAATTATAAAATATCCAATATCTAAATGGGTATGTGTCTATGTCAAATATGAGTCCCAAAAATGATCCCAAATATTTTAGGAAGTTACTAATTAGCCTACTAATTATGTCACGTATCCAATTACGCCCTCACAATGGTACTCAAACTGATCTCATAAATAATCATGAATAACAATAGAATATTAAAGCACTTAACATTTTATCAATTAAATAATCACATATCATCAACATGTATTATAATGTACACATTTACATTTACATGTCTATCATTTAATCACATAAATGCACCTTTATGAAATTTATCAATTTTCGACCTTTCGTGGGTCCCGTTTCATATTTGTCCAACTGTGCCCTTTTTCAAGCACTTATGACATCAGGGTAACTGAAACTTACCCAAATCATCACATGCAATTATTTATGCTAATTAATGCATGCAAAATATTATTATTACCATTTTTCGGGTACGGGTATTACAATTCGGGTTAAACGTGTCATTAATCGGGTTGTGTGCTTTGGGTTTGATTTTTAGTTTTGAATGCTATTCATCTGTAATACAAACTAATATAATCGTGTCATTTCGTGTCGTGTTCGGGTTGTTTCAATAAAACGGGTTGTCGTGTCAAAAATTGTCACCCCTAGCTGCCATCATCTGCTTTGCTGGAATGGTGTGGTGGTGTTTTTTTTTTCTAACGCATTTTTTTTTTGTTAAATTTATCAAATAAAAAAAGTCATTGAACTTTCTCAACTTTTTTTTCCCCCAAATTTTAATATGAATGCTCAAATTTCTAAAAAAAATTTACAGTATTTGTTAGAACACTGTAATTTCACTAAGTGCCACAAACTTCTTGATAAATTTCAAAAGTTATGAAATTTCACAACTTTTTTTCTTTTCTTTTTTCATATATATATATATATATATTTGTGAAATTTCACCAACTTTTTTAGTGTTGAAACTCTTTAGATTTGTGATTTAATTCTCTCTCCCCTCGTCCTGGATCTAATTTCTTCATCCTCACTCATTTGACCACACAACTTCTATACTCCAAACAATATATAATTTATATTCCAACAAATTTTACGTTTTCTAGTAAAATTTCACAAATTTTTTTTTTTGTGTGAAATTTCATAACTTTTTTTTCCCCCTCAGAATTTCACACAAACAATATAATGTGTAGATTGGAAATTACGAATTTTTGAAGTGTGAAAAAAAAATATTGAAAAAACTATTAAGAGAGTCAAATGAGGTCACTGGAGCTTATACGAGGTCCTGGTGGTGGTCGCCGAAAGTCCGGCGAGGTCATCGGAGTTCATGGTGATGTCACGCTTATTGAGTAACAATTTTAGCAAAATGGTGAGGATGATTTAGTCAATTGAAGGGAGAGAGTACTTATGACTCAAACTTTATGCTTGTTGGACCAAATACTAAAACATTACCCTAAAATGGATTTCTCACCAATTCACCCAATTTAGCCTCTCGATGCCTTTATAAAAATTGACAAATTTTGTTGAACATATTATTTTTACGGGGTTGATATTCACTAACACCCATGAGGTATGACTAGAAAACAATTATCCCCTCGTATTTGAAAAACAACACTCCCCCCAATCCTGTTTTGGTAAAATTACAATCTAAGTCTCAAAATTAATGAAGAAATTAATTGAAGGTATTCACAAAATGTCTAAATAGCCTATTTGTTAGACTTTTTCAAATTTCACAATTCTTCAAAAATTATTTTTTTGAAATTTATTTGAACAATTCACAGTTTTCAAACAAAAAAAAAAGTTAAAATTTTCTCGAATGTGAAATCTGTTTTCAACATTTGGTGATTCCTAGAAGCATATCCACATTTTTTTTTTCCAAAATTATGAATTTTATTTTTTCAAGTCTTATGGTATAAATAATTTTCAAATTTATGAATTTTTCAAGTGGAAGAGGAAGAAATGGATTTTTACGCCAACCCCCAAGATCATTTCAATCTTCTAAAACTAGGTAAGGATAGTGTATATATATATTTTAATAAACCAAAGGAGGGTGTACATTTTAATACACTGTCACACCCCGATTTTCGGAAAGCCAAATAATCAGCATAAAACTAAATCTAGACTACTATTCGACTGCTCAACTATCGGAGTGAACACCACGAAGCCCAACCTAATAAAACTTTTTAATGGAAATAGATGTTCTTAAAAACCTGGTTAAAACATTTGTATTAAATTTCCATTTATGTTTTTAAAACAAAACCACCACATTTCCATTTAAAAAAAAAAAAAAACACTCATGCGGTTCCGAAAATACTCAGATATATTTGATTAAAGCTACAACTACTAAATCACTTATATTGAAAAGCGGAAGCTGAATAAACATTTCTAAATTCTCATTAAGAATAAAAATATTTTCATTTACAATTAAAACTTTGAAAGAATAACCTCTATTACAACCTTTGGTCAGAGCTACTAAACGTCCCAATACCAACTACAATAATGGCCCACAATGCCAAATAAATGAAAATAGCAAATGAACAGTAAAGGTCTTCATGCCCTCAAGTAAATCCATGCAATCCAATAGTCATACCGGCCTACTCCTTAATCTGCAAAACGGCTGCGTTTCCCGATAAACGCCCCCGCATGATAAACATCACACGGGTCAGCATTGTATAACAACACTGGTATGAGTAAACACGCTCCAGTCTCAAGGATCACTCGTGGTCCCCTCAACTCCAACCCAACAATAATCAATTAACATAATAATACCCAATAAATTTCCTGGAGGTTGGGAATCCGCTGGACTCCCTCCCTCTCTAGACCACAAACACATACAAAGTTGTAGGCAGAATTGTAGTTCCACACGTGAGTGAGGACAAGCGGTAGTTTCCTCGAGTCACGGCGGCAGTTTGTTCCACCCACAAAGTAACAGAAACACTTACTGTTAAATGACATGGTGAGCCAAAGCCTGCATACAATGGTTAGTGGGCCCACCATCCTGCAACTCGAGAGTTAGCGCAAATCCTTAGTATCATAATAAACAATTATTCAATACCAAATCATTTAATCAATTTTCTTCGCATTATACCACGGTAACCATTTCGAGTTTTCAATTTCATGTTTCACAACAATTTATCCATTTGCATTTAACGTTCTACAATCACTGTCATTTTTTTCTTGCCCTAGGTTCACCACTAAGGTCACCCTACTCATGGTCAACTTATTTTTTTTTATGAATGATTCATTATTCAATTTCCTAGGTTCACCACTTGGCCACCCTCTATGGTACACCCACACATATATCCCATGTGTGCCCGGACATACTACCAACATCCACTCTGGTGCTAGTTTGGTTGGGGTATCAACCAAACCAGGTATACACACAGAAGGCCAGTCAATATGCCTAGACGTCTAACAAATAAGCCGGGCATAAGGCTTAGGCCAGCTTGATCACGAAGCCACTGGCAAAAGGGTACACTCAGCAAGTCGAGCTACCAAAAAAAAACATATCACACAACGGGGAGCGGTGAACACTAAGGAACTTGAAACCACTTATTTTTTTTTTTACCATCTACGTTAATTCACACAAGTACCATTCATGAGGATTTAATCACATCATTAACCACTTTGGAAATTTATCATTTATTACATGGATTATCATTATCCGATTATTCACAATAAGGCCCTTGCGCCAAACTTCTATTCACGTCTCTAACGTAGTATTTTCACAATCATCATTTAATACCGCACATAGCATAAGTTATACTCCCTCCGTCCCATTTTATGTGTCCATCTTGGGGAGTCCAACTATTTAAGGGGACAAAAAGAATCTACACCTACTTTCCACAATTGCCCATAATCATTGCACTTTTTTTTTATTATTTTATTTTGGTATTGATGGCAAGGAAGGGTAGTTGGGGAAACTAAGTAAAATTTATATACTAATTTAGGAAAGTGGACAACAATTTTGGGACATCCCAAAAAGGAAAGATGGACACATAAAATGGGACGGAGGGAGTAGCATTTAAATCAGCATTCAACAGCACTATTTAAAATTGTCCCAAACAAATCTTATATTAAACAGCCCCAAAACTAGCATGGGTTGAAATTGTTCTTCATAATAATACCGTACAAAGAAACATCTCTAACAATTTTCATAAACATAATTCAAAATTCGGAGTTAACATTTACTGCTACTGTAATATGAATTTTCTGCCCAAACGGTGCAGAATTGAGGAAAATACCATTAGACGAAAAACGTGCAGAATCGCGTTTTACATTGACTTAGGCGAACAGATTTACCAAAAACAAAATGTATGAATTAATACGAATTATTTTCTAAAACAGATTTGAGAGTTTTATTCAATTTTACCCAAATTCGAATTTGTGTTAGTCATCTTTTTTTTTTCCCTTCAATTTTCTAAATAACTTATATCTAACCTTTGATATATATATATATATATAAATGTATATGTATATATCACTATAGATCCGTATTATATAAACACCAATCTATACGATTTATTCAAACTATAATGAACACAAATCAAAAATCAATCAAACTACGAATTAATCCTACAAATCTAAATGTTTACTCACCAAATTGGGAAAAGCAAGATGATGTTGATGATGGTGAACTCCCTTCTTTTCTCTTCTCTTCTCTTTTTTTTCTCCTTCTAGGTGACTAGGGTTGCCTCTTCTCTCTTTGTCTCTTGCTCTCTCTCTCTCTCTCTCTCTCGAGGTTGCTCTTTTTTTTTTTTTTTTTCCTAACCCTAGGATATCTTATCTATCTATATACATATAATACACACACAATACATATATTACTCACACAAATATTAATAATCTCGTTTTTCTTTTTATGGGCTAACAAAAGAGACCCATATGAGCCCAGAATGTAACACAAACCACTAAAATGGCTAGCCCAAAGGGTCTCATACCCCGGGTACTAAATTTCAATACCAGATACACTATTTGACACATTCGCGGGCCTGTAAATACTATAAAAAAAAAATACATATCAACCCTTCATTTTTTTTAATAAATTTAAATTAATAAAATGTAGCATTCAAACTAAAGGGCTCACTAATGATTTAATTTATATGTCCACCAAACACTTAAAATTTTCAAACACGTTTCTTACGTAGGCACACTCATATAATATTGCTAACTGAAAATAATAATTAAAATAATTATTTATACACTTAGAAATTTTAGGGTTGTTACATATACCCTCCTAAACCAAACCCTATTTAATAAATAGGAGGAGAGATTTGTTATGACTAATAAATGCTCAGGGCTCAGCAAAAAAAAAAATAAAGAGTTTAATTACAGTTGGAGACCAAGTCTCCCCACCCCGCCGCCGCCCCGCCCCGCTCCGTTCCGGGCTTGGGTTTGGGTTTGGGTGTGGTCCTACTCCTATATATCTTTTTATACAAAGTTTATTTGAAAAATAAATTTTTTTAATTATAAAGAGTTTAATTACAGTTGGAGACCAAGTCTCCCCACCAACCCCTCCACGTTTTTGTCTCCAGATTTTTTCTCCAACGTTCCCACAGTTCTCTCCACGTTCTGCAACGTTAACTTTCCCAACGTTCAGAATTTCCCAACGTTATTTTTTGCAACGTTCAGAATATATTCTTTATATATACACAAACTGCTTACAGAAAAAAAGAGACAGTTTACAGAGAGAAGGGTTACAGAAATATTTTTATACACAGTTTCTATATACAAGTTTCTGAGCAACAATTTCTGAAAGGGTGTGGGTTTTCCGATCATCCTTCGTGCAAGGATTTTCGAGACAGAGGCGATTTCTGGGCTGCTTTATCCTGGGGACGTCATGGCCTTCATCCGAACTGCTTGCACAACTTGGGCAGAGCCGCGAAGCGTCTTAAAGAGAGCGACTAAGTCCGCGACTCATCCCAAGAAAAACGTCACAGGCTACTGATATTGGTAAAATTGTTCCTTTTACTTTCTGCAGCAACAAATTTAAGACGTTTTTACATCTGCCATGGAATCTTCAATGCTCTCTGTTACCCATGACCTCAACAAACCCTTTAAATTTGAGGGCCTTCACTTTAAACGGTGGAGGATGAAAATGATGTTTTTCTTAACTACGAAAAAATTGCAATCTGTTTGTCTTTCTGAAAAACCCACTCTTTCTGAAAATATCACTGTTGCTCAAATCAGAGAGTCTGACATATGGAATGAAAATGATTTTCTTTGCAAAAACTATATTTTGAATGGACTCTCTGACAGTCTTTATGACTATTATGCAAACTGTGATTCTGCAAAAAAGGTTTGGGATGCCCTTCAGAAAAAATATGACACTGAAGCAACAAAACATCCTACAAGAGGTAACTCCCGAATTTGCCAATATGACCACCGCATACTTATTATTATTATTTTTTGTAACTATAAGTATTAAGGTCAGCTTACGCGCAACTCAACTAGCGCATCTCGACAAATTCTACGATACCCTAATAAACCGCTAGGTAAGTCATCAATGGCCTCGCCGATACCCTAATAAACCGCTAGGTAAGTCATCAATGGCCTCGCCGATACCCTAGGTAAGTCATCAATGGCCTCGCCTATCATGATCCAAACACTAGACCTCTAAATAGTACACCCTGAGACTTAGCGCTGGGCCACTAAGTCATGATTTCCACCGCATACTAGTTAGTTACAATCCTGCTTGGCATTGCTTATCCTTCAGCAAGAAGCCAAGAAGATATGGTACTCCATAATATAGAACAACTTAAGAGTCTGATTCCACAATCAGATTCAGTCATCTATCCACGTTTGTCGTCCAAAATTTTGAAGCCCAAAAGCCTCCATCCACTATGCCATGAGCTTTTTAAAGCATCTGAGCTTCTTCTTCTTATTTTAAACATCCTTCAAAGCATTTCTAAACTTCCTCTACTCTTCTTCATAAGAACTCGGAACTTAATTTTTCTTCAGGTCCATCGTATACAATGATCCCTTCCCGAACCAAACATAAATCTTTCGATTCATTTGGCTCACACTCAATTACTTCAATTAATTATGGTAAATTCCTAATTTTTTTTTTTTGAATATAATAAACCTATCCTCTCTTCTCTGTTCGTTGATCCTTTTCTTAAACAATTTTTCGAACACTTTTGAATAACGGAGTACTTTGTTGATTAATTAGCTCTCTTAATTTTTTCTTCTTGACCAATTTAATTTTATAATACTATATGCTCTCTTTTTAGTGACTTGAATCTTAATTAATTAATTATATAGATACCCAGTCAACTACCCTTCAATGAGGAGCCAAATGACCAAGGAACCTCCATAACTCCCATTTGGGCTCCTAATGCACCAAAATCTAAGTTACAAAGGTTCCGAAATATAAGCAAATAACACCTGTTAGAACAGAAAGTTATATTGCCATTGATTTGTTCTTGCAAAGCTTTGTAATGCATTTGTAGAGCTATATATATATATATATATATATACATTAAACATGTGAATAGTTGTGTGGTAGAATCAAATCCATCACAAAATTGTCAACTTGTACGTTAAAATTTTCACGTATTAAGATCGAATGCTACAATTCGTGGAAGACATTTGCTACTCCAAATGCAAATTTGGGGAAACAAAATGTTGGTATAGGGTGTTAATGGGAGATGCTATCCTATAAAAATGTACAGCTTTTGGTAAACTAATCCATGCAAAACAAAATCAAAATTTTATGGGCAACCATTATAATTTTAAAAAATACTTTTGCTTACCCAAAAAATAATACACCAATGCTCACCTAAGCAAGCATCTCATTTGTTTATTACTGGCCAATCGAATGCTTAGTTGGTGTGCAAAAATACTCTCATAATTTTAATTTAAACAAACCAAAAGTTATTCAATATGAAATCAATACTAATGGAAGAACACAATATAAAGAACAAAAGGAGAGAGATTGAAAATGTAGTTCCCCAACGTCCAAACGTACCATAAAGGGGGTAGCATCGGATAGCGAGGGGAACAATTTCTTGCTTCAATTCTTAATCAGTCACTAACAATGAAATTACTTGCAAGCAACCTCTATAAATTTTGTCAATGAAGCAAAAAATATAAAATTCAGATCAAAAAGAGGGAGTAGAAAAACAACTCAGTCCCTTAGATGTTCATTAAGAGTTGCGATCATATTCGCACATCATTACAGGTCTGTAGTACTCATCACCGTTGAAAATCTTACTCCCACATTTAATTTTATAGAGTATAATTAAACTAAATCTATATACATACATGTGTGTGTATATATATATATATATATATAGTTGCCCTAACGTTCTCCAAAGCACAAGAATAATTTGGGTGCTGTGGAGAGAGAATGAAAAAGCAACACAATTAATTTGGCTTCAAGGGAACGAGTCGATCAGGAACAAATTAATCCCGCCGACCAGATTAAAGAAGCACACAAAAACAGAACTACGAATCGATATACATATATATATACAAACATACACAATAATGAAATTGAGATTTGAGAATGAATGCTATGGAGGTCTGGCCTCATAATCGACGAAGACGATGCAAACCGTAAGAACCCTAATTTTTATGAATGAACGTTTTGCTTTTATAGCGAGAGGGACGGCATGATCGAACGGTTCGTAAGTGGTTCCTCCTTATGAACGGATGAGATTGTATCACGTTAGGTTTAGTTGTATAGGTTGCGCCGGATTTTATCTCCTCAACAAAATTAAGGGTTAATTACAGAAACACCCCCTGTGGTTAGGCCTTTTTATCAATTACCCCATGTGCTTTAAATTTTATTACTAATACCATATGGACTAAAGTGAAACAGTCAATTTTTTAGTTAAAGTTAATAGAAATTGGGTAAAAGTACAAAATTACCCCTTTTACATGCTAATGAGAACACCCGTATATGCTTAAATATTTATCTAGACATATGTTGTACATTTATTATATTGTTTTGATATTATATTTGTTGCTAGAATCTCCAAAGATAGATAAAAATAAAATAAAATAAAATAATATATCACCAAAACTGTGTGTCCAAGAGTAGATCAAAAATAAAAATAAAAAATTAAATAAATTCGCTCTCATACCTCAAAGTGACCATAGAATGATCTTTAGCAATAAATATAATATCAAAATAATATAATAATATACAACATATGCCTAAATAAACATTTAAACATATATGGGTGTTCTCATTAGCATGTATAGGGTCATTTGTACTTTTACTCATTTTCGGTCGATTTTTTTTTTCTTCAGATTTTTAGTGGTTATAAAACCAACCATATGGTTTTGGTAGGTCAGTTTTAGATGGTGCTGGACACTTTTCGATTTTTATGAACACTCCTACCCAAACCCATGTGTTAATAGGTTCATTTTTAATAATGTTGGGACCGTTTCAACATCCTCTAATCAAAAGCAAATTAACTCACTATCACATATGTGTTGGGAACCATTTGAGATGAAAATTTTGATAAGCATAGCATTAATCCCTCAATGATAACATCTCTACATAAATTTAAAATGGACAACATTTTACTGCTTTTCTTTTAAGTACTTTCGGTCTTATTCTAAAATATTACTGGAAATGGACAACAATAGATAATTTTTGTCATGTTCTAAAATATGATTGGTCTACTTGTTTGTCACAGTGCCACATAAATGTCACTTGCAAACATTGACCAACCACACTTCAAAGCTTTTGGAAAAGTACCTAAAGCCTGATTGCTTCATGAATTTTGAGGGTGGATTGTGATTCCACTCTAAGGCTTTGTCGGATATTGGATTTTAGTGAGGGAGAGAGAAAAGAAAACATAGAGGAAAATATTTTCCTTTCTTTTTTTTTTTAATAAGAAAAACGATGAAGAAAATCGGGAAAAAAAATGGATAAGTTGAGAAATGAATTAAATATTTTGTATGTTGTGAGTAATTTCCCTACCTATAATCATATATTACAATAATATTTTTTTAAAAAAACAAAGAAGTAAATTTTAATGTTATTTAACCATGAAAAACCACAAGAAAATTAATTTTTCTTCTTGTTTTCCCGTCCTTTTCATTTCCATCACTGAATTCAAGCAAAAGTATATAATCCTAATATTTTACTCTCTTTGGTTCATAGATTACTTGTTAGCTCTCTTAACATGTGTCACACCCCAACCCGCCCCCGCGGGCTAGGACACGTGTAACAAAGCCAACAAACCAAACAACCATTTTTTTAACGTTCTAAAAATAACATTTTAAAGTGGAATACCAGGGGTAAAATAGCTTTTTATCAAATAGGATAATAAAAAGAAATAAAATAAAGTTTTAAAATAATTGAATGGTACTCGGACAGAGTTCCCTCTATTACAGCACCATTCCCCCTGTTAAACAAAAATTGAAATACCAATATATCACCAAAACCACTTGGAAATACTTTCAAAACTCCAATACACAATTCATTTTACAAGGATTTAATATAAAACCCAAACACTAGGAATAGAACTACTCATCTAAATTCATTTACATATCAACAAATTAAACAAAACCATTAATCTCGAGTTATCCAGAACCCCCCCACGTTCAACGCTTCTCACTGTGGTGCTCGTCCGTACCTGCGTGGTCATTAGCCACAAAAACTGAATAAGCTTTCGCTTAGTGAGTACGTGGTGCTAATCATGCAATTGGAGTATTTAATGATTCATAACACCAATTAAACATCACAACAATAAATGGTCGCAGGCGTGTCAAGTAACCAATCACCATCGTTCTGGACCCCAGATTTCGGGCCATTCTCACTTTCGTCGCTTTTAAAGCGATATCACTCACTCTCATGTGACCGTAGTCAATTCGTTGTGGTCGTCACCACGTCCCCTTTTCTCTGAGGACTTCATCATCATCCCCCTTTTCTCTGAGGAATGGGCGTCCCTTATATACGGGCTAAATAATGGTGATTATCAATTAACACCCTTTGACCCAAATAAGCACATAAGCAATTCAACATGTTAACATGGCAATTTCAACATTTTAGACATGTTAAATAATAAATTATCACATGCTTTTCTACTTAATTATAAATTAAGCATTCTAAGCATTTAATAACAATTAAAAGACATTAAACATCCAATTTTAGGATTAGGACACTCACCTCACGAATAGGTTCAAATAAAGCTAAGAAATCTCAAATTCCTTTGCAAAACTAGCTCTAGTTACTCCCAATGATATCCCTACATATATATATATCATATATATGTATCACCCCTTAGAATGGGTCGCGGAAAAACATTACCAAAATTGAAAAAGAAAGACATAGAAATAACCCTCTCACCTTCACGAGTCCGAATATGGCATCGGTTCGCGAAATAGAGGTCACACGGCGAAGCTACGGCGACAAAATGGCACGGAACCCTATTTTTCTCTTCCTTCTCTCGTGACTAACTCTCTGAAACTTTTTTTTTTTCCCTTAGTTGATGTTACTAACTAACCGACTAACATATAAGATATAGGTTAATTTTTTTTTCGTATTTCTATTTACACCCCCATATGTTTCTAAAGTCCTATTATAAAACCCCCTAAACTTTATATTAACTACAAAATATCTAAGTGGGTATGCGTCTATATCACGTATGGGTCCCAAAAGTGGTCCCAAATATTTTATAAAGTTGCTAATTAGCCTACTAATTATGAGTCATACCTCAATTCGCCCTCACACGGGTGCCCAAAATGGCACCATAAAAGGCTACAACTAACAATAAAATGTTAAAAACAATTTAACAAATATTCATTTAATCACATAAATGCAACTAAATGCAATTTATCCAATATGGACCTCCCGTGGGTCCCACGTCATATCTATCAAACTGTGCCCTTCTCGAAGCACTTATCACATCAGGGTAACTAGAACTTACCCAAATATCACATGCAATTAATTATACTAATTAATGCATGAAAAATAAATATTACTTCCATTTTCTGGGTACGGGTATTACAACATGTGTCATAAGAGGTAAATGTTAACAAACTTTAATAAACTTTTGTACCTTTTCATTTTTTTCAAAATATTCCTACATGTACAAGCTTTTTAAAGTTTGTTAACATGTACTCTTAAGTCTCGTTTGGTAGGCCGGATTGGACATGATACGGCAGTATCAAACTGGATTAGTAATCCTGTCGGATAAGCTGTTATGTTGTTATGTATTTGGAACGTACTGGATAAAACTGTCAGATCAGATAAGATGTTTATATCCTTATCATGTGTTTTGTACAGTCCGGATAAAATTGTCGAATAAATTTTTTGAGAACCAATTATCACATAAATTCTATGTTTACCTAGTGAAACAAAATTTTCATATTTACCTAGTGAAACAAAAAATTAGATTACTTATGAAACTCATATTTAAATTTTCTAACTTATTCATTTCTTGAGATCTAGTAAAAAAAAAAACCACCAAACTGATATTTGCAAAGTACATAAAAACAAAATCAGCATACATATATAATATATGTTTTCATTTTTACATTTACAATCAATAGAAAGAAGGAAAGGGGGGGGGGGGGGGGGGGGGGTTGGTTAAGGTGGGGGCTGATCTTGAACATATATATATATATATATATGGTAAGGCTCTGTCACAGCCCGGTTCCACAATAGCGGAACCGGAGCCCGTGGCACGCCACCGAGGCTAAACCAATTCATTAACGTTCCCAAAATTAGGTTTGAAGAACACACGCAGCGGAAAAACAAAACACATTTTAAAATCAGAGGTTCAGTCGACTGCTCAGTCGACGGGAGAAGGCAGGGAGTTTTCACAATGTTTAATAGCAATTCCAGTCGACTGAGGCTGGGGGTCCAGTTGACTGAGGCGGGGCCCAGTCGACTGCTTTTGCTATAATAAGAAGCAGTAGCTAACAGATACAGGGGTTCAGTCGACTGAACACAGGACCAGTCGACTGTTCCCCTGGCAGCAGCCCAATCTGCAGAATTTCAAGTTTAAAAGCTTTTTAACTTTCACGAATAATCAACCACTTCATCCAAACTCAACCCAAAGTAATCCTAGCTGTATTAAAACATTTCTAAAGCAGGATTACAACATGTTACTAACTATTACAACGATTTAAAATCCATTCTAACATACCAAATTAAACATGGGTTAAAACAACCAATTTCTTATTACAACATTCCTATTATCCCAAAACTACAAGATTTACATTCAAGTTGCCTTCCAAGAGAACTCCCAACCCACGTACTCACTTCTGCGATTCCTCGCCAGCATTAACACCTGCAATGGTTATTTGAATAACCACACATATTTCAATTTGTTTAAGCTAAAGCTTAGTGAATAAATCAACATATGTACATGAATGATAAATATGTCCGCATTCACATCTCTACATTTCATACTAGTCGTCGGAGACTCACGTGCCCGTCCATACTCCCAATCCGCGACTCCTCGCCAATAAGTCCACGCGAAAGGGTAAGACCCACGATTCTTCTCTTCAATCGTGCGACCTTAATGCCTATATCGGCTCCACAAAATGGCACGGTGACCACGTGCTCCTTCTGACCCAAATAAACAACTTAACATGCTCAAATACATATCACCATGCTCGCGGTAATCAAAACATATCACCGTGCTATTGAGCCTACTTATCAATATAAATGCCCAATATGAACTACACAATATATCTCAAAGAATTAATACATGCTATTCACACAAAACATGAATACATGTCAAGAAATCATTCCAAAGACATAGTTGAATCACTCACCTCCGAATAACGCTCCTATAATTCAATCTAAAGAAAACTCGTGCACAAAGAACGTGCAGAAATCCGTCTAGTAAAATTCCTATGGATCAGAATTCCATTTATCAACTTTTATAAAAAAAATCTAGAAAATAACTTTTCGGAAAACTTAGCCAAACAGGCCCTAATAGGTATCAAAACGAAGCTCTTACCTCGAGGAGCTTGAATATGAAATCTGGGAGAAAACAAACTGACAGAAGGTCGTCGTTTGGCGTCGCAAAGCTCTAAGCAACTAAATCTCCCTCTAGCCCCATTTTGACCTCCTTTCTTAAGCTTTAGGTTAAGCTTTGTGAAATATCTCAACTCATCTCTATCTATATATAGGCAAAACTATTGGGAATTACGTTTACCTCCCCACGAGTTTTCAAAACTCCTAATTAGTCTCTGAAACTTTCTATACAGCTTATTCATAGCTTTACGAGTGAAACCTCAAAATTATAAAAGTTTTCGACTAAGTTTCGTTTGGTCGCTAAAACGCGAATTTCTATATGACGTTTCCGAAGTTACTAATTAGCCTACCAAATTAATAGCGTGTTCATTCGTCCTCACCAGGATACTAAATCTAACAACAGAAATAAATTCTAAAACAGAAAATAATACAGATATTGAAATACACAGGTAAACATTTATTTTCAGATAAACATTTAAAATGTTCTACAGTGACCGTCTCATACTCGGAGAGACTTCACAAACAATAAATCCTCAATCACAACAGTTTCAAAGGGTTCTCTAATACAGACACCCAAATCAACTCGTGAGTCAAAACTCACTCAACCATGTGTCATAAGACACGCCACATCACATTATCATGCATGACAATGTAATGCAAATGAAATAACACAAATGTGGGTGTTATAGGCTCTTCAGTGAACTAGGTTGAGTGAATTTAAAACTAAAAGAACCCATTGGCTGCCCCGTTGACTCTCGCGCCCCGCTTACCAGCGGGTTTTAGGCTTAAAGTCATTTCAGTGAGTAAGTTCACTCAACCCAGTTCAGTTAAGAGCCTCTCCATATTTGAATACGTATATGCAGATTGGGAGCTCTTCGTGAGGCGGCGATTTCTCCTCTCCTGTGCAGTGGCAGCGGCGACTTATCCTCTTCAAGAGATGACGACAATTGGGAGCTCTCTGTGTGGTGGCCGCGGCAATGACTTTTTTTCTTCCTGGTGGCTTCGCTTGTCTCTTCTCTCCCTCTCTCCTCTTCTCTTTCCTCCAATCGAAGGAGGTCGGTGGTGACGAGCGGCATCGATGGCTTCTCTCATGCCTTCATTCAAGTCGTTTTATTTTATTTTATTATTTTTTATTTTTTTGTTTTTATGTTTTCCTGTTCTAATCCATATCCCAAGCTACCTAATCCAACCTAATAACACCCCTCTGGATATAGATATATAAAAAAAAACTCCATGGGATAAAAGGCCTCTTTGAGACTATTTAATCTTATCCTGTAGTACTACCAAATACAGGATTGGATAAAAGTTATCCAATCCCAAGCTTTTATGCAGTCCACCAAACATGCCCTTAGGACACATGTTAGCATTTTCTTTTGTTAGATTAGGGGCTCCACTGGATTTAAAATCCACTCACAGCACCAGATTGGTTGATTTGTCACAGTTGTGACAAACAACCTTTGTCACAGTTTTGGCGGTGACTATTTTGGGGTGACAAATTTATTTGTCACATTGTCACCGCCCATTTGTATATCCCTAAGAGGGGTAAAAATTTATCATCTCCCTAGACAGTGCCCAAGTGTGTAAATTTGTCACCTCACCACACAGTGACCAAATGTAAATTTGTTACCGTCACAAATAGTGACAAAATATAAATTTGTCATCGCCATAGCCCTTGACAATTGTTGGTGACAATTGTTATAATTTAGTCACTGCTTTAAACCTTGACATGTTGTGGTGACAATTCATGCATTTGTCACCTCTATATAACGTGACAAATGATGGTGATCCTATAGAAAATTTGTCACCGCGGAGAACAGTGACAAAATTTTAATTTTTTTTTAAAAAAAATACTATTTTCTTTTGGGGTACCTGTACAATTAAAATCTATACAATACAAAACCATTTATATAAACTACACAAGTTGCTAAACACCATTTTGCAATCCATACAATCCAAAACAATTTACATACAAACCACACAAGTTGCTAAACACATTTTGTTCAAATTTGCAAAAAAAAAAAAAAAAAAAAAACCAACAACAATCTATTAAAAGTATAAAATAAGATAACAAACTACGGTCAAACCAACAAAAGTAATACTTAATCATCAAAAAATACTTGAATTGCATTTGGGATACCTAGCGGTGGAAGGAAAAGCATAGCAGTTGCCATTTCGCAAACCATACATATGTTGTTTGTATAACAATGCACCTTGTTACCACCAGAAAAGCCTCGTAAAACTAGAAATGATCATATGTAATTAGATTTGTTAATAATTAACCTAGATCAAATGTTGTTTTCTGATATGCTTTTCAACATTTTAATATGCTATGAACTAAGCATTGTGAAAGAAAAGAATTAGTATAATACACAGTATTCATCACTATTTTTTTTTTTTTTTTTTGACATTTACTCAATTAGTATAATAATTTTTTGAAGTAGTTTTGGGAACTATTAAAAAAAAGGGGGGTAAATTACACAAACCTCTCTTGAAGTTTGCCTTAATTACACGGACCTCCCCTGAGGTTTTGAAAATTACACGGACCTCCCTCGAGGTTTGTAATTAGGTAACAAAATGCCCCCTCCCCTAACGGTCCGTTAATTTTTTTATTACATTAGCCCCCCCTTGAAAATTACAATTAGCCCCCCTAATATTATAAAATTATCATACTAAACCCCCTTTCTCTTATATTTTTGTGCTAATTATAAAATCCCTCCTACCTCCTATATTTTTTGGTTAATTTTTTTAGCATTAATTTATATAATCTACACAAAATATACACAAAATACATATAAATAGGTCCAAAAAAAAATTTCCCCGAACAAACATCTGTCAAGCCCCCCCTCCTGTAATAATTTTCTAGATCCACCCCTGCCCTTATGCTTCAAAAGTGGGCACTTAACCCACTGTGATTGTGAACTAAAATGGAACTGTTATGATTTCACTCAAAATTGACGAAAATTCTAAAATTAGTTAAAAATATAAACACTTAACCCTTTTTTTTATGTTAATTTTGGGGTTAATGCTCTTTAAGGGAGCAATGATGTCCTTTAACTCACCTATGTGAGGATAATTTTTAACACTAAACCTCTTTTTTGCCACTAATGTCGACTAAACTAACGGACCGTTAGGGGCAAGGGTGGATCTCATAGGGGCAAGGGCGGATCTAGAAAATTAATACAGGGGTGGCTTGACAGAGGTTTGTTCGGGGGAAATTTTTTTTTGAACCTATTTATATGTATTTTTGTAGATGATATAAATTAATACTAAAAAAATTAACCAAAAAACATAGGAGGGAGGAGGGATTTTATAATTAGCACAAAAATATAAGAGAAAGAGGGTTTAGTATGACAATTTTATAATATTAGAGGGGCTAATTGTAATTTTCAGGAGGGGCTAATGTAAAAAAACTAACAGACCGTTAGGGGAGGGGGCGTTTTGTTACCTAATTACAAACCTCGAGGGAGGTTTGTGTAATTTTTGAAACCTCAGGGGAGGGAGGTCCGTGTAATTAAAGCAAACCTCAGGGGAGGTTTGTGTAGTTTACCCCCCAAAAAAAAAACAAAATATTTGAAGCCTCCCTTTCACTAGGAAAATTAATGTCGCCCCTACTGGACCAAACTCCCGGTTAATGTCCCTGGCTACAGGCTTGTTAGTATTTCTCTTCTTCTCAAATTATATATGTACACAAATACAAGTAAGAGACAAAGAAATGTATAATCCTGGACTTACCTTGATCATTTGACCCCGCAATATCCAATTATCCATTCAAACTCTGTGCAGCTCTGGCATCTTCAACACACGCAAACTGCTGGTAAACAACATGACAAGTTAGCCTACAACATTTGATCTCCTTCCATTAAGAAGTTATCGTAATAATGTTAATTTACTTGCTCTTTGATCACAAAAATTCATTTCAGAATGAAATAAGGCAGCAACAACCTTTTTAGGTTGCTCCTGCTAATGCTTAAATATTGTAGACCATATTTACCTGAACAAAACCAAAACCTTTTGTACCAAATGGTTCAAAAGCCTGAATATTAAGATACAAGAAAGTTAGTCATTCTGAAAATAAAAGCAAACAAAAAAAAAAGGAGTGCCTAGTGAAAGATAAAAGATGAATCTAGACTAAAAAAGAAAAAGAAAAAGAAAAATTGACATCATCTTCGTTTATAAAAGTTAGTTGCACATAAGAATCACAAACAAAAAAACTAATAGAACTTCACAATATGGCTGAAAGCATATGTGTAGACATTTAACTGCTTCATGAATACATGATGCAGATTGCAGATTTAGTTTACATTAGCAAAGTACCAATAAACATCAAGTTAATGATGCTAATTCAATTTTAGATTG
The DNA here is from genome assembly GCA_033977485.1 of Hydrangea macrophylla. Lineage (NCBI taxonomy): Eukaryota > Viridiplantae > Streptophyta > Magnoliopsida > Cornales > Hydrangeaceae > Hydrangea > Hydrangea macrophylla. The sequence goes on along the minus strand of CM066982.1, from coordinate 93,046,377 downwards.
ACCTATCCCAAATTCATTTCACTGTCCTGCATGAGAAACTTCAAAACCAAATCCAAAATAACACCATCAATAATCAAGAACAACTCAATATCCCCCACCAATAATCAACAAAAACTCAAGAAAATTCCAGAAAAAAAAGGGTTTTGAAAAGGGATTTAAAACCGTAACTTTCAGATCCAAATCACAGATGATCCAAATATTAAATCAAAATCAAAGGGATTAAATCCCTAAAATTTCTGATGAAAATCTCATATGTTAAAAAACAGAAAGAGATGTTCACAGTCCAAAAACCTAGATCTAAAAAATAAGAAGAAAAAACAAATCACTCACGAATCAAGAAAGATAGAATGCTTATCAAGTTCTTCAATCTTCATCAGTTGAGAAAAAACTAAGGAGTGAGTAGAAGAGAGGGATCAAGTGAGGAAGCATATCTATAGAGAGTAATGAATGGTGGCGAGGGTGACAGCTAGGGAGGAGCAGCAGCGGGTGGTGGCGGCAGCGGCGAGAGTTATGGTGTTGGGGAAAAATGCGGAAATCCCCAATATTAGGAGCAACACTTCCTAACCTTGTCTAGTGTTAATTAAATAGGAACAAAAATAATAATAATATTCAAGCCACAATGGATAATTTTCTTTCACCACAATCAACCACAAGCAATATAATAATAATGGCACCCAAGCAAGAAATAAATAGACACCAAGATTTATGTGGAAAAACCCTCCAATGGGGAGGGAAAAAAACCACAGGGCAACTCCTCAAGATTCCACTATGTAATATAAGGAATACAAATGTTCTCTCAAGTTTTTGCCCTAAACTTGAGGTATTCAATCAAAGAGAGAGAGTACAAGGGTTACCTCTTAGGGTTTAAAAATACCCAAAGGATTACAAGTAAAGAACCTCTTCAAAATCTCTAAGATTTTTGGTACACAAACACCCCCTTGAAGACCACCCAAATGGAGCCTCACTCTTCTTCTACGTCTTCAGCCGTCGCACACTAGCACCCGAAGAAGCTCTCTATTTCTTTGCTGCGCAGAACACTAATTTTTATTCCCAGCTTTTGATTCATTAGCTATAGGAATAAGCTAGTAACCAAAACTTGGGCCACAAGGCCCATTACACATTAACTTAACAAAAGAAGCCCAATAACCCAATAAACAATGGTTATTACATCATGTGTATGGACACATGGTACACCCAACAAATCTCCCCCTCCATACACATGAGAGGAGGGAACACCCAAACCTTGACCCCTCATTTGGAGTTCATTCCGGCTAGAGCTTTACAAAGCTCAAGCTTCTCTCTTGTCACGACCTTAGTCATCATGTCAGACGGATTCTTATCAGTATGAATTTTCTTTAATTTCATTTCCTGCTTTTCCATCACCTCACGAATCCAGTGGTAACGAACATCAATATGTTTCGTGCGAGAATGGTATGTGGCATTCTTGCTCAAGTCCATAGCACTTTGACTATCGCAATAAACCACGTACTCATCTTGCTTCAAATCCAACTCTTGGAGAAATCGTTTCATCCATAACATCTCTTTACCTGCTTCAGTAGCAGCAATATACTCAGCTTCAATGGTAGACAAGGCAACACATTTTTTGCAATTTGGACTACCATGAGACAGCTCTTCCCGCAAAAGTAAATAAGAAACCCGAAATAGACTTTCGGTCATCGATGTCCCCTGCCATATCTGAATCTGTAAACCCCTCCAAGACTGGTTTTGAACCCCCAAAACATAAACACAAACTTGAAGTACCCTTCAAGTAACGAAGAATCCACTTAACTGCTTCCCAATGCTCTCTTCCGGGATTGGAAAGAAATCTACTTACAACACCAACTGCATGAGCAATGTCTGGTCGTGTACAAACCATCGCATACATAAGACTCCCTACTGCCGAGGAGTAAGGAACAACTGTCATTTCTTCTCTTCCTTCTCGGGTAGAGGGACACAAGCTTTTACTTAGCTTAAAGTGACTCGCAAGAGGAGTGCTTATTGGCTTAGCATCTTTCATGTTGAACTTTTCAAGCACCCGTTCAACGTACATCTCCTGTGACAACCATATCCTCTTGGCTTTCCTGTCACGAACAATTTTCATACCCCAAATCTATCGGGCCGGGCCTAAGTCCTTCATATCAAAGGACTTGAACAACTCTCCTTTTAGCCTGCGAATCATATTAACATCTTGTCTAATAACAAGCATATCATCAACATAAAGCAAAAGCATAACAAAATTACTATCGGGAAATTTCTGGACATAAACACATTGATCTGCAGCAGTTCTCTTGAACCCATGACCCACCACAAATGAATCGAATTTCCTATACCACTGTCTCGGAGCTTGTTTAAGGCCATAGAGACTCTTTCTCAACTTGCAAACCAAGTGCGCTTTCCCCTTAACTTCAAAACCCTCTGGCTGTATACACCATATAAATCTCTTCCTCCAAATCACCATGAAGGAAGGCAGTCTTCACATCTAGATGTTCAAGCTCAAGATCCATGTTAGCTACCAAACCCAAAGCAACTCGAATAGAACTCTTCTTCACCACCGGTGAGAAAATCTCAACAAAATCAACGCCATACTTCTGCCCGAAGCCCTTGACAACTAAACGAGCCTTGTACTTTAGTAGCTTGTCACCATCCTTCTTTAACTTGAACACCCATTTGTTTCTCAACGCTTTTCTGCCCTTAGGAAGATCAACCAACTCATAAGTGTTGTTCTTATGCAAAGAATTCATGTCATCTTGCATAGCTTGTACCCAACTGCCTCTGTCTCTGTGAGTCTGAACTTCCTAAAAACTCTCTGGCTCCCCCTCATCTGTAAGCAAAATATACTCAGAACTGGAATACCTGACCGATGGCCTGTTCTCTCTAGTCGATCTCCTGACTTAAGGTACTGCAATCTCTGGTGAATGGGGCTGCTCCCCCTGCTCAACACCTTCTGTATCTGGCACATCATCATCATCCCCAAATTCTGGAACATCTATAACTGGGTCATACTGTACTTCTCCCCCATCTGTGGCACCCTGTGATGTGGAAGGAACTGATGTGAGGTCTGGAGCACTACTCGCTCTAGGATGTACAGGTCTCTCAAAATCTGCCAAAGTCTGATGCTCGTAAAAAATCACATCTCTGCTTCTGATCACCTTTTTATTTTCTAGATCCCACAACCTGTACCCGAACTCTGCATCTCCATAACCAACAAAGATACATGGAGTAGCTTTGTCATCAAGCTTAGATCTCTGCTCCTTAGCAACGTGTGCAAATGCCTTGCACCCAAAACACCCTCAGATAAGAGTATGAAATATCACCACCGGTTCATACTTTTTCTGGAATCTCAAAATCTAAAGGAGCTGAAGGAGACCTGTTAATCAAGTAACAAGCTGTGCGAACTGCTTCACCCCAGAATGACTTAGGCAGCTTAGCCATTCGTAACATGCATCTGACTCTCTTTATAATAGTGTGATTCATCCTCTCGGCCACACCATTGTACTGTAGGGTACGTGGAACTGTCCTCTCATGCTGTATACTGTGATCTATACAATATGCTTCAAACTCTTTTGAAGTGTACTCTCCCCGGCCCGTTATCAGTACGAAGGCACTTCAAAGGTTTTCCTATCTCTCTTTCCACCATGGCATGGAACCTCTGAAAATGCTGAAAGACCTGGTCTTTTGTTTACAGAAAATATACCCACACTTTACGTGAAGCATCATCAATAAAAGTAAGAAAATACTTATTTCCGCCCAAAGACTCCACCTCAATAGGACCACAAACATCAGAATAAACCATATCAAACAACTTGGTTTTTCTTTTACTAGAAGCATGAAAGAAAACTCTATGGTGCTTACCAAATAAGCAATAATCACAAGGAGCAAAGGGAATGAGGGACTTCTTTGCCAGAATCTGCAACCCTTTCTTACTCATGTGCGCCAACCGTCTGTGCCACAAATTTGGTGAAGACTCATCCTCAATTGCATTGAGCCCACTTGAACACACCTTCACATGAGTCTTGTACAAAGTACAACAAAGTTCCCCTTTTGCAACAACTAGGGACCCTTTGGTGAATTTTCACTTTTCGCTCCCAAAATGGTTATCATAACCCATCTTATCTAGTGCAACACCAGAAATCAAATTCAACCGTAAATCAGGAACATGCCGAACATCCTTCAATGTCAAAGTGCAACCCAAGCTTGTCCGAATACACACGTCACCTATCCCCTCAATCTTGGAATAGCTGGTATTACCCATCTTCACAGTACCAAAGTCACCTGCTTTGTATGACGTGAAGAACTCTCTCCTAGGAGTAGCATGGTAGGAGGCGGCTGTAACAACCCGAAAATTTGTAAGTGTTTAAATAATATTTTTTATTGAAATTTCAATTAGCAATGTTATATGAGTGTACCTACGTAAGACATGTGTTTAAAAATATTAATGTTTGAAAAACACTATATTATTTTCTTAGTGAGCTTATTTAATTTGGGTGTTACACTGTAAATATTTTTTTTATTGGTTAAATAAATATTATAGGGGTGGGACTTAAAAAATGATGATTTCTATTTAAGTTTAAATTTTTATATGAGTTAAAATGTTCCCAATTGGATAAATGTAGTGAAATTTACGAATGCGAAACTTAGTTGAGGTTGGACTATGTGAATAGTGTAATCTTCTAATTTATTTTAATTAGTTTAAAAAGTTTTAGTTGGTACTTCTATGATTTTATTTTGCATTATTAATGGGGTTAACATACGGAATTAGTGTGAGTGTGTGACACCATAATACTTTTTTTTAATAACATTTGATATAATTTTTTTATGTGCCACGTGTGTGTGTGTGTGGGTCATATTGGGTGAGTAGTGTCTCTAGTGTGTGTGTGTATTAGTTACTTAGGAATTACATAGTATCTTATATACTTACATAGTATAATAATAGGGTTAGGTAAACCCCTCCCTTGCACAGTCGCAGAGAGAGAGAGAGAGAGAGAGAGAGAGAGAGAGAGAGAGAGAAGAAGAAGAAGAAGAAGAAGAAGAAGAGAAAGAAAAGAAGAAGAAGAAAAGGGAGGAGAAAGGAGAAGGATTCCGGGTTCGTGATCACGTGGGGAATCGCGGAGTATTCGTGGTTGTCAATTTTGGATCGAACTAGGTGAGTTAAACTTTGTGTATCCGAATATATATATATACACGTATGTATATATATATATATGTATGTGTATGGGAGTAAAGTAGTGTATGTTAAAATTTAATTGTTAGGGTTAGATCTTTGTAATGGATCGATACACGTTGTTATGGTTGAAGTGATTTAGATATATTCTTTCCCCTTCGTGTGACTTTGTGATTATGACCTTAGGGTATTCGAAAGGGTTAGGTGAGTAGTTCGTTAGTTTGATAAAACTATATGTGAAATATTCATGATTATTAAGAGATATATGGAAATTCGTTTTTTTTAATTTACACAGTTGCAGAAACTTTAAAAAAATTATTAGAAAATCGTGGCTTTGAATTTGAATATTCTGTCCGCGTGTCTTATGTAAAACGTGATTCTGCACACTTTTCGTGTTTTAAGTTTTTCCTGATTCTGCACCGTTTGGGCAGAAATTTAAGATTATAGTAGCAGTTTTTAATGTAGTTAAACGTGCAAAATTGGAGAATATGATTTCTTATTATGTGCTTTATGTATGCTAATATTGAATGTTGGGTTGAGATTATTGTATCTGAAATAACTGACCTTATTTTGTGGTCATTTTGATAAAAAGGAGTAAAATAGATTCGTTGAATAATATATTGGGGATCTTATAATTTGATTGTAAATTATTGAGGGAAGATTATTATGGGTTAATTGATAAAACCCTTTATTGTAAGAAATCATAATGCATCTAAAAGTTAGAGATGTGATTAGACTATGATGAGACGGAACTATGTGATAAACGTGAAATTCACAATTATTGGGATAATACGAACGATAAACAATAATTGCAACATAATTCCTTAGTGTTCACCGCTCCCCGTTGTGTGATATGTTTTGTTTTTGGTAGCTCGACTTGCTGAGTGTACCTTTTTGCCAGTGGCTTCGTGATCAAGCTGGCCTAAGCCTTATGCTCGGCTTATTTGTTAGACGTCTAGGCATATTGACTGGCCTTCTGTGTGTATACCTGGTTTGGTTGATACCCCAACCAAACTAGCACCAGAGTGGATGTTGGTAGTATGTCCGGGCACACATGGGATATATGTGTGGGTGTATCATGGAGGGTGGCCAAGTGGTGAAGCTAGGGAATGCAAAGATAAATTTAAAGTTAATAAGTAATGAACATGGATTATTTCATAAGACTGATAAGCGTGGAAAAATGAATGCGATGTTTGAGTTAGAATGTGGACGGTTTGTATACAGAATTGTTTGCTTGGTTTATGATCATTCAATTTGCAGGATGGTGGGCCCACTAACGTATTACAGGTTTGGCTCACCATAAGTAATGGGTAAGTATGAAACTCGTAGTAACTTTGGATTTTGGGCAAGAAACTACTTGCCACCACATAAATGGAAACTACTCTATTGTCCAGATATGTGTGTGGAACTACCTGTCTTGACCCAAGAGTATTATAGTGTAAATTGTTGTCTACGGGTTCAAATTGGATCCCTAAGACTTGTTGTTTTGTTTAACTCATACCAGTCATGTGACTGACCCGAGTGTGTTATACATTCGGGGGCGTTTCTATATGAAACGTAGTCGAATGTATTTGTGCAGGTTTAGTTTTTGGAGATTTTCGTTGGAGCTTCTGTTTGGGTGAAGAGATGGTCGTTGTGTTGTTTATTATTGGAGTTGTACTTATTTTTATTGTACTTGATTGTTTTTTATTTTCTGGCATTGTGGGCCAGTATGTATAATTGTAATAAATATGGTATATTGGGTATTGGGAACGTTGTAGTTACTCTGACCAATGGATGTATAGATTTTATTCTTATTTATTTTTATTTCCGCTGAACTCTGTATGTGTACATTTTATTTATGAAAATGATGTTTTTTTTTTAAATTGAAAAGTGATATAATATTTGTAATGGAACTTTATTTCTTTTACAATGAAATGGATGTTTGGGAATACATGTTTAATAATAAAGAGTTTTTCTTTAAACACAAGATCACATGTCCTTATTTAAGGAGTATTAAATATTGTTTTCTATAAATTTTCTATTAGCATGTGTGAGGGTGACACTCTCGGTGTTTTGGGAATTGAATATTAGTCTGGATACATGCTCTGGATTAAATATTTGGTTGTCCAAAAATCGGGGTGTGACAGCGGCTGTATCAACAACCCACTCAACATCACTATCTGTAACATGTAGGCACTCCTCATCTCCAAATGAGAGTACCACCACATCCTCAGAAACTGTAGCTGTAGTATTCTTGTCTTCTGACTTCTTCTCAGTATTTCCCTATTTCTGGTCTCTCTTACGAATTCTATAATTTTTGCTCGTGTGGCCTTCCTTGTTACAATAATAGCATACAAAACCTCCTCGCATCTATGACTTGCCTCGACTGTTCTTGGACTTACTACGATCTTTAGATCCTTTCCAAGACCCTCTGTTCGGACTCCTACCCCTGTTCTCCGTGACAAGAGCCTGTGTCTGATCTGTACCCATACCCTTTCGCCTGTCTTCCTCGTTAAACATGCTATCTTTAACAATCTCCAAAGTCAGCTTACCATTGGGAGCTGAATTACTAAGAGACACAACCAACGTCTCCCAACTATCAGGCAAAGAACTTAATAAAAGCAAAGCTTGAAATTCATCATCTAAATTCATCTTCATTGTAGCCAACTGATTAACTATACTCTGAAAGTCACTCAAGTGCTCGGCAACGGAATTCCCATCTTTGAATTTCAAATTCACAAGCCTTCGAATCAAGAAAACTTTGTTCTGCGCGGTCTTCCTCTCATACATAGACTCTAATTTATTCCATAAACTTTGTGCATTAACTTCTTGGGCAACGCGGTGAAACACGGTGTGATCAACCCACTGTCTAATTTGACCCACTATTTTCCTGTTTAATTTTACCCAATCCGTATCGGACATAGTTGTAGGCTTGGCCGTATCACCCTCAATCGGATCATACAAATCCTTACAATAAAGGATGTCCTCCATTCGCGGTTTCCAAATTGCATAATTTGAAGCCGTGAGCTTAATCATTGAATTTGATGATTCCTCCATTTAATTACACAAGACAATAAATAATAATGAACCTTAGCTCTGATACCACTTTGTTGGGGAAAAATGCGAAAATCCCCAATATTAGGAGCAACACTTCCTAACCTTGTCTAGTGTTAATTAAATAGGAACAAAAAAAATAATAATATTCAAGTCACAATGGATAATTTCCTTTCACCACGATCAACCACAAGCAATATAATAATAATGGCACCCAAGCAAGAAATAAATAGACACCAAGATTTATGTGGAAAAACCCTCCAATGGGGAGGGAAAAAAACCACAGGGCAACTCCACAAGATTCCACTATGTAATATAAGGAATACAAATGTTCTCTCAAGTTTTTGCCCTAAACTTGAGGTATTCAATCAAAGAGAGAGAGAGAGAGTACAAGGGTTACCTCTTAGGGTTTAAAAATACCCAAAGGAATTACAAGTAAAGAACCTCTTCAAAATCTCTAAGATTTATGGTACACAAACACCCCCTTGAAGACCACCCAAATGGAGCCTCACTCTTCTTCTACGTCTTCAGCCGCCGCACACTAGCACCCGAAGAAGCTCTCTACTTCTTTGCTGCGCAGAATACTAATTTTTATTCCCAGCTTTTGATTCATTAGCTATAGGAATAAGCTAGTAACCAAAACTTGGGCCACAAGGCCCATTACACATTAACTTAATAAAAGAAGCCCAATAACCCAATAAACAATGGTTATTACATCATGTGTATGGACACATGGTACACCCAACATATAGGTAGTGGTGGGGCGGCGACGATGGCTTGGGAGGGCCAAAGGATGGTGGTGGCGGGTCGGCTTCAGTGATGTGTGTATGGTGATGAGAGAGAGAGAGAGAGAGAGAGAGAGAGAGAGAGAGAGAGAATAATGCTCTTTTGCCTTTTATTTTTAGGCGGGTGAAGTTTTGGGGAAATTTTGGGAAACTAAGGAGGGGGCTTATTTATCACCGCTAAAATAGTGACAAATTTGGTCACGGTTTATAACGGTGACTAAATTAATGTCTGTCACGGTTAAAAACTGTGACTAAATTTATCACTGCTATAAACGGTTACAAATTGAATTGTCACAGTTATTAACGGTGACAAATTTTGTCATGGTATTGGACAGTTACAGACGACGCAAAAATTAGGGTGACAATTCGGCCAATTTGGTGTAATTATACTCCACCCAAATTGAAAAACATGGTGGATTCTAAATCCTATGTTAGGGGGTGGTTGTTAAAATTGTACTGGAGTTTTGATTTAATTTTTTCATAATACATAAACTACCTCTCATATTCGTGAAATGTATTTCAAATAGTACAATTAGTGCCTTTAGAAATTTTAGATTATGAAATATATAATTAGTTTTGACGTAATTTTTTCCCCCTCTCCTCTTTGCTTGGCCAAATTCATGGCAAATTCATCCTTCATAGTCCGTAGTTGCTCCAAAAACTTCTTCCCTTTAATAATTATGCCATTATTTTTTTTTAATCTCTCCAATTTTGGAGATGTGAAATTTTGACTCTTTGAGCTGCCCTAAAAAAAAATTCTTAGTTCATAGTTTGTTTCAGCCTAAGACAATCTTACTATTTAGCAATATTCATATTTCATTTTTCTTGTCCCAACCAAATACTGAATTCTAAATCTAGTTAGAATTTCATTGGTGAACCAAATACTTTGTAAGGATCAAGCTCCTAGCAAAGTAATTAATAGTATAATGATTTCTGATTGTCAGAATCCAGCTAAAATGGTCTATGAACCAAATGGACGACTAAGGAAAAACACCTAAATCTTTTCTAATAAAATACAGAAAATCTCTTGTGAACCTAACCTACTCTTAAATAACTTAATCATTGTGACGAAATGTTTAAATCAAAAGGATATTAGTGTACTAGACTCCAGACACTATCTTATTTGAAAAAGTTAAATGTAAGCAGTTTATTCCAACATTCTTAGAGGTTGTTTTAACTATTCGAATTTGTGACCTCTAAATCACGAATGCAGCAATTTTATCGCTAGAATTCATCCTCTCATACGTATTTCTTTTTCAGATTGGCTCATTTCATTTGTTCCAAGGAAATGCAAATTATACATATGACAATTTTCTTAAATTTATTTCATTATTTGTAAATTTTTAATATGATTCAAGCATAAGATTTTTAATGTTCACTTCATATATATGATTGAATTCCTCAAACAAATGGAGCATCAATATAACTTCAATAACTGAAATGCAAACATGACATAGTGTCTCCAAAATGCAAACCTAGTGTGTGCCAAACAAAATTTTTTTTTGCTAAAGAAAATTTTATTAAGAAGGAAAAGAAATAAGCAAGACAAACAGAAAACAAAACAAAAAGTCACAAACCCTTTTGATTCCATTCCTCAAAAACAGAGACGGAATGTTATCATATCAACTGAGATGGACCCAAAAGAGGAGGAATTAGCTGCCATTAGGCTACATTATGAGCAACAAAATTTGCTCATGGTTTTTTTTTTTGGGGTGGGGGGTTGGTTGGGGGTTGGTTTAAGATGAAGAATCTTCATAATATCCTTGTATTGGGCCATGGGCTGGGCTTGAAGGGATACAGAGTGCCAAAGGACTGGGCTTTTGTCGCCTGCTTTATAACCAATGCATCCATATCTTCTTGTTGTGCAAGTTTGAAGTTCAACCAGCTGAGCTTTTGGTTATTGGCACTATTAATCAAAAGATTTTGTCAGAGTATGGTTTTCAAATTTTTATCGTAAAAGTGCTTCTTAAATGATGTAGCAGTGGGGTCAGGTTTAATAAATTGATACCAGTTGAATTTTGATTGGAAGCTATTTACCTGTCCCACTGTCACGTCATTGAAAGCATTTCTGAGATAGAAATTTGGGAAGCATTAGCATTACCAATAATGCTAGGCACACAACTTCAACCACACCCCAAACCACGACACATGCTTTAATACATGTACCTTGTGCTGTGTGGATTTTTTACACAGGACCCACACTTTTTTGGGAAACACAAGGTACATGCATTTAAAGCATGGTTGTGATTTGGGGTGTGATTGAAGGTGTGTGCCTAGCATTGTTGTTAGCATTACTTCTTTTGTTATTATATGTTTGACTAGGGGTGCTCAACTTCAATCCGCAACCCGACTCACCCGACCCGACCCGACTCATTTTTTTTTTTCTTCTTCAAACAAGTGGGTTCAAGTCACGTGTCTTGAAGATTGAAAATCATTGGATTCGGTTCGGTTCGGATGTTGGTTTGCAATTCCCCATACCCAACATACCTGACCCGACCTGACCTGAACATCTTACTGTAATATGTTTACTTTCAGGAGTATATACACAGTCTTCTCTATCAAAAAATTAGGGTATGGAAAACCCATTTCTCATTTCTCTCTTAACCCTCACTCTCAGACCTGCCCAACTCTTCCCATGACCAGACCACCACCACCCGGTCCACCGTCCACCAATCCACTACGACCAGACCACCACCTCTTTCCTCTTCGGTCGTCGCCAACACCCCACCTCTTCCCTCTTCGGTCTTCGCTCTGGACAAATTTTCGTTGAGGGATTACAGAGGTATAATTTCCTCCTCTTTCCCCTTGGACAGATATTCATATGCTTCGTTTCAGATTTCGAAATATATCACAGATTCACAAGTTACAAATTTTCACGAACTGATTTTTGAAGATTTTGAACTGATTTTCACGAATTGATTTTTGTAGATTTGACTTTTGAGGTTAAAACATACCAGATCTGTAACAACTAGTTACTAATTATATATACACACACATATCTATATAATAACCAAGGAAGGTCTTGATTTGACCGGTATATGTGAGTGATAAAGGTTTGGATGGCTTGGATTGACTCTTGGCTTAAGGCCCACGGCCAAGATTGAAAGTGATTTCAAAATTTCTCAAATATGCCCCCCAAAATTCTCTACCATTCTCACGTAACCCCCCTCCACTCCCTCTCACGCCTATCTCTCTCTCTCTCTCTCTCTAAACTCCCGCAGGTTGCGTCTCACACTCCACCCCATCATTCGCCACCAGCAGATCAACCTCAGCATAACGCCTCCCTCTCTCTCAGTAATCTCTTTCACTCACACACACATGGATCTCTCTCTCTCTCTCACACACACACACACACAGATATTTGGTCTCACACACTCATACACACTCTCTCTGTTCCCACAGATCTGCACACACACACACACACACACACACACACACTTTCTCTCTATCTCTCTCTCTCTCCCTCCCTCCCTATCTCTCTTCCTGTTGTGCTTCAGTTTCTTAGATCTGTATGTGCAAATCTACTCTGTTTAGGGTTTGATTTGATTTTTTTCATGCCCAAAATCTGATATTTTTTTTTCTTCGATTATTTGGAGTTTTTTTTTTTTTTTTTCATTTTTTATAACTTTAGTTTTATTTGGATGTATCTGTGTTATGTGTTTGGAGTCTTTCATTCTGTGTTGGCTTGGTTTTGTAGATCTGTATTTTTTTTTTTGTGAATCCATAATTTTTCATATCTTCGGAGGTAAGAGCTATGAATTTGTAATTTTTGTAGGTTTCCATGGTTTCGTCGCTGCCAAACAAGTTCTCTCTCCTTTTCCAAGCTCTCTATTTTTGTCTCTCTTTACTCTCTCAGAGTCCCTTTCTCTGTCTGTAATATTTTTTTTCTCTATTTGTTCAATTTGCTCTTCCCTCCAATTTAGGCAGATTTATACACACAATGTGTTGAGGGCACAAGCGTGAGTTCACGAGTTCGCTTCTATTGAATCGGGTACGTTTTTGGGTTTCTACTTGACATTTCGATTTCATTTATGGATCTGGGAATCTTGATTATTGGGGCTTCTCTCTCTCTCTAATGGTTTTGGGGTTTTCAATCGAGCTCTTTGCTCACTAGAGTTGGGTTTTGTTTGGTCCTTCATTCACAGGGTTTTTTTGGTTTAGCGGGGACCAACCCTTTCCATTTAGTATATTGCATTTGAGGCTTAATTTATGAATTAATTAGATGGAAGTGACCCATTTTCATTTTTTTTAGCTTTTTTTTAATTTTGTAGTTTTTCTTCAGCTTTCTTTGACCAAAGGCAAATGCTTTAGTTTCCAGTATACTTATATTCATTGGCTTTGGCGTAGGGGATTTGATGAGATGAGATTGGGCTATTGTGTTGACAGTAGCAATTGGGACACAATAATTCTTTTCATTAGTTTAATATGACGAGGTATTGCCCTTGCCTGTTGGCACTACCCGAAGAAAAAAAATAAATTTTGTTATAAACTTATTGATAACACTAATGAACTTATTGAATTCCAGCCTAACAAAGCATCATTCATGATCTTAAAATGCGAAAATCACATGACCTAAAGAAAATTAAATAAAATACCAATGAGTTGCAAGTTGCAACTTTTCGATAGTGAAATAAATTATTGTTTTTCACTTTCAACTTCATTCATCCTCCAAAAGTTATTGTTGTGGGTTGCCTACCCAGCTTTACTTATTGTGAAATATATTTTAGAATGTGTTCTTCACTCCAATAAGGTTATATGCAAAATAATGAAATGATGAGTTTCCCTTTCTCTTCGTTTATTTGATTTTAATAGTGTATATGACTATGTGGAAATATGGAAAACAAAAGAAATCTCCCAATGGTTAGAAACTACACAATTCCTTTCTACATTTGGGTCTCTCTGAATTCATCTTTGCACACACGGAGACACGCACACATGCCCTCTTTTCTTTTTCTTTATTTTTTTTTGTTCTTCCATTGATTTTTGAGTTATGGGTTTGTTGTTTTTTTTTTTTTTTTTCAGTCTCGGGTATTTATTGTGCTCAACCTCAGTCTCAGGTATTAAACGCCTTTGATTTGGCTTTTTTTTTTCCATATTCTATAACGCTAATGTGGACAAAAGTGAAAAATGAAATATCTTCTATGTTTTCTACTTTCTTTTTCTCTTTCACATGGTCTTCTATATCAGTGTGTGTGTGTGTGTGTGTGTGTGTGTGTGTGTGTGTGTGAAAGAACTTTTACACTTACTATTGTAGTGTTCATGTAGCAAATGTGCTGGATTTGATCGCACACACACAGTCTCTAAATAGTGCCCAATAGGCCCCTAAATCAGTCCCAATCAGCCCCCTAAATAGGAATAAAAATAAGCCTCAATGTTCAATTGACTCTTGATGTGTTTGGTTGCTGATAAAATATTTTAGAAGAAAATAAAACATAAATTTCAATGTTCTATTGTGGTGTTTCAGAATTTTAGTGGATCTTCTTCTTCCCCCTTTTTCTTTTTTCTTTTTTCTTTTTGATCGAATTTGGTAGTGGCCTTAGGCCTGGTTATAACCGGAGCATATCACGTAGTTGTATAAATACCACGTAAGAAATATGGATTATGAGGCATAGTGGCAGAGTAAGAAATATGGTTATTTTGAAAAACATTGTGTTTTTCGTATAGCAAAAGAATTTGTGACCAATTTGGGTTATAGAAAATGAACATGGTGTATGCAAACATTTGACTACTGACTTTGAAATTACACCTTTGTACCGAGCATTTTTCTTTTCTAATTTTTTTCGGTGGCTATGTTCAGTCAAGCACAAAGTTCATCGGCAACTTTGCCCACCAGATTTGGCATCAAACATTCAGAACAATGCACGTCTTCCTTTTAATCTCGATGGTTGTTTTTTTCTTTTTATTTTCTTAGTTTTCCTAAAAGCAATCGTTTGTCCCTTTTCATGTACAAGTCTTGAGGTGCTCCATGGCCCAAGGCTTTGAGGTAATTTTCGATCCCATTCCTAAATTTATATTCCTAATATTTTTATGTTGAAATCTCAAGAGTTAAATCTGAAATGACAATCTATCTCTTTGTTGTTTTGTGCTTTTTAGCTGAATTTTCATATTTGTTTCTTTAGGAAAGCCCTTTTTTTGCCCATTAATGCCTTATTTTTCACGAGGTTTGAAGTTGTGGATGCAAGTCTTATGATGCGATTGTAGTCATCTTACTTTCATAATAGTTGCCCTATACTTATTTTCTCTCTCAAAAAGTGAGTTATTTTTTAATCGGTCTTCATTTAAGGCATTAATTTTGAGCTTCCCAAGTTTTGAATATTCCTTGCAATCTTAGGATTGTTATGATTATATCATGAACTAAATGCTTCTCAAGAATAGTTGAAAATCAAGAAACATGTAAGGGAATTTCGTTTCTTTTTATATCACTAAACCGCTGATTTTGATATTTTGGATTTCGTTCCTTTGTTTTTTATTTCACTAAACTAGCTACAGGTTCAGTAGCTTTTAAGTCTTATCTTTGAGATTAGAGTCTTCATAGGGAGCTATTAAAAGCCGCAAGTTTTCCAAATTTTAAAGGAGTTCTACGACTTAGACGACTAAACTGAAGGCATTTGATTTAAAACAGTAGCACACATACCTTTATCACTCTTTTGCTAGCAAAAAATAGATAATTCTATTTGTAGCACTTATGTTTTATTAGTAGTTACAACATATGTTTGGATTCTGATTGTAGGTTGGGAAAGAATAAAAGGAGAAACATTTTAGTGATCAATGATATAGACCTGCGAAGCGGCCAAATTCATAGAGAGGTAAGATATTTTGAACAGTTGTAGAACAGTAGAACGACCAGAGAAATGTGTTTTCACCATATAATTGAGATTCTGTAGATCCTTTGAACATGTACTGTTATTGCAATGGTTTTTATTGTTGCCAACTAATAATAGAGCTTGGTAATTTGAATTGCCATTTCAACCATGTTATTGCATGGATTATGATTACAACTTCTCCCATTTTCATCGACTAAGTACTATTTGAGTACTTGAAAGTTTGCATTCTTAGAATAGTTGCAGATCCATATCTGAATCCTTTATGATTGAAGGCTATTGTTTTTTTGTTGATCAAGTGGCTACGCACTAAGGCTTACACAAGATGGTAATTCTGATTTTTTTTCCTGATATCCTCAGCTTCACTTTTGAAAAGATGATTATAAAATATCCTTAGCTTTCTTTTTTGAACTTTGAGGATTGATCCTTAGATTCCCAATGATTTTTCATCTCATGAGAAGGATATATTGTCAACAATTTTCCACTTCACACGTGGTTTTTCCACTTTTTTGCACTTCAATTCTTTATGCAATGTTGTTTTGCACTTCAATTCTTGATGTATGTTTGAAAACTACTCCTGGGTGACTTGGTAGCAGTTTGATTTATTTTTTTTTAGTACTATATATGTGTGTTAGCAGTTTGATTTATGTTATTTCTGCAAGTTTGTTCAATATCAAAAAAGTTCTACATACATGTACATAGTATGAGTGTCTTACACAAATACACGTGGAATTGTTTAAGTCGATAAACGGAGAATTAGTTCTTGATCGAACTCACACACGATTAGAATTTGGTAGTGGCTTTAGCCACGGGCAATACCCTAGTATATATATATATATTATAGACTTAATTATTCTTGAATCTTATATATATATATATATGCTAGTAATAACCCGTGCCAGTGGACACGAAGCAAAAAAAAAAAGAAAAAGACAAAGAAATTCAATACTTCAAAAGATCAAATCTTTTGCGTAAAATTGTCCATGTCATTCGAACCCATGTGAAGACATTAGTTCCGCGAGCACAACAATATATTTTCAGCTCATTACTTTTGGTATCATCACTACAAAGACAAAAAAAATGTGGGAATCTTCAACAATCAACGACAAAAAAATGATAGAAAACTATAATGACAAAAGAATATCAATACCAAAACAGAAGTAGAAGCACTCTCTTGATCATATTCCAAACAAATTTATGTAATTAACAAAATTCCAGTGGTTGTCAACTTTAATCCATGTTTAAAAAGATCTAAACTTATACCAAAATGAGTACTGTAAAATTAAATTCATTCATTCAAATTATATAAACATATATCAAAATAAGTACTGCAACATTTAATTACATCATTAGTTAAATTTTGTTGCGAGTTTTCTTCATCAATTTATAAAATGTGTAACTTTCAATCTCAATATGCTTAGCCTAGCCTGGTGAATGCACAATAATCTGAAAAGTAAAAAAGAAGAATTATATTAGTTACATTGACATGGAAAGCAGTATATCATTGAAAACACAAGGTAGATACATATGTTACATCGTTATGCATTACCTTGTTGCTTCCCTATCTTTTCAAATTGCGGACTTTTATTATTCCCATGCAACATCTCTAAACTATTTCTACAAAAATATAGTTTGGGTCAATAGTAGTAGCAAGTGCAGGATCAAATATCAAATTTAGTAAAACACAAATAAAAGGGAAAAAATATCTACACTCACGGTTGTCTTCAGGTCTCCGTGCATCTGTAAAATATTGAAAGAATCAATATAGATATCTCAGCTAAAAAAATAGAACAGTTTAATGTTCATAACAAAATAACCTGAAATCACAAAAACTTGAGATGTAAATAACCAAACAGAGGAACTAAAAATGAAAAAAAAAAAAGTACAATAAAAGGATAAACTTTAAGTTATTCGTTATTTACTTAAAATCATTGAAATGAGTAAACATAATTGAGTTTCTCCACCTTTTTGGGTCTATATGTACTATTATGTTTTGGACTATCTCCACCTTATGTACCGTTTGACTTTTTAATGAGTAACCATTTTTCTAAAACAATTTTGTTCGCTCTTTCAGTCTTGGCATTTGGATTTTAAAAAATATATATATTTGCTTTGACAATTCAGTCGATGTCCTTTCAATGACAGCTGTATTCCCCGTGGTCAATCTGGCCTATTATCATTCCCATTGCAGAAAGACAAAACTAATTAAAACCAATGAGTAATCAAATCAAATAGAAAGAGAGTAGTCATAAAACTGGTAGTGGTCGGAGATGGTGGTAGTGGTGGTGGTCAGAAATGGTGAGAGAGGGTCGAAGATGGTGGTAGTGGTGGTGGTCTTGAGAGAGAGAGAGAGAGAGAGAGAGAGAGAGAGAGAGAGAGAGAGACAAAAAAAAAGTTTTTGTTTCTCACCAAAAAAATAAGCAATTAATGATTTTTTTAATTTTAAAATGGCAATATGATTATATGGCAACTATCTATGCTGGGGTGGGGGGAATTCGACTCTATAGTGGTGATTCTCTCTAATATGGCAAATGTTTTTTTTTTTTAAGCAATTAAAATAAGGGATTTTTTAAAATTGAAATTGACTATATCCTTCCAAATTGAAAATAACAGTTGAGAGAGGAGTACAACCAATTATTTCTATTTTTAAAGAATATCCCTTAATAGTATCAAATAGTACGTTTGAAATGAGATTGAGTTAGGTGAGAGGGACTATTATGAAGGTGAGATTTTTAGACATTGGGTGAGATTTGGTGGACCAACGATCCAAGGGTTTAAAACATCTAAACTTGTCTCAATGGCTTAAATTGAAAGTTGTTAATTTAGGAGGGACTCACACCTCTCTAACTTATTATATTGATTCTTGAGTCTTATACATATATATATATATATATATATATACTACAGATTTTTTTGCTTGAAAGAGTCTTCAATGACTGTTCGGATTTCACCCGAATCCACCCAACCCAACCTGAACCCGAAGGGTCGGTTTCACCCGACATTATGAGTGGATGACGGGTGAAAGTATGCCAACCCTACAAGCTCACGGGTGGATGATCGGGTGAGGCCCAAACCCGACTCACCCGACCCGTGAGCACCCCTATGTTTGACAATAGGGTAATATTTGGGGCACAAACAAATCTCACAAACACTCACACCTACAGTTTATCTCTCTCTTGGGTGGCACTATGGGGTCCGTATAATTTCAGTAGACCCCATAGTGTCATCCAGGAAAGAGATAGACTGTGGATATAAATATTTGTGAGATTTATTTGTGCCTCTAACATTGTTGTTGACAACAACAAAAGTGCATTGCCTAATGCCTAAGGGTGCGTTTGATAAAACTGAAAATTAAGTACTGAAAATTAATTGCTGAATTTTAAGTACTGAAGATTTTAAGCGATTGAATTTACAGTACTAAAAATAATTTGTCAAGTACTGAAATATATTGCATTCAGTGATTATTTTCAGTAAAAAAATTTCACTTAAAATTTTCAGTGATTTTTTTGTTGCTTTTTCAATTAAGTGATAGGTTATCAAACGCATTGAAACAAAATAAGTGCTGAAAGTTTTCATTTTTATCACTTAATTGGGTTATCAAACACACCCTAAGTCTGGGCCACAATTCATGGGGACAATAAGGACCTTTGTGCTTAAAACTATTTTTTGCATTCGGCCAACATATTTTAAAACTGAAAATTTGATTGGGCCTCAAACACAAGTACAGCGTAGCCCAAAGGACCTATTTGTCAAGCCGTGGCCTTATGCTGAACAAATCAAGCCCTTGGAAACTATACATGCCCGGCGTCGGCGGTACCAAAAGAAAGTTTAAAAAAAGAATCTTGTACAAAAAGGTATGGGATTGGGTTTGGGGATTTTTTTATTCAGCAATGTTAGAGGTTATAATAAATTGGGTTAATTGCAAAAACACCCCCTCAACTATGACCCTTTTCTGAGTACACCCCCTGATTTAAAAAAGTGAACAATTTCACCCCCTCAACTATCAAAAATTATTTAGTCTCAAACGCCGTTAACGGAAGTAATAAAATGACGCATATACCCTTGTTCTGAATTGCAAAAACACCCCCTCAACTATGACCCATTTTCGAGTACACCCCCTGATCTAAAAAAAGTTAACAACTTCACCCCATTCCCCCCCTCTCTCTCTCTCTCTCTGCAACTTCTCTCTCTAAATTATAAGGTCCCAATTTAAAAAAAAAAAAAAAAAAAACTATGTGTAATATGTTGGTCCAAAAGACCAACCCCACAATTTAGAAAAAAATAATTACATATAAAACATTGGTCCAACTGTAATCCACACACCCTAAACATTTGTCCCAACTCATTTTCATCTCATCTCTTAGTTTAGTCTACACAAATTGTTTTACCATCATGCCAAACTTTACAAATTTCAATCAACTATCAACCCTTATTACTGTTAGGCTGTATTTGATTAATAGATTTAGTGAGGGAGAGAAAAGAAGAAAGGAAATCGAAAAAGAAAATTAATTCTCAGGTATTTTCCCTTCTATTTCATCCATGATTAATAATATCGAAAACTAATAATATTTAAAATATGAGTAATGCTATTCTTATCAAATTTTGTATCTTAAGTGGTTCTCAAACACGTGGTAGTAGGCCCAAGTGATTTTGATTGGAGGACGCTGAAGTCGTCCCACCATTATTGAAGGTGGTCCTGCCGTTACATGTATCTGGGAATCCTTTGAGATACAAAATTTGGGAAGCATAGCATGACGCTTTCCTTGTAATTAAGCCAATGTATTACATATAATAAGGTTTTTTGGGTCTATTTGTAATTAAGCCAATATATTACATATGATAAGTTTTTTTTTTTTTTTTTTCAAATTTTGGGAGAATGAAGTATAATTGGACCAACATCTTACATGTAAAATCATTTTCTTTTAGCCTAACTGATATTTTTTGGGGGGCTATATAACAAGTTTACTTATTTTGCGGGGACTAAGCTTAATAAAATTTAAAATTTTCCGACATCCGCCACTAGTCGTGGTGGTGTGGGGCAAGGGAATGAGAGAGAGAGGAAGAGGGGATAGTGAAAAATTAGGGTAGACTGTAGAGAGAGAGATCAAACTCATTTTGGGCACAAAGGGTAAAAGTGTCCATTTTTGCTCTCACGTGATGGGCACATGCCCATTTTCTTTTGCAAACTAACGGAGGGGGTCAACTTGTCGAATAAAACAAACGGAGGGGGTCAATTTGTCGGAAAAAAAAGTTCAGGGGAGCGAGTTGAAAACGGGTCATAGTTGGGGGGGTGTTTTTGAAATTAACCCTAATAAATTTCACTCTCACTTACACTCACACTCACACTCACTCTCTTTTTTAGTGGCACTTTGAGTCTATTGCAGACTCCACAATACCATTAAGAAAGAGCTAGAGTATGGGTATAAGTATTAGTGTAATTTATTAGTACCCCAAATATTACTCTTTTTTATTTTTATTTTTTAAATAAAACAAACCATAACAAAGATCACTATAGACATGGGCTCAATAAATATATATATATATATATATATATATGTGGCATGGCGGAGCCATATGCAGGTCGGGCCGGGCCTGCCAATTTTTTCAAGTTTGATTATATACATTAGATTTTGGATTTGATTATGTGTTGGCCACTCCAAAAAATTAAACCGTTTGGTAAAACTCAAAAATTATGGTCTCGTATCGTAGGGCTCGTTTGGTAACGTTGTCGTTTTTTATTTTCTGTTTTGTGTTTTTTTTGTTTCAGTTTTTATTTTCATTTTTTGTATTGAGAGTTAACTGTGATGTATTCAAAAAATAAAAATAAAAATTGAAAGCCAAAAACCATAACTTTACCATGTAAACCCTAAGTGTTGAATTTAAAGTACTGAAAGTATTGAGGGTGTTTGTTATTGCGTTTTGGTGGTATAAAACGCTGGTTGGGCTCCAATTTATGTTTTTGAAGTGTTTGGTTTGTAACCCAAACTGTGTTTTGGCCTCCCAAAAAACGTGGTTCAAAATAAGCACCCAAGGTGCTACTTTTCTCTGGAACGCAGTTTCACCCAGTCAAGCAACTAGCAGTTTTTCTCTAACTTACATGAGAATTTCCTTTCGTACCCCTCATTCCTTTATGAAAAAGGCTGTGAACTAAGGACCAAAAGAGATATGCCAACACCTACACCAAATTACTTTTTGATATCATTAATATTAATTATTTCACAATTAGTCATGTTTTAATAATATATAATATTAACATATTACTAACACATAAATATTCAAGGGCACAAATATAAACATAAAAATGTAGTATATTCAAATTTATTTATAAAATTAATAGTTAGTAATGCTAAATTTACAACTAACATACAAATTATAACCCAAGGACACAATTGACTTTTGTATATTTAAACCATATTCTATTATTTTGAAACCAAACACATTCATAAGCTGTTCTGACAATATAATCAGTTGTATAACCAATCAACCAAACACCCAAATCATAATAAGCAGTTCTACTTTTAAGCAGATCTATCAATCACGATCAAAATCGCATACGCATAAGCAGAGACAAATAGGCTCATTAAGCGATTGAATTTGCAATACTGAAAACAATGTTTGAAGCACTGAAATTGACTGCATTCAGCAATTATTTCCAATAGAATTTTTTCACTTAAAGCTTTCAATAGATTTTTCGCTTCTTTTTCAATTCAGTGTTATATTAACAAACGCACTTAAAACAAACAAGTGCTGAAAATTTTTAATTTCAATAATTAATTGGGTTATCAAACACATGGTTCCTAAATATGAATCCCAACTTCATTTTCCAACATATACCCCCAATTAAAAAAAAAATACCTATGAGTACTGCTCGATTTTGAAGGGTCCCTTGCCCTGTTTAGTTAATGAATAATGCTTGGGTGACCGAAAATGTGCACATCCATTTATTTTGGTGGCCCTCACGCAAAAGTGTACGGGGCCCACTAAAATGAACAGTCCTAATTTTTCGGTGTTCAAATTCTGTGCACATTTTTTGTGCTTGTAGCATTATTGTTAGTTAATACTTCCCCAATCGATGATACATATAAATATATGTGTATGCACTGAATTGCATTTATAAAAACAATAATGATATATTTACACTCACATCCACACCCACAACCATATCCAGTACATCATGATCTTTGATTCTAGTGGGATCCATGTAAGATCCATCAAAATTAAAGGCAATCAAAGATCAAAATGTACTGAATGTGAATGTGGGTGTGTGTATCATTACTCTTATAAATAAATAAAAACCCACTAAAACGTGCTCTCTAGGAAAGTAGACTGATTTGTTTTTTTATGTGCAGGAGGTACAATAATTTGTGAGGGAAGAGAAATTGTAGGCATTATTGAAGTTCATTTTCGATCGAAAACACTATCTCCTCCATATAGAATTACTCATATGAGTCCAATTTCCAAAGGACAACCATATCCCAAACTCCAAAAACTACTTCAAAAAAATTACATAACAAATTAATGACCCCTTTTTGTGTGTGAGTGTGTGGTAAAAAAGAAATGTCTTTCTCTTTCTCCCTATTTTCTTTGAAGTTGACATAACTTTCTAGGCCTGTAAGATACACATGTATAAACTGGTGTTTATGCGGTCATGATTAATATTCATATCATATCATACTACTGTTTGGGAATTAAAAAAAATAAGACGTGACTAGAGTTTCACTCTAATTTTTATCTGATTTTTACTTTTAAGAATAATTTTAAGTTGAATACGTAATTTCATGCAAATAAAAAGGCTCGACTAAACACATGAATTTGTAGAATAACTTCAAATGAGGACCCAAGCCCAAAACAACTCCGAATATCCGAGGATATACCCGAACCAAAACTCATTTTTATTAAGTTACAGGATTAGATTACCTCCCCATGGTCCATACACCTATACAATTATTGTACCTCCCTTAGTCTACAAATGAAGATAAATTAATTAGAATTTGTCTGCCAATGGGACCATTCTTCATTTCTTTGTCTTCACGCCATTACTCCTGTACCTCTTTCTCAATTTTTTCCAAAAGCCTATATGTCACTCTCATTCTTGTAGTTCCGCCCAAACTTGGGTAAAAATTAAGGTGGTCCTATGGACTTTCCAAGATTATGATTTTTTTTTTCTTTCTTTAATCTTTCCTTCTTAAGTTTGCCTGTGTTAATTTGTTTGTATTGTATATATTGTTTTGTTCACTTAAGTCATATGACATTTAAACCTTGTAGTTGGGATATTTTTCAATAAGCGAATATTACGGTACATCTTAGTGGTTTGGACGTACCTATGTCCTAGTGGTTTTTGATATGAAATATTTGTACATTTGTACCCATTCAAAACAACCAGAACAAATGTTTTTTTATCACGAAACAAATATTTCTTAACGAGAACAAATGTTTGTTACAAAAAGAAGAAAAGAAAAAGAAAAGGGATGTAGGTACGTCCAAACTAGCCACCTTAACGTTCCGAAGTGATTTCCTTCTCAATAATAGATAAAAAAAAAAAAAAAAAAAAAAAAAGGAGCCATGGTGATGTGGCCACCTTCTCTTGTTCCATGTCTTACAACATTTCTTAAAGAAATTAAAGAAAAGAACTGCCATGAAGTTTTAGATTTGTATCCCATGTGTGGAGTCCAAAAGATATATATGGATATACAAGCTTGTATGTGCTGATTTTGCTAAAAACTGCATAGAAAATGAGAATAAGACGTAATCAGCTGGTTTCAGTTTATTCATCCCAAATGGCCTAATTTGAGTGGTTTTCAGATGCATGGTATTGCCATTGAAATAAAAAGTGACTCATATATGTTGGTAAAAAAAAAGGGGCAAATCAGCATCTTTTATTAACTCTAAGCAATTAGTGTAGTGTTTAACACATGACTGATGGGTTAGTTACCAAGAGACTCAATGATAAAATGGAGTTTCGACATGGTCAAGAAACCACCACCATTTGTACCCAATTAGATAGACACAGAGAGAGAGAGAGAGAGCAGAGGCAGAGTCGGGAATGGTAATATTGATTGGATAAAAAAGACTAATGACTTTTTTTGTTCACCCCTATAAATCACAATACATGACTAATGACTTCCTCAGAAACGATAAAAAAGACTAATGACTTCCTCACAATAAAAGATTAAAAAAAAAAAAAAAAAAAAAAGAAGACTAAAGATAGTCTATTGTCACCGCTAAGGTAGTGTGCACGCAACTTCCCCGAATTTCCACATATCACCGCAGCAACCAGGATTAAAGGCCCGTTTGGCAACAGTTTCTAATTCTGCAATTCACTCAAACACAGGGGCGGAACTGTGTATTAGGTGGGGGGTGTCATTGCACCCCTCACATGTGGTAGATTGTTTATACTAATATACATGTATGTGTACTATATTTCATATTTTGTTGTCTGCTGGCACACCCAAATAAAAAAATCTACTACTCCTCATATTTGGTTGTTTCTAGCACTCCCAAACAAAAAAAAAATATGCTACTCCCTTAGTCAGCTTAAATCATTTTCAATGTTTTTTTTCAACTCTATACTTCAATCACATGTGTTTGAGAATTATTTAGGATACAAGATTTGGGTAGAATAGCATTTTCTGTACAATTAGACCACTCATTATGATAAACTCAAACAACCCCCCTCCCCAACAACTTTCAAACAGTACAAAATAACATCACATGGTAAATTTGTAGTCTTATTGAAAAAGAAAAAAGAAAAAAGTATACTCGTGTATAAATAGAACCAAAAAAATCGTCTCGGAGGCGCTGCCCCCAAACCTCCGTGTGTCATTGTTAGATAGTCTATGTAGTAACTCGGCACCCCCAAAGACAAATTCCTGATTCCGTCCATCCATGCTCAAACACTACCTAATGTAAATTTTGGTCAATCTTGAATTTTCGCAATTGACTCGCATTTAGAAAAAAAAAAAAAAAAAAAATTTAAACACAAGAGCTCATTCGCCGGACAGTTTTCATTGTGTAATTTGAATTTCCATAATCTGACTAGAAAAACTATTGCCAAACAGTACCTAATAATAGATGGTAATAGTGCTCCCATTTAGTCAATATAGAGAATAGGTAAGAGAGATTCAATTGGAGCTAGCTAGATTACCTACCAAACAAAGCTAAAATTAGTCCTGCAAATGGACGTCAGTATCCATAATTAATTTTCCCCAATTAAAGTAGTAAAAGATTAATGTGGTCCAACAATCCAACGTCTAACCATCTATTTACGCCACATCTTTGATTTTGTTAGTCGTACACGTACTTATCAGTCACTGGGATATAAGTAGTTTGACATTTCCAATTTCATAGACAAAGAGAGGAGGCTGGGTAACAGTTTTACTTAAACTCATTGGAGGGAACAATTAACCATTTGCATCATAGTTGTAGACATATATAGTTATAGCCTGAAAATTTTGATAAACCTCCAAAAATTCAGCTGTCTTGCTGTTTTGGTAATTTAATTGATACTCTGTCACGTCCCTACCAAGCCACACACAAGTCCAATCAAAATAAAAATGTTTTTGCGATTGGAAAATGTTGGGCACACACATTTTTTGTGCACCACTTATACAGCACATGGTACATACATTTAAAGTTGTGTATCAAAAAGTGTGTAAAAAAAAGTGGGGTTAATTTCAAAAACACCCCCCCAACTATGACCCGTTTTCAACTCGCTCCCCTGAACTTTTTTTTCCGACAAATTGACCCCCTCCGTTTGTTTTATTCGACAAGTTGACCCCCTCCGTTAGTTTGCAAAAGAAAATGGGCATGTGCCCATCACGTGAGAGCAAAAATGGACACTTTTACCCTTTGTGCCCAAAATGAGTTTGGTCTCTCTCTCTCTCTACAGTCTACCCTAATTTTTCACTATCCCCTCTTCCCCTCTCTCTCATTCCCTTGCCCCACACCACCACGACTAGTGGCGGATGTCGGAAAATTTTAAATTTTATTAAGCTTAGTCCCCGCAAAATAAGTAAACTTGTTATATAGCCCCCCAAAAAATATCAGTTAGGCTAAAAGAAAATGATTTTACATGTAAGATGTTGGTCCAATTATACTTCATTCTCCCAAAATTTGAAAAAAAAAAAAAAAAAAAAAACTTATCATATGTAATATATTGGCTTAATTACAAATAGACCCAAAAAACCTTATTATATGTAATACATTGGCTTAATTACAAGGAAAGCGTCATGCTATGCTTCCCAAATTTTGTATCTCAAAGGATTCCCAGATACATGTAACGGCAGGACCATCTTCAATAATGGTGGGACGACTTCAGCATCCTCTAATCAAAATCACTTGGGCCTACTACCACGTGTTTGAGAACCACTTAGGATACAAAATTTGATAAGCATAGCATTACTCATATTTTAAATATTATTAGTTTTCGATATTATTAATCATGGATGAAATAGAAGGGAAAATACCTGAGAATTAATTTTCTTTTTCGATTTCCTTTCTTCTTTTCTCTCCCTCACTAAATCTATTAATCAAATACAGCCTAACAGTAATAAGGGTTGATAGTTGATTGAAATTTGTAAAGTTTGGCATGATGGTAAAACAATTTGTGTAGACTAAACTAAGAGATGAGATGAAAATGAGTTGAGACAAATGTTTAGGGTGTGTGGATTACAGTTGGACCAATGTTTTATATGTAATTATTTTTTTCTAAATTGTGGGGTTGGTCTTTTGGACCAACATATTACACATAGTTTTTTTTTTTTTTTTTTTTTTTAAATTGGGACCTTATAATTTAGAGAGAGAAGTTGCAGAGAGAGAGAGAGAGAGAGGGGGGGAATGGGGTGAAGTTGTTAACTTTTTTTAGATCAGGGGGTGTACTCGAAAATGGGTCATAGTTGAGGGGGTGTTTTTGCAATTCAGAACAAGGGTATATGCGTCATTTTATTACTTCCGTTAACGGCGTTTGAGACTAAATAATTTTTGATAGTTGAGGGGGTGAAGTTGTTCACTTTTTTAAATCAGGGGGTGTACTCAGAAAAGGGTCATAGTTGAGGGGGTGTTTTTGCAATTAACCCAAAAAAGTGTATGTGTGTGTAGCACTACTCTTTGGAATTATCTAATTGTCAGAATCAACTCCCCTTTTTTTTTGGGTAAGAAAAGTGTTAGTTTTCCTGTGCTGATTTTCGGATGGATCGGAGGTTAAGTTTTTGAAAGAAATACCAAATTTTTTGGAACAAAAAAATTATTATGATTCTAATTCCAAATTTTTGGACTTTCAAAATTCTATTCCGATTCTGAAATTTTGGAATTTTAGGATAGCTTTAAAATTGTTTTTTTTTTCCCTAAGTATTTTTTTTTTTTTTGGATTTTTCAAAAGTTTTGAATGAATATATTTGGAGATAAAAAAAAATATGTAATTTTTTTTATTACTAGAAATTTAGATTTTTTTTCCAGAATATTTAGGAATAGTTAGGTAGGGAGCTGTTTGGAAAATTTTGGAATTTCCAGATCAATTGATCACTTTTTTGGAATTTCCTGCACAATTCTGATTCCACTCCATTTTTTCCCCGCATTTAAAAAAAAAAAAAAATCAAAACTATGAAATTTGTAGCTAATTTAATGATTCAAAATTAGAATTTTGCGGATCAATTTTGATTGAAGTTAGAGTTTCCGTTCTAACTTACACCCCTAGTCACCCACGTTATAGATATGGTAAAATTTAGCTAATCTTCTTCGAGAATGTAGATGCATAAATGAAATTAACTTCCCATCGAATTATGAACTTCGAATTGAGGACTTACTAGCAATGAAATCGATTGGGAAAAACCAAATGTCACTGGACTACCACTATACCATATGACCTCATTACTAACGGATATATCCGTTAGAATAAATGTTACTAACGGATATATCCGTTAGTATTTTAGCGTTAGTAATATTACTAACGGATATATCCGTTAGTAAATCCGTTAGTAAATCAAAGGATTTCTAACTGATATATCCGTTAGAAAGCTACTTACTAACGGTTTTTTTCAACTAATTTTAAAAGATTTATGTTGAATACTAACGGTTTGTCAGTAATTTACAAACAAAAAAAAAAAAAAAATCTAACGGATTTACTATCATGTGCATGCTTCGCTTTTCTTATTTGCACCTAATTAACAAGCATAATAATTCATACCAAATACAATAAAAGTTATTCATAATAATAAAAACAAGTAGAATCCAAAATATTTCATACATCCGAACCTAAACTAACCAACCAAATGTGTACACGGTCATTCCTTGCATGATTACAAGTAATAGATGCTAACATAATAAATTCTGAAGTCTTGTAATGTGCAACAATAAAAATTCACATTTACACCAATTTATCATAAAAGACCTCGATGAGCTACCAACTAGGTGTCTTACAACTTGGAACCATGCCACCAGGGGATCCAAGTCACTTGTACTAAGTACCAACGATAGTACCCATATATCTGCAAAAAGAACGAGAAAACAAAAAAATGGTGAAAGCTTACAAAACAATAGAAAGTCATATCTACTTTAATAGGGTGTACATTAGTAAATTGATTGTAAATACATTTTTTTCCTTGTTATGAAAAATTACAAAACAATAGAAAGTCATATCTACTCTCTTCTCTCACTCAAGTTTAAAGAACCTTATTTTCTTTATTATCATTTTATTCTAATGAGTCTCTCCTCTTCTCTCAATCCAATCGGACCCTTTGTGTCATATAGTCGTATGGGCTATAGACCAGCACAATCATACTTGAATCTAAAAAATGCTCTATGGCAATACCCAGAAGAATAAGAACAAATAAAAGATCATCCATTGGCCTGATGATTGGTGCTGATCTCTCTTAATACAGACATTTAATCCACAAAGCATGCTGAACGTGGATTCAATAACATAACTATACCCATAAAACAAAAACAAAAAAACAAAAAACAATCAAAGGATGTACATTTTTTTTATGTGCTTGCAAGTTCGATTCTCACCGAGGTTCTTGTCGAGGTTCTTGGTGAACTGGTTCAAAGCTGGGGGGGACCTTCAAACGCTGCTTGAGAATCCTTCTCTTCCTCTGAATGCGGAAACTTGCGGCCATTTCACGAATTGGTGCAGATCTTTCTTTGGAGGTAACGCCCCTCCAATCCCAAACTGCTTCGGACGCTTCTCGAATAACGGGTTCACCACTTTTTCCTATATAATTGCCGATATATAAACCAATAAAAATACAAATTAGCTCCGTATTGAACACCACTCTGCACAATATATTGATACTCAATACTCAAAACCATACCGATTTCTTCTTTGCTGCTGAAGCTGGAAGCTTTCCACCTTTCTTTGGAGCCTTTCAAACAAAGACAACACAGTTTCGACTGAGATTTACATCGATGAAATGGTGTTAAAATCAAATAGATTGTGTTAACGAAGTTCAAGGTTTTGATTATAATCGCCGGTGAATCTCCACAACTTAACAATAACAATGAAATATAATCTGACATATCAAAAACTACAGATCGACGTTGATGACATAATGCAAAGCTTAATAATATCACATGAGGAGAGAGAATATAGATCTTTGGCTCACCATTTCTGCGAGATTTTTGCTCTACTGTGCGATTAGGTTTTGCGATGGCAAACTAAGTACAGAGCTGTAATCTTGTTCAATGACCATCCACATGATGGTAGCAACTCAATGTGAATCAATCAGAACAATACCAAACATGTGGCAAACAAAGCAGCAATACCCATATTCCCAGGAATTGGAAATCCCTATTGCTTAGGCATCAAAATAGAGGAATTGCTACATAAGAATTAGTAATCGCTACATAAGAATTACCTAAAAAGTCATCATTTTTCATTGGAACAAGAATAGGGTGTCAAATAAGCATATAGCTAGCAGTAGCATTCATTACATTTGGAACTTGAACTCTTCTAGAGCATTTAAAAGTTTCCACTTCCAGAATCATGTTGCACTTTAGATAAAATAGCTAGCAGTAGTATTCAACATGATTTAACGTAGCTATTAATTGTTTATTCAACGTGTTTTAACGCAACTACCAAGAGAGAATTTTTAAAAGTTCTCAATTATGAATAGCCTAAGATCAACACGCATTTTAATCAGCCAAGAACCTAGCTTAAGCTCGCTGGTAAGGTTTAGAGGGCATAAGGGATGGAAACCAAAATATGTCAAACCAACCTTGGTTAGCAAGAACTAAGGGATGGAGAAAACATACAACACTGATCATAGAGTAGGTACTTCAAGAATTCAGTTCAATGAAGGACTATTTGCAGCAGCAGCACTACAAACACATCAATAATGTCATGAATATGGAGTCACTATATGCTAAAGGTTGGCAAGAATCACCTTCTAATTCTCCGTAGTTCCATATGCTACAACAGATCTGCATGCCTTGGTATTGAGCTGCACTTCTGAATCTCCCACAACAGCCATGCTCATGCACCAAAAACTTCTCAGCGAAATTACCATTCTGAGAAAAATGCTACCACTGAAAACCAAATGACATAGATTAAATAATATCGAAGTATTGTGGATTTATGCTCAGTTAACCTATTGAAATGCAGTGAAAATCACTAAATATCTCGTCTTTGTTATATCTGTATCTCAACCCTCATCGAAATGTGGGTTTTCTTCAAGTTTTTAGAATGGCAAATTTTATTTTTTTTGGTTAAAACACATGTCAGGAAAACAAAAATAGTGCTCGAGTGAAACAGTAAATCCAGAACATACATTTACCAAGAAATTGGATTTAAAAAAAAAAAAAACCCACCAATTATAGTGTTGTAAGCCACAACATCTTGCTCCACACCCTTGATTTCCATTTCTTCCCATAACTTCATTGCTTCCTCCATATTCTCATCATCACAATACGCGGCCATTAGTATACTATAACTATACGGATTCGGCACACAATTCAATCTCAACATTTCAATCCAAAGCTGTTCCACATTTTCCATCAACCCATTTCGATAAAAAGAAATCATCAGCACATTAAAGGTATTCGCATTTGGCAAAACTTTCTTTCCACCACCTCTCTTTTCAACTTCACCATCAAACCGAAAAACCTCTCTGTAAATATCAAAACCAACAAAACAACCACGAACCTTCGAGACAGATTGAATTAACAAATTACAAGTACTAACCATTGGGTATATGGACCGAGACCTTAACATACGAACAACTTCGATAGCCTGATCAATTCGTTTCAATTGTAAACAAGCTTTGATGAGCAAATCGAAGGAACCCCGTAACTCTTTCTCTCTCTCTCTCTCTCTCTACCATCACTATATATCACTTTTTCTTCCAATTGGATCCCACATTCTAATCTCAAAATGAATATTTAAACTATCCGATGACTATCATAAATTTAACAAAATACCAAAGAGAGAGAGAGAGAGAGAGAGAGAGACATCCAACATTTCCATCACGACTAGCTAAATTGCTAGCCACAGTTACAATACATTTTAACTACTAACAATGTTAGCCCACCATTTAGCAAGTGCATTGGAGATCAATTTTAACCCCCGAGCTAACCTTCTTAGCCCACCATTTAGCAAGTGCATTGGAGACCAATTTTAACCCCCGAGCTAACCTTCTTAGCCCACCATTTAGCAAGTGCATTGGAGACCAATTTTAACCCCCAGTTAACCTTCTTACAATAGCACACTACAACTAATTGTAAACAGTGCAGATGCTCTTACAGCTCTTTGTATGTGTATTTGGCTTTATTTATTAATATAATATTACTGTTCAAAAAAAAAAAAAAATTGACCGATGACATGATTTTATCTTCTACTCCCTTATAATTTAAATTTTTCAGCACTTCAATAAAGAATCTTACATAGCATAATCAAAGTACTACAAC
This sequence comes from Hydrangea macrophylla, assembly GCA_033977485.1. Classification (NCBI taxonomy): domain Eukaryota; kingdom Viridiplantae; phylum Streptophyta; class Magnoliopsida; order Cornales; family Hydrangeaceae; genus Hydrangea; species Hydrangea macrophylla. The sequence goes on along the minus strand of CM066982.1, from coordinate 93,013,678 downwards.
AACTTATACCCTACATAGGTCACTTTAGAAGTTTGGCCTTTGACTTACTATAGTGGAGTATACAATTCATAGATTTGATTATGTGAAATTCCTTGTTTTGTCGGACAGTAATGCACTCTCACTCCATAATTCATCCATCAGTGTTTTTTTGTTCAACAAATCAATAATTTACTAACAATAATATAATAAGGAATATAGTATTAATATGATATGATATAAGCATTTCTAGTTTCTATCAAACATGTTCCAACGTTCTGCTAAATCAGATGATAAAGAAACAAGACTCATAAGTCCCAATTAGATTAAAAAAAAATGTGATAGTAGAGTTATTAGAGAAGTGGTATTAGGTGGTTCAACTATTACACAAAAAAATAAATAAATAAATAAATAATTGGAATTCATAGCATTACTTTGACAGAAAATGAACACAACATTTTGGATGCTAATGGAAGATCAGAGGCTTCAAGAACATAATCTTGAGAGAAAGAGGGGAATTCTGAAATACACCTATAACATTTTTCTCTACACTCACACGTTGTATTAAGAAACTGTACATGCAACATACTCTATTGTACATATAGGGGAAAAAAAGAAAAGAAAAATTATAAGTGTATTTAGAGTTCCTCTTAGAAGAATGTACGAATATAATTGGAAAGACTAAAATGTCCTCCTAAAGTTGAGACCTCTTTCAATAGCTTCAAATCCATTTATTTTCTTCTTTTATCTTCCTTTTATCTATTAAAGTAAATAAGTAGCACATAAGACTTAAAAAGAACAAAAAATTGTTCTTTCCTTGATTAAAAATAGGAGAGATTCTTTCTTTTCTTCCTCAACTTAAAAAAAATTGTATCAATTTGCTTGATAAAAATTTGCGCAAAGTCATAAGAATAATAGTTTGATGCAACGTTATTTAACTAAGAGCCAGGGTGAATGAGACAATTGGCACAACTTGTACCTACCCTCCAGAATGGCAGAATTGGGAACCTATGTCCCTTAATGGGGGATGCTTTCCTAGGTGAGGATAACTTTTAAAATCTCAAGTATTTGATGGACTAAAGCAAAGAATTAGTATTTTAGTTACATTAAAGTAAATTAGTAGATTCACAAAGGAAAAAAAAAGTTTGATTACTAGAAGTATATAAAAACTTTAATCGGATCTCGGCATACCTGTAATTAAAAATATATATACTTTCTTTTCATTTTTCAAGTTTCGAGAATTATCAAGTGGCATAGCAACTTTAAAGGCTAACAATTAATCACTTGCAAGAAGAGGGAAGCTAATTGGATCAGCCTTATCAAGAAACGGTTTAGTTTAGTGGTAAAAAGACATTCTATACTATATTTATACTGGGATCAAGTAATTACCAGAGTTGGGGGTTTCCTGACAGCAAACGTTTCAATGAATTCGAACAAACAAACGTTTCAATCAATTCGAACAAACAAAAACAGAACAGATTAAGGTGTTTTGCATTCTAAAGAATCATGTGAAAGTAATCTAGTCGACATTGGTCCTATTAAGAGAGATTTTTGTCAAAGTATGACAAGTGTCTTTTTGAATTCGAACAAACAAAAACAAAACAGATTCAGACTTAGGTTCTAGGAGAAAGAAGAAGAAGAAGAAGGAAGATGAGAAGATTAGAATCGTTGGGCCCTAAACTTAGGTCCTAGGGTTAGATCCAGGGTTTATTAGAAGAAGAAGATGAAGAAGAAGAAGAAGAAGAAGAAGGAGTAGGAGGATCGTGTACCTGGCGGAGCTTGGAGGCAGCGGCGATCGTCAACGGCCGGAGGTCGGCGGTCTGCAGCGCCCGTTGACGGCGCTCTCTCTCTCTCTCTCTCTCTCTCTCTCTCTGTGTTAAAAATGAAAATGAGGAAAAATTTTTGTAAAGAAAAATATTTAATAAATTTTCTATAGTAAAATATCTAATAAATTTTTTAATTTTTTTTAAAAGTAAACTAATTCAGATTACTAACGGATTTTTATGCTTTCTAACGGATATATCGGATATATCCGTTAGAAAGCATAAAAGTTATCCGTTAGTAATCTGGCCATATGGTGTAGTGTACCACAGTTGGTGGTGAGATGTTCATGCACTCCATCAATTGCATGGGTATTTGGTATCATTTTCATGAATATTGTAGTTTTAGGACTCAACGTGGCATTGTAACCATAGTTACTAAGATTTTGATTTTTAACTTTTATATTCATTTTTTTTATATTTTTGATTGACTATTATGAGAGGGATTCATCAAAAAAATGAAAAACAATAATGCGAGGAGCCCTTATCTATCTATACTTCTATTACAAAATGTGGCATGCATATATAAAATGTTTTCATGTGTCAAATTAGTATATTACTTAACTTCTAACTAATACCCGATTGCTAATGATAAAGCACATACAAATTATTATTATTATTGTAAGATTGGTAGAAGATAGAATATGTCACTATATCAAATATACAATAACAGAGGCCATTATATAGGCTACATAAATCCTAAACCAGGTAGGAAAGGAGTAGTACAAATAGTATACACTAGTAAAACTAGTAGATAGTACAATGAATCTGGTAAGCTTATATCACGAGGTACAAATGTCACCACCCATCTCGTTACGGGCGGAAATAGGACACATGGCACACCATCAAAACTCATCCAATTCATTTAAAAAGGTATAACAGCGGAAAAGAAACTTAAAAACAACATTGAGTATTCAACGCTTTGAAAACAACAACCAATGAGTTGTAAAATCCGTATAAAATTGAAAACGTGATTTTATTTTGAAACGCATGAATTTATGTTGAAAGGGGTCCCAAGGTACCCTAAGAACCAATGAAAATATTTAAATAATTTTTGGGAGGGAAAGAAAAAGAAAACATGCAGGGGTATTTTGACCGGTCGAACGGCCCCCTTCGACCGGTCGAATGACCCCCTGGCAGAATTTACTATGATAGCAGAATTTTGAGAAGGAAGTCACCCAACCTCACATTTTGCAAACTTTCCAAAATTCTCAATCTTTAATCCAATACTTTCCAAGTCTATCAAGATTGCAAGAACATAAAAACATCTTAGTAATATTTGAAAAGGATTGGTAATGAAACAAGTTAAAGCTTGTTTGGATTAAAACACAAAAGTACTATTACATTCCTCCAAAATACCAATTTGGCGAGTTAAGTATTCAAAACATAAATTCATGAGTTCGGATTCATTACAACATAACCAAAAGAAGTTTTACAACATTTTACATCATTAATGAATCGTCCCCAATCTTTACAATTACCAAAACATGGTTCTAACCTTCAAAATGCATATTTCAACATGGAAATGATACAACCACATATCAATGGGAGAGATTTGTCCCGGGTGATCCCAACGACTTCACCCTTCGCATTCTTCTTTCCTTTTTTCCTACTTGCAATGGAATAATCTCCATTGCTCAGCTATATACTGAGTGTACAATTCTAAACATATGCTTATATGACAAATCATACTTTAAGATATCAAATCACGTCAAATTAGTCTATAGGGAGAGTGGTATGCTTCCATCTGGTAATAAAATTGATGCCGTGGAAGGCCTTTCTCTTACCACGCACCCAGTGCCCTGGCTGTGCTTTCTCCCAAACCATGCTCTGTGCCCAAGCTTAACCTTCCTCCAAATTAGGCACATTAACTATTGATACCAAAATCCTCAAATATCGAGGAGCTTACCCCCGGATGGAATTGCACCAAACCCCTCTTTGACCCACATAGACACATAACATGCTCATATAATCACATATACGTATTTTCCATGCATTTTCAAGTGCATAATAAATGGGGCCTAATTAATACATGAATTTTGCTCGGATCCAAATATCAACTCAAATATCCAAAACATGTAATTTCCTATAATACATAAGTGTAACTCCCTGAAAACCAAGCCACGTGGGCGAGGTCAACAAGTCAAACAATACAACAAAAGCACGAAATTGTCCAACGTGGACCAATCCACAAGGCAGAAGCATAGGGGAATCCTATGTGGATTCCAAAGATAAGTCAATAAGTTAAGGGTTGACCCACGAGGAGCAAACGGTCAAATAGGGTCAACCAACATAGTTTGGTTTTGAAAGGAATTTGTAAAGAAGTATAAGGAAACTCCAAAGGTTTAAAAGTAACAAGTAATGAAGTTTGCTTTGAAAGTTTATCACTAAAGTTGTTTTTGAAGGAATATGACTCCTTAGGAAATTGAAAGTAGTAATTTTCCCATAATAGGGTAACCATAGGCTAAGAAATGCTAACAAGGATTAAAAACATAATTTAACAAGGATCCTAGAGGATCCAACCATCAAGATTAAGATTAAGAGGGGGATAACTAGGATCCCCAAATATACAAGATTATTAAGTCTAATAGAAAGAGTTATAAAGCAAGGGCTAAACATGTGACCAATTACAACTACTATGAAATAAATAAAAATCCTTGTAATTCAATCTACGAATAAGATAATGAATTACAACTAGGACAATGTTCCTACCATGAGGTATGACAAAGAAGTGTTTTCTTTTCAAAATCAAAGACTTCCTCGTAAGGAATCTTCAAATGGGATGCCACGCATCGAAAATTTTTGGGCCTTGCTTTAATCAACATTTCCTGAAAAAGGGATTTTATAGATTCATTAAGCACAACGACTCAGTAGAAAACATTGTAGAAATGTACTACTACTTCTAAAATCATGCTATGACATGCGGTGTAATGCTTTACCGCCGTGGCGATGCAACTAGCCTGATGGTCAAACCGTGAGACATTCCTAACTCAATATCCCAATCACACACTCTCACACCGGATAGCAAGCTACTCAAACGTGAGTGTAGCTTACAAGATCTCCGGTAGCTAACCGAATGTGTTCTTGCATTTTTGAATGTTTTAAGGATCACAAACAACCTTTCTCACTTCACACCCGCTTCCGGAATTTCATCAAATTACAACCCCAAACGAGGATTCCAAAGACATTCCCCAATCGTGGGAATTCTAACAATTTCATATGCCCCAAGCCAATGCCATGAAGGCTTTGCCGACTTGGCAACTATGAAATGCTACTAGATGTGGTTATGCTTTAACAATGTCATTTATATTATTATAATGCTAAGCAATAAACATGGTAGTTTATGATACCAAAATTACATAAATCATGGATTCATATAAAGCATCATCATCATCATCTAGGCATTAAGGAAACTACTATCACCAAGAAGTAATTAAAGTCATAGCAACTCACTTAGCACATAAGTTTAGGCATGAAATCAATTAGGCACATAAGGACAACTAATCATGTAATTAATCACATCAAAGAGTTCAAAGTCTAGGTTAACAAATATTAACTCTCACCTACACATGTCAAACCATGAAGTTAGAAATAATAATGCACTTAAACAATGAAATTTACCTCTTGAGTATTTGAGAAAATACTCTCACCAAAGAAATCCAAAGGGGAAATCATTAGCATAAGCATATCCTATAAGATATCAACACCTAGTTATATAAACCAAATTGAGGAATGAAAACTATGGTGTTAATAAGATAACAGAAATTACCTCTTGAGTTCTAGGGCAAGAAGTACCAAATTTCAAATCCCACGAAGAAGCCGAAAACACCGGTGTGAAGGTCTAGATAAGATGATCAAAATGGTCTCTAATAGCCTTGTCCCAAACTAGAGTCCTTGGCCTCCAAATGGAGCTTGAAAGCTCTAAGCTTCCATGGAGTTGTATCTCCCAAAACTAGAGAGAGAGATGAGAGATGTAGAGAGATAAACCAAAGAAAGGAAAAAGAAGAGATAAGGAGAGAGAGAGAGAGAGAGAGAGAGAGAGAGAGAGAGAGAGGAAAGCTTCTTAAAGAAGCTTTGGTGGTTGGGAGTGGTTGGGAGTTGTTTGGGAGTGGTTAGAAGTTATTTGGGGAGGTGACTTGTGGGTCTCACCCTTGTTCCCTCTCACACACACACACACAAATACATAACATACATATATACACATGTGCCAAAATAATTACCAAAGTGATACCACCATGTATCAAATTAAAACACACTGTCCCAAACCAAGACCTGTTGTAACACCCGTGCCCGAAAAAGAAGATTAATATGCTATTAGTATATGTTAATTAATGAGAATTAATGCATAAAACGATTTAAGGTGGGGTTATGAACCCACAGGTAAAAAGGTGTTCAAATGCGGACACAGATGAAAGTTCTGTAAAAGGCAGAACTGGTATAAATGTGGGGCCCAACGAGGGTCTAATTAAGATAATTTTTATTTTGATGTCATTATATATTTATGTGCATATTTATTTAAATGCTTAAAGTTATTATTATGTCTTATGATAGATAAGGGGACCAGTTTTGGCACCCGTGTGAGGGCATATTTGAATAAAATTCATAATTGGAAGGTTTAATAGCAACCTCATGAATTATGTGGGACCATGTTTGGGACCCACACGGGACTTAGATTAAATCCTTTTAGAAAAGATGGGTAGTTAACGTGAATAACAAGGGGGGTTTATAATAAAACTTAAAGAAAGTTGGGGGAGGTAAATGAGACTATAAGAAAATGGTGCCAACACACATATGCATGTAGCATATGTGTCATAAGCATACAATTCAGCTGGAATTCTCCAGAAAATTAGAGAGAGCAAGAGCTCCCAAGTCGGCGACGGATTCTCAACGACGTTTCTTGCCGTTACTTTGCCGTACGGCGTCGGATTCACGATCCGAGACCACTTTTGGACTCGTGGAGGTAAGAGGATCACATGCATGCAATTTATTTTCGTTTTCGGCAACGTTTTTACGGAAACTATTTTGATAAACGATGTTCTTGGAACCGAACTTGTGTAGGATTATCACCAACTAAAAATTGAGCTAAACTTGGGAAGGAATTGGGGAAATTCTAAGCTTAGTTGTGTATAAATCAAAGAGGTGAGTGTCCTAATCTCCCAATTGGATGTTTAGCTATGTTAATGTGATAATTATTGTTCATAGTTGTTAAACTCATGCTCATGTATATATATATATATATGTTGTTGAATTTGGATAAAAGCATGTCAAAATTTATGAAATTGCTATGCTTATGTGTTGAAGTTGCCTATGTGCTTATATGGATCAAAGGGAAGTCAAGTAGTGGTCACCATTTATAGGTCCCATATGTAAGGGATAGGAAGTCCTCAATGAGTAGGACGTGGTGACGACCACAATGAAATGCCGGTGACGCCTTCGGGGTCACAAGAGAGTGTGTGTTGCGCTATATGCGCCAAAAGTGAGAAAGATCCGGGGTGAGAAGGACCCGGGGGTGGTGGCTGGAATGACTTGACTTCCCGGAGATCAATTTGTTGTCATTTATAATGATTATTGCACTTACATACTTTGCATTCCAATGGCATGATTAGTTCCCTCACTAAGCGAAAGCTTAAACGAAAAATATATTTTCTGTTGTGGTTATTGAATAACCATCGCAGGTACCAAATGAGACAAGGAGAGGAAATGATTCGCACGACGGGTGGGCGTGGGAGTAGTGTCCATGTGTATATGTGTTCATATGCCTAACTAGTTTATGCTTAGAATGTATCTTTTGTTGGCAATGTAAATGTATCTTGGATCTTTTTGGAAACTTGTCATATGGAAAGTTGGGTGTTGATGGTTGTCTATTCATCAAACTATGAGTTGAACTTGCAAGCTATAAGTTATGAATGTTAGGAGTAGATTTGTATGAAACTAAATAGTTTTAGTTGTAAACTTGGACTTGGACACTCCTTGTTGTATTGACTTGCAAATGTTGAGAACAAGTAGAGTTTAATGCCAAACTTGACCCATGAGCAAAATCTATGTGCTTGATTGTCAACTTATACTTGGATTAATGTATTGGATGTTAAAACAACTTTCCAAAGGGTTTGACATGGTTTTGGAAATGTTTTTTTGAGAAATTCTTCAAGGCCACGGTGTTTTGAACTCATCTTGGCAACACCAATCCTTTTTCCTTACTAATTGGTGGAATTTGAGTTTCTATGGTTAGTGTCATTTAAATGAACATGGATGATGTTTTGAATAATTTGGAAAGATTTACAAATGTTATTGATATGTTCATAGGTGTTTGGGAGATGTTCTCAAGAGTTTGAATGATGTTGGGAATCAATTTTGGTACTTGGGAAAAGTTTGAACTGTTTTTAGCAGTGTTTTAGCAGCAGAAAAACCAATCTGGAGGAACCGGATCGATACGGATCGAGTGCGGATCGATCCAGGGCATCTGGAACTGCAAAACATAACAATCTGCTAATTTCGGATCGATCCGGATCTGGGGCGGATCGATCCGCTAGTCTGGGTTCAGCCTCGACGGCTTTTACGGAAACAAGCATAACTCTCTCTAGAAAACTAGGATTCACGCACCGTTTTTTGCGTTGGAACCGGGACTCAAAGACCTATCTTTTGGTATAAAATTTGCTATACTTTATAAATGACCATTTTTCCCTTGGGTCTATTTTGTGTCAACGGAGCTGTTTTATGAGGTCCAATTAATGTGTTTCTTAATGAATTACGAGTGTTTTGAACGTGAGGGCTTGTTACACGTGTCCCAACTCACCCGAGGCGGGTTGGGGTGTGACACCTGTATTGGTCTAAAATTTTCAAAATGCCCTTTTAAAATTCTGGGTTTCTACAATAAGTCTAAAATTCGTACCTCGTGCTATATTCGAACTACTGTCGATTAACATAGGAGATAATACCTTACAATTTCGATTTAAAACTTTTAACAAAGTCAAAATTATTTTAAAATTTCATAAAACACTTTCACAACATAGTTACCCCAATATCCGTTATAATAAATAACATTGCTAACCAAAATTGACTTAGTCAATCATACACGTACCACAGAGTTCATCAAACGTATTCCCATGCTCAGAACATAAATTGTTTCTGTCTCAAACCCTTGACCTTTCACAATCCCTTCTATTCATATAGTGTACACACACCTAAGTCAATAGTTAATGTTCCATCCAGGAGTAAGCTCCTCAATGTTTGAGGATTTTGGTATCAATAGTCAATGTGCCTGGTTTGGAAGAAGGCCCAGCCAAGGCATGGTGAATGGTTTGGGGGAAGACCCAGCTAGCCAAGATAGTAGTGGCTGTGGAGTAAGTAACACCCATGTCTTCAAGTAACCATCGGAGCCAGATGAATTCTGGAGTAGCATCAGCTAGAGCACGATACTCGACTTCGGTGCTTGAGTGAGCGATGACGGTTTATTTCTTACTACGCGAGGAGATCAGAGATGTGCCAAGAAAGAAACAATACCTAGTCGTTGATCGTCAATCAGTGGGATTTCTTGCACAGTCTGCATCCGAATACGCATGGAGCTTAAGTGTAGAATGAGCAAAGAACTGTAACCCATGAAACATGGTCCCTTTGATGTATCGGAGTATGCGAAGGACAACTGCATAATAACATAAGCGGGGAGCAGAGAGAAACTGGATGACAATATGAACAGCATAAGCAATATCAAGTCTAGTAACTGTGAGATAGACTAAGCTCCCAACCAATTGACGATACAATGTGGGATTATCTAGAATAGTACCACCTAGAGGTGTAAGTTTAGCATTGGGCATAAGAGGAGCAGGACTGGTCTTGTTGTCTGTCAGTTCTGCGTTTGCGAGGATATCGTTTGAGTACTTGTCTTAAGAGAGATAATATCAATCCATCAGAAGTAGAAGTGATCTCGAGACCCAAAGAATAGCTAAGTGTCCCGAGGTCTTTCATTTCGAGATGTTGACTGAGATGGTTCTTGAGATCTGAGATACCAGACAGGTAATCACCAGTAATAATCTTGTCATCCACATAGAGAAGTTAAAAAATAGTTCCCCAGTTTGTCTTTTGAATAAAAAGAGCGGAATCATAGGAGATGGAGGTATATCCAAATCTGCTAATGATGGTACTGAACTTAGCAAACCAAGCTCGGGGGGCCTGCTTAAGACCATAGAGTGCCCGACGAAGTTTGCAGACCTGATTGAAAGAATGTTGATATCCAAGGGAAGGATGCATGTAGATCTCTTCTGTTAGATCACCGTTGAGAAAAACATTCTTGACATCCAATTGAAATAATTCCCAACGATGAGTTGCAACAACAACAATAAGACTGTAGATTGAGGTAAGACGAGCAACTAGGGTGAAATTCTCTTCGTATTCAATCCCATATTCTTGCGTGAATCCCTTGGCCACCAGTCGAGCTTTATAGCGTTCAACAGTCCCGTCGGAGTGAGTTTTAATTTTGTAAACCCACTTTATAGCAACCTGTATTTTTACTTCCATAATAATAAATAAAAATGCCAATTTTATTTTATTACACTATATTATGTTTAGTTGTGGTATTATTTCCATAAAAAAAAAATAATAATACCTGAGTGATTTATTGTTAATACAAAGACTTTAATTTTGTGACTTTAGTAATTTTAATTATATTAATATATGCTTAAGACTGCGCCTCTAAGTTACCCTATGATTTGGAACAAGAAACCTTAATAAAATAGTATATCATGTCTATTACGTTTTGTCCCTAATAATTATATTGGGGTATTTTCCTAAACTACCCGGACCAACTGGACTAACCTATTTGATAAAACCAGACCGAACTAACCTAACTAAATCTGCGTAACCAAACTCAACAGATCGATTGATCGCAATCAATCAGCAAAATCATTGCAGGCTGTATTATTCTTAATAATCATTTCATTCAATCAGTAAAGCTTGCAATTTGCAAACCCAAATTGCTTGCTTTGCCTATTTGAGTTCACACTTGCAAACACATAACACACACACATTGTACAAAACACATTTCATTACAATAAACTTTTCAAACTAACTCTGTCAATCTTCATTCTCCATTGATCTCTATTTGTTCTTTTTCTCTCTCAGAAATTTCTCTCTCTCTCTCTCTCACACACACACACATACACACACACACATACAAGCAAAGCAATACATTATACACATATATTTCAAAAGACCCAAGCTTTCATTTTCCCTCTCCCACTCTCAATCACTCCACACACACACACACACACACACACACACATACACACATATTCTGGAAATCTAGTTAAGGAATGAAGAAATACAGATGAAAAGACATCATAGTAGCTTCAAGAAGCCATAGCCATTGAAACTAAGCTTCAAGCTTATATTTCAGAATTCTCATTTTTCTTTGGCAAGATGAGCCGCCCAATCTAGAAATCGATGAGTCTCTTGAACCCACTCATAATGTAGTATTAGTCATTACGCACAAGTCAGAGGTCTCAAATGTAGGTATATACTTATATATATAGTTATGGAGCTTCAAAAATGGTGGTCTCACCAAACTCAATGAAAATGGATTATGTAAATTGAAAATGAAATATTACAACTCCAGTAGGTTCCGTTTCAAATATTAGACTTTAATTCATAACGGTTGCAACGTACAGTTAAAATGAAATTTGGCGACTCTCGTATTTTCATCTATAAGTTGAGCTACGTTAATAATTGGCAAACAAGACTTATGTATTCATAATATATGCAAAAAAAAACGAAGAGAATGATATATTATAAGCACTGTATGAAACCAGTTTTCAAAACCTAGCAACTCCCCTATTTTCTACAGAAAGTTGTGAAGAATATGAAGTAAGATCGATCTTACAAGGATCGAACCTACGAAGATCGATCCTGCCAGGACAATCCTTTAAGCTATTTTTTATAATTTTGTTTTCTTTGCTGTTATGAATTGTACCATGTGCTTAACTACTAGTACGTTGGAATACAATGTTAGGGATCTGTAAGTGACGGGTTTTTCACTAAGAAATAATGTATGAACTTTTGCTTTCTATTTTAAAATTTTGTACCTTTGGTTTTAAAAGTTATACCTCACTGTTTTATAAAGAGAATAAAAACATATATGAAAATAGAATTTGGATAAGATGATCTTAAATGGGTAATAATCAAAGGAATAAATAGCTCTGATACCATTATAAGAAAATGTAAAAAGGAGAAGTATGAATTGCTCTGATGCCTTTATAAGAAAATGTGAAAAGAAGGAATAAGTTATATACATTCATAGTCGAGATGGCATGTATTGGAAAGGGATCAGGTGGTCAAGCATAAACGTTGTGAGAACTGAGTAAAGAGAAGTGGTTGTGACATTATGAATATGAATATAAGTATTGATCGGCTTTTATGGGCAGTGATACTATCTTGGTCAAACAGAGTTTTACCAAGCGGCTTTTATGGGTGATGATGGTATATCAAACAGGATAACTAGGTTATTGTAACCTTGAATATCTTGATGGATTTTACTTATGCCTCATCTGTCCGGTAATCCTATCGAGCGGCTTTTATGGGCAGTTTTGAATTAACGGCATTGTGCCGGATGATTTTAGTAAATCGAATGAGTCGAGAGATTGTGGTCGTGATAAAAGAGTCAGTAAGATGAGATGATTTCATTGTTCATGCACGGTCTTAAATATTCATTACTCAAACTGCTTATTAGTTGTTATTATGTAAAGGCTGGTGATCGGCGACGAATAGTTGCCGTTTATAGTCCTAAAAATACGCTTTGTTAGCCTATTTCATGTAGTTATTAGTTATTTTTTAATAAGTATTCTAAATTTTGTAGGATTTGGATCTCTAACTTGAAAATACACAAAAATCCAATGATTAGTGGCTTTGGAAGTCATTCTGGGCTTAAAAGATGATTCCGGAGAAGGATGAATGCAGTAGCAGCCTCGGAAAATTGCATTTTTGACAAGTAATACTTCAGATTTAAGAAATTTCTCCAGAGATATAAAATGTAGATCTTCGAGTTACGGACGCGTGGCCGCAAACGGTGAGTCAATACGAGGTCTGAGTCAAAAGTTATCGCAATTCTACGAAAGTGGTGCAGAGCAGCGGAAAATCTGAGAAAATTCTGGAAATTGCCCAGGTCACTGGAGCGACCCGCGCGCGCGACTCGCTCGCGCGACCCGTGCGAGCGACCCTTTGAAAAAGTCAAATTTGCGTATTTCGAGGCCCTGAAGTGCCCTGTGCTATCCGAATTGGTTAAATACGTCCAGAAACGTAAAAACAGCAGTTTTAGCGCGATTTGACTTAGGAAAGCTTCCTAAATCCTTCCAAACTCTATATAAATCCTATTCTAAATCAAATTTATATATACAAATCATTACACACTATTATACACATCAATATACAGCCATAATACACATATAATTTCAGTCATTGAAGAGAGGAAAGCAAGGAGAAGAAGAAGAAGACCAAGGATTTCCATGGCCTCCTCCATCAACCTCTTGCTATTCATCAATTCTATGGCCAACTAAACCTAGATCTAGGGTTTCAATGAAACCCTAGCCAAGTAATAGGGTTTTATTTATGTTTTTATTTAGTTTTATTATGTATGGATGATGATTACATGTTTAGAGGATTTTTTATAATAAAATCGTACTTCTATTGATTAAATCGTTACTTTCAAAGTTTATTCTTGTCTTAGATCTATTTTGACTGTGATGTGCTCAATGATCTATATTTGCTGTGCTTGTATAGATTGTTTACATGTAATGATGCTTTATTGAATTGTGCTATCAAGTATCCGAATAATCCATGCCTAGATTAGACGAATTATGTCACAACCCTAGTTTAGTGTGGGATAATTCGTGCTAACCGAAGATGGAATATGTTGGTGCTTGAACCATGATTATTTTCTTGACGGAGGAATTGGGCTTGTAGCTACAATTCCCCATAATCATCCAACTTAGTAAGCTAAAGTAATTCATAAATACCCTTATTATGAAGCTAGTGGTGGATTTGCAATCCTAGGTTCCCTTTATATATTTATTAAAACAATTTTAATTGCTTTCATAATTTAGATTTATTTTTATGTTCTTAGTTTAATTCAAATTAAAATCAAATTTGTTTTCATAATTAACTAAAGTTAGGTTTTAAAATTAAGTCGCTGTAGTTAACCAATCCCTGTGGGTTCGACCTTTGCTTTCACACTACAAATCTTTTGAAAAGTAAAGAACACTTTTTATATCTTGATATTGACAACATCAATTTTTGGCGCCGTTGCCGGGGATTGCATTACTACCTTTAATTTTATAATCTTAGTTTAGTTAATTCGTAAATATTAGAGTAGTTTTTATTCTTCTTATTTTCCGTTTTTGTTTTAAATTACTAACTTGTTCTTTTATTTTGTAGTCAACGTTTCTGAGTGGAGCAGCTAATTACATCAAAGGAGCTTACGCAAATAAAAATATAAATAAAATAAAATAAATTGCTTCTTGTGAAACTCGCTTTAAACCACTGTAAGTCAGGGCGCTGTGACGCATTATTTGCATTAGTTTAGGGTGAATTGCACTGCATTAGCTAGGAAACCCGGGGCGCTGGGCTTGACGCGGTCATTGCATTATAGGATAATATTCATGCATCATAGTAGTACTGTGTGCTTGCCTGTTGCCCTATTTGCGTGATTGCTATTTGTTTCTTTTGTTTAGTTAGTCGTTGTTAGTTTCTTTTCCTTTGTTTTAGTTTATGTTAGGTACACGTTCAAATAAACCGGAATTACAACCTTTTGACTCTGAACTTGAACGTACCTTAAGAGTTAATAAGTTTTCAAACTTAACTTCTAGAACAAGGTTTTTAATAGACGACGATTTGACACCAAAACCAACGTCTTTATTTGAATCTGAAATACGTAGTACTCTTACAAGACTAAAGAAACCACGCTTTCATAACATAGAACCAATTAAAATGGCAGACATTGGAAATAATAACGAAAACAACCAAAATAACAACGGAAATAATTTGAATAATCCTAATATACCACCACCTCCTCCACTTAAAGATTATTTTATTCCGACGACTTACACGCCACAAACTTGTATCGACTTACCGGAGGCGACGGCATCTCACTTTGAGATAAAGTCGTCTACCATCTCGCTACTTCCATCTTTCCATGGCCGTTTAAATGAAGATCCATACAAACACTTAGGAGATTTTCAAGATATATGTTCTACTTTGAAAATCCAAAACCTAACTGATGATGAATTAAAATTGCGGCTCTTTCCATTCTCTTTAAAAGATAAAGCTAAATATTGGCTTCAATCTTTCGAGCCAAACACAATTAGAACATGGGAAGACTTACACACCGCATTTTTACAAAAGTTTTTCCCGATTATGCGTACGAATCAGATAAGAAAATCTATCACAAATTTTGTGATGCAAGATGGGGAAACACTTTACGACACGTGGGAAAAATTTTAAGAATTATTACGTTCGTGTCCACATCATCAGGTCCCTAAGTGGCAGTTGGTACAAGTCTTTTACGAGGGACTTATTCCCTCGGTCCGTAATACTGTCGATGCCGTTTGTGCGGGTACCTTCCTGCACAAAAGCGCCGACGAGGCCTGGAAAATTTTTGAAACATTAAGCGAGAATTCGATGCATCAGGCTGTGTCGGTACATTTCGAGGGATATCATCTTCAACCTAAGCGAGAGGTGACAGTTGAGTCAAGTCAATCAATTCAAATACAAGAATTAAATAGAAAACTTGACCGACTTATGCAAATGAACAAAACGTCTAATCCACCCTCTTTAGAAGTATGTGCATTATGTTCTGAACCGTCCCATAATATCTTTGCATGTCCTTCTGCATCTCAATATCCGAAATTTGTGGAACAACACGTTAATTTTATGCAACAATTCCCACAAAATAACTATAATCCTAGGTCGACTAATTTTCCTAATACGTACCGACCCCAATATCAACAAGGTCAATACCAACTACCTCCTCCACCTCCACGCAATAATGCATTTGAGGAGAAGGTGCTGGCCTCACTTGAAAATTTTGGGTCGGTGATTCAGTTAGTGCACTCTCACACTCAGTCTATCGCAAAGCTAGAGTCCCAAATGGGACAAGTAGTTACTACATTAAACTTTTTTACTGAGAGTAAGTCGACGAGTCAACCTACTCAGCAACCTAAGGGGCAATACGCAGTGGGTAGTACGAGTGAGAGCGTGAACGCTGTTTCGACTAGGACGACTACTCGAGATGAGGAAGTTGTTGTAATTCCGGATGGGGGTGCGAAAAATAAAAATTTTAATTTGAATAAAGAAAAAGGTGAAGACGTGGATAGAGTTAGGAAAGATAAAGAACCGGTCCCAATGAATTATGTTCCAAAGTTACCTTTTCCACCTAATGTTGAGGAACCGTCTAATCTTACAAAGAAAAAATCGAAAACTGAGGATATACTCGAGGTGTTTAAACAAGTTAAAATTAATATTCCACTCCTCGATGCTATAAAACAAATTCCTGCTTATGCTAAATGTTTAAAAGACCTATGTACGCAAAAGCGAAAAATACGCAGTCACACTCCGAAAAAGGTCTTCCTCACGGAAAAAGTAAGTTCAATTTTCCAACACGCTCCTCCGAAGTATAAGGATCCCGGTACGCCTACGATTTCATGTGTCATAGGTGACACTATCATTCATCGGGCTCTCCTTGACTTAGGTGCTAGTGTTAACCTCTTACCCTATCATGTCTATAAACAACTAGGTCTAGGTGAACTTAAGCCCACGGCCGCTACTATTCAATTAGCGGATCGTTCTGTCAAAATACCTAGAGGAATCGTCGAAGACGTCCTAGTAAAAGTTGATCAATGTTTCTATCCCGTTGATTTTATGGTCCTTGACACCGAACCGGTGCTAGATGCTAGAAAATACACTCCTGTTATTCTTGGTCGTCCATTCTTAGCCACGGCCAACGCACGTGTCAATTGTCGAACAGGGGTAATGAAAGTGTCGTTCGGGAACTTGAAATTAAAATTAAATGTTTTTAATGCGGCTGATCAACCTCCAAAGGACGATGAATACTTAAGTGTTGAGGGTAATGAGGTTAGAAGAACTGTTGAACCTAATAAAATAATAAATAGCAATGAGGGAAATAATACGGTGAGTGATGAGCGGATGAATTTGAATACAACAGACTCTAACGATGAATTTACTCGAAAGGTGAAAAATCGACTTGAATATAATCAGGATGAACCGTTGATTGAATTAATTCGAAGCGACATGCTTTCAACTTACCATCGGGCTCTTCCTGACATCTTACAGGGTTCACAGTCCGAGTTATGGCCTCCATGATTCTTGAGCTAGAATGGTCTAGCTGAAGACGTAAAAGTTAGCGCTTCTTGGGAGGCAACCCAAGCTTTATTTCGTTCGTTTTTCTTATTTTTGGTCATTTTTGAGTCTGTTTGAGTCTGTTTTGGACATTCTGGAAAGGTTTGGGGGTTGGAATTAATTTATTTTAATAGTATATACAAAATTTTAGCCAAAAAAATGGAAAATACCATTCTCGCGCGCGCGGCCCGCTCGCGCGAGACGTCGCTCGCGCGGCCCGCTGGCGCGAGAATGTGCCTTAGTGTTTTTCTTTCGTTTTCTTTGTATGAGCCCTCAGGTTCTCCTCGCGCCTAATGTCGCGGGCGCGAGGTAGCTCGCGGGAGCAAAAATCATTAAAAAAATAATAATAAAAAAAAAATAAAAAATAATAATTTGGGATTCGCGCGCGCGACGGCCGCTCGCGCGATTCCTCATTTTCCTGTTTTTTCCTTTTGTTTTCTATATCCTTCCCCCTATCTATTTTATTTGTGTTCCTTTTTCTGTTTTTGTTTATTTGGTTCAGTTTAGTTTGTGTTCGTTGTTTTCCTTGTTACATTTCTACTTTTTCGTTTTATTTCTTTCCATTTTGTCACGCCCCGACGTAGCATAAATAAGGAAAGCGTTTAATTTCCTTTATGGACCCGTAGGTCGCGACAGTTTGAAGGATCGATTCCGTCCCAAACGTCAAACAATAAAACATAATAATAATCAGAGTAAAGCAATCAAGGCTTACAAAAATTTTCTATCTTATTACATCTTATAAACCGGGGTCACTAAGGCACAAACCGCCTTGAAAATAAAATTATATCTTAAAGTCTATTACAGTCATCCTTAACAGCAAAACAGTTAAAAACTCAAACAACTAAATTTAATGCATATAATGAACAGTTTCTTTATTCCAGATGCAGCCATTCTCAATTAGCATAGTCGTATGATTCCTCCAGATTGTAACCTGAAAAGCCTGAACACGAATGTCCAGGACGCATCAACGTCGTCAGCTTCAAGAAGCTGGTGAGTATTAAAAACATGACTTTGAATATAAAACATACCCAATTACCTTTTTCCATTTTCAATTTACAAAATCAATAGTTTGATCATAAAAGAATTCATTTTAGAGCACCACGAGGAATATATTAAAAGTTGTTCATTCATTAAAACACATGCTCGTGTATGAAATAATGCACCCCACTCATCTTACCGACTCTTTCCTCTCGACAGACCCCACAACAACCCACTATCTTACTCCTGGTATCTTTGAAATACTAAGATAGCCACACTTTAGCGACGGGGCGCCAGGGAGTGTCCAATGCCTCACACTTTGAATACCCTAACCGCCATGCAAATACCGGGGCAACCCCTCTCACAGTATCCAGACTTGAGTTATCAGGGAGTGTCCGTAGGCCACACTTTAGCACTACCATGGGTGCCAGTGAGTGTCCATATTTGCCACCGTCGCATTTCAAAGATACCCACGCCTCTTTTTCAACTACAATCCCCACCGCAATCTCAATCACAATCACAATCACAACCACGACCACAACCACAACCACAACCACAACACAAACTCAATCACATACTCGCACCACATCCACCATTACTCTTTTCCCCACTGACTAACACCCACATGCATGTACCACTGACCCCTTATGAATGATATGCACTTAAACATAGGTACAATACTGAATTAAAGAAGCCACATGCATACGGGGGATTGATGAGTCATAATGAAACGTTTTTAATCATTGAAACATAACCAAATAGAGTTCTAATCAACTAAATTCCCAAACAGAGCCTTACCAATACTATAAAAGTTGAACCAAACAGTCCTTAACAGAAAAACAGACAAAAATAGAAACTGCCAAACCTCGCGCGCGCGGGCCGCTCGCGCGAAAGGTCGCTCGCGCGGGCCGCTCGCGCGATAAACCCATTTTTCCTTTATTTATAACCTTTTCTGTCTGCCTGAGGAAAGCAGGGTCGCGCGCGCGGATCGCTCGCGCGAAAGGGTTCTCGCGCGACCCTCGCTTGCGCGACCAGCCAAATTTTCAATTATATATATATTAACTCTTACGTCTGCCTGGGTAAGGCTACCTCGCGCGCGCGGGCCGCTCGCGCGAGGGGTCGCTCGCGCGGGCCGCTCGCGCGATTCTCGCGCGCGCGATCGTGGCGCGAGATGAAGCTGAGGCTTCATCTTCTCCGCAGGAACTGCTCTGGTTCAGTAAAACAGGGGTCTTTTTGACCCATTTCCAGTTTCAAAGCATATAAGACATATAATATATGGATCTCTTTAGTTTTTCATGAGGATTATGAATCCATAACCAATTTTACATGAATCATACTATATCTCTCTAATTTCATGAAAAACTAAAGCATGTTAAAACTTCATTTTAATCATACGTCCTCCTATGAACGAATTAAGCTCTAATATTGCAACCATACACTATACATACTCTAATCTTTCATATTTCATTCACAAAACTAATTTTGGTTAAGTTTGGAAAAAAACATGTTTTCAAGTTTTTGAGTTCAAACGTAAATCAACAATGGAGATTTCTAAATCAAGCTAATCAAACAGAATTTGAACATGTAATTACGTTCTTAGTGAGTTTAGAATACTCACTGCACTAGAAGATGAAGTGTGTGTTGAGAAAGAAATAGAAATATGACAATCCAATTTGAAGCTTGGCTATGGTGATCTTCAAATTCTCTTTCTACAATGTACAAGATGAACTCTCTGCTTTCTCTTTTCTCTCTGTGTTTACAGCTTTGTGAGAACATCCAGAATTTGTGAAAGGTGAGTGTGATATATAGAAATCAACAGTAAAACTTGGGGACCAAGTCCCTTTACCCACACACTACAAAATGATTCAATTCCTAATTAACTAAACTCTCAATAAATCAATACGTATGCACAGCTCCTAAACTTACAATCTGTGGTTGAAAATGCTTAGGTGAAGGCTAAAATATTATAGGAGTCCAAATAGGTACATAGGGGGCAAAGTAGAAGTGTTTGGCAAAATAGACTTATGGCATAAGAATACACACACACACAAAGTATTCCCAAACAAGACTTATTCAATCATTACTTGCCATAAATGGCAATAAAGTAAGTGTCCAAATCGGTCACTTCCAATATCTGGGGAAATTTAGCACAGCGCGGACAGTTTTGGACACAAACTGGTATTTTCGGGGCGCGGTGGTCACCACAAAAATACAGAAAATTCATTTTAACTAAAGAATTGTTTTACTGGTTTTATAAAAATACTGATTGAGTCAAAAGAAGTTACTTTCACCGTTTTGAAATACAGATTCTGAAATCCCCACAGGTATTACTAACTTTATAAAAATTGCAGTTTGACCCCAATAGAATTTTGAATATGAATTAGATAAGAAATAAATATTCCAAACAAGTGACTGAAAATAAAATAAAAGCAGACAATGCTAATAGAATTTAAATATGCCAATGCGATTACAATTAAATTAAATATGGATAAGGCAATTTCCAATTAAATATGAAAATGAAATTTGGAATTAAATGGAAATGCAGGTTATTACACATTTACTCGTTTAGTTTAATTTAGATTAGTTTATCGATTTATATTTCATTTACTTTTAATATTCTTTTGTTAGTTTCTTTTTATATAGTATTAACAGGTGGTTCCATTTGGAGCAATTGAACTTTATCGCCATATTTTTATACATTTACCTGTTTGTCATTGCCGAGATTGAGGTACTATCGTTCCTTTCTTACCTACTCTCCTTTATTTCGTTTTATTGTTTCATTGGGGACAATGAAAGGTTTAGGTTTGGGGGTATGCACTCACATGCACATTATTTTATACACCAAAATTTTGAAAAAATTTCGATACTTGTGTTTAAATAAACGATGATTACCGGGTTTTTGCAATCTCAAGTTGATACTTCTTGTTATGTAACTATGATTGTTATAGAATGGTAACACATGAGAAGATGTAATTAAATATTTGCTGAAGTCATGATATAATGTTTTAGGTCATGTATTGTTTGAATCGTAGTTTTATATCCTAAATTTGCACATAAACTTATGCACTGCACGTAGTCGCTTGAATACATGTTTGATGTGAACTATAATATGATTCGAATTTCTAGATAACACATGGTGGAGACTAGACCCTGTGAGCTTTTGAGCCTATCTTTTCTTTTTAGAGGGTTATAAATACATTGTGTTTGTCGAATTTCATTGAACTAGCGCATCTACTTGTTGTTTAGTCTCATTATTCTTGCTTTGGTTGATAGTCAAGTAAAATCTTTGTTACCATACTAAATAATCTTCCATCGTAAACGTTGAAGAACCATATGACCATAGGAAATGATGGTAGGCCCTCTTTATTTGCCACCGACCGATAAATGAAAAAAATTTCCTTAGTTCGCCCCTTGAGCCGTTAAAATGCCTCTTTTTCTTTGTTCACCATTATCCTCTTTAAAAGCTCCAACCTGATCAACTTGGAGTATACCACTGGAAGAGTGATCAACTTTTAGTAGTATTAAGGCGATGTGTTGATTGAGAAGAAGAAAATTAGATGTTATTGGGGTAGTTACTTGGTATTCAATGCATAATCATTTGAGAAGCAAGAAAAGAAAAAGGAAAAGAAACAAAATAAAGAAGAGGAAGGTTGAAAAAAAATATATGAATGAAAAGAAGAGAATGAAATGATGAAGTTGGTAGAAGAGATGAATGAAAGAAATCGAACATGCCTTACAATGCCATCCTGAAAACTACCTAATGAATCCTTTCTATCCTTTTTCATTGCCTGAGCCACGTTACAACCGTTGAAAAGTCCTAATTGATCCTAGGAAACATGGTTTTGATATGTAAACGATGGGAGGGGGATTAAAACATGGTAATGATTATTTTTTTCTTGATTGTTGGCATCTTATCCATGAGACTATTGTTCTTTCGTGTTATGCGTCTTTTTCGTGTCGTATGTGAGCGTTATTCGTCTTGAAAACATAACTCCTTTGCTCACGTATACTAGAGAAATTACACATGTTTCTGAGTGTTTCATTTTAGAGTGTAATTTACATTGTGAGATTCGTAGTCGAAGCATAGTTGGATGGTTATCCGAGTTATATTCCAAGTTCATGACATGCGCGTGTTCATTTGACTACCATATCACACACGTGCAATTTTATGAGAAATTCTATTGATTTATACGATTCATGTACTTGGAATTGTTTTTCAAGACGTAGGTGAACGTTTGATTCCGTTTCTTCTTGCTCATTATTCTATTTCGAATCATTGTTTTATAATAAGGAGTATTGATTGTTTTATTTTTCGTTTGAATAAAACTTTTTAAATTTTTAAGTTAATAAAGATGGTTGTGGGTGACTTGTTGATGAGAACCCTCACGAGACTTTACTCGTCCGACTAGGGACACCTAGAGGTTTAAAAGGCTTGTTGCATATGCTAAATGCAATCGTGATCCATACGAAAATGGAGTAGTATTTGTAGTATTAGTTTTTATTTTAGTTTTGCTCGAGGACTAGCAAAATGTAGGTTTGGGGGTGTGATCGGCGACGAATAGTTGCCGTTTATAGTCCTAAAAATACGCTTTGTTAGCCTATTTCATGTAGTTATTAGTTATTTTTTAATAAGTATTCTAAATTTTGTAGGATTTGGAGCTCTAACTTGAAAATACACAAAAATCCAATGATTAGTGGCTTTGGAAGTCATTCTGGGCTTAAAAGATGATTCCGGAGAAGGATGAATGCAGAAGCAGCCTCGGAAAATTGCATTTTTGACAAGTAATACTTCAGATTTGAGAAATTTCTCCAGAGATATAAAATGTAGATCTTCGAGTTACGGACGCGTGGCCGCAAACGGTGAGTTAATACGAGGTCTGAGTCAAAAGTTATCGCAATTCTACGAAAGTGGTGCAGAGCAGAGGAAAATCTGAGAAAATTCTGGAAATTGCCCAGGTCGCTGGAGCGACCCGCGCGCGCGACTCGCTCGCGCGACCCGTGCGAGCGACCCTTTGAAAAAGTCAAAGTTGCGTATTTCGAGGCCCTGAAGTGCCCTGTGCGATCCGAATTGGTTAAATACGTCCAGAAACGTAAAAACAGCAGTTTTAGCGCGATTTGACTTAGGAAAGCTTCCTAAATCCTTCCAAACTCTATATAAATCCTATTCTAAATCAAATTTATATATACAAATCATTACACACTATTATACACATCAATATACAGCCATAATACACATATAATTTCAGCCATTGAAGAGAGGAAAGCAAGGAGAAGAAGAAGAAGACCAAGGATTTCCATGGCCTCCTCCATCAACCTCTTGCTATTCATCAATTCTATGGCCAACTAAACCTAGATCTAGGGTTTCAATGAAACCCTAGCCAAGTAATAGGGTTTTATTTATGTTTTTATTTAGTTTTATTATGTATGGATGATGATTACATGTTTAGAGGATTTTTTATAATAAAATCGTACTTCTATTGATTAAATCGTTACTTTCAAAGTTTATTCTTGTCTTAGATCTATTTTTGACTGTGATGTGCTCAATGATCTATATTTGCTGTGCTTGTATAGATTGTTTACATGTAATGATGCTTTATTGAATTGTGCTATCAAGTATCCGAATAATCCATGCCTAGATTAGACGAATTATGTCACAACCCTAGTTTAGTGTGGGATAATTCGTGCTAACCGAAGATGGAATATGTTGGTGCTTGAACCATGATTATTTTCTTGACGGAGGAATTGGGCTTGTAGCTACAATTCCCCATAATCATCCAACTTAGTAAGCTAAAGTAATTCATAAATACCCTTATTATGAAGCTAGTGGTGGATTTGCAATCCTAGGTTCCCTTTATATCTTTATTAAAACAATTTTAATTGCTTTCATAATTTAGATTTATTTTTATGTTCTTAGTTTAATTCAAATTAAAATCAAATTTGTTTTCATAATTAACTAAAGTTAGGTTTTAAAATTAAGTCGCTGTAGTTAACCAATCCCTGTGGGTTCGACCTTTGCTTTCACACTACAAATCTTTTGAAAAGTAAAGAACACTTTTTATATCTTGATATTGACAACATCAGCTGGAATAAAGGATTAGCTATACTCTAAAGTACTGATCAATATTAAAATGGTTAATGTACTTTTATATACATTGCGTGTGTTGTTCATTATGCTCACTCGGCTTTCATTAACTGACGACTTTATTTTGTCCTGGACACCGAAAATGTCCAAGAGATGGCTATGAAGGGCAGTAAGATTATGCCAGCTAGAGAAGCCTGCGAAGATACTTTTATTTTAAATAAAGTTGTAATAAGGAAAAGAATAGTGCTTTATTTGAATAAGGCGGTTTGTGCTTTAGAGTGATTGATTTAAAAGATAATGTAATATTATTTGAGTTTTATTTAAGATTTAATGATAATTATTATTTATCTTCCATGTTGCTTTAAATACTTTGTTTATTACTGCATATTAAGCTAAGTACAGGACAGATCGATCCATCACCTGTCATGACCTATGGGTCCAAAACAAAAATAAAAAAAATTTCCCTTATTTTGCTAAGTTGAGGCGTGACACACTTGTAGCCCATAGCATGTTTTCGATAAATCCACCAAATCTCATGTGTGATTATGCTCCAGTGCCTATAATTAATCATCTATGGCTTTTCTGGGAAAGAGGATTCGAACTGGCCTCACGATCAGATTGAGTCTCATGTTGAGAGAGAATGGTAAAAAGAACATAATCACGAAGATAAATAGAAGGTGTTCTTACCCGGTCACTACGACGATCAGGTGCTGGTGTAAATTCCTCAGACGGACTATACAACTTAGGAGAGGGCAAAGTGGATAACTCAAGTAATACAGGTGGAGATGGTGGTTGAAGTGCAGGATTTGAGGAAGTAGAAGTAGTAACTAGGTTAAATGGAATCTTGGGATTGGCACTGTCAGGGAATAAATCTACCGAGGGATTGGTAAAGAAGTGCGGGGTACTGGAAGGAGCTAGGTGAAACTTGGATAGAGATGAGACCATCTTATCTTCCCAAAAGACCATGACGTGACACACAGAGATGTTTCAAGTAAGGATCCAAACACCTGTAACCCTTGTGTTCAATACCATACCCTAGAAAACAACATAGACGAGCCCTAGATTCAAGCTTTCTGCGCTCACGTGGTTGAAGTAATTCAAAACATGCACAACCAAAAACCTAGAGGCTATCGTACTCATGGGGGAGCCATAGAGACGTGATTACATCAAAATCAAGTTCTTTGTTAACCCTATTAAAAATGTAGTATGTTGGAAGTAGGGTGTCAAGTCCACAGGGATTGATATGTAACAACGATTGATGGGCGCTTAATGGCCAATTACAATGTGATGAAAAGTTAACCAACTAAGAAATAAAAGACTTAGTTTTATTTCTTAGTTGGTTAACTTCTCATCGCATTGTAATTGGTCATTAAGTGCCCATCAATCATTGTGGACTTGACACCCTACTTCCAACATACTACAAATCGTCAACTATTTTAAACTACAATGACTAATTTAAATTAAAAAGAGAGCTTTAATCAAAGACAAGTTTTAATTGGAGTTTGGGGGTTTGCAAATAGGAAATCCGAGGTTGAGAAGCATTCCCCCACCTTGGACCGAACAACGAATGGATTCCCTATGTGGATTATAACCTAGGGTAAATAGCTTCTTTGAAACAAACTATCAAACATGTAGTGGTCAACCGACAATGATTGATAGGAGATTCAATGAAACTCATGAGGTGAGGTTTGAAACCCAAGGATTGAAACAACCTAGGATGCTTGACATCATAGGTGGAGTCCTAAGAGATCAAATATCACTCACATGAACTCTAAAAACACTAACAAACATAGAAATCCTACATTAAAGTACACATAGGTCCAATGGTAGGTTTATGATCCCTAACCTACATTGTCTAGCTACTCATGGAAGTAAAGACATAAATATTAAATGCAAGTAGAACTACAACGCATTCTTCAATAAATTAAGAATAACTTCAATGTACCCAATACAAGAACAACCTTCTCTCTCTAGAACTAACTATTAATGGTGGTAGATTAATTATAATGAATACAAGAGGAATGAGGAACCCTAAGAGAGAGAAGAAAAGTATGAGAAAAGCTGCTAAAAATCCAGATAAAAATGTTCAAAAACCTTAAGGCCAACTTATATAGTAAGCCCCTCAATGGAAAACTTGTAAAAACAAAAAGGGATGTCATAGGGGTATTTCGACTGGTCAAATGGGCCCCTTCAATAGGTCCAAAACCCCTCTACTGGTTCATAGCTTTGACTTCAACCTATCTAGCGCGCCGATTGTAGAATCGCCATATCTTATATCTCGAACCTCAAATTGACGTGAAATTTACGGTCATGCGAAGCTAACTCGACGATCTACATTAACCTTGATTGAAGTAGCTTCTCAAATCATGGTCTTCAGCACTCAATTTAGGATGGAAGTTGAGGCTTTTGCGCTAGTCTTGAAATAGGACTTTCTGTTTCACAAGTATGCCATTATTTACCTACAAAACAACCAAGAAAACCACATAATTGATGTGAGAGAGAAACACAATGGTTACTTGGAAAAAGTGTATAAACGATGTGCTTAGAAGATCTAGGAATGGTATTTTGCACAAGAAAACGACATCAAGAATGCAAAATGTGAGTCTAATCAAGATGCTCATAGGGTGTCTGATTGCTTATAATGGGAGAAAGGGCACGGTTCATAGTATGGATGGTAGTAAGGGCTGTTTCACCCAAAAATCTTTCTGGACACGAGGCATCAATGAGGAGAGCACGAATAGTGTTGAGAATATGTTGGTGCTTGCGTTCGGCATGCCTGTTTTGTTTAGAGGTGCCAAGGCAAGAATGATGAGGTAGGGTGTCATGTTGGAGAAGGAAAGAAAGAACAATAGAATATATATATTCTGCAGCATTGTCAGCACATAAAACTTTGATTTCAGGTGAAAATAGTGTTTTGACCATTGTGGCAAAATCAAAGTAAAGTTAGTGTAACTCAGATTGGTTATTCTTAAGAAACAACCAAGTGTAGCGAGAATAATCATCCACAGAGATAACATAGTATTTGGATATTCCCATAGTAGTAGTGGGAGAAGGATCCCAAACATCAGAATGAACTAAGTCAAAAGGAGCATATGAAACAGACTTACTCTTATTAAATGGCAATGCCGTTTGCTTTGAAAGTTGACAAGAAAGACAATCACATTTTTGGTTATTGACATTCCCTAAAACTCCACTAGAGATTAAAGACTTGAGGCGACCAATGGAAGGATGACCCAAACATGTGTGCCAGAGATTGAGGATGGGATGGATGAGGCTAGAGTAGCTAGTGCTGTCTGAACTAAATAAAATATGTGAGTTGGAATGTGAAGGATGATAAGCTCATTGAATCATCCAACTCTACAGCCTATCCCAAGAGTCTGTCCCGTCTTTGGATCCTGCACATAATAACTAAAAGTAAAAAATATGACAGTAAGACCAAATTCACAGAGTTGACCAACCCAGATAAGATTTAGAGTGAGTTTTGGAATCAGATCAGTATTAGGAAGTGAAGTGCATGATGTAGATATAGTTCATACATGACTAATAGACATGTGGGAACCATCAGTAGTGTGGATAGTAGGTGTGGTGCAAGCAGGAGATTTAGAATCAAAAGAGAGTAGAATCGGAGGTCATATGATTACAACAAGCGGAAGCAAAGAACCAAGAATTGATACTTGGAGTGACTGATATGGAAGTAGAGGGTGTATTACTAGTTTGGGAAAGAAGTTAATTGAGTAGATCCTCAAGACAAGTAGTAGAAAAGCCTTCGGCAGAAGCAATGGATGATGCGTTGTTAGTAGTGGTAGCAGCAGTCTTGGAAGTGCCCCCTCGACGTATGTTGCTCTAAGAATGTCTGGAAGGATTCTTGAGGCACTCGTGCTGAAGATGACTGGGTGGCTTTATATGACAATGCTGGCAGATGCGAACAGAGCAGTCCAAAGTAGTATGGCCATATGTCTTACAGTAATTGCACCACTTTTTGGAAGTTCTGGATTGATTACCCTTGGGTTTGAATTGTGTGACCCTTGTCGTAGCCAGAACGACATCTATAGATTCTTGGAAGGAGCCAAACGAGTTTCCTCAGAGAGGAGTTCGAATATGACTTGTTCCAAAGTGGGTAGAGGACTACGATGAAGAAGTGATACTCGAACAAGTTCAAAGTTATTGGTGAGAGCCATTAAAAAAATAACCAACCTTTGACAATCATGATCATTACAAAACTTTTCTGCATTCGTCATAGTGGTGAGGATAGGTTCAGAAGGAGTTAACTGGTCCCATAAATGCATCTCAGAGAGAAACTGGTTGATAGATTGGCTGGTGTAGACACCCCAATTTTGACCAAACTATTAAACTTAGGGGGATTTACCTCTAGAGATCAATGATGAATATGTCTCGTCAGAATCAAGACTCTTACAAGCAATCCAACTCTCTTCATAGAAGAATCTCGGTTCAAAATCGCCCTTTTCAGCCAAAAAGACCAAAATTCTCATCTACCGTCACCTTGTAGACCATGAGTTTTGAACACGTATAGAAACACGGCATTGTCCTGGGAGCATCTTAAAACCATTTTTAAAAGGAGAGAAATTCAGCATGAACCCTGAAAAAGTCAACAGTTGACCAAGTGAAAAGTCAACGGGTCAAAAGGGGGTCAATCGTAAAATTTTTGAATTTCAAGATGAAAAATCCGAGTAATTGTTCATTGGATCTCCCTTATGCTAGAAATGATTTTTAAGAATTTTTAAATAATAGGAACATTGAGAAATCGAAAGGTCTTTAAGAAGAATTGTGCAAGAAATTGAAAATTTTGGCTTCGGAGGGAGAGTTGACTTTTTTCCTTAAGGATTTTGATTTTCTAGATATTTTTATTGAATCCAAATGGAGGGTATTTTCTTAATTACATTTAATGTCTTAAGATTTACTTAAATGACATGAAATGAAATTAAGGTGCTGAATTGCTATGAATAGTGCTAGACTGCTGAGCAGCGACACTCAGAGAGTGCCGTTCCATCTTCATTGAGTGCCGGCCTGGGCTGGTTTGCATTTTTAAGCCAAAAATCCTTTTCAATCTTTGATCAAATGAATACACCAAACGATGTCATTTTTTATGTACGTGTTTACTACTCGTAGGTCATGCAAACCATGCTCCCACCATCTCTAATTGACCTATCTACCCTTATCTTAGCCCCTAAGATAATGAAAGTCTATAAAAATCCCATTTTCTCTCATTTTGAGAGGTTGGAGACTTGAATCTTGAGAGAGAGACTTGAACCTTGAAGATAAGACTTGAATCTTAGAAAGAGAGGCTGAATTTTGAAGATGAAGTTTGTTCTTAGAGAAATATAGAGAGAGAAACCCAAAACCCTATAGAAATCCTACCCAATTCACCCAATTCCTCAAATCTCCATTGAAGAACCTTGAAGCTTCAAGGAAGAAGAAGAAGAGTATTGCTTATAAGGCTTGGATCTCTCCAAATCAATCAAATCCTGAGAAGATCTAGATGTTAAATCCTTTTTCTATACTTGTTCTACATAATTCAATCACAAATTCATAGATCTAGGATTTTTACACATTTTCAAAACCTCTCTTCTTGCCTCATTTCACCACACCACATAGAATTTATGATTGAATGATCATGTGTTATTTTCATTGATTTGGGTCTAAATAGAGCTTTGGATTTAAGATTAAAAGAGTTTTGACTTGAATTTTTCAAATAACCTTTGATTTCATTTCTTTTGTTTATATTCTTCTCATAGGATCTATGAGATCTTCAATATCTCATTAGATCTCTTTGAGTTTGATCCTCTAGTCCCTTATGATCCTATGATATATATGGGGATTAAGATTGGTCATGGTCATATCTACACATAGTTGATTGGGTTCAAGTCTTAGCTCATGACTTGGATCTCCCTACTAGGAATCTTATGTAATCCATACTATATTCCATAGAGATTTGAGTAAATTTGGGTCTCATTTAGTCTCCAAGGACCATTAATTTGAGAGGAGAATAGCATATCATAGTTCTAATTTCCTCAAGGATCATATATTTGGGAGAGGAACTAGGTATTGTTTAAGTTTGTCCAAGATCATGAACACTAATCTAACAATAGTGCAGTGAATCCTTAAACCCACTATGATCAAAGATTTTTTCATAAATCATGGTCCATGGGAATGGGATGAGACCAATTAGAGGATGTTCATAATTCACCCAAGTACCTCAGTGATTTTTGTCTTAATGAAATTCCATGTTTAAGATGGTTTAGTCTTATGATTTCAAAACAATCAACTCTCTGTCTAAAATTCCAGAACAGTAAGTCCGTTTTAAAACTAATAAATCAGAACCTTAACTAAGTTTTCGTGACCCCCAATAAATTTTTCTTAGAAGTTTAATGTGTTAGAAAGACACCCTAAAAAGATCTAAGTGTTTCCCTTTTTTTTTTTTTTTTTTTTTTTTTACTATTTTTAGAAAATCACACAAAATCTCTGGACAGAGAGTTGAAAATTCCTGGGTGCTGCCTAGTGTTTTCTTCATTCCCAGAGATCTAACCGTTCAAACCTTGATTTTCTTTTTGATTTAGAAACTAGACTCACAGAGGCATATCATACCCAAAAATCATCAAGATCCAACCGTTAGAAGTTTGGTTTTTCGATCTTTGAAAGTCAGGTCTGCTCTCTGTAATTTATGAGAAATAGTCACTTTTTTTTGTCTAGTCTCATTGATTTTAACTTAAATAGTTTCCTAATGTCTTAGGACCCAAATCATATTTTGAATAATGATAATTTAGCTTAAATCCAGAGGCTATGTGATCCAAATTAGTGAATAAATTCATATCTCATTCTTATTCGATCATATTCATTCATTCATTCATGTATATTGATGCTTATGATTAGAACTAGTTCTTAGATAAAATTGGACTTAGTTGAACCTAATTGAACATAAACATGGATTTCTTATGATCGTGTTGGGATTATAGAACCCCTATATGGACATTACATTGGCTCTTAGTTGAGACTTGTATATCTATAGAGGTGCTATGGCTCCAACTAATCAAAAGGGATTCATAGTTTTGTCAATTCTTTCCATGCTTGATAGATTTAAGCTAGAAGCTTAGGGTTGATTATTTGATATCTTTGATCAAGACATGTGTACTACTCTTTGTTTTGTAGCGCATTTGAGGTACAATTTCTCAACTCCTTCTCTAGTTTGATTTACTTCTTTGATTTTAATTTATTTTAAACCTCATGCGTGACACATTAGCCTAGGTTCTTGCCTTATGTGTTTATATGCGTTAGAGACCTTTTCTTAAGTTTTATTTTATATATATGCATTGCACGTTTCTATTTCGCAGCTGAATCCCGGGTATGTTTTTTTTTAGTTCCCTATTTGCATATCATATTGCTTGCTATTTGAATTACGTGACTTATGAATGATATTTTGTCGTTAACAATTTTGCACCCATTTCAACATGCTTGTGTAATGTATTATTTATATATATATATATGTATTAATTTAGGGCATGCTTAGATTAATAATTCGATTAAAAAGGATGATGAGTAGAGGCCTATCACGAGATAGGATGAAAGGGGGTGTTTTAGTTCGCCGGGCTCCTTCCCCTTTCATTCCATAATCCCCGGACCCAGATTATCTTTGGTTTTGCAAAAGATCGGTTTGCTTTTAAAATGGTTTCTTAATTTTCCTTTAAAAATTAAGTGGCGACTCTTTGAAATTTGAAAATGTTTTAAAAGTGGGCCCAAATGCCGGTATCCAGAGCTGGGCTACTGTTTCATGCGGTGTAGAGTGTAGTTCGTACTGATGAGCCAAATCTGTGGTGGTGTAATGGTGTTGGTGTGGATACCGGGCTTCCACCGCTTCGTTATGTTTTCGAAACTCGTTTGATTTTGAATCAAGGAAAGAGAAAAGGTCTGTTGAAAACATATACAGAGTCGCCAGATTGTGGATACCGGGCTTCCACCGCTTCGTTATGTTTTCGAAACTCGTTTGATTTTGAATCAAGGAAAGAGAAAATGTCTGTTGAAAACAGATACAGAGTCGCCACTTGGTCTTTAAGGAACCAAGAAACCTAATTTTGACTCACCCAAATGGATAAAGGGCACCGGCCCTTCATAACCAAAGAACTTGGTTCGGGGTTTTGGTACGAGAGAGGAAGGAGCCTTTGTCGCGACTAAAACACCCTCAACTCGCCCCGTCTTTCGACGGGCCTCAATTAGCATCCAAATAATCATCTTATACTAGGTATGGTTCGACAAATAATACTACGATAGTATATTACATCACATAAGAAACTTGAAATGAAAGATCTAAAGATAAGATATCATTCATAAGATCTAAGCCAAATATCACACAATACGAAGTGAAAGATCACACAAATAAACCTAGGAAAAATCGTCTAATCATATATCAATTAATCAAGTTTTCCTAATCTAAAGGGGGACATGAATTGTTCTTGAAACAAATAAACAAAGAAATCAAAATATGCTTAACAAGCTAGTATGATGCATGTTATTCTTTGGGAAAAGAAGATCTCTCAATCCCCGGGACGGATGAGAAAGGATGATTAGATCAAAGGGGAAGCATGAATATGTGATCAAGTTCATTCCTTATAATCTCCTTGGATTAAGAGTTACAAAAACCCCAAATCTTGCATGAATGCAATGTATGTATCTAAAATGTGCAAAGGTTGTAGTGTGTTTTGTGTACATGGATTTCTAGAATGACTTAGAAGTCTAAAATGTGTATGAATGAATGAATGAAATTAACATGTGATGTGTACAAATGTAGTATGAACTACTTCCTAAGATATGAACTAATTTGGAATGCATATGAGCATCAAATCAAAGAATGAAAGTTGAAATGTACTTGCTGTGAATAGTGGACAGAACAGTAGCATGATCTTTTGGAATTTGAAAAAAGGGGTTAGGAATGTTTTCAATGCATGATTTTTTATGGAGATGTTCCTTATTGTGTCTAGAACACAACCCAAAAGGACAATCTTGAATATCTATCACAGATTGAGAGAAATCATATAAACAATGAAGGTCACTCAGAAACAGAGTCCGTACCGTCGACTGAAATGTTGAAAAATCTTAGAAAATGAAAAATAATGATCTAGAGGCCCATTTTATACATAAAGTTTCATAAGACATTGAATTTTAAGGAAAAAATAAGTTAGGACCACCCTTGTTGGAAAAGTTTTCTGTAAAAGAGGTTGGAAGTGGATCTAGCTGCTGTGACAGCAAAATCAGAATGTTTGGAAGGAATATTGGGATCCAAATGGACCATTTCCAAGTACTTCCAAGTCAAACCAAAAATCATGGGTGTTCTCCAATGAGTTAGGAAGACTTTCCAAGTGACCTTGCATCCATATGTTGAGTATTGAGTTCTAGAGAAATCTTTGAACTCAACTCACTCACTGTTTTGACTCGTTGTTTTGAAGATTTTGGAGAAAACAAAGTTTTGTTTCTTAAAACCAAATGAGAGGGATTGAGAGGGGTTTTGAAATAGATGTTTTGGAAGCACATTTTCAATAATCAATAAGGATTATAGCCACTTAAAATGTCAACATTAAACTCATCATCAAGAACCTCCTAGATTGTTGGAGAGATTTATTTTTTATTTTTTGAACATAACTTCAATACATTTCAAGAATACCTTGGAAGTATTGAGGTTATGATCATCATCTATCAAACATGTTTTTGAGGTCAAGAGCTACTATCCATAAGGATTCACTCACCCCAAACTTCATGTCATCACTTAGATGATGATGAACTAGTAAGTAAATAAAGAAAAGAAAAAGAAATGAGATAAGGAGAGATGAACATATATATAATCAAAGCAAGTAAATAGCAATCAATAGATGATAATCAATGTGATTTTGGACTTGTAGCTTGGTGTTTCACTCATAGATTTTGACATTTGGACATGGAAGTAGCTTCCTATCTCATGAATGCTCAAGAATGAGGGTTGGAGTGGACTTTGAATGTGAAGTATATAGAAGGATGATGGAAGAAAACAAGAATAAAACTCACTTTCTTATGGAAAATCAATGGGAGAAGCTCCCTTTCTCTCTTCTAAACCTATCTCTATCTCTCTTCTTCTCTACAATTTTTCAAGCTTTGCACTTGGCCCCCCCAAAATGAAGAGCAATGGGGGGTTTATATAGGCCAATTTGGGGTGGTTTTGGGGTTTTAGAAGTACTCTCATTGGTCCCAAACAACTGTGAACACAAAACTATGTCGTTTTGACTTTCAATTAATCAAATTGGACCCCCAAAAAAATTACAAAAATGGACTCTGCGAGGGTTGAGTGCCGCGGCGGCACTGGGCCAGTGCCGCGGCGGCACTGCTCCTCAGACGCCCAGAAATTTACGTTTAGGCCCCCAGAGGTTCCGGTATTCGCGAAAAGGCCCTATTTCGTCCGAAATTCACAGAAAATGCATATGAACTCCAAACCGAGGTTGTGATATACCATTGGAAAGGTATTGGAGTCTACTTTACATAAAAAATAGTTCGGGGATAGGTCACTTTGAAAAGTTTTGCGGTATTTGCGATAAAAGCCAATTTGATCGCCTTTTTCGCCTTTGGAAATTTATAATAAATTCGTTTTAAATCCAGAAATTATGTGCGATATACCGTTGGAAAGCTATTGACCTCTAGTATCCATGAAAAATGTTTGAAGATTGTTTTGGTGCCCCGGTTCCAAAGTCAAATTCTGGTCAAACTGGTCAAACCTGGGATTCCCAAGAAGTTCTAGAAACCTCCGGGAGTTCCCGGGAGCTGATGTTTTCGCTCGATTTTCTTTTGGAACTTGTTTTAACACTTTTATCATGATTTAAAATGATTCCGGTGAATTCGGACGATTTCGGTCAAACTTGGTCAAACCTTGGTCAAACCGGTCAACGGGGACTTTCCGGGAACTTCCGGGACTTCAGAGGGTCTCTGGGAGCCGACGATTTCATCTGATTTTTCTTAAAAACTCATTTTGTTACTTTTCTTACGACATAGCATGTTTCCAGAACTTCGGGACCAAATCTGGGAGTTTTTTGGGCTTTCAGGGGCATTTTGGTCATTCTGAGCATTCTGAGGGATAGAGCTGACTTCCAGGAGTCCTTTTGAGTCTTTTACGATCATTGTGAACCACCAAGCTATGGGTCTCCTAAATCTGATAGCCGACAAAATGGGGTGTCTACAGTTGGTAGGGGTATAAGTTTTTTTTTTTTTTCTTTTCTCTTTCATATAACCGACCGAACCAGCCAAAACTGACTGGTGAAACCAGTTTTGGTCAGAGTTATTAACAGTCGGTCGGTGCTCGGTTCTTGAATTAGGGTAAATAGATTTGTCGGTTTGGTAGCTAACAATCATTGCACCACCGACCAAATATAGTTATAATATCAAAATAGACTTAAACCTCATATGGGCACATATACTAACACTCCTATTTATGCAACATACTCCATTAATTTATCCCATTTTTAGGTTTATTAATTGAAACACTTCCCAAAAAGAAGACTTTCTCTCTCTCACGAATCTCAAAAGAAGACAAAGCTAATATCAAACTCAATTCTCTTTCTCTCTCTCTCCCCCCCCCCCCCCCCCCTCCTCTCTCTCTCTCTCTCTCTCTCTCTCTCTCTCTCTCTCTCTCTGTGAGACCCTAAACTTTCTCTCTCTCATACACATCAAACTCCATAGTAATCAAAGTTTTGGCGAGGCATCTCTGCGAATTCCCAAAAACTGTACTCTTCATCACCGATCTTGAGCAGCTACAAAACTGTCACCTAAGGTACTCCGTCGATCTCACACTTGATTAATTGATTGAATCCTCTCTCTCTCTCTCTCTCTCACTCACACACACACACACACACACACACACACAATATTGAGGGGTTCATCCTCTTATTTGTTCGATTAGGGCTTCATACTTTCATCTCCACATGGCTAATAGCCTAACACCCCCATTTTCCAAAACTATTTTCCCTTCTTTTTCTTTTGTTGATGAACACGATGGTTGAAAACTGACACCGACTGAAAACCGACTGCCACGTAGTAGTCAGTGTGATATGATTTATTGATATACTCGGTCGATTTCAGTTTCTCGTCTGCAACACCGAACTAATATGGTTTGATTAGTCTTTCTGGACCAAAATCGATTGTAACTGACCGATTACATCCGTAGGTGTTGCAAAAATCCCAACGAGATTTGGCTAGAGCTAACACAAGTGTTACGAATCCATGTAAAATTTGATGGTTCTTGCTATCCCAATCTTCAAGTCACTCGACAAACTTGGTTGCATCTTTCTCTGGTGGCTTGAACTGATTCTGTGATGTTACCAGTGTCACGCCCCGCAGTAGCAAAAATAGAGAAAATAAATTTCTTTTTGGACCCGTTGGCCATGACACTTGAAAGTCACCACATTGTCCACAACCAAAGTCAAACCATCAGAGTAATGATTCAAACCACGCATTGGAATATCTAAGTTTAACATCTATAAGATCAGAGTGTAATACTCAACTATTACAACCCAGAAGTATCTACTAAACGTAAATAAAGTATTACGGCAACACACACCAATATAAACGTAACTAATACAGAAGTCTCTAATCATAAACATAACTATCTACGACGAAGCTTCAGGTCTTCAGCTCGCATAGTAGTCATCTCCAGCATAGCCTCCGTCATCGTAGGCTCCATCCTTGTAGCCCCTATCCATGTATGGATCTCCTGCATACTCATAACCCTGGCCAACTGGACGTTGAATATCCAGCGGCATAAACGCCATTAGCTACGAAAGCCGAGTGAATGCAAACACTAACAGAGTATTTTGTAATACCCTGTATTTTGGTATTTTAATAAGACCCGGTATTTCATTTTTATACTCGTATAAACTTTCTCTTCCTTTTGGTAAATTTTGATACCAATCGATTGACATATTCCCAATCGATTGACACTTTTTGATACCAATCGATTGATAAGTTATCCCAATCGATTTACATTCTACCGACTAAAAGTGATGACGTGTCAAACATTCCAATCGATTGCTATTCATCTCAATCGATTGACATTGTTCCAATCGATTGACTACAAATATCTGTTACCAATCGATTGACTGGTGTCTCAATCGATTGACATAAGCTGAGAAATGTTTTCTTCTTTCCTTCAGCTTTAAACGCGTGGCACTCCCTTATGCCTATATATATGTCTCATTTATTGGCCTTGGGGCTGTTTTCAGACCATTGAGAGAGATATACCTCTTGTGAGATATATATATACATACATATATCTATCTATATATCTATATTTCTATATACACACACACACAGACCTTGGCAACTTGAAGAAGAGAAGAACAAGAAGAAGAAAGGAAGAAGAAGGAAGAGACAGAGAGAGAGAAGGCTGGACAGAGAAGGAAGAAAGAGAGAGAGAGAAGTTGGTTTCAAGCTTAAACCCAAGCCAAACGCACCCTAGGTGAGTTCTAACTCACTTGGTCCCTTTATATGAAGTTTATATAAGCTATTATGATGTTTAGATGGGTTACGTGCATGTAGTGTACGTTTATATAAGCTGTTTTTACAATCTGCTGGAGAAGACGTAGTTCCAATCGATTGACATAAATCTCAATCGATTGACATCAGTTGCATCCCAATCGATTGAATAGGATTTCAATCGATTGACATTGTTCCAATCGATTGACATATTTCTCAATTGATTGACATAACTTTTGTTCCAATCGATTGAACTTTTGTTCCAATCGATTGACATGATCAGTACATGGTTTCCTTTGCCTGTTTATTATATAAGAGGTTTAGTTGTTCGATTTCTGATTCGGAATTTCCATTATGCGATTATGGGGTAGACAGGAGAAATGTGACACCAAAGATTTATGGATAATGAATAAAAAGTAATATGAAGACGTGGGTTGACGTGTTGTTTCTGATATGAGTTCGATATCCGTTTCTTTTAATCCGAGTAGTCAGGCCACATTGGGAATTGTCATGTGTCGATGTAGAATGGAACGTAAGTAGGTTTGGTAAGTTCCGGGAATGGTACGTGGATGGACGATTGGTCATGATATGCTCTTAAAAGCGGTGAACCGGACCATGGTTCTTAAAAGCGGTGAGCTGGACCAAGAAGTCTTAAGATAGACTGGATGATCTGTGATATGCTCTTAAAAGCGGTGAACCGGACCATGGTTCTTAAAAGCGGTGAGCTGGGATCACTAGTAGATGACGTTAAGTCGTGGCAATAGATTGATATGCCTTGTTCGAAACGTTATATCCCTGAAATGCGGTGAACAGGACCATTGTTCTTAAAAGCTGGGGACAGACTGACGTGAAGTCCATGACATGCGGTGAGCAGGACCATTGCTCTTAAAAGCGATGGACAGAATAAGGGTGTATCCCTAGAGTTAAACGATTGAGTCTGTTCATGACATCTGAATACGTTGAGTTCGGTATTTGAGTAATAAGACGATAAGGGTCGGTTTACAAGAATGAATAGAAGAACAAGATAATGTTATTTTATAATAAGATGTTAACTCTTGTTTTTATGAGCTTGTGTTTACTTCAGATAACTGGTACCTCGTTAGTTTATGCTCACTCAGCTCTCAGTAAGCTGACGGCCTTTTATTGCCTGGACATTCCCCGTCCAGAATATCCTGCCCCTTGTTTTACAGGTAATGACCAGTACACTGATGAGTGTTATCTAGAGGAAGGCCCCACCGATGACAATTACACCAGGAAAGATTATCCTTATGCCAGTTGAAGACTGAAGATGTTATAATTAGATTTAATTTCAGTTGTTCTGTTAAACTTTTGTTAATGGGTACTTGGGCATTTGTTGTCTTCAGACCTATTGTGATCCTGTGGACCATACTCTGATATTTTGTAATAGTTAACACTGTGTGTTATTCTCAGTTGGTTACTGTTGCTTTTCTTTTGGACTAGTACTGTGTGGTGTGGATTATTAGTGACTTTCACCTGTCATTCCTTATGGACCCATAAAGGAAATTTATTTTTCTCTATTTATGCTGCTCCGGGGCGTGACAGGATTTTTGGTATCAGAGCCTGCGTTCGGTACTCTAGGTTGTGATACTTTTGTTCACTAAGTATTTCCACACCATCTGGTCCTAGTGTGTTAAGATTCTTTGAGATGAGATATGAGTATAAGATAAGTTCGTCTTCCTGACGATAGATAGTTTCCTTTGCAGGATAGCATGGATCCGGAGTTTCATCAGTTTGTGACTGATGCTTATGGAGGACATATTATCCATGGAGATACCGTGGAGCCAGCTGACCCAGATTTTTATCATGAGCGTGTGTGCCAGATAGCTAGCCGACATTTAGAGGAGAACATGTGGAGAGCACTTTATGTGACCAGGAGTACTCACCCGACCCAGATGCGCATGGATGCTTACCACTTAGCGAGAGTTGGCAGAGACATTTGCCAGGAGATGTTGCGACTAGTTTTGAGTAAACCAGAGATGGATGAGATTGAGTTGAGAGCCATTATAGCCGGTCCACCAGAGCCCGTAGTTGCACCAGCAGCAGCTCCAGCAGCCCCACCATCACCAGTGCCCGACGTACCCGTCCCAGAGCCTGAGCCGATTGAGGATGAGGAGGATCTAGAGCCTCAGGATGAGCATCCCGATGAGGACATGGGTGGAGATGGAGAGGAGGAGCCGATAGATGATGAGGACCCAGTAGAGGATGAGCATGCAGACGATGCAGATGATGATGAAGCTGAGGATGACCCCGAGGAGCCAGAGTTTGAGCCAGAGGATCCAGTACCAGACCCAGAGGCTATTGAGGCAGACATAGTGGTAGACGAGGAGATAGTTGTGCCAGAGATACCCGTTGTGCTTCAGATACCAGCCGGACCAATTATGCATATGGCAGCCATGGCCGATATGGCAGTAGGATGGATAGCCCAGATGGTAGCACAGCCAGCAGATTTTGTTATGGGAGAGATAGCTATAGCAGGAGCTCTTGACATAGCTGACGGTTTTGCCGCAGTAGCTGTTGATGTCGCTAACCAGGCGATAGCAGACGTGATGGAGGACGATGATGCAGAGATGATAGAGGATTGGGATATAGGGGTAGTAGTTGGAGATCTTGTCGCACCAGTTGAGGATGATCCACTCGAGGAGATGGATATAGACCCGGAGGATGAGGCACCACCAGCAGGATCAGATGCTGACGACTTTTGAGTCAGGATCAGCAGGGTGTAGATTTTGTTAGTTTATATTAGGACATGTTGTCCACTAGATTTTTGGGAGCTTGAGAGATAGCTATTGACCATAGCTTTGTATAGTATTAGCTGACTTTAGTTGTTGTAACTCTTGTCCCATATGGTACACAGTTTGATTAGTGTGTACTATACGGTACATCTTTTGATATATATATATACGAGCAGTACTTTTATTATTGTTTGGTTGTTGCGTTGTGCAGTGTTGTTTAGTAGAATGGTTAGTTTTGCTGTTTCTTGTTCTATCTTGAGTTCGTTTCTACGAGAAGACTTTCAGCTGATCAATATGTCGTTTGTAGGCGATACTCGTTATCATCATGGTAGGACCCTTGAGAAATCACCAAGCACGTAATGGAGCACCTATACCGGAAGGGATGGATCCAACGGGAATTTTCGAAGCATTTATGCAGAGGATGGAGCATGTGGGGGATACATATAATCACTCCACCCACCAGAGACCTTTCGCACCCCCGCCACCAAGACAGACTGGAGATAAGCTGTTAGCAAATTTTCGTGGGTTACGTCCCGAAAAGTTTGATGGACTAGCAGAACCATGGAAAGCAGAGCAATGGATAAGAGAGATGGAGTTAATATTTGGAGCATTGGAATGCAATGAACAAGAGAAACGTCGCCTTGCTACGTTTCAGCTCACCTATGCCGCCGCAGATTGGTGGGAAGCTGAGCAAGCCACTGTTGGGATCGATGCCGCTAGAGCTATGTCGTGGGAGACATTCAAAGGCAGATTTTTGGATAAGTATTTTCCAGAAGATGAGAGAGATCAACAGGAAAGGAACTTTCTAAATTTGATCCAAGGAGGATGGAATGTACGGGAATACACAACACAGTTCGAGCGTTTATCCAGATTTGCTCAGCATATGATAGACACGCCGCAAAAGAAGGTGAAGAGATTTCACCAAGGACTGAACCCCCACCTTAGACATATGATGGTTGGTCATCTAAACCAGACGTATGAGGAAATTGTTAGATTTGCTACAGGATTAGAAAAGGATGCTAATTCAGTACAGCAATCACAGATGAATCGACCTCAGTCGTCACGAGGGTTTCAACCGAGGAATTTCCATAATCGACCACCGAGAAATACCCAAGGATGGAGACCTCAGGAAAATTTTCAAGGAAATAAGAGAATCTGGGAAGGAACCAGGAAACCACAGCAGAGTTATGATCGGCCCCAGCAAAATCAACAGCGAGGACTACAGCCACAGGCATTACTAACAGCCCCGCCAAGTAATAGTGGAGGATGTTTTAACTGTGGAAAACCCGGACATATTGCCAGGAACTGCACCGTCTTCAGACCAAATCGCAGGCCAGATATTGTCTGCCGCAACTGCAACAAACCAGGACACTTGAGCAAGGATTGTCGTGCACCACGAGGAGGATACTACGGGGCACCAGTGCAAGGAATTCAAGGACCTCCAGATCAAACAAGGATGAACGCTATTATTCCAGAAGAAGCAGGCTTTAATGCTGATGAGCAGCAACATTTGGAAGGTACACTTGTACTCTTTCATAGTCCAGTTAAAGCTTTATTTGACACTGGAGCCGCACGTTCTTTTATTGCTGTTAAGATTGTGCGTCAGTTGGGTTTAGAACCCCAGACACTTGAGTCAACACTGAATGCTGTGTCACCGTTGGGAGTGACAGTTAAGTTGAGTAAGGTGTGTAGAGATTGCCCTTTGACTTTGGGAGATAGGAATCTTCCAGCAGACTTGGTAGTTCTGTCGATGTCAGAATTCGATGTTATCCTAGGGATGGATTGGTTAACTAAGTACAATGCCAATCTGGATTGCCCTACTAGAACGATTGTATTTCCAATACAAGGAAGGCCGACGATCAGATTTCAGTGTCAACCGACAAGCGACATGTTCCTTACGAGTGGTTTAGCTACGATCATTAGTACGAGTACGGAGCTTAAGATGGATCAAATTCCTATTGTACGAGACTTTCAGGATGTATTTCAGGATATTAAAGGACTTCCACCGAAAAGAGAAATAGACTTCTGCGTGGAATTAGTACCTGGTACATTGCCTATTTCTAAGACTCCATACAGGATGGCACCAACTGAGATGTTAGAACTAAAGAAGCAAGTTCAAGAACTCGAGGATCTAGGATTTGTTCGTCCGAGTACGTCGCCTTGGGGAGCACCAGTTCTGTTTGTAAAGAAGAAGGACGGAACACTTCGACTCTGTATAGACTACAGGGAGTTGAACAAGGTTACGATTAAGAATAGATATCCGTTACCTCGGATAGATGATCTATTCGACCAGTTACAAGGATCTAGGATCTTTTCCAAGATCGATCTGCGTTCAGGATACCACCAATTGTTAGTTCGACCAGAGGATGTATCGAAGACTGCATTCAGGACAAGATATGGGCATTACGAGTTTCTAGTTATGCCTTTTGGATTGACGAATGCGCCAGCAGTATTTATGGACTTGATGAATAGAGTATTCAGACTA
Organism: Hydrangea macrophylla; assembly: GCA_033977485.1. Classification (NCBI taxonomy): domain Eukaryota; kingdom Viridiplantae; phylum Streptophyta; class Magnoliopsida; order Cornales; family Hydrangeaceae; genus Hydrangea; species Hydrangea macrophylla. Next base: position 92,970,694 of record CM066982.1, on the reverse strand, counting down.
TATCTGGATAAGTTCATTATTGTGTTCATTGATGATATACTGATCTACTCAAAGACAGAAGAGGATCACAAGGAGCATTTACAAGTTGCCTTGCAAACACTTCGAGATAGCAAGTTGTATGCAAAGTTCAGCAAGTGTGAGTTTTGGCTACAGGAAGTCAAATTCTTGGGACACGTTATATCTCAGAAAGGTATTTCGGTAGACTCATCTAAGATTGATGCAGTCTTAAGCTGGAACAGACCGACAAATGCGACCGAAGTCAGAAGTTTTCTGGGTTTAGCAGGATATTACAGAAGATTCGTAGAAGGGTTCTCCAAGATAGCAGGACCATTGACGAATTTAACAAGAAAGGAGACGAAGTATGAATGGACAGATAAGCATGAGGGTGCATTTCAGGAGTTAAAAGAAAGATTGACTTCTGCACCAGTACTCGCATTACCTAAGAGTGGAGAAAAGTACGTGATCTACAGTGATGCATCGTACCAAGGACTTGGGTGTGTGCTGATGCAAGATGGAAATGTTATCGCATATGGATCAAGACAATTGAAGGTACATGAGAAGAATTATCCTACGCATGATCTGGAATTAGCAGCAATAGTGTTTGCATTGAAAATTTGGAGACACTATCTCTATGGAGAAAAGTTTGACTTATTTTCCGACCATAAGAGTCTGAAGTATTTGTTCTCTCAAAAGGAGTTGAATATGCGACAGCGGAGATGGATGGAGTTACTCAAAGACTATGACTTTTCTTTGCAATACCATCCAGGCAAAGCCAATGTAGTAGCAGACGCTTTGAGCCGTAAACCTCGATTAGTGATCGCCGCATTACTAATTAGAGAATGGAGAGCATTAGAAGTTTTAGCCGAATTTGATCTTCAGCCAGTAGAGCCAATGGAAGGACAACATTTTGGATGTCTTATGGTACAACCGACTTTAATCAGTCGTATCATAGAGGCTCAACAGACAGTAGAGGATTTGAAATTATGGTTCGCCAAGATGTCAGCCAAGGAACCAGAAGTCTGGAGTATAAGTACAGACGGAGCCTTACGATGTAAAGGTAGACTCTGTGTACCTGACGAAGAAAATCTCCGGAAGGAAATATTGGATGAAGCACATAAGTCACGAATGACTATTCACCCTGGAGGTACAAAGATGTACAAGGACTTGAAGAGAAATTTCTGGTGGGAAGGAATGAAGAGAAATGTGGCAGAGTATGTAGCTCAGTGTCTTACTTGTAAACAAGTAAAGGCAGAACATCAGAAACCACCTGGACTTCTACAGCCGTTACCTATTCCTCAATGGAAATGGGAACACATAACCATGGATTTTGTGGTAGGATTGCCGAAGTCACAGCAGAACCACGATGCTATATGGGTAATCGTGGATCGACTTACTAAGACGGCACATTTTATTGCCTATAGCATGACGTACTCAGTAGAACGTTTGAGCCGAATGTATCTACAACATGTTGTACGATTACATGGAGTGCCTGTATCTATTGTGTCAGACCGAGATTCGCGCTTTACTGCAGAATTTTGGAAGAGTCTCCAGACAGCGATGGGAACAACATTGAATTTGAGTTCAGCTTTTCATCCACAGACAGATGGACAGACGGAACGAGTTAATCAAGTGATGGAAGATATGTTACGAGCTTGTGTCATTGATTTTGAGAGTTCTTGGGAGATACACTTACCTCTGATTGAGTTCGCCTATAATAATAGTTATCATTCGAGCATAGATATGGCGCCGTTTGAAGCTTTGTACGGAAGACCTTGCCGATCGCCGCTATGTTGGACCGAAGTCGGAGATAGTCAACTTCTTGGGCCAGAGATGGTACGCGAGACGAATGAGAAGATTCAAGTTGTACGTGAGAAGATGAAGACAGCCCAGACCAGATACAAGAGTTATGCTGACAAGCGACGCAAAGACTTGGAGTTTGTCGTTGGAGATCACGTATTACTCAAGGTTTCACCTGTTCGAGGAATCGTCAGATTTGGTCAGAAAAGGGGCAAGTTATCGCCACGTTTCATCGGACCATTCGAGATTCTGGAGCGTGTTGGAAAAGTTGCTTATCGCCTTGCGTTGCCACCAAAGATGTCAGGAGTGCACAACGTTTTTCACATCAGTATGCTGAGGAAGTGTGTTCACAACCCAGCGCACGAGATCAACTTTGAGGATATCGAAGTCAACAGCGACGTTACGTTCAATGAAGGACCTGTTCGTATTCTAGATCGAGGAATCAAGAAACTCAGGAACAAGGAGATCCCGTTAGTCAAGATTCAGTGGAAGCATCACGATGAAGGAGAAGCTTCGTGGGAACTAGAGTCGGAGATGCGCGAGAAGTTTTCATTTTTGTTTTAGACCTTGTTGCTTTTGATTTCGAGGACGAAATCTTTTGTTGAGTGGTGGATGATGTAATACCCTGTATTTTGGTATTTTAATAAGACCCGGTATTTCATTTTTATACTCGTATAAACTTTCTCTTCCTTTTGGTAAATTTTGATACCAATCGATTGACATATTCCCAATCGATTGACACTTTTTGATACCAATCGATTGATAAGTTATCCCAATCGATTTACATTCTACCGACTAAAAGTGATGACGTGTCAAACATTCCAATCGATTGCTATTCATCTCAATCGATTGACATTGTTCCAATCGATTGACTACAAATATCTGTTACCAATCGATTGACTGGTGTCTCAATCGATTGACATAAGCTGAGAAATGTTTTCTTCTTTCCTTCAGCTTTAAACGCGTGGCACTCCCTTATGCCTATATATATGTCTCATTTATTGGCCTTGGGGCTGTTTTCAGACCATTGAGAGAGATATACCTCTTGTGAGATATATATATACATACATATATCTATCTATATATCTATATTTCTATATACACACACACACAGACCTTGGCAACTTGAAGAAGAGAAGAACAAGAAGAAGAAAGGAAGAAGAAGGAAGAGACAGAGAGAGAGAAGGCTGGACAGAGAAGGAAGAAAGAGAGAGAGAGAAGTTGGTTTCAAGCTTAAACCCAAGCCAAACGCACCCTAGGTGAGTTCTAACTCACTTGGTCCCTTTATATGAAGTTTATATAAGCTATTATGATGTTTAGATGGGTTACGTGCATGTAGTGTACGTTTATATAAGCTGTTTTTACAATCTGCTGGAGAAGACGTAGTTCCAATCGATTGACATAAATCTCAATCGATTGACATCAGTTGCATCCCAATCGATTGAATAGGATTTCAATCGATTGACATTGTTCCAATCGATTGACATATTTCTCAATTGATTGACATAACTTTTGTTCCAATCGATTGACATGATCAGTACATGGTTTCCTTTGCCTGTTTATTATATAAGAGGTTTAGTTGTTCGATTTCTGATTCGGAATTTCCATTATGCGATTATGGGGTAGACAGGAGAAATGTGACACCAAAGATTTATGGATAATGAATAAAAAGTAATATGAAGACGTGGGTTGACGTGTTGTTTCTGATATGAGTTCGATATCCGTTTCTTTTAATCCGAGTAGTCAGGCCACATTGGGAATTGTCATGTGTCGATGTAGAATGGAACGTAAGTAGGTTTGGTAAGTTCCGGGAATGGTACGTGGATGGACGATTGGTCATGATATGCTCTTAAAAGCGGTGAACCGGACCATGGTTCTTAAAAGCGGTGAGCTGGACCAAGAAGTCTTAAGATAGACTGGATGATCTGTGATATGCTCTTAAAAGCGGTGAACCGGACCATGGTTCTTAAAAGCGGTGAGCTGGGATCACTAGTAGATGACGTTAAGTCGTGGCAATAGATTGATATGCCTTGTTCGAAACGTTATATCCCTGAAATGCGGTGAACAGGACCATTGTTCTTAAAAGCTGGGGACAGACTGACGTGAAGTCCATGACATGCGGTGAGCAGGACCATTGCTCTTAAAAGCGATGGACAGAATAAGGGTGTATCCCTAGAGTTAAACGATTGAGTCTGTTCATGACATCTGAATACGTTGAGTTCGGTATTTGAGTAATAAGACGATAAGGGTCGGTTTACAAGAATGAATAGAAGAACAAGATAATGTTATTTTATAATAAGATGTTAACTCTTGTTTTTATGAGCTTGTGTTTACTTCAGATAACTGGTACCTCGTTAGTTTATGCTCACTCAGCTCTCAGTAAGCTGACGGCCTTTTATTGCCTGGACATTCCCCGTCCAGAATATCCTGCCCCTTGTTTTACAGGTAATGACCAGTACACTGATGAGTGTTATCTAGAGGAAGGCCCCACCGATGACAATTACACCAGGAAAGATTATCCTTATGCCAGTTGAAGACTGAAGATGTTATAATTAGATTTAATTTCAGTTGTTCTGTTAAACTTTTGTTAATGGGTACTTGGGCATTTGTTGTCTTCAGACCTATTGTGATCCTGTGGACCATACTCTGATATTTTGTAATAGTTAACACTGTGTGTTATTCTCAGTTGGTTACTGTTGCTTTTCTTTTGGACTAGTACTGTGTGGTGTGGATTATTAGTGACTTTCACCTGTCATTCCTTATGGACCCATAAAGGAAATTTATTTTTCTCTATTTATGCTGCTCCGGGGCGTGACATATTTATAGATAAGTAGCATATAAAGTAACAACATCACAAAAAGGATTATCTCATCATTCGCATGCATGTATGCACCAACCCAATATATTACAACGGACGTCATCCCAATCCAATCTCATCATAACATAGACTCTTGGGTCCACATAAATCAGACATGTAGTCCCATACCTACGGTCTGTCAAACTGGACACACAATCCCACATAATCTAGCCAAATTCCCCGATATACTTTGGCCAACACGCCCCTGATACATCCTCGCCAACACGCCCAACTAACAATACGCTCAATACATTACGGCCAACACGCCCAGCCAATACGCTCAATACATTACGGCCAACACGCTCATCCAATATGCTCAATACATTACGGCCAACACGCCTAGTCAATACGCTCAATACATTACGACCAACACGCCCAGCCAATACGCTCAATACATTACAGCCAACACACCCAGCCAATATGCTCAATACATTACGGCCAACACGTCCAGCCAATACGCTCAATATATTACGGCCAACACGCCCGGCCAATACACCCCTTATGTCTACATTCTGGCCAACACGCCCTTAACTATACTGGTCACATGCCCTTACCCATACTGCTAGTCACCACACCCTATATCATATGATCTTCGTGACAGCATTCACACGTACCAATCATGAATAGTATTGACCACTGTGGCCGACAGACCCACTACTATGCACATCGGCTTTTCATTCTCATTATTACCTCAACATTAACCAAGGGGTTCCATTATTCAATGCAATAAGTCCATTATTCCACATGTGTCTTATTCCAATGCTATATCATTTTATCCCTTAGCATCCCATATTCACATAACAGAAATGAGGAAACGATTTCCGGAACAATCAAACCCTTATTATAATAAACAAGAGGAACTATCTATGATCTGCAACTTCCAATCAATTGAGATAAAAGTTCAATCGATTGGGATAAAAATCATAACAATCGATTGGGAAACATGGCAATCGATTGGATCCAAAATAATACCAATCGATTGCAACTTTTGGCAATCGATTGGGTTACAACTAATGTCAATCGATTGGAAAACATACCAATCGATTGGTTATAATCAATGGAAATCGAGTGGGAAATATACCAATCGATTGGGTCCAGACTGATGGCAATCGATTGATAAACATACAAATCGATTGGGACTTCGTCTCTTCCAGCAGAAATGTAAAACAACGTATATAACGTCCACGGAACGTATTAACTACGTCTAACCTTCACTAAAGCGTATGAAAACGTCATATAAGAATAACCAAGTGAGTTGGACTCACCTAAGGGTGCGTTTGGGTGTGTGTTTGCCTTGTGGAGCTTGAAACCTCAAGGTTTCTCTTCCTCTCTCCTCCTCTGCCTCTGTCTCTCTTCTCTTCTCTTCTCCTCTTCTTTCTGATCTTCTCTTCTTTTTCTTTTCTCCTTTGCCAAAAGGTAGTGAGTGTGTGTGTATATATGTATGGGTGTGTATATATAGATATATATATATATGTGTGTGTGTGTATGGGTATGTATAATATTTGTATACTCTCTCTCTAGACTGTAAAAACAATCCCAATGGACGAAATGAACAAGTATATATAGAGAGGGGAGAGTGCCATATGTCAAAACACGAAGGAAAGAAGAAAACTTGTCTCTGCTGGTGCCAATCGATCGGTACTAGTGGCAATCGATTGGACATAGATATTTGATGGCAATCGATTGGATCTATGGCAATCGATTGGGATAGTGCCACGTAATGAATTTCAGGTCGGCAGCATTCCAATCGATTGGAAAGATGGCAATCGATTGGTAAACATACCAATCGATTGGGACTAGAATTTCAACAAAGACAAGAAATAAAACAAAGGGTCTTATTTACATATACAGAAATACCAAAGTACAAAGAAATTACAGGGTATTACAACCAGTGACATATCTCCTAAACTAGGTAAGAAGCAAGGCTGCATACGAACCAAGTTTCTTAGGCTCAGCTCGAGCAGACTCGACTCAAAGGGTTCATAATTTGCTCAAGCTCGGCTTGAGCTCATGACAATATTAAACGAGCTACTGCATACTACTATGTTCGAGCTAGGTTTGATTAAAATTTGCAAATTATGCTCGAGCTAAAATTTGCAAATCAAGCGCGAGCTCAAAGCTCGATTAAGCTTGACACTCAAACAAAAAAAATGGCTTACGTGATAAGTATTATGTCACTTGATTGGTTTTGCCTAGCCCCTGCCTTATATAGGCATCTGGCCTAGTTCATTTCTCACACTTCTCCGATGTGGGACAGTGCGGAAAGAAGTTTTTGTGTGACCAATTCACACTCTACGTTGCCCCAATGCCCACTTATCCCTTTATATATATATATATATATATTAAAATTCTATGGAGAGGGCGCCCTCTCTTTAATAAAGAGAGGACCTCTGTTTTGAGCGTCAGATCGTGCTTAAAAACTGTGAAGTGACAAAACTGCCCTTAATGAAAACACGATCCGATGGTCAAAACAGAGGCCCTCTATTCATTAAAGAAATGGCGCCCTCTCTATAGACTGACTGTATATATACCTTATTCTATTGCTAGAGAGAGGTTGTTTTATATTTTTTTATATTTTTTATTTTTTATAACTTAAGACCAAAAAAATAAAAAAAAAATTTAACATTTGTTCAACTACTCCACTTTATATCCCAAAAGCTTTTCAAAGCCTTACTCGAACCATTCATAAGCTTTCAGATGTGCTCAAGTTTGTCTCGTTTTACTAAACAAGCTAGACATTCAAGCTCGAGCTTTGGCTCGTTTATTAAACAAGTCGAGGCGAGCAGTTATCGAGTCGAGCCTAGAGTCCTTGTTGAGCAGCTCAGCTCATATACACGAAGGGAGTAGTACACACTAATACAACCAGTAGATAGTACAATCCATCTAGTCAGCTTATATACCAAGATACTGAGGACAAATGTATCTAGATTAATAATCTTAACATAATACTCTAACAATTATTATTAAATTTTTTTTTTGGACAAACACATAAATTAATTCGGGTACGTGTATCAGTATCACAATCTTGGGAAGATTTTGGATATGACAGAATCTGTACTCCGAAGGGTGTGGACAATTCAAAAGTTCCCACGTACACTAACATTTTAGAATAGGGTAATGATTCGTGCATATAAAGTGTGCATATAAAGATAATGATTATTTATTTTGGTATGTTTCATGTGTGCAGGGATGGACCCGACCAAAATGAATGGTCCATATCTTTATGTGCACATAACATTACCTGAATAGAATAATGCTAGATTTTAAAAAATGTTATCTCAAAATTATTTTTCAAATGATATGATAGTGGGGCCAAGTAAACAACTTTCAATTAAAATTTAACTCATTTCACTTTATTAGATCTGACTCACTATAACATTATTTGAAAAACAATTTTTGAATAAAATTTGAGAAGTATAGCATTAGTCAAACATTTTATCCTTCTTATGCTAATGCTTGACTGTAACACAAATGAACTTGTTCTGTGTATCTTGCTTAGCCATTGGTGGGAAGTTGATATGTACGACAATGTAATGCATCTGCATCCGTTGCCGTTTCAGCAAAAAAAAAAAATGAAAAAAAGAAAGCATTTGTTGCCGTTTTACCGGATTAATTTAACAAGGGAGAATTATTGGAAAATCCTACAAGTAACCCTTATAAGTTTAAAATTCTACGAGTAATTGGTTTGACCATTTTTTAAAAAGGATAAAAGGAATCTAAACTAGTACTCACACGGTATAAATGCAAGCACCATAGAAAATCCCATGTGACTCCCAGAATCTCACACGCGCCTCTCTTTGGTTCAGCCACTCACACCGTGTGAGTGGCTGTACCATATGAAATCCATTTCGAAAATATTTTTTAAAACTTTAAACCTCCATAACTTTTGATCTACAACTCTGTTTTTTACAAATTTTATACCGTTGGAACCGTGTCGACGAGAGCTACAAAACTATACCATTGTTGATATGTTTTGAGCAAAAAAAAAAAATTGACATTTTACCTGCCTTGTTCAGTTGTTTTTACAAATTTCATGTTTTTACATATATAAATAATAAGTGAAATTTCACTTGATATACATAAAATATTAAGTGAAATTTCACTCAATACATGAAAATTTTCCTGTTTTTACATATATGAATAATAAGTGAAATTTCATTTGATAAACATCAAAAGTTAAGTGAAATTTCACTGAATACATGAAAAATATTAAAAGCTCTCTCCAAAAAAGCCCTAAGTTCAATTTTTGCAAAGCTCATAAACTAGTTCCCAAATGAATTAACATGAAATTGTGCTTTAAAAAAGGAGAAGCACCAAAATGGGGGCCAAAACTAAGCCTTAGTGAGGTATCAATAGCTTTATTGCAATTCGTCTTTTTTTAATTTTTTTATACATATAAATTTGGCATACATAAATATTAAGTGAAAATTCACTGAACTCGTACATGCTTTCTTCCTAAAAAAACATGAAGTAAAATTTAACATTCGTGTACTCATTCAGTGAATTTTCACTTAACTTCACTTAGTAGGTTAAGTGAAAATTCACTAACTATTCCAAAAGTCACTAGAAGTAACTCTCTAGAGTTTAAGGTCTAATTTGATACTTACTTTGTTAAAAAGTCCCTCAAGTGTCAATTTAAGTAAAATTTCACTTAATATTCATGTATAAGTTTAGTGAAATTTCACTTAACATTTATGTATGTAAAAACATGAGATTTCACTCTATCTTTTTTTTTTTTTTTCTCTCTTTCATATTAAACAATGCATATTTCGTTTTTAAAAAAATCAAACTTCACAAATTAATTATAAAGCATAGTTTTTCGACCCAAACAAATGCAAAATTCTTGTGAAATTTCACTAAAACTCTCATTAAGAACAAAGTGAACATTTAATTTTTTTTTTCTTACAACATATCAACTTGACATACGTGAATATTATGTGAAAATTCAATAACTCATACACGAATATTATGTGAAAATTATATTAGGTTTGTCTGGAACATGCTATGTAAAAATAAGAGTTTTTTTTTTCTTTTTCTCAAAAGGTATCAACAATGGTACTAGTTTTGTAGCTCTCATCGACACGGTTCCAACGGTATAAAATTTGTAAAAAACAGAGTTGTAGATCAAAAGTTATGGAGGTTTAAAGTTTAAAAAAACATTTTCGAAATGAATATCATATGGTACAGCCACTCACACGGTGTGAGTGGCTGAAACCAAGCAAAAGTGCCTGAGGGAGTTGGGGGTTATGCATGGGATCTTCTATTGTGCGTGCGTTTATACCGTGTGAGCACTGTATTAGATTTTTTTTTTGTCCTTTTTAGAAAATGGTCAAACGAATTAGAGTTTTAAACTTTTGAGAGTTATTTGAGGGATTTTCCAACAATTATCTAATTTAACAATAATGATAGGTGTATAATGTATTGCATAAACGTGTAGTACAGTGTTAAACTTTGTGCTAAAAAGTCTGCACATACCTTTTTGTATGTGCATGCTTTTTAGCACAAGGTCCAACACTATACTGCACGTTTGTGCAGTTTGTTATGCACCTATCATTACTCTTAATTTAATTTGAAATTCAAATATTCAAATAACAGAAGATTTGATATACGTGCTTTTACATGAAAATGGAATTTTTTTTTTCCTTTTGAAAAAAAATAGCAATAACAAGGTGTGGATAAAGATTCCCTCTAATTAATTGGGCCTTGCTAGGGGCACAAACGACTTCCACTAACACTTATTAACACACTCTATCTCTCTCCTAGGAATAATATTTGGGGCACTAACAAAATCCACTAACACTCACACCCACACTCTATCTCTCTCCTAGTGGCACTGTGGGGTCCGCAGTGCACCCAAAGTGCCACTAGGAGAGAGATAGAGTGTGGGTGTGAGTGTTAGTGGAATTTGTTAGTGCCCCTAGCATTGTTGCTCTCCTAGTGGTACTGCAGCCTGCAGTACCACTAGGAGAGAGATAGAGTGTGTTAGTAAGTGTTAGTGGATGTGGACTCCGCAGTATCACTAGGAGAGAGATAGAGTGTGTTAGTAAATGTTAGTGAAAATTGTTAGTGCCCAAAATATTACTCTTAATAAATAGAGGGATAAACTTCCTTTTCCATTGTTTTATCTAATCCATTGCGGCAGTTACTACTAACTCAAACTAAAATACTTCAAGCTGATAAGATTTACTACTTAAATGTCTTAGTGCCCTCCTGTCTATGTGTATTTGCTTTCAGTTTCTATGTTTGAACTTTACTCCCTATGTAATCGTCAATTAAAAAAAGAAGAAGTGTTTTTTCACTATTTCATTGTTTTCACTATGAGTGTGTTTTGTACTATCTTGTCCTAAATTAAGTGTACTTTATTCTCTTTTTGAATGTCTCAATATTTTAAGACTTCTCATCGAAAAGTCAATATAATTTCTTACACATTTTTCTTCCTTTAGTAATATAAAACTCATTTACCTTGATGTATAGCGTTAATGCATGCTTTATGTGATCGTATCATTTTTTTTTTTTAGGAAGGGGATAAGGTTCTAACATCGAACTTATCATTAGAGGGGACTTATATATGTCAAATTCTTTATCACTTGAGCTATACAATCTATGAGTAGATGATCTTATTGATACCATAGGTAATAGGTTTTGTTTCTTATCTTATCAAAGATAATCCATCATTGTTACTGCTAAAATAAAAATTCACTATTTTTTTGGAGTGAAAATCAGATTTTATTTATTTATTCCAAATCCCTATGAATTGGGATAACAATACACGGGGGACATTCATCCCTCCAAGGTATCGACACCACCATAATGCCTCTAATTTCTTTTTTTATTTTTTATTTTATTTTGTTTTATTTTGTTTTTTTTTTTGTTTTTTTTAATGTTGATTGATAGAATCTAATTGTTAATTCCTAATATTTGCAGGATATTACCATTAAAATGTTAACGAACAAAAATAAAATAAATAACTTTTCTTTTCAAACTCTTTTTTTGGAATAAAAAATCAAGTCTATGATTATTTAATGGTGTGACATCCATTTCCAAAAGTCTAAGTTAATGGGAGGGAGGGGTCAACCACTATATTAGCCTAAGGATCACTTAATACACAATCGATGTGGGACAAACACACCGCATCAGTCTCCCCACGCTGATCCTGACGTCCCCATCAGGCGATCCCCACACACGCTAGCCTATAGTGGCCCCACTGCATCAGACTCACACGTTGATCCTGACGTCTATGCCATGCTACATGCACTAGCCCACAGTAGCCCACATCGTTAGTACCCCTGAATGGGTCTGATTACCAAATAATGGCGTGACATCCACTCCCTAAAGCCTAAGCTGATGGGAGGGAGGGGTCACTCACTATATTAGCCCAAAGACCACCCAGTACACAACCGATGTGGGACAAGCACACTAAATCATTATTTTTATAAGTGCATTTTTGCTCACTCAAGCACCCAATTGGGTGACCGTGTGGTACTTACCACTTTTCATCTTTTATTTATCTCTATTTTGTTTTAAAAAATAGTGAGTTCCACATGCTAAGTCAATAGAGAGCTTAATTGAGCGAGCAATATGTACGATGGCGATTCCTAGAGAGAGAGAAGCGACTGATTTCCTTTTTGCGCGCTCTCAAACCCTACCAGCCGCAGCTCCGTCTCTCCACTACAGTCCACCCCCACAACAGCTCCTCATCCTTGGTCGCCCTCACTCCCTCTTCCTCTTTTTCCTTTTTTGTTTTAAATCTAAATAAGGCCTTGTTTGATTTTCTCCCTCTTCCTTTGTGAAGCTCTCCCCCTTCCTTTGTGAAGGTTATTCTCGTGTGCTTTCTCCAGATCTGAAGATGTTTTCTTGCAGATCCGGTGTTATCCTGTACGGAGTTGGGGTTCTCAACCCAGTTCCGACACATCTAAGTTCTCTCCTCAAGGAAAGCGGCAACCGCGACCTCCTACCCGTCCAGGGTGGTACTCTGGTATTCCGGTGGATGGAGGTTCCCATAGCTTTCAAGCATGTGGGTATAAACTCTCCTTGGTCGTCTCTCTTAGGTGCACGGGGATGTGTTCATGTGTTTTCCTTTTTTTATTTTCCGCATGAGGAGGGGATCTTGTCCCTCACTTGCTTTTCTGTCGTTGGCCAAAGGCTATCCATGTGTTGTAGGATAGTCCTTTTTTATTCCGTGTACTTGGGTTTGTTTTAATTATATGAATTGTTGTTTTAGCAAAAAAAAAAAATGGGCAGCAAAGATACACTCTAATTTTAGAGAGCATTTTTGCTCACCTAAAAAATGGTACACCAATGCTCACCCAAGTATCCTATTGGCCAATGTAGTGGAATCCAAGATTAAACAACATTAAAATAACATTTGTTTAATTCTGAGTCCCACTGCATTGGCCAATAGAATACTTGATTGAACATTAATGTACCATTTTTTTGGTGAGCAAAAATATTTTCCTAATTTTATAAACAAAACTCAACATCATCGTACAAGCAACGTATTCTATAAGTTAGTGAGCATATGGTTGTTTTTTGCAACAGTCAATCACTTGGACAAAGTTTTAGACAAAAAAAAGGCAGTTGGTTTTCACGTTGGACCATAATAGGGGATAGATTCCTATATATTTTTTTTTGGTTGCCAAAGGTTTTTATGATTTTCAGTGGACGAAAATGCCCACTTTTCTTATGTTCAATAATTACACTACACATATGTCACCTCAGCTCATAATTTAAAAAAGTTAGTTATTTTTTATTTTTTAAACTTTAAATTGTCATAATTTCTAATCCACAAATTATTTTTTCATAAAATTTATATATTCGTAATCTATAAAACAATTCAAATAAGAATATCCATAGTGCCTATAAAATTATTCCCATAAAAAAAAAAACCAACAATGACATTGCCCAACTATCATGCTTTTAATCTCACTGTCATTTAAAAAAAAAAAAAATTAGTGACATTGCCCAAATGTCACTGTTTCAATGTTATTGTCATTGTTATATTGCACCATGAATAAAAAAAAAATAAAATCAAACAGTGACATTACCCAAATGTCACTATTTTAATGTTACTGTCACTATGAAACTGCACAATGAAAAAAAATCAAACAGTGACATTGCCCAAATATCACTATTTTTATGTTGCTATCACTATGAAACTACACAATGAAAAAAAATTCAACAGTGACATTGCCCTAATGTCACTGTTTTAAAGTCATTATTTGAATGTCACTGTTCCAATGAAAAAAAAACCCTTCTCTCTCCTTGTTCAACCTCTCAATCTCCAAAACCTTGTGAACACCCAATGAATCCATCTCTTCAATACACTTGTTCACTTGTTGAATTTTAGTTTCTTTCTCAGCAATCAACACCACCTTTGCTTCTTCTAATGTCTCAATTTTTGTTCCGTAAATCCTTGGTTACCTCCGCTTCTCTTTCCAATCATTCAAGCAACAAATTTCTCTCTTTGTCGAGAATCTCAACCTTGGATCCCTTCTCAGAATTGCTCTTTTTCAAATCAATGATGGCTCTCTTCAATTTCAAAAGCTCGGAATTAGCATCGTCAGCTTCGGACGTGGATGGCTTCGGACGTGGATGAGATGCGATCGTGCTGCTGCTGCAATCTTCTGATTGGTGTCATCCTCGAAATCAATGAAAAGCTCATCGTGACCATGGAGTATTTAAAACAGAGAATGTAACATGTCCACGTATGCACAAATGGGGGCAAATTTTATCAACCATGTTTTGAAATGGATCTGATACCACACAATTCAAAACCATTTGCCCTTATCCCCTTAAATCCAAACCACTTGTACTTATCCTCGATTTCCTTTCAAAGATTTCTATTTAATTTTTCCAAAAAAAAAAAAAAGAGGAATACTACTACTCAAATCTAAATTCACACCCAACATATTTTAGCTCTTGATTTCGGTCAGTTTTGTATGGGTTTCATCGAAATCCTGACCTTTAATTTCGGTAAGTCTTGTATGGATACTATCAAAATGAAGACTCAAAATGTGTTGGTGTGGATTTAAATGTAAGTGTAACATTTTTTAAAGGAAAAAATCAGTTGGACAAAAGCAACCAATCACCGATCATTGCCACATCAGTGATATGCGGTCCCCCCACTCAATTTTCAACATCCTAACTAGCATACACGTGGACGATAGAAAATCAACAGCGTAGCATTTTGGACTTTTGACCAGTAGAAAACATTAAAATAAAATAAGGATGACTCAGCTAGTTAGACCAGTGAATGGATAAACCCTGTACTAAATTAAGATAAATGTAGAAATGAAATCGTGAAAAATATGGAATCTTAACGGTACTTAAATTTATGTAGTTTTTTATTTGTTAAGATCATGGTGCTTATTTGCAAATTGTCAAACGAATCATGTGATCACACGTTTCACCCATAGTGGGAAATAGGAGAACTTATATCCAGGGTAGTATTTGCACCACAGCACCAATTATATACACCTGAGTGTATACCAAAAAAAAAAAGACCAAAACCACTTGTAATATATATATATATATATATAGATTTAAAATTTGAAGTAATTATAAAATTTGTGCAATGTTTCGTTACTTTTTTTTTTAATACTTCTTGTCATGTTATAAGATTCTATCCACTGATAGTTGACAATTATTGTGACTTGGTAAAAGTTATCGCGGCATCTATAGTAGGACAGAGGAATTATTGCAATGCGCGCGGACCAATTTGTGATGTTTCCATAGCTGCCGTTCATCAAGAAGGCCATTTGGATTGGCCAGGGTCCTCTTCGGCTGGAACAATTTCTCCACAAGGGGAGAGTCTCTTTTGTTTTATCAAGTTGCATGTGCCATATTTGATTTGTTGGCTGATTCTGTACTGTTGAATTTGTGCAATTACAACCCCCATATTTGAATGATACCTCAATCCCAAAGCTAAATCTTTGCCATGTACGACTGGCAATTTTAAGTATATATATATATATGATCAAGTATGATTACTGTGTCATACTACGTAAACATGGAATAAATATTAGGTATCATGGAAATTTTATCCTTTTTCGCAAGATTCAAAATTTATTGAGTTAGATAAATTTGTTGTAGGGTTGGACCATAAAAATAGAGAGTCAGATAAATTAATACATGTTCTTTATTAATTTATGATACCATATAGGATAATAAGATAATGCTAATAGTTGCTTTCAATATTTAACCGTAAACACGAGAGCGACAATATTATTATGGATAATTTCTAAGGAAATACATTACAGAAAGTGGGACCCGGCTTTTTAACGAGATCATCCAATACAATCGTGGATTATGACGTGATTGGTTAAATGAAGCGGTGATACGTCGCCGCTTAATGACTAAGTGATTGCGTCAGCCACTTGGCCTAGACCCCTATAAATACGTGCAGACTTGGCGATGCTTCAAATAAAACTGGTATTACATATTTGTTACCTCTAATTACTCTGCATCAAGATTCAATCCCCCATTCCCCCCCCTTTCTCTCTCTCTTTCTTCTCTCTCCTACATTGTAGTACTTATAGTTTCTCTCAACTCTCTCTCTCTCTCTCTCTCTCTCTCTCTCTCTCATTTTTTTTTTCTTCTTCTTGATTAATTATCCTTGTTTATCTTTGTCTTGATCTTTCTTGTTAAGCATGTGTGGAATACTAGCAGTTTTGGGTTGTTCTGATGACTCTCAGGCCAAAAGGGTTCGCGTTCTCGAGCTCTCTCGCAGGCAATTTTCTTTTCCTCCTAAGTCCTAACTCCTATCCATATAGACATATTATATATATGGACAGCATACACACGTGTATAAATAGGATAGGTCTTTGATTGACCTGAACGTACCCTCTGATTTCTCTAATCTGATGAAACATTTTTGATTACTCTTATACTTTCTGATTAATCATTGTACATGTGGTGCCTTATTATAATACCACATTTTTGTGTGTGCTATTTCCACGATGAACTAAGGCACTCCATGTATGGTACCACTCTTAGAGCATATGGTACCATGTATGTCATGGAGTATGGTACCACTCTTAGAGCATATGGTACCATGTATTGCATGACATACATGGTACCACATGCTCTAAGAATAGTACCATGGACTATGGAGTGTCTTAGTTCAACGATGGAGTGACAATAACAATTCTCCTGATTATAATACCACATTTTTGTGTGTGCATATATATATATATATGTGTGTGTGTGTGTATATATACACATGTACACATATCAATCAGTTAATTAAGGGTGATGCTATTGTCACTCCATTATTGAACCAATGCACTCCATGGTACCACTCTTAAATCATGTGGTACCATGCATGCCATGCATTACATACATGCCATGCATTACATACATGGTACCACATGCTCTAAGAGTGGTACTAAGGAGTGCTTTAGTTCAATGATGGAGTGGAAATAACAATTCCCTTAATTAATTGATTTACGTGCCCAAATGTTACTAAGGGTGTGTTTGATAAAACTGAAAATTAAGTGTTGAATTTTAGTACTGAAAATTTTAAGTGATTTGTATTTAGAATTAAAATAGTATGCATCCAGTGATTATTTTTAGTAGAAAATTTTCACTTAATGTTTCAATGGATTTTTTATTGCTTTTTCAATTAAATGGTACATTATCAAACGCACTAAAAAAAATTAAGTGCTGAAAACTTTCATTTTTACCACTTAATTGGGTTATCAAACACACCCTAAGTCATGTGTTTGTGGATTTACTGGTGAGTTAATATATTCCATCAACATCTCAACCATAGAGCTATGGATTTGGGTGTCATTTGTGTTGAGAAGTTTTTGGTACCGTTTAAATGTGGGTATTTTGGGTGGGACCCATACCTATACCCATGTAGAGGATTCCACTTTTGGGTATGGGTCTTACTCTAAATATTCACTCCCATTGATAGAGGTACCATGTAGACATGCCATATGGTAGTATGGCACCCTCTATGTAACCAAGAATTTCTCATTTGATTTATACATTGGATTGGGAAAAACAGTCAGGAGTATTAACACACACTCATATGCCTTTGAATTATAGTATTCCATCTCACTTTCTATCAGTATCAGTGATGTTGTGTATGTAAAAACATGTGGGACCCTTCTTTAGAATCAAAATTCTTGGATTATGATTTCTATCAAACTGTGGAAAAAAAACATGTTTGAGTGCCTTTAAGTCTGCTTGCTGATCAGATTCTGTGAACATGGTGCTCATGTAGTTGAAAAACATGTTTTTGTGATACAAAATTAATTAAGATAAACGAATTCAGAGGTTAATAAACCACTTTTAGATATATGGGAAAATATGCTCAAGAACATGCAATTAATTGAATTCCATTGCTAAATGATGTATTATTAGATTGAAGCATCGCGGTCCCGATTGGAGTGGGCTCTACCAGAAAGGTGACTTTTATTTGGCACATCAGCGGCTAGCAATCATCGATCCCGCGTCCGGCGATCAACCTCTCTTTAATGAAAACAAAGCTATTGTTGTTACGGTGGGCCATTTGCCAATTCCTGCCAAAGATTATTTCCCCCCACCCCCAATTTATCATTTTTATTTATTTTTAATCGACTTAATCACGGCAGTTTTGATGTAATAGAGGATATTATGTTGAAACCAGGTAAACGGAGAGATATACAACCATGAGGAATTGCGAAAGCGGATGCCAAACCATAAGTTCCATACCGGAAGTGATTGTGATGTTATTGCCCATCTGGTGAGCGTTCTCATTTAGCAACTTCGATCATTGGAATCTTCTATCTGGTTTTTTTGGAGAATCAATTATCATATTGTAAAGTAATTTTAGATCTAGCATGTGTTCCAGTGCCATTTTGTCAAACATGTATATATTACAAACGATTCACTTATTAATCATAGAACTAGTTCTTGACCTTCCCGACCAGCCCCTAAAGTTCATTTTTTTAACATAGCCAAAATAGCAAAGAAATTCAAGATGTGGTACTGTTCCATTGAAGTCAGAGGTGTTGAAATTTATGGTTTGCGCTTGAAAATTTTCCGTATAGTGTTATTGGGTCGGCAGTTTATTGAACTAACTGTGGCCTTCAATCACTTCTCATCAGTATGAAGAGTATGGAGAAGATTTTGTTGATATGTTGGATGGAATGTTCTCTTTTGTGTTACTCGACACACGCGACAACACCTTTATTGTCGCTCGTGATGCTATCGGGATCACTTCCCTCTATATCGG
The DNA here is from genome assembly GCA_033977485.1 of Hydrangea macrophylla. Taxonomy (NCBI): domain Eukaryota; kingdom Viridiplantae; phylum Streptophyta; class Magnoliopsida; order Cornales; family Hydrangeaceae; genus Hydrangea; species Hydrangea macrophylla. The sequence continues at coordinate 92,951,816 of CM066982.1, read as the reverse complement.
TTGGGGACTTGATGGTAATTTCTCATTGATCATCTTAAAACCTTATATTTATTTCAACTGCTATATATTTTAGAACTTTGATTATAGTTTTGGTTTGTTAACTTGCTTTCCCAACGTTTATTTTCAGGCTCTGTTTGGATTTCATCTGAACTAAAAGGTCTGAATGATGACTGTGAACATTTTGAGAGCTTCCCACCTGGGCACTTGTACTCTAGCAAACTAGGTAGTCTCAGAAGATGGTACAACCCTCCCTGGTTCTCTGAGGCCATTCCATCAACCCCATACGATCCCCTTGTTCTGAGACGTGCTTTTGAGAATGTGAGATTCATGAATTTTAGTCCCTTATTATGTTTTTGTCACTTTTTTGCAAGTATGGCTTATGTATTATTTGCAATATTTGCAGGCTGTGATCAAAAGGCTAATGACTGATGTGCCCTTCGGAGTTCTGCTTTCCGGAGGCCTTGACTCGTCGTTGGTTGCCTCAATCACTGCCCGCCACTTGGCAGGCACGAAGGCTGCCAAGCAATGGGGTTCACAACTCCATTCCTTCTGTGTTGGCCTAGAGGTGAGTCCTAAGCTTTTAACGCCCTTTTGACAACAACTTCTTTTCTGCATTTGATCGCAAAATTGACTTTTTTCCAATATGTTTTGTAACAGCTTTTGGAGTTCCATAATCACTTATGGGCCCAAAAGCTTTTTCCAAAGAGGGCCTTGCTATACATATAGGAGCAAATTACTAGATAGTTTTTTTAAGAACTGCCTTCAGTCTAATTATCACTCTATAATTTGAGCAGGATTCACCAGATTTGAAAGCTGCAAAAGAAGTTGCTGATTATTTGGGTACTGTCCACCATGAGTTTCATTTCACCGTTCAGGTATCCATCTAAATATAACCTTCCAATCTCAAGTATTTAATTAAAAAAAAAAGTGTAATGAAGGGTTAAATTTTTTTAGGATGGGATAGATGCAATTGAGGATGTAATTTACCACATAGAAACATACGACGTGACAACAATCCGAGCAAGTACCCCTATGTTCCTCATGTCGCGTAAGATTAAGTCGCTAGGAGTGAAGATGGTGATTTCTGGTGAAGGGTCTGATGAGATTTTCGGTGGGTACTTGTACTTCCACAAAGCGCCAAACAAGGAAGAGCTTCACCGTGAGACATGTCGCAAGGTTGATCTATATATTTCTATTTGCTTTCGCCATCCCGTGTTTGGAAGGAATGGTGTTAATAGTAAATTGTTTTCTGTTTTGTGTTTTTGTGTGCAGATTAAGGCTCTACATCAGTACGATTGCTTAAGGGCTAACAAATCGACTTCTGCGTGGGGTTTGGAAGCTCGTGTCCCCTTCCTTGATAAAGAATTCATTAATGTTGCAATGAACATTGACCCCGAGTGGAAGATGGTAAGGAAATGAAGATTTGGTCATTTATTTGAGATTACTTATTTATACAGGTATATACGTTTAAGATTGATGATGTGGGTTGCTCTAATGTGTGAAATCCATTTCAGATTAAGTCCGATCAAGGACGTATTGAAAAGTGGGTTCTGAGAAGGGCCTTTGATGATGAAGAACATCCTTATCTGCCCAAGGTCTACAATGATAGTTTGTGGCTTAGTTTGATTTAGCTTTTGCTCACCTCACTTTCTGAAACTAACATGTCCTGTTTGTGATCTTGCAGCATATTCTCTATAGGCAGAAAGAGCAATTTAGTGATGGTGTCGGCTACCGTTGGATTGATGGGCTCAAAGCCCACACTGCACAGCATGTACATACATATATATGATTGTTTATTGCTTCTTTCTTTTCAAATTAACACAATCACTCATCACTGAAGCTCGATTTCCATTTCCAGGTAACCGACAAAATGATGCTTAATGCTGCACATATCTACCCTCATAATACTCCAACTACTAAGGAAGCTTATTACTACAGAATGATCTTTGAGAGGTTCTTCCCTCAGGTGAGCTGATTAATTGAAATCAATCATAAATCAATTACATGTAACGTACGTACTATACGTATGTTAGTCGTGACCCCTCCCAGGGGATCATGCCAAAGGACTTGACACTGCAAGGCAAATTCCCAGATACTCACAAAACCACCCACAAGGCACCAGTACCTACAACGATAGTTGAACTCGGGACGTTAGGGTTTACAGTTAGTTAATAAGTATAATGACGTAATTGGAAGACTAACCTAATTGTTTTTATTTTCCTGTATATTCGTAATGTAGAACTCAGCCAGGCTGAGTGTGCCAGGTGGAGCAAGTGTAGCATGCAGCACAGCCAAGGCCATCGAGTGGGACGCTTCGTGGTCCAATAACCTCGATCCATCTGGCAGGGCTGCGCTCGGAGTGCATCTTTCAGCCTACGACAAGAAACTACCTTCTGCCGCTAACGGGAATTTGGAAACAAAAATTATGGGCAACGTTACTGGAATGATGGAAGTCCATGCTCCTGGACTCGCTATCCGCAGCTAATATTTGTTCTGGTGGTATTTGCTGCATATAGGGGAATTTTAGATGCCCTACCGTGTATAGTTGTTATGAAAAAAGTTAAATAATAGTCATGTGGTGGTTTAAAACTACCCTTGATTCATGTATTGTAAGTTTCAGATTGAAGTCTAAGTGTGCTATTGGTATCTTGTAGTTTGCTTAAAATTGAATGGGTTTCAATTGTCAACTTCTTTGTTAGCACTCTGTGCATAGTTGAATTGATGAAAATGGAGTCATTAGTGTGGTTAAAGAATTTCTGTTAAGCATTTCAACTTCTGAAGTTAGTCAGCCCACTTTGCATTCTGTAGAAGCCCAATGTGGGGACCTTTGTAAGGATTGATTCTGGCCATCTCTATTATCATGGTGGTGTTCATTACATACTTGCTATAGATTTGGTTTTGGTTTTTTTTTTTTTAACCATGAATACCTTTATTCTTAAGGACAGATTGATGACATGTTTTTTTTTTCCCCCCCTCTTGAAGGGCAATTAAGATTACTGATTAGGAAAATGGTCCTCCACACAAGAATATTAAGTGAAATTCACTATATCGTACAAGAATATTAAGTGAAATTTTTCCCTTTGAGAGACATTTTTACAAGCTAAAAATCAATTTGGATTTTAAACTCTTAACCTTTTAGTGGGGGTTTTTTTTTTTTTTTTTTTGTTGCCTAAATTGCTTTATATTTTATACAAACAATACAAAAAAGTTCCAAACATAATTCATATGAAGTTAGCAATAGAAGCATGAGTTCACATACTTCAAAAGGAAATAAGTTAACCTCATTTCTAATCTTAATCAGCACATATCCCAAATTCCCAAATCTACTATTGTACAAGATCTAGAAATCTAGAGGTGCAATTTGCACCCTCTCTTGGGTGTGTCAACAACTATAGAATCGGAAAATGGAAACACAAAGAAAAAAATTTACCTAATACACTATACTAAGCTTTATAGTTAGAAGAACAAAGCAGTGTAGAATAGTTGGTTCCATGTATCGGGTAAGCCAGGGAGGCACCAATGGCTACAATCAGCAGAGTGGTCAGGGTTAGCCCTCTGCTCGGGGCTTAAATCACCGCTATATATAGAAGGATGGGCGTCTTTTCTCATTGCAGATAGCGTTGTTATGTCCAACAAATATACCGGAACACTCATGTCCTCCATCACCGTCTCGACCACCTTCATTTGATCGGAGTATTCACCCGGGTACGTTATGCCGCTCATTGGCATGGTCTCACCGTAACAGCTTTTCGCGGTGCTTGCCGGCCTGGAGCTCCACTCAGTTGGGCTGCCAATTTCAGCCAAATTATTTTGTAATGCAGAGTTTGAAGCAGCAGTAATGCTTATTGACATGATGACTAGGGTAAATATTGATGAGAATTGGAATTTAGAAACTAGTATCCACAAATATCAAGGTTTGTAACAAGATCATTTAATTAATGTAATGGTTTGTTTTGACAATAGCCACTATTGCTTAGCAATAATGGTAGCCTTGGCAATAGTGGTAGACTTAAGAGTAAGAGAATATGTGCAATTGTCTGAAACTTACAATTGATGCTTTTTCCTTTTCAAGTAATGGGGTGTTATTGACTCATTTTTAGTACAGACGCAGCGGTGTGTTTGATAAATAATTAAGTGCTAAAAAAGATTGATCTAAAAAAAGGTGCTAAAAATGAAAAAATTTTACACTTAATTTTTTCACTGCATTAGATAATGTACCACTGTCAAAACCCAACTGATGTTGCAGTTGAATGTTGCAAAATACATCTTACCCCTAATTTTTCAGTTTCAGAAAGAAAAAAAAAAAAAAAAAAAAAAAATTCACACATCCTTTCATTACTGTAACATGCAAAGCTATAAACTAATGACTCAATTTTATTCTTTTGTTTGGTCATATTTACAACATGAAGATTGTCCTACCACGCATATGCACATGTTTGGAGCCACCGACAACACCAAAATTCTAAGTGACAGAAACACCACCACCTCATGTTCCCACACTGACCAGGTAACCAATGACAAGTTTTTTTTTTTTTTTTTGTACAAATAAAATGACAAATAGGCAAAACAGGACAAAGGATTAATTTACAAATAAAAACATGACACGTTTTTTTTTCTTACTCTTATCACTTGAATTGTTGGGAAAAAAAAAATTTATTAAAAGTATATCATCCTTGCTCCCTCTGAATCCATACACACCGACAGATACATATACACATGTACATACATCTTAAAAATATAAAAGTAAACCATAATTTTCTTATTTCTTTAGGTCGTCTAAATTTTGTATAGGGTATGTGTAGGTTTCTACACATATACTATAAACTTTGTTGAACTCAACCTAAAAATGGTTTTTATCTAGCCAAACTTACTTTTTTTTTTAAAAATTTTTTTTTTATGCATTACATAACAGAAAATGGTGCTCTTCCAACCCGCAACCAAAATACAGGTGGGATGAAATTGCTTATCATTGGGCCAAGCATACTTCAAATTAGCTAATTTCTATACCTTTGCTAATCACATTAATTCTTTTCAGCAAAATTGAAAAATAAAAAAACAAATCACATTAATTCTATAGCATTGTACAACTATGGACCTAATAAGTAATAATGATGAGTTGAAGAGAAAGTTCTGGGTGTAATTTGCTTGGGCCCATCCTAGCTTAACAGTACCAATTTTCCACAGCTAATTTTAGTGGTTACAGCTATTATGATTTATTTATAAAAAAAAAAGAGCTACTATGATTTGAGGCTGTATTGTGTGATGTGAACAGAGCATCATCCTTTTCAGTTTCCAACTTTCCCAGAAGCAACAAAGTTGCTGCTCTTTTATAGCTGGCAGCCTGGCATCAACGATCCAATTATTCTAGAGAGAGAGAGAGAGAGTGTATGTGGTTTGAGAGAGAGAGAGAGAATAAACATACTTGTAGTGTGTGGGAGAGATGGACTGGAAGAAAACTCTGGTTCTACTTCCGTCAATGTTGGTGTCAACCCATCTGGCCCACGTTCTTAGCCCTCTTTCAAGAGCAACCAAGCGATCCATATCTTGATAATATGTCCCACCCGATTCCATATAGTCCCACCTACACATTAACATAAATCGTTTTGATTTATCGTAGGTAATTATTACTTAAACAGAGGATTACCCAATTATTAAAAAGTTCAAATGAAGATTAATTAAAGGGTTATATTAATTACAAATATAACCCTATAATTATCGCATTTTAAAGTTTTTCCCTTATAGTTTGGGACTAATAAACGACTGCTAATAAATCTGTTAAAATTTAGCAATATAGCGCATGCACAGAGAGTGTATTTGAAAATTTTTGTAGCAATAGCAGAAATTAAAGAATATATATGTAATTAGATTAAGTATATAAGCACTATGAAAACTATGTTCCGTTAAATCTAGCATACTTCTTTAACGGTTATACAACTTACACATTTACTTCCAAATCCTAGGAGGTATTGGCGTCACATTTTAAGCTACAGGGCAAATTGAAAAAACGCTATAACTATTAAGGGTAATATGTAATTAATCCTTAATTAATTAAAATCACTAACCCTTGGAGAGAGCCTTTGTGGGTCCACCAGTGACCGGTGTTAAATGACAGCACATCCACACCCCTCCACGCGTTCCCATTTCCCGATATATCATCCAATCTCAGAACTCTGTTCCCTTGCACCACATCAATGTCCACCAGATATGTAGCTCTATAGTACGACACAGACACACCATAGTCCTGCAATTCACCAAATCAAAACCCAAATCAGCTGGATTCTTTTAGTTGGTGGGGCCAATAATCATAATAGCCGTCTGATTATTAATATAATCATCGCATATCATCACACGCTCACCAAAAACTTGAAGGTAGAGAGAGGATCTTCTCTGATCATCTGGGTTGGTGATCCAGACACCCCAGCTGAAATCATACAAATCAACGACTCCCATTGGTTTCGACCTAGTGAATCACCCACAAACATCACAGTCTTCCCTCGCATTTTCAACAGAAATTCAAGCCCATTGAACCTATAATGGTACACCGAACAAACAATGTCCAATGACCAAGAGGCCATTTAGAAAAGTAAAGAAACAGTTCTACTGTATACGATTTATAAGTTTTCAACAAATTTAAGTATTTGGTGAGTGTCAATTTAATTTTTTGTATAAAAATCCTTGTCCAGTCTAAATAATTCTCTTTAAACTCTTTCTCAGTGAAACCACACGAACTAGATAAAAAGTGAGATTTGGACCGAACGTGGTTCCCTGTGTCAAGTCTAATAACTCTCTTAAAATTGGTCACGGTGGCAAACCAATAGTTCATTGGTTCTCATAATAACTAGATAAAGAGTGAGATTTGGGTTGAACTTACTGAACTTGGGTTAAACCTACAACCTGAACTTGGGTTCAACCCAAATCTCACTTTTTATCTAGCTCTTGTGAGAATTAATTTATTGTGTCCTTTGACAAAGAACCGATTTAAAGAGAGTTTTTAGATTGGACATCAACTTTTATGAAGAAAAAAAAAATTGCACTCCCGAAACACTTGAATTTGTAACCACATAATCAATTTCTTTTAATTTCCAAAAACAACCTCCTAGATTGAACATATGGTCTAGTTTTAGACTTGTCAAAAACAGATCCTAAAACTTGATGATACTGTACAACGGCAATGCATCAGAAATGGAGAAATGAGTACCTTGGGAGCTCGCAATTGGCTGGCCTCCATCGGTATTTGAGGTAATCGGAGTCGGGTCGACCGTACGTTTGGCAATCAAACTGTGAATCGACGATTTGACAATCAGAGGATTGGTACACAGGGTACGAGTCATCGCGAACCCATGTGCCCATGAAGAGAGAGCATTGGGTTCGATTGGTTTGGAACATGGGTCTTTGATGGTGATCATAGTGGCGCTTCAAACCCACCAGCAGAACCGATGATGCTATATGGGATTGTACCAAAATTATGCATATGATTGTAGTACATGACCCGAAAGCATTAGAAATATGTTGAGAAAATGGAATAGCCATTACCACAGGATTTAGAGCAAGAAAGAGAAAAGTAAGAGAGAGAGAGAGAGAGAGAGAGAGAGACAGAGAGATATTAATGTTTATATATGTTTAATGTTTTGTACTAGAAAGGGGGGGGGGGGGGGTGTGTGTGTGTGTGTGTGTGTGTGTGTGTGTGTTGTTTTTGTTGTGTTGTGCATGTGAAGATTGCTAAAGATTGTTCACGAGAGTTTAATAGAGACTTGTAAGTCTTGTATGACGATTGTCTTCGTGAGGTTGATTTGAACCCAGTGGTACAATTGTCTACAAATTATGAGTCCTTCAATTTAACAATAATTTAACAATTACGTGATACAGAATTTTTAGTGTAATGTTATATAAATGGAATGGGTATTATATGTTCTAATTGTATTGAACATTTTTTTTTATAAACTAATTATATCGAATTAATTCTTAAATACTAGATCAAAGATTTTTCTTTTTTGTGCAAAAAGTGAAGTGTTTTTTTTAAAAATTTTTTTTGTATTTTTATTTTGGAATAAGAAAATGGACAACAATGTTGAAAATTTGAGCAATACACAAAATCACTGTTTTAAAAATCGGACCAAACCGACCGGTCGAACCGGTTAAACCGTCGATCGGAACCGCGAACGAACCGATTTGAACCGGGAATAATGGTTAAACCGTTCAAATTTTTGAAAACCGGTAGAATTTACGGTTGAATCGGTAAAACCGGTAGTTGAACCGGGAACCGGTTCTTTTTTGTTGTTTTATATATATATATATTTATATTTTTAATTACTATTAATATTTATGATGTCATGGTTCAACCGTCCGAACCGACCGATTGAACCGGTCAACTCGTGAACCGATCACCTTTCTGGTTCAAAGACCGGTCCAGTTTTAAAAACATTGCACAAAATGATGAAGTAAAGAGTAAAGATCATATGTGATGAGGAATCCAGTTAGGGAGATGGGGCCAAGATATGTATAGGACCCATTGTAATCACTTATCAGTGCTTTTAGAAAGGGGGGACATGCAAAGGGCAATGTCGTGGGGTGAGATCAGACCTCATGACTCCTCACCCCCAACTTGATGTAAATATCATGCAATGGGTCCCCCTGGTGTGTTGGGTTTGGTAGGAGCCTCAAAGTTTGATTCTCTTTCTCTTCAATTTTTTTATTTTATTTTTATTTTTTTTTATATCATCAACAGAAAAAGAATGGGACAAAAGAATACTTGTTATACGAAGAAAAGTGAGGTATATCACAATTCACCTTTATATCAAAGTAGGCAAAAACTTGAAGGCAAATGTTCTTTCCTTTCCTTCACCTTCATTCACAGAACATTACCTTTTTTCAACTCCACTACAATTACATCTTTGATTCTTTATAATAAATAATAATAATAAAAAAAAACTTTTATTTAATGGATAAAAAGTTATAAGTGATTATATAACTCCAAAAATTAAAATAAAACTATTGGTAAATTAAACAGTGTGATTCAATGCCAACAAAGTGTGAATCAGTCTTAAAATTTTGTAATTGCCCAAAATCTAGCCTGTACAACTTTTCTATATAAGTTGTGCACTTGTGCTAGATAGGCCATTAAAAAAGCACGAGACTCATTAAAGATTAAATATATATATATATATATGGATATTAGTGTTCATAGAGCAATTATTCTATGGTCCTGGACCATATTATATTATGGGTGGTTTCGACCAATAATAGATTATCATGTGTTTAAGTATAAGTTGTTTGTTTCCTAAAAAATAAATAATTTTGTCACATGTCCCGTACTAATAGGGACCATCACGTTACAATGATGCCGAACCATTGAACAACTTCTCGTTGTACTTCAAGCAAAAAAAAAAAAAAAACTTCTCGTTGTACTAGGGACATATATACAGAGCCATTAATTGTATACTGAGGCAGTACTGATATGCATTATGGGGCAGTGAAGATTTCGATGTTGAGATGTTTGCGTGTATCAAAAGCTCAGATGTGAAATCTGTGGGCATTCCTCCACTTTTCCATACAAATAAGATCATAACTTCACTTGGAAGTTTCGTCGAGGATTGTCTGCATTTATATGAGTATGAAATAAAACTCTCTCAATAAAACTCTTTCCCCCTAACCAAAAAATATGGATAATTATAAATGCAGACATAAAACACTCTCTCTCTCTCTCTCTCTCTCTCCAGAGAAGTTAATTGTAAAGCTGCCCTAACCACAGGCCATTGACTATGGTTTTTATGATCCTGGATCATATTGAAAGTGGTGGTCCCGGCTTGTAGGGGCGGATGGAGAAGTTGAAGTAGGGGGTTCGTTAGGGGCGAAATTAAGAAGTTGCACGTACTTCAGGTTAGCTGAGTTACAGGGGTCAGGAGGAGCAGTGCTCCAGAGGTAATTTTTTTGGGTTTATTAATTTATACTTATTTTTCATGTAGATTTGGGTCATATTTTTCATGTAGATAATATAACTAAGCTAATGCTATAAATAGTACCTACCAAATGACACATTAGAAAAGTTAAGTGTCCGACACCAAAGGTACAATAAAATAAACCATTGTTCCTACAAATTGAGACCAAGAATGTTGTCATATTTGGTTGTCATGTATAATTTTTCAAAATCTCAAATACTAATAAAATAGGGAGTAGTTCAATCTGGGAGGCGGGTTTAAGTGTAAAAATACATATTTTTTAGGGTATATAAAGAATTTTTTCCAAAATCACAGTCCCCCTTTGTCCCTGAGTGAATCCACCACTGCTGGCTTGTAGTAGTCTGTCATGCAGTCAAGTGTAAACTTTTTGTCTCTCAAAAGTCAGACAACTTTATCACATGACAATTTACTACCGACCTGGACTAGCAAGTGTAAACTTTTTGTCTCTCAATAGTCAGACAACTTTATCACATGACAGTTCACTACTGACCTGGACTACCACGTGTCAATGGTCTAGGACCATTGAATAACTTCTCATTTGCAAGGATTAAAAAATAGGGAATATTATATCTGAGTCTTTTGAGTTGATTTGCAAAATTGATACTACATTATCCAACAAAAATTCATTACTTTTCTTGAATTGACATATTATCCCAAAACATGGGATCCGTTTTAATAAAGGAAAATCTTAAACCAGCTTTAAAATACTTGTACATGTAAAAAAAAATTGAGAGAAAGCGCAAGTACAAATATTTTAAAGCTGGTTAACGTGCTCCGTGGAATCCATAAATTAAGACAACCACATGCATTTTATAAATGATAACTCTTGAGGTACATAAGAATCTAGGAAAAACAAGTTATATAAACTTTATGTGTCTATCTCTCTCCTCTGTGGACCCCACACACTGTAGACCACACAGTATCAGTGGATCCCACCAAGGGAGAGATAGACACATTGTGGTTTATGTATCTTTGTTTTTGTGAGATTCCTATGTGCCCCGAGAGTTATCCAACAAATGGCCATTATGAGTAATGCTAGAGTTACAAAGAGATGCTCACAAAAGGATGTGACATCTCACGTGACACCCATGTGACAGTAGGACTCACCACAATTAACTCTGCCAAAAATGTCAGCATCCTTTTGTAACCATCGCTTTATCTCTACCATTACTCTGGCCATTCTATTTGGTACCTCTTCAGGAAAAGAATTGAAGAATCCAATGTAATATTAATGGCAGCAAATGAAAAAGTCAGTGATTTTCTAGTAAAATGTAACATGAAAATATAAAAACGTGTAAGATTTCGTAGATTGAAAGTTGAAATAGTTTGTTTGCAAATGTGTGTTAAAGGACGCAAGAGGCCTCATCCATACCAACATGAGAAATGCTAGGCACACAAAACATTCCACAATAGGGTTTTAAATGCATACACCCTGTATTGTGTAAGTGATATAAAAAAGTGTAAAAAAATTTAAACACAAGGTACAACACATTAAAAACTCTGTTATGAAATGTGTTGTGTGCCTAACATTTTTAATGTGAACAGATAATTTGGTGATCTGGGCTTATTAAAAAAACACTATAAATGTTTGTGTATATATATATATTTATATTATATGTATGTATGTATGTACAATCACTATTATACTTTTGCTGCACAATCACGCGAACAAATGATTCAGCTGAGTCCACTAAATGCCTAGGAGCCCTTGTTTACAATCCCACAATAAAAATTGTTGGAGGCAGCCAATAAAATGGTTATGAGAATTATGAACAAGTTAATCTCCAAAGTTTCAAGAATAAACTAGCATCTTTTAAGGAGCTGGAAATAGATAAAAGTCATTCGCCATCTGAAAATGAATATTGACACTTCCATCGGAACACTTTGCCAACTCTACCCAAAAACCTAGACACTTTCTTCGAGACACTTTATGTTGTTCTGTTTTGTAATTAGTCCACGTGTGCTACAATGTTGAGCACAATGTTGTCCAAGTGGACAAATCACAAAGCAAAACAGTGTTGTCTAACACGTCCAAAAAGTTGACACTTAAATGGACAACTTCGGCAAAGTGGACCAACCACAACGACAAACAAAACAAAATGTTCATAACAAACTCTACTGAAGAGCCATCTGAAAGATTTACATTAAATATAAGCCATTTGAAGTCCAAAAAGAGCTTTATGCCCTATCTAGCAGCTCACTCCTCATCTATACATTAGCCCGAGACCAAACTACTATAGCTCCTTCCTACGAATATCCTTTACAATGGAGGAAACTACAACTCACCCACCAAAAATTTGTCAGTCTCAGGTACCAAAAACCACACAAGCTCATGGATCGTTGGAACAATTCGCTGATTTCCATCTCAATGTCCGATTATTTACACATGTACATATATATATATATATATATGTGCATACGATAGTTGTAGTCAATCACTTGGAAAAAAAAGGGTTCAGCTTCCACAGGCTGATGTTCTCCTTCGCGTGTAAAACTTGACGAGTCCATTACCATTGCTATCCCCTTCGTTGCGATCGGCATCTTCAATTGAGCAAACTAGACCAATTTCACTTTGGAAGGGTACACTTTCCGGACAAGTTGGTTCGTTCACCTATGGACATAGAGAATTGAAGATAATTTAACTCAAAAGAAAATTATTACAAACAGAAATGAAAGAAAATGATCAGGTGAGGGTAAAAGTGTGCAAGTACCACATCCACCAGAGGCGGCGAAACGTTGCTGCCATTACTACTTCCAAAGCTTCCAGCACTAGTAGCAAAAACCAAAATAATCAATAATGGCCTGTTTGGACGTCCAACAAATTTAAACAGTCCCATTCACTTATAGCTTTACTTGGATAGGGCTTGACTGCCTTACCTTCTAGTATATTAATAAAGGGCCTTTAGGCTTTAAAGAGGGCTACTTCACGAGCCGCTACTAATAATCGAAAAGGTTCAAGCTAATTCAGCCTACAATTGTATTGCATTTTCATTTAAGAGTCCAACTTCTTGGATGAGACTATTTAGAAAAAATGGGAAACTTCATCATGTTCTTTTATGTGGTCATCCCCATGTAACTACTATATTTCAAATAGATTCATTCTAGTTGATGAATTTCTATAACCAAACGGGCCTAAATAAACCAGCAACGTTATAGCAAATATAGTAAAACATTTGTGATTTGCTCAACATGAGGAGGCGAACCTACAAAGGGGTGGGGGGGAAAAAAGAGTAAAAAAGTTCATATAACCTTCCCAGTTCCCAACCGGGACATTCCCATGATTTGCCTCAAGGCGTAAACATTTCACTCTCTATGATAAAATATGGTCAGTTCTATAGTTCATATATACGTACATATAAAAGTGTATGTTACATTAAAAGGACTAGCATCGCAACACTGATTGAAATCAATATAGCAACAACATATGGCTTTATTACATCGGCAACAACTCTCCAACTCTTTAGGTTTTCCATTCCTAAGAATGAAAAGGATTATTCATGAGTTTTGTGCTGGCAAAAGTTTTCTAGACATTCTGTGAAATCATTTTCCATCTACCATATAGCCCTCTATTAATGTTTACTACAACAATCCAACAGATAAATCACTCAGCTGTATCCCGTTTATCTTCACCTTTCTGCCCTTAAAAGTACAAAATTTATTTCTATTTTGTACAAGTGACTCAGTACTGTGTTTAATCGTCATTTTTTCATATCTTTATAGATGATATATTTGCGTCCTTGTATTTTTCTTTCTTGATTTAAATCTCATAGAAGAGAGCAAGTAAGAGGGGAGACATACTCCAACGGTTCTTGCTCCACAATTTCATTCTCATCAGTTTGGTTTGCCTGAAATACTTCAGAAACAGCACTGTTCCCATCCAACTCAACGTTATCCCTTCTATTCACATCATCACTTGATTTTTGTTGGATTTCTGCATAAAAAGTAAATATATGCAGTGAAGTTGGTGCTATTTGATTAAGTCAATTGAGAAATTACTAAGGCTTTGTTTGGTTCTTGGATTTTGTGAGGGAGAGAAAGGAGAGGAAAACCGTTTCCTTTGTTTGGTTAATAAGAAAAACGATGAGAAAAGTAGAAAAGAAAAGAGGATAAGCTGATAAATAAATTAAACATTGTGAATATTATCATTTCCCTTCCTTTATTCGTACTATATTTTAGAAGTTTTAGTTTTTGAGGTTATTTGAGCATCCTTTCCCTTTTCTTTTACCTCACAAACCCGTGAAACGAACAGAGCCTAAAAGTTTTTAGTACTTTCTTTGTCAAATGCCTTTGATAAAACACAATTAAAAAAAAGTACACAAGTAAACTTGTAAATTTTGTTTACTTTAAAAAGCACCTTTCAAATGCACATGGAGATTCAGTAATAAGTTAAGGCTTAGTTTGGCCCCCACGTGGTGCTTCTCCTTTTTTAAAGCCCAATTTCATGTTAATTCATTTGGTAACTAGTTTATAAGCTTTGTAAAAATTGAACTTAGGGCTTTTTTGGATGGAGCTTTTAAAAAGCTCTAGAATGGAGCTTTTAAAAGCTCAAGGTTGCTTTTTAGTTTCATGATATCTTTTTGAAGAGTAGTGTATCACTTGTATAAAATTATCAAAGAACTTAGTAATAAATTTCATAAGCTCCTTTTAAAAAGCCATGTGGGGGCCAAACTAAGCCTAAATCATATTGACTCAAAATTTTGGACCCCTTTTCCACCGATGCTTCAATATGAGTGGCACAGCTATTGAATTCCAAATACACTCAAGTTACTTAACATAAAAAGCACCGAAAATTTCATTTCTAAGTACTTAACTTGGTTTCAAATAACACTTAAAAGAAAATATCCTTTAAAAGGGGCTTTAACTTAAAACTCTTGACTAAAAATCTGAATGAATAAAGTGAAAGTGCGTTTAATTTACAAGTTTACCCCTAATTTTCTGATATAAATATTCAATGCCCAAAATGTTCAGTATATTACCAGTTATATCAACCAAGTTAAAAGTAGTTTTAGAATTTAATCTTAATTTACAAGTTTCTTCTAACAGGAAAATTGAACGCTCAAAATTTAACAAATTTTCAGTTTTATGAATGTTAGTCTAACAAATGTGGAGTAAATGTAAGATACCTTTTAATATGCTAGAATCTGTAGAAGGGATATCCAACAAGAGTTTCTGGCACATTACAGTGCCCTGAAAATCGAGGAAAGTGTAATCCTTATACTTTAATCTCTCAGTTTCTGTCATTTTAGAAAACCCAAATGACGTAGTCCAAGAGTTTAGAACGCTAGGAATAGCTGGCAAAACTAGCCTCTCCACTCCTAATTCAATGAGCTTCTGAAATACAAATGTGGAAATCAATAGTTAGGAATTGAGAAAGAGATATATGTATATAGATACATATTTAAATCATCAACTAAACTTGGCATTACTTCTTATCCGCGTTTTTAAATCCCAAAAGATTACACATGCCAAAAAATATGTTGCTAAAACAAAACTTACAATGAACTCAATCAGGTCCTATACATTAAATACAACATTGATGAATATACGACTTCATAGGAAGGCGCACTAACCACTCCAACAAGTGAAAGAATGAATATAGAAATACAACACTGGGAAAGAAGGTTCCGAATGTGATGAATATGAGAACCGCAACCAGTGAGACATCATTGAGAAAAAAAGGGAGAATAAGTCATATATGCTACCATAGTAAGAATGAGAGTTGGGAAGTTGGTGATGGCGAACAAACAGAAATCATGAAAATAAGAGAAAATGATCTAGGAATCCCTGTACCTAGGTAAGAAATTTGAAAAGCATCACTGTGCAATTTCAATGTAGAATTTTATTAATCATCAAAAAGTGTGTAAATACATCATTTGCACCTTATTTACAGAGAATAAAAGTCCTAGCTTAAAAGAGTTTCCAAATATGAAAACTTCCTAAAACATAAAATAGAGAGAATAAAATAAAAGATGCCATATTTATTACTAACAAATCCATCTACTTAGGCCATGAGTCTGGCCCAACCTAGTAGTCACCCATCCACAATGTGATTGGATGAGCTATGCTCTGGCGGCGACGACGGTAGAACTTCGGGAACGGCATGATCATGGTACTGGTGTCCGCACCAACTCCCCCAGGGTGGGAAAAACTAGACCTCGTCGAGTGGGTCAATGGCCGGCTCTGGTAATACTTGAACAAGTCAGGGTCGATCTACTGGAGCTTCTATATGGAAAATTGGAAATCCATGTACAATCGGAATCTGGTCGGCCGCTCCAACGAACGAGAAAGTGCTGAACACCGCCATCCATTGTAGACATAAGCTACTCATCTAAAATTGTATCAATAGACTCTTTGTGCGCTGGTGGAACAGGTAAAGGGGTAGGATTGGGAATACGGGGGGAAGTGGGGGAACCAGGGTGGTCAATAGAGGATCATCCGGGATAGCACGGGAATCCTTATAGCCAACCATATCCTCAATATTAAAAGTGGAACTAATGCCATACTCTGGTGGAAGATCAATGACACACGCATTTGGCCCGATTCGTTTTAGAATCTTAAAAGGTCCGGCACGACGAGATTGCAACTTCCTAACGGCACCGGCTGGAAACCGTTCTGGTCTAATGCGAATCATAACAAAATCACCTATATGAAATTCCAGAAAGCGTCTACGAGAATTAGCCTGTATTTTATACTGCTCATTACTAGCTTGAATCTGCTTACTGATCGTGTCATGCAAGTCATGAATATGTCGTGCAAATGATTCCGCGGTGGCGGAGACTCTCACATGGGGACTCATGGGAATGAGGTCGGGCTTATATTCATGTGGACCACTTCATACGGACTCATGCCAATGGAGCGATTGACTGAACTATTGTAAGCAAACTAGACCGCAGGAAGGATGGAGTCCCAGTTTCTAATACCCTGACCCACTAAGCAACGCAAGAGATTTCCTAAGCTTCTATTGACACCCTCTGTTTGACCATCTGTTTGGGGGTGGTATGCTATAGAAAATTTAAGCTTAGTGCCTACCATATGCCAAAGGGTCTTCCAAAAGTAACTCATGAACCTGACGTCCCTGTCGGACACAATTGTCTTGGGGAGACCATATAGTTTAACGATCTCATCAAAGTAAAGCTTGGCAACATGAGAGGCATCAGAAGTTTTTGAACAAGGGATGAAATGAGCCATCTTCGAAAAGCGGTCAACCACCACAAGGAATCATGCTTACGAAAGGTGCGAGGGAGACCGAGGACGAAATCCATGCTTACGTCTTGCCAAGGACGGTCTGGTATAGGCAGGGGAGTATAAAGACCCATATTCTGTTTACGGTGCTTGGCTAACTGACAAATCTGTACTGACCAACTATTTTGGCAACATCCCTCTTAAGACTTGGCCAATAAAATTGATGTTCGACATCTTCGATAGTTTTTTCCCCGAAGTGACCTGCCAAGCCGCCTACGTGGACCTCCCATACTAAGAAGTCTCGCACAGAAGTGCGCGAAATACAGAGTTTGTTGGAGTGAAATAAATGCCCATCCTGAATGAAGAAGTCATCACGAGTGGAGCCTGGTATAGTAGCCAAGGTAGTGAATACGGCTCCAAAGTCGGAACAAGACACGTAGTCCTCTTTTAACTGCTCGAAACCGGTGACATTGACGCTTCTAATGGAAAGTAAATCAACTCGGCAGCTAAGCGCATCAGCTACTTTGTTCTCGACTCCAGCTTTATATGTAAATACAAAAGTATACGATTGAAGGAATTCGACCCAACGATCATGTCTAGGGTTCAATTTCTTTTGGGAATTGAGGTAACGGAGGGCTTCATGATCGGGGTAAAGGACAAATTCATGGGGAAGCAGATAGTGATGCCAATGCCTCAAGGCTTGAACAACTGCGTAGAGTTCCTTATCATAGGTTGAGTAGCGTCGCTTAGCGTCATTTAACTTTTCGCTAATGTAGGCTATCAGATAACATTCCAGGTTGAGCAATCCACCTATGCCAACACCAGATGCATCACACTCAACTTCAAATGGCTTGGTAAAATCAGGAAGGTGCATGGCTGGAGCCTGTGTCATACGTACCTTGATTTCTTGAAAAGCACGAGTGGCGGCAGGTGTCCAAACAAACTCAGCTTTCTTCAAGGAATCGGTTATTGGGGACACAATTGTGCTGAACCCCTGAATGAAGCGGCGATAGAAAGTCGCTAACCCATGAAAGCTACGGGCTTCATGTATGCTTTTGGGCTTTGGCCATTCAACGATTGCTTTAACCTTGTTCGGGTCTACCAATACTCCTTCCGATGAGACTACATAGCCAAGGAAGACGACTCGATCCACAAAGAAGGAACATTTCTTGAGGTTGGCATACAAACTAGCTTCGTAGGGCCTGACACACCTATTTAAGATGGGACAAGTGAGTCTTCTTCGAGTGATTGTAAATTAATATATCGTCGAAATACACCACAAGGAATTGACCTATGAACGGGCGAAGGACTTGCGTCATCACTCGCATAAAGCTGCTGGGAACATTAGACAGGCCGTATGGCATAACTAACCACTCATATAAACCATCTTTGGTCTTAAAAGCGGTTTTCCATTGATTCCAAATTTGATGGCGAACAAACAAAAATCACGAAAATAAGAGAAAATGATCTAGGTATCCCTGTACCTAGGTTAGAAATTTGAAAAGCATCCCTGTGCAATTTCAACGTAGAATTTTATTAATTATCAAAAAGTGTGTAAATACATCATTTGCACCTTATTTATAGAGAATAAAAGTCCTAGCTTAAAATAGTTTCCAAATATGAAAACTTCCTAAAACATAAATAGAGAGAATAAAATAAAAGATGGCATATTTATTACTAACTAATCCATCTATTTGGGCCCTGAGTCTGGCCCAACCTAGTAGTCACCCAACCACAATGTGATTGGATGAGCTATGCTCTGGCGGCGACGACGGTAGAACTTCGGGAACGACATGATCATGGTATTGGTGTCCGCAACAATTGGGATTCTTTCGAATAGTACACATCTCTGATAGATAATAACATCATGTGATTGCCGTGTTTAACTCTCATAATGAGCAGCCATAAGGGCCTGTTTGGGAATGTTTAAAACAAGATCCTTGTTTTTATGAAAATGAGTGTTGCGTGGTTTCATAAAATACCAGTGCTTGGGGTGAATGCAACATTATTTTCCAGTGTAAAGATAAGAGGACATGACAGAACCGGTATCGTGTCAATGAGAAGGATTGGGTGATTTTGGGTTGCACTTGCCTTGTATGAAGAGGATTTCCAAGTTCTATCAAGTGACTGAGTGATTATGGATATTTACATTAAACAATATAAAACAGTACATTTGGTAACGTAAACTACAAGGTTGAATGAAGAATAGAAAGAAAAGGATAAAAAAAAGGTGAGTTGAGTGATTGATTGCTGCCGGACCCTTTTGATATGTGGCAGACCTTCTGGTTATATCGGTGACATGTGAATCCTCTGCAACTGGAAACTTCCCGTTTACTAGGAAACTACCCAATAATTGATAAGTTCCCCAATACTTGGTAACTTCTCTGGGAGGTTTCTCTTTTGAACAACTACTTGTCATTGTCATTAATAAACTCCTTAACATAAAATCTATCACTAAAGTCCATGCAAAGGTTCAACATTCCTGGACATTCCATATTGTAAAAACCGAGTGTAAACAATTATTATCTCAGGCACGGACTCCCAAGTAACCAAACACATTTCTTTTCTGAAAAACAGAACTGGTTCACCCAAAATAGCCTCTTAAGTCTTAATAATTAGCTATACCTTATTTTTAGATTGATGCATGGAAAGCAAAGCTATACTAACATGCAATAAAAAGCACTCCTCCCCGTCCCTCCACTTCTGCATCCCACCAAAAAATAAAAAACAAAAAAACCTACGAACATGCACATACACACAGCAGATTATTACCTTTTCAAGCTCATTCATCAAAATGCCACACATTCCAAGTCGGCGATATTGAAACCTCGTAGCAACGAGTGGTACTTCTGCCAACTTTTGTCCATGAACCCTAACAAAAGAGGACATTAGAACAGAAAATTGTAAAACAAGCATTTCAGATCACCATCATCTTGCAATAAGAAAAATAAGGCAGCTCAACTTGGACATATAATTATTTCCTACCTTACACTGGCCACTGTAATCAATTCATCGTTCCTTTCCAAAAGCACTGTATAAAAACCTCGGAAGTTCAACCGGTTCAGCTCTGACCTGTAAAACTTACAATCAGTACCTTCAAACTTGGAGTTATATTAAGTGATGTTTTCCAAGTTAAGGGTAAGGTAATTATTAAGGACATGGACAAACCAACTTTGCATACAACAACAATGTAACAAGACTAATAACGAACATTAGAGGTTTAAAAAAGAGTTAAATGCAAGTAAGTTAAAGACTAAGAGTGTAAAACTAGTACTCCGAACTCTGCTGAAGGTTTAACACCCTCTAAATGCCTATTAAGAAAAAAAAATGCCAAATATACTTTCCAGTCATTTAAAAAAAAACGATAAACTTCCAAGATAAATGAATCAGCCAATCAAATAATCTCACCATCTACTGAAGATAACATCTTCAACTAGATCTCTCCTTGTGCGAGATTCCTTAACAGGCTCAAAACACTCATGCATGACACCAAGAGCAACATTGAGCTTGCTATAATTCTCCGTCAAGGAGTCAATATCAGAGGCATCATGATCACTCTGATATCTCACATATTTCATCAAAGTCCAAGTAAGATTATCTTTCCCCAGAGGAACCGCTTCCCCCAAAAGCTTGTGGAGGCCCAACCATATCTGCAAAATATCGAAGTGTGTCATTTTAGACATATATTTATTTTTTATAATTTGTGAAACCCAACCATATCTGCAAAATATCGAAGTGTGTCATTTTAGACATATTTATTTTTTATAATTCGTGAAGATAATAAGTGATGTTAATGGAGAATAAAACTTGAAGTTTATATGCATGTCAATGGATGTCAAATACCTGTTCACATCTTATATCACAAAACCAACTTCCTTTAGGACGATGGTCCAGATTTATAAGACCTCTCTTCCTCAGGCATCCAACATGATCTACAACAAAATTGACCCATACATCAGAAACATAACAAATGTATATGCATAGAATATTTTTATACTTGTGTATAATGTAACAGAGCTAGAAAGCATATTAACAGCTAACTTACATTGATGCTCACACTGGTCACAGTTGAGGACACTATCATCTACAAAATTTTCAGGGTCTTTTTCGCATGCACTTTGGCCACAAATTCCACAACAGCATGATGAGCAGAACCAGTCGCCAGCAGGAATGTCCTATACAAGCAAAAAAATTGCCCAATCAGAGGTCAAAACATGAAAAATAAAAAATAAAAAAAAATGGACATTTACAAATGTATTATTGACAAGAAAGGAGAAAAGGAAGTTCAAACTGAAGGATCTACCTTCAAACCGAGGCAATGTGTATGAAAAGAGGATGGACATTGATCACATAAAACCAATTCTCCCCCAAAGTGACATACAGAACATATATCGTCATTTCGGCTATGATGACGCTTACCCTTCATTTCATGTGGTTCTGTCGTGAAACTTCTCGTATAATTATTACGTTTCAGTTCCCGCTGGCAATCAAGTAGAGACCGGCCATCCTCTAGAAAAATATGGGCAGCTGGTCGATGAAGAGTGCTTCCAGCATGAGCTTCAAATTTAGTTAGAGTAAATACATTTTGGCAACAACTACACTTTATCCCATCACGAGTTATTTTCCCTTCTGCCATGTGGCCACAATCCTTTCTGGCACAGTAATGTACTTTTTGCCTCGGCAACACCACATTATTGTCTATTAGCCAAGACAATACAGTTCGAGGGGTGTGATGAGATGAAGAAGAACCCACTACATCCCTTGCTCTTTTTCTTGACCGTAGAACACGGGTTGGACAATCGCCATCCGAAGAAAATTGTAGCTTACCATTCTTTCTCTTCTTTCCAACTCCTCTAATTCTTGGGATCTTTGCATTTAACTGATCCTCACCTTCCTCACTGGCATTTATAACCTGCAGGGGACTATACACAGAAGCACCACAATCAGAGACACCTCCTTCATCGATAAAGCCTTTGCAAGCTCTTAGAAGAGATATATAACACCTCCCGTTTGGAGAAGTGTACCGCAATTCGCATCTCCCATTCTTCGGAATGTACCAGAATGACCACCCAACAGATGAGAGATGCTTCTTTGCTTTTAACATCAAAGCTCTGAACTTCGAATCTCTCTTCGTGCCTTTTAATGAAAGTGAATAATAGTCCATCACAGCCTGAGGGCAATGTTCGGCTTCAACTATAACTATATCATTAGGAGAACGCCTGAAACTCTTCCCCTTACTCTTCTTCCTTGCTTTTGGTTGTCGAACTGTAACTACATCAGTGGAAGAAACTTTTTTTTCATTGTGAGGGACTGCAGAAAGAAGGAGTAAATCAGCAGAAGAAACTTTTTTCCCATCATGAGGGACTGCAGAAAGAAGGTGTAACTTGGCTTCAGTGAATTCTTGAGAGAGCTTACGAAGTGACGCGTAAGATTTTCCTCTTGGTGAGGTGTAACGTAGTCGATGCACTCTTTTCTCTCCATTATGCTCAATTTTCCATCCCATATACGCAAGATGGTTCCTCACATTCAACATCAAATCATTAGGAGGCTTCTTCCTTGAGTTAGAGAAAGAACGGAAGTGAGTAAATGCATCGGGGCAAAACTTGGGTTCCGGAACCAAGTCTTGCCCAGCTGGTAGCCATATTTGAGGCGTTCTTATTTTTGAATATTTATGCTTTTTATTGGATGTTTCAGAACTGGTACTAGACAGTCCCTCACTGTTGCTACTAGAACTAATGCTAGAAAACTCATCAAGACTGGAGGGTGAACTCGGCAATACTGACAGCTCAGCACCATTATTGCAGGGCATTATTGGAGTCGTACAGAAATCCAAATCCAATTTACCATTGTCCATAGCATTATTTGTATTTTCAGGCAGAAGTTCGGTCTTGTGTTCGACTGTTACAAGAGCAAGAGAGTTACCCAAATCATCAACAGGTTCAGATGATTCTAATAGTTTCTGCGGTTCATCTACCAAAAGCTCTGAAGGGTTCAATTTAACAAAAAAGTCCATTGAAGTTAGCTTGAGATTATCAGAAATCACTTCTAATACCAAACTTCTCCAAAGATCTCTCACAGGACAAGTCCACTCACTAAGCTTCCAAAACCCCTTTTTCCCACGCACATCATACCAAATTTGCTTCACGGAGACCAGGAGGGGCCACTCTTGCTCAAATTCCTCGATCAACTCAAGAAATAACCAATTCCCACGAGGTGTCCAATTCTCCGTAAACTCGTCCCAGTCCTGTGTGATCCTTAACATATCAGTTCCAATTTCCATTTCGTCACCAATATCGGGGAAGAAAATCTTCCGTAATTCGGCCCCATCTTCGTGGTCAAAAATAACACCTTCCCACCATGCCTCTTGATAATAAACATCAACACACTGTCCATAGTGAAGATTCCATTTTTGAAAATCAAGTGGAGGTGGAATTGGTCTTATCAAGCCGCGATAGTTATATATTTTCCTATTTTGAACCATCCCATCAACAATTGAAAGAACTCTTATAGATTCAATAAGATTTTCTGATCCATCATCACATAAAAGACGATCGTATCTGACCCGCCGAGCCAGTTCTTCGCAGGCAATCACAGTTCCAGAGTGCCATGACCCTAAAAAACCATCGTCAACACTCCTTACCTGCACAAATATCACATATAATGAGAAGAAAAAGAAAAGAAAAAAAAACAGCTATAAAAGTTACCAAGATATTGATGAAAGTCATATAGTACATCTTTAGCTTCTAAGACCCACAAATAAGCATTACATGAACACTCTAAAATCTGAAAAGAATGCTGAAGCCTATTAAATTTTTACCCAATAGAGCCCCAAATTAAGCATTGCACGTACACCAGTACACAAAAAAAGAAATCATTGATGAACTTCATTACTTGTTCAATTAATAGAATATTTCAAGATTTTTCAATTAAGAGAATACCACATCATGCATTCCTATGGAGAGAGAAAGGTAGAGTGGTGAGTTTGAGAGAGATATAGGGAGAGAGGCCTGTGACTGTCAAATCTCACAATGCAGGTGAAATCAAAGAAAGAATCAATTTTGGAAACTTTGCAATCGATCAAAAATAGAACGAAGAGACTAAAATTATTACGAAAAAATAAAATAAAAAAGCATAAACCCCAAACCCACAAATACAAAATCAGAACAATAAGAATCAATTTTTGGACTGTGAAATCAGAGAGGCGTGTGACTGTGAAATCTCACAATGCAGGTTGTATTACAGAAAGATTCAATTTTGGGAATTTTTGCAATCCATCAAAAATAGAAATCCAAGGCAATAGAACAACGAGACATAAAATTATCAAAAACAAATCTAACCAAAGAAAAAAAAACATAAACCCTAAACCCACAAATCTAACAACCCATTGAAATCAGAACAAGTACATATAACCAGTGATATATATATATACACACACATGTAGATATAGGGAAAAGAACTTGAATAGGGCGACATTACTTCAACATTAGTATCCACGAGAAGCTTTGGCTTATTGTCCACTCTTTTGCGCTTTCTTTTCGTCTCTGAAGAAACCGATTGCTCAATGTCGGCCGCCATGGTAGAGAGAGAAGCAAGGTTTCCCTTCTTTCTGGTATCTCTGTGTTTGTATACACGAGGGAATGGTTTTCCGTATCATATAAATGTTTTTCTAATTTGGATTTGGACACTTTGCACTTTGCACTATATTTTAGACTATTACTAAAACAAAGGGTTTAGAGTAATTATGGTCTTAAGTATAATTATTAAAATATATAAGGATTTAGAGTGTTACACTTTCATGTTTTGATAATCCCAATTGGATTATAAATTTAGAAACATAATTTTGTTGAAGGGTTTTTAAGCTTGTTTCCAATTTTCAGCATTTTTTTAAAATTTATAAACTCTCCCTTACTTTTAATATTTTTAATTACATTTTTCTCCTCTCCCTCTGCACATTATTCTTTCCGTCTTAATACTTTTTTTCTCTTTAAATTAAATATATATTAATATATTAAAATATAGTAATTAATTAGAAACTAAATATTTTCTTTAAGATAGTGTCCATAGACACGTACAATTTCTAATTAATTTGATATAAACAATTTGAGGTGTACAGTGTTAATAAAGTTGAGTGGGTAGTAGTTCAATTGGTATAGTTTCTCTTTTTTCAGTGAGAAAGAAGAGAGTTCGAATCTCTATAAGGGATTCTAATTGTTTGCCCCTAATTATTCTTCAGTCGAAATGAGTAGCCATTTTTAAACTTTGTTGTGACACTTTGAAATTGAATTGGAACTGGAGTGTGTGTGCGTGTGGAGTGTGTGTATCCGGTCTGAGACCATCTCCAACCCACACATCAAACACCATTTTGAGGCAAACTTTGCTGCAATCCTAGGAATTTCTGCTCCAATGGACGCATCAACAGGATCAGCAAATTTTGCTGCAATCCAAAATTGCAGCAACATTGCTGCGAAGGCAAAGCTGAGGTAAATAATTTCCCAGCTTATTTTATTCAGAGAGTGAGAGAGAGAGAGAGAGAGAGAGAGAGAAAAGAAGAAGAATTCTGAAGATGAGAAGAGAGAGAGAGACGTATTGGGTTTAGCCGTTTAGGTAAAAATGGGATAAAAATTATAGGGTGTTTTTACTTTTCATTGACAATAAAAGTGGACCAATCAAATTCATTAAATTTTCAATTTAATTGAAAAAATAAAATATAAAATAATATAAAATTTTTATTTATTAAAAAAGTCATATATTTGCAATAAAAAAACACTATTAAATCACAAAAGTACATTAACATGAGCATAATATAAATAATAGATAAAAGAATAGAATTTATTAAAATATAAAATCTTTGATGTATGGGTTGGAGTGACTCACTTTGTAACATCAAAAACAACACATCAACTTTGCCTCAGACTATCAAAATCACTCATTTATTACATTATTTAATATTTTGTTTTTGGAAATGGTCTGAATATATCAATAAAATAAAATAAAATGAAGTATTGATAAAACATAGAGAGAGAGAGTGAGAGAGAGAGAAAATCGGGAAAATGGTTTACATTGGCTCTCTAAACTTGGAGACAAAGAAAGAGACTCTCTAAAGTCTAACGTAGTTGTCCTTCACACACACAAGAACAGTTTCTCTCTCATCAAAATATTCTCTATTTCTCTCTCTACGTACTAGTGGGGTGTCACTCACTTTGTGAGTATAAATTTTGAAATTTTTTTTAAAATTTTTTTTTTTTCCCTTCTTTGAATCACTTTTTTGGAAGTTTTTTTCTACTGCAGTTTTTTTTTTTTTAAATTCTGAACAGGCAGTTTTTTTTTTTTTAAATTCTGAACAAATTTTTTTTTTTTTTGAATAATTACTTTATTTTACCCCTACTATTGTATTTTGTTAGTATAAAATTTTATGGTATAATTGTAATTATGAGTCATAGACTTCATTTTCATGGTACTCTTGTTTCTTCCTTTCTATAGTAGTATAGATATATGCGCATAATTAAACGTGATTAAAATAGTACACTGTACAGTACATATTAAAAATAAATAATAAAAAAAGGTAATCGGATGGAGGTGTAGGATAAGAAGGTGCACTCTACTCCATCGTGCAAGGACATATGTGTGGCACCAATACCTTGGCCGTACGATTCCACTCAGCTCATGTTTTATGCACTTTTTTTTTTTTTTTTTGGGTAAATATCACCTAAATCCTCTGAGGTTTGCTCCGATCACAACGTCACTCCTCACGTTTCAGTAATATCACCTATACCCCTTGAGGTTTGAAGCGCGTATCACCTAGACCCCCTCCATCAATTTACCATTAAAAAAGTGACGGACTAACATAAATAAATACAAAACATACCCCTAAAAGTTTGGTCATTGTGTCATTTTAGTCCCCATAGTTTCAATTGGGTCAATTTGGGCCTTGAAGTTTTACATTGAACCAATTTGATCTAAATGTTCAATTCTGTGAGAAAAATTAACAGAATTTACTCACATACTATGCATTGTCACATTTTTTAAGGGCAAAAATGAAACACCACCAATATTTCAACCTGCTTATTAGCGTAATTGTGCATAACAGTGGGTAAATTTTGTCAATTTTTTTCTCATATAATGGGCCATTTGGATCAAATTGACCCAATTTAAATTGTCGGGACCAAATTGACTCAATTGAAATTACAAGGACTAAAATGACACAAGGACCAAACTTTTAGGGGTATGTTTTGTATTTATTTATGTTAGTCCGTCACTTTTTTAACGGTAAATTGACGGAGGGGGTCTAGATGATACGCGCTTCAAACCTCAGGGGGTGTAGGTGATATTACTAAAACGTGAGGGGTGGCGTCTGTGACCGGGGTAAACCTCGGGGGGTCTAGGTGATATTTACCCTTTTTTTTGTTGCCAAATTACACTTTAGTCCATTAAACTATACACCTGTTTTCAATTGAGTTTATAAACTTTTTTTTTTTTTGCCATTGGGTCCATGAACTTCAAAAATTCATTCAATCAGACCCAAATTCTGACACTATTAGCTTAAATTATTAGAAATTGTCACGTACGTTGTGTGTAATGCTTACCTGTCACATGTTAGGTTAAGACAAATACGGGAGACTGTGAATGGCTAAAAAATTATGTGATTTTGGGTATAATTGAATGCAATTTTGGATCTAATCGAATGTGTTTTTGAATGTGATTGAACGCGATTTCAGATCTGATTGAATGTAATTTTTTGCACTATTCACAATCTTTCGTGTTTGTCTTAGCCTAATATGTGACAGGTAAGCATTACTCGCAACGTACGTGACAATTTCTAATAGTTTAAGCTAACATTGTCAGAATTTGGGTCTGATTGAATGAATTTTTGAAGTTCAAGGACCAAATTGCAAAAAAAAAACAAGTTTATAGACCCAATTGAAAATATGTTATAGTTTAATGGACTAAAGTATAATTTGCCCCCTTTTTTTTTTGGGTTCAATTCTATGCACCTTTTTACTTGTGTGTTTCTATTGCAAAAAACTTGTAGTAAGCTTACTAGAAAATATCAAGCGTATATATATATATATATATGTATGTATGTATATATGGAGAGGATTTAAAATGAACTGGAATGAGTGAATTGGATTTTAAGCCTAAGAATTCATGGGCTGCCCCAATAATGACTTGCGCGCTCCGATGACTCGCGGGTTCTGTTAGGCTTAAAATACAGTTCACTGGAAAAGTTCACTCAACACAGTTTACTTTAGATCATCTCCCTTTATATATATATATATATACACACTGTATAGTATACTAAATCTCGTGTATCCTTATTAAGTATCATTCTTGGGTTTCAAGTTTAATATAATCGAATTTGAGTCATAATCTGGTCAACGCATTTAGCGCGATTAATTAATCTTAATAAACAGGTCATGTTCGATTTGTCGTGTTAATCTCTTTAACACTAATTAACATTAACATGTTCATTTAAAGAAAATGTTAATTACACGACACCCAGACGACTTACGACTTAAGCATGGCTTAGTGGTAAGGGATTTCATCCCACTTGTTTTTTATTACGAGTTTAAGTCTCGTGGGTTGTGGCTCGTGTGGATTTATGGGATTAGGAGAGCACTATCTCCTACTGTGTAGTGTTGTGCATAATAAAAAAACTGTTTATTTGCTGCATTATCAATGACAATTTTGAAATAATATCTAATTATAAGTTATTTTGTTTTATCAACACTATCTTATAAAAGTCCCTTATAATGTTTCAATTTCAATTGTCCTTAATTGTCTTTTTATCAATTGTTTGGTCATAATATGTCATTTTGCCTCTGCTAAGATATATATGGCTTTAAAGGATCTCATCAATCAGAATGCTTCATTCGTGAGAGACGCGGAGCAAGAGGGCGACAACGGCGAAATCAAGCTTAGTGGTTCGATTTGGCCTCCTTCTCCGGTCACAGGTTAGATTTTTTGCCATTTCTTTCCTTTCTCATCTCCTTATGCTGTGTGGTTTTGTGTGGAACCCTAGAGTTTAATTTAGGTATTATTGTGGAGCCTAGAGTTGAAACATTTCCTTTCTCATCTCCTTATACTCTCTGTTTTGTGTGGAATTCAAGAGTTGAAAGATTTGAATTGGGGGTTTAGGTAGTATTGTGGAACCCTAGAGTTGAATTAGGGATTTTATTTGGTCATTTTGTTTGCTATATATATACCAAACTTCCTCCTAACTGATTCTAGGTGCCATAGTTCCGAAAATTACACATTCATGGAACTGTAAACAAAGTTCCATTCTTTGCATGTTTGTCCAGTTGGGTTTCATTTCATAGGCTTTTTGATTGGTCAAAAATGGTGGAATATTACACATGCATGTGTTCCATTCTTTGCATGTTTGTCCAGTTGGGTTTCATTTCATAGGCTTTTTGATTGGTCAAAAATGGTAAAAAAATTACACATGCATGTCTACAATGCTGCAATATTTGGTTTGTTGGGCTGTGATAGGTATATGAAAATCACAGTGTTTGTTTCTTTTGTTGGACTTGTTTTCGTTTCGTATGCTAGTGGTCATTGTTTGTTTGTGAAGTAAATTTTTCCCTCAATTCCACTAAAACCATAGAATTGTAGAAATTGTGAAATGGAAAAGAGGAAAAATTATAATACAAAAAAATATGAAAGTTCCAGAGAGTGAATTTTACCTTGAGAGTTCCGTCACAGTGAACTAGGGGCCATAGAGAGCCGTCTTATTACTCTTTGGTCTATGGTTTTAGAGTTGTTTTTTGGTTTTGGAATGTATCAATGTGAAACTGTGAAAGGATTAAACTATAGCCTCCTGTTTAACAATCAGAATAAACTTCATTGTTCTTCTTTGTTATGTATTTGTATACAGTTAGTCCTTCTGTCTTATACTTGGAAGATGTAGATGGCAAATCAGAGGATATGAGATGGATAATGCTATTCATGCGAGAGTAATGTTACGGGTCCCAAATTTGTATTCAAACTGTGGTAACTAACACATTTGGCAGTGGGCTCATTTGATTTTTTTTTTCTTCAGAGAATGTTGCAATGGTACCACTTCTTAAAGCTGGTCTCATTCCAACACATGTGAGACACTTGATTTTTGTTGGAAAATGTTGAAGTGATCCCACATTTATTAAAGGTAGTCTCACAGTTTCACTAATGTATGGTCACTATGACCAAAAGAAAAAGGGCATTAGAGGGTGGAGAAATTAATACAACAATTAGAGGGGGAAAATAATACACTATTAAACTTCTTTGTTAGCACGAATTCTTGATTGTAGGTTAAGTAGCTAAGAAAAAGTATCAAAGTGTTGCCTTAAAACAAATTGAATAAACCCAAGAAATTATCAACTGAGTAATAAAATGAACCTTAAGTTTGTTTTCAAATTTGAATCTTAAACGATAATATTATCTTGTCTACAAGATTTGCATGAATGAACTTCAGATTAATCATTTTAAGCTAGAAATACTTACAAATAGTACATTTTATATATGCATTTCATGCTGAGATCTCCCAAACCATGATTACTTGACCACCATTTCACCTTTGGTTTTATGAGAATCATAAAACCTTGTGTAGCAAAAACTTAAAATGACTATATTATAAGAAAATTTCATAAATAGACTATATTGAATCTAAAATGAAACCGTCAGGACTAAAATAACAAAATTGAAAATACAATGACCAAAGTGCAATCACACCCAAACTATATGGGTGTGAACTGTAAAGTGTAATTTACCCTTCTTCTTTTATTTTATTTTATTTTTTTTTTGGGATTATGGAAATGTGTGTGTTTTTTTTTTCCTAATTTTTATAAAGATGAGCAGAGTCGTGATGAACGTGTAGATCAGCACACGCAAGACAACGAAATTAAGGGCGATTACGAATTGTTTTGTTCTTCTTTTGGTTGAAAAGGTTACATTAAAGAGGGGTAATTGTAATAATATTTCCAAATTGCTACTAACACACACATCTTGTTGTTCAAATTAAGAATTGTCAAACCAAAAAGAAATTAGGGCATGGGTCCCACTGCGTATAGTTAAGCTTGGTAGATTTGATGAGGTTTTTGGGTGATTTTTGTTCTAGCTAGGTAGGGATGGCAATGGTGGTGTCATTGGGAGGTGGTGTTAGGACTTGTTTGGGATGTTAGATTGGTGGATTCTTCTTTATGGTTAATTATCTATTGATGTATACATTTCACTTAAAAGTTTTGAAATATCTGAAAAATAGTCTTGTGAAATTTGAAGTATCATTATAGATATGAAACTGTCAACAAAAAATATTTGTGAAACTAAAAGAGAACTTCAACGTATAGATATTAACTTACAATTGTAGATTAATATCAATTAAAAAGAGAACTTTACTCAACGATTTAACCCTTTCTTGGTGAAAATAAATGCTATATCCAACTGTGAGAGATTTTACCGAAGTAAGAGGGTACTATAAGTTGCTTTAACAGTATTGTTTTGTAGCAAAACATGCTGGCTTCATTAAGTGCAAAAATATATAAAAAAAAAAAAAAATTGAGCTCTTCATTAATGGCACAATAAAGGAACCACAGTCATAAATAGATATAGGCAAAATCTTAGTAGTTCCACAAATAAAGTTTTGAAAAAATTGATAACATTAAAGAAGTACCATTATTGATATGAAACTGTTAACAGAAAAGATTTGTGAAATTTCATTAAATTTTTTTTGTAAAATTTCGCAAAAATTATTTGCCAAATTATTTCTGAACTTACTCAAGAGGAGATTGTGAAAATTAGTAGTTCCACAAACAAAATTTTGTGAAAATTCATAACTTTACGCTTGTTTTCACCACATAAAGTTATTAACCATATCATTAATTATAAATCCATTTTAGGATACGTATAAAGAATTAAGTCCAACAAGAAAAGCATTTTAATGAACGTCCCTACAAGAAATCTGGACAAAGATGCCCACACATGCAAAACACAGTGGTGCATGCCTCCTTCTAGACTACATCGGTTATAACTAACTTTTTTTTAAAAGATTCTAAACTTTAAAAATCGATAACTTTCAATTTACAAATTAGGGTAAAATAATCTTACCTCCCCTGAGGTATGGTCTTATTACACAGATCTCCCCTGTGGTATCGATAATTACACAGACCTCCCTTAAGGTTCATAGTTAGATAACACTCACACCCCCTCCGTTAGTCAATAGTTAATTGACCAAACAGAAAAGCCTATCGTTATTCAATGTTATTTGTCATCATTTTTTTTATATAAGACTTCCAATTTTTGGGAGAATTTGTTGTTCTTCTTGGGGAGACTTAAAATCATGGCAAAACATTTTGAGATCATATTTTGCCATGTTCGTTATATTTTTTCGAACTTTCTCAACAAGGTAATTTGAAGTTACTGTGCAATAGTTTACTCAAGTGGTTATATTTTATGTTCGTTATATTTCATTGCTTGTTCATTTTTCAGTCCTTGAGTTGTGTTATTGTACATATCTCAAATATTTAGATTAAATGCATTTTGCACCATCAAACTATAGCTTGTTTGACACTTTGGGCTCTAATATGTCAAAAATCTATATCAATTAGAAATGTATGTTTTTTGGGTAAATTGCACTTTACACCCATATAGTTTCGGTGTGATATCACTTTAGTCCTGTAGTTTTTAATTGTCACTTTGGTCCTTACTGTTTTAGTTTAGGTTTAATGTAATCCATTCGTGAAAATTCTCTACAATTTTGGACAAAAATAGGTCATATGATGCACACGTGAGGGGCATAATGCTAAAATTACTGAGAGAAATTACAGTTTGCACATCTATGTTGAACCTAAATTTGTCAAAAATTGTAAGAAAATTTCATAAATAGACTATATTGAATCTAAAATCAAACCGTCAGGACTAAAATGAAAAAATTGAAATTACAATGACCAAAGTGCAATCACACCCAAACTATATGGGTGTCACGCCCCGGAGCAGCATAAATAGAGAAAAATAAATTTCCTTTATGGGTCCATAAGGAATGACAGGTGAAAGTCACTAATAATCCACACCACACAGTACTAGTCCCAAAAGAAAAGCAACAGTAACCAACTGAGAATAACACACAGTGTTAACTATTACAAACTATCAGAGTATGGTCCACAGGATCACAACAGGTCTGAAGACAACAAATGCCCAAGTACCCATTAACAAAAGTTTAACAGAACAACTGAAATTAAATCTAATTATAACATCTTCAGTCTTCAACTGGCATAAGGATAATCCTTCCTGGTGTAATCGTCATCGGTGGGGCCCTCCTCTGGATAATAATCATCAGTGTACTGGTCCTTACCTGCAGAATAAAGAGCAGGATATTCTGGACGGGGAATGTCCAGGCAATAAAAGGCCGTCAGCTTACTGAGAGCTGAGTGAGCATAAACTAACGAGGTACCAGTTATCTGAAGTAAACACAAGCTTATAAAAACAAGAGTTAACATCTTATTATAAAATAACATTATCTTGTTCTTCTATTCATTCTTATAAACCGACCCTTATCGTCTTATTACTCCAATACCGAACTCAACGTATTCAGATGTCATGAACAGACTCAATCGTTTAACTCTAGGGATACACCCTTATTCTGTCCATCGCTTTTAAGAGCAATGGTCCTGCTCACCGCATGTCATGGACTTCACGTCAGTCTGTCCCCAGCTTTTAAGAACAATGGTCCTGTTCACCGCATTTCAGGGATATAACGTTTCGAACAAGGCATATCAATCTATTGCCACGACTTAACGTCATCTACTAGTGATCCCAGCTCACCGCTTTTAAGAACCATGGTCCGGTTCACCGCTTTTAAGAGCATATCACAGATCATCCAGTCTATCTTAAGACTTCTTGGTCCAGCTCACCGCTTTTAAGAACCATGGTCCGGTTCACCGCTTTTAAGAGCATATCATGACCAATCATCCATCCACGTACCATTCCCGGAACCTACCAAACCTACTTACGTTCCATTCTACATAGACACATGACAATTCCCAATGTGGCCTGACTACTCGGATTAAAAGAAACGGATATCAAACTCATATCAGAAACAACACGTCAACCCACGTCTTCATATTACTTTTTATTCATTATCCATAAATCTTTGGTGTCACATTTCTCCTGTCTACCCCATAATCGCATAATGGAATTCCCGAATCAGAAATCGAACAACTAAACCTCTTATATAATATACAGGCAAAGGAAACCATGTACTGATCATGTCAATCGATTGGAACAAAAGTTCAATCGATTGGAACAAAAGTTATGTCAATCGATTGAGAAATATGTCAATCGATTGGAACAAAAGTTATGTCAATCGATTGAGAAATATGTCAATCGATTGGAATAATGTCAATCGATTGAAATCCTATTCAATCGATTGGGATGCAACTGATGTCAATCGATTGAGATCATGTCAATCGATTGGTACTACGTCTTCTCCAGCAGATTGTAAAAACAGCATATATAAACGTGCACTACATGCATTTAACCCATCTAAACATCGTAATAACTTGCATAAACATCACATAAAGAGACCAAGTGAGTTAGAACTCACCTAGGGTGCGTTTGGGTGTGTTTTCAAAGCTTGAAACCTTCAAACTCTCTCTCTCTCTCTCCTCTTCTCTGTCCAGCCCTCTCTCTGTCTCCTCCTTCTTCTTTCTTCTTCTTTCTGTCTCTCTTTCTTCCTCCCAGCTGTCGAAGCAGTGAGTGTGTGTGTGGAGTGTATATATGTGTAGATATAGAGATATATATATATATATATATCTCAAGAGTATGTATATTTCTCTCTCTCTTAATGACTGCCAAAATGACCCAAGGCCATAAATATGGAACATATATATAGGCATAAGGGAGTGCCACGCGTTTAAAGCTGAAGGAAAGAAGAAAACATTTCTCAGGTTATGTCAATCGATTGAGACACCAGTCAATCGATTGGTAACAGATATTTGTAGTCAATCGATTGGAAACAATGTCAATCGATTGAGATGAATGTCAATCGATTGGAATAAAATGGCAATCGATTGGGATAATGACACGTCATCACTTTTAGTCGGTTGAATGTCAATCGATTGGGATACTTATCAATCGATTGGTATCAGAAAAGTGTCAATCGATTGGGAATATGTCAATCGATTGGTATCAAAATTTACCAAAAGGAAGAGAAAGTTTATACGAGTATAAAAATGAAATACCGGGTCTTACTAATATATCAAAATACAGGGTATTACAATGGGTGTGAAGTGTAATTTACCCTTCTTCTTTTATTTTCTTTCTTTCTTTCTTCTTTTTTTTTGGATTATGGAAATGTGTGTTTTTTTTTCCTAATTTTTACAAAGATGAGCAGAGTCGTGATGAACGTGTAGATCAGCACACGCAAGACAACGAAATTAATGGCGATTACGAATTATTTTGTTCTTCTTTTGGTTGAAAAGGTTACATTAAAGAGGGGTAATTGTAATAATATTTCCAAATTGCTATTAACACACACATCTTGTTGTTCAAATTATGAATTGTCAAACCAAAAAGAAATTAGGGCATGGGTTCCACTGCGTATAGTTAAGCTTGGTAGATTTGATGATGTTTTTGGGTGATTTTTGTTCTAGCTAGGTAGGGGATAGCAGTGGTGGTGTCATTGGGAGGTGGTGTTAGGACTTGTTTGGGATGTTAGATTGGGGGATTCTTCTTTATGATTAATTATCTATTGCCATGTTCGTTATATTTTATCGAACTTTCTCAACAAGGTAATTTGAAATTACTGTGCAATAGTTTACTCAAGTGGTTATTCTTATATTATTAATTTGTCTGACGATTGCAATCTTATACCATCTCTTCGGCTGCTATACCATTTTTATGTTTTTACTACTCTTTATTTGCAGTAACGATCTGCAGACTTCTGCTTCTGCTTTGTTGTTTGGTAAGGTTATTTATGAACATAGGTCTTTTTTGTTTTTCCTCTAAATATGTTCGTATAGAGTTCAAATTTTCTTTAGTATCAAACTTTTTTGCTTATTTGTGTACATAATATTATGCAATTCCTATTATCTTGGTGTTGCTTCTTTTGAAATTTGGACCTGTACATGATTTATGCCCAAATATTCTATATTTAATATGTTTGTTTGATTGTATAGAGATTTACAATTTGTTACTACTTCTCTTTCTTTTCTTTTTCTTATATATATATATATATAGCAATGTAGGTGTGATGTGGTGCTCTCCATGAAAAAGTAAGACACATGTATATAGCTTTGTTAAGATTTATTTAGATGCGTTACTTTTTCTTTCTATTCCTTTTCAGTAATGTTTTTATAAATTTTATTGAAGCTTTAAGAAATTTATATTTTCTCAATTTTAGATAAAATTATTGTTTACTTTTGTTTCCTTTCAATTAAACCTTGTTGCTGGCTTCTAATTCATTGCGCTGCATGTGTGATTGATTTTCTAAATAATTTCTTGTTCATGAGAAATATTATCTGAAGATTTGAATATGGTATATTACTTGAGCTTCAACAGCTTTTGTCAAAGTAAAAATCTATAACTGCATTTGGTTCATAACTTCAGCTTTGACACCTTCTATTAAATTCTAAATATAAGTAAAAAAATCTATAATTTGCATTTGTCGTGCTTGATTGGCTCCACATATGAAATTTTAGGAAAAAGCTACCTAATTGCATTTGGTTCATAACTTCAGCTTCAACACCTTCTATCAAATTCTAAATACAAATAAAAAATCTATAATTTGCATTGAGGTTTCTAATACTTCTTTGCATTTAGGTTTAAAAACTATAAATAATCTTTCTCAAGTAGTATCCTCAAATTTTTTTGGAAGCTCTTGTTGCTTAATATATATCTATATGTACGACTAACTTGAATGGTGCTACAAGCTAGCCATTTTTGTGGACAATTTTTGTCACTCTCGTCTAATAATTCAGGTAATGTTTTTTGATACTTACCTTATACTATTAAACAATTTAGTTGAAATAATTTTCCACTTGTTAAATTACATTCAATGTTATTTGTTATCATTTTCTATATAAGACTTACAATTTTTGGGAGAATTTGTTCTTGTTGGGGAGACTTGGAAACATGGCAGAACATTTTGAGATCATATTTGCCACGTTCGTTATATTTTATCGAACTTTCTCAACAAGGTAATTTGAAGTTACTGTGCAATAGTTTACTCAAGTGGTTATTCTTATATTATTAATTTGTCTAACGATTGCAATTTTATGCCATCTCTTCGGCTACCATACCATTTTTATGTTTTTACTGCTCTTTATTTGCAGCAACGATCTGCAGACTTCTCCTTCTGCTTTGTTGTTTGGTAAGGTTATTTATGAACATAGGTCATTTTTGTTTTTCCTCTAAATATGTTCGTATAGAGTTCAAATTTTCTTCAATATCAAACTTTTTTGCTTATTTGTGTACATAATATTATGCAATTCTTATTATCTTGGTGTTGCTTCTTTTGAAATTTTGCCTTGTACATGGTTTATTCCCAAATCTTCTATATTTAGTGTGTTTGTTTGATTGTATAGAGATTTACAATTTGGTACTACTTCTCTTTCTTTTCTTTTTCTTTTCCCCAATAACAAGTATGCAATCACTATTCACTTACAACTTTATTGATCTTTTCTTGTTATAAAAAATAATGTTTTTCCTAGGCAATTATAATGGTGAGAAAACGCAGCCTTGATGTTTCAAAAAATGACATTCGCTCAGGTGATGTAGGTAGATATTTGTTTAAGTAAATTGTTTTTTCTATAGATGCCATCCTATAGAAGTTTGTTTCCATTATGCTCGTTGCACAGATTGTTCTAATCAAGATGATACTTCAATCATACATCCGCCAAAACGTATCTGCTCTATGGTTGCTGAGAGTGAAAGCAGCAATTCTATTATTCCTAGGGAGAACTTTCCATTCGCTTCCTCTGATAATTTGGTTGAAGTTAGCATAGATGTTACCCAAGGTAAAATTAAGAGTACAATAGTTAAAACTTCAAACCAACTTTCAATATTAGATCATTTTCCTTTTCGATTCTTTTGTGGGTCATTTATGTCTTTTGAAGCCCAATAAATTTCATTTCTTATAGCCTATTTTGCTGAAGCGGAGATTGACCAAGCTACATGGGATCTTGAAAAAGAAAAAGAAGCATGTTGTTCCGTTTTATATGAGGATCACAATTCTGAAAATTTAGGAACAATTCAGAACTTGTCAGATATTCATATTTCTTCTGAATTAGAGGAACAATCAAGGTCTACTTCCTTGGAACATATCAACCATAATGTTCACCTTTCAGAATTGGAATGGCTGGTCCACCCTTTACATAGTGCACAAAATTTAGTTGAAATTCAAGTTTTCAATGAAGAAATTGATAGCTATTCTCCAACGTGCCCGTCGATTCAAGGTTATTTAGTTTCTTTTAATCCATTTTTTTTCCCAATATTCAATTCTTCAATTAATCGTTTGTCCATTTTAAAAATGTGTTCTTCTTTCTTTACTCTTAATGTATGTTTCACCAGTATATTGTTATCGCAGCTTTTCCTCAAAATTCTCGTGCTCCAGTTCAAATTGTGCCAAATGAACCTTTTCTTCTTCCTTCAGCTCCATCATGCTCGTTTTGCAAAGCTGAAAGGTTTCATCATGAGCCCAAGGGATTCTGTTGTTCTGATGGTGATGTTTCACTTGTTTGCTATGATTCTCCAATTGAATTGTGGGACTTGTTCACGTCGATGTCCAAACTTGCAGTTCAATTTAGAACATTTGTGCGAACCTACAATAATACATTCGCTTTTACCTCATTTGGAGTTAAATGTGACTTGGATTTGTGTAGGAGAAATAAAGGAATCTATACATTTAAAGCACAGGGTCAGATATATCACTACTTGAACACATTGCTTCCTTGTGATGAACGACCTTCTTATTTGCAGCTATACTTTTATGATACTGAGCATGAATTGCAAAATCGCTTGGCTTTATCAGATAGGATGACCCCCGAAATCATGTGTAACGCCCTATATTTTATTATCATTAATAAATAAATATTGCATTTTATTTCCATGAGTATTTTAATTTAATTTCTCTTTGTAATAATTATCTGGGGTCAAACCGTAATTTTTAAAACATTTTCTATGGTTTCAAAATCGATATTTATATTTTTGTATAACCGGGAATTGAATTCCTACATTAATATAATTTTCTGTATTTTTATTTCAACCGTAAAATACCAGTTTTGGGAATGGGCAGTATATTTTTACCTGTGTGTGTGTATCATTGCGTGAGCTCAACACACACAAGGGTATCTTGTGTACACATTAGTGCAGTGTGTGCTGTGTTTAGTGGAATGTGTGTGTAGTGCTTTGTGAGTGTGTGTGGAGTGTCATGTGTGTTTTATATGCATAGTGCTAAGCACTTTACATATCATTTATACACCCACTTATTCCCCATTTGATTGATCTCTCTCTCGGCAGCTCTCTCTCTCAATCACTCACTCACAGTCTCTCATCTCTCACTCCCAAACTCTCTCAAATTCTCTCAATCACTCTCTTGCTCTCTCAAGATCACACAACACACACATACAGTTTATATATATAATCAGTCACATACTTAGACACACATATATATACACATATTGGGTTACCAAAATCAAGAACGGAAGAGGAAATTCTCAACGACGGATTATTACGGCGGAAGTTCTCGGCCTTTAAATTTCTGTATAATTAGCCTCTGTGAGTAATTTAAACTCACTCTCAATGTCTATATATGTGTTTTTCAGGATATATAAGTGTGTATATATGTATATATATGAAAACACCATTAAAGCTTGGAAATTGAAGTTTTAGAAATCGTAACCAAAATCGATTCTGTAAATTGGGAATGAAAGATCTTAGTCCCAATAAGCTGTGGTTCGAATACTACGGCTTAATTCATCCGTATCGCGACGTACCGTTGATTTAAAGTTTTGTCACCTCTCGGTTTTACGTGAAATCCGAGAGCTACGATTGAAATTAGTTAAAACCGATCACGTATTCGTAATCCTTGCGGAAAAACGAAGAAATCCATATATTACATGTCTTGGTTGAAGCAGAATTCAGAAATGGGTCAATTTGGACCCTTAAACTGAAAACAGGGGATAACCAGTGAAGAAGACGAAGTAGGAATTAACGGCGTTTATTCAAAAGCGCCGGGAAATTAACGGCGTTTGTCCTAAAGCGCCGGGAAATTAACGGCGTTTTTCCTGAAGCGCCGGAAATTAACGGCATTTGTCTTGAAGCGCCGGGAATTAACGGCGTTTGTCCTGAAGCGCCGGGAAATTAACGGCGTTTGTCCTGAAGCGCCGGGAAATTAACGGCGTTTGTTCTGAAGCGCCGGGAAATTAACGGCGTTTGTTCTGAAGCGCCGGGAATTAACGGCATTTATTCAAAAGCGCCGGGAATGATTCTGGCAGTTTCTAATTCTTGCTTGTTTCGTGTTTTAGGGGCTGTTTGGGTAGTATTTACGAACTGTTAAAGCCCTGGTTGGGAAATTTATTAAAACAGAATCTTAATTGGTTGTGATGGGACGAGTAGAACGATGTATTAAGACTTATAAAACCCCGTACAAAACCAGAAACAGGGGAGAAAACGAAGAAGACAACTTTTTGCAAGAACTCGCGCGCGCGACCCGCTCGCGCGAGGTTCGCTCGCGCGATCCGCTCGCGCGAGGTGGCAGTTTTGGCAGTTTGTAAGTTTTGTTTTGGTAAGGGACTGTTTTGGAAAAAAAAATGTTTTGGGAGATTTCAAAGGACTGTTTAACAAATACACTGTTTTAAAGGCTCACTGTTAGACTTTGGACTTGTAAGAATGTTTAAGGCCAAAATTTATGCTCATACGATTATTCCGGCTTTATGATTTATTAATGGGGTTATTTATGAAACATTGACATACATGTTAGGGTTAAGGTTGTGTCAACATGCATGTGTGTGAGAAAGTGTGAAAAGAGTAAAGAGTGGTGTTCCAGTTGTGCGACTTAGATATCGATCGGATAATATTCCTGGTATCTAAGGCGCGCGTTTCGGATATTGATCGGATAGTATTCCTGATATCCGAAGCGATGGTGGTAGTGTTGTGTACGGCTTAGATATCGATCGGATATTATTCCTGGTATCTAAGGCGCTTGTTTCGGATATTGATCGGATAGTATTCCTGGTATCCGAAATGATGGTATTGAGTGTGGCTTAGATATCGATCGGATATTATTCCTGGTATCTGAAGCGATGGTTTGGTTGTGTTGAGTTTTGTTGAGAGAAAAGAGTCAGAAAGATGAGATATTACATTGTTCATGCATGGTCGCATATCTATTGCTTTCTTTATTCCCCGTAGCTTATGTTGGAATTGGAACCTTGAAGTTATTGCTTTTAAAAGTTAAATTGCACCGTTGTTTATATGCTTATATATACATTGCGAGCACTTGTTTATTTTGCTCACCAGCTTTCATAAGCTGACGGCGTTGATGCGTCCTGGACTGTATGTCCAGATTTTCAGGGTCAGGAGAAGCCAGGGTATTTTGACTATGCTACTTAGAGTCAGGAGACTTTCCAGGAGGCTGCTTTATATTTCCTAAGTCTTTTAATTTGGGTTTTGTAATAAACTAGTTTGGACTTTTGAATAAGGCGTTTTGTGCCTAAGACTATGACTGTTGTAATAGTTTAGTAAGTTTTTTTTTTTCAGAGCTTATGTTTTTGTTAGTATCCTTTGCTCTAGAATTGTTTGTTAAGTTATTTGTTGCAGGGACAATTGGTCATACTCACTTGTCACGACCTACGAGTCCATAAAGGAAATTAAATGCTTTCCTGAATTATGCTACGTCGGGGCGTGACAGGCTTTTTGGTATCAGAGCCAGGTTATGGCTCGACCAATTGTCCAAGACACATAGGATCTTCCGTTAAGATAGAATTGAGATAGGATAGTTCGACTTTATTCCGTGTCTAGTCGTTTTCTATCGTTTAGAATTTTCTTTCTTCTCGAGAGGTTGACCGAATTCTGTTGATTGATGGATAGGTACCGTTCTCTCGATCAGATGGCTAGAAGAAATCTCAGGAATCGTCCCGCTATTGAAGATGCACCGC
Source organism: Hydrangea macrophylla (assembly GCA_033977485.1). Lineage (NCBI taxonomy): Eukaryota > Viridiplantae > Streptophyta > Magnoliopsida > Cornales > Hydrangeaceae > Hydrangea > Hydrangea macrophylla. Next base: position 92,909,557 of record CM066982.1, on the reverse strand, counting down.
CAGTAATAGATCCAACCGGGATGTTCGAAGCTTTTGTAAGGAGGTTGGAGAGGGTTAGTGATCAGAACGCAAGGAACAATAATCAGAATGGGGATTACAACGGGAATGGGAGGCAAGCCCACCAGACTGGAGACAAGCTTCTCAAGGAGTTTCGCGCTCTACGACCTGAGTATTTTGCTGGAACTGATGAACCCTGGCAAGCGGAACAGTGGCTACGTCAGATGGAGCGTATCTTTGAGACCATAGAGTGCACTGATCTGGAAAAGAAGCGTCTGGCTATCTTTCAGTTGTCTTATGCAGCGGCTGATTGGTGGGATGCAGAAAAGGCGACCATAGGGGAAGAAGCTGCAAGGAGAATGCCGTGGGTGGTGTTCAAGGAAAGGTTTCTCGAGAAGTATTTCCCCGAAGAAGAGAAGGACAAGAGGGAAAAAGAGTTTATGGAGTTGACTCAAGGGAATCTGACTGTCCGAGAGTACACTACTCGATTTGAGCGTCTGTCTCGCTTTGCTCCACATATGGTGGACACACCCCAGAGGAAAATCAAGAAGTATCACCGAGGTCTCAACCTGTCTCTCAGACATTTGACTATGGGGCATCTGGGCCAGTCATTTGAAGCTCTGGTGAGATTGGCTACGGGGTTAGAGAATGATGGGTGTCAGAATTCGAAGCCGCTTGGAAATCGACCTCCGCAGAAGGGTTATCCCGGACAGAAACCAGGGTACCCTCAAGGACAGAAAAGGACCTGGGATGGAGGGAAGAAACCTCAACAGACACAAGCAGTTCAGCAATATCAGCCTCTAGCAATAGAAGGGGCCAAAAACAACAACTGCTTCAATTGTGGAGTTCCCGGTCATCGAGCTAAAGATTGCAGAGCACCTAGGCGTACGGATCGTTCAGGAGTTGTGTGCTATAATTGTGGCATGCCAGGTCACATAAGTCCAGAATGCAAGGCTCCTAGGAAAGGTAACTATGGTCAGCAAGGACAAGCCCGTCTGAATGCTGTTATTCCCGAGGCTGCTGGTTATGAGGAGGCAGGGTATGAAGAAGGTACCAATGAGGAGGGACCGCCCGAGCAACGAGCAGTGGAAGGTACTCTAACCTTGTTTAACTCTCATGTTAAAGTTTTATTCGACACGGGTGCTACACATTCTTTTATATCTGTTAAGATCGTTCAGAAGTTGGGTATCATACCGCATCGTTTAGAGGAAGCTTTGAGTGCTGTCTCACCCTTAGGGACCACAGTCAAGTTATTACATGTGTGTAAGGATTGTCCTCTTCGGTTTGGAGACCGCGAACTTTTGGCGAGATTGGTAGTTCTGTCGATGAAGGAGTTCGATATAATCCTGGGAATGGATTGGCTCGAGAAGAATCATGCGAAGTTGGATTGTGCAAAGAAAAAGATCACATTTGCGGACAAGGGGAATCAACTCTTCGATTTCCAATGTAACCCTTCGGGTGATATGTTCCTCACTAGATGCCTAGCAAACATTGAGGTTGTCAGTGCAGAGGTGACAGTATCATCTATACCGGTAATCAAAGAGTTCGAGGAAGTATTCCGAGATATTTCAGGATTACCGCCAGAAAGGGACATAGAATTCTGTGTGGAATTAGTGCCAGGTACTCGACCTATAACCAAGGTTCCCTACAGGATGGCCCCTACAGAGTTGTTGGAGCTGAAGGAACAAGTTCAAGAACTTGAGAAGTTGGGTTTCGTTCGTCCAAGTACTTCACCCTGGGGAGCACCAGTGTTGTTTGTGAAGAAGAAGGATGGGTCAATGCGGCTGTGTATTGACTACCGAGAACTGAATAAGGTTACTATCAAGAATAAGTATCCTTTACCTCGGATAGACGATCTGTTTGATCAGTTGCAAGGAGCCACGACCTTTTCTAAAATTGATCTACGGTCAGGGTATCACCAGTTGAGGGTGCGGAAGGAAGACATACCTAAGACTGCTTTCAGGACGAGATACGGACACTATGAGTTCTTAGTAATGCCGTTTGGGATGACAAATGCTCCAGCTGTGTTTATGGACTTGATGAACAGAGTATTCAAGCCATACTTAGATCAGTTCGTTATTGTCTTTATTGATGATATTTTGATCTATTCCAAGTCAGAAGAAGAGCATGAACAACATCTGAGGATCGTGTTGCAGACTCTCAAGGATCACCGCCTGTATGCTAAATTCAGCAAGTGTGAATTCTGGCTTCAGGAAGTTAAGTTTCTCGGGCATGTGATCTCTCAACAAGGAATCGCGGTTGACTCATCAAAGACCGATGCAGTGGCAAATTGGACTCGGCCGACCAATGCTACAGAAGTCAGAAGTTTTCTGGGACTAGCTGGTTACTATCGGAAATTTGTGGAAGGTTTCTCGAAGATAGCAGCCCCGTTAACTGGTTTGACTAAGAAAGATTTGAAGTTTGAATGGACTGATAAGCATGAACGCGCTTTTCTGAAATTGAAAGAGAAATTGACAACAGCGCCAGTGCTTGCGATACCAAGGGATGGTGAGAAGTTCACTATTTTTAGTGACGCCTCGTATCAAGGATTGGGATGTGTCCTTATGCAAGACGGAAAGGTTATCGCCTATGGTTCAAGACAGTTGAAGCCGAATGAATTGAACTACCCAACTCATGATTTAGAGCTGGCAGCAGTAGTGTTCGCGCTTAAGATCTGGAGACACTACCTCTATGGGGAGAAATTTGATTTGTTCTCAGACCACAAAAGCCTTAAGTATTTGTTTACTCAGAAGGAGTTGAACATGAGGCAACGTCGGTGGATGGAACTGATCAAGGACTACGACTTCACATTAGAGTACCACCCCGGTAAGGCAAACGTAGTCGCTGACGCCCTAAGCCGGAAACCTCAAGGAATGATTGCTTCATTGATGTTGAGGGAATGGAAAGCCTTGGAGACAATAACAGAATTTGATGTGCAGATTTCTGAGGAAAGTATCGGGCAACACTTTGGATGCTTGGTAGTACAACCAACACTTGTGAGTCGAATCATCGAAGCCCAGAAGGAAGATGAGAAGTTTCAAGCATGGTTCGCCAAGATGTTAGAGAAGGACCCGACAGAATGGAAGGTTGGGGCCGATGGAGGATACCGATGTCGAGACAGATTGTGTGTGCCAGATTCAGGAGGTTTGAGAAAAGAAATTCTCGAAGAAGCACATAAATCAAGACTGACAGTACACCCAGGAGGAACAAAGATGTATAAAGACCTGAAGAGAAACTTCTGGTGGGAAGGGATGAAACGAGAAGTAGCCGAATTTGTGTCTAAATGTTTGACTTGTCAACAAGTGAAGGCCGAACATCAGAGACCCTCGGGATTGTTACAACCCTTACCTGTCCCAGGATGGAAGTGGGAGCACATAACTATGGATTTCGTGGTTGGATTACCCCGGTCACAACAGAATCATGACGCGATTTGGGTAATCGTGGATCGTTTGACGAAGTCTGCACACTTTATCGCGTACAATATGACTTACCCAGTAGAAAGGATGAGTCGAATGTACCTACAGCAAGTGGTGCGACTGCACGGTGCGCCTGTGTCAATTGTATCAGACCGCGATGCACGTTTTACCTCAGGATTTTGGGAAAGTCTGCAGAAGGCTATGGGAACTTCGCTCAAGATGAGTACTGCATTCCATCCTCAGACCGATGGGCAGACCGAGCGTGTTAATCAGATTATGGAAGATATGCTCAGAGCTTGTGCAATTGACTTTGAAGAATCTTGGGAGACGCACTTACCTTTGGTTGAATTTGCGTATAACAACAGTTATCACTCGAGTATTGGAATGGCGCCGTTCGAAGCTTTGTACGGACGGCCATGTCGATCTCCATTGTGTTGGGCTGAAGTGGGAGATACAGAACTGTTAGGACCAGATTTGGTGAGAGAGACCAATGAGAAGATTTCACTGGTCAAGGAAAGGATGAAAACTGCACAAAGTAGACACAAGAGTTATGCGGATCGACGTCGAAAGGACTTGGAGTTCAGTATTGGAGATCACGTACTCCTTAAGGTTTCACCTGTTCGTGGAATAATACGTTTTGGTCAGAAGAGAGGGAAGTTGGCACCTCGTTTCATCGGACCGTTCGAGATTTTGGAGCGTGTTGGGAAAGTGGCTTATCGGCTCGCGTTGCCACCAAAGATGTCTGGTGTTCATAATATGTTCCATGTTAGTATGTTAAGGAAATACATACGGGACCCTTCACATGTGGTTAATTTTGATGATATTGAGACGAGTCAGAATGTTGTCTACAAGGATAGACCTGTGAGGATTCTTGACCAGAGTATCAAGAGGCTGAGAAGAAGAGACGTTCCTTTGGTTAAGGTTCAGTGGAGGCATCATGACGTAGGAGAGGCGTCGTGGGAGTTAGAGTCAGACATGAGGACTAGATACCCCGAGTTGTTTCAGGATTAGTTAGCTCAGATTTCGGGGCGAAATCTCTGTTAAGGTGGGTAGGGTGTAACGCCCTATATTTTATTATCATTAATAAATAAATATTGCATTTTATTTCCATGAGTATTTTAATTTAATTTCTCTTTGTAATAATTATCTGGGGTCAAACCGTAATTTTTAAAACATTTTCTATGGTTTCAAAATCGATATTTATATTTTTGTATAACCGGGAATTGAATTCCTACATTAATATAATTTTCTGTATTTTTATTTCAACCGTAAAATACCAGTTTTGGGAATGGGCAGTATATTTTTACCTGTGTGTGTGTATCATTGCGTGAGCTCAACACACACAAGGGTATCTTGTGTACACATTAGTGCAGTGTGTGCTGTGTTTAGTGGAATGTGTGTGTAGTGCTTTGTGAGTGTGTGTGGAGTGTCATGTGTGTTTTATATGCATAGTGCTAAGCACTTTACATATCATTTATACACCCACTTATTCCCCATTTGATTGATCTCTCTCTCGGCAGCTCTCTCTCTCAATCACTCACTCACAGTCTCTCATCTCTCACTCCCAAACTCTCTCAAATTCTCTCAATCACTCTCTTGCTCTCTCAAGATCACACAACACACACATACAGTTTATATATATAATCAGTCACATACTTAGACACACATATATATACACATATTGGGTTACCAAAATCAAGAACGGAAGAGGAAATTCTCAACGACGGATTATTACGGCGGAAGTTCTCGGCCTTTAAATTTCTGTATAATTAGCCTCTGTGAGTAATTTAAACTCACTCTCAATGTCTATATATGTGTTTTTCAGGATATATAAGTGTGTATATATGTATATATATGAAAACACCATTAAAGCTTGGAAATTGAAGTTTTAGAAATCGTAACCAAAATCGATTCTGTAAATTGGGAATGAAAGATCTTAGTCCCAATAAGCTGTGGTTCGAATACTACGGCTTAATTCATCCGTATCGCGACGTACCGTTGATTTAAAGTTTTGTCACCTCTCGGTTTTACGTGAAATCCGAGAGCTACGATTGAAATTAGTTAAAACCGATCACGTATTCGTAATCCTTGCGGAAAAACGAAGAAATCCATATATTACATGTCTTGGTTGAAGCAGAATTCAGAAATGGGTCAATTTGGACCCTTAAACTGAAAACAGGGGATAACCAGTGAAGAAGACGAAGTAGGAATTAACGGCGTTTATTCAAAAGCGCCGGGAAATTAACGGCGTTTGTCCTAAAGCGCCGGGAAATTAACGGCGTTTTTCCTGAAGCGCCGGAAATTAACGGCATTTGTCTTGAAGCGCCGGGAATTAACGGCGTTTGTCCTGAAGCGCCGGGAAATTAACGGCGTTTGTCCTGAAGCGCCGGGAAATTAACGGCGTTTGTTCTGAAGCGCCGGGAAATTAACGGCGTTTGTTCTGAAGCGCCGGGAATTAACGGCATTTATTCAAAAGCGCCGGGAATGATTCTGGCAGTTTCTAATTCTTGCTTGTTTCGTGTTTTAGGGGCTGTTTGGGTAGTATTTACGAACTGTTAAAGCCCTGGTTGGGAAATTTATTAAAACAGAATCTTAATTGGTTGTGATGGGACGAGTAGAACGATGTATTAAGACTTATAAAACCCCGTACAAAACCAGAAACAGGGGAGAAAACGAAGAAGACAACTTTTTGCAAGAACTCGCGCGCGCGACCCGCTCGCGCGAGGTTCGCTCGCGCGATCCGCTCGCGCGAGGTGGCAGTTTTGGCAGTTTGTAAGTTTTGTTTTGGTAAGGGACTGTTTTGGAAAAAAAAATGTTTTGGGAGATTTCAAAGGACTGTTTAACAAATACACTGTTTTAAAGGCTCACTGTTAGACTTTGGACTTGTAAGAATGTTTAAGGCCAAAATTTATGCTCATACGATTATTCCGGCTTTATGATTTATTAATGGGGTTATTTATGAAACATTGACATACATGTTAGGGTTAAGGTTGTGTCAACATGCATGTGTGTGAGAAAGTGTGAAAAGAGTAAAGAGTGGTGTTCCAGTTGTGCGACTTAGATATCGATCGGATAATATTCCTGGTATCTAAGGCGCGCGTTTCGGATATTGATCGGATAGTATTCCTGATATCCGAAGCGATGGTGGTAGTGTTGTGTACGGCTTAGATATCGATCGGATATTATTCCTGGTATCTAAGGCGCTTGTTTCGGATATTGATCGGATAGTATTCCTGGTATCCGAAATGATGGTATTGAGTGTGGCTTAGATATCGATCGGATATTATTCCTGGTATCTGAAGCGATGGTTTGGTTGTGTTGAGTTTTGTTGAGAGAAAAGAGTCAGAAAGATGAGATATTACATTGTTCATGCATGGTCGCATATCTATTGCTTTCTTTATTCCCCGTAGCTTATGTTGGAATTGGAACCTTGAAGTTATTGCTTTTAAAAGTTAAATTGCACCGTTGTTTATATGCTTATATATACATTGCGAGCACTTGTTTATTTTGCTCACCAGCTTTCATAAGCTGACGGCGTTGATGCGTCCTGGACTGTATGTCCAGATTTTCAGGGTCAGGAGAAGCCAGGGTATTTTGACTATGCTACTTAGAGTCAGGAGACTTTCCAGGAGGCTGCTTTATATTTCCTAAGTCTTTTAATTTGGGTTTTGTAATAAACTAGTTTGGACTTTTGAATAAGGCGTTTTGTGCCTAAGACTATGACTGTTGTAATAGTTTAGTAAGTTTTTTTTTTTCAGAGCTTATGTTTTTGTTAGTATCCTTTGCTCTAGAATTGTTTGTTAAGTTATTTGTTGCAGGGACAATTGGTCATACTCACTTGTCACGACCTACGAGTCCATAAAGGAAATTAAATGCTTTCCTGAATTATGCTACGTCGGGGCGTGACATCATGAATTTGTTACTTCAACTGCTTGTGGATAATCCATACTATAGATTTTTTCGATCTCTTGTTGATATCCCTAATTTACAAGAATGCTCAATAGTTATTAAACATAGCGCAGCATTAGATCAACGTGTCTACAATGCCCCAACTGTATCTCAAGTTGCTGCAATTTGGGTTGAGGGTGATGAAAATGAATCTTCTCGAGGCAGGGATATAATTGTCCATGGTGCACAAAATTCTACACATAGAGTTCAATACTATTATGGTTGTTATGACCCACTTCAATATCCTTTATTGTTCCCTCTCGGAGAAAGTGGATGGCATGAAGGAATTAATAGAAAGAAAACAGTAATTCAAAGAGCATGTAATATTGGGCCAAGTTTGAATGTTGAATCAGTGCAATCTGCTGATGAATTATTAAATGAAGAAGCTAGAGGTATATTATTAAAAATATTTGTCTTATTATTATTATATACATACCTATAGATACATTAACATTTGATAATGTCAAATAAAATTTTCCACCTTCTATTTTGTTAGTTATGCGCGAAGGACGACAAAATAAGCGAGCTACTGTTTCTTGCCGAGAATATTATAGTTACAAGTTACAAATGAGGCCAAATAGCAAATCAGTGTCACTCCATAGTGGTCGTCTTTTGCAACAATATGTTGTGGACATGTATATCAAGTTAGAGAGTTCAAGGTTGGATTTCATTAGAAATAAGCAAAGCCAAATTAGAGCAGAACTTTACCAAGGAATAGTAGATAGCATTGCAATTGGGGAGCAACGTGGGTGTAAAATCGGCTCGAGGGTTGTGCTTCCTGCCTCTTTTATTGGTGGTCCGCGAGACATGCGTCGCCGTTATGTTGATGCAATGGCGCTTGTTCAGCAATTTGGGAAACCTGATTTGTTCTTAACTATGACATGTAACCCTACATGGCCAGAAATTACGAGTAAATTGCTACCATGTGAATAGGCACAAAATCGCCCAGACTTAACAACTAGAGTATTTAGGGCAAAATTGGAAGAATTGAAGAATGATCTCTTTAAAAAGCAAGTCTTTGGCCCTGTCATTGGATATGTGTATGTAGTTGAGTTCCAAAAGAGAGGTTTACCACATGCTCATTTCTTGTTGATTCTCAAAGATTGGGCAAAAATTAGGTCACCTACCCAATATGATCAGTTTGTTTGTGCTGAAATTCCTCATTGCTCTAATCGTCATTTGCACCATGCAGTTTGGAAGCACATGATGCACGGTCCTTGTGGTGCGTTAAATCCTATGAACGTTTGCATGAAAAAGGATGGCAGTTGTAAAAATCATTACCCCAAAGATTTTTGTGAAGTAACCACTGAAACAAGTGATTCCTACCCCTTGTACAGGCGGCGCAAAAATGACAGTACAATAAAAGTAAGACATTGTATGCTTGATAACCGTTGGGTGATACCTTATAATCCTTACCTTTTGGCGAAATTTGATTGTCACATCAATGTAGAAATTTGTTCAACTATAAAAGCTGTTAAATACCTATACAAATACATATATAAAGGTCATGATTGTGTCTCTTTTCATGTTGCTTCCAACAAGAATAATGTGCATGTAGATGAAATTGCTAACTTTCAAAATGCACGTTGGATCTCTCCACCAGAAGCCATGTGGCGAATATATAGATTTTCGCTTACTGAAATTCATCCGGCAGTCATAAACTTACCGTTGCATTTGGAAAATTAACAATCAGTTACATTTCATGATTCGTCAAATCTTCAAAATGTTGTTCAATTTTCTCGATCTAAAATAACAATGTTAACAAAATACTTTGAAATGAACAAGAGATGTTCTCATGCGCGAAAGTTACTTTATAAGGAGTTCCCACAAGATTTTGTTTGGAATGAACGTGATAGGGTATGGGAACATCGAAAGAGAGGAATGTGCATAGGAAGAATTGTCACTGTTGCACCTACTGAAGGAGATCGATATTATATGCGAGTAATGCTTAATAATAAAAGAGGAGCCACGTCCCCTGAGGATTTGAAAACGTTCAATGGTAAAATAGCAAGTTCTTTTAAAGAAGCTGCTCTGTGGAATGGGTTTTTGCAACACGATGATAGTTTCAAACTTTGTTTGATGGAATCATCTACTTATGAAATGCCATTGTCACTGCATCGTCTTTTTTCGACACTGTTAGTGTATTGCAATCCAGTGAATGCACAGACATTATGGGAGCAATTTGCAGCTTCAATGGCCGAGGACTTTATTCGATTACCCGGCATTAGCGAGGCACAAGGAAGAATGAAGGCCTTAAAAGACATAGCATACCAATTGGAGTCCATGGGAAAAAATATCAATGACTATATGTTGATTGATGAAGAAATAGTTATCGATGAAATTGAGAGAGGATTCAAAGAAATCAATGATGAACTAAATATTGAGGTGCCTTTGGTTGATATAGAAAGTGTGTTTGCATTAAATACAAAGCAAAAAAAGGCATATGATGAGATCTTAGACAAGGTTATGAAAAAAGAGGCTGGTTCATACTTCATTGATGGACCAGGAGGTACAGGTAAGACTTTTCTTTATCGAGCACTACTAGCTACAATTAGATCTAAAGGATATATAGCTCTTGCTACCGCAATTTCAGGTGTTGCAGCATCAATTCTACCTGGAGGTCGAACAGCTCATTCTAGATTCAAAATTCCTGTTAAGGATGATGTTACAACGTGTAGTGTTACTAAGCAAAGTGGTCTTGCAAGATTATTGCGTGCAGCAAGGATTATCATTTGGGACGAAGCACCTATGGTGAAGCAAAAATGTATAGAGGCATTCGAAAGGATGTTGCGAGACATATGTGATTCACCAATTCTTTTTGGTGGAAAAGTTGTAGTATTTGGAGGGGATTTCTGTCAAGTCCTCCCAGTTATTCCAAAGGCAACAATTGAACAAACAATTGAGTCAAGCTTTGTAAAATCTCCATTGTGGCCTCATATACAAAAGATAAGGTTGACTGAAAATATGAGAGCACTTCACGACTATAAATTTTGTGACTTTCTTCTTCAAGTTGGTGATGGAAGATTACCTCCTACTTTTGATGATCATATAAGAATTCATTCTGTAATGGCTCTACCTTATAATGGAAGCGATTCTTTGAACACCCTAATAGAATTAGCCTTTCCTAATTTGCATCAATATGCAAACTCAATCGATGCAATGATAATGCGTACCATTTTAACACCAAAAAATGATTTTGTTGATGAAATTAATAATTCAATCATGGAAAAATTTCCTGGAGAATTCAAAGAGTATCGAAGTTTTGATAAAGCTATCGATATTACACAAGAAGGATTACAAGAAGACTTGTTTAGTACCATCACACCAACTGGATTCCCTCCTCATATTTTGCGGTTGAAAAACAATTGTCCTGTAATATTGCTTCGGAATATTGATCCATCTAAAGGACTGTGTAATGGAACACGACTAATTTGCAACACATTTGAGCCTAATAGTATAGGTGCTGTCATTGCCGTTGGTGCTCATAAAGGGAAACATGTCTTTTTGCCTCGAATTCCTTTGGTGCCTACTGAAAATGAAACTAACGCATTTCGATTTCAGCGAACTCAATTTCCAATCCGTTTAAGTTTTGCAATGACAAAAAATAAGGCCCAAGGACAAACACTAGATTTTGTGGGTGTATATCTTCCTCAACCAGTTTTCTCTCATAGACAATTGTATGTAGCTTTGTCTCGAGCAAAGCAAGCATCCTCTGTTGCAGCTCTTGTTGTGCCAACAGAAGATTCATCTTTACTTCCTGAAATCACAACACGTAATGTTGTCTACAATGAAGTGTTGACTTTAGCATCAGAATATTGAATATGCTATGATGTACCTAACACATATTCTGTGTGATTGTATACAAGGTAATAGCAAATTGCGTTTACATACATGGACATTCTTCTAAGTATAATGTTCTTCACTTGCTCGTACTACTACTTTAATGCAGTGTTCAAAATATATGCCAATTATTGATCTTTAATTCATACAAAGTTCTCTTATTTTATTTTTCTTCAATGTTTATAGTGAAGAATGGCTAGGAGAATTTGCCTGATTAATGATATAACACCAAATACACCAAAAGGTTGGAAAGTGAAGTTCACAGTGCTTGAGAAGTTGATTCCCCGAGGACCTACGCCAACAAGTCCACACAAATTCCAGAAGCTTATTTTCAGTGATTCTACAGTAGGTTTCTTTAGCACAATTTCCTATAAATACTTTCTTTTTATTAATTTTATTTTACTAATTAACAAATTAGTTGTATTAATTTTCTTTATGCAACCTAAATACATTCATATATCTTAATTTTGTATGCTTCATCATGTCATTTAATTATATCACTATGTTGCATTGAAATCAGGGTACACGAGTACAAGCAACAATGTTTAATAAAGATATCGATCTACTTGAAAATACTCTTGTACCATTCCGAAAATACTTCATAGTAGATGCCCAAGTTAAGCATTCTCCAATCAAATATCGGCTTGTTCCAAATGAATATCAATGGACTATTAGTAGTCGCTGCTTGATTGAAGAGGTTTATGATGATGCAAGCCCAGTTTCCTTAAACTTTATTCCTATCTCGGAAATCTTTAGTCACAGAGATACCTCTCATCCAATTGGTTTGTACTTTTTTTTATTTCAAATGCTTCAATCTCTCTTACTTCGTAAATATTTTTACTTCAATTGTATAACACTCTTCACTTCTCTTTTGCAAAGATGTTCTTGCAATTGCCTTGCAATTACTTCCAGAAAGAAAACAAAAAACCTGTAATGGACCAGCAAGAATTCAAGAAGTAATTGTAACAGATAGCAGGTAACATCGTTTGTATTCTTTTAATATTGTTTTGTTTAACTTTTTCACCTTTCTGCTACAAAAATTTGCCTTCATTAATTCCAGCCTCAAGCCAGTTCTTCTAACGTTATGGAATCAGTCTATAGACAATGAAGGTGTGTCCCTTGCTCCTGTGATTGTTGAAAAACCAGTCATTGCTACCATGCGAGTAAATGTTGTTTCTTATCATGGTATGTCAATCAATATCAACATTCTTCCTTATCATAGATTAACAATATTTTATTCTTAATAATAAAATGTCACTTTATATAGGAGATACTCTGTCCTTCAAGAAATCAAGTTCAATTCTAATAAGACCACAAGTGCCTGAAGCTATAAACCTTCAAGAGTGGTATCATTACTTTATCCACTTTTACTTTCTATATATCACACCACAATATTAGTTCAACTAATAAATTATATTTTTTTTTTCGGTTGCCATGAAAACTTGCTGATAATGTTTCTTTCAAACTTGCAATAATTACAATTTCAATAGTTTTTATTTTAACTGCTTTTAATCCTCTGACCAATTACCTAATTATACATTACCAATCCAGGTACATTGCAAACAAGAATCTGATTGATTCACTTATGAATTCTGCACCCTATTTGACTTTGGCACACCGATTTGACGCCCAATCCTTAACTGACATCACTCCAATTAAGGCTTTAGATTCAGCTTCTGACAATGTAAAATACTTAATGCTAATATGTTCACACACTACAATCTATTTAATCTTCTTATAATTACTAAATCGCATATAGCAACTAAGCTTTCACATTTTTTGTAGACATTCTTTACCTTGAACTGTTCTCTCTCCGTGGTTGACATGCATAAAAAATTCTACTATATGGGTTGCAGCAGTTGTTCTAAAATAACATCCGCACAATATCAAGAATCATTCACATGCAACAAGTGTAAAGTGAAGAATATGCATGGAGTACCGATGTAAGATTATTCAAAAAGAAAATCTTATCAAACCTGAGTACATAAATCAATACTTCATTATTTCTTTCAAATTGTGTAGATGTTGTGTCAATGTCGAGGCTGTCGACTCCACATGAATGATTAATGCAGTTTTGTTTGAAGATGATGCTGAGCAATTTCTCTCATGCACAGCTCTTATGATAATGCAAAACCAAAATCAGGTAAACATATTAGCTTTTCTATTTATATTTATCGAATAGTATACATATAAATCTCAAAATTATTCATCACCTTTTAATTTCCACATTGGTTTGTCATGCAAAACCATCAGCCAATTGAATCACCAATCAAATTACGCACGGAAGGAGAGATACTGGTACGTGTAAAAGCAAAAGAATCTAAATTTAAGGGTACAACATCAAAAAAGTTCATTATCACAATGCTTATGAATGTCCATGAAGCTCCTCAACTACAAGGTGCTGATTTAGATAAGATTGCTTCCACTGAAAAAGATACAAGTATAAATGATGACAATTTAGCTCCAAAAGTTTCCATTGATGCCCAGCAAACCTTGCAGCATGTTGAACAAGATTTGGTGAAGAAAGAAGGAATTCCTAGAACTTAAATATAGTTCAAGAAACCTGCTTTTGCTTCTAAGTACTCTAAGTATTAGTTTTGTCCATTTTAAAAAATGGTTGTATATATAATGTCCTTAATACTTCTTTTGATACACTGCTTGTAAATATTTTTGTCTCTTTGCCTACAACTAACAGTTCCAAAATATTTCTTAGTAATGAAGACATATAATGTGATAATATTTTTTTGCATATCAATTTTCTTTTTTATGTCCTTTATTCCATTTCTATTTACAGGTTTTCCATGGCTAAATTGTTAACATGGCTGTTTGCTATCATTATTTCATTTTATTTTGTTTCTCTTTTTTGTTCACATAAAAAAAAAAGCGTTCAATTTTTTTCTACAAATCCAAAGCCCGTGCCTTGCACGGGGCAACTTTTTCTAGTAATTAAAAAAGAGCTTTAGTTATCCCTCATCATCAAATGTCTTATTTAGGTGTTTTTTTCTTAATATTTTTTTAATGTGTACCTATGTCACGCCCCGGAACAATATAAATAGAAAAAAATAAATTTCCTTTATGGGTCCATAGGGAATGACTGGTGAATGTCACTACCTTCTACATCACACAGTTCTAGACAACAAAAACACAACCCACAGTAATGTAAAGGAAACCTGTTATATTACCAACATCAGAGTTATCATAACAGAAAAGTTACAGCGGAAGTACATAAGATTTGAAAGCAACTTATGCTCAAGTACCAAATATAACAAACAGCCAAACAAAAAATCAAAAACTGATAATTATCTCTAGATCTTCAGCTGGCATAAACATCAGCATTGTAGTCCTCCCTGGCATAACCATCATCAGTGGGGCCATCCTCGGTGTATTCTCCTCTGGATAGGAACTATCGTTGTAGACTCTGTCACCTGTAAAATGAGGTAAAGAATAGTTTGGACGGGAAAAATCCAGGCAATAAAAGGTCGTCAGCTTACTGAGAGCTCAGTGAGTATAAACTAACAAGGTACCAGTTATCTGAAGTAAACACAAGCTTATGAAAACACGTGTTAAAATCTTATATAATGATAATCATAACTTGTTCCTATATTAAACATCGTAAACCAACCCTTATCGTCTTGTTACTCGACGACCGATGATTAACATATTCACTTAGAAAGAACAGACTTAATCATTTTCACATATGTAGATATACCATCATTCTGTCCATTGCTCGTTAAGGATATAAACCATCTACCGCATTCATGGACATCATGTCAGTCCATCCCCCGCTCGTTAAGGATATAAACCATCCACCGTATGTCAGAGATATAATGCTTTGAATAACAGCACATCAAATCTATTGCCACGACTTATCGCTGTATACCAGTGATCACCCATCCACCGCTCGTTAAGGATATAAACCATCCATCGCTCGTTAAGGACATATCGTAGATCATCTGGATACCTTAGGACTACATGGTCTCGCTCACTGCTCGTTAAGGATATAAACCATCCATCGCATGTGAATGCATAGCATGACCAAGCGTCATCCCACGTACCATTCCAGAACTTATCAAACCTACCTGAGTTACGTTATAATATCGACACATGATAATTCCCAATGTGGCCTGACTACTCAGATTAAAAGAAAATGGATATCGAACTCATACCAGAATCAACAGTTTACCCACATTATTACTTTTATCCATTCTGTATAATTATACTTAACTTTGTTGTCACATTATCCCTATCCTAAAATTGCATAACGGAAGTCCAAATCGATAAACGAACAACTGAACCCTTAATATAATAAACAGGCAAAGGAATCCATGTTCTGCCCATACCAATCGATTGGTATAAGGTCCAATCGATTGGGATGAAAATAATGTCAATCGATTGGGATAAAATAATGTCAATTGATTGCTATTATTGGCAATCGATTGGGATAAAATAATATCAATCGATTGTTACTCATGGCAATCGATTGGGTCCAGACTGATGGCAATCGATTGGTAATTATGTCAATCGATTGGCACTTCGTCTTCACCAACAGATTGTAAAAATAGCATATATAAACGTACACCACATGCATATTACACCTCTAAGCTTCATAACAACTTGTATAGACATCAAATAAGGGACCAAGTGAGTTAGAAACTCACCAAGGGTGCATTTGGCTTGTGACTTCTCAAGCTCGCTCTCTCTCTCTCTCTCTCCTTTTCTTCTCTGCCCAGCTCTCTCTATCTCTTTCCCTTCTCTCTCTCTCTTTCTTTCTTGTTCTTCTCTTCTTCTTCTCTTCTCATGCTGCCAAGCAGTGAGTGTGTGTGTGTGTGAGTGTATATAGATATAGATATAAGGACATATATATGTATATATATCAACACTCTCTCTCTCAACCAAAAACCAACCAAATAGACCCAAGGCCTAAAAGGGATACATATATATATATATATATATAGAGAGAGAGAGAGAGAAAGAGGTATGAGAGTGCCACACGTTCAAAGCTAAAGAAAAGAAGAAAACTTGTCTCAGCTTATGCCAATCGATTGGTATAAATGGCAATCGATTGGTTACAGATATTTGAAGGCAATCGATTGGAATATACGGAAATCGATTGATATGTTGACACGTAATCACTTTTAGTCGGTAAAATGGCAATCGATTGGGAAGAATGACAATCGATTGGTATCAAAAATGGCAATCGATTGGGAATTAAGGCAATCGATTGGTAACCAATTTTCACCAAAAAGAAAGAAAAATGATAGAATGAAGTTTTATTTATGTATATACTCTCCAGAAATTCAGGGTATTACAACCTAGCATTACACTTATTTAAAATTAGACCGCGAGCCAAGGAAACTTGTCCCATATTGGGAATGTTACTCCAAAGTTTAGGAAACAATCTAAGTTATGAAAAAAAAACCTCCACTTTTTGTCGCATATTAAAGGTTGATTGTAGTTTTGCTCACCCTAAAATTGCTCATATTTTACTTACTCTCTTTTTTCATTGGTTAATGTAGTGGGGATCTGTACTTTACACCATTAATTAATTCTCAAATAATCTTGAGTCTCACTATATTAGCCAATAGGAGAGGAATGTGAACAAATATGAACAATTTTGAGGTGAACAAAAATGTATATTCATTAAAAGCTAACAAATTTTGTAGTTGTATCCACATTGAGAATTTTGGCATGATTAATTAATATATGCGTGTTATGAATGAGACATATTATTGAATATATTAGTATTGAACGACGTGAAAGAGAAAATATTCATTGCGACGGTTATTTTGCTGACGAGGTATCACAATCCAATCAAAATTCTTTATTTATTCACCTGTACCCCTAAATTTATAAGTGTGTATTTTTGGTGACATAATATCTTCGTTGCATTCAATATTTACTCGTGAAGAGGACACGTTACCAGAATTTTCACTCCTAGTTTCAAGTATCATCTAGCTTTGGTTAAGGAAGTATCTATAACATTATTCTAGACTTTAACATCCTACTTTCACTGCATTTCGATAATAGGATTTTAAACCTTAGCTAATAAAAGACATACAAAAAAAAAGAGAGAATGAAGAGTTTAATTTGTGATCGGAAAAAAACTGGGGAGACTCCCATTTGGGACTCCCTTAACCCGAATTTGCCATAAATGGCAAGAAAAATACTTTTCAATACAAGGTAGGTGCATTGAAAACTGTTTTTCTTGCTATTTAAGGCAAATTCGGGTTAAGGGAGTCCCAAATAGGGAGTCTCCCTAGAACTACTCTTTGTGAACACATTATAAAAATCGACATGTTGGAAGTCTTTGAATTCGAATCACTCAGTTACCTTGTTATAGAATTATTTTGTAATTGCCCAACATAAACTTTCAGTATTCTCAAGAATTTAGGGCGTAGTGCAAAAAGGTTCGAAAATCATGTAACTTAAAAATAATACGACCCTTTTCGTTAATAACTAGTTGGTGGAATTCTCCAAAGCTCGCCTTGAAGAGGCCAAACCGGTGTTACCCCGTATTGTTCGATTGAGGGTTCGCTGGCAGCCACCCTTGATGAATCTCTCAAGCTTAATGTTGATGGGGCGATTTTCTCTATTCCCAGGGAGGTGGGCCTTGGGGGCATCTTGTAGGACTATGGAGGTGAGGTTTTACTTTCTTTTTTCGAGGGCCTTAGAGCTAACTCTGATGCTATAACGGTGGAGTGTTGGGTGGTATGGCGTGTGGTGTCTATTGCGTATGAGGCAGGCTTTCATGAGTTTGTGGTAGAGGTGGACTCTTTGACCATTGTTAATCACCTTCGAAATAATGATTTTCAGTTTGCCCCTTATTGTCACATCCTTTTGGCAATGCAATCTCTCATGAGTCTCTTGGGTTGCAGATGCATGCATATTCACAGAGAGGGTAGCATGGCTACCCATGTATTGGCTAGGAACGCCTTAGTGTCTAATGGATTAGTTGTTTGGTTGGAGGAGTTTCCTCCTTTTGTTCTTGATTCTATTTTGTTTGACTGTCCCACTTGATTTGTTTTAATGAAATTCAACTGTGTTGGCCCAAAATGGAAACCTTAGAGGGGTGTGTGTAGACACCCCATTTTGTCGGCTAACAGATTTAGGAGGCCACAAGCATGTCAAACCTCGATGATTATAAAGATCGAATTTTTAGAGATTGCCTCTAACTCTCAAGAAATCAAAGAAATGACCAAAATGCCTCTAAAAGCTCAAAACTCTCCGGATTTGCCCAGAATCTCATAAATCATTCGATGTCGTTCAAAACAAAAAAAAAAGTATTTTAAAAGATGAATATTTGAAATCGTAAGCTTCCAGAGACCCTTGGAAGTTCCCAGAAAGTCTCCGTTGACCGGTTTGACCAAGTTTGACCAAGGTTTGACCAAAATCATATGAATTCGCCCAAAAGTTCCGAGATCATCCTAGATCATGTGAAAAGTCTTAAAATATGTTTTAAAAGAAAATCGGACGGAAACGTCAGTCTTTGGAGGCTCCCAGAACTTCCCGGAATTTCTGAAAGTGCACTGTTTGACTGATTTGACTGCAAATTTGACCAAAAATCAAAGTCTCTTTCGACATTGAAATATTTTTATCAAATACTATAGGTCAATAGCTTTCCAACGGTATATCACACATAATTTCTGGATCTAAAACGAATTTATTATGAATTTATGAAGGTGAAAAATGAGATCAGTTCGACTTTTATCGCGAATACCACAAAACTTTCCAAAGTGACCCAACTTCAAACTAATTTTTATGGAAAGTAGACCTCAATACCTTTCTAACGGTATATCACAATCTCAATTTGGATTCGCGAATTCCGGGAGTTCCGAGGGCCAAAATGCAAATTCTGGTCAACGAGGGAGTTGACTGCCGCGGCGGCAGTGGCCAAGTGCCGCGGCGGCACTCTGACTGATTTTTCATTTTTTTTGTAATTTTTGGTTAATTTTTAGGTTTTAATTCAAATTTCCAACAAATAAAATGACATAGTTTTGATAATCTGAAGATTTTGGACCAATTAGATACTTTTTAAAACCCAAAAAACCTCCCCAAGTTGGCCTATAAAGAAGACCCATTTGCTTCCATTTGGGGAAGAACTTGGAAGCCATTAGATATATATATATATATATATAGAGAGAGAGAGAGAGAGAGTTAGGGAGATAGAGAGAGAGAAGTAGAGATTTTCTTCTTCCAAATCCAATCCAAAATGTGAGTTTCAATTAGTTTTCTAAAAACTAAACTTTTATTTTCAAGCTTTCAATCCATCTTTTTCATCTTCTTTGAGTTTCCTATGGGTTAGAGAGTGATGTACTCACCCATATACACATATATGAGAGGTTGAATGCTTGTGGTTCTACCATTGAATATCATCTATTGATTTGTTCATTTGCTTGCTTATATACAATGTTCATCTCTTCTTACCTCATTTCTTTTTTATTTTCATTATTTACTTACTAGTTCATCATCATCTAGATGATGACATGAAGTTTGAGGTGAGTGAATCCTTATGAATAGTAGCTCTTGACCTCAAAAACATGTTTGATAGATGATGATTATAACCTCAATACATCCCTATGTATTCTTGAGGTTATTTCCAAAATAAAGCAAACCTTTCCAATAATCTTGGAGGTTCTCTAAATGAGTTAGATGTTGATATTACAAGTGGTTTTAATCCTCTTTGAGTGTTGAAAATATACTTTCAAAACCCCTATTTCAAAGCCCTCCTAAAACCTCCAATATTTGGATTCCAAGAAATAAACCTTGTTTTCTCAAAAATCTTCAAAACAGTGAGTCATTTAACTTCAAATATATTTTAGTTCATATTTTAGACTTCTAAGTCACTTTAGAAAGTCCATGTACACAAACACACTACAACCTTTGCACATTCTAGGATCATACATTGCATCCATGCAAGATTTGGGGCTTTTGTGGCTCCTAATCTAAGAAGGAATGAGTTGGATCATACATCCATGCTTTCCCTCGATCTAATCTTCCTTTCTCATCCGTCCCGGGGATCGAGAGGTCTTCTTTCCTCAAAGATTAACATGCATCATTCTATCTTGCTAAGCATATTTTGATTTATTTGATTATTTGTTTCAAGAACAATTCATGTTCCCTTAGATTAGGAAAACTTTATTACTTGATATGTGATTAGACAAATTTTCCTAGGTTTGTTCGTGTGATCTTTCACTTTGCATTGTGTGATACTTGGCTTAGATCTTATGAATGATATTTTATCTTTAGATCTTCCATTTCAAGTTTCTTATGTGATGTAATATACCTATCATAAATATTAACTGTCGAACCAAACAAATTATAAGATGATTATTTGGATGCTAATTGAGGCCCGTCGAAAGACGGGGCGAGTTGAGGGTGTTTTAGTCGTGACAAAGGCTTCTTCCTCTCTTGTACCAAAACCCCGAGCCAAGTTCTTTGGTTATGAAAGGCCGGTACCCTTTATCCATTTGGGTGAGTCAAATTAGGTTTCTTGGTTCCTTAAAGACCAAGTGGCGACTCTGTATCTATTTTCAACAGAAGTTCCTTTCTTTCTTGTTTTCTTCAAAACAATCTCAAACCAAAACAAAAAGAGTGGATGAGAGATTCCGCGTGTCCACAGGGTGAATAAGGTTTTGGCAGAAAATTAACCTTTTTAAAAACTTAATTGCAAATTAAACACAACCACAAATAATAAAGTAAAGAGATAAGGGAAGAGACACTTGCAAACCGAGTTTTTAAGTGGTTCGGCAATCGTACCCCGAGGCCTACGTCCACCCCTCAAGAACACCTCTTGAGGATTCCTTTAATCCAATCTACTTCACGGGTGTAGACCAAACTGTTACAAGAGCCTTCAATCTCTCCCAAAGAAGAACACCTCTTCTTTGCACACAAGGTTTACTAATCCTCACTCTTTACAAATGATGATTTGGGTACAAATGATAACTCTCTCTCTCTCTAGAGTAAAAAATACAATTAAAAGCTCACATAATAACTCCATAGTGAGTAGATAATACAAACTCTCACTACAATTTGCTCTCTTAAGAATTACAAATGAAATCAAGAACAAATTGATTTTCACTCAAACTAGGGCTCAAACATGAATGATAATTAAATAAGATGTTTGAATGATTTTGTTAATGTTCTTTCATCTATATGACCCTTAAAAATATCCCTATATATAGCTTTTGAAATATTATAGCCGTTGGAAGTGATAAGGGGTGTAAAAATAATTTTTGGAGAGCTTAAAAACTAGCCGTTATGTTGTTTCTGCGCGTTTCAGTCGACTGAAAAGTTTATAACAGAGAAGAAACATTCTTCTATGAAATCCAGTCGACTGAATAGTGCTCCAGTCGTTTGGACACCATTTCGGTCGACTGAACCCTTAATTTTTCAGTCGACTGGATTCTGCTGCTTTTTGGCAGACTGACACCTCTTCACTAAAATGGCGATAACTCCCTCTACAAAATGAATTTTTGCAATCCGTTTGAAGATTCATAAACTAGATTCAAATACCTTTCCAACCATATAAAACTCAACATCTAATTCCTTACCAATTGGATCCGGTTTGCCTTTAAAATTGACCTATCTGCGCAAAGGTCTATGTTTTGACTTAGCCACTTGAAAGCTTTTGTGAAATGAATCTAATTGAGTGGTCTAAGTATGTTTAGGTCCTTGAGAGTATTTTAAAGTGTGAGAACAAGGATCCTAAAGTCTAATTAAAGTTACTTGAGCCCCTATGAGGGATTGATCAAAATGCTTACACGTAAATCCTAGTCTTCAACAAAGGGTGAAAAATCTTCAAGTCTTCAAGCTTGATCCTTGTTGAGCTCCATCACTCTTGGACTTCACCATATGCTATCTCATGATCTCAAACAAAGTTAGAACATTTAAGTACATGAATCAAGAGATTAGCATAACGAAAATGACAAGATAATTGCTTGAAATAGAACCAATGAAAGTATGCAATTATCACTAGATTTGTCATCATCAAAACAAAGCAAAAATAATGCCTTAAATAAATTCAAGGCCAACAAACTGGTTATCAGGAAATAATAATAATAATTTACTAAATTTTCGTAACTGCCCATATGGTTCATGGAATCTTAGGCTGAATTTTGATTCCACCCTAAGATTACTAGTAATCTTAAAATTTATCCTTTTTTGGTTCATGAATTTCATTAAATTGTGGGTCTCATTAGATTTAGAATCCACCTAAATGTGGAAAATATGTTGGATTCTAAATCATAGCTTGGATGTGATATTCTCAAATATTAGTGGGGTTCTGGTTTTCTAACTTCATACTACCTAAATTAGCCTTTATATTTGTAGACGATATAAGTTAACATCATTCCTATCATGGATAGCCTTCAAAGGGTAGTTTATGCATTTAACATCATTCTTATTTTTTATTTTCCTTGACCCAACCAAACACTGGATTCTAAATCCATCTAGGATTCCGCTCGTGAACCAACTACTTTGCAAGGATTCAGATTCCTAATAATTGATTCCTAGTAATCAGAATCTACCTAAAATAATCCATAATGATTTGACCCAAAAAGAAAGAAAATTACGTGAAAGCACAAAGACTGTGATTTTTAGCATGGACTCATCACAAATTTCACTAAGGTTGATCAAGCAGAACACGAAATCAATGTAATTTTGTAATTTTTTGTCCACACTCGTCTTAAATTTAATTAAACCCCTTATGAATTTTGGGCTTAGTTAGCCCGTCAGAGCTACAATCCTTTTCAAACTATACTAATTAACAAAGAAAATACATTAATCATTAATAATCTTTAATAAGAGGAATAATTAAGGGGAACCAGTGAATCTTTGGTAGGTCATTGACTTCATGATTGGTCAAAAGTTTTGATGAAGCCAACAAGGTTTGATAAATTAAAATGGGTAAAACTATGGAAAGTTACTTTTTAAGAAAGTAAACTAGCAATTGACTGAGCATCCAAAGCCGGAATTACATCAAACATTTTTTTTCCCATGTGATATGGCTTATTAATTATCTTGAGAAAATACTCAATACACTAAAATAGTTCTCCTTCTTTATGTCAATAAACCAAAGAATGAAAAAATTGCACTAGGAATCAGGGCATATTCAGGAATTTAGTCTAGATGCTATCTCTTACGTGTTGTAAAACTTAAGTAGGCTTTTCATATTTGACGATAAAAGAGATATGAAGAAGTAGAGAAAGCACATAAGTATGCACTTTTTACTACTCGATCAATAATCTACAAAATTCTACAAAATGTAGTTTTTTTCTCGAGAAATTTTATAATTCTTGAATAATTTTAATGAAGGCCACCATACTTATAAATAATAGTTAGTATGATCAATAACCAAGATTTATATAAGGGACGATCATCTAATGGAATGGGAACTCATGATAATGTTTTAGAAGTTTTAGACATCCTATTAAAGTAATCTTTTAGAAGGTCACCATACTATTAATATTATGTACAAGTCTCTAAAAGACTCTGGAGAATTCAAAGATTCTCTTTAAGTCTAGGAAGTTCTGAGCATTCTATACAAGTCCATGCAAAACCTCCTACAGTACAGTAAAAGTATCTTAAAGTTTTTTTTTTTTTTTTTTTTTTTCTTTCTTTGGACAGAGAGAAGTTCCTTAATTTATTTACCATAACACATCCCCTAAACCTTTGGGTGGTTCATGATAAGAGGCATAACTTTTATCTTATCCGGCATTTGGTGGTGCCATTAATTGGACATAATAAAATAATCCTGAACTAGATTTTTATTCCATGGAGAGTGAAATAACGCTAACCCATGAGGGGGGGGGGGGGGGGGGGGGGGGGGGGTATTAGGTGGGATTAGAAATTTGAGATAACATCTTGGGACAAAATAAAAAAAACTTTTTTTTTTCTTTTCGTTTTTTCATATTCTATTTTTTTTTCTTTTTTCATTTTTAGGTTTGTTTTGCTTTCTTTTTTTTTTTTTTTTTTTTTTTTTTTTTTTTTTTTCAGATTTGCAAATTTTTTGTGTGTTAAAAAGCAATAATTTAGTTATTATCCGAAAATTATATCCGGGCACGTTCCAAACACAGGATAACATAATAGGTATCAGACATAATTACTACCCTATACGATCATGCATTATCCTGTCTTATCCGCCAACATTATCTGGCCTATCAAATGAGGAATAGGGGGCTTAATTAAATTTTTAGGAGGGCTTAACTTAATATAACTTTCCTTTATAAGGAACATATATAAAGAATTTTTCACCAATTCATGCCTCAACTTTAGGGACTTAAAAAAAATTAAAAAACACTGAAAAAAAAATACTAATTTTATACCTATTATATATATATATATTATATAAACGAACCTTAATAGGAATATTCTATAAAAATTCTAAATTAATTTGACATTAATGGTCATTTTAATTTTTTTATTTGGTTATTTGGTAATTTACATCACATTTATCTCACTACTTTTTTATTGAATAGTAACTTGAGGCTTATTTGGCAAGGCTCGTTTGAGCCTTAAGGCATCTTTCAAGAAACAACTACCTTAAGCTATTATTGGATAGTATCTTGATGTAGATAGATATAATGTGAAATACCAATAGTAACTTAAGGCTTGTTTGGCAAGATTTGTTTAAGTCTTAAGACATTTTTCAAGGAATCTTTGAATTACCAAACAAGCCTTAAATTACTTTTGTGAATTAAGGGTTTGGCAAGGCTTGTTTGAGCCTTAAGGCATCGTTTAATTAATCTTTGAATTACCAAACAAGCCTCAAGTTAATTACCCTTTTAAAGTATGTACAATTGTATATTGAATTAACAAACTACCTATCACAGCCCGGTCCCACAATAGTGAAACCGAAGCCCGTGGCACGCCACCAAGGCTCGCCCCAAATCAATTTAAGTAAACATCAATGGAATAAACAATAGTAGAAATCCAAAATTTTCAAACTATAAAAGTTTTGCTCATTGAAAAACTTAAAGAAACACTCCTTTTGAAAACAGGGATCCAGTCGACTGATCAGAAGTCCGGTCGACTGGAAATGCAAGATACAGAGAGCCCAAAAACTCTGCAACCCGTCCAGTCAACTGTGCCCCAAGTCCAGTTGACTTAGGTGGAAAATTATCGGACGACTGAATGGTCTGGCCGACTGAACTCTAGTCCACACAGAAAAATATCTGATTCTGTAACACAACCCAGTCGACCGTGTCGGGGACCCAGTCAACTGTCTCTCACCAAAACTCATGCAGTGAATTGCTCAACCAAGGGGGTCCAATCGGCTGTTTCCAAAAACGAGTCGACTGTTTTCAAACAGCAGAGCATTTTGCAGAATTTCTAAGTTAAAAGCTTTTCTGAAATTATCTAGGGATCAAACACACACTCCAAACCCATCCAAAGTGATCCTAACTGGATTATCACATTACTAGAACATAATTACAAACGGTTACTGTCTATTACAACATTACGAATCCGTTCTAACATACTAAGTTAAACATAGTTAAAAGTCATGAAATTCTTATTACATCGTTTCCATTTCCAAACAACATAATAGACATACTCAGTCGTCTTCCAAAAGAACTTCCAATACCCCGCGATCACTTTCCCGATTCCTCGCCGGCATTAACACCGGAAATGGTTATTTGAATAACCACACATATTTCGATTCGTTTAAGCTAACGCTTAGTGAATAAAATAACAATGCGCATAAATGATAAACATACTCGCATTAACATCCTCTACATTTCATACTAGTCTCCGGAGTCTCATGTGTACGTTCCACACTCCTAGTCCACGACTCCTCGCCAATAAGTCCATGTGACTAGGTTAGACCCATGTTTATTTTCTTCAAATGTGCGACCTTATGCCTATAACGGCTCCACAAAATGGCTTGGTACCACGTGCTCCTTTGATCCAAATAGCAACTAGACATGCTCAAATCACACTTCACCATACTTTTGATGTAATCAAAACATTTCACCGTGCTATTAGACCTACTTATCAATATAGTTGTCCAATATGAACTAACACATACTTTTCATACAAAACATGAATACATGTCAAGAAATCATTCCAAAACACATAGTTGAATCACTCACCTCTGCATAACGCTCTAAAAATTCATTCCAAAGAAAACCCGAGCACAAAGATCGTGTAAAAGTCTATCTAGTACGATTCCTATTGATCAAATATCCAATTGTCAACTTTCTATGAAAATTCTAGAAAATGAGTTTTCGGAAAACTTATCCAAACAAGTCCTAATAGGTATCAAAACGACGACCTTACCTCGAGGAGTTAGAATATCCGATAAAATATTTTGGTCTACGAACGGATCGCCGGCTATATGCGTCGCAAGCTCGCTCTAGAACCCAAATTGGGTTTTGCAACCAAAATATCTCACACTTATGTATATATAGTGTTTACTTCTCGAAATACTATTTAACTCCCCTCAAGGTCTTAAACCTTCGATTTAGCACCCCTTATAATAAATATCTAACTCTACTAGTTTTTCACTAAATTCCGTTTGGTTGCTAAAATGCGATTTTACCTGATTTTACAAAGTTACTAATTAGCCTACCAATTATGTAGCGTGCTAATTCGTCCCAGATAAACATTTAGGATATTCCACAATGACCGTCTCAATCTCGGAGAGACGTCACAACATCAAAATACTCATTCAACACAGTCTCAAAGGTTCTCTTACATAGACACCTGAATCGACTCGTTAGTCACAACTTACTCACACATGTGCCACAAATGTACAACACATCACATTATCATGCATGACAATGTAATGAAATATAACAACACTTATACGGGTGTTATAATACCCTTTTATTAAATTGAATTACCAATTACCTATTTGCTATTTGTAATTGTCCTTGTGTGTGTATATACACACATATATTATTTTATTATAAAAAATTACCATTTTTTCTTTTGTAACATTTTGTTAAAGTTTAACTTTAAAGTGTGTAGAATTATAAATTGAATTACCAAATTACCTTTTTGCCTTTTGTAATTACCATTTTGTATGTGTGTGTGTGTGTGTGTATATGTTATAATTTATTATTATTATTTATGTATTTAGAGTGTGTACAATAATAAGTAGTATTACTAAATTACCGTTTTGCCTTCATAAAGTACCCTTGTGTATATATCATTTTTATTAGATATATATATTAATTGAATACATTATTAAAGAAAAGAGCATTAAAATTTAAAGTGTTCACAATTATAAATTTGCTTTCGATAATTTGAATTACCAAAAATCCTTTTGCCTTTTGTAAATTACCTTGTGAGTGTGTGTGTGTGTGTGTGTGTGTGTGTGTGTGTGTGTACTTGTATATTATTTTATTCTATTATTATTATACATATATATATATATATATAATATATTGAATAACCAAATTACCCTTAAGCCTTTTGAAAATCACTCTTTTGTTAAATCAAATTATCAAATTACCTTTTTGCCTATCGTAATTAATTACACTTTTGTATATATATATGTATATATATATATATATATGAGTGTGTGTGTGTGTGTGTATATTTATATGTATATGTTATCTATATGTTAAAGAATATAGCCTAAAAGTTCAAAGTATGTACAATTATAAATTGAATACCCAAATTTCTCTTATGCCGTTTGCAAATTTCACTTTTGTTAAATCAAATTATAAAATTACCCTTATCTTTTGTAAACTATCCTTTTTGTATAAACTAAAGGAGTGCCACTCACTATGTGAGTGCGAGAGAAAAAAAAGTGGGGGTGGGTAGTTGAGAGAAGTTTTTTTTTTTTTTTGAAATGACATTTTAATACTTTGTAAAAATATTTTCATTAGGAAATTGTGTAGGTTTTATTGTAATTAATGGTGTAAGAAATTTTTTTTTGGTACTGTAGCCATCCCAATTTTGACCAAACGTCGAATTAAGGGGAGTTTTACCTCCAAGTCCGATGATGATAATGTCCGAACAAAACTAAGGCTTCTAAGGTGATTCAAACTCTTCAAAAGACTCTTCAATTCAAACAAAAAAAGAAAGAAAAGAAAAAAAGGAATAGAACGGAACATGGTGTGGGCTGCGGCAGTCACGCAGTGCCGCAGCGACACTCTATGTTTGCCAGACCGGCAGTCCGTAACAGCCGCAAAAACACATCAAATGCCGCAAAAATCAGAGTTTCAAAAAAGACGGCAGTCCATGGAGTTTTCCGCGGCATTCATTGAGTACCTGTAGACACCCCAATTTTGACCAAACGTCGAATTTAGGAGAGTGTCACCTCCAAGTCCAATGATGATAATGACCGAAAGATTTGAAGTATTCCAAATTCTTCAGAAAGTTCTCCAATCGTGATAAAATTTGCACAGGAAAAGAAAAATACTAGGTGTTCAGGAAAATTCGGGTATAAGACACTATTTTCGGAAAAATAAACTTTTTAGAAGAAAAAGAAAGAAAAGAAAAGTTGAAAAAGAGGAAATTTGTTAAAACGCGGCACTTGGAAGTATTAGCGGCACTCGATAAGTGCCGTGCGGCACTCACCAACTGCCGTTACGGCACTCATCAACTGCCGCCAACATTTTCTGACTGTCGTTTGCTTTTAAAGTTCGTATTTTGTGGTACAATACGTATATGTATGCGGATAAAAACAAAAAAACTGATAAAGTAAGGCTGACTAAAATGCGGCCATTAATAATTTTCCGCGGCTCTCAATAAGCGCCGAGCGGCAGTCATGGAATGCCGCCGCGGCATTCACGGAGTGCCGTTGCGGCATCCACTGACTGCCGCAAGAGATTTTTGACTGCCGCCCTGTGCAGCAGTCTGTCTATTTTCAGGAAGTACGTATTGTACCACCAAATGAGACATTTACACCTGTCTTTTACTCCGAATTTACTGAAAATACCTGGGTCATTTTGTCTATAAAAGAAGAGGGATCTTCCATGGGATGAAGGGGAGAGATATACTATAATGGACCAAGAGAAAAAAGAATATTGGGGGAATTTGAGAGGAATTTAGGAGAACTTTTGAGAGAAGAACATTTGGGTAGAAGAGAGAACATTGGGAGAAGAACTTGAAAGAAGAGTTTGGGAGTCTTCAAAATATAGAAGTTTGAGGATAGTTGGGGGTGATACTCTACTCTTGTTAGTTTTCTTTTATGGATTTAGAGCACTTACTCTCTTAGTTTTCTTGATTTCATTTCTTCTTTTTGTTTATACTTTTCTCTTGAGATTCTTGGAGATTTTCAATATCTCTCTTGAAAGCTCTTGAGTTTGATCTTTTGAATCTCATGTAAGCTTATGCTTCACATGGGAGCCAAAGTTTGATCATTACTTCACTTTTGTAAACAAATAGATAGATCCAAGTCCATATTCATGACTTGGATTCTCTAACTTGGAATTTCATGGGATCTTCTCTATATCCTCTTGAAGTTCATGAGCTAGTTCTTTGATTCTTCTTCTTTTTTTCTTGTTTATGCTCTTCTCTTGAGACTCTTGGGGATCTTCCATATCTCACTTGAATCTCACGAGTTTGATCTTTTAGTCTCATGTAAGCTTATGATTCACATGAGATTTAAAGTTGATAATCATTTTATTAAGAACAAGTAGATGAATCCAAACCCCTACCATGGTTTGGGTCCTCTAAGCTTGAGTTTTCATGGAGTCTCCTTATATTCCTTGAAAACTCATGAGTTTTAGTCATGTCTTGATCTCCAATGACCATCAAAGGGTAGGAGAAGTGGTTTGGATTAAACCCAACTTCATTGTTTAATAGTTGGGGTTAACAAATAAAAGTTGAACTTGACAAATGAAAACAGTGAGTTCACAAACTGTTTTTGATCAAAGATTTTTGGTTTCAAATCTAACCGTTGGAATCAAGTGAAACCAACGGGAAAATGTCACCAACTCAAAGTTCTACCACTGTAATTTTTTTTTAAGGAGATTTCATGTTTAAAGTGGTTTGGTCATGAGTTTTGTGAAGTTACTACAATCTGTCCAGAGTTTCAGAACAACAACACCCTTTTGAAATAAGCAAATCAGAACCTTAATCAAGTATTTGTGACCCAAAATAATTTTTTCTAAGTAGATTAATGTGTTAGGAAGCTACCCTAAAAAGAACAAAGTATTTATGATCTTTTTGCTATTTTTAAAAAATCAAACAAAATCTTTGGACAGAGAGTTGTACATCTCTGAGTGATGTCTGGTGTTTGTCCTTTTCCCAGAGATCTAACGATTGAAACTTTGATTTTCTTTTTGATTTGGAAACTAGACTTACAGAGGCATCTTGTGTCCAAAAACCATCAAAATCAAACCACGGGAAGCATGCCTTTTATTTTCTTAAAGTTCTGGTCTGCTCCCTACAATTTTCAGAATTTTTTATGACAAATTTGACCAACTTTGTAAATAATGGTCCAAATGACTTTTCTATGACCTAGGGCTCAAACCATGTTTTAATAATGATTAGTTAAGCTTGAATTCAAAGTTTAAGTGATCTAAATCACTGATTATTTCATAATTTATTCTTGTTCATGAACATATTCATCCATGTGGTTTGATGCTTGTAATTAGGACTTGTTTGCTGTAGATTTAATTACATTTGATAGATTTAAGCTAGAAGTCTAGGATTGTTATTTAAGATCCAACTTTATATATTGTATATCATGTGGACTAACCCTTTGTTTTGTAGCGCTATTAAGGTATGATTTCTTAAACTCCTCTTAATTTATTTTTATTTCTTGATTTTATCGATTTTCTTGACATTTATGCGCGACACATTAGAATTAAGATTTTGCCTTAAATGTATATATGTGGATTAGAGACTCTTTTCCTAAGTTTTATTTAATCGCATGCATTGCACGTTTAATATTCGCGGCTGGATCCCGGGTAAGTTCTCTTGTTTTTTATTGCATATCATATTGCTTGCTACTTGAATTACGTGGCTTTTGAATGATATTTTGTAAATTGGTAATTTTACACCATTTTGACATGTTTGTGTAATGTATACGTATATCTATGTATTAGTTGAGGGCATGCTTGGATTAGTAATTCAATTAAAAGGATGTTGAGTAGAGGTCTATCGCGAGATAGGATGAGAAGGGGTGTTTTAGTCCGATGGGCTCCTTCCCTTCTCATTCCATAATCCTCGGACCTAGCTAATCTTTGGTTTCGCAAAAGATCAGTTGTTTTAAAATGGTTTCTTAATTTTCCTTCTAAAAATTAAGTGGCGACTCATTTGTTCTGAAATTTAAAGGAATTTTAAAAGAAAAAGCTGTGGGTAAGAAAAATGCGATATCCACAATCTGGCGACTCTGCTGGGGATCGAACCCAGAATCTCTGGTTTCGCAGACCAGAATTTATGATTTTGGGTTCATTCGAGGATTAGACTTGAAATCATCATTTTAATCGAATTAATTAATTTTTGTGAGCCCGTTGCATTGCACTTGCATGTCTCGCCAGTCGATTGCACGGAACTATGACCTTGGAGGCTCGGGGCAACCTGGTCGGTCAAGCCATCATGGGACTGTGTGATCACCCTTGATCTCGTACCATGATTTGGTATATGAAGCATCCTATCGGATGTGTGTCAAGGGTCCCTTATTTGACTAAAACTATAACACCCACATTTGTGTTATGTCATTTGCATTACATTGTCATGCATGATAATGTGATGTGGCGTGTCTTATGACACATGTTTGGGTGAGTTTTGACTCACGAGTTGATTTGGGTGTCTGTATTAGAGAACCCTTTGAAACTGTTGTGATTGAGGATTTATTGTTTGTGAAGTCTCTCCGAGTATGAGACGGTCACTATGGAACACTTTAAATGTTTATATGAAAATAAATGTTTACTTGTGTATTTCAATATATGTATTATTTTTTGGCTTAGAATATATTTATGTTGTTAGATTTAGTATCCTGGTGAGGACGAATGAACACGCTATTAATTTGGTAGGCTAATTAGCAACTTCGGAAACGTCATATAGAAATTCGCGTTTTAGCGACCAAACGAAACTTAGTCGAAAACTTTTATAATTTTGAGGTTTCACTCGTGAAGCTATGAATAAGCTGTATAGAAAGTTTCAGAGACTGATTAGGAGTTTGGAAAACTTGTGGGGAGGTAAACGTAATTCCCAAAAGAGTTGCCTATATATAGATAGAGATGGATCTTTAGATTTTTGTAAATCTTAACCTAAGTTCAAGGAAGGAGGCCATAGGGAGATTTTGGGAGCTTAGAGCTTTGCGGCGCCAAACGACGACCTTCCGTCAGTCTATTTTCTCCTAGATTTCATATTCGAGCTCCTCGAGGTAAGAGCTTCATTTTGATATATGCTAGGGCTTGTTTGGCCAAGTTTTTAGAAAAGTTGTTTTGTAGAATTTTTCATAAAAGTTGATAAATGGAATTCTGATCCATATGAATTTTACTAAACGGACTTCTGCACGTTCTTTGTGCACGGGTTTTCTTCAGTTTGAACTATAGGAGCGTTATTCGGAGGTGAGTGATTCAACTATGTTTTGGAATGATTTCTTGGCATGTATTCATGTTATGTTTGAATAGCATGTATTAATTCTTAGAGATATATTGTGTAGTTCATATTGGGCAATTATATTGATAAGTAGGCTCAATAGCACGGTGATATGTTTTGATTACCGCGAGCATGGTGATATGTATTTGAGCATATTAAGTTGCTTATGTGGGTCAGAAGGAGCACGTGGTCACCGTGCCATTTTGTGGAGCCGATATAGGCATTAAGGTCGCACGATTGTTTGTAGAATCGTGGGTCTTACCCTTTCGCGTGGACTTATTAGCGAGGAGTCGCAGATTGGGAGTATGAACGGGCACGTGAGTCTCCGGCGACTAGTATGAATTGTAGAGATGTGAATGCGGACATGTTTATCATTCATGTACATATGTTGATTTATTCACTAAGCGTTAGCTTAAACAAATCAAAATATGTGTGGTTATTCAAATAACCATTGCAGGTGTTAATGCTGGCGAGGAATCGCAGAAGTGAGCACGTGGGTTGGGAATTCTTTTAGAAGGCAACTTGAATGTTAACCTTTTAGTTTTGGGATAATAGGATGTTGTAATAAGAATTCTTATGGTTTTTAGCTAAGTTTAACTTGGTATGTTAGAATGAATCTAAAACGTTGTAATAGTTAATAACATGTTGTAATTGTGCTTCGGTAATATGTTAATACAGTTAGGATTGCCTTGGAGTACTTTTGGAAGTGTGTGTTTGATCGCCGTTCAAATTCAAAAGCTTTTAAACTTAGAAAACTCTGCAGAATGAGAAGCTGCCATAAATCAGTCGACTGGTTGAGAAAACAGTCGACTGGGGCCTTTGTTTTCAGCAACTCACTGCATTGTTTCGCAGGGGATCAGTCGACTGGGTCCTCGACACAGTCGACTGGATCATGTTTTCAATTCAAATATTTTGTTCAGGCCAAACTTCAGTCGACCGGACTTTATCAGTCGACCGGACTTTATCAGTCGACTGAAAATTTGAAGCACCAGTCGACTGGGTGTAGAAAGCAGTCGACTGGATGGTGTTTTAAAACCCAACTTTCTGCTGGACCAGGATCAGTCGACTAGGTATGAGGATCAGTCGACTGGACGGATGGTTTTCAAAATGTCTTATTTTATTCCGCTACGTGTGTTCTTCAAACTAATTTTTGGGAACGTTAATGAATTGGTTTAGCCTCGGTGGCGTGCCACGGGCTCCGGTTCAGCTATTGTGGGACCGGGCTGTGACATTTAGTGGTATCAGAGCATAAGTTTAGAGCCTTGGGAACGAGTGACGTTATATATGCTGAGTGACGTCGAGTGGAGTGTGTAATTGTGAAGATAATTGTTATCATTGTAGAAATGCTTCATGTGTTAGCATTTGTTGAGTGTGATGAACTGTGCACATATATCTATATTGTGGCATAGCATGCATGGTCATTATGCATTGAACTCGACAGGGGAAATATTTGAAACGTTATGGCTGATCCACCAAGAGAATTGTCACCGCATTCGCGGATGGACCAAATAGTGAATATGGTAGGAAATTTCATACAAGCGGTAAGTGAAAGAGAACAGATGAACGTTCAGCCTCCACAAGTGGAAATTCGTTATGTCAATGCACCATCGACACCGCGACCTCAACACACAATCGTGGAACAGTTTCATAAGCGAAAACCGACGTTGTATCATGGGCAAGTTGACTTAGACTTGGCCGATCATTGGATGATGGACATGGAAAGACATTTCCGTCAGGTAATATGTACCGATGAGGAGAAAATTTTATGCGCATCCGATTCGTTGATGGGCGAAGCATTGGATTGGTGGAACAACGTGCTTGAACAAGGGAAGCCAACCACATGGGAAGCATTTAAGGAAGAATTCAACAAACGTTTCTTTCCGCAATCTGCTTATACTCAGAAACGTGAAGAGTTTGCGAGTTTGGTTCAGGGAGATATGACCGTAGGTGAGTATGTTTCTCGTTTCAATGCCTTGTTACGATTTGGGAAAAACTACCGTTCCGACTGATAGGGATAAAGCTCGTAAGTTTGAGGAAGGGCTTAGAGAGAATATTCGTGGCCGTGTGGACATGTTGCAACACCCGACCGTTTCTCTAGTCGAGGAAGCCGCCCGTATAGCTGAGAAGAGTGTCGACCGATATCGACAAGGACAACAAGGAAAGAGACCCAATGACAATAGGGGCAAGAGCCAAGGGAATGCGAAGAAATAGTTTACGCAAGGTTCGGGATCATATATGAGTAGCCAAGGAGGGAGTACGTTCATGGGGGACCCGAGACCGTTGTGCCCAACATGTAACCTGCGACACAGAGGAACCTGCTATCAATTGATCACTTGCTATATTTGTAAACAATTGGGGCATGTGTCTAGGAATTGTCCTTTGAACGCAAATTCGACTACACCAAACACAACCTCGAACGCCAAGAGCTATACCCCAGAAACTAGAGGAAAATGTTTTGAGTGTGGCCAACCGGGGCATATAGCGAAGAATTGCCCAAGTAAGAGACAACCGGGAATGAGTACCGGGGCATCGAGTGTGCCAAGCGGATCAAGGGTAGAACCTCGAATAGATAAAGGGAAAGGAGTCGCGCAACAACAAGGACGATACTTCCAGCTCAGGCCGGGGAATACAGATGATACCGTCGTATCAGGTATTCTTCCTATATGTTCGCATCCTGCACGTATACTTATGGATTCTGGTTCAACGCATTCATTTGTATCACGTGATTTTGTTAAGCATTTAACTGTTAAGTCAGAACCGCTAGGATATGACTTGTGTGTATCATTGCCTAGTAGTGAACCGCTAGTTACTTCTTCGATATTCAAGTCATGTAAAATCAAGATAGGTGATAAAGTCTTGAGCGTTGATTTGATTCTGTTGACGGTGAATTACTTTGATGTTATCTTGGGTATAGATTGGTTGTCGGTTAATCAAGCCAAAATCGATTATGAACGGAAATGGGTTAGTTTCTATCCGTCAGGATGAGAAGAGTTTACTTTTCAGGGTAAGGGAGTAATCGTACCGCCGTACTTGATATCAGCGATCCAAGCAAGTAAGATGTTGAAGAAGGGTTGTTCGGGTTTCTTATGTTCAATTATCGACACGCGAGTTTTTGGACCACTAATAGAAGAAATTTCAGTAGTTCGAGAATTTCCAGATGTTTTTCCCGATGAGTTACCCGACGTATTGATTGAAAGAGAGCTTGAGTTCACAATAGAAGTAGTACCAGGGTCACAACCGGTATCCAAAGCACCGTACCGAATGGCACCGATAGAGTTGAAAGAATTGAAAGTTCAGTTAGAAGAACTGTTGGAGAAGGGTTTTATCCGACCGAGTGTTTCACCGTGGGGAGCTCCAGTCTTGTTTGTGAAGAAGAAAGATGGAACAATGCGCATGTGCATCGACTACCGAGAGTTGAATAAGTTGACAGTCAAGAACAAGTATCCGTTGCCGCGAATAGATGACTTGTTTGACCAGTTGCAAGGAGCGCGAGTATTTTCGAAGATCGACTTGAGATCCGGTTACCACCAGTTGAAAGTTAAAGAGGAAGATGTTGAGAAGACAGCTTTCAGGACTCGCTATGGTCACTTTGAATTTTTGGTTATGCCGTTTGGAGTGACTAATGCACCAGCTGCTTTCATAGACTTAATGAATCGCGTTTTCAAGGATTACTTAGACGAGTTTGTCATTGTGTTTATAGATGACATCCTAATCTACTCCAAAAGCGTAGAAGATCACGAGTATCATTTGCGATTAGCTTTACAACGATTGCGTGAAAAGAGATTATTCGGCAAATTGAAGAAGTGTGAGTTTTGGTTGACAGAGATTGCTTTTCTTGGATATAGAGTGTCGGCAAAGGGAATTTCTGTAGACCCTCAGAAGATAGAAGCAGTTACCAACTGGGCGAGACCAACGAATGTGACAGACATCTGAAGTTTCCTAGGATTAGCTGGGTATTATCGGAGATTTGTAAAAGACTTTTCGCGTATAGCAATGCCGATGACACAGTTAATGAGGAAAGATATTGCTTTTGTTTGGAGTCCAGAATGTGAAGAAAGTTTCCAAGAGTTGAAGGGTTGACTAGTGAAAGCACCAGTATTAGCCGTTCCGTCAGGGACTGAAGGATTTATTATTTACAGTGATGCTTCATATAGGGGTTTAGGTTGCGTTCTTATGCAAGGTGATGAAGTTATTGTGTATGCATCAAGACAACTTAGACCGCACGAGAAGAATTATCCAACACATGATCTAGAATTGGCCGCCGTGATTTTTGCATTGAAGATTTGGCGTCATTACCTATACGGGGAGAAATGTGAGATCTATACGGATCACAAGAGTTTGAAGTACTTGTTTACACAACGAGATTTGAATATGAGGCAAAGGAGATGGTTAGAGTTGATGAAGGACTATGACTTGTCAATTCAGTATCATCCGGGTAAGGCGAATGTCGTCGCCGATGCTCTTAGTCGCAAAGTACCAACCAACACCGCATCAGATTTGACTTCTCAGAAAGAACTGATACGAGATATGGAGAATATGGAGCTTGAAGTGATACCGAGGATTGAAAGTGGCTTGATGTCGACGATGGTGGCACAACCACTCTTGATTCACGAGATCGCAGAGAAACAATTTCAAGATGTGGCTTTGAAGAAGATTTGTGATGAGATTCCAATGGACCAACAATCGGGATTCACGTTTGAGAACAATGTGTTGAGATTGAGGGGTAGAATTTGTGTACCTAGTGAGAAGGAGTTGAAGCGAAACATCCTAGAGGAAGCACACAACACAAAGTATACCGTTCATCCGGGAAGCACCAAGATGTATAGAGACTTGAGACATGTGTATTGGTGGCCGGGAATGAAGAGAGAAATAGCACGATACGTTTCGCGTTGTACTAGTTGTCAACAAGTAAAGGCCGAACGCCAAGTACCCTCAGGATTGTTACAACCGTTACCGATAGCCGAGTGGAAATGGGAGCACATAACAATGGATTTTGTTAGTGGGTTTCCGAGATCGAAGAGATCGAACACTATTATTTGGGTGATTGTTGATCGTTTAACGAAGTCGTCGCACTTCCTACCGCTTCGAACAACTAAGCCGATGCCGTTAGCTAAGTTGTATATTCGCGAGATTGTGAGACTACATGGTATCCCAGTTTCTATCATTTCGGATAGCGATAGTAGTTTTACATCGAAGTTTTGGAGAGCCCTGCAAGAAGCAATGGGTACCAAATTGCACTTTAGTACAGCTTTTCATCCTCAGACCGATGGTCAATCAGAAAGAGTAATCCAGATTTTGGAAGACATGCTTCGTTTATGTGTACTTGATTTTCAGGGTGATTGGGAAGACCACCTGCCGTTAATTGAGTTCGCATATAACAACAGTTTTCAGTCGAGTATTGGGATGGCTCCTTATGAAGCTTTATATGGTCGCGTATGTCGTTCACCGATTAGTTGGACGGAAGTCGGAGAAAGAAAGATTGAAGGGTCGAAAATTGTACAAGAGACGACGGATAAGATAAAGGTAATTAGACAACGGTTACTGACAACTCAGAGTAGGTATAAGAGTTATGCCGATAAGCGTAGACGACCGTTGGAATTTGACGTGGGAGACTTAGTGTATTTGAAGGTGTCACCTTCAAAGGGAATAACCAGATTTGGTAGATACGGGAAACTCAATCCGAGATATGTAGGACCTTTTGAAATCATCGGAAAGGTTGGACCCGTAGCTTATCATTTGAACTTGCCAAGCGAGTATGCTCAAGTTCATAACGTGTTTCATGTATCGTTGTTACGCAAATAGTTAGTGGAAGAGAGAGATCAAGTGATGACTCCGACATCGAATGAGATTTAGAGTGATTTAACGTATGCCGCATATCCGATAGAGATCTTAGACCGGAAGGATCAAGTCTTACAAAATAAAGTAATATCGAAAGTGAAAGTGTTATGGCGTAGCCAAACTACGGAAGAGATGACATGGGAAATAGAAGATGAGATGCGTACCCAGTATCCGCACCTTTTCGAGACTTGAGGTATAAGTTTGGGGACAAACTTCTTTTAAGGGGGAGAGTATTATAACACCCACATTTGTGTTATGTCATTTGCATTACATTGTCATGCATGATAATGTGATGTGGCGTGTCTTATGACACATGTTTGGGTGAGTTTTGACTCACGAGTTGATTTGGGTGTCTGTATTAGAGAACCCTTTGAAACTGTTGTGATTGAGGATTTATTGTTTGTGAAGTCTCTCCGAGTATGAGACGGTCACTATGGAACACTTTAAATGTTTATATGAAAATAAATGTTTACCTGTGTATTTCAATATCTGTATTATTTTCTGGCTTAGAATATATTTCTGTTGTTAGATTTAGTATCCTGGTGAGGACGAATGAACACACTATTAATTTGGTAGGCTAATTAGTAACTTCGGAAACGTCATATAGAAATTCGCGTTTTAGCGACCAAACGAAACTTAGTCGAAAACTTTTATAATTTTGAGGTTTCACTCGTGAAGCTATGAATAAGCTGTATAGAAAGTTTCAGAGACTGATTAGGAGTTTGGAAAACTCGTGGGGAGGTAAACGTAATTCCCAAAAGAGTTGCCTATATATAGATAGAGATGGATCTTTAGATTTTTGTAAATCTTAACCTAAGTTCAATGAAGGAGGCCATAGGGAGATTTTGGGAGCTTAGAGCTTTGCGGCGCCAAACGACGACCTTTCGTCAGTCTATTTTCTCCTAGATTTCATATTCGAGCTCCTCGAGGTAAGAGCTTCATTTTGATATATGCTAGGGCTTGTTTGGCCAAGTTTTTAGAAAAGTTGTTTTGTAGAATTTTTCATAAAAGTTGATAAATGGAATTCTAATCCATATGAATTTTACTAAACGGACTTCTGCACGTTCTTTGTGCACGGGTTTTCTTCAGTTTGAACTATAGGAGCGTTATTCGGAGGTGAGTGATTCAACTATGTTTTGGAATGATTTCTTGGCATGTATTCATGTTATGTTTGAATAGCATGTATTAATTCTTAGAGATATATTGTGTAGTTCATATTGGGCAATTATATTGATAAGTAGGCTCAATAGCACGGTGATATGTTTTGATTACCGCGAGCATGGTGATATGTATTTGAGCATATTAAGTTGCTTATGTGGGTCAGAAGGAGCACGTGGTCACCGTGCCATTTTGTGGAGCCGATATAGGCATTAAGGTTGCACGATTGTTTGTAGAATCGTGGGTCTTACCCTTTCGCGTGGACTTATTGGCGAGGAGTCGCGGATTGGGAGTATGGACGGGCACGTGAGTCTCCGGCGACTAGTATGAATTGTAGAGATGTGAATGCGGACATGTTTATCATTCATGTACATATGTTGATTTATTCACTAAGCGTTAGCTTAAACAAATCGAAATATGTGTGGTTATTCAAATAACCATTGCAGGTGTTAATGCTGGCGAGGAATCGCAGAAGTGAGCACGTGGGTTGGGAATTCTTTTAGAAGGCAACTTGAATGTTAACCTTGTAGTTTTGGGATAATAGGATGTTGTAATAAGAATTCTTATGGTTTTTAGTTAAGTTTAACTTGGTATGTTAGAATGAATCTAAAACGTTGTAATAGTTAATAACATGTTGTAATTGTGCTTCGGTAATATGTTAATACAGTTAGGATTGCCTTGGAGTACTTTTGGAAGTGTGTGTTTGATCGCCGTTCGAATTCAAAAGCTTTTAAACTTAGAAAACTCTGCAGAATGAGAAGTTGTCATAAATCAGTCGACTGGTTGAGAAAATAGTCGACTGGGGCCTATGTTTTCAGCAACTCACTGCATTGTTTCGCAGGGGATCAGTCGACTGGGTCCTCGACACAGTCGACTGGATCATGTTTTCAATTCAAATATTTTGTTCAGGCCAAACTTCAGTCGACCGGACTTTATCAGTCGACTGAAAATTTGAAGCACCAGTCGACTGGGTGTAGAAAGCAGTCGACTGAATGGTGTTTTAAAACCCAACTTTCTGCTGGACCAGGATCAGTCGACTGGGTCTGAGGATCAGTTGACTGGACGGATGGTTTTCAAAATGTCTTGTTTTATTCCGCTGCGTGTGTTCTTCAAACTAATTTTTGGGAACGTTAATGAATTGGTTTAGCCTCGGTGGCGTGCCACGGGCTCCGGTTCCTCTATTGTGGGACCGGGCTGTGACAAAAACCCAGCCTTTGCATGGTAGCTTCTATAGAACCTTTCAAGTCTTAGGGAATGAATCCTTGATTAGGGTTATGTGCTAGGGAGTGTTGTATGCCCGGAAGGGATTACTTGAGATGATGATGATACTTACTTGATATAGGATGTGTAAACTCTTAATCACTTTTGAGCAATTCCTCTTCATGCCTCATGACATTTGGGAATATGCTAGATGTTGATTATAAGATTACATCTCTTGTATCATGTTTTGCTAAGCATCATTGACCTTGTATGTATCCAAATTCATGAAACGTACGGTGATAATCCAATCATGTGATTCTTCTACCCAAAGAATTTTAAATCCATCTTTGAAAGCAAACGGATTTTCGCCATCTTTATTCCAAAAATTTTCAATCGCTTTTTTTCAAAAAAATCTTTGGAGTTCACTTTTTGATTAAAACTCCAAACTAACCTTTGTTAAGGTATATTTTCACATGATCATCTTCTAAGGAAAAATAAAAAATTTTGGGAATTGTGTTTGGAAGAAATGCTCTTTAAATGAATTTCAAAGCAAAATTTCAATCCAATCATCTTGATTGAGAAATATTTTCACATTCTCATTCAAAATCCTTGAGAATTGTTTTTAAAAGATCTCATCATTTTAAGAAATGTTTTGCGAAAAATTTTGAACACCCGACCTTTGAAAGCGTAGTGAGGATCACAATGAGAGGTGAAATTGACGCATTTGACATGAATGAGGATTTTATGTGCTTATGTGTTTTATGTGTTAGGATTAGGTTTTTTTGTTTCTTTGATATATAGAATAGGCACACATACACATGCATTGCATCCGTGTGACATATGAACCGTTCATGAACATTTCACTAAGCATTTTCAAAAGAAAATATGAAAAATAATAACAAGATGAACTTTCTTTTGAAATCAATCAAAATTGATAAAAAAAAAATGAAGCATGACTATAGGCGAGATAGCATCAAACCCAGAACAGTTTGGGTTGGCGATTCAAGCGTGAGAAGAGAGAAGATAATGAAAAGGATTATGTTAAGGTTGAGTAGCTTGTGGAGCCTAATAATTTGAAGAAGGGCCACTTAACTGAGAAATTGACCATAGGGATGGATAAAGTTACCGCAAACACGGGTGGCAAACCCGAAGGTTCAAATGATATTAGTGAGGTGATAGTGTTTGGAAATACTGCTGTTGAAGCAAATGTGGATGCTCTTGGAAATCTGATAAATTAAAAATCATCTGTGACACTCCAATTGAGACCAAAGGTGGGTCAAGTCTAGTTTGGTAATTTAGTCATGTTAAGTAGGAGTCAAGTGTCAAGTCCAGTCAAGTCTTTGAGTCAGTCGGTTATCGAGTTAATTTTTCAAGTCTCTTCTTATCGAGTCGAGTGATGTAATCCTCTTTCTCTACTAGTTGAATAAAATCTCATTTCGCTTGATTCAGTGTGTTAAGCCGTGAATGAATGGATCATTAAGCAAAAAAAGAAAAAAAAATTACTTTTTCAAATGATCATGGAAAATACTTTGTTAATAAATCTTTGCATTGAAAATGATCCCCAAGCGATCAAAGCAAATTTTGTGCCAAAACCAAGGAAGAGTAGAGAATTAATTAGCTTTACTTTAAGAATTTAAAGATACTCTTGCTCAATCTTGAAAAGATGAACTCGGAACTTGAAGCTTGCTCACCATCCCCTTTTCTCAAATACCAAGCCTAAAAGATGAGCCCAACCAGTCCAAAGCCATAACTTGGTCCTTGAAGGTAGCCAAATGTTTCAATGAACTTCTTCTTCCAAAAAAAGAGAAAACAAAGAGCTCGCTAGGATGAAAACCCGGAAGGACGCCTAGGCTTTAGAGCACAAAAAAAAAAAAAGAAGAAGAAAAAGAAAAAGAAGAAAGAGCTCGCTAGGATGAAAACCCGGAAGGGCGCCTAGGCAAAAGTTAGAGCACAAATAAAATGCGTGTTGATTTCAAAAATCCTAAACCTAGCCAGTC
Source organism: Hydrangea macrophylla (assembly GCA_033977485.1). Taxonomy (NCBI): domain Eukaryota; kingdom Viridiplantae; phylum Streptophyta; class Magnoliopsida; order Cornales; family Hydrangeaceae; genus Hydrangea; species Hydrangea macrophylla. The sequence goes on along the minus strand of CM066982.1, from coordinate 92,866,656 downwards.
AAAATCATGGAAGGAAAGAGAAAAGAAAAGGCAGATAATAGATAAGATTAAGAATTCTTGAGCACTTCAAAGTAGATCATTAGCACATGAATTACCTCAAGGCTTGGTGTTGTTCTAAACAAAGAAAAGAAATTAAAAATAAAAAGAGAGACTAGTCAGCTTCAAAATCTTCGTGAGAGGCTCAAATGCTAAGTGAGCCTAAACCAATGCAAAGATATCTTTGAAAAAAAACAAAGATTTGAAGGACTGATATTACTTTGTGAATATGAATAAAACATGATGAGAGTTGTAAAAGATTAACTGGCTAGCGAAAAGGTTAAAGAATCAACCATCAAATAAAAAAGAAGAAAAGAAAAGAGAAAAGAGAATAAAGAAAAAAGTAGTTCATCATGCTACACAAGGGCTACCACAAGTGACATGCACTCCCTAGGCCTAAATGGCAACATGGCTCGAAAAGCCCACCAATTCTTGAAGCCTAATTCTGTCAAGACCTCCAGAATACTTGAACTACGCTCGACCTGATTCCCACTCGGGGATACGTAGGCAACCTATCTGGTTCGGTCACCACCATCGTCATAATATGGTGTGCTCTTTCAGGCCTTGGCCATATTACCTTGGACCTGATTCCTATTCGGGGATAAGTTGAATCCTTTGCACATGTGCTTGTGATCTTTTAAAACTAGGAGCAAACTTGTATTTCCCTAGGACCACATATGTATTGCCAAACTAGGGGCAAACAGAGTTTGCCAATCAGCATTGGGACATCACCCTTCAGCCCATCAGATTCATGATGATTACCTCTAGACTGGGAGTAAATGCATTACAAGCATCCTGTACAAACATGTTCTCAAGGCCCTTGGGATGAGCCTATTTCCCCTTAAGATTAGGGGAAAACTTCATTTGCTGAAAGCCCCAGTTTACCCTAGAAGCGAGCCCCAAGTCTCTTTCAAACTAGGGGCAAACTCTGTTTGCCAAATGCAAGTTCTCAAGTCACCAAGTTTGTTTTGAAACGCTTTGAAATGGAGTGTCTTTTATTCTATAAGCTAAAGCACTAATTTGAAGCATACTCTAGATAGGCAAAGAATTCAATAAAGGGAAAGTTTTCAAAATTTTGATTTATCAGCAAAGTACTACCATTTGTAAGATAATGAATAAATGAAAGGTGAGATGATACATTATTCACGATGAAAGCACATTGATTCATAATGAATGTAGAATTTCCGTCAGTCATCTTGAGTAACTAGCTTTGTCAGGTCTATCCTCCTTTGATGAGTCAATAATAGTCTCAAATGTGTGGGTTTAAGATGATGAATGAAGATTTGAAAAGTCTCCATAAGCATCCCACGAGCAATGCAAGAAGGAGTTTTAAACACTATCACAACACAATGCTAAAAGTGGAAATATGAGAATGGTCCAAGACTAGGGGCAAATGTGACTTCCCTCTTTTGACACAATCATTACGTTTCTTCCAAATGGTCTGCAAGTGCAAAAAATCATGCTTTCAAGAGACTACTAGGACAGCACAGATCCCGTTAGCTCCGTTCAAATTCTTTGAGTCCGAAGACTCCCCGTTTTGTAAAATCAATTCTTTGAGTCCGTGGATTCCCTGTTTTTGTAAAATCAATTCTTTAAGTACGAGGACTCCCCATTTTTGTAAAATCATTTCTTTGAGTCTGTGAACTCCCCGTTTTGTAAAATCAATTCTTTAAGTCCGAGGACTCTCCGTTTTTGTAAAATCATTTCTTTGAGTCCGTGAACTCCTTGTTTTTGTAAAATCATTTCTTTGAGTCCGTGAACTCCCTATTTTTGTAAAATCATTTCTTTGAGTTCGAGGACTACCCATTTTTTGTAAAACCATTTCTTTGAGTCCGAGGACTACCCATTTTTGTAAAACCATTTCTTTGAGTTCGAGGACTACCTATTTTTTTTTAAAACCATTTCTTTGAGTCCGAGGACTACCCATTTGTATAAAAGTAAAGTTTGTTGGGTCTGTATGACTCCGTTTGTGTAAAAAAGTGAATTTGTTGAGTCCGTGTGACTTTGTTTGAATAAAGAAATAAAATTTCGAGTCCGCATGACTCCGTCTTTGTGAATATATGAATGTTTTGAGTCCGTGTGACTTAGTTTGAATAACAAAATGAAATTTCGAGTCCGCGTGACTCTGTCTTTGTGAAATATAAAATTTTGAGTCCGCGTGACTCCGTTTGCGTAAATTGTGAATTTGTTGAGTCCGTGTGACTCTGTTTGTGAAAAATGTGAATTTGTTGGGTCCGTGGGACTCTATTTATGTAAAATACTGAGTTCTCGAGTCCGCATGACTCTGTCTTTTTTAAAAAAAATATATGAATTTTGTAGTCTGTATGACTTCGTGTTTATAGAATGTGAATTTTTGAGTCCGTATGAATCCGTGTTTGAGAAATGTGAAAATTTTCAAGATCGTATGACTCTCCTTTGTAAAATGTGAATTAGTGCGACTTTCCTTTGGAAATAGGAATTGTTTCAAGTTGAATCAACTCTGAACTCTGGATTTTGAGAAATTGAATTTGTTTGAGTCTAATTGACTCCTGATTCATGAGTTTGAACTAAATTGAGTCTGATTGACTCCCAATTCTGTGAGACTAAAATTCTTTGAGTCTGATTGACTCCAATTTTGTGAAACAGGAATTCTTTGAGTCTGATTGACTTTTGAATTGGTGAAATAGAAAGATTGAATTCCAATTTTAGAATATGAAACTAAAATGAGTCTGATTGACTCCATATTTTGAAAAGTTGAATTGAATTGAATTGAATCTGACTAACTTCTGATTTTAGAATTTGAATAAAATTGAGTCTGATCGACTCCGATGAACTGATTTGAACTGATTGACTCCTAATTTCAGAAATTGAATTGAATTGAATTAAATTGAAGTCTAATTTGACTCTCGATTTTTGGGGATTGAAATAAATTGAGTCTGATTTAACTCCTTATTTTGAAAATTAAAATTTCTTTGTTGAGTCAAAATTGACTCTGATTAAATTTTTTTTGAAATGTTATAAATTAACCCTCGATTTTGAATAGGAAATTCTTTGAGTCCGTGTGACTCCATTTGTATAAAAAGTGAATTTTTGTTGAGTCCGTGTGACTCCGTGAATTTCATTGAGTCCGAGTGACTCTATTGTCGAAAAATACAAATTTTGAGTCCGAATAACTCCGTGGTTGTAAAATGCGAGTTTTTGAGTCCTAGCGACTCCGTTATTGAGGAAATGTGGGTCCATGGATCCGAATGACTCTTCTGTTTTAAAATGTGAATCTATTGACTCCTTGTATAAGAAAATTGAATTTTTGGGTCCACGTGACTCGCTTTGAATTTGTGAGTCTGCTTAACTCCGAATTTTGTTGGAATTAAATTCTTTGAGTCTAACCGACTCCGAACTTTCGAAAGTTTTGGGCTAAAATGGATCTAACTATCGCTAGATTTTAATGTTAAATTAAGTTGAAACTGATTGGTTCCCGATTGCGGAAATTAAAATCATTAAGTTCGTCTGACTCCCGATTCATGAAAGTCTAACTTAGCACCTGAGTTTAGAAATTGAATTGAATTGAGTTTGATTGACTCCTAATTCTAGAAAAATTCATTTGAGTCTGATTGACTCCAGATTTTAGAGTTTTGAATAGAATTGGGTCTAATTAACTCTGTTTTTTAATTTGAAATTCTTTGAGTCTGATCGACTCCCAATTTTAGATTTGAGTCTGATTGACTCTCGTTGTTGTGAAATAGAATCCGATTCGAGTCCAATTAACTCCCGTTCTAGAAAATTGAAATGGTTTTGAGTCTGATTGACCCCGAATACAGAGCAAACATATTCGACGAGGCCGAAGGGTTGCGGATCATTGTGAGAAAACATATCCGACGGGGCCGAAAGGTTGCGGATTTTTCAGAGCACACTCACTCGACACCAAGGTATAAGGCGCGAAGTGCATCTCAGTCGATCAGATGATTCTTGGAAGACACTGGAGTATAAGGCGCGAAGCGCATCTCAGTCTTTCAAAAAGCGTGGTTCCTGATTTGACACCGGAGTATAAGGCGCGAAGCGCATCTCAATCGATCAGATGATTCTTGGAAGACACTTGAGTATAAGGCACAAAGCGCATCTCTATCTTTCAAAAAGCGTGGTTTCTGATTTGACACCAGAGTATCAGGCGCGAAGCGCATCTCAGTCGATCAGATGATTCTTGGAAGACACTGGAGTATAAGGCACGAAGCGCATCTCAGTCTTTCAAAAAGCGTGGTTCCTGATTTGACACCAGAGTATAAGGCGCGAAGCGCATCTCAGTCGATCAGATGATTCTTGGAAGACACTGGAGTATAAGGCGCGAAGCGCATCTCAGTCTTTCAAAAAGCGTGGTTCCTGATTTGACACCGGAGTATAAGGCGCGAAGCGCATCTCAATCGATCAGATGATTCTTGGAAGACACTGGAGTATAAGGCGCAAAACGCATCTCTATCTTTCAAAAAGCGTGGTTTCTGATTTGACACCAGAGTATCAGGCGCGAAGCGCATCTCAGTCGATCAGATGTAACGCCCTGTATTTTATTATCATTAATAAATAAATATTGCATTTTATTTCCATGAGTAGTTGATTTAATTTCTATTTATAAATAATTATCTGGGGCCAAACCGTAATATTTGAAAATATAGAAAACATTTTCTATGGTTTCAAAATCGATATCTATATTTTTGTATAAACCGGGAATTTATTTCCTACGCTAATATGATTTCTGTATTTTTATATCAACCGTAAAATACCAGTTTATGTTTTAATCTGCGTCTATACCGCGACTTGGGTGTGGGAGCACGTGAGCTCAACCACACCGTGCGATTTCCGGTAGTTGCTTGGAGCCCAAAATAGTGAAATTATATATACGTTGCTCTCTCTCTCTCAATCACACAGTCTCTCATCTCTCACTCTCTGCTTCTCTCATTCTCTCTCAATCTCTCTCAATTCCCTCAAGAACACACACATACATACATAGCTATATATATATATATATATCTCAAGATCACAAACGGAGGAAGAAATTATTGGACGACGGATACTACGGTGGAATTATCATTCTCAAATTCTCAGTATTAAACACCTCAGTGAGTATTATAAACTCACTCGCCACATATATATATATGTATAATTCAGTGTATATGTGTGTATATATGTGTATATATGTGTGATACACCATGGAAGCTTAAAAATGGAGTTTTGTAAAAGTTAACCAAAATCAATTCTGTAAATTGGGAATGAAAGATCTTAGTCCCAATAAGCTGTGGTTCGAATCCTACGCAGTAATTCATCCGTATCGCGACGAACGGTTGATTTAAAGTTTTGACACCCTTACTTTAATCGCGAATATCTAGAGATACAATCCGTATTAGTTAAAATTGATAGCGTATTTGTAATCTACGCAGAAAATTGAAGAGAACCATATGTTACTTGTCCTGGTACGATCAGATTCTGAAAATGGGTAAAATGCAGTTTTGAAATTGAAAATAGGGGAAAAACGAGGAAGATGATGAAACTGCAAGAACTCACGCGCGCGACCCGCTCGCGCGAGGCTCGCTCGCGCGGCCCGCTCGCTCGAAACATCCCGCCCTTCGCTCGCGCGGACCGCTCGCGCGATCCGTCCTCCCCCTTCGCTCGCGCGACATCACCTCTCCCTCGCTCGCACGATCCGCTCGCGCGAGGTGGCAGTTTTGAGCAGTTTCTGTATTTTTGTATAAGGGACTATTTGGAAAATGTTTTGAGAAATTTCAAGGAACTGTTTGGCAAATTTACTGTTTCATAGGCTCACTGTTAGAAATTTGACTTGTAAGAATGTTTAAGACCGAAACTTATGCTCGTACGATTATCCGGTTTTGTGAGTAAGTAATGGTGTTATTTATGGAACATTGACATACATATTAGGGTCGAGGTTATGTCAACATACATGTGTGTGAGAAACCGTGAAAAGAGTAAAGGGTGGCGGTTTGGTGTGCGACCTCAATATCGATCGGATAGTATTCCTGGTATTGGAGGCGACAGTGTTGCTTATGACTTAGATATTGATCGGATAGTATTCCTGGTATCTAAGGCGCGCGTTGCGGATATTGATCGGATAATATTCCTGATATCCGAAGCGATGGTGATAATGTCGTGTACGACTTAGATATCGATCGGATAGTATTCCTGGTATCTAAGGCGCGCGTTTCGGATATTGATCGGATAGTATTCCTGATATCCGGAGCGATGGTCGGTTGTGATCGGCTTAGATATCGATTGGATAGTATTCCTGGTATCTGAGGTAGTAGTGTGGTGTGTGACTTCAATACTGATCGGATAGTATTCCTGGTATTGGAGGCAATAGTGTAGCGTGTGAATTGGATGACTGAGTAGTTATTACTCCTGGTATCTAAGATGATGTGTTGGTTGAATTGGGTTATTTTAAAGAAAAGAATTGGCAAGATAAGATATTACACAATTCATGTACAATTGCATATTTATTTCTTACTATTTTCCCCCGTGATATATGTTGAAATTGGAACCTTGAATATATTACTGTTAATGTTAATTTATACCTTTGTTTTATATGCTTATATATGTATAAATTGCGAGCACTTGTTTATTTTACTCACCAGCTTTCATAAGCTGACGGCGTCGATGCGTCCTGGACTCTATGTCCAGATTTTCCAGGTCAGGAGCAGCCAGAGTTCATTGACTATGCTAGTTAGATGACCGGAGGTGTTCCAGAAGAGCTGTTTTATTTTCCTTATGTCTTTCCTTTCAGAGTTGTAATAAACCTTGTTAGAATTTGAATAAGGGCGTTTGTGCCTAAGACCTCGACCCATGTAATAGTTAGTAAGTTTTTAATTCTGGAGCTTATGTTTATTAGTATCCTTTCTTTTAGAAATGTTGTTAAGTTATTTGTTGCAGGGACAATTGGTCATACTCACTTGTCACGACTTAAGGAAATTAAATGCTTTCCTGTATTATGCTACGTCGGGGCGTGACATCAGATGATTCTTGGAAGACAATAGAGTATAAGGCACGAAGCGCATCTCAGTCTTTCAAAAAGCGTGGTTCCTGATTTGACACCGGAGTATAAGGCGCGAAGCTCATCTCAGTCGATCAGATGATTCTTGGAAGACACTGGAGTATAAGGTGCGAAGCGCATCTCAGTCTTTCAAAAAGCGTGGTTCCTGATTTGATACCGGAGTATAAGGCGCGAAGCGCATCTCAATCGATCAGATGATTCTTGGAAGACACTGGAGTATAAGGCGCAAAGCGCATCTCTATCTTTCAAAAAGCGTGGTTTCTGATTTGACACCAGAGTATCAGGCGCGAAGCGCATCTCAGTCGATCAGATGATTCTTGGAAGACACTGGAGTATAAGGCACGAAGCGCATCTCAGTCTTTCAAAAAGCGTGGTTCCTGATTTGACACCGGAGTATAAGGCGCGAAGCGCATATCAATCGATCAGATGATTCTTGGAAGACACTGGAGTATATGGCGCAAAGCGCATCTCAGTCGATCAGATGATTCTTGGAAGATACTGGAGTATAAGGCGCGAAGTGCATCTCAGTCTTTCAAAAAGCGTGGTTCCTGATTTGACACTGGAGTATAAGGCACGAAGCGCATCTCAGTCGATCAGATGATTCTTGGAAGACACTGGAGTATATGGCGCGAAGCGCATCTTAGTCTTTCAAAAAGCGTGGTTTCTGATTTGACACCGGAGTATAAGGCACGAAGCGCATATCAGTCGATCAGATGATTCTTGGAAGACACTGGAGTATAAGGCGCGAAGCGCATCTCAGTCTTTCAAAAAGCGTAGTTCCTGATTTGACACCAGGGTATAAGGCGCGAAGCGCATCTCAGTCGATCAGATGAGTCTTGGAAGACACTGGAGTATAAGGCGCGAAGCGCATCTCAGTCTTGCAAAAAGCGTGGTTCCTGATTTGATGCCAGGGTATAAGGCGCGAAGCGCATCTCAGTCGATCAGATGATTCTTGGAAGACACTGGAGTATAAGGCGCGAAGCGCATCTCAGTCTTTCAAAAAGCGTGGTTCCTGATTTGACACCGGAGTATAAGGCGTGAAGCGCATCTCAGTCGATCAGATGATTCTTGGAAGACACTGGAGAATAAGGCGCGAAGCGCATCTCAGTCTTTCAAAAAGCGTGGTTCCTGATTTGACACCAGGTTATAAGGCGCGAAGCGCATCTCAATCGATCAGATGATTCTTGGAAGACACTGGAGTATAAGGCGCGAAGCGCATCTCAGTCTTTCAAAAAGCGTAGTTCCTGATTTGACACCAGGGTATAAGGCGCGAAGCGCATCTCAGTCGATCAGATGAGTCTTGGAAGACACTGGAGTATAAGGCGCGAAGCGCATCTCAGTCGATCAGATGATTCTTGGAAGACACTGGAGTATAAGGCGCGAAGCGCATCTCAGTCTTTCAAAAAGCGTGGTTCCTGATTTGACACCGGAGTATAAGGCGCGAAGCGCATCTCAGTCGATTAGATGATTCTTGGAAGACACTGGAGAATAAGGCGCGAAGCGCATCTCAGTCTTTCAAAAAGCGTGGTTCCTGATTTGACACCAGGTTATAAGGCGCGAAGCGCATCTCAGTCGATCAGATGATTCTTGGAAGACACAGGAGTATAAGGCGCGAAGCGCATCTCAGTCTTTCGGAAAGCGTAGTTCCTAATTCGACGCCAAGGTATATGGCGCGAAGCGCATTCTAGTCGATTAGATGACTCCTGAAGAATGTCAGGGAATTAAGCATAGGAAGCGCATCTATGACAGTTGTGACTTTCCCAGAATAGAATGACATCATAAGTAGAATGGCATAGGGTGCATTTTTGATACTAAGAAAGAACAATATGCTGCTGTGACATTATATGGAGCACGAGATTGCTTGAGCACGTGCATCACGATAAGATAGGTGCATCATCCGTATGACTATTTGCGCTTGTGTGTGTTTGACCCTTACCTGAACTACGTCTTGGTCTGATTCCTGACGGGATACGTAGGCAGCTCACCGTTGAGCACGACCAGCATGAACCCTTGCCGCGCGCATGTTCTCTTTTTACAACGCATTTTGTTTTTTTACCTAAATCCGACAGTTTGGTCAAAGGCTTGTCTTCACACAAGCTTCGACATTCACTTGTGAAACGCGTTGCTCCACAAGTTCTATCGAAGAGGGGCAAACTGTAGACACCCCAATTTTGACCAAACGTCGAATTTAGGAGAGTGTCACCTCCAAGTCCAATGATGATAATGACCGAAAGATTTGAAGTATTCCAAATTCTTCAGAAAGTTCTCCAATCGCGATAAAATTTGCACAGGAAAAGAAAAATACTAGGTGTTCAGGAAAATTCGAGTATAAGACACTATTTTCGGAAAAATAAACTTTTTAGAAGAAAAAGAAAGAAAAGAACAGGTGAAAAAGATGAAATTTGCTAAAACGCGGAACTTGGAAGTATTACCGGCACTCGATAAGTGCCGTGCGGCACTCACCAACTGCCGTTACGGCACTCATCAACTGTCGCCAACATTTTCTGACTGCCGTTTGCTTTTAAACTCCGTATTTTGTGGTACAATACGTATATGTATGCGGATAAAAACAAAAACTGATAAAGTAAGGCTGACTAAAACGCGGCCATTAATAATTTTCCGCGGCTCTCAATAAGTGCCGCGCGGCAGTCATGGAATGCCGCCACGGCATTCACGGAGTACCGTTGCGGCATCCACTGACTGCCGCAAGAGATTTTTGACTGTCGCCCTGTGCAGCAGTCTGTCTATTTTCAGGAAGTACGTATTACACCACTAAATGATACATTTACACTTGTCTTTTACTCCGAATTTACTGAAAATACCTGGGTCATTTTGTCTATAAAAGAAGAGGGATCTTCCATGGGATGAAGGGGAGAGATATACTATAATGGACCAAGAGAAAAAAGAATATTGGGGGAATTTGAGAGGAATTTAGGAGAACTTTTGAGAGAAGAACATTTGGGTAGAAGAGAGAACATTGGGAGAAGAACTTGAAAGAAGAGTTTGGGAGTCTTCAAAATATAGAAGTTTGAGGATAGTTGGGGGTGATACTCTACTCTTGTTAGTTTTCTTTTATGGATTTAGAGCACTTACTCTCTTAGTTTTCTTGATTTCATTTCTTCTTTTTGTTTATACTTTTCTCTTGAGATTCTTGGAGATTTTCAATATCTCTCTTGAAAGCTCTTGAGTTTGATCTTTTGAATCTCATGTAAGCTTATGCTTCACATGGGAGCCAAAGTTTGATCATTACTTCACTTTTGTAAACAAATAGATAGATCCAAGTCCATATTCATGACTTGGATTCTCTAACTTGGAATTTCATGGGATCTTCTCTATATCCTCTTGAAGTTCATGAGCTAGTTCTTTGATTCTTCTTCTTTTTTTCTTGTTTATGCTCTTCTCTTGAGACTCTTGGGGATCTTCCATATCTCACTTGAATCTCACGAGTTTGATCTTTTAGTCTCATGTAAGCTTATGATTCACATGAGATTTAAAGTTGATAATCATTTTATTAAGAACAAGTAGATGAATCCAAACCCCTACCATGGTTTGGGTCCTCTAAGCTTGAGTTTTCATGGAGTCTCCTTATATTCCTTGAAAACTCATGAGTTTTAGTCATGTCTTGATCTCCAATGACCATCAAAGGGTAGGAGAAGTGGTTTGGATTAAACCCAACTTCATTGTTTAATAGTTGGGGTTAACAAATAAAAGTTGAACTTGACAAATGAAAACAGTGAGTTCACAAACTGTTTTTGATCAAAGATTTTTGGTTTCAAATCTAACCGTTGGAATCAAGTGAAACCAACGGGAAAATGTCACCAACTCAAAGTTCTACCACTGTAATTTTTTTTTAAGGAGATTTCATGTTTAAAGTGGTTTGGTCATGAGTTTTGTGAAGTTACTACAATCTGTCCAGAGTTTCAGAACAACAACACCCTTTTGAAATAAGCAAATCAGAACCTTAATCAAGTATTTGTGACCCAAAATAATTTTTTCTAAGTAGATTAATGTGTTAGGAAGCTACCCTAAAAAGAACAAAGTATTTATGATCTTTTTGCTATTTTTAAAAAATCAAACAAAATCTTTGGACAGAGAGTTGTACATCTCTGAGTGATGTCTGGTGTTTGTCCTTTTCCCAGAGATCTAACGATTGAAACTTTGATTTTCTTTTTGATTTGGAAACTAGACTTACAGAGGCATCTTGTGTCCAAAAACCATCAAAATCAAACCACGGGAAGCATGACTTTTATTTTCTTAAAGTTCTGGTCTGCTCCTTGCAATTTTCAGAATTTTTTATGACAAATTTGACCAACTTTGTAAATAATGGTCCAAATGACTTTTCTATGACCTAGGGCTCAAACCATGTTTTAATAATGATTAGTTAAGCTTGAATTCAAAGTTTAAGTGATCTAAATCACTGATTATTTCATAATTTATTCTTGTTCATGAACATATTCATCCATGTGGTTTGATGCTTGTAATTAGGACTTGTTTGCTTTAGATTTAATTACATTTGATAGATTTAAGCTAGAAGTCTAGGATTGTTATTTAAGATCCAACTTTATATATTGTATATCATGTGGACTAACCCTTTGTTTTGTAGCGCTATTAAGGTATGATTTCTTAAACTCCTCTTAATTTATTTTTATTTCTTGATTTTATCGATTTTCTTGACCTTTATGCGCGACACATTAGAATTAAGATTTTGCCTTAAATGTATATATGTGGATTAGAGACTCTTTTCCTAGGTTTTATTTAATCGCATGCATTGCATGTTTAATATTCGCGGCTGGATCCCGGGTAAGTTCTCTTATTTTTTTTATTGCATATCATATTGCTTGCTACTTAAATTACGTGGCTTTTGAATGATATTTTGTAAATTGGTAATTTTACACCATTTTGACATGTTTGTGTAATGTATACGTATATCTATGTATTAGTTGAGGGCATGCTTGGATTAGTAATTCAATTAAAAGGATGTTGAGTAGAGGTCTATCGCGAGATAGGATGAGAAGGGGTGTTTTAGTCCGATGGGCTCTTTCCCTTCTCATTCCATAATCCCCGGACCTAGTTAATCTTTGGTTTCGCAAAAGATCAGTTGCTTTAAAATGGTTTCTTAATTTTCCTTCTAAAAATTAAGTGGCGACTCATTTGTTCTGAAATTTAAAGGAATTTTAAAAGAAAAAGCTATGGGTAAGAAAAATGCGATATCCACAGTACCGCAGCAGCATTCAATGAATGCCGCGTCGGCATTCAGTGAGTGCCGTTCCGGCACTCAGTGGGTGCCGCTTCCATCTCCATTGAGTGCCGCATTTTTGGTAGTCAGCTGTAATACAACACGTTTTGTACCCTCAAAAACATCCAAAATTAGGGTTTTTGGCTTGAAAATACCAAAATAACCCTCTAAGATTTGCTTATAAATAGTGGGTGAATACTCCATTACAAGGGATCCTTTTTTGAGGGACTACTACTATACATTTTTGGGAGAGGGGAATTTCAAGGACAAAACAAAAAGAATTTTGGGAAAAGTGAGTTTTTGAAAGTTTGAAGAAGAGCTTGGAAGATCTTAAAACTATAGAAGTTTGAGGATAGTTGGAGGTGATACTCTACTCTTGTTAGTTTTCTTTTGTGGATTTAGAGCACTTGCTCTCTTAGTTTTCTTTATTTCATTCCTTCTTGTTGTTTTTGCTTTTCTCTTGAGGTTCTTGGAGATCTTCAATATCTCTCTTGAAAGCTCTTGAGTTTGATCTTTTGATTCCATGTACGCTTATGCTTCATATGGAAGCCAAAGTTTGATCATCAATTATAAACAAATAAATGGATCCAAGTCCATACTCATAACTTGGATTCTCTAACTTGGAATTTCATGGGATCTTCTCTATATCCTCTTGAAGTTCATGAGCTAGTTCTTTGATTCTTATTTTCTTTTTCTTTTTTTCTTGTTTATGCTCTTGTCTTGAGACTCTTGGGGATCTTCCATATCTCACTTGAATCTCATGAGTTTGAGCTTTTAGTCTCATGTAAGCTTATGATTCACATGAGATTTAAAGTTGATCATCATTTTATTAAGAACAAGTAAATGAATCCAAACCCCTACCATGGTTTGGGTTCTCTAACTTGGAATTTTCATAGAATCTCCTTTATATTCCTTGAAAACTCATGAGTACTAGTCATGTCTCTAGTCTCCAATGACCATCAAATGGTAGGAGAAATAGTTTGGTTCATGCCTAACTTCATGGCTTAGTAGTTGGAGTTAACAAATAAAAGTTGAACTTAACAATGAAATAGTGGGTTCATAAACTGTTTTTGATAAAAAAAATTTAGTTAAACATCGAACCGTTGGTACTGAATGAAACCAACGGGAAAGTGTTTATAACTCAAAGTTCTACCACTATAATTTTTGTTTTAGTAGGACCTCATGGATGACATGGTTTGGTCATAGGTTTTGTGAGACAACCATATTCTGTCCAGAGTTTCAGAACAGAAAATCAGTTTCAAAATGAGTAAATCAGAACCTTAATTAAGCATTCTTGACTCTAAATAAATTTTTCTGGGTAGCTCAATGTATTAGGAGGATATCCTAAAAAGATCAAAGTGTTTCTGATTTTTTTTTTACTATTTTTAAAAAATCGTACAAAATCTCTGGACAGAGATTTGTAAATCTCTGAGTGATGTCTGGTTTTTGTCCGTTTCCCAGAGATCTAACCGTTGAATCTTTGATTTTCTTTTTGGGATGGAAACAAGACACACAGAGGCATCTTGTGTCCAAAAATCATCAAGATCAAACCATGGGAAGCATGCTTTTTATTTTCTTGAAGTTCTGGTCTGCTCTCTGCAATTTTTAGAATTTTATGACAGATTTGACCAACTTTGTAAATAATGGTCCAAATGACTTTTCTATGACCTACGGCTCAAACCATGTTTTAATAATGATTAGTTAAGCTTGAATTCAAAGTTTAAGTGATCTAAATCACTGAGTATTTCATAATTTATTCTTGTTCATGTACATATTCATCCATGTGGCTTGATGCTTGTAATTAGGACTTGTTTGCTTTAGATTTAATTACATTTGATAGATTTAAGCTATAAGTCTAGGATTGTTATTTAAGATCCAACTTTATAGCTTGTATATCATGTGGACTAACCCTTTATTTTGTAGCGCTATTAAGGTGTGATTTCTTGAAGTCCTCTTTAGTTTATTTTAATTTCTTGATTTTATCGATTTTTTAACTTAATGCGCGACACCTTAGAATTAGGTTTTGCCTTATGTGTATATGTGATTAGAGACCTTTTTCTTAGGATCGTTCTATTCGTATGCATTGCACGTTAAATATTCGCAGCGTGGATCCCGGGTAAGTTCTATAGTTCCCTATTTGCATATCATATTGCTTGCTATTTGAATTATGTGATTTTTGAATGATATTTTATCACTTGCAATCTTACACCCTTTAGACATGCTTTTGTAATGTATATTTATACATATGTATGAGTTGAGGACATGCTTAGATTACTAATTCGATTAAAAGGATATTAAGTAAAGGCCTATCGCGAGATAGGATGAGAGGGGGTGTTTTAGTCCGATGGGCTCCTTCCCCTCTCATTCCATAATCCCCGGACCTAGAAAATCTCTGGTTTCTTAAAAGATCAGTTTTCTTTAAAATGGTTTCTTAATTTTCCTTTTAAAATTAAATGGCGACTCTTGGTATGAAATTTGGAAAATGTTTTAAAATTAAAAAATCGTGGGCCCAAATGCCGGTATCCACAATCTGGCGACTCTGTTGGGGATCGAACCCAGAATCTCTAGTTTCGCTTACCAGGTTTTTGATTTTGGATTCACTCAAGGATTAGACTTGAAAGTATCGTTTTAATCAAATTAATTAATTTTTGTGTGCCTGTTGCATTACACTTGCATGTTTAGCCAGTCGATTGTACAAAACTATGACCTTGGAGACTCGGGGCAATCCGGTCGGTCAAGTTATCATAGGACTGTGTAATCACCCTATCAGATGTGTGTCAAGGGTTTCTTATTTGACCAAAATCCAGCCTTTGCATGATAGCTTCTGTAGAACCTTTTAAAGTTAGGAAATTAATTCTTGATTAGGATTATGTGCTAGGGAGTTTTGTATGCCCGAAAGGGATTACTTGAGATGATGACGATACTTGCTTGATGAAATATCTGTAACCTCTTAATCACTTTTGAGCAATTCCTCTTCATGTCCTATGACATTCGAGAACATGCTGAATCTTGATTATATGATTACATTTCTTATATCATGTTTAGCTAAGCGTCATTGACCTTGTATGTATCCAAATTCATGAAAAGTACGGTGATAAGCCAATTATGTGATCTTTCTACCCAAAGAATTTTAAATCCATATTTGAAAGAAAAACAGATTTTTGCCATCTTTTTTCAAAGTTTTCAATCGCTCTTTCAAAAATCTTTGGAGTTCAGTTTTTTAAGATTCCAAGTCAACCTTTGTTGAGGTATATTTTCACATTCTCATCTTTGAAGGGAGAACCCAAAATTCTCGGGAGTTATGTTTGAAAAGTTTCGCCAACTAAAGAAATGTTTTTTTTCAAATGAATTTCAAAGCAAAGTTTCAATCCAATCATCTTTTGTTGAGAAATGTTTTTTTGCCTTCAAAAGAAAAAATCTAAAATTCTTGAGAATTTGAAAGATCCCATCATCTAGAGAAATGCTTTTCAAATGAATTTTAAAATTTTTAAAAATTTTCAATTTTTGAAGGGGTAATGAGGATCACAATGAAAAGAGAAATCGGCACACTTGACATGAATGAGGATTTTATGTGCCTTATGTGCCTTATGTGTTAGGGTTAGGATTTTCTCTTCTTTTTGCATATAGAATAGGCGCGCACACACACACACACATGCATTGCATCTGTGTGACATATGAACCATTCATGAACATTTTGCTAAGCATTTGTAAAAGAAAATGTGAAAATAATAACAAAATGAAAATTCTTTTGAAATCAATCAAAATTGATTAAAAATGAAACATGACTGTAGGCGAGATAACATCAAACCCAGAACAGTTTGGGTTAGTAGTGCAAGCGTGAGATTAGTTAGAAGAGAAAAGATAATGAAAAGGATTATGTTGAGGTTGATTAGTTTGTGGAGCCTAATGATTGGAAGAAGGGCCATTTAACTGAGAAATTGGTCATAGGGACGGATAATGTTTCCGCAAACATGGGTGGAGAACCCAAAGCTTCAAATGGTGCTAGTGAGGTGACAATGTTTGTGAATGCTGCTGCTGAAGTGAATGTGGATGCTCTTGGAAATAATAAATTCAAAATCATCCGTGACACTCCAATTGAGACCAAATCAAGTCTAGTCGTGTTAAGTTGGAGTCAAGTGTCAATGTCAAGTTGTATTTTGTCAGTCTTCCATCGAGTATTATTGTCAAGTCTTTATCAAGTCAATCGAGTTAGGTGGTGTAATCCGCTGCTAGTTGAATAAAATCCCTTTCTGCTTGATTCAGTGTGCCAAGTCGTGAATGTATGGATCATTAAGCCAAGAAAAGGGGAAAGAAGAAAGAAAAAAAATCACTTTTTCAAATAATCATGGAAACACTCTGTTAATAAATTTTTGCATTGAAAAGGATCCCCAAGTGATCAAAGCAAATTTTGTGCCAAAACCAAGGAGGAGTAGAGAATTGATTAGCTTTACTTTAAGAATTTAAATGTACTATTTCTCAATCTTGAAAAGATGAACTTGGAACATCTTGAGGCTTGCTCACCACCCTCTTTTTTTTCCTCAAATACCAAGCCTAAAAGATGAGCCCAACCAGTCCATAGCCATAAACTTTGTCCTTGATGGTAGCTAGATATTTTAAATGAACTTCTTCTTCCAAACAAAAAAAGAGAAAAAGAAAGAAGCTCGCTAGGATGAAAACCCGAAAGGGCGCCTAGGCAAAAGTTAGAGCACAAAAAAGAAGAAGAAAAAGAAAAAGAAAAAGAAAAAAGGAGCACGCTAGGATGAAAACCCGAAAGGACGCCTAGGCAAAAGTTAGAGCAAAAAAAATAAAGTGCGTGTTGATTTCAAATCCTAATCCTAACCAGTCAAAATCATGGAGAGAATAAGAGATATTAAGGTAGAGAAAAGAAAGGAAAGAGAAAAGAGAAAGGAGAGAATAAATAAGATTGAGAATTCTTGAACACTTCAAAGTACATTATTGGCACATGAATTATCTTAAGTCTTTGAGTTGTTCTAAACAAAGAAAAGAAATTGGAAATAAAAAGAGAGACTTATCAGCTTCAAAATTTTCGTGAGAAGCTCAAACGCTAAGTGAGCCTAAAACAATACAGAGATATCTTTGAGAAAAACAAATAAAGATTTGAAGGGCTGATATTACTTTGTGAATATGATAGAGTATGAATAAAACATGATGAGAGTTGTAAAGATTAACTGACTAGTGAAAATGTTAAAGAATCAACCGTCAAATAAAAAAGAGGAAAAGAAAAGAGAAAAGTGAATAAAGGAAAAAGTAGTTCATCATGCTACACAAGGGCTACCACAAGTGACATGCACTCCCTAGACCTATATGAAAACATGGCTCGAAAAGCCCACCAATTCTTAAAGCCTAATTCTTTCAAGACCTCCAGAGTACTTGAACTACGCTCGACCTGATTCCCGCTTGGGGTTACGTAGGCAACCTATCTGGTTCGGTCACCATCATCGTCATAATATGGTGTGCTCTTTCAAGCCTTGGCCATATTACCTTGGACCTGATTCCTATTCGAGGATAAGTTGAATCCTTTGCGCATATGGTTATGTTCTTTTAAACTAGGAGCAAACTTACATTTGCCTAGGACCACATATGTATTGTCAAACTAGGGGAAAACAAAGTTTGCCGATTAGCATTAGGACATCTCCCTTCAGCCCTTCACATTCATGATGATTACCTTTAGATTGGGAGTAAATGCACTGTAAGCATCCTGTACCAACATGTTCTCAAGTCCGTTGGGATAAGCCCGTTTGCCCTTAAGACTAGGGGCAAACTTCGTTTGCTAAAAGCACTATTTTACCTTTGAAGCAAGCCCCTGAGTCTCTTTCAAACTAGGGACAAACTTTGTTTGCCAAAATCCCTCTATGATAAAGGCAAGTTCTCAAGTATTTGAGTTTATTTTGAATGGACTGAAATAGAGTGTCTTTTATTCTATAAGGTAAAACACTTATTCGAAGCACACTCTAGATAGGCAAAGAATCAACTAAATTGAAAAGGAGAAGTTTTCGAAGTTTAGGTTTATCAGCAAAGCACTACCATTGTAACATGATGAATAAATGAAAGAGGTAAGTTGATACATGTATTCACGACGAAAGCACATCAATTCAGAATATAATTCAATCACCTTGTGTTTGTTGAGTCTATCCTCGTCGGATGAGTCAATAATGATCTCAAATGTGTGAGTTTAAGATGATGAATAAAATTTTAAAAAGTCTCCATAAGCATCCCACGAGCAATGCAAGCAGGAGTTTTAAACACTATCACAACACAGTGCTAAAAGTGGAAATATGATAATGGTCCAAAACTAGGGGCAAAGGTGACTTCCCTCTTTTTGATACAATCATTATGCTTCTTCCAAATGGTCCGCAAGTGCAGAAAATCATGCTTTCAAAAGACTACTAGGGCAGCACAAACCCTGTCAGCTCCGTTCAAATTCTTTGAGTCCGAGAACTCCCCGTTTTTGTAAAATCAATTCTTTTAGTCCTAGAACTACCCCTTTTTGTAAAACTAATTCTTTGAGTCTGAGAGCTTCCCATCTTTGTAAAACTAATTCTTTGAGTCTGTATGACTCCATTTGTATAAAAGTAAAGATTGTTGGGTCTGTAAGATGCCGTTTGTGTAAAAAGTGAATTTGTTGAGTTTGTGTGACTTTGTTCGACTAAAGAAATGAAATTTCGAGTCCGCGTGACTCCGTCTTTGTGAAATATGAAATTTTGAGTCCGCATGACTCCGTAAATGAATTTTTGAGTCCGTGTGACTCCGTTTGTATAAAATATGAATTCTTGCATCCACTTGGCTTCGTTAGTATGAAATATAAGCTTTGAGTTCGCATGACTCCGATTATATGAAAGAATGTTTTTAGTCTGCATGACTCCATTTATGTAAAATATGAACTCTTGAGTCTGCATGACTCCGTTTGTGTAAAATGTGAATTTGTTGAGTCAGTGTGACTCCGTTTGTGGAAAATATGAATTTGTTGGGTCCGTGGGACTCCATTTATGTAAAATACTGAGTTCTTGAGTTCGCGTGACTTCGTCTTTGTAAAATATGAATTTTTTAAGTCCGTGTGACTTTGGGTTTATAGAATGTGAATTTTTGAGTCCGTATGAATCCATGTTTAAGAGATGTGAAAATTTTTAAGATCATATGACTCTCCTTTTGTAAAATGTGAATCAATGCGACTCCCCTTTGGAAATAGGAATTGTTTCAAGTCGAATCGAATTCTGACTTCAAAATGGGAATTGAGTGGAGTTGAACTGACTCCAGACTCGGAATTTTGAGAATTTGAATTTGTTTGAGTCTAATTGACTCCTGATTCATGAGTTTGAACTAAATTGAGTCTGATTGACTCCCAATTTTATGAAATAGAAATTCTTTTGAGTTTGATTGACTCCCAATTTTGTGAAATAGAAATTCTTTGAGCTTTATCAAAATTTGTGAAACTGAAATTCTTTGAGTTTTGTGAAATAGAAATTATTTGAGTCCGATCGACTCCCAATTTTGTGAAACAGATATTCTTTGAGTCTGATTGACTTTTGAATTGGTGAAATTGAATTTATTTAAGTCTGATTGCAATTTTAGAATATGGAACAGAATTGAGTCTGATTGACTCCATATTTTGAAAAGTTGAATTGAATTGAGTCTAATTGACTCCCGATTTTGAAAATTGAATTGAATCTGACTAACTTCTGATTTTAGAATTTGAATCTGACTAACTCCGATGAACTGATTTGAGTCTGATTTGACTCTCGATTTTGGGAATTGAAATAAATTGGGTCTGATTTAACTCATGATTTTAAAAATTGGAATTTTTGTTGAGGCAAATTGACTCCGATTTTGAGATTTGAGATTCTTGTTGAGTCAAAATTGATTCCGATTAAGAAAATTTGAAATGTTATAAATTAACCCTCGATCTTGAATTAAAAAATTCTTTGAGTCCGTTTGTATAAAAAGTGAATTTGTTGAGTCCGTGTGATTCCATTCGTATAAAAATATATGTATATATATATATTTGTTAAGTCTTTATGACTCCATTTGTATGAAATGTGACTTTTGATTGAGTCTGTGTGATTCTATTTGTATAAAAAGTGAATTTTTGTTGAGTCTGTGTGACTCCGTTTATGTAAAATGAGAAAAAGTAAATTTCGTTGAGTCCGAGTGACTCCGTTGTTGTGGAAATGCGGGTCCTTGGATCCGAATGACTCTTTTGTTTTAAAATATGAATTTTTGAGTCCTTGTGTAAGAAAATTGAATTTTCGAGTCCGCATGACTCCTTTTATCTTGTAAAATATTAAATTTTGACTCCCTCTGTCAGAAAATTGAAGTTTTGAGTCCATGTGACTCCTTTTGAATTTTTTTGAGTCTGCATGACTCCTTTTGTCGAAAAATTGAATTCTTGAGTCCGCATGACTCCCCGTGTAAGAAAATTGAATTTTTTGGGTCCACGTGACTCCCTCTGAATTTTTGAGCCTGCATGACTCCTTTTGTCGGGAAATTGAATTCTTGAGTCCGCATGACTCCTTGTGTAAGAAAATTGAATTTATTTGGGTCCACATGACTCCCTCTGAATTTTTGAGCCTGCATGACTCCTTTTGTCAGAAAATTGAATTGTTAAGTCCAAGTGTCTCCGTGGATGTGATTTGGGGTCCGAGTGAATAATAACAATGAAAATTTGGGGCATGGTCTCGACACAAAATCAATGAAACCGGGATAACAAGGATAAGCAAAAGTGTAAATCCTACATGTGGTCCTAATGTCCTAAACATGATCATAATAATAATGTCTTAAGGAAATCAAAAATCTGCAAAGCGCGCAAGATCAAAATCATGTTCATACATGCATTAAGCATCATACATTGCATTGATCATCTAGAGAAGTAGAAATGCGAAGTGAAGTCTACAGTTTTACCCCTTTGATAAAGGCACGTGCTGAGAGGCACAATTCGGGGTCAGCGAGGAGGAGCGAAGGATCGTGACTTGGGGAAGGCTTATATCTCTTCCTTGGAGGTCCTGGGGAGCCTGAACCGCTAGCCGTAGGAACAGATCTGCAAGAAAGAGTGAGAAGAATCAAGTTTTAAGAGGAAAACATAGCAACACATGAAATATTGTGGTGTTCAATCATGAATTTAACCAAAAGATAGGATCTTGATGATAGAAAGGAGTCAAATTGGCTCCTATTTTTGTTAAATTGAAATCTTGATTCGAATTGACTCCAGATGTTAGAAATTTTGAATTGAGTCAAATTAACAGATTTGCATTCTCGGTCCTCGCAACAGATTTACGTTGACCCTACTTTTAGGAATATAATGGATTATATTCTCGATCCTCGTAATGGATTTACGATGATCAAAATTTTGAGAATGTAACAAATTTGTATTCTCGGTCCTCGCAACAGATTTGCATTGACCCCGCTTTTGGGAATATAGCGAATTTATATTCTCGATCCTCGTAACGAATTTACGATGGTCAAAATTTTGAGAATGTAATGAAGTTGCATTCTCGGTCCTTGCAACAGATTTGCATCGACCAGTCTCCAATAATTGTCTCTGGTTACCATATCATGCATCATGTAGTAAATGCATAAAATAGAGCAAACAAATCCGACAGGGCCGAGCGGTTGCGGATACCTAGACCAAACATATCCGATGGGGCCGAGCGGCTGTGGATTTTCAAAGCAAACACACCCGATGAGGTTGAAGGGCTGTGGATCATTTTGAGAAAAAATATCCGACGAGGCCGAAGGGCTGCGGATTATTTTTATATCCGATGGGGCCGAAGGGCTGCGGATTTTTCAGAGCAAACTCACTCGACACCGGAGTATAAGGCGCGAAACGCATCTCAGTCGATCAGATGATTCTTAGAAGACACCAGAGTATAAGGCGCAAAGCGCATCTCAGTCTTTTCAAAAAGCGTGGTTCCTGACTCGACACCAGAGTATAAGGCGTGAAGCGCATCTCAGTCGATAAGATGATTCTTGGAAGACACCAGAGTATAAGGCGCGCAGCGCATCTCAGTCTTTCAAAAAGCGTGGTTCCTGATTCGACGCCTGAGTATAAGGCGCGAAGCGCATCTCAGTCAATCAGATGATTCTTGGAAGACACCGGAGTATAAGGCGTGAAGCGCATCTCAATCTTTCAAAAAGCGTGGTTCCTGACTCGACACCGGAGTAGAAGGCACGAAGCGCATCTCAGTCGATCAGTTGATTCTTGGAAGACACCGGAGTATAAGGCGCGAAATGCATCTCAGTCTTTCAAAAAGCATGGTTCTTGATTCGACGCCGGATTATAAGGCGCGAAGCGCATCTTAGTCGATCAGATGATTCTTGGAAGACACTGGAGTATAAGGCGCGAAGCACATCTCAGTCTTTCAAAAAAGCGTGGTTCCTGATTTGACGCCGGAGTATAAGGCGTGAAGCACTTCTCAGTCGATCAGATGATTCTTGGAAGACACCGGAGTATAAGGCGCGAAGCGCATCTCAATCTTTTCAAAAAGCGTGGTTCCTGATTCGACGCCGGAGTATAAGGCGCGAAGCGCATCTCAGTCGATCAATTGATTCTTGGAAGACACCGGGGCCTAAGTCATGAAGCGCCGCCCAGTCGATTGCGTTGAGAGAGTGAACCCGCATTGACACCGGGGCCTAAGTCACAAAACGCCACCCAGTCGATTGCATTGAGAGAGCAAACCCGCATTGACACCGGGGCCTAAGTCGCGAAGCGCCACCCGGTCAATTGCGTTCGTCCTTTTGGCTGAGACGGCCAAGTATCTTGAAGAAGAATCAACCTTTGGATTATAGAAACTCTAAATTCTAAAGAATAACTCGTCTTTAAGTTCGAGTAAACACGAGCATTAAGTAAGGCATGGATTGCATCAAGAAACGTCAAGATAGCACGATTTTGAATCACATCATTTATAGAGCATGAATTTGCATTGACAACCGTCATTGTATGAGCACGTGCATCACGATAGGATAGGTGCATTCATCTGTATGATTATTTGTGCTTATGTATGTTTGACCCTTGCCCGAACTACGTCTTGGTCTGATTCCTAAATGGATACGTAGGCAGCTCACCGTTGAGCACGACCAACATAGACCGTTTGCGCAGCCATTTTTGCAACGCATTTGTTTTTACCTAAATCCGACGAGTTGGTCAAAGGCTTGTCTTCACACAGGCTTCGACATTCACTTGTGACATGGGTTGCTCCACAAGCTCTGTCGAAGAGGGGAAAACTGTAGACACCCCAATTTTGACCAAACGTCAAATTAAGGGGAGTGTTACCTCCAAAGTCCGATGATGACAATGTCCGAACAAAACTAAGGCTTCTAAGGTGATTCAAGCTCTTCAAAAGACTCTTTAATTCAAACAAAAAAAGAAAGAAAAGAAACAGAAAAGAAAAAAAAGGAATAGAACGACACATGGTGTGGGCTGCGGCAGTCACGCAATGCCGCAGTAGCACTCTGTGTTTCCCGGACCGGTAGTCCGTAACTGCCGCAAAAACACATCAAATGCCGTAAAAATCAGAGTTTAAAAAAAGGCGGCAGTTCATGGAGTTGTCCGCGTCATTCATTGAGTACCGCAGCAGCATTCAATGAATGCCGCGTCGGCATTCAGTGAGTGCCGTTCCGGCACTCAGTGGGTGCCGCTTCCATCTCCATTGAGTGCCGCATTTTTGGTAGTCAGCTGTAATACAACACATTTTGTACCCTCAAAAGTACATCCAAAATTAGGGTTTTTGGCTTGAAAATACCAAAATAACCCTCTAAGATTTGCTTATAAATAGTGGGTGAATACTCCATTACAAGGGATCCTTTTTTGGGGGACTACTACTATACATTTTTGGGAGAGGGGAATTTCAAGGACAAAACAAAAAGAATTTTGGGAAAAGAGAGTTTTTGAAAGTTTGAAGAAGAGCTTGGAAGATCTTAAAACTATAGAAGTTTGAGGATAGTTGGAGGTGATACTCTACTCTTGTTAGTTTTCTTTTGTGGATTTAGAGCACTTGCTCTCTTAGTTTTCTTTATTTCATTCCTTCTTGTTGTTTTTGCTTTTCTCTTGAGGTTCTTGGAGATCTTCAATATCTCTCTTGAAAGCTCTTGAGTTTGATCTTTTGATTCCATGTACGCTTATGCTTCATATGGAAGCCAAAGTTTGATCATCAATTATAAACAAATAAATGGATCCAAGTCCATACTCATAACTTGGATTCTCTAACTTGGAATTTCATGGGATCTTCTCTATATCCTCTTGAAGTTCATGAGCTAGTACTTTGATTCTTCTTTTCTTTTTCTTTTTTTCTTGTCTATGCTCTTCTCTTGAGACTCTTAGGGATCTTCCATATCTCACTTGAATCTCATGAGTTTGATCTTTTAGTCTCATGTAAGCTTATGATTCACATGAGATTTAAAGTTGATCATCATTTTATTAAGAACAAGTAGATGAATCCAAACCCCTACCATGGTTTGGGTTCTCTAACTTGGAGTTTTCACAGAATCTCCTTTATATTCCTTGAAAACTCATGAGTACTAGTCATGTCTCTAGTCTCCAATGACCATCAAATGGTAGGAGAAATAGTTTGGTTCAAGCCTAACTTCATGGCTTAGTAGTTGGAGTTAACAAATAAAAGTTGGACTTAACAATGAAACAGCGGGTTCATAAACTGTTTTTGATCAAAGATTTTTAGTTAAACATCGAACCGTTGGAACTGAATGAAACTAACGGAAAAGTGCCTATGACTGAAAGTTCTACCACTGTAATTTTTGTTTTAGTAGGACCTTATGGATAACATGGTTTGGTCATAGGTTTTGTGAGACAACCATATTCTGTCCAGAGTTTCAGAACAGAAAATCAGTTTCAAAATGAGTAAATCAGAACCTTAATCAAGCATTCTTGACTCTAAATAAACTTCTGATGTCTGTCACATTCGTTTGTCTCACCCAGTTGGTAACTGCTTCTATCTTCTGAGGGTCTATTGAAATTCCCTTTGCCGACACTATATGTCCAAGGAAAGCTATCTCGGTCAACCAAAACTCACACTTCTTCAATTTACCGAATAATCTCTTTTCACGCAATCGTTGTAAAGCTAATCGCAAATGATGCTCGTGATCCTCAACGCTTTTGGAGTAGATTAGGATGTCATCTATGAACACGATAACGAACTCATCTAAATAATCCTTGAAAACACAGTTCATCAAGTCCATGAAAGCAGCTGGTGCATTAGTCACTCCAAATGGCATAACCAAAAATTCAAAGTGACCATATCGAGTCCTGAAAGCTGTCTTCTCAACATCTTCCTCTTTGACTTTCAACTGATGGTAACCGGATCTCAAGTCGATCTTCGAAAATACCTGAGCCCCTTGTAACTGATCAAACAAGTCATCTATTCGCGACAACGGATACTTGTTCTTGACGGTCAACTTATTCAACTCTCGATAGTCGATGCACATACGCATTGTTCCATCTTTCTTCTTCACAAACAAGACTGGAGCTCCCCACGGTGAAACACTCGGTCGGATAAAACCCTTCTCAAGTAGTTCTTGTAACTGAACCTTCAATTCTTTCAACTCTATCGGTGCCATTCGGTACGACGCTTTAGATATCGGTTGCGACCCTAGTACTACTTCTATTGTGAACTCAAGTTCTCTTTCAATCAATACGTCGGGTAACTCATCGGGAAAAACATCTGAAAATTCTCGAACTACTGAAATGTTTTCTATTAGTCGTCCAAGAACTCGAGTGTCGATAATTGAACATAAGAAATCCGAACAACCCTTCTTCAACATCTTACTTGCTTGAATCGCCGATATCAAGTACGACGGTACGATCACTCCCTTACCCTGAAAAGTAAACTCTTCTCGCCCTGACGGATAGATACTAACCCGTTTCTGTTCACAATCGATTCTGGCTTGATTAACCGACAACCAATCCATACCCAAGATAACATCAAAGTAATTCACCGTCAACGGAATCAAATCAACGCTCAAGACTTTATCACCTATCTTGATCTCACATGACTTGAATATCGAAGAAGTAACTAGCGGTTTACTACTAGGCAATGATACACACAAGTCATATCCTAGCGGTTCTGACTTAATAGTGAAATGCTTAACAAAATCACGTGATACGAATGAATGCGTTGAACCAGAATCCATAAGTATACGTGCAGGATACGAACAAATAGGAAGAATACCTGATACTCCGTATTCCCCGGCCTAAGCTGGAAGTATCGTCCTTGCTGTTGCGCGACTCTTTTCCCTTTATCCACTTAAGGTTCTACCCTTGATCCGCTTGGCACACTTGATGCCCCGGTACTCATTCCCGTTTATCTCTTACTCAGACAGTTCTTTGCTATGTGTCCCGGTTGTCCACACTCAAAACATTTTCCTCTCGTTTCTGGGTTGTAGCTCTTCGTATTCGGAAAGGTAATTGGTGTGGTCAAGTTTGCATTCAAAGGACAATTGCGGGATATGTGTCCTAACTGCTTGCAAAAGTAACAGGTGCTCAATTGGTAGCATGTTCCTCTGTGTCGCAGGTTACATGTTGGACACAACGGTCTCGAGTCCCCCATAAACGTAGTCCCTCCTTGGCTACTCACATATGATCCCGAACCTTGCGTAAACGGTTTCTTCTCATTCCCTTGACTCTTACCCCGACTTTTATTTGCTCTCTTCCCTTGTTGTCCCTGTCGATATCTGTCGACACTTTTCTCAGCAATACGAGCAGCTTCCTCAATGAGAGAAACGGTCGGGTGTTGTAACATATCCACACAGCCACGGATATTCTCCCTAAGTCCTTCCTTAAACTTACGAGCTTTATCCCTATCAGTCAGAACAGTAGTTTTCCCAAATCGTAACAAGGCATTGTAACGGGATACATACTCACTCACAGTCATGTCTCCCTGAACCAGACTTGCAAACTCTTGACGTTTCTGAGTATAAGCAGATTGCAGAAAAAAAACGTTTGTTGAATTTTTCTTTAAATGCTTCCCACGTGGTCGGCTTCCCTTGTTCAAGTACGTTGTTCCACCAATCCAATGCTTCGCCCATCAACGTATCGGATGCGCATAAAATTTTCTCCTCATCGATACATTTTACCTGACGGAAATGTCTTTCCATGTCCATCATCCAATGATCGGCCAAGTCTATGTCAACCTGTCAATGATACAAGGTCGGTTTCCGCTTATGAAACTGTTCCACGATTGTGTGTTGAGGTCGCGGTACTGATGGTGCATTGACATAACGGATTTCCACTTGTGGAGGCTGAACGTTCATCTGTTCTCTTTCACTTACCGCTTGTATGAAATTTTCCACCATTTTCACTATTTGGTCCATCCGCGAATGCGGTGACAATTCTCTCGGCAGATCCGCCATAATGTTTCAAATATTCCCCTGTTGAGTTCAATGCATAATGACCATGCATGCTATGCCACAATATAGATATATGCGCACAGTTCATCACAATCAACAAATGCTAACACATGAAGCATTTCTACAATGATAACAATTATCTTCATAATTACATGCTCCACTCGACGTCACTCAACATATATAACGTCACTCGTTCCCAAGGCTCTAAACTTATGCTCTGATACCACTAAATGTCACAGCCCGGTCCCATAATAGCAGAGCCGGAGCCCGTGGCACGCCACCGAGGCTAAACCAATTCATTAATGTTCCCAAAATTAGGTTTGAAGAACACACGCAGCGGAAAAACAAAACACATTTTCAAAACTAGGGGTTCAGTCGACTGGGTCAGTACCTCAGTCGACTGAAGCAAGCAGAGAGTTTTCAAAAATGGTTTATAGCCATTTCAGTCGACTGAGACTGGGGTCCAGTCGACTGGGGTCTCCAACTTTCAGTCGACTGAATCAGGGACCAGTCGACTGCTTTTGCCATAATAAGAAAAAAAACTAAACTGCACTGTCCCGTCGACTGCCCCGTCGACTGCTTTTACCATATCAAAAAGCAGTAGCTAGCAGGTACAGGGGTTCAGTCGAATGAACACTGGACCAGTCGACTGCTCCCCTGGCAGCAGCCCATTCTGCAAAATATCAAGTTTTAAAAGCTTCCTAGCTTTCACCAAGGATCAACCACTCAATCCAAACTCAAACCAAAGTAATCCTAGCTGTATTAAAACATTTCTAAAGCAGGATTACAACATGTCACTAACTATTACAACGGTTTTAAATCCATTCTATCATACGAAGTTAAACATAAGTTAAAACGATAAGAATTCTTATTACAACATTTCTATTGTCCCAAAACTACAAGATTAACGTTCAAGGTGCCTTCTAAAAGAACTCCCAACCCACATGCTCACTTTTGCGATTCCTCGCCAGCATTTATACCTGCAATGGTTATTTGAATAATCACACATATTCGATTTGTTTAAGCTAATGCTTAGTGAATAAATCAACATATGCACATGAATGATAAACATGTCCGCATTCACATCTCTATATTTCATACTAGTCGCCGGAGACTCACGTGCCCGTCCATACTCCCAATCCGCGACTCCTCGCCAATAAGTCCACGCGAAAGGGTAAGACCCACGATTCTTCTCTTCAATCGTGCGACCTTAATGCCTATATCGGCTCCACAAAATGGCACGGTGACCACGTGCTCCTTCTGACCCAAATAAGCAACTTAACATGCTCAAATACATATCATCATGCTCGCGGTAATCAAAACATTTCATCGTGCTATTGGGCCTACTTATCAATATAAATTCCCAATATGAACTACACAAGATATCTCTAAGTATTAATACATGCTATTCAAACATAACATGAATACATGTCAAGAAACCATTCCAAAAACATAGTTGAATCACTCACCTCCGATTTACGCTCTTAAACTCCGATTCAAAGAAAATCCGTGTACAAAGAACGTGTAGAAGTCCGTCTAGTACAATTCCTATGGATCAAAATTCCATTTATCAACTTTTATGAAAAAAATCTAGGAAACAACTTTTCGGAAAACTTGGCCAAACAAGTCCTAACATATATCAAAACGAAGCTCTTACCTCGAGGAGCTCGAATATGAAATCTGGGAGAAAACAAACTGACGGAAGGTCGTCGTTTGGCGTCGCAAAGCTCGAAGCAACAAAATCTCCCTTGGCCTCTTTTTGGAAACTTAGGTTGTAAGCTTTGTAAAATATCTCACTCATCTCTATCTATATATAGGCAAAACTCTCAGGAATTACGTTTACCTCCCCACGAGTTTTCAAAACTCCTAATCAGTCTCTAAAACTTTCTACACAGCTTATTCACAGCTTTATAAGTGAAACCTCGGAATTATAAAAGTTTTCGACTAAGTTTCGTTTGGTCGCTAAAACGCGAATTTCTACATGACGTTTCCGAAGTTGCTAATTAGCCTACCAAATTAATAGCGTGTTAATTCGTTCTCACCAGGATACTAAAACTAGCAACAAATATAAATTCTAAAACAGAAATTAATACAGATATTGAAATACACAGGTAAACATTTATTTTCAGATAAACATTTAAAGTATTCCACAGTGACCGTCTCACATTCGAAGAGACGTCACAACAACAAATCCTCAATCACTACAGTTTCAAAGGGTTCTCTAATACAGACACCCAAATCAACTCGTGAGTCAAAACTCACCCAAACATGTGCCAAAAGACACGCCACATCACATTATCATGCATAACAATGTAATGAAAAAGCAATAACACAAATATGGGTGTTATAATAGTTCCCTATTTGCATATCATATTGCTTGCTATTTGAATTATGTGATTTTTGAATGATATTTTATCACTTGCAATCTTACACCCTTTATACATGATTTTGTAATGTATATTTATACACATGTATTAGTTGAGGACATGCTTAGATTATTAATTCGATTAAAAGGATATTAAGTAGAGGCCTATCACGAGATAGGATGAGAGGGGGTGTTTTAGTCCGATGGGCTCCTTCCCCTTTCATTCCATAATCCCCGAACCTAGAAAATCTCTGGTTTCTTAAAAGATCAGTTTGCTTTAAAATGGTTTCTTAATTTTCCTTTTAAAATTAAGTGGCGACTCTTGGTATGAAATTTGGAAAATGTTTTAAAATTGAAAAGCCTTGGGTCCAAATGCCGGTATCCACAGGTACCCCTTCCTTTCTCTTTCTATATTAGTACTATTAATCCAACAAAAAATGTAGGTTTAACGTTAGTTAATATAGATGTTGTTCAAGCATATTTTTTTCTAACACCATCTTAAGATTTAGGGTAAATTGCATTTTGCACCCTCAAACTATACCATGTTTTGCACTTTGGTCCCTCAACTATCATTTTGTGGCAGTTTGCCCCCTCCCTCACTTTTAGCGTCACTTTTGGTGTCACTAAAAAGTGACTTTTTTCGTCACTGAAAGTGAAGGAGGGGGCAAACTGCCACAAAATGATAGTTGAAGGACCAAAATGCGAAAAATGATAGTTTAGGGACCAAAGTACAAAACATGGTATAGTTTGAGGGTGCAAAATGCAATTTACCCTAAGATTTATCAGAACTTCTTAATTTCTCTCTCGTGTACTCATTAAAAAAATATACATTATATTTTTTCTATCAAAATCCAACGCACGTGCCTTGCACAGGCCATCCTCCTAGTATATAATTAAAAGAGATTAAGATAAAAGTAATAATAAATGGATTAAATTTTGTGAAACACTTTCTATTCTTATTTTCTCGAGTCGTATGCATTTAAAATTTTTAATTCTTTTTTTTTTTTTATGGAAAAGGAAGGATTTCATTAAATTTCCGAAGAAGACAATAGGTCCTTAGTAACAAATTGAGACACTTGAGGTGGAAACTCCTCGAGCCAAACATGGAAACTCCCTAGAACAATAGTTAAACGTGCTAAATGATGATGTAACAACCTGTAATTTCATATAAATTCTAATTTCAATTTTCATATTTTAATTTGCATACCTGGTTTTATTTTTATTATCAATTCTTTAATTGGGGTCAAACGGTAATTTTCATTATTTGAGCAATACCTGTCATGGTTTCCAAAACACAATTTAAGAATACCTGTGTTATGTTTTCACAACTGAATTTCATCAGGCTAGAAATACTTGTGACGTGATTTCAAATCTGCATTTCAAAACGGTGAAAATAATTACTGTTGGCTCAAACTGTATTTTTATATATCCAAAAAATTATTTCTTACGTTAAAATAAATTTTCTGTATTTTTGTCGTGATCACCGCACCGCAAAAATACCAGTTTATATTCGAAAACTGTCCGCACCGCGTAACGCTCCTACAAATTTGGATTCCTCGTCAATCAGGAGGTGACATATGCTTTATATACATTTATAGCAACTAATCATTGGGTTGGGCTTGTTTGAGAATGCTATTTGTGTGTGTGTGTTAACTTAGTGCCATAAGTTATTTTTTCCAAACACATCAAGTGATTCCTAGATAACTTGGTTGTACCTTGTTTGGGAGTGTTAATTTAGTGTGTGTTAGTTTGTGCCTATAAGCTACTATTCCCAAACAAACTACATTGCCCCCTATGAACCTATATGAACCCCTTCAATTTGATGGTAGTCATATATGTATGTATAATTTGTATATAATCCATATATGTGAGCTGTGTATAATATGTATACATTTATAATTGATATTAAAATCAATTTGTTGAGTAATTGAGATTGAACTTCGAGCCCAAGTTCACCATATTGGCTTCTATATATACAATACACCTTCTCACATTCTGGAGTAGTTTACAAACTAAAACAAAGAGAGAGAGAGAGAGAAGAGAAATACACTGAGTATTCTTACAGAAATTTTAGAGAGAGAGAGCTCCAAGTCCATAGCCATAGCTTGTATTGGGTTGCTTATTTCTTGATTCTTTCTCAACAATACTTCAATCTCTATTCACAATGAGTATTCTAAACTCACTTTAAATGTAAATTCATGCTTGTTTTGCTGTTATCTGTGTGAAATTGTATATCACCATTTTTAATTTCATCAATGGAGTTCAAATCTTGAAAAGGGTGATTTTTCAAACTTAACCAAAATGAGTTTTTAGAGATTATTATGAGAGATTACAGTACATAGAAGTTATGGTTAAAGTTATAGGGCCTAATTCATTCGTATCGCGACGTATATTAGAAATGAAGTTTCGTTAACTCTCAGTTTTTCGTAAAATCCGAGAGCTACGATTTGTTTCACGTTAATCCGATCTTATATTCGTAATCCTTGTGAAAAAATAAAGAGATTCATATATTATAAGGCATGGTAGTTTTCGGATTTCAAAATGGGTAAAAATAGGGCATTAAAACTGAAACATGGAAGAAAAATGAAGAAGATGAAGTTTCTGCACTAACTCATGCTAGCGACCCGTGCGAGCGAGCATCACGCGAGCGACCAGTGTAATTTTTGACAGTTTGGTAAATTTTAAAAGATAACGGAAAAAGTGACATATCGCGCGAGCGGCCCATGCGAGAGACTTGTCCTTTTATGGTTTTTGTCTGTTTTCGGTTAGGGAACTATTTGGATGAAATTTTAGAATGTTAATGTACTGTTTGGAAGATATGCTAAAATAGAATTATATTGGTTATAATATGTTAAAGAGAAATGTTTAAGGACTTGATTTTCTCGCACGTACGTTGTTATCATTTTCAGTACTTTACATTTTCTGTATAAGTTACATGACATACATGTGGAGTCACGTTTACATGCATGGTGAGTGATGGTCAGTGTGAAAAGAGTATGTGAATGAGATTGTGATTGGACACTCCCTGGTACAGGTGTACTATAGTGTGATGTTATGAGAATGCGATTTAGAGTATTTTTGAAATGCGACGGTAACAAATTTGGATACTCCCTGGCGCCCGTGGTAGCGCTAAAGTGTGTGACGCCAATTTGGACACTCCTTGGCACCAGTGGTAGTGCCATAGTGTGGCTTACTGGACACTCCCTAGCATACATGGTATGGATAAAGTGTGAGGCAATTGGACACTCCCTGGTACCCCGTACTAAAGTGTGAGGCAAACTGGACACTCCCTGATACCCCTGTACTATAGTGTGGTCACTTTAGTATTTCAAGATACTGAAGCGAGAGAGTTGTATGATGTGGATGGTTGCATCATTCCATGCACGGTCACATACTTTATTAAAGATCATGACTTTATCTGTACTGTTATATAATTTGAATTCATTTCTATATTTCTAACTTGTTGGTTAATGAAACTTGTAAGAAATATAAATGGTAAGTAAGTAGTTTTACATTACGAGCGCGTGTTTTTAATACTCACCAGCTTTATGAAGTTGACGGTGTTGATGCACTCTGGACATTCATGTCTAGGCTTTTCAGGTTATGATCAAGCTAGGCAATATGGCTATGCAAATTTAGAACGGCTACTTATGAAGAGAGACTATTTTAAATACTACTTTAGTTGATAAATTGAATTTGTAATAAGGTTGATTGTAATTGATATTATTATTATTTTTTATTCAAGGCGGGTTGTGCCTTTAGTGACTACGTGCTGTAATAATTAATAATTTGGAAAAATTTTGTAAGTCTTGATTGCTCATACTCTGATTTATATCATTATATTGTTTGACGTTTGAGACAGAATCGATCCTTCAAGCTGTCGCGACCTATAGGTCCATAAAAGAAATTTAATGCTTTCCCTATTTATGCTATGTCGGGGCGTGACAGATGAGCCACTTGATTCACATCCCACCGGACGTGAGAACAAGAACAAACATTACCATAACTTGCATTAACTTTGGTTGTATAAGGAACGTTACCAAAGGGTGAAAACTCATTGTCCAAGCCATTAAAACTATAAATGGCCAAGAGTCAGTTTCCACATCGAAGGAATGGAAACCCGCTTGTAGCGCCACCTCAATTCCTTTGGCCATCGCCAGTGCTCCACCACACAAACATCCCTAATGCCTTGGAATAACTCAGTACAAGCCAGTAAAACATCGCCTTCAGTGTCACGTAACACTGCCCCCACACCACCTACCTTCGCATCCCCAAACAAAGCACCATCAACATTAAACCACCTCCTCGGCTGGCCAGTAGTGGAGCTGCTACCCACATCCAGACTAGGAAAGCACTCTTTCTCTTGGGAAATAAAACTTCATTCCAATTCTAAAGCAATAGCCTTGGACATCAAGTTAACATTTGAATCCTCATTACCATCAAAATTTGATTTATTCCTATTATTCCAAAGAACCCATGCTGTCCAAATAACTTTTTCTGGACTTGTTGGTCTGCCTTTTCTTCATGCAGATTGTACAAGTACCAAAGTCGGAAGAAATCAAAAAAACTTTTAAGACTCCATCGTTAACCAACCTCTAGATTTCCTTTAAGGAGATTGTCCTAATCTCCGATCCCGCTGTGTAGAGGAGAACTCATCAATCATTCAACCTTAGTGCCAATATCATCTTGTAAGTTTAGAAAAATATTTAAAGATAGGATCCAACGCTAATGTAAATTAGTTACAAAGATCCAAAAACCATTGATAGAAAAGTCTTTTTGGACTTGCAAAAGCAAACCCAAAATTATCAATTTTTGAAAGAAACTAAATTTCCAAAAAAAATGTTTCAAGCCCAAAATAATTTTCAAATTTTGGTGGTTATCGAACACATCCTATTGTTCTAAATGATATAATCCACTTTCCATTGATGTCCTTAAGCGTAAAAATGAAATATAATATTGGCAATATGAATTGTAGTTCCTGAATCAATTCACAATTTATTTAGATGAGCATCAAGCAATGTAGAATCATAACACAGTCTTAGAACTATTACACTTCATGCCTGATAGCTAGTTTATTAAGGTGTTTGTTAATGCCTTATTAGAACTAACAAATTGCTTTTATAGCCTTTATGTAGTCCTACACTCACTGTATTGTGGGATAAAATATTAAATGCTCTCACTCATACGTGATTTGATGAACATTTGACTTAAGCGATTACATTGCTCCCACTGTTTGTAGGCATTCTATACTTACATAAAACTCACTTATGTGGATTTAGACAGCTTCACACAGATTACCAAATTGATTGAGTTCCACTCACCATAATATTAAATGATTTTGTTCAAACATAAAACTACTACTAACTCACTTAGTAGAGAAAACTGATCATTCAAATAAGTGACTAATAGCTATAGTAACCAAGAACATACATTCAAGCAATGAATCAATAAATTTAGTCTGATTTGACCAATGTCAAATTCAGTAGCAAATCTAAACCTTCCTGTGGGTAGAGGTTGCAACATGCATTAGACTAACTAATTTATAATAAGACTAGTAGATTATTCTGATGTAAAGAATAAAGGAACTCATACCTGTGGGTTTAGGGAATCCAAACTTCTAAATGTACAATCCACTATCTTATCCCAACTAAGTCATTTGAAGAGACAACACTTATACCAACAATTGCAACACAGAATACCATTATACGATTACAATTATTAAACTTAATGTGATCATGACACTGAAAGATCACACATCATGATGACTTAAGATGTTGTGGCTACTCTTATGAAAGCATGATGTTTTTACTCTTAATATGGTGGAATCCATGGAACCTTAAGTTCATGGTGATCTAATAGTATAAATTAAATGATAATATTTTAACACTTTTGCCCTTAAGTGAGCGTGTTATCAAAACATCACACATCTATATGCCTTAACGTGATGTGGCTACGCCTAATACAATATGATGTAACTTTAGTTTAATTTAATTTACTTAACACCATGAACCAATACATGTGTTCGTGATCCAAATAAGCCTTAAAAAATATGCCATGTGACTTTATGTGATCAAAATTTCTTAAGAATCACATACCAACACATTTCAAGATGATGCGGCTATTCTTAAAATATGTGATATCATTATGATGGCATAATTCATTGTAATGAATGAGTCCTTATGTTCATAATTAAGACAACTTTAATAGACACAAAAATAATTTTAACCTTTTCATGATCACGAAAAGCAAGCATCAACAAGCCTCAAGATGTTGTGGCTATCCAAAGACAATGTGATGTTCTTTATGTCAAAATTGAATTACTAAATGGCCAGATGTTCATGATAATTCCTCAATGCACGATATATACCTATATTATAATAGTAAATTTTATGACATTAATCTTTATGTGATCAAAATCTAAGACCATTCATTTATGTCTTAGGGCGCTGCAGAGTATTCCAAAGACCATATGTTATCATAAACAAATCCTTATATTCATGGATAACACCTGTAATTGTGTTGTTGCATTTCATTACATTGTCATGCATGATAATGTGATGTGTTGTGTCTGATGACATCTGTGTGAGTGAGTTTTGACTCAAGAGTTGATTTGGGTGTCTGTGTTAGAGAACCCTTTAAGACTGTGTTGAATGGGTGTTTGGATGTTATGAAGTATCTCTATGTATGAGACGTTCATTGTGGAATACCTTAAATGCTTATCTGAAAATAAATGTTTACCTGTGTATTTCACTCTCTGTATTATTTCCCGGTTTACAATTTATTTCTGTTGTTAATTTTAGTGTACTTGTGAGGACGAATTAACACGCTACTAATTTGGTAGGCTAATTAGCAATTTCATAAAATCATGTGAGACTGTGTTTTAGCAACCAAATGAAACTTAGACGAAAACTTTTACGAATTGGAGATTTCATTAGTAAAGTCATAACTTGGACGTTTAAGACATTTTGAAAGACAATCGGAAGATTAGAGAAACTCGCGGGGAGTTAAACACAAATTCTGAAAGTTTTGCCTATATATAGATAGAGATGAAATATTTTCATTTTATAAAGTTTTAACCTAAAACTCTAGAGAGGCCAAAAAGGGGGATTTGGAAGTTTCGATCTTTGCGACGCCGAACGACGACTGTTCGTCCATTGGTTTTCTTCTAGATTTCATATTTGAACTCTTCGAGGTAAGGCCATCTTTTTGATACCTATTAGGCCTTGTTTGGCTAAGTTTTCTGAAAACTCTTTTCTAGAATTTTCTTAAAAAGTTGATAATTAGATTTCTGATCGGTAGAAGTTGTAGTCGACGGACTTCTGCACGTTCTTTGTGCTTGGGTTTTCTTTGGATCGAATTGTTAGAGTGTTAATTGGAGGTGAGTGATTCAACTTTGTATTTTGGAATGATTTCTTGATATGTATTCATATTGTGATATGAAAAGCATGTGTTGGTTATAGAGATATATTGTGTAGTTCATATTGGGCGATTATATTGATAAGTAGGCCCAATTGTATGGTGAAATGTTTTGATTGTGTCAAGAGCACGGTGACATGTATTTGAGCATGCTGAGTTGTTATTTGGGTCAAAGGAGTGGTGCGTGTATCAAGCCATCATTGTGGGGCCATTATAGGCATAAGGTCGCACATTTGAAGAAAAGAAACGTAGTTCTTACCTTTTTGCGTGGACTTATTAGCGAGGAGTCGCGGATTAGGAGTATGGAACGTACACGTGGAATCTCCGGAGACTAGTATGAAATGTAGAGATGTGAATGCGAGCATGTTTATCATTCATGTGCATTATTGTTTTATTCACTAAGTGTTAGCTTAAACAAATTGAATATGTGTGGTTATTCAAATAACCATTTCAGGTGTTAATGCTGGCGAGGAATCGCAGAAGTGAGCATGTGGGTTCGGGAGTTCACTTAAAAGGCGACTTATCAAGTTTATTTCGTAGTTTTGGTAATAGAAATGTTGTAATAGAGATTTCATGACTTTTGAACTATGTTTAACTTAGAATCATAGAATGAATTCGTAATGTTGTAATAGATAATAATCTTGTATAATAATGTTTTAACAAAGTTGTAATCAAGTTAGGATCATAGTAGAAATGCTTCATGGTTGTATTTGTTGATTGTGATGATCTGTACACATATATATACACTGTGGCATGACATGCATAGTCATTATGCATTGTACTCAACAAGGTGAATACGTGATAAGGTCCTGACTGAGCCTATAAGAGAGTTGTCACCGCATTCGCGTATGGATCAAATAGTGAATATGGTGGGAAATTTTGTTCAAGTCGTAAGTGAACGAGATCAGATGAACGTTCAGGTCCCACCAGTTGAAGTTCGTTACATAAATGCACCACCGGTACCAAGACCTCAACAAACCATTGTAGAACAGTTTCATAAATGGAAACCGACCTAGAATTATAGACAAGTCGACATAGACTTGGCCGATCATTGGATGATGGACATGGAAAGACATTTCCGTACTATGATATGCACTAATGAAGAGAAAATCCTTTTGTGCATCCGATGTGTTGATGGGGAAAGCATTGGATTGGTGGAATAATGTGCTTGAACAAGGGAAGCCAACTATGTGGGAGGCATTTAGGGATGGGTTCAACAAGCGTTTCTTTCCAAGGTCTGCACATACTCAAAAACGTCAAGAGTTTGCTAGTTTGGTTTAAGGAGACATGATTGTGAGTGAGTACGTTTCCTGTTATAATGTCACTCCCCGGATCCACTCATATGAACCTAGGACACGTGGCCCGCCACCAAGGCCTTCAAACACCAAGTTACGAATAAAAAGGAAGGAAAATAAGCACATTTACACCATTATGTTAGACAAATCAAGCCCAAGGGCAAAATGGTCATTTAAGATTTTTGTCGAGTTTCCATCTGAAAAGGTAGCTTTTCAAATAAGGAATCCAATATTGAAAACGGCGCATGAATACGAACTTCCTAGACTAGGTTATGTTCATTTTTATCTTGGTTTTAATTATACTCCAATACAAAAACTTGCTGCCAAGAGTTGGATCAATCAAACTTTCTGCAGAATATAGTTTGCTTAAACCAACTTTCTGCAAAACATACTCTGCCCAGAGTTTGCTCAACCCATCCAGAGTTTGCTCAGTCCAACTTTCTACAAAATATACTCTGCCCAGAGTTTGCTCAATCCAACCAGAGTTTGCTCAGTCCAACTTCCAGCAGAATATGTTTTGATGCTGCTAAAACAAATTGCTGCTAAAAACACTCTAGTTTACAAGTTTAAATCATCCCAAGCCAAACCAAATCTCATGGAGACTTCTAAAACATTTTCAAATCACTATTAAACCATTTCAAAACATTCCCAAGAGACTCAAGCATGATTATAAACATCAAACAATATGTGAGTTGCAATCTCTCCCAAAAACTCCCCAAATCTCTCCCAAATACTCCCCATTATCACAAGATCAAACAAAACAAGTTTCTTAACCAAAATTCCCATTCAAACATGTCCCAAACTATATTAACAAAGCATGAAAGATACCATTAACATTCCAAGCTCCGATTATAACATTTACATGCGTCTTGAAGCGATTATACCAAAAACTAACATAATTTCCCAAGTTTTAGCAAAAACTCAAGTTAGCTATTACAAACTACAAGTTTTACACAAAAACAACTATAGACATAAGCTATTACAAGTTTCCTTTCCACTCAAACCCCAAGTTCATCTTCCCGGATTCTCGTCGCCGTGCTCACCTACAATGGTTATTCAATAACCACTACAATATATAAGCTATATGCTTAGTGAGAGATATCAATCAAGCACACGGATGACATATCAATGCTTATATTTAACTTAACAAATGAAAATGATCTCAGGATAAGCAAGTATTTCCTCTGCCACTACCCGCAAGTCCGCGACTCCCCCAATAGTCCACGGCACAAGTCAATGACCCACGCCACACACGTGCGGTCTAATGCCGTTGTCGGCAACAAGTGGTCATCACCATAGAACAATCTTATGGCAGATTCATACGAGCTTTCCTTTGACCCAAATAGGCAACTAAGCATGCTCGCATAAACATAACAACGTACTTGTCACATAATTATAGCTAAACATGGGTAATTAGCTAAATAGGCATGTAATTTACATCCAAATGAACATAAACACAAATCTCATCCAAAAACAAGATTGAAACCACTCATCTCTGCACAATTCGTTCCTAGTTGCAAAATTAAAGCCCAAATCTACTCCGGTTTCAAATCCTACATGAATTCGACAAACTACGGATTACCGTTCCGAATTGGATCGTGAGAAATACGACGATTAAGCTCAATAAAAACAATACCAAAATGTAGAACGCACCTCTACGAGCCCAAATCTGGTCTCAGAATCGAAATTGGAAGTCGAACGGCGCGTCGATTGACGTCGAGAAGCTCCGGTGAAACCCCCATCTATTTTCCTCTCTAACCGACCCGAAGTGATGAAGAAGAGATATGATCTCTTCTTTGATTTCCAGCACCCATATAGTTATTACCATTTTATTATGAAATCTTCCCATCTTATGGTTATTTGCACTTTTACCCCCCAATTAGTTTTATAACTAACTTTTTAATCCTCCAAACCTAAGTGGGTATTTGTCTATGTCTCGCGTGGGTCCCGTAAGTGGTCCCACATAATTTTGTGAAGTTGCTAATTAGCCTACCAATTATATAACGTGTTCAATTCGTCCTCACCAAGGTATCCCAAATGACCACATCAATGGTCTCTAACAATAAGCGATATATTCTAAACAACATATAAATATTTCATATATGCCTTAATAAACATTTAAGCATATACGGGTGATTCCACAACTTTGTCCAATCTCAATGGAACTTTCTCAACTCATGTCCCAATTTGGGACTGCCAAATTGGCTAACATTGGGTTCCCAAACTGGACACCCACAATCAACTAGTGAGTTAAAACTCACTTAAACATGTGCTAATAAACACCAATTATGTATGTTAATGCATGCTAAATCACGTTTAACTATTGATCACGGGAGCGGGTGTTACATATACTGCTTTGTTGCATTTTAGGAAGACTAAAGTTCCAACTGATGAGGATAAAGCTCGTAAATTTGAAGAAGGGCTTAGGGAGAATATCCATAGCCGTTTGGACATGCTATAACACCCGACCGTTTCTCTAGTAGAAGAAGCTGCCCGTATCACTGAGAAAAGTTTCAATCAATATCGAAAAGGGCAACAAGGGAAGTGAGCCAATAACAATAAGAGCAAGGGTCAAGGGCATGCGAAGAAGCCGTTCACGCAAAGTTCAGGATCGTAGATGGATAACCAAGGAAGGAGTACGTTTATTGGAGACTCAAGACCGTTGTGCCCAACATGTAATATGCGACACAGGGGTACTTGCCATTTGTTGAGCACCTGTTATCTGCGCAAGCAACTAGGACATATATCCCGAAATTGTCCTCTAAACATAAATTTGACCGCACCGAACACAACCTTGAACATCAAGAGCTATAACCCAGAGATGAGGGAAAAATGTTTTGAGTGTGCCCAACCAGGGCATATAGCAAAGAATTGCCCGAGTGAGAGACAACTAGAAATG
This sequence comes from Hydrangea macrophylla, assembly GCA_033977485.1. Taxonomy (NCBI): domain Eukaryota; kingdom Viridiplantae; phylum Streptophyta; class Magnoliopsida; order Cornales; family Hydrangeaceae; genus Hydrangea; species Hydrangea macrophylla. The sequence goes on along the minus strand of CM066982.1, from coordinate 92,825,013 downwards.
AGTACCGAGAAATCGAGTGTGCTAAGCAAGTCAAGGACAGAACCGTGAGGAGATAAAGGGAAAAGAGTTGCACAACCACAAGGGCGATATTTCCAGCTCAGGCTGGGGGATGATATAGTCGTATCAGGTATCCTTCTTATTTGTTCATACCCTGCACGTATACTCATGGATTCTGGTTCAACGCATTCATTTGTGTCTCGTGATTTTGTTAAGCATTTAACTGTTAAGTCCGAACCGTTAGGATTAACTTGTGCGTATCATTGCCTATTAGTGAACTGTTAGTAACTTCTTCGGTATTCAAGTCATGTGAGATCAAGATAGGCGATAATGTCTTGAGCGTCGATTTGATTCCATTGATAGTAAACTACTTTGATGTTATCTTGGGTATGGATTGGTTGTCGGTCAATCACGTAGAAACAGGTTAATTTCTATTCGCCAGGTCAAGAAGAGTGTACTTTTTAGGGTAAGGGTGTGACCGTACCGCTATACTTGATATCAACAATTCAAGTAAGTAAGATGTTGAAGACAAGTTGCTCGGGTTTTTTATGTTCAATTATTGACACACGAATTCTTGGACCACTAGTAGAAGATATTCCAGTAGTTCGAGAATTTCTAGATGTTTTTTCTCAATGAGTTACCTGATGTATTGATTGAAAGAAAGCTTGAGTTTATGATAGAAGTTGTACCAGGATCACAACCAGTATCCAAAGCACTGTACCGAATGACACCAGTAGAATTGAAAGAATTAAAAGTTCAGTTACAGGAGCTTCTTGAGAAGGACATTATTCGACCTAGCGTTTCGCCATGGGGAGCTCCAGTCTTGTTTGTGAAGAACAAGGATGGGACAATGCGTATATGTATCGACTATCGAGAGTTGAATAAGTTGACTATCAAAGAACAGATATCCATTGTCGTGAATAAATGACTTGTTTGACCGGTTTCAAGGTGCTTAGGTATTTTTGAAGACTGACTTGAGATCCAGTTACCACCAGTTGAAAGTCAAAGGGGAAGATGTTGAGAAGCTATTTTTTAGAACTTGATATGGTCACTTTGAATTTTTAGTTATACCGTTTGGAGTGACTAACGTACCAGCTACTTTCATGGATTTGATGAATCGTGTTTTCAAAGACTACTTAGATGAGTTTGTTATTGTATTCATAGATGACATCCTAATCTATTCCAAGAGTGTTGAAGATCACAAACATCATCTACGATTAACCCTATACTGAATACATAAGAACATATTGTTTAGAAAATTAAAGAAGTGTGAGTTTTGGTTGACAGAGATTGCTTTTCTTGGACATATAATGTCGGCGAAAGGGAATTTCAGTAGATCCTCAAAAGATAGAAGCAGTTACCAATTGGTTGAGACCAACGAATGCGAGAGAGATCCAAAGTTTCCTAGGATTAGCTGGTTATTATCGGAGGTTTGTAAAAGACTTTTCACGTATTGCAATGCCAATGACACAGTTAATGAAGAAAGATGTTGCTTTTGTATGGAATCCGGAATATGAGAAAAGTTTTCAAGAGTTGAAGAGTCGACTAGTGAAGGCACCAATATTAGCTATTTCGAGTGGGACTAGAGGGTTTATCAATTACAGTGATGCTTCGTATAGAGGTTTAGGTTGAGTTCTTTTTCCAGGTGACAAGGTGATTGCATATGCGTCAAGATAACTTAGACCACACGAGAAGAACTATCTGACTCATGATTTAGAATTGGCCGCTGTAATTTTTGCATTGAAGATTTGGCATCATTACCTATACGGGGAGAAATATGAGATCTATACAGATCATAAGAGTTTAAAGTACTTTTTCACGCATCGAGATTTAAACATAAGGCAAAGGAGATGGCTAGAGTTGATGAAGGACTATGATATGTCGATTCAGTATCATCCAGGCAAGGCAAATATAGTCGCCGATGCTCTTAGTCGTAAAGCACCAACCAACATAGCTTCAAACTTGACTTCTCAGAGAGAGTTGATTCAAGATATGGAGAATCTAGAACTTGAAGTGATTTCAAGGATTAAAAGTGGCTTGATGTTGATGATTATGGTACAACCGCTCTTGATTCACGAGATCACAAAGAAACAACTTCAAGATGTGGCTTTGAAGAAGATTTGTGATGAAATTTTGATGGTCAAGCAACCGGGATTCACTTTTGAAAACAATGTTTTGAGATTGAGGGGTAGAATCTATGTACCCAACGAGAAGGAGTTAAAACATAATATCCTAGAGAAAGCATACAATACGAAGTACACCGTTCATCCGGGAGGCACCAACATGTATAGAGACTTGAGACATCTTTATTGGTGGCCGGGAATGAAGAGAGAAATAGCACGCTATGTTTCACAATATATGAGTTGTCAACAGGTGAAGGCCGAGCACCAAGTACCTTCAGGATTGTTATAACCATTACCTATAGCTGAGTAGAAATGGGAACACATTATAATGGACATTGTTAGTGGGTTTCTGAGATCTAAGAGATCGAATACTATTATTTAAGTGATCGTTGACCATTTGACGAAGTCATTGCACTTTCTACCACTTCGAACAACTAAGCCGAAGACTTTAGCTAAGTCGTATATTCGCGAGATTGTGAGACTACATAGTATCCCAGTTTTTATAATTTTGGATAGAGATAGTAGTTTTACTTCGAAGTTTTGGAGAGCCTTGCAAGAAGCAATGGATACCGAATTGCATTTCAGTATCGCTTTTCACTCTCAGACCGATGGTCAATCGGAAAGAGTAATCCAAATTTTGGAAGACATGCTTCATTTATGTGTACTTGATTTTCAGGGTGATTGGGAAGACCACTTGCCATTGATCGAGCTTGCATATAACAATAATTTTCAGATGAGCATTGGAATGGCTCCTTACGAAGGATTGTATAGTCGTGTATGTCGTTCACCAATTAGTTGGACGGAAGTCGGAGAAAGAATGATTGAAGGGCCAAAAATTTTACAAGTGACAACGGATAAGATAAAGGTAATTCGACAACGGTTATTGACAGCTCAGAGTAGGTATAAGAGTTATGCCGACAAGTGTAGACGACCATTGGAATTTGATGTGGGAGATTTGGTGTATTTGAAGGTGTCACCTTCAAAGGGGATTACTAGATTTGGGATACGGGAACCTCAACCCGAGATATGTAGGACCTTTTGAAATCATTGGAAAAGTTGGACCCGTAGCATATCGATTGGACTTGCTAAGTGAGTATGCTCAGGTTCATAATGTGTTTCATGTATCGTTGTTATGGAAACATTTGACAGAAGATAGGGATCAAGTGATGACTCTGACACCGAACGAGATTCAGAGGGATTTGACGTATGTTACATATCCAGTAGAGATTTTGGATCGGAAGGATCAAGTCTTGCAAAATAAAGTGATATCGAAGGTAAAAGTGTTATGGCGTAGCCAAACAACAGAAGAGATGACATGGGAAATAGAGGATGAGATGCGTACTCAGTATCCGCACCTATTCGATACATGAGGTACAAGTTTGGAGACAAACTTCTCTTAAGGGGGGGGGGGGGGGGGGGAATGAATTATAATACTCGTAGTTGTGTTATACATTTCATTACATTGTCATGAATGATAATGTGATGTGTTGTGTCTTATGACACCTGTGGGTGAATTTTAACTCACGAGTTGATTTGGGTGTCTGTGTTAGAGAACCCTTTAAGACTGTGTTGAATGGGTGTTTGGATGTTATGAAGTATCTCTATGTATGAGACGTTCATTGTGGAATACCTTAAATGCTTATCTGAAAATAAATGTTTACCTGTGTATTTCACTCTCTGTATTATTTCCCGGTTTACAATTTATTTCTGTTGTTAATTTTAGTATCCTTGTGTGGACGAAATAACACTCTACTAATTTGGTAGGCTAATTAGCAATTTCATAAAATCATATGAGACTGCGTTTTAGCAACCAAACGGAACTTAGACGAAAACTTTTACGAATTGGAGATTTCATTAGTAGAGTCATAACTTGGACGTTTAAGACGTTTTAAGAGACAATCGGAAGTTGGAGAAACTCGCGGGGAGTTAAACACAAATTCTAAAAGTTATGCCTATATATAGATAGAGATGAGATATTTTCATTTTATAAAGTTTTAACCTAAAACTCTAGAGAGGCCAAAAAGGGGGATTTGGAAGCTTCGATCTTTGCGACGCCAAACAACAACCGTTCGTCCGCTGGTTTTCTTCTAGATTTCATATTTGAACTCTTCGAGGTAAGGCCATCTTTTTGATACCTATTAGGCCTTGTTTGGCTAAGTTTTCCCAAAACTCATTTTCTAGAATTTTCTTAAAAAGTTTATACTTGGATTTCTGATCGGTAGGAGTTGTACTTGACGGACTTATGCATGTTCTTTGTGCTTGAGTATAACACCCATAATTGTGTTATTGCATTTCATTACATTGTCATGTATGATAATGTGATGTGTTGTGCATTTTGGCACATGTGTGAGTGAATGTTGACTCACGATCGATTTGGGTGTCTGTGTCAGAGAACCCTTTGAGACAGTGTTGACTGAGTGTTTTGATGTTGTGAAGTCTCTACGAGTATGAGACGTTCATTGTGAAATACCTTAAATGTTTATCTGAAAATAAATGTTTACCTATGTATTTCATTATCTGTATTATTGTCTGATTTAGATTATATTTCTGTTGTTAATTTTAGCATCCTGGTGAGGACGAATTAACATGCTTCAGAATTGGTAGGCTAATTAGCAATTTCGTAAAATCATGTAGAAATTTGCGTTTTAGCAACCAAACGGAACTTAGGTGAAAACTTTTATAATTTTTAGTTTTTACTCGCGAAGCTATGAATTAGCTGTGTAGAAAGTTTCAGAGACTGATTACGAGTTTTGAGAACTCGCGGAGAGGTAAACGTAATTCCCGAGAGTTGTGCCTAATATAGAAAGAGGTGAGATATTTTCATAAGTTCAAACCTAAATTAGAAATTCAAGAGAAGAGATTTGGGGATTTGATTGCTTAGAGCTTTCCGGCACAAATCGACGACCTTCTGTCTGATTGTTTTTCCCCAGATTTCATATTCGAACTCCATGAGGTAAGGGCTTCATTTTGATATCCGTTAAGCCTTGTTTGGCTAAGTTTTCTGAAAACTCTTTTTCTAGAATTTTTCCTAAAAAGTTGATAATTGTAATTCTGATCGATATGAATTGTACTAGAAGAATTACTGCACGTTCTTTGTACTCGGGTTTTCCTTGGATCGTATTTTAGAAGTGTATATCGGAGATGAGTGATCTAACTACGTGTTTTGGAATGATTTCTTGACATGTATTCATGTTTTATATGAAAAGCATGTGTTAGCTTATATATATTGTGTAGTTTATATTGGGTGGTTATATTGTTAAGTAGGCCCAATAGCACAGTGATATGCTTGATTATGTCGAAAGTACGGTGAAATGTATTAATTGAGTATGTTGAGTTGTTATTTGGGTCAAAGGAGCTCGTGGTACCAAGCCATCTTGTGGAGCCGATATAGGCATTAAGGTCACACGTTTGAAGAAAAGAAATATGGGTCTTACCTTTTCGTATGGACTTATTGGCGAGGAGTCGCGGATTAGGAGTATGGAACTACACGTGAGACTCCGGAGACTAGTATGAAATGTAGAGATGTGAATGCGAGCATATTTATCATTCATGTGCATTGTTGTTTTATTCCCTAAGCATTAGCTTAAACAAATCGAATATGTGTGGTTATTCAAATAACCATTGCAGGTATGAATACTGGCGAGGAATCGGAGAAGTGATCCCGGGGTATTGGGAGTTCGCTTAGAAGGCGACACAACATGTTTATTTCATAGTTTTGGAAATGGAAGTGTTGTAATAAGAATTTTGTGGATTCTAAGTATGCTTAACTTAGTATGTTAGAATTGATTCGAAATGTTGTAATAGATAGTAATCTTGTATAATTATGTTTTAATAATGTTTTAATCCAGTTAGAATCACTTTGGAATGAGTTTGGTGTGTGTATTTGGTCATTGGTTGGATTAGAAAGCTTTTGAACTTGGAATTTTTGAAAAATGTTCTGCTGTAGGAAATCCAGTCGACCGGACTAGGTCCAGACTGGACCTCTTTGTCATTTTAGGCACCGCATCAATTAATGGAAAAATAGTCGATCGGTCCCCCGACACAGTCAACTGGATGGTGAATCAGAATCAAATATTTCTGCCCAGGCTGGAATTCAGTCAATCGAACAGTATCAGTCGACTAGAAGTTTCACACCTCAGTTGACTGGACATGGAGTCAGTCGACTGGACTGGCTACTGGAATTTGGAACTCTCTATATCTTGCATTTCTAGTCGACCGGACCCCTGGTCAATCGACTAAACTGCTATTTTCAAAATAGTTTATTTTCTTTCAGTGTTTCAAACGGAGAATTCTTTGTATAACTTGAATTTATGGATTTATAATCTTGTTTATGCCGCTGCGTGTTCTTAAAACTAATTTTTGGGAACATTAATGAATTTATTTAGCCTCGGTGGCATGTCACGGGCTCCGGTTATGCTATTATGGGATCGGGCTGTGATAGCGAGTGATTCAACTTTGTGTTTTGGAATGATTTCTTGACATGTATTCATGTTGTGATATGAAAAGCACGTGTTAGTTTATAGAAATATATTGTATAGTTCATATTGGACGATTATTTTGATAAGTAGGCACAATTATACGGTGAAATGTTTTGATTGTGTCAAGAGCACGGTGACATGTATTTGAGCATGCTGAGTTTTTATTTGGGTCAAAGGAGTGCGTGTATCAAGCCATCATTGTGGAGCCGTTATAAGCATAAGGTCGCACGTTTGAAGAAAAGAAACGTGGGTCTTACCTTTTCGCGTGAACTTAATGGCGAGGAGTCGCGGATTAGGAGTGTGGAACGTACACGTGGGATCTCCGGAGATTAGTATGAAATGTAGAGATGTGAATGTGAGCATGTTTATCATTCATGTGCATTGTTGTTTTATTCACTAAGCGTCAGCTTAAACAAATCGAATATGTGTGGTTATTCAAATAACCATTTTAGGTGTTAATGCTGGCGAGGAATTGCAGAAGTGAGCACGTAGGTTCGGGAGTTCACTTAGAAGGCGACTTATCAAGTTTATTTCGTAGTTTTGGTAATAGAAATGTGGTAATAAAGATTTCATGACTTTTGAACTATGTTTAACTTAGAATCATAGAATGAATTCGTAAAGTTAAAATAGATAATAATCTTGTATAATAATGTTTTAACAAAGTTTTAATCAAGTTAGGATCACTTTGGGATAAGTTTACAATGTGTGTTTAGTCCCTGATTGATTTCAGAAAAGCTTTTAAACTTAGAAAATGCTGTAGAAGCACACTCGACTGGATCGGGAGTATAGTCGACTGGACCCTTGTTTTAACGAAATATCTTTTGGTTGTCAAGGGCATCAGTTGACTAGAAGAAGTGAAATAGTCAACTGGAATCTGTTTTCAAAACACACATTCTGCTGGGTTGAGTTCAGTTGACCGAACGATCCCAGTTGACTAAATATTTGAGGCATCTGTCGATCAGACCGAGGAGTCAGTTGACTGAAGGTGGCTGTTGGGGATTTCATGTTCTCTGTAATTCCAAGTCAGTCGACTGAGACCCGACCCAGTCGACTGGACTGCTTGTTTGAAAAATGATTTGTTTTCTGTTTTGATGCGTGTGTTCTTAAAACTAATTCTTTTGGGAACGCTAATGAATGGATTTAGCCTCGGTTGCGAGCCACGGGCTTTGGTTCCACTATTGTGGGACCGGACTGTGACATCATGAATATTTAAAACTTTCCAATAATTTGGAACATGAATATTCATAATTTTGTAATAATGTGCAAATAATCCATATAAAGTTATAGCCCTATATAGCACAAAGTACACACTAACAAGGAACAAATTATCCCTTAGTAGCATGCGCAAATAACCAACAAATTCAAATAGTACTTTAAGAACAATTAAAAGTAGCCCAAGAATATTTGCTTTCACACAAATATACAATATTCAAAACTTTAGGGGCATAGTTGACAATTATGAGGCACAAATTGTACATCACTAAAGTCCTTGGGATTATAACTTTAATATTAATACTTTAGAAAAAAATTGTCATGCCACTTTAATGGAGGAAAAAATTAATCTATAGACATCATCACATAATTGCACAAAAATAGACAATAAATTGTCCCCAGATCGCATGCAAGTACTTGATAACTTAAATGTATAAAATAGTGCCTTAGGATGTGTATAAAGCCCATAATTATAAATTGTAAGGACTACAACATAGGATCCATAATCTTATGGGGTATTACTGTAATTCTAAAAACTTTAGAAACAAAGGTAAATACCAAAAATAGGCCCAATTTGTCAATTACTAGAGTTATGGATCCAAATATTAGAAGACAGAATTTTTGGGGTCAAAAGCATTTAATTTAAATGTTTTGGATTGAACTATAAATATTTAAAACACGTTTGATCCAACTAAAATTTGAAGAGCTTTGACTGTCATAATTGTAATATGACTAAATCAAGTGTCACCAGTAATTTCTTTGAAAAAACCAAAACCTAAATGTCTGTCATGCCTTTTCTTTTAGCCAGAACCAATATACATATAAACAAAGATTCTCTAAAGAGGGCGCCCTCTCTTTATTAAAGAGAGGACTTCTGTTTTAGTCGTTAGATCGTGTTTAAAAACTGTAAAATGACAAAGCTGCCCTTAATGAAAACACAATCCGACGGTCAAAACAGAGGTCCTCTCTTTAATAAAGAGAGGGCGCCCTCTTTAGAGCCTGACTGTACATATATATATATATATATATATTTAATTAATCGAAATACATAAAACTGTTGATAACCATACTTAATTAATTCCATACAGATTATGGTCAAGCACAGGGGATAACAGTTTCAACATAATCTGGTGACCTATATATTCGGAGATATGTATATATATATATATACACGGATCAATAAATCAATAAAATACTCAATATACTTTGGACCCAACTTAAAATATGAAAAATTTTGGGGTCATATTGGAAATAAGCCTAAGCTAACTCAGTTGGCAAATGGACTGTTCTAGCTTAACTAAGGTCTCGAGTTCGAGTCTTGGGTATGCATGTGCAATTAAATTCTTGTTGGGAGAGCTTTGTCGCCCTAATGGGTCCTACCCGACTCGATCTGGATTAGTCGGAGCTCAATGTAGTTCTGGATACCGGAGGTCTAGACCAACAAAAAAAAAACATCTGAGCTACTCGTTTAAAACAAACACACTTCCCCCCCCCCCCCCCCCCCCTTCCCATATTTTTTTTTGTACAATCATGAATAACCATACACATATCAAAACAGATTGCCAGAAGGCCCGTAATGGTTTGAAATTGTACATAATTTGGTGACCTCAATATATCTATATATATATATATAAACACGTAGTTATTGAAACTCTCATTCATGCGATAGATCTGAGTATAAAAATTGAATTTGTGATTATGTTTAGCAATAATAGCTTTCTAGCATACGAGTTACGCATAATTTTATGCTAAACAACACGACGTAATGGGTAGCTCTGATACCAATTTTTAGCATTAAATCAAATTAAAGTGCCCAAAAAACTTACCTCCATCCATGTGGTTATAGCACTGTGTTGATGTGAACAAACTTCTGCTTGATCACGGAACTGCTTCATTATGAAAGAACCTCCACGACCCTCACACAATTTGGTATACTGTATGGTGAAGGATGAATATGGGTTTCCAGCCTATCATTCTTTTAAAATTCTGTAACGATGGTTATCACATGCTTTATGTATATATAGATAGATTGGGACCCTTACCCATGTATTTAAATACACAATAATTTCCTACCATCAAGGAAGTTGGGACAATCTCAAATACCACTCAAATATATAGTGTAAATATTGGATTGTTATACAATATTTATCACCAAAGATATTGGGATAATATTTAAATAATATTTATATTATCAATACAAAATATGTGGGTCATATAATATATGCTTACAATAGTACCAACATGCTATAGTTTGACATAATTGTTCTAATGGTGCATTTCGTAACCATAGTTATTTTTGACCCAACAACTACTTCGCTTAGTTAACTACAATTCCAATTCCCAATCATCACATCATGCTCTCTTTTTAAACAAATCAATTTTAGTAAAAGAGTGTCATAATCCGACGATTACTGTTGGGAATTAAACACGCAGAATTAAATTTTCCCAATAATTATACACACATGAGCAGTAATTAAACATGCACACTAAAGAAAAGACACACAGACGTGGTTTGGCCAAACACCTGCCTACGTCCACACCCGAGCTCCGTTCTTTCACTATTGAGTAAAACATGGTACAAATTACATAAATTAAATTCCATAACCCAAATACAAAGACCCTTGTTCACTCCCCACTCAGTACCCCAAAGAACCTGATATAGTCACTTTAATACATAGAGAAATCATAAAGACAAAGAAATTCCCTCTCTACCTCACATCCCTATAACGCTGTGAACACTCCTCACAGAAACCCCAATAATTAATGTTCCATGCCCTAAAGGGGCACCATCTCTCGTCACCACTCTCTCACCCTGGACCATGCACCCGCATGAGGGGAGACCCCCAACTTGGTACACCAAGGGCTACTAAATTCCTATACAACATCCCCTTATATAGAGTTTGCAACCCATTACTTATTGGACAAGTAATACAACTCTATCACAAAGGAAACCAAATTAGAATAGGAATCTAGCCAAATCACAATCCCTAAATTAATGGGATAGCCCCACATGTGATATAATCCCAACAATCACCCCCTCTATCACTTGTGGGGAAACTGTCTAACCATTCTATCACACATGATCAGCACCCCCTCAACCGGAGCACTCATAAAGTCGACTACTTTGCAACCATTTACCATTGATCGTCTTCCGTACCAGCTTGCACACCCCGAATCAACTTGGTCTCAATACCCCCGATTCGTCAAACCGCGGCCAATACATATGCAACTACGCTAAGTTAATTATACCCATTACTCCACCAGAGAAGAGCATCGACCTTTCATTCTCCCAAAGCAGGATTTCCCCTCACCATCGCATAAACCGTGAACAGACCATGCACGCACTCACTTATATAAGAATTTTTCATCGAGGACTTGGGAGTACAACTCTACCAACCAGACGACACAAACCATCCGCACTTCTCTCAACCACCGTGTGTGATTTCAGCAACAATATTAGACTCCTCCGCAACTTTGGGCTTAATATCACGCCACCCAAATAGCGAACCTGCTTCAAAAATATTTGATCAACGTTTCTATGTGCAGTATCCTAACAATTACCTCCGTCGGGTAATTGCGCCTGTGTCTGCTCCCGCCTTCTTGGAACCCATCAAATTATTTTCTCCAGAAGCACATAGTTACCGTACCCAGAATCTACAACCCAAGAGAAATGCTCATATGAGTGGAATGTTAGAACTTCTCCACCATACGCAACTTGCTACAATCACAGTAACATCAAAATTATTTTTTGACCCTAGATCCCAATCTGTTGCAATATAGATAGAATCTATCACCAAGAAAAAATAAATTCTCAATTTGTGAAATTGCAAATTTGCACCCACTGATGAATTCGTAGCACCTAAAAAACTTAAGAACCAACTCTGATCCGAATTTCAAACAACATAGCTTGTCCCATAAAACTCCTTGAATTTCTAACCAATCAAAGCCCTTGGATTCAATGTGCTTGACACATAGGATAACTTCCCATATCCAAGTACAAAACCAATTCCAAATCATTCCACCATGAATGAGTGCCCATGTCAGCATGCTCATGTAACCGTCACCTGCATCATCGAAATTTATTTATTTATTTTTTCTTCTGCTTTTCTTTTAACCACCGTGCTGCTAATCTTCATTGTTACCGTGCGCCTATGTCACCATGATTTGACCAACATAGCTCTGATACCACTTGTTGGGAATTTGGATCCGCGTGTTAATTCCCAACAATTACTACAGTACATATTTATGCAAAACACACACATATACACACTCATATATATATATATTACTATATAATAAGAAGACAACACCTTAATAAGTAAGCATGTCAAATTTTATGAACTTCCAAAATTGTCCATGCCCAATTTTTGTGCTTCTCGATTATACCCTTGGTTGAAAATGTAAACCCCTAAAATAAAAAAACTCCAAAAGCTGCTCACGGTTTTGGTGAACTGGTCGGTTATAAACTTCCTCTTTTGTCCTTCACTACATCATAATTACTCATACATCTATTTATACGTCGTAAGGATATATTGATTTGTGTGAGGGTAAATCTGTCATTTTAGACAGATGCGTACATTCAAGTCAGCTTTTGAAATTTTATTTATTATAATAATGAGGTTTCAATCAACAATCTTATGTCTAATTACATTTAGGTCAACAATTTTTGGGATGTTTATTATTCACTTCAAAAAAGTGGCTATTTTAGTGGCTATTTAGGAATTGATCACTAATATTTACAATTTGATCAACTTCTTCTCTCAAATGAGGTTTGAATCAACAATCTTGTGTCTAATTACATTTGGATCAATAATTTTTGGGATATTTATCATTCACTTAAAAAAAGGGAAAAAAAAGTGGCTTAGTGGCTATAATCACTAATATTTACAATTAGGTCAACTTCTTCTCTCAAATTTAGGATTCATATATTGTAATATGTGTAATTGCATTTGGGTCAGCAAGTTTTGGGATATTTATTATTCACTTAAAAAAAGTAAAAAAAAAAAAAAAGTGACTATTAAGGAATTGGTCACTAATGTTCATATTTGGTCAACTTCTTCTCTAAAATTTAAGGTATGGGATATTTATACTTCACTTCAAAAAAGTCAAATAAAGTGGCTATTTTATTGGCTATTTATGAATTGGTCACTAATATTTACATTTTGGACAACTTCTTCCCTGAAATTTAGGATTTATAGATTGTATTCGAATATCAAATAAGGTCTATAAACACATTCATGTCCTTTTTTTTAGGAGAAATACCCTACTTGTGTCTTATATTTTTAGTGGTGCTTTATTAGGTACCTTTACTACTCATTTACAAGATAGTCAGAATTATCAGCTTCTTCCGTAGGAAGAGTTTTAGATAAAATAGCTACATTTACAATTTCCTATTTAACCGTTTTAACATCTTATTATACACTTTTTACAATCACTTAACCACACGAAACGACACAATTAAATTTTTCGCGCAACTCGCGGGCCTCCAGCTAGTATATATATATATATGCTTCACTAGGAAAGCACAATTAATTTAAGATAAAACAAGAAGCACGATATACACGAGACCAATATTAGCCAAGGGGTGTAAACGAGCTGAGTTGCTCAACAAAGACTCAAAGCTCGGCTCGATAAAGGTTAGGCTCGACTCGCTTATTTGAGCTCGTGTACACAATCGATTAAGGCTGGTGAGCAGACTCGTGAAAAAAGCTAGTAATATTAATAAAGAACTTGTATAGTGACTTATGTAAATATACATAGTATAAAACTATACAATTTTAGAGAAAATATGACATATCTCGTAAATAGGCTTGATAAATAATTATTTTATTATTAAACTATATAGTTTAAAAGGATGCGTGAAAAAGCTCGTTATAAAGCTGTTTGGTTGGAAAATTCCTCTAAGGATAAATGTGGAATTATATAAGTGTGAGCGTGCCAGACAAGCAGATTGCTAATGTGTGTGATGTGATAAGTATCCAAACTGTGTCTCATCAGGGAAATTGTGATGACATTTGATGCCTTAATAAAGACTTTTATCGTGTGAGATGAAATACCAAATGATATACCTTCAAGACACGATGACCCACTTCCAACCAAAACTAACTAAAGAAATAATCAACTAACACTGAAATTAAAGAATTAGTGGGATTGTACTGCTTCGAACAAGACATAAGGCATAGATTTTCTAAAACTAAAAATAACAATTAAAAATCTTAACTATCCTAGACTACCCTTACGATTTGCATGTAATGGAGAAAAGTAAAGAAAACAAAATGTAACTAAAGCACGAAGGGATTAACAGTAGCATTCGAAGGATATAAAAGCAAAGCCACGGTGGCCGAATAGTAAAAGGAAGAAATTACAACATAGTGATTTGAGTATGAGCAATGCTAGGCACACATTTTAAATCACACCCCAAATCACATCCTTGCTTTAAATGCATGTACCCTGTGATGTGTAAGTAGTTGTCACGACCCATCCGGCTAACGTGCGGAAACAGGACACGTGGCACGCCACCAAGGCTCAACCAGTTCATCTTATAACAATACGCAGCAGAAAAGTAACTTAAAACAACCTCGAGTGTATAAAACTTTGAAAACATTACCCTCCGAGTTATAAAATCCGTATAAAATTGAAAACGTAATCACATTTCAAAACAAGTGAATTTATGTTGCAAGGGTTCCCAAAGGTGCCTTAGGAACCAATCAAAACCTTTTGAAAATTTCCGAAAGTAGTAGAAAAAGATTTCATGCAGGGGGTATTTCGACCGGTCGAATGACCCCCTTCGACCGGTCGAATGACCCTGTAGCAGAATTCCTTCTAGCAGCAGAATTTTGCTAAAGCATCACCCAACCTTCACCATTGCAACATCTTAAACATATTCCAATCTTTCCAATCTTTACCAAAGTTATGAGGACAAGTATAACAACTTGCCTACATTTGGAAAACGTTAACTAATGAAGTTAAGGGTCCGATTGGATTAAATCTCATAAGTGCTACAACAAAATCATAAAACATGAAATTCAACGTGTAAAACATCAAGACGCGAACTCAATAGTTCCGGGTCGCTACCAACCAACTTAAAAGGTTTTCAAAAGAATATTACAACAATCCGATAATAATCCAGAGCTTTCTATGATTCGATTACGAGAATCTATACCCCAATTCCTCCGAATGATCCCAACGGCCTCATCCCTCGCGTTCCATCTTTCCTTTCTTCATACCTGCAATGGAGTAAATCTCCATTGCTCAGCTATATGCTGAGTGTACAATTCTAAACAAATGCATATGAGGCAATTCATGTTTTAAACATCTAAATCACATAATTTAGTCTCCGGGGAGAGAGATACGCATTCACCCAGTATATCGGCAAGTCTTAAATCTTAAACCGCGATGTCAATGGTTAGCCAAGAATCACTCAACCATTACACTCATCTGCTCTGGTTGGTCACTTCCCACACCAATCAAGTAGTCGTCACTACTATAAACTCTCAAACATCGAGAGGCGTGCACCGGCGTAAAATTATATCAAACTCCCCTTTGACCCACATAAACATTTAGCATATTCACATAATCATGTCATCATGCTTTTCTATACGTACTCGCTAAAATTAACGGGCCTAATTTAACACATAAGTTTGCCCGGATCACAAGTCATACAAAATATCTAAAACATCCAAAATTGTCTATATTACATAGGTTCGGAATTCATACCTCGAGCAATCGTCCTATAACTTTGAGGAAAGCACTAGTAGCCCAATTAAACGTTGGATCTCCGATTAGGAGTGATTCCTACAAGTATTTACATGTTTTTCCCAAATTTTCATAAATTAGATTTTCGGAAAAACTTAGCCAAACAAAGCCTAAGTGGTATCAAAATGAAGCTCTCACCTTGGGGAGTTCAAATATGAATTTTGGTTGAAAACAAACGGGCAGAAGTCCGTCGATTTGCGTCAAGAAGCTCTAAGCCACCAATCACCTCTTGATTTAGGTTTTGAGAAACTTTTGAAATGAAAAAAAATCTAGAGCTTGCTATATATAGACAAAATTATCGGAAATAATGTTTACCTCCCCACGAGTTTCCAAAACTCTAAATTAACCCATGAAACGTCGCACACGTTCATTTCATGCCTTTACGAGTGAAAAAATATAATTTACAAAAGTTTTCGACTGAGTTCCGTTTGTCGCCGTAATTTCGTTCTGAAAACTATTTTCGTGGAATTTCTAGATAACCTACCTTTTATGTAACGTATCACATTGGTTATCTCTAATTCGTTCCAATTGATCTCTAACAAGATCAAACTATCAGAAAAGTACACAAAACAGGTATATTCACTATTCACATATACCATATAATTCAAATAACATTTAATCCACATAAATGTCATTTAATCATGTCAAGTTCCTCATGAATTACCAACTTCCCGAGTCCTAGATTTACAGTCACCGTTGACCCTCAGTCAACTCCATTCCAATTATTAATCAACATTAATAATTCTCAGAAATCTCAGATATGCATTTTAAACCAATGATTTTCTGGGACGGGCGTGACAACTCTCCCCTCCAAAAAGGAAGTTTGTCCCCAAACTTATACCATTTCACCAATTCACAAAGACTTCCCATAAGTACCCTCAACATTTGTTTCATACACAAACCATTTCACTAAGATGTCACAATCTCATGAGGAAAATAAATCCTTAGGCTCTTAAGGAAAATAAATCCTTGGAGCCCCCGTCTCGACCCGATTGAAGATTCACATCGAATACTAGCAACACAGAAACATCTCGATAAATGAGGACATCAATGCCTGAGTAGAACATAATCAATAGTCAATCTTGACATTAAATCATATCACGACGTCACACGTCAACCCACACATACCTTCATTGTACTTGTCACATCTTTTTCGAACTTTAAAGTTCATCACAATACCCAAAACAAATTAAATAATTCATCTCAGTTTCACCCATCTTTCTTTTCGACTAACAGTCGTTCCAACACGTCTTAACTGGTTAACGACCATACACGATTCTTCATCTCGAAGAGAACCAAAGCTAAGTACTATCATACATTCATACACTGTCAATAAGTCAATTTCCCCAACCAACTATTCCATATACCATAGATTCAATTCCTTATCACGCTAATCGTGAATTACTTGTAAAATGATAACACGCTTCAAACGACTCTCATTTCTTATCGAATTCTATTTCGATTTAATCCAATCTTGTATTATACTTTCAATCATGCATGATTCGTAAGACACCATTCAGATTCTCAACTGAAATTTTCACACTGTTTTATTTGTTCGAGATTACCAAATGTCCTGAATCACCCTTAGTGAGGTCAACCCACTTGTCATTTATCTCTCAATCCTGTACTTGAACTACCGTCTATTAACATGGAAGATTACACAACACTTTGATATAAAATTTTTAACAAAGTCAAATACATTTCCCATTCATGTTTTAAACAAATTATTTTGAAATCTTACATAATACTTCCATCTTTTCACAACAAAAATTACCCCAATATCCGTCGCAACAAATAACGTTGTTCACCCAAATTAACTTGGTCAATCATACACGTACCACAGAATTCATCAAAACGTATTCACATGCTCAGCATGTACTTAGTTCCTGTCTCAAACCTTTGACCATTCACAATCCATTCTTATACACGTTGTACCCCGAGCCAATTACTTTTCTGTTGGAGATCTCAACTGCGGTGTAATACATCCTTGTCTCATACCCTACTTGTCCACTATCCTTTAGTTCATCAGTCGAGGTAGATTCGCTACCATTTAAGTTGTTATACGACTGCATAAGTCTTTGGTATTTCACTTTTACCTTTGCACAAGCCCATACCAATCATACTCATTTATCTCAACTCTTACTGAGTTCTTGACAATCTTTTACACTAAACGTATATTCCTCGTATAACATCTCAAGGCACCATACCTTATTCAATAGTTTAATATTTCATAACCTTAGTCGGCTTGACTTAACTCCAATTCAGATTCTCTTATCCTTTATCTTTGTTATTCTGATCTTAACTTTATTGTTCTCGAAGAACCTGTTGTTCGAGTATTCATACTATTCCCGTAACCATCTGAAGACAACTCAGTAATTCGATCTTCCCAATCAAGTACCATAGTCTCCCTATGTTCGATAAATTCCCTATCGAATTCCAATTCACATACCTTTCGTGACAATGCTCAAAGTCACCCATTCTCACTTCGGTACTAATGTCAACCCATTCATAACTATTGTCTTCAAGTGCTTCACACTTTACGGATCTAATCAAGTTCCTGATCGTTCAAAACTTCAAATCATTCATAACCTTAGGTTATTCCGATACTTAAACCAAGATCAAGTTCCCTTTAGAACAATACCCAAGTCAACTCGTTTAGTGACACTACCTCCAGCTTACTAAGTTCAAGTGTACCACATTTCACTAACCCCATTACTTTAGAATTTCCAAGTTTATAATCTGTTCACACAGAACTCATTCATCTGACAAACACCGTTGTGTCCCAGGCACTAATCATACCATATCTTTCCACGATACTCGTCTTCCAAAGTCTACTTAATACCTTATTACAAGTATTTAATACAAATTTTCTTACTCAAACAAAAGTTTTATTTCAAAACATTTTAAACACTTTAAAATTTTGTTGAGGTGAAATCCGACATTCTCAAAACCCTCCAACTTCGTTGGAATTCAAGGCAACTGTGACAACATTCCATTGATTCCACCACTGTCCTCTAACCACTTTACATTCCTACTATCATATCCGATAATATACTAAATGTACTACCAAGTCTCCATCTTTCTCTTATCGTTCATGTTCACTTACCCTTTGGAGCTTCATCTTCCCAATTTACATTTTCATCTCTCTAACTTGACTTACCCCAAAGTCACTTTACTTATCCATTTTCGCAACCGCTCTTGTTCAGTATTGTAATACTTATCATACTCCAACTTCCCGTTGACAACCACTCGCTTCAGACACCCAACAATGTTTTAAAAACATTAAAAGATTCTCCACTTTAATTGAAATACACTAACTAGAAATGGAAACATGTATTTGACATCTTAAAACAACTTTTCTGTGACAAAACAGCCCAAGGGCAAAATGGTCATTTAGAAAATATAGTTAAATTTCACATCAAAAGATAGATTTTTGAGTCCCGGTTCCAACACAAAAAAACGGCGCACGAATCCGAATTTTCTAGAAAGAGTTATGTCTGTTTCCGTAAAACTCGACGAAAAATGTGTCCGAAATCACTGTTTGGATCAGAGGGGTGTTCGACCGGTCGAACTGCCCTTTTGACCGGTCCAAGTACCCCTTGGACCATATTTTACTCCATTTAACATCTTTAAAAGTCTCCAACTTCACAAGGCATTTGGGGTTACTTCCCAACAACTTTGAAACCATCACAAGTGCTCAAAAACATCGAAAACTTACCGAACTACACGTGGTTCATAGTTATCTGCACTACAACTCACTGAATTAAGGACATTCTCTATAAGTTTCCCTTCCAAGATCCCTTTATCTTCATGATATCCAATATCCATTTGATTTCTCCGAATCGCCTATCACGTTCAATCATTCGCACTTGTCCTTCACCTTAAGTCCTATAGTCTTACATCCTTTGTTCTACTTCCTTTGACAAACCACACCTCAAAGCACCAAGGAACTCTTATTCATATTCATTTCCATTCCTTTAATCTCCATCAAGAAGTTCTACCATTTCTCCTCCGACCTATGTCGTCCTTATCGTTACATTCACACACACATAATCATCAAATCTAAGCAACTGCTTCAGAGGTCCATCCCCGACTAAGCTTCCACCAATTGTTTCAACTACCCAAGCATACTCTATCATTTCCATTCTCAAACCCTTGTCGTAGGTAAATCCTTAAACACCACTTCCCACTTACATAATAAATCTGGTACCTTTCGTTACCAATCCTTATACTGCATCTGAATCTACTATGGTCCCACGACCACTCGAAACTGGGTTCAGTTGAGAGATTCCTCAACAACCACAATACTTAAAACCCGTTGAGATATTCTTCAGCCCCCAATATATACCGTAAGATAGGTTGAGAGATTCCTCAACCATCCAATACATACCGTAAGATAGGTTGAGAGATTCCTCAACCATCCAATCATACACCGTAAGAGAAAACCGTAAGATAACCCGTACGATCACACCGTAGGTTAACATCATAGGATAACACCGTAAGAAAAAGGAGAGGGATTCCTCACCTACCCCATACACGAGCAATACATGCTGCTGGACCATCTTTTTATCATAAAACCCATTGTCCCTCTCTATTCTCTCATGCCACGACATTTAGTCCATGTCCGAGACGGAACTCTTATCAATCAATCTCAATTCCAAAACTCGGCTACTAACAATCACCTTTCATTCTCTATGTGAGCTATAATGAAATCTCCCCTGACATTCACTTCTTAAACTCTGTTCTCGGTTAAAGCCCTCAAAGAACACTCATTACCATCCTTTATAACATTCACCAATTCGATCAAAATTCATTTGGTTTTCGTTTAGAAATTCAAAGGTTCCTCACTCCAAGACATCATCTCTCCCTCATGTCCCTATACACGGTCTATGATAACGCCCGGTAAGCCTTATCTCATCACATAACTCTACATCCGCATGATTCCACCAATTCACAAATGCATAAATACTATGCATGTATGACAATAATATAATCATGTATCTATAACAACATACCATATGCATCAAACATCTCTACAATATGTGGATGCATTCTAGAATATGTATCAATTCACTCAACACTCCACTCGACGTCGAACGTTCCCAAAGTTTTGTTACCTATAGCTCTGATACTAATAAATGTCACGACCCATCCCGCTAACGTGCGGAAACAGGACACGTGGCACGCCACCAAGGCTCAACCAGTTCATCTTATAACAATACGCAGCGGAAAAGTAACTTAAAACAACCTCGAGTGTATAAAACTTTGAAAACATTACCCTCCGAGTTATAAAATCCGTATAAAATTGAAAACGTAATCACATTTCAAAACAAGTGAATTTATGTTGAAAGGGTTCCCAAAGGTGCCTTAGGAACCAATCAAAACCTTTTGAAAATTTTCGAAAGTAGTAGAAAAAGATTTCATGCAGGGGGTATTTCGACCGGTCGAATGACCCCCTTCGACCGGTCGAATGACCCTGTAGCAGAATTCCTTCTAGCAGCAGAATTTTGCTAAAGCATCACCCAACCTTCACCATTGCAACATCTTAAACATATTCCAATCTTTCCAATCTTTACCAAAGTTATGAGGACAAGTATAACAACTTGCCTACGTTTGGAAAACGTTAACTAATGAAGTTAAGGGTCCGATTGGATTAAATCTCATAAGTGCTACAACAAAATCATAAAACATGAAATTCAACGTGTAAAACATCAAGACGCGAACTCAATAGTTCCGGGTCGCTACCAACCAACTTAAAAGGTTTTCAAAAGAATATTACAACAATCCGATAATAATCCAGAGCTTTCTATGATTCGATTACGAGAATCTATACCCCAATTCCTCCGAATGATCCCAACGGCCTCATCCCTCGCGTTCCATCTTTCCTTTCTTCATACCTGCAATGGAGTAAATCTCCATTGCTCAGCTATATGCTGAGTGTACAATTCTAAACAAATGCATATGAGGCAATTCATGTTTTAAACATCTAAATCACATAATTTAGTCTCCGGGGAGAGAGATACGCATTCACCCAGTATATCGGCAAGTCTTAAATCTTAAACCGAGATGTCAATGGTTAGCCAAGAATCACTTAACCATTACACCCATCTGCTCTGGTTGGTCACTTCCCACACCAAGCAAGTAGTCGTCACTACTATAAACTCTCAAACATCGAGAGGCGTGCACCGGCGTAAAATTATATCAAACTCCCCTTTGACCCACATAAACATTTAGCATATTCACATAATCATGTCATCATGCTTTTCTATACGTACTCGCTAAAATTAACGGGCCTAATTTAACACATAAGTTTGCCCGGATCACAAGTCATACAAAATATCTAAAACATCCAAAATTGTCTATATTACATAGGTTCAGAATTCATACCTCGAGCAATCGTCCTATAACTTTGAGGAAAGCACTAGTAGCCCAATTAAACGTTGGATCTCCGATTAGGAGTGATTCCTACAAGTATTTACATGTTTTTCCCAAATTTCCATAAATTAGATTTTCGGAAAAACTTAGCCAAACAAGGCCTAAGTGGTATCAAAATGAAGCTCTTACCTTGGGGAGTTCGAATATGAATTTTGGTTGAAAACAAACGGGCATAAGTCCGTCGATTTGCGTCAAGAAGCTCTAAGCCACCAATCACCTCTTGATTTAGGTTTTGAGAAACTTTTGAAATGAAAAAAAATCTAGAGCTTGCTATATATAGACAAAATTATCGGAAATAATGTTTACCTCCCCACGAGTTTCCAAAACTCTAAATTAACCCATGAAACGTCGCACACGTTCATTTCATGCCTTTACGAGTGAAAAAATATAATTTACAAAAGTTTTCGACTGAGTTCCGTTTGTCGCCGTAATTTCGTTCTGAAAACTATTTTCGTGGAATTTCTAGATAACCTACCTTTTATGTAACGTATCACATTGGTTATCTCTAATTCGTTCCAATTGATCTCTAACAAGATCAAACTATCAGAAAAGTACACAAAACAGGTATATTCACTATTCACATATACCATATAATTCAAATAACATTTAATCCACATAAATGTCATTTAATCATGTCAAGTTCCTCATGAATTACCAACTTCCCGAGTCCTCGATTTACAGTCACCGTTGACCCTCAGTCAACTCCATTCCAATTATTAATCAACATTAATAATTCTCAGAAATCTCAGATATGCATTTTAAACCAATGATTTTTTGGGACGGGCGTGACAGTAGTGCACAGAAAAGTGTGAAAAATTCAAACAACACAAAGTACATGCATTTAAAGCATAGAGTGTGGTTTGGGATGTAGTTTGAAATGTGTGCCTAGCATTTTTGTTTGAGTATTTGTTTAGTCAATGACATTTACAAAGTAATACAAAATATCTATTTATATATGAATTATATAACTACTTATTTGAATTTAAATATCTCCCTCCAGGGTCGGCCTTGAGGTTTTGGGGGCTTTAGGTGAACTTCTAAAATGAGACCCTTTGCATATAAGTATGAACTAGTTATCAAATCCTGAAATATACTTCCTAAAAGGCATTTGGGTCTATTTGGTTATTGTTTAGGTCAATTTAGGAGAACCTAATTTTTTTAAGAAGGGGACGATACTAAGAATTTGAGTGCTTTAGGACAAAGATACCCCAAAAAAATTGCAAGTAAGCTCAATAAATTTTAGAGATTCAGTTCTATAAATAAAATGTAAGGAAAGTGACCAAAAACATTGAAAAGTCTTATATTTGGAAAAGTTGAGAAGGAATTTTTTTTATAGGGAAAATGCCAAGTACACCAATTTTGAACACCTACTGAGTAGTTTTTTTTCCCCCAAACAAACCCCTCAAAGTGGATAAATCTATCGCACAGTAGCTGACTTTCTTGGGTCTTGGGGTTTTTAGGTTGTGTTTGGGGCCTTTAGACTTAAAATTACTATTCAATATTTGAGATTTTGGGCCTAAAATTATCCAAAATATTGGGAGCTTTAGGCGGGGGCCTATAATGTTATACATCAGGCCAGGTCGACCCTGTCTCCCTCCCAAATAACTACCAATTTAAATTCATTACACATGTGTTTCTTCTAGTAGAAGCTCCTTCCAATTAAATTAACTTCCATCTTAATCATCACCATTAATCTTCAAGTTATAATCTCATTTGATGTACTCTTACGATGACAAGTGTCCTGCAAATAAAACTTCTAAATGGCTTCTATAGCAAGCCAAATAGTTTATAATTACTATACTATATACTCCGTAATATACTTCGGAATAATATATTAGAATTATAATTTATGGTACAAACAAAAGCTCACGAGAAAACTCACGAACACTTAAAAATTTGACTCATTTGAGCTCGTGAAAAAACTTACGAGCAAGCTCGGCTACCTCACTAATAATTAACATGCCTAAATAACCTTGAATCGCTCGAGCCCAACCTTCAATCCATTGGTCTTCAAGTCTTCTTGTACTTGTGCACGAAAATCATTGTAAGTGAATGGCTTGTACCTTGAGCTTCGAATCACACTATCTTCGGCTGGAAACACGAAGTAGCCTATTGATATCCGGTCCGCGTGCTTGTTCACCTTCACTCTGTGCTTCACGCTCTTGTACTTATCATCACTTATAGCCTAATTCACAAAAAAATAATTAGGCAAGTTTAGAAATGTTTAAAACTAAGGACAACACTTGGTTGATTTTGTCGTTTAAGGAGCATTATTGGTCCATGTTTGTGTCACAACATATACATGCTTGTACACGTGAACCACAATATCTTCTTAGAACAATAAAACACACACACACACACACAAGGAGATGTATCCAAATTTTTTTCCATAACATGATCTTATTATTCACACCCAATCTCACTTTAATGCATATTCTAGTAAAAACCACTATAATTGTGTCGATTTAATAAAGAACTGAGTTGTTATTTGTTAATCATCGATTAACTCTTGCATCACCCAAAAGCAGTTTCGCAAATATTATTTCAAACATTTTTTTTCTTCTGAACAACAAAAACCAGTACTGTAAGAACAACCAAAACAACAACAAAAAAAGTAAACTACATATTTTAAAGAAAAAAATGCAAACCTGCGTCATATCTCCAAGATGAACAACAAGGGTGTTTGGAACAGGTTTAACATTGAACCATTTTTGGTCTTTGTGGAATTGAAGACCTCCAACTTCATCTTGGTCTAGTAGGGAAAGAACTGAGCTGTCTGTGTGGGCATCCACACCCCATGCTTGGTTAGCCTCAGAACAAGGTGGGTAACGGTGGACTCGAATCGATCCGGTGGATGGTGATAGATGGGACTTGGATTCTTTAGGACCTAAATTGAGGTTCTCAGCAATGGCTTGGAAAATTTTTGTAGCTACTCTAGCTTGGTGGCTTCCATATTCTTCCATTACGACTCTTGGTATTTGGCAAGCA
Source organism: Hydrangea macrophylla (assembly GCA_033977485.1). Classification (NCBI taxonomy): domain Eukaryota; kingdom Viridiplantae; phylum Streptophyta; class Magnoliopsida; order Cornales; family Hydrangeaceae; genus Hydrangea; species Hydrangea macrophylla. The sequence goes on along the minus strand of CM066982.1, from coordinate 92,800,025 downwards.
TGCACAGAATTATATGGAAAGTTAGCATTAAACACCAACCCCATAATGTGGCAAATTAACACGTGGGACGTGCACCCACACATGCACAATTAGCAGGGGCGGATTTAGAAAATCATTCTAAGGGGGGGCTTGATACGGGGGGTTCCGATTTTTTTTTTTTTTTTGGCCTAGTTATACATATTTTGCACATATTTTAGACTTAATATAACAAATTTATAATGTCAAAGGGGACTTTTGGACCTATTTAAACATATTTTGTATATATTTAGACCTAATATGACAAATTTATAATGTCAAAGGGGACTTTTATATTTTTCAAGGGGGGCTTAACTGTAAAAAAAAAAAAAAAAAAAAAAAAAAAAAAAAAAAAAAAAAAAAATTTCTTTTTGAATATAAATGTACAATTTTCCAAAAAGTTGGGGTGGGCTTGAGCCCCCCTACCAGTACACATAAATCCGCCCCTGACAATTAGGCATACAATAAACTGAAGGTATTCCATATGATTATTTGAGGGCATCCACTATAATCTCTTCATTATCTGACAAATCTACAGAATACATACTCAAATCACCGTGGAAGTCACACGGGCATAACAGTCACACGAGATAACTTCTCCTGATATACATATACATGATTACTCCTTATTTTTCTTGTCTACAAATGTTTCATGAACAAACCAATCAATGAATTGTAATTTTGGGATTTAAGAGCAACTTCAAAAGAGAAATAGTAGATCATTTTTTTAAACTCCATCAGGTTAGCTTTTTCAGTTACTATTTTGGTTGGTTAGTCAAATGGTATGAATTTCTAGCTAAATTTGGCTAGCCAAATTGCCAAATTCTCTCCAAATCTTAATTTACCCTCGAGCTTTATGCAATTAAATCAACACATATCTCAGCCACAAAAATAAATAAATAAATAAATAAACAAAAAACAAAATGACTTGTCAAAACAGAGATCATTTTTTGATCGAGTTTATATTCAAAGAGTTGTTAGTAATGTAATAACAAACTATAATTTTTTAACTAAAAAAAAATAGTTTGCTACGATGACTAGAACTGTTGGATTTAGAGATACTCTCTCTCTCTCTCTCTCTCTCTCTCTCTGCAGCATGGTGGGCTATCCCACCCCACCCGAACACCACCAGAAACCACTTTAGCGAAAAGGCAACAAAGCGTTTAATTATTAAATGAAAATTAGTAAGGCCCCAATCTAATAAATAACTGTAAAATTTCTAAGACTCATCAGAGGCTGTTTGGGGTCGCGTTTTGCGGAGCCCAATTCACGATTCAAACGGTAATCACTTTGGGAAGATGTTTGGTTGCACAAGCTATTGTTGTGGATCCCACTCTCAATCCCATTTTTCTGCAATATTGGGGATAGGGGTGCGAGTCGGACGGAACGGATCGGAAATAAGCCTTTTGGAAAGAAGAAAAAAATTCTGAAAATTTCATAATGAAAATAGTATTTCCGATTCCGATTCCGATTTTTCGAAATTTCCATTTTGCTTTCCGATTCCAAAATTTTAGAATTTTTGGAATCTGCAATTTTCAAAAATTTTCAAAAAAGAGATCAGAAATTTTCAAAAATAAAAATGAATCGAAAGTTTTCAACTAAGAATTCAAGCCATGCCACCAAGCCAAGCTCAAGCTCAAACTTAATGGGATTTTCACTTGAGGGTTGTAGGCCTTTTATAGAAACACATCACATGCCCTCTTTTATGTTTTTTTCGATGTGGGATAACGCCCCTAGTAAAGTTGAAATTTCATAATTTTCAGAATATTTCGGATTATTTTTAGAAAAGTTTCGGAAAATATGATTTCGGAATATTTTCGGAATTCTAAAACTAATTCCGATTCTTATCCAAAATTTTTCAGAATTTTTAAAATTCAGAATGCATATTTAGTTGCCAAAATCGAATTTTTTTGGATCGAAATCGGAATTTCCGTTCCAAATGGCACCCTGAATTAGGGATTAGGCTGCTTCTGCTAATTGCACCTTGGTTTCAATTGGTAATTTATTTTTTTACACTTTGGATATCTCAAATACGATATATGTTTACAGAATTGGTATACTTCAACTTTGTATTTTAACTTTAGTTCCCAACACATATGACGGTGAGACATTCAACAACTTGTAATAAAAATCAAATGCTCCTACTAATATTATTTGTTTTTAACAAATATGCTTAAATAACTATAGTAACATGAAAACTTCATTAATAATGTCATGATATATTAGTGTGAATAATATTTAATTAATTATATAACTAATTAATATATAAAAAAGTAACAAACGCCGTTTCCAATGTGATGATATATTAGTGTATACATTATCTAATACATTTAATTAATGAATCATATTACTAATTTTATATAGATAATAGTAACAACCATCATTAAAAATATAAGTATATTATATTAGCATAAATATCGTTTAGTTAATATATTTAATTTGTCTATCATAATGATAATTAAAATTTATTTAGCAATAATAATATAATAGCAATATAAGGCATAATTATCTTTTGGACATTCAAAATCACTTTTACAATACACAACTAGTACAATCAATCTTATCATAATATATTTATGATGAATAATGATTTGTGTACATAAAATCTGCACATAAAGTGTGCACATAAAGATCTGGGCCATTAATTTTGGTGGATCCCATGTGTGTAGGCACGGGTTCCACCAAAATAAATGGCACAGATCTTTATGTGCACACTTTATGTGCATATTTTATGTGCACATAGCATTACCCATTTATGATAAACACTATCGCAATCGCAAAATAACAAGTTGTCTCAAATAGGTTCTTATATGATAAAAATCGATTATGTTGATTAATCTGTGATAATTTTGTGTGTTTGGTCATTGGTGGTCATATTTTAACAATTTATTGTCTGTCGAATTGAAAACACCTTCTGTCACACTCATCCCGAAAAATCCAATTGTTTTAAATGCATAATCGAATTATGAGAATTATTAACGTTGTTTTAATAATTGTGAAAGTGGTTGACCGTGGGTCAACGATGTGTGTCAATCAAGGACACGAGAATTTGTTAATCATTAAAGAATTGACATGATTAAATGATATTTATGTGATTAAATGTTATTTGGCTTTATCTGATTTACGTGAATAATAAATATACATGTTTTGTACGTTTACTGCTAGTTTAGATCATGTTTATGATCACTTTAGAAGATTTGATGATAACCTATATGTCATGTTGCATAAAATGTAGATTATCTAGATATTTTACAAAACTAGTTTCACTAGTGGAGCGATAACTTAGATGTTTAAGACGTTTTGGGCAATGGTCGGAAGTTTTGAGAACTCGTGGTGGTTGAGTTAAACAAAATTTTAGGAAGTCGAGCCTATTATATAGAATGTGAGCTGAGATATTTTCCAAATATCTTAATCCTATCTTAAAAGTAAGAGAGAGAGAGAGAGAGAGAGAGAGAGAGAGAGAGAGAGAGAGAGAGAAAGGGGAGATTTTTGGTGCTTCGATTTTCACAATGCCAAACGACGGATTTTCGTTCGTCAATTTTCAACCAAATTATTTTTTTGGAATCCTCGAGATAAAACCTACGTTTTGATACTTGTTAGATCTTGTTTGGCAAAGATTTTCTAAAAATCTAATTTAAAATTTTGGGAAAAATCATGTAAAACTCGTAGGAATCATTTGTCATTGGACATTTAGCTTGGAAATGCCATCCTAGGGATTCTCCTGAAGTTATAAGAGTTTTGCATAAGGCATGAATTCTGATCTATGTTATATAGGGATTTTCAATGTCTTAAATATCAAGTATGATATTGTGATCCGGACAAAATTCATGTGTTAGTTTAAGCCCATTAATATTGCGTGATTAATTATGAAAAGTATGTCTATATGACTAAGTTAGCATTCTAAATGATTATATGGGTCAAAGTGGAGATTTGTACAATTTCATGCCGGGATAAACTTCTCGGTGTTTAAGAATTTAATAGCGACGGCTACTATGCATGGTTTGGGAACCAACCCTGCCAAAGCACTTGGATGCAATGGTTGTAGGTCTTGGACTTGCCATTAGTATTGCGGTTTAAGGCTTGGACTTGTCGGTATACTGGATGAATGCGTTTCTCTCTCCTTAGAGACTATTTGATGTTTTAAAGCATGAAATTCCATATATGCATCTGTTAGAATTATGCACTCAGCATATAGCTGAGCAGTAGAGAATTACTCCATTGCAGGTGAGAAGAAAAAGGGAAAGAAGAAAAGTGAGGAGTAAAGCCATGGGAACACTTAAGCATGTCTCACCTGTAGATAGTTTTGTAGTTCATCCTTATTGTAAATGAGTCGTACGGAGAAACAATGTTTTGTAATCTCAGAATGGCCAACCATGACCCTTTTCGAGCAACTCTTTCAACTGCCGCATAATCTCCTCATTGGCCAATGTCGTTCTTGTAATTATGTTTTGGATTGAGATTAGTTAGTAATTGAATCTTGCAATAATTTCGTATTCGATTTTTTCTGAGTCTCTTATATGTTACGGAGATGTTTGTAATACAGTTAGGACTAATTTGGAATGAGCTTGGTATGTGTAGTTAGTCTCTGATTGAGAATCGGTAAATTTAGAAATAGAGTTTCTGCAGAATGCTCTGTAGATTGTAAAATGGTCGATTGGATTCGTGAATTAGACAAAATAATTTTCTTAGTTTTGGAAAAACAGTCGACTAGATGTAGTTTCAAAACTGGAGTTTCTAAAGGATTAGGTCTAGTCGACTGGGTTTGACACCCCTGACCTAAAAATATAGTCGACTGGGTTTGACACCCCTAACCTGATAATATGGTCCAGTCGACTGGATTGGATTGCTGAGATTTCAGGCTCTCTGTAATTTCCAAAGCAGTCGACTGGGGTCTCGAGCAGTCGATTGTATTTCTATTTTCAAATTGTTTGCTTTTATAAGTGTTTCAAACATGAAAACTTTTTAGAACTCTAATTATTATGATTTATTGAACCTTCAGGAGTCAATTACTCACTGTTTCACTTGTGTTTATTCTGCTGCTATGTATTTATTTGAATTGGATAAGATTATGGGGTGTGCCACATGTTCTATTTCCGCGCCATAACGGGATGGGTAATGACACCTTCCTTTTTATCTCTCAAACCACCATATATATATACATATATATATATATATATTACATGGATCCGTATTGGAAACACACACACCCCACACGTACACGCACACCCCAAAGCCCTACACTGGCCCACAGTAAAACCCAACAAGGACCACGCATTCTGAGTGAAGAACAACTGGGGCAAGCAATTAGATCCCCTATGGAGATTCGAACACTCTCCCTCCTCACTGGAAAGAGAGAGGCTATGCCAATTGAGCTACAACCCACTCCATCATAGAGCTATTTTTTAAGATGTGAATAAAGTACTGTTTTATTAACTTAAGAAGTTTGAAATGTCGAAGAGTCCAATGTCATATCTATGCTACTGTACAAAGTCGAAATTAGGGGTACAACAAATTTTTAACCTAAAAAATATATTTACAAAAATGCATTCTTTTATGGGACAGTTGGCCACAACTCTCTGTAAATATCCTAAATAAGCTAATAGTCCAGCCCGTTTTTCTTAATGCCAAAGGTTTTCATAATTGTTCAATCTTTAAAATGTCATAACTCTCAAACTGCAAGTCGGTTTCGATAAATTTTATATATCCGTGATCTACAAAACAAAATCTACACAACCACATCCATATTGGCTATTAAAAACTTTTATACAAAAAAAATGTTATTTTGCAACTCCTACATGGATACTGGATTTTTTTTTGGGGTGTAAAATCAACACTTCCATTACGTAGATCTCGAAAAACAGCTCAAATCCAAAAAAATAAAAATAAAATAAAATTGTCCAAAATAGCCCCAAGATCGCAAAATTATAGCCATTTTAGCAAATATTACTGTCTAATGTTACTGTCATTCTAATGCTACCAGGTAATGACAGTGATATTTGTTCAAATAAACTAAAAAATGCAAAATTATGGCTAATTTTTATATGTTACAATCTTTACAATATTGTCCAAGTAAAGACACTAATATTTCATCAAATTCCAAAAAAAAAAAAAAAAATGAAGATAGTATCATGTCACTTTTATTTGCAACGGTGACGTCATACAATGACATAAATTTTTGATTTTTTTATTTGTTTTTTTTTTGTTTTTTCAAATTTTCAGTTTGATAGATTTTTTCTTTTAGATTACATATATATAAATTTTATTCACATTAGAGTTGTGGTTTGAAAGTTATAGCATTTTAAAATTTTAAAAATAAAAAATTATCCTTCTTGCATTTAAAAAAGGGGCTTGAACTAACCGCATAATACTGCCTATTTCAAGGACTGCTAATTTTTCCTTCTTTGAATTAGTCTTATTTGGATGATTCATTTGTCAAAATTGGAGGACAGCTCAGCATATTACGTAACCCACTTGAAATTTTCTATGATATAATTTTTTTTATGGGAATTTTCTATGATATAATTGACCATCACATCAACATCTCAATCAAGCACTAAAAAAAGAGTGAAAATAGTCGAGCGGATTGTAGTTCAATTGACACATTCTTTCTTTTTTTAGTGGGAAGGGAGAGGATTCGAATCTCTATAGGAGATTTTAGTTGCTTGCTCTGAATTTTTCTTCAGTTGGAATGAGTAGTTCTTATTGGACTTTGCTATGGGCCAGTGTAGGGGTTGGATTAGTGCTAGGGTGTACCAGCGCATGAAATATATGTATCTGGTCCAGATCCAACTACGCATCCAAAAAAAAAAAATTAGGAATAGAAAACAGGACTGACCTAGACTGTACTTAATGGATTTTTCTTTGGAGTATTTATATTTCAGTCAACATTTTGTATGTAATTTAAAAATCAATCAAAACATTTTTTAAACTTTAAAAATTATCAACAATAGTAAAAAAATTTAAAAGGAATCAACAAAATAATAATAATAATAATAATAATAAAATAAACTGAAAAAATAATTATTTTGTGTTTTAGTCTGCTTTATGTTTTCAATATTGTAAACTTGCACCAAAACGTTGTGATAATTGCTCCCAACGTTGTGAAGATTTGCTCCCAACCTTGTGAAGAGTTGCACCCAACTTTGAAATGAGTTGCTTCTTGCATTCTGAAGAGTTGTTCTAAAACTTCATGTAAAGTCGATGACTTCTTAATTTTACAAAAAAAGTCGATAGTTTTTTAATTTAAAAAAAATAATAGATTAACTTTTAAATTTATACAAAAGTAGACTGAAAATTAATTATCCCTTTTTCTTTTCTTGATAATTGACTTGTTGGCAATTGTTGATAGCAAATTTTTTTAATTTCTTTTTTGATAGAGACAAAATAATAATAATAATAATAATAATAATAATAATAATAATAATGTTGCCAAATCAAAGTTGTCTACGACTTAATATCATAAAAAAAAAAAAAGAAAAAAAAAAGGTAAAAAAAAAAAAAAGGGTTGTCTAAGTCTTGCCTTCCATAGAATTCAATCATTATTAAATTTTTAAAAAGATACTCGGAATGAGCAATTTGTGATTTATTTTTGTGAAATTCTTTAAATAAGTTGAAGATTTAGAGAGAAAAAAATGTAGGACATGTGATTAATAATATTGAGTCTTTGCATAGGTTGACATAGTTCAAGTGGCAAAGAATTTGACATTTATAAGTCTCCTCCATTGCATAGGTTCGGCGTTCGAAACTCATCCCCTTCCCCATATATAATATAATATATATATATATATATTAATATCGAGTCTTTTGAATGAGATTCATGTTTATACATAAAGCGGAATCCACTACTTATGAATATCAAGACATGAGTCTTATCTAAAAATTCGTTTTTTATTAGCTACAGGTATCATGTAAGCATGCGTGACAATGTGCTAAGATTAATTATTTAAAAACTTCACCATAACAAAAACTATTTGATAAAACAAAAGTAATTAAATAAAAAATTGTTCGCAAATTATGGAAAGAGGGGCAAAGCGTTACCAAACTTAAGAAGAAAGATTATAGTCATTGAATTGTTATGTAAAAATGCATATTTCACCCAATAGTCATTATAGTCTGGCTAGTTCCTCAAAAATGCTAAATAGCCGGTCACCGCCACAAATTTCCCCTCTAATCGATACATCCCATAATCTATAGTCAGGCAAATTTAGGGCTAATCTCAACGGTAAATTCCCAAACACACACACACTGACACACACACACACCATGCAAGGGTGGAAAATTTTGTATGAGTAAAACTTCAGGCACACATATTTCCATAACCTCACTCCCCACAAACCTGATATGTCAACCATGTAGTGAAATGAGATCCACCATTTAACACAATCTCACATATGATACTCCCACTACATGGTTACCACATCAGGTTGTGGGGAGTGAGGTTGTAAAAATGGGTGTGCATGAAGTTTTACTCATTTTGTATATACTTTAATTTTATCTATAAATTTAAAATAATTATATAGTACACATATTTGGTCCCTCCAAATTTGAATAAATTGGTTTTGTATGTTTATTGTAAAGTTTCCAAGTTGACTTACACATTTATCACAAATTTTACATAATGGTCCATGCTATATTGTAACACTAAATGTAATCTAATTCAGCCTTACCCATTAGTCACGTCATAGATTCCAAACAAAGAGAAGTTGAACTAATAGTAGCCAAATTATAATCTAACTCACCCTCACTCCAATGCATAAGTTCGGTGTTCGAACTTCATCCCCTCCCCTATAAAAAATAAAATAAATTTTCTAACTCACCCTAAATAGTTGGTCAAGCACATTTTTTTCTCACTTCTCAGTTTGCCCCTACCTAATTAATTAATTCAATATCAATCCAAGCTTTGCAATTTACAGAAAAAAAAGGTAGTTATATACAAATAAACCTAAAAAAAAAATGTATAGATATGCATACTGTACCCAAAAATAAATTATTTTTTTTAAAAAAAAAAAAAAAAGAAGAAGTTGCCTTGGGATAATACACTCAAATTCCGGTGTGGACCATTCTACCAGCAGGCAATTGGTTTTGTATTTTTATTGATTTGATTTTTGGGTTAAGGGTAGGGATCTGTATGGTGAATAGCAAGGCTCTGTTTGGGAGTGTTGACTAGCTAAAATAGCAAGTCTAGCTGGAGGGTGTGTCCAAAACTGAATAGCTAAATTAAAGAAGTGGTGGTTTTGGCTGGCCAAAATAAGTATTTTGATTACTCAAATGCACAGTAAAAACCTGTCACAAATGCTCTAACAAATAAAGATCTTAAACAAACAAGGCCTTACCTGAATGACTCTAGCATTGGATCTTCAAATTGAAGCTGTGACAATTTACACAGAAGAACGTTAAAACCTTCCAACCAGTTGATGTTTTGGGCCTTTGGACCTCTTTGTAGGACTGACCCAGAAGGGGTAAGGGCAGGGGTGCCCCAAAAGTAGGCCACAGGACCAGTAAATAGGGCTTGTTTGGTTTCAAAGTTGAGAGAAAAGAGCTTTTTGGCAAGGTCATGAAGTTGGTTCAACAGGTTCATAGGTATCCCATAGTTGACCAAACGAAAGATGCCCCAATCTTTACAGGCCTCACTGAGCATGTCATGGTTTATGTGTTCGAGGTCAATTACCGGAAGAGGGTCCGAATCTGGAGTCTGTTTGGTGGGCTGGTTTGGGTGATCAATAGCCTGAGTTGGGCGGAACAAAGGAGGGTAAGACTCAAAGTTGGGTTCAGGCATTTTTCTTAGTTCATCTTGAGCAATTAGCATAGGGTGGTTTATACTTTATATAGAGATAATGAATGAATACAATAAATTTGAAGAATTCTATGGTGTGGCTTGGTCGTATGACACGACCTTAATATAGGTAAAATATTTTAAGACTCAAGTAAAATCACTACGTGTTCAATGTTATTTGAAACCTTCATGCGTATAAATGTATAATTTTTTGAGACACAAACAATACCATTATGAGTGTGATTTTGTGATCTAGGTGCAATGTTTTATGATCTGGTAACTTTTGCATTAAACATTTGACAACTTTAACTTTGTGAGTTTGTAATATTATTCGTATGATACGACCAAATTACCTAACTCGTAAGATAGAATTCTCCCAGTAATTGACTTAGTGGGTGATGTCACTGATGTGCATGTTAAAGTGAAGGGAGGGAGTGCCATCACGTGGTCCCACTCCCTATGCTTCCCATATCTTCCCACATTAAATATAGCAAGAGGGGACCTTCTATGATACAACCTAGTGTTTTGTGCACTACCATACAATCCAAATTTTTAGTCTAATATGTTGTGAGTTATTTCAACAAGTTGTTATTTGGTTTCAAAATAATTTTTTTTTTTTTTTTGGTGACACAAAAGAGTGTTGTTTTACAAATCACTTTAGTTTTAAGGGTAAATTACACTTTGCGCCCTTGTAATTTGTAATGTTATTTTGGTCCCTACAGTTTTAATTTTGTCAATTTGGCCATTACAATTTCAGTTTATGATCAATTTAGTTTATTTATGAAAATTTTCTAGGGCTTTTGACAGAAATAAGTCATGTGATGCACACGTGAGTTATCAATAGGGGCATAATGGTAATTTTACTTAGAGATATTACACTTTACACACCTCTATTAAACCTAAATATTTCAAAAACTGTAAGAAAAAATTGATGAATGATCTATATTGTACATAAACTAAAACTGTAATGATCAAAGTGAAAAAATTAAAACTACAGGGACCAAAAATCACGCCCAAAGTATAAGGGTATGAAATATAATTTATCCTAGGTATAAATCAAAATTGTTTAAAAACTTGCAACATTCAAGGTACTAAAATTTAAACATGTACAATACAACCCAAACAACTGGACTATACCATAGAAGTTTCCATAGCAAGGGAAATATAAGGGAATATGTGAGGTCACTTCAAGAGTAGTACTAAAAACAAGGCGGGGCTGTCGGCAGGCAAACCGCGCAGATTTCATAAATTAACAATGCAACACTCACACTCTATCTCTCTCTTAGTGGTATTGTGACATCCACTGCAGACTCCACAGTGCCACTAGGAGAGAGATAGAGTACAGGTGTGAGTATCAGTGAAATTTGTTAGTACGCAAAATATTACTCTTTGTAAATTGTCTACTAGTACCAGAGTATTTTTCTTATTCTTGAAAACACTGTAAAAAATTGAATTTTAAATAAAAAATTTATATTAGTATAATAATATGTTGTTCCAATTATAAACATGATCACTTAAATATTACTCCACAAAAAAAAATATATATATATATATATATCGCTAATACGGTCGCCTGTTTAAGGAATCGCATTTAGCAATGAAATTTTCATTACTAAAAGTATACAAAATCGTTGCTAAAGCAGAAATCACATTTAGCGACGAAAATTTTCGTTGGAGAGCTAGGCCATATATTTGTATATGTAGGTCCACCTTATTCTTTCAATAATTTAACATCCTTCAATAAAATAAGGTGGACTCACTAGCACATGTGTTGAAAACTACATTTATCAGTAGGGGTGAAACAAAAACCGATTAAACCGAACCACCAAACCGAACCGATCGGTTCGGTCGGTTTCCAAAAGTTACGTGCAGTGCAAAATCGAAAACCAAACCGAAAAATAAACCTAAAACCAAAAAAATCGAGCCAAACCGAATCGTTCGGTCGGTGGGATAACCCCCAAAACCGACCAAACCGAACCGATTTCACCCTTATTTATCAGGAGATAAACTTTAGGAAGCATTCATTACTCTTAAATCTTAATAATATATGACTTAATTTCATCTTCCAAATAAGTTTGAAACATTATTTTTATTACATGAGAAAGGGTGAGAGTTAAACACTCGATCAATGCAATGAAGGGACTTAACACCCAACTGGGTGCCAAACTAAGCAAACTGACCATGCAGGTTTGAAACAATTGACTTTCATAAAGTTCATATTCGTGTATCAATTAATCCACTATATTTTCATAGGTCTCGATTTTCAAACCCATTTTTTTTACTTTTATAAACTGGACAACGACTATATTTCTTTCTTTTTTTTTTGGGTAAATTACATTGACACCCCCTCAAGTTTGGCATTTTATCACAAACTTTCCTTGAGGTTTGGAACATAACACTGATACCCCCTATTAGAGTTATTCTCTTGTAAAAAGACCATGTTATCGTTACACAATAAATGCTATCTCTCTCCAGTTCCCCCTCTCTCTCTCCCAAGCCCAAACGAAGACCCCTCTTCTCTCTCTCTCTCTAGTTCCCTCTCTATCCCCCAAACCCTAACCCTCCACGTTGCCACCACCACCAATTTGGGCCGCTGCCTCCACCACCACCACCACGAACCACCACGGGTCTCCACCACCACCGCCACAAGGGAAAGAAAAACACAATTAAAAAACACAAACCAAATGGGGTGTCAGTTCATCTAACAGAGAGAAGAGAAAAAAAAATCCCCAAAATAAAAAAAGAGAGAGAAAGAATAATTAGAAGAAGAATGGGTTGTCAATTCATCTAACCATTAATTCGTATTTTCGATCTCAATAATCAGGCATGAGCTGACTAATTTTGCCCTGATCATTCGCCATTTTCTGGTCTGTAACCCTCAACCAAACACACAGAGCTGTAAAATTCAACACCAAGCTCAAGAACCACTTCCCAAAGCGATTCCAACAATGGCCAAAATCGAAAGCCCTCTGTTCTTCAATCGAACCTATTTCCCAAATTGATTTCGTGAAGTGCTGGGGTTCGATCATGTTCAAGAAATTGGTTCAATCTTCAAGAAACTAGGAAGCAACTTTGGAAATTCTGGGGTTCGATTAAAGTGCTTGAATCCATCAAAGGCGTTGGAAATTGGTTCGATCTTCAAGAGATTAGGAAACACATCGATCTCTTCAAGAAATTGGTTCGATCTTCAAGACATTAGGAAGCAACTTTGGAAATTCTGGGGTTCTAATTGTTGCGAGTCGACGTTGAACCAAGAGTGGGAGTGAAAACGAGCCGATTGAGGGTTCTAATCGTTGTGAGATCAGAGGCAGCGAAGAAACCCTCGAACCTCTGAGTGAGTGAGTGAGAGAGAGAGAGAGAGAGAGAGAGAGAGAGAGAGATTTCTAATCTAAGATTTGCAAATGAAAATGGAATCAAAGTCAAAAATAAAGATGAGATCTAAACAAAATTGAGAGGTTTTCTCAAAGCTTTCTTTTTCGTTAAGCATAAAGGGATCTAAACAGAATTGAGAGGTTTTTGTGTGTGTGTGTGTGAAAGAAGAAGAAGAAGATAGGGTATTTTGGACATTTAAAAAAATTGACTTGCTGATGTCAGCCATTTTTCAACGCCAGTTAATGACAGAGGGTGTGAGTGACAAAACGCCAAACCTCAGGGGTGTTAGTGTAATTTACCCTTTTTTATTCAGAAATTTATATCATATATAGATCTTGTTTTGAAGATCTAGATTTCACAATTCTAAAAATCTAATTTTATTTTTATTTTTTTTATAATCAAAATGGATTTGAAAATTTAAAAGAAAACTAACGAGACATGGCGTAACTAACTTTTTCTAACTTTTCACAGTTCACGGCTTTTTTTTTTTTTTTGAACTTTTAACAGTTCACGGTTTTCAGTAGGGGCAACTTTGTCACCTAATTAAACAACACATCCAATATGTATTCATATCTGAAGAATGTTTTGTTTCCATCCCAGAATTTAAACCTTTGTTGTTGTTTGTAACAGCAACTGCAGTGTGTGCAAATTATAAGGTAAAATTAGACTAATTTGCAGTATGAGTTTTCGGAGCGCTATATATAGTGGTGTTGCAAGCATACAGCGGAGGGACTGCCTGCTCTTATTGAACCGGCAGAGTGTCTGCCGACTGGGACAATTACTCGTTTTATTTATTTATTTATTTATTATTATTTTTTATAGTTATACTTCATGTCTTTTGTTAAATTAAAAAAAAAAAAAAAGAGCACCAGTCGGCAGACACAATGCCGATTGGCTCTGGCCGACTTTTTCTCTGCCGACCCAGTCCCAACCGGCGCTTTCTCTGCTGTCTGCCCGTATGGTAAAAAAAATTAGTGGTATGCTAAACTTAGGTTTCCCTGTCTTTTCTTACCCGAATTTCTCTTTTAAGCTACACTATTGTAAACTATTGTAGGCTAACTAACCTAATTTACCCTACATTTCTACACCATTGTTGTTGCTCTAAAGCAACAAATCTATTTGACAAAACACCCCTCTCCTCGATGAAGCTTTGAAGCCTTAGAGCATCTCTAATCGATATGTCATTTTCAATGTGTCATGCCAAGAGGCAATATTTGACTATTTTCACCCCTCCAACCGTATGCCAAAATCTGATGTGGTAAATGTCCCGTTCCGGGAGAAGTACATTCAATTTTAAATGCATATTTGAATTCTAAAATTATTAATGTTGATTAATAATTGAGATGTGGTTGATTGTGGGTCAACGGTGAGTGTCAAGTGAGGACACGGAAAGTTGGTAATTCACAAGAAATTGATGTGATTTAAATGGCATTTATTTGATTTAAATGTTATTTGAAATATCTGGTGAATGTGAATAGTAACTTTACATGTGTAAAGTAATTTCTGGTAATTTTGATCTCGTTTTAGATAATTTTGAATACCATAATGAAAACGTAAGCGATACGTTGCATAAAAGGTAGGTTATATAGAGATTCCACGGAACTCGTTTTCGGAACGTAATTACTGACCCAAACAAAACTTTGACTAAAACTTTTATAATTTATAGTTTTCACTCGTGAAGTAATAAAATGGACGTGTGTGACGTTTTGGAAGATAATTAGAAGTTTTGAGAACTTGTAGAGAGGTAAACATAATTTCCGAGAGTCGTGGCTATAAATAGAAAACATGGGATACTTGTTCATAAAAATCTTCCAAAACAAATATCTTGGAGAGAGAGAGAAAAACGATATTTGCTTTGCGACGCTGCTTGACGACCTTTCGTTCGTTAGTTTTTCCCCAAATTTCGTATTTGAACTCCTTGAGGTAAGATCTACGTTTTGATACCTTATAGGCTGCGTTTGGCAACATTTTGTAAAAATCTTAACTCTATGTTTTCTTGAAAAACGTGTCAAAACTCATAGGTTTTGCGTATAAATAGAGATCTGGTGTAGATTCAGTACCCTGGTACTCCACCTGAAATCTTAAGACTGTAGCTTAAGGTATGAATTTTAGATCTGTGTTTTATAAGAAATTTATATGTTTTAAATATCGAACTTGATATTTTGGATCCGGGTGAAATTCATGTATAATTTAGGCCCGTTATTTATACACATGAAAATGTGATAAAAACACGTGTAAATGTTTATGTGAGCATGCTATGTGTCTACTTGGGTCAAAGGGGGATTTGGTACAATTCCATCCAAGGATAAGCTCCTCGAAATTTGAGGATTATGACATCGATAATTGTTGTGCTTGGTATGGAGGAAGGCCTAGCCAGGGCACTTGGTGCGTGCAAGAGCAAGGCCTTCCACAGCCTCATTCTCAATTACCAGATGGAAACATGCCACTCTCCCTAGATCGAGACTATTTGATGTGTTTAGATGTTTTAAAGTATTGGTTGTCATATAAGCATATGTTTAGAATTGTGCACTCAGCATTTAGCTGAGTAGTGGAGCTTTACTCTATTTGCAGGTGATAAGAAGAGAAAAAAGAAGAAACGCGAAGAGTGAGGCCGATGGGTCGACGGGATCACTCTTGTATATGTTTTTTTTTTCCTTTCCAAATGTTGTAACAAAGATTTTGAGAAGTTGAAACCATGTGTTTAGTTTAGAATCTAGGATGGATTTGTAGTTGTGTAACCTGTAGTAAAACTATTGTAATTATGTTTGAAATTGTTGAAGTATAGTAGTGAATGTGTTGGAATTGGGCTGGAGAACCATAGATTGAAAATCTGCAGAATGCTCAGCAAATTGAGGGAAAACAGTCGACTGGTTTAGAGACAATCGACTGGATCCCTATTTTGAACCAGCTGCTGCCCTCTGGGTCTCCGACACAGTCGACTAGATTATTGGATTGAAATGTTATTTTTCGTTCTATGAAAGAAACAGTCGACTGGGTGAAGACCACAGTCGACTGGATTGGGTTTCAAAAGGGGAATTTTCTGATTCAGTTGACTGGGAAGTATCAGTCGACTAAAATTTTGAGGCCACAGTCGACTGGGTCTCTGACGCAGTCGACTGGACAAACTATTGAGATTTTGGGCTCTCTGTGTCTTGCATTTCCAGTCGACCGGACCTTGATCAGTCGACTGGATTAGGTGCTGAGATTTGAGGCTCTCTGTATTTTGCATTTCCAGTCGACCCAACCTATGAACAGTCGACTGGAATGCTGGTTTCAATCAGAGTATTTCTTTAAGAGTTTTTAAATGCAGAAATTTTTTTATAACTTTGAATTTCATGGATTTCACTTATGTTTTCCACTATTATTTACTTTAATTGAATTGGATGAGCCTTTGTGGCGTTCCACATGTCCTATTTCTACACGTCGCGGGATGAGTCATGACACCTTATTCATGTCAAAAATGGCATATCAAAATTTGCCATGCATTTGCACTTTTTCTATTAAAAAATTATTACTTTTATTTGTTAAGCCAATCACTTAATTTGTGATATGCACAAAAATATCAGGTCTAAGTCAGGGCTCACCACCTCAGCAAAGAGAAGTCAAGTCATCTTGAATTTGGATTGACTACACAGCCATCCCGACATGTTACGTAAAACCACCCGGTTTGGTTGTAATTCCGGTCATTCTTTCCAGACGGACCCCAAATAGGCGCGCCCCCAGTAGGCGTGATTGCTTGTCAGCAAGCCTCCAGGCAGTTTCCTATCCCAGATAGAAGACTAAAGGAAGGAGTAGGCAGTTTCCTAAACCATTTATGAAACACCCTAGATTAATGTAAATTGAGTTGTAAATAGATTAGGCTTCCTAATCTATAAACTTACCTTGTACGGGCGGTCTCTTGCACCTATAAAAGAGGCCACCCGCCCCCATTGAAGGGGGTCGCATTCTAAATCAAAAGAATAGCATATCATTCTCACTCATACGCATATACCCGATCAGTTTTACTGGGAGTGTCGCCCAATTGTTGGCTCACCAGGCCCGCCGGTGATCTGCTAGTGCAGCGCACTGATGCACCCGTGGATGTAGGTCACCTCGTTAATGGGACCGAACCACATACAAACTCTTGTGCCCCAATGTCTCTCTCGAAATTTTTCTTACCAATTTTTGGCATTATCAGTTTGGCGCCGTCTGTGGGAAACGATAAGTTTTTCACCAGCAAATTTTGTTGACTGATCAACATGCCACCGAAGGCGGGTAAGACAAATACTGCCCCGTCCGGTCAGGAGAACTTGCAGCTCGAGCAGCAGGCCGCCTCCATGACCTCCAAGCAAGTGACAGCGGCGCTCACGCAACTTCTGGAAGGCCAGCAGCAAACCCAGCAGCAAATCGAAGCGTTGTTGGCCATGTAGGAAAAGCGTCCTCAACCCGAGAACCAGACCGGGAAGAGTGCCCCCGACCGGGAGCCCGCACGAGTTCAGATCCATACCCACTCTGCGCCGGTTTCCCCGTCGGATTCAGAACACGTTCGGTATGGTGACCGTAGCAGAGTGCCCAAGCGCACCAGGTGGCAAGCTTGGACCAATCCTCACCGAGTGGAAGATGCTAGAGATATCATCAACAGACGATGCGCCACCAGGAGGGAGGAATCAGGACCAAAGGCCCGGGAATCAGCCAAAGACCCTCCGGTCCAGAGCCGGGGAGATCTTAGGCATACAATTACCTGGAGCCGGGTTCTATCCCCGAGGACGACGCACTTTGAGGAGGAGGCCTCTTCATTAGACTCGACGTACCGCTCGGATATGGAAATGAGAACCGGGCGAGATGTAAAGGCCCAGATCGAGGACTTGCAGCAGCAAATCAAAAAACTAAACCGCAAGTAGCTCCACGATCATACCAATACCGAGACCGAGTCGCTCTACACCGCTCGGATCTCCACATTCCCCATCCCGCGAAAATTCAAACCACCACATCTCAGTTCTTACGATGGTTTAGGGAGCCTAGTGGATCATGTTCGCACTTATAAGGCTCAAATGGCGCTAGTCACCACGGTCGACGAGTTATTGTGCCTGGCCTTCCCTAGTACCCTTAAAGGCCCAGCTGCACAGTGGTTCCATGATCTGAAACCCCGAATGGTTGATGACTTTGAGACATTGAGCAAGCTCTTCATCAGCCAATTTGTGGGGATGCTCGACTGGTCACAACCGGACACCCAGCTGCCTACCGTCAAGCAGCGAAAGGGAGAGTCCCTGAGGGGGTACCTGGACCGTTTCAATCAGCAGAGGCTCTAGATCCGCAACTTGAACGAAACGGTCACAATCGTGGCTTTCTGCTCGAGGGTTCAACACACCAAAGTTTCTACGTCGTTCTACCGTGACCGATCGGCGATCCTGGTGGAACTCTTTGAGAGGGTCGGAAAGTACATCGACACGGAGGTGTTTCTAAAGTCCAAGCGCACCAACTTTACGGGAGAAGAGTCCCTGAAAGCTAAACGAAAACGGGAGGGCTCCGAGAAGGGTCCAGGAAAGAAGCCCAGACAAGATCAGCAAAGAGGCATTCAGGATCAGGCCCCGATTACCTTTACCCCACTTTTCCGGCCAATCCACGAAGTTATGGCCGCCGCAGAGATCCAGAGGCTACTCCAGGAGCCCGCTAAGTTGAAAAGCCCACCCGGTAAAAGGAACCGAGACAAGTTTTGCCGCTTCCACAAAGACCACGGGCATGACACAGAGGATTGCTTTAAGCTTAAGATTGCCATTGAGAAGCTGATCGAGCAGGGCCACCTAGTTGAATTCGTGGCAGCAGATAGACGACCTCGGCAAGAAACCCGGGCTCCCGAGCAACCGTGACCCCTCGGGCAGAGGGGATTCATAGTCGGCCAGGAAGAGCCTGCCCGGGCATCCCGATCGGATGTCTGGCATGTCCAATCCACCCGTTCTACCCCAACCGACGTGTTGACGTTCTCATCTGAGGACATGCTAGACCTGCACTACCCTCATGATGATCTGCTGGTGGTGACGCTCTCCGTAGCAAACTACGTGATTAAAAGGGTGTTGGTAGACACGGGCAGCTCCTCCGACATCATGTTTATCTCCGCATTCGATCAGCTCGGGATATCTAGGGATTGGCTCCGACCAGTGGCCACTCCCCTGGTAGGGTTCAACTGGTTCAGCACCCAACTGCTCGATACCATTGAGCTCCTGGTCCTCATGGGAGCCTACCCTCAACAGGCATTTGTATTGGCAAGCTTTGTGGTCATGGAAGCTCCATCTGCGTATAACGTCATCCTTGGGAGGCCAACCCTCAACAAGGCCAGGGCGGTCGTATGAATGCACAGCCTGGTGGTTAAATTCCCAACCCCCCAAGGGCTCGGGAGCCTACGTGGAGACCAAGCCGTCGCTCGGGGTTGCTATATCAGCTCCTTACGTCGGGAAGCCCTTACGGAAACACTAAACATTCAGGAGATGGACCCTAGAGGCAAGAGTGACGGAGTGAGACCAATGGAAGAGCTAGAACAAGTGGTGTTGGATCCTCGATTTCCTGACAGGACCATCAGCATTGGTACTCTCTTACAGCCAGGTCTCGAGGAGGAACTGGTTCAATTTCTGCAACAGAGCTAGGATGTTTTCTCTAGGTGTCACGAAGATATGCTCGGGATTGACCCCCAGGTAATGTCTCACCGACTTAACGTCAATCCAGAATCCCGGCCGGTGAAACAGAAAAGACGAGGAATGGCTCCTGAATGGCAAACAATGGTGTCTGAAGAAGTAGAGAAGCTGCTGAAAGCAAAATCTATCCGAGAGGTCCACTATCCCGACTGGTTAGCTAACATAGTACTGGTCAAGAAAAGCAATGGGAAGTGGAGGATGTGCGTAGACTTCATCGATCTGAACAAAGCATGCCCTAAGGACTGCTATCCACTGCCCAGGATAGATCTCCTTGTGGACTCCACGGTCGGTCATGCTCTTCTCTCATTCATGGACGCTTACTCGGGGTACAACCAGATCAACATGTACCTCGGGGATGAAGAGAAGACCTCCTTCATCACGGATCTAGGAACGTACTGCTACAAGGTAATGCCCTTCGGCCTCAAGAACGCCGGGGCAACCTATCAACGCCTGGTCAATCACATGTTCAAGGACCTGATCAAGAAATCCATGGAAGTCTATGTTGACGATCTTCTAGTCAAAATCCGAGACAAGTCATACCATCTTAAACATCTGGCCGGGGCCTTCAGCATTTTGAGGAAGTTCGGGATGAGGTTGAACCCGGCCAAGTGTACGTTTGGCGTCTTGACCGGAAAGTTTTTGGGGCACCAAGTGAGCAAACGGGGTATTGAAGTAAACCCTAATAAAATCCAGGCTATTATAAACATGCAGTCACCCAGGTCAACCAAGGAAGTTCAGAGCTTGGTCGGACGGGTCACCGCATTGAACAGGTTCATCTCTCGAGCTACCGATCGGTGCCTGCCATTCCTCAGAATCATCCGTAAAGCCTTTCAGTGGTCGTAAGAGTGTGAAGAGGCATTTCAGGAGCTCAAGAAGTACATGGCATCACCTCCTTTACTCTCAACACCCATGCCAAACGAGGAGTTGTTCTTATATTTGGCAGTGTCACCTTCAGCGGTTAGCTCGGCCCTTATTCGAGAAGAACACGGGATAGAATTCCTAGTCTACTATACTAGCCGGGCGCTTCAAGGAGTAGAAAATAGATATTCCCGGATAGAGAAGCTCACATTTTGCCCTCATCACCTCTGCTCGGAGACTCCGTTCGTACTTTCAAGCCCACGTCATTGTGGTCCTCACAGACCAACCTCTCCGCAGGATCTTGAGCAGGCCCAAGACGTCTGGGAGGCTCATTAAATGGGCCTTGGAATTAAAAGAGTTCGAAGTGGTCTACCGACCCCGGACGACGATCAAAGGACAAGCCGTAGCTGACTTTCTTGTTGAGTTCACATACCCGGAGGATCCGGTAGAAGAGCTCGACCCGCTAGACCTACCGCCCGGGATACAGTCAGACATCCCAACCTGGACACTATACGTGGATGGGTCTTCCAAGAAGCAGGGCAGCGGGGCAGGAATCATCCTGACCACGCCGGATGGGATCCAACTCGAGTATGCGCTTAGGTTCAGATTCAAGGCCTCCAATAACGAAGCCAAATACGGCGCCCTGCTGGTTGGACTACAAATGGCGACCTCAATGGGTGCACTGCAGATTCAAGGGTACATCGACTCTCAGCTCGTGGTAAATCAAGTCAATCAAGAGTATGAGGCTCGAGAGAATAACATGATAGCTTATCTATCCCTTGTCCGAGCAGTTTCAAGCAAACTTCAAGGGTTTTCTGTCACGCGGATACCTAGGGAGGAAAACACTAGGGTCGACCGGTTAGCCCGCCTTGCTTCATCTTCTGAGTCAGACTTGCCCGGGATAAGGATAGAGTACCTACCCGAGCCAAGTGTGTTCAACTCAGAATGCATGGAGGTCGAACCGGCCACCCTAGAACCTAGCTGGATGGACCCAATCATGGCATTTCTGGCAACAAACGCGTTACTAGACGGAAAGGAAGAAGTCCTCCGAGTTAAATACCGAGCGGCAAGGTACCACATTATTGATAGCATCCTCTACAAAAGGAGATTTTCTATACCATACCTCCGCTGTGTCCACCCTGAACAGGTCCAAGCAATACTGTACGAAATCCACGAAAGGGTGTGCGGGAACCACATCAGAGGCCAGGCATCCTCACGCAAAGCCCTGCTGCAAAGTTACTATTGGCCGACCATGGCCAAAGACTCTCAAGAATATGTCAAGAGGTGTGATACGTGCCAAAGATTTTCTCCCATGATCAACCGTCCGGGAGAACTTCAGTCGCCAATCCTCGGCCTCTGGCCGTTTGCTCAGTGGGGGCAAACCCCCTAGGTGGCTGATGATGGCAAGCCTCAAAGGACCCTACAACCACCCATGTTCCAGGTCGGTTTCCTACGGTCCCTCACTCCTAGACTCCCGCCTCAGCAAAATGCTTAGGGGGCAGGGGGATACCAGACGAAAATAGGAAATCACACCAATCATTAACAGGGCTAGGAATCCTAACATTCTAAGTACCTACAGTGATCAGAGGAAAATCATCTGGACAGTAAAACAGGACAATCTCCTAAAGTACACCGGGCGGGACCTTGAAAACGGGTCAAGAAGACCAAGAGTTCTACCAGTTACGGTCTTAAACCATTTGCTAAGGCAGGGAGTTAGATCGATCAAAACCAGTCGGGATTTGGCAAACACAGGCACAAGTGCAGAAACAGTAAACAATTAATGGAAATGCTGGTCTCAAGGATCTTTTCATTAATTAAAAACGATTTGTACAGGGCCTGGGGGGCAGTTGTAGTAGCCTCCAAAAAAAAAAAACTACAACACAAAAAGAAAACAGGTCGGGGACCTTAGTCATCCACTTTGACCACATCTTCAGTCTCTCCAGCTTTTTCTTCTGGGGCAGCTCCATCTTCAGTTCCCGAGCCCCCGCCCAGGGCAAGCTCAACAGCTCCAGCACCAGCAACAGGATCCTCACCAGCAGTGGGACCGACGTCCCAGTAGTCCGAATCAATCCCCTCGTAGGACGAGATGTCCCACTCGGGGTGATCCCGGGCAACCCGCCGTTTCAGATCCTCGTAGTCCTGGAAGAAGCCATCATCAAACGCCTCTTCCGTGGCCCCGGCGGCTATCACCTCAGTTGCGGCCTTTGCTCGGGCCTCAGCCGTCGCCATAAGGGCTCGGGAAGCTTCTAAATCGGCCTGAGCAGCCGCAAGATCTGCCTGGGCTGCACCCAAGCTGAAGGCCAAGGCCTTGGTCTTGTCTTTCTCAATTTCCAGGGCAGTCTTCCCGACCTCCGATTTTGCCCGCTCCTTTGTCAAGGCAGCTTCGGCGGTGCTGGCACTCCCGACCAAAGAAGACAGGAGAGACTCGGACCCGGAGGCCATGCAGCTAACCTGTGACGAAAGGAAGAAGACTAGTTAGTCAACAAGGCAAATAAAAAAAGAAAAGGAAAAGCAACCATGCAGGAGGCGAAGAAGCTCACCAGATGAGAAAGGCTGTAAAGCCATCCCTGAAAGTCTTCGGGAGACAAGCCTGCGCATGTCTCCACCTGGCTAGGGATTAGGGCGGACTTCACCCTCTCCCTAACCTTAGCGGATCCCCCTATTGGCAAGGCGGAAGGTGCGTCCGCCCGGGGTCCTGTCTCATCTACCACCATCACTCGGGGAGCTAATGCCCCTACGGGTTCCGGACGGTTTGCAGTCCCTTGCCGGATCCACCTAAGGGACGCTTGCTACCCGAGGCCTCAGCGGCAGGCCTTTTTCCCTGTGCTACCGCCAACCGGGCGGCCGCAGCAGCAGCAGCGGCAGCGGCAACGACCTGTCTGGCCCTCAACTGCTCCAGATCCCTCTTGGGGGCCATTTCTACAGAAAAGAAAACTCTACCCAGTCAGAAAACGGAGGAGGCAACAAAAGGGAAATGTGGAACGGGAATACAGGAAACCCAAAAACTCACCAAGAATGATTGGAGAGAAGGTGGGAGCTTGGATGGGTTCCTTTGGAGAGTAGGATTGGACGAAATAGCCCGTCCGGGACAGCACGTTCTAGATGTTGATAGGCAGGTCCGCCAAACCTAAAACCCTGGCCTGGCACTCCCCGGGGATACCTGGAGGGTTGGTTGACCCAGCTGTAACCAAAAATATGAAAACAGTTAGCAGATTTACAACCTTCTAAGGTAAAGGAAAGCAAAAAGAGGCATATCGGGCGGTCTTACCCCTCAATTCCCCTGCCCAGGAAGTCCTTAGTTGGATTCCCGGGGCCGGGTCGCAAAGGCCAAGGGTGGACACCTGGAAGAACTTGGTCTTTCACCCCTTGTTATTGCTCGGGCAATTAGCAATGATCTTTCTGCCCTGCCGGGTTGCAAAAGAGAAGAACCTGGTTTACCAGTGTACTGGGAACGAACGGTGCGCCCATAAGAATTCTTGAAAGGTGAGTTCATACCCGAAGGCTTGGGGCCAAAGAGAGATTGACCCCATCAAGAACCTTCACCCATTGGGAGCTAACTGCCCGGGAGTAATCCCGAGGTAAATCTAGACATCCCGGGCGACTGGGTGAAGCGGAAGGCAGAGGCCAGCCATCAATGCATCCTCAAACAGGGTGACGAAGCTTGGCTGGTAGAGGTGCGCTCCGCCGGGGTTAACGGCTAAAGAACAATCATAAGGAAGAGAATACCTCTCCCTAATGCGCACGAGATCTTGGGAGCACAGTATAGAGGAGGTAGACTCGCAGGCTAACACCACCTCATGGTCAGGTCTCCTCGGTGTCTCATCACCCGCGCCCTAGGAAACGGAGGCAACGGGGGCCTCCTGGTCAGACTCACTATCGAAAACACGAACAAGAATCCTGCCCTCACTCTGGTGGTCAGATGGGGAAGCGGAAGGTAGATCCAAGCTGGTGTCAAGCGTTCCCGACCGGGACATCTCGCCCTCTGATCGGCAAGCAAAATCGAAGTCGGAATGCTCCATCTCTGGTACTCCTATGGTAAGGTGATGAAGTAGGTTACGGTCTAAGTATGGGTCAGAGATCCTAAGCCTGATATACAAAGGGGACAGGGTCACTAACCGAAAAGGCAAAAGAGTAAATGGTCCTCAACACTAGGTGGCACTCTCTCAAGACTACCGCGGGGGCACCTGCTCGGTTCAAGTGGCCTAAGGTACCTCCTAGCCTATAAAAAGAACAGAACCTAAGGAGGAAAAAATCCCACTCCCGCTCGAATCCCAGGGGGTTCGCTCCCTCCAGCCTCGTTTCGGAAAGAAAAAGAGTAGGGTGAAGAAAGAACTTGGAGGGAAAAGAAACTTATAAAAATCAACGCAAGAAAGGGCTCGAAAATCCTGACCGGGGACTTTTTGCACTCAAACCACTCGAGAATATACGTTTTGGCAGCAGGAATTCAAGAAATGGGCAAGTGTTCCTTATATAAGGAGCACGGACGGCCAAGATCAAAGTAGATCCAATGGTTCAGGCACTTTACCGCTGAAACTTCCTGGCAGCTGTCACCTCGGGCACGTGAAGCGTCGCCTCAAAAGGCACGCGAATTAAATGCTTGATGAGACGGTTCGGTTACCACGCAACTGCTCAGTTACTTTTAGACCCGCCTCGCTGGATCTTAACCAGGCCAACCATCAGTTGACACGTGGAAGTTGGTCCCGGGCCCACATAGCCACCGCTCGGTCCTGACCTCGGAAGACTAGCTCGATCGGTCACGACCCGGGAAGCAACCCGGGACCACTGCCCGAACGGTTTTTTTTAGAAGCAGTCTTAATTTTCAAACCTCATCCGATGGAGCATCCCATTAGTTTCGAAAATGGGGGGCAGCTGATATGCACAAAAATATCAAGTCTAAGTCAGGCCTCGCCACCTCAGCAAAGAGAAGTCAAGTCATCTTGAATTTGGGCTGACTACACAGCCATCCCGGGCTGTTACGTAAAACCGCCCGGTTTGGTCGTAAGTCTGATCGTTCTTTCCAGATGGACCCCACATGGGCGCGCCCCCAGTAGGCGTGATTGCTTGGTCAGCAAGCCTCCAGGCAGTTTCCTATCCCAGTTAGAAGACTGAATGGAAGGAGTAGGCAGTTTCCTAAACCATTTAGGAAACACCCCTAGATTCATGTAAATTGAGCTATAAATAGATTAGACTTCCTAATCTATAAACTTACCTTGTACGGGCGGTCTCTTGCAACTATAAAATAGGCAACCCGCCCCCATTGAAGGGGGTCGCATTCTAAACTAAAAGAATAGCATATTATTTTCACTCATACGCATACACCCGGTCGGTTTTACTGGGAGTGCCGCCCAATTGTTGGCTCACCAAGCCCGCCGGTGATCTGTTAGTGAAGCGCACTGATGCACCCGTGGATGTAGGTCACCTCGTTAATGGGACCGAACCACATACAAACTCTTGTGCCCCCAATATCTCTCTTTGAATTTCTCTTACCAATTTTCGGCATCATCAATTTGTTAAATGGGTAAAAAGTATAAAAACTTATAAAATAATAAATTTGACATATTAGTAGCATTTATCTCTAATCAAAATGCCAAATTTTAAATATGTCAAATTATCACTTAAGACCTCAAAGTATTTGACATACTAAAATTCTAACATTTCCCTTGGATATGCTCTTAGCATACATGTTCAACATGTTCATGTATGCATTTTTTTTCCTAGGGATCATTACATTTTTGTCAGTTTTTTACATGAAATGTAGAAATTAATCTACTATTTTTTAAAATTTAAAAAATATTAACAATAACTAAAAAAAATTAAAAGTTCATCAACAAAAATTACAAAAGCATTACTTTTGAATAGTTATTTTGTGTTTTTGTCTACTTTATGTTTTCAACGCTGTGAACTTATACCAAAATATTGTGATGAATGCTCCTAATATTGTGAAGAGCACCCGACTTTTAAACGAGTTGCTCCCTACGTTTAGAAGAATTGCTCTCAAACGTTTCATAGAGTTATTCCCAACGTTATAAAGAGTTGCCATACAACGTTTTATATTTGATAATATCAATTTTTTTATAAAAAAAAATGGATTTATTTTTTTTTAAATTTTAAAAAAGCAATAAATTAACCTTTTAACTCTTTTTCTAAAAATAAACTAAAAGTTAATTATCCCTTTTTTCTATTGTGTTGTTTGTTGTACTCATTACTTTGGCTTTCCTGGGATAACCTTTTCGTTTTCTTTGCAAACAAATTGGAGGTATATCTATGGGGGAATTATTAGAAAATCTTAAAAGTAACTCTTATAAGTTTTAAATTCCAATTTGTTTGACCATTTGTTAAAAAGGACAAAATGAATCTAAATCAGTGCTCATACGGTATAAATGCGCGCACTATAGAAAATCTTGTGCTTGAATTCAGCCCCCACGCGCGCCCCACGCGCCCGCCCACGCGCGCCCACTCGCCCATAAGCTGC
Source organism: Hydrangea macrophylla (assembly GCA_033977485.1). Taxonomy (NCBI): domain Eukaryota; kingdom Viridiplantae; phylum Streptophyta; class Magnoliopsida; order Cornales; family Hydrangeaceae; genus Hydrangea; species Hydrangea macrophylla. Next base: position 92,772,871 of record CM066982.1, on the reverse strand, counting down.
TCGCACCGTGCGAGCAGCGTACTGTAGTATTTCTAATTTCGAAAAATGTTTTTAAACTTTAAACATCCATAACTTTTGACCTATAACTCCATTTTTCGCAAATTTTATACCGTTGGAATCGTATCGACGAGAGCTACAAAACTAGTACCATTGTTGATATGTTTTGAGAAAAAAAAAATTCATGTTTTTATATACATGAATAATAAGTGAAATTTTACTTGATATACATAAAATATTAAGTGAAATTTCACTCAATTCTAGAGCTTTTAAAAGCTCTCCAAAAAAAGCCCTAAGTTCAATTTTTTACAAAGCTCATAAACTAGTTACCAAATGAATTAACATGAAATTGTGTTTTAAAAAAGAAGAAGCACCAAAATGGGGGCCAAACTAAGCCTTAATGTTCATGAGTTAAGTGAAATTTCACTAAATATTCATGTTGGCATGGAGATTTGTTTTTTTTTTTTTAAACAATACATATTTTGTTAAAATAAGCAAATTTCATAATCAATTATAAAACTCAAATTTTCAACCAAAACAAATGCATGAATTCTTGTTAAAATTCGTCTTTTTTTAACTTTATTGTTGATATGTTTTGAGAAAAAAAGATTTTCATGTTTTTACTTACATAAATAATAAGTGAAATTTCACTTAATATACATAAAATATTAAGTGAAATTTCACTTGATATACATAAATATTAAGTGAAATTTCACTTGACATACATAAAATATTAAGTGAAATTTCACTCAATTCTAGAGCTTTTAAAAACTCTCCCCAAAAAAGCCCTAAGTTCCATTTTTGCAAAGCTCATAAACTAGTTACCAAATGAATTAACATGAAATTGTGCTTTAAAAAAGGAGAAGCACCAAAATAGGGCCAAACTAAGCCTTAATGAGGTAGCAATGGTTTTATTGCTATTCGTCTTTTTTTTATTTTTTTTTCTCAAAACATATAAATTTGGCATACATAATATTAAGTGAAAATTCAATGAACCCGTACATGCTTTCTTCCTGAAAAACTTGAAGTTAAACTTAACATTCGTATACTCGTTTAGTGAGATTTCACTTAGTAGGTTAAGTGAAAATTCACTAACTATCCCAAATGTCGCTAGAAGTAACTCTCTAGAGTTTAAGGTATAATTTGATACTTTGTTAAAAAGTTCTCAAGTGTCAATTTAAGTAAAATTTTACTTAATATTCATATACAAGTTCAGTGAAATTTCACTTAATATTTTTATATGCGAAGTGAAATTTTACTTCTTCTTTTTTCTCTTTCATATTAAACAATGCATATTTCTTTTATAAAAAAAAAAATCAAATTTCACAAATCAATTATAAAACATAGTTTTTCAATCCAAACAAATGCAAAATTCTTGTAAAAATTCACTAAAACTCTCCTTAAGAACAAAGTGAACATTCGGTTTTTTTTTCCTCACATCATATCAACTTGGCATACGTGAATATAACGTGAAAATTCAATAACCCATACACAAATATTATGTGAAAATTTTATTAGGTTTGTTTGGAGCATAATATGTAAAAATAAGAATTTTTTTCTTTTGCTCAAAAGGTATCAACAATGGTACTAGTTTTGTAGCTCTCGTCGACACGGTTCCAACGGTATAAAATTTGTAAAAAACAGAGTTGTAGATCAAAAGTTATGGAGGTTTAAAGGTTAAAAATGAATTTTCGAAATGGATATTATATGGTACAGCCACTCACACGGTGTGAGTGGCTGAAACCATAAAAACGCGCGCGGGCTGGGAATATGTGGGATCTCCTATAGTGCATTCACTTGTACCGTGTGAGCACTGAATTAGATTCCTTTTGTCCTTTTTAAAAAGTGATCAAACCAATTGGAGTTTAAAACTTTTGAGAGTTAGTTGAGGTTGAGGGATTTTCCAACAATTATCTATATATCTATTTATACTTTTTAAATTATTTTTTACTTTTATGAAATTTGTTTGATTTGTCTATATGCAAATAAGTAACTAACAAGATATATGTTAAGTCAAGGGTGGTTACGCTATTTTGTAATAGTTTCATTTAGTGTACAACTACGCACATGTTTATCTACTAGTAAATAAAAGAGCAAATTACAGCACCATCCCTTGAATTATGAATGTTTTTCACTAATACCTCATAAATTTTACAACTAAACAGACTCGCCTGTCATTTTTTGAGTCTCTCCGCTCCATTTTTTTGTCCTCCTTTGGGGACACAACTTAATTATTAAGGAGACAAAAAGAATCTACACTTACTTTCCACAATCGTCCTTAATTATTACAACTTTTTAAATTTTGTCTTAGTGTAAATTTCAATGAAGGATAGTTTTAGAAAGTAAATAAAAATTATAAGAGTAGTATACTAATTTAGAAAAATAGATACTAATTTTAAAACATTCCAAAATAGAATATGAGACTGAAAAAATGGAACGGAGAGAGTAAGTAAAATGCCTAAATAACCTTGAATCGCTGGAGCCCAATTTTGAATCCAATGGTCTTCAAGTCTTGTTGAACATGTTCACGAAAATCATTGTAAGTAAATGGCTTGTACCTTGAGCTTTGAATCACACAGTCTTCGGCTGGAAACACAAAGTACCCAATTGATAATCGGTCCCTGTGCTTGTTCACCTTCACTCTGTGCTTCACGCTCTTGTACTTTTCATCACTTATAGCCTAATTCACAAAAAAATAGTAAAGCATTACGCATGTTTAGATATGTTCAAAACATAAGGACAATATTTCAGTAGATTGATCATTTGTGAACGACTAGTATCTTAGAACAGTTTAATTTTTTTTTCCAAAGCACAAGTACAATCAAACCTGATCACATTTTAATGCGGATTTATATAAAAACCAATATTGTGTTAATTTAGCGAAAAGCCAATTGTATATATATTATTTGTTATACAGGTAAGTACCCAAAAGCAACTCCGCAAGTATCCAACTAATTAAAACTGCTTTTTGAATAGGACAATGCTAAGGACACAAACAACTCTCACTAATACTTACTAACACACTCTATATATAGTAAGTGTCAGAGATAGAATGTGTTAGTAATTAAGTGTTAGTGAGAGTGGATAGAGTGTGTTAGTAAGTGTTAGTGAGAGTTGTTTGTGTCCTTAGCATTGTCCTGTTTGCATGGTTGCGAATGACTGATTTTTTTAATCTTTTCGACCCTTTTGAACAACAGAACCAGTATTGTATGTCATCCGAACAACCAAAAAAAAAATTTAATTGTAACTTACAAATATTAAAGCCCAAAAAAATAAAAATAAAAAAATAAATAAAAGAAGGAGAAGAGACAAACCTGCATCATATCTCCAAGATGAACAACAAGGGTGTTTGGAACAGGATTAACATTGAACCATTTTTGGTCTTTGTGGAATTGAAGACCTCCAACTTCATCTTGGTTTAGTAAGGAAAGAACTGAGCTGTCTGTGTGGGCATCCATACCCAATGCTTGGTTAGCCTCGGCACAAAGTGGGTAACGGTAGACTCGAATCAATCCAGTGGATGGTGATAGATAAGACTTGGATTGTTTAGGACCTAATTTGAGTATCTCAGCAATGACTTGGAAAACTTTTGTAGCCACTCTAGATTGGTGTCTTCCATATTCTTCCACCAGCAGGCTTTGGTATTTGGCAAGCATCATCAGTGGCATGGCCAACAATTACATTTAATTAGTGGTGTCATGAGTCGAACACTCAATACCATAACAAAACATATTTTTTCAAACAAAATAATTTACAATATTTTTTTTTCTCTAAAATATCAAAAACTTCGACTGAAATTCTGTAAAGAATGGGGAAGTGTATATATATTTATACATTTTTATATTATATATATACATATCAACCAAGTCAAGCTATTAAAGCCCAATGCTACGCTTCTTAAATTTTCATCTCAAATGTGCATAGTTTCCAATAGAATAGCCCCACTTGAATTTTAGGGGAGGATGTTTAAATAGGCCCACAAAAGTGGTCCCGTCACATGGGTTGAAAATCACATTTGTTATACAAAATTAGGGAAACAAAATTTGTTTCCCTAGCTGTACATGACACTCTTCTCTTTATTTGTATTTGACCTATTTGAGTGTGGTCAGAATAGAAAAAGAAGTTTTATATGTATTTTCTCTTTTTCCAATTGCTGAGAAGAACATTTTTGCTCAATTATTGCTCACTTAAACCTTTATTGGATGACATGTGTCACATTCCAGAAATTATTTTGATAAATATAGGGATAAAATTAGAATAAAATGTGACACATGTCACCTAATAAAAACTAAAGTGAGCGAAAATGCTCTTATTTGTCAGTGGGTTCGATTGACACTAGACTCGATGTAGCCATGCCACTGGCAACTGGCAAGTAAGCACAGAAATACATGGAAAGTTGAATGAAAATTACGGAGTCACAAATGTGGCAAACATGCAGTTTATACACACACATACACTCACTGATATATGAGAAGGCATTTCATGTGACCGTCACATGGTGTGACAACCATTATAATCTCTTCACTATTATAAAACTTGCGTGAAATCCATAAAATGCTTAAATTATAGTAAAAATTATACGGATATAACATACACGGGACACACAAGATAATTTCTCTAGATAAACATATACTCCCTCTGTCCCATATTAAGAGTCCTTGATGCCATTTTTTGATGTCATGTTTTAAGAGTCCTTTTTAAAAAGTCAAAGTACTTTAATACACACTTTCCAAATTTGCCCTTTATAATTATATCTAACTATTTCCTCTTTTTTTTTATGTGACACTATAATTTTGAATTTTAAAAATGGCAATATTGGAAAGTTAAAAATCTCACCAAAATCAAGGTTGTCCCCTTAATAAGTTGGAATTTCCAAAAGAGACTCTTAATATGGGACGGAGGGAGTACACGACTTTATAATCAACCCATAAAGTGACAAGGTCGATACACGAGCTCCAAAATCTTAATGGCTTCTCCTTCTACTTTATTTTCTCATTTGCTTTAATCTAATAATGTAGAAGAGTAATATTTGGAACACTAATAAATTTTACTAACACTTACGTCCACATTGAGTGTGAGTAGTAGTAAGATTTGTTAGTGCCCCTAACATTGTTGAATCTAAAAATTGTAGAATTGTAATTTTGGAATTTATGAGCATCTTTAACAGAATAAATAAAATGGCTAACTAGTCCGAACTCATTTTTTAAACTCCCTCGTGTTAGCTTTTACACCAATTATTTTAGAGTTTTTTTGATTGGGTGTGAGTGTTAATGAGATTTGTTAGTGCCCCTAACATTGCTGAATGTAAAATTGTAATTTTGAAATTTATATGCATCTTTAACAGAATCAATAAAATGGCTAGCTAGTCAGAACTCATTTTTTAAACTCCCTCATGTTAGCTTTTACACCAACTATTTTAGTTAGTCAGTCAATGTTGTTCAAATCTCAACCTTTGAATTTTGTACAACAATTGATACATATCCAACCATAGACAGCTAAAATAGAGTGACCAGCCAAAGTGGAGAGCCTCCACAGGAGCTGATTCCACTGTCTGTCCTTTTAGGTCATTCCTTTCGTTCAGGGGCACTCTAAAGGATTTTTAACCTTCAGAGCTGGTTGACAGCAGTCTATTCAGTTCCTCTCGCTTTGTAATAGACATTTTTCGGTTCTCGATCTCATCGGTCCTTATTCTGTTTCTTATCCTTCCTTATTGATTCGTGGTTAGTAATAATTATTAGAGTTATCTATTAAAATTAATTTTATTAACTTTAGAGTAGTTTAGTTTTTTATTTTATATTAGAGTAATACTGTATACTTAGATATATTATTATTGTCTCTTCTTTTTTATTATATTCATTCATTCAGTTTTTATATTATGAGAAAATTCTAACTCTCTTTTCTCTTTTCCCTTTTGTTGTTTTCTTGATTATTTGATATATTTACAATAATAACATATATAGTATAATTTTGAAAATAGTTGGGTACGATTTTTCTATTCTTTTCTTTCTTTCTCTTTTTTATTTTTTTGGGGGGAAAAGAAATAGTTTGGTACGATATGAGTCATATGACTATCAGTCTAGCACTATTGGAGCATCACTAAGAGCAACGAATTTCATGCAAAAATATCTCTCTCCTTTTACCGCGTGGTCCGTGGTGGCCTTAACCCACCCAACACCTCCATTTATTTGGGAACCATCAATTCAATTAATTAACCAAATTTCCTGTAGCTCGAATCAAGACAGGGATATTTTACATTTTTGTCTAGCGTTCGAGACTTCCCATGAGCAAATATAACAGAATTAGTCAGGGTTTTTGGGCTCCCTAAAAGAGGTCAGGGGTTCAAAATCCCCTAGGGGTCTTGTAAGTTAGTTAGGAGAATGGATCTCAAGATAGACAATGTCCAACTTAGTGTGAGTTCAGATCCTATATCGTTAACTTGCCCACATGATTTACCTAGTGTGTGTGTTGTACAATCGGTACATGTGCGAAAGGGGGGAGGGGGGAAGTTGTTGCCCCTGTTCTACTCTAATAAATTAAAATGACAATAGGTACTGATAGGGGTGGTCCCGAGTAATTGAAGGTCAGGGACGAATAACTAAAAGGGCGGCCCCTATATGGGGGTCCAGGGGCAGTGTCCCGAGGCGATTTTTTTGGTATCTACTTATACATAATTGACAAATTTTTTTAGGGTTTACTTATACATAATAGGCTATTTTTTTAGGTCTACTTATAATATGAGTTTATTTGTGAAACTTAAATATTGATGGGTAATACTTGGGACACTCATTCACACAACTTTTGGGACATAACCCACAACCCAAAAGTTGTGTGAATGGGTGTGTCTCAAACTTTACCCAATATTGTATGGTGTCTTTCAAAATTCTAGGGGGCCTATTTCTAAAACTCAAAAAATCCTTACACTAAAAGTGTAACTTTCAAAATTCTAAAGACCTTTGCTTTTGAGTTTTATATACATGTATATGAATATATATGTAGTTGATGACACTAAATTGGGCCTTAGTTCTGCCTAAACATAAGTTGAGGGGGGTCTAAACATAATTAAGGGAGACCTAAATGAAAAATACTAAAAAATCTCAAGGTAAAAATCTAATTATGAAAATTTCATGGGAGCTCTCAAAATTTAATGAACTTTGGTGGCCCAGGCTGAAAACCGAACTTAGTCAATCAGAAGTGACTGATTCTGTCGGTTTTTGAAACAAAGATAAAAACTAGGGAAAAAAAAAAACCAACCGATATTTCACTTTAATCCGAAATCACAGACAGGTTAAGAGTCCACATTAGAACCACAGAGGTTAAAGTAAAAGCGGACCTAATCACATGGGATAAAATGTATTTAACCCTTCGTTTTTCCCCTCAAACCCCCACAGTTAGGGGTATTCGCGGTTGGTTTTCGATCGGTGTTCTTCGATTTTGTCACATAAATAAACTGACCAATGGGCTCGGTTCGATCAATTTGGTCAGGGTTTTGAGGTGTTTCCGTCGGTCAGTTCAGTTTTCTTCTTGTACAATAAGTTTGAAAACCGACTGAATGTCCTCAGTTTGATCGGTCGATTTCGGGGTCAATTTTTTTTTTGTACACGCCTACCCACAGTGCTATTTAAGAGCATTTTTGCTCACCCAATTTTTAGTGCATTAATGCTCAACCAAGCCTCCTATTGGTCAATACAGTGGGACACATGATTAAACACCATTAATTAAATCCTAGGTCCTACTGTATTGACCAATGGGAGGCTTAGATGAGTATTAGTGCACCAAAAATTAGGTAAGCAAAAGTATTTTCGTGCTATTTTTTAAGATATGAATAAATTACTAATATAACATTTTAACTTATCAAGTTTCACATGTGGAATACTGCATATTGTATATTAATGAATTAATTAGTGGTATTTTTGCTTATCAAAAAAATAATTAGTGGTATTTTTTGGTCAAAAATTAGTCACTTTTAGATGATTAATTTATCAAATATTGGAGGACAGCTTAGCATATCCTAAGATATATGGACACGTAATCCACGTGGAATATTATATGATCTAATTGACCAATGACCATAAGATCAACTTCTCAATCAAGCACTAAAAAAGAATGAAAATATGAAAAAAGGACTGAAGCTGACTGTTCGTTGTCAACTACTACTAGACAGTAAAATTAATGGATCTAGCTTTTCTTGAAAATGACTTATAGGAAATTGCTGACTCTACAAAAAGTTTGACAAATCAAACTTGTCTTCACCAAGTTACCAACCCACCAAAAATGTGAAAGCATCACCAGCAGCTAATCAAATTCAAAAACATTTAATCATCATTAAACTTATTAAAAAAATTAGGTAAGGAAGCTAGTGAGCAGCTTTAAAAATTTAAAGACTAGAAACTGTTTTCTTATATAAAAAGTTGCTACGAGTCTCACAAAAAAAAAAAAAAAAAAAGGTGGTATTTACACCCTTTACATATAAAGGGTCTTACACCAAGTGAGGCATAATTAAAGTGATAAAAAATTTGACATTTAAGTATTCTCCAAAGTATTAATTCAAAGTTCAAACTTTTCCTCACTGATGTCATGAAAAATATATATATCTATACCCTTATATAGAAGAGGCTTAGCGCCCAAAGTTCACCCAAATCCCAAAGTTGAATTACCGTTTTATCCTTTCTTATTCCATATATTCCTTTACCTTTTAGTCTTTTATCTGACTTTTGTTCTAATTTGGATGGTTTTTTCGGTATATTTGCGCCAAAAAAGCATACGTTATCATCCAAGTTTTACAATATTTTTTAAGGTCCATTTTGCCCCCCCTACTATACCATATTTAATCATGCATTTGTACCCATCATAAGGATATATTGATTTGTGTGAGGGTGATTTGGTCATTTCAAAATAAGGCAATTAGGTTTAGGTTAGCTTTTGCAATTTTATTTAATATAATAATGAGGTTTCAATCAACAATATTGCGTGTAATTACATTTGGGTCAACAAGTTCTGCGATATTTATAATCCGCTTCAAAAAAATTCAAAATAAGTGGCTATATTTACTTTCTGGTTTACTTCTTTGATGTAATTACATTTGGATCAACATGTTTTAGGATATTTACAATTTGCTTCTAAAAAAGTCAAAAGAAGGAAAAAAAAAAGTCAAAATAAGTGGCTATATTTACATTCTTGTCAACATCTTTGATGTAATTACATTTGGATCAACAAGTTTTAAATTTATAACACCCGCATTTGTGTTATTGCTTTTGCATTACATTGTCATGCATGATAATGTAATGTGGTGTGTCTTTTGACACATGTTTGGGTGAGCTTTAACTCACGAGTTAAATTGGGTGTCTGTATTAGAGAACCCTTTGAAACTGTGGTGATTGAGGATTGTTGTTACGACGTCTCTCCGAGTATGAGACGGTCACTGTGGAACATTTTAAATGTTTATCTGAAAATAAATGTTTACCTGTGTATTTCAATATCTGTATTAATTTCTGTTTTAGAATTTATATCTGTTGCTAGTTTTAGTATCCTGGTGAGAACGAATTAACACGCTATTAATTTGGTAGGCTAATTAGCAACTTCGGAAACGTCATGTAGAAATTCGCATTTTAGCGACCAAACGAAACTTAGTCAAAAACTTTTATAATTTTGAGGTTTCACTTATAAAGCTGTGAATAAGCTCTGTAGAAAGTTTTAGAGACTGATTAGGAGTTTTGAAAACTCGTGGGGAGGTAAACGTAATTCCCGAGAGTTTTGCCTATATATAGATAGAGATGGTTGAGATATTTTCATAACTCTTAACCTAAAATTCCAAGAAGGAGGTCAAAGGGAGATTTAGGAGCTTAGAGCTTTGCGACGCCAAACGACGACCTTCCGTCAGTCTGTTTTCTCCCATATTTCATATTCGAGCTCCTCGAGGTAAGAGCTTCGTTTTGATATATGTTAGGGCTTGTTTGGCCAAGTTTTCCAAAACGTTGTTTTCTAGAATTTTTCATAAAAGTTGATAAATGGAATTTTGATTCATAGGATTGTACTAGACGGACTTCTGCACGTTCTTTGTACACGAGTTTTCTTTGAATCGAAGTTTAAGAGCATAAATCGGAGGTGAGTGATTCAACTATGTTTTTAGAATGATTTTCTTGACATGTATTCATGTTATGTTTGAATAGCATGTATTAATACTTAGAGATATCTTGTGTAGTTCATATTGGGCATTTATATTGATAAGTAGGCCCAATAGCACGATGAAATGTTTTGATTACCGCGAGCATGGTGATATGTAATTGAGCATGTTAAGTTGCTTATTTGGGTCAGAAGGAGCACGTGGTCACCGTGCCATTTTGTGGAGTCGATATAGGCATTAAGGTCGCACGATTGAAGAGAAGAATCGTAAGTCTTACCCTTTCGAGTGGACTTATTGGCGAGGAGTCGCGGATTGGAAATATGGACGGGCACGTGAGTCTCCGGCGATTAGTATGAATTGTAGAGATGTGAATGGGGACATGTTTATCATTCATGTGCATATGTTGTGTTATTCACTAAGCGTTAGCTTAAATCGAATATGTGTGGTTATTCAAATAACCATTTCAGGTGTAAATGCTGGCGAGGAATCACAGAAGTGAGCACGTGGGTTGGGAGTTCTTTTAGAAGGCAATTTGAACGTTAATCTTGTAGTTTTGGGACAATAGGAATGTTGTAATAAGAATTCTTATGGTTTTTAGTTATGTTTAACTTGGTATGTTAGAACGAGTCTAAAATGTTGTAATAGTTAGTAACATGTTGTAACTGTGCTTCGGTAATATGTTAATACAGTTAAGATTGCTTTGGAGTACTTTTGGAAGTGTGTGTTTGATCCCCGTTTGAATTCAAAAGCTTTTAAAACTTGAAAATGCTGCAGAATGTGCTGCTGCCAGGGGATCAGTCGACTGGTTTGTTGAACAGTCGACTGGAGCATCCTTTTTAGCAACTCTCTGCATTGTTTCATGGAGGATCAGTCGACTGGGTCCCCGACACAGTCGCTTGGATCATGATTTTCAAAACTGATATTTTTGGCCAGGTTGGACTTCAGTCGACCGGACTTTACCAGTCGACTGAAATTTTGAAGCCCCAGTCGACTGGGTATAGAAAGCAGTCGACTGGATGGTGTTTTAAAACCCAACTTTTTACTGGACCAGGATCAGTCGACTGGATCCGAGGATCAGTCGACTGGACAGATGGTTTTCAAAATGACTTGTTTTATTCCGCTGCATGTGTTCTTCAAACTAATTTTTGGGAACGTTAATGAATTGGTTTAGCCTCGGTGGCGTGCCACGGGCTTCGGTTCTGCTATTGTGGGACCGGACTGTGACAAAATTATTTACAATTTCCTTCTAAAAAAGTCAAAATAAGTTGCTGTTTTACAGTTTTAGTGACTATTTACGAATTGGTCACTAATATTTACATTTTGCTCAACTTCTTCTTTCAAATTAGGATTTATATATTGTAACATGTATAATTATATTTATGTGAAGATTTTGCGGTCAACTTTTGTCTTAAAATTTAGGATTAATATATTGTGAATTTTTTGTACACATATTGTGACTTTTCACCCTTTCCCGAACTTTGAGTATATGGAGATTAAATTAACTCATAACAAAACTGAATATATTTTTGTTTAGAATTCTATAACTAAATCCACACAAAATTCGCTTTTACTTAAATCTCATACCAAATTAAAACAATACTATTCAAATCTTTTTTTTACACATACTGCGACTTTTCACCATTTCCCGAACTTTGAATATATGTAGATTAAATTAACTCATAAAAAATGAATTCATTTTTTCTTAGTAATTCTAGAACTAAATCCACACAAAATTCGCTTTTACTTAAATCTCATACCAAATTAAAACAAAACTATTCATATTTTATACTAATATTTACATTTTGGTCAACTTCTTCTCTCAAATTTAGGATTTGTATATTGTAAAATGTATAATTACATTTATGTGAAGATTCTGCGGTCAACTTTTGTCTTAAAATTTAGGATTAATATATTATGGGTTTTTTTTTACACATATTGTGACTTTTCACCATTTCCCGAACTTTGAGTATATGGAGATTAAATTAACTCATAAAAAAACTGAATCTATTTTTGTTTAGAATTCTATAACTAAATCCACACAAAATTCGCTTTTACTTAAATCTCATACCAAATTAAAACAATACTATTCAAATCTTTTTTTTTTTACACATACTATGACTTTTCACCATTTCCCGAATTTTGAATATATGTAGATTAAATTTTTTTTTTTTAGGGTATATGTAGATTAAATTAACTCATAAAAAAATGAATACATTTTTTCTTAGTAATTCTAGAACTAAATCCACACCAAATTCTCTTTTACTTAAATCTCATACCAAATTAAAACAAAACTATTCATATTTTATACTAATATTTACATTTTGGTTAACTTCTTCTCTCAAATTTAGGATTTGTATATTGTAAAATGTATAATTACATTTATGTGCAGATTTTGCGGTCAACTTTTCTCTTAAAATTCAGGATTCATATATTGTGGATTTTTTTTACACATATTGAGACTTTTTATTCTTTCCCGAATGTTGAATATATGGAGATTAAATTAACTCATTAAAAAAATGAATGTATTTTTGTTTACTAATCATATAACTAAATCCACACAAAATCCCCTTTTACTTAAATCTTATACCAAATTAAAACAATACTATTCAAATCTTTTTTTTTTTACCCATACTGTGATTTTTCACCATTTCCCAAACTTTGAATATATGTAGATTAAATTAACTCATAAAAAAATTGAATACAATTTTGCTTAGTAATTCTATAACTAAATCCACACAGAATTCGCTTTTACTTAAATCTCATATATACCAAATTAAAACAATAGTATTCAAATCTTATACTCAAATGCATAAAAATAATAAACTTATATCTTTCAAAAAATAAAACAAAAAGACAAAGGTGCTAATAAGAGGGGATAGACACGTGCGTAGCACGTGTCGATAACCTAGTATATATATAAGAGGGCTCACGTCTCACTGTTTGTGAATTTCAAGGCACGAGTTTAAGCAAAAACTCATCATTTCTGTTGGTTGCAGTGTACGGTGTAAGCATGTGATCATGTGATACGGTGAGTACCCAAAAAAAAAAAAAAAAAAAAAAATCCCAATCAAAAGAATTTGCAAAATACAAACTTGTAAAAATTTTCTGCATTTATGCAAAACTATATATGGAATTAGAGGGACAGAGTATAACCAGATTTAGAAGAAAGTTTATAATCATTGAATTGTTAGGTAATAATGCATATTTCATCCATCCGACATTAAAATGATTACACATTTAATTGAAATAGATATGGTGAAAATTAATAAATAATTGAATATATTTCACCCGACATTAAAATGATTACATAGATGTGGTGAATAAATATTTGAATAGTTAAAAAAAAAAAAAAACACTATTTCAAGACCTTACCCGAATGACTCAAGCATTGGATCTTCTGGTTGAAGCTGTGACAGTTTGCACAGAGGAACATCGAAACCTTCCACCCAGTTGATGTTTTGGGCCCGTGAATCTTTTTGTAGGACTAACCCAGCAGGGGTACCCCAAAAGTAGGCCATAGGACCGGTGAATAGGGCTTGTTTGGATTCAAAGTTGAGAGAAAAGAGCTTTTTGGCATGGTCATGAAGTTGGTTCAACAGGGTTATTGGAATCCCATGGTTGACCAAACGAAAGATGCCCCAATCTTTACAGGCCTCACTGAGCTTGTCATGGTTTATGTGTTGGAGGTCGATTACAGGAAGAGGGTCGGAGTCTGGGGTCTGTTTGGTGGGCTCGTTTGGGTCAGAGCCCCTGCCTTCAGTCGGGCGGAACAACGGAGGGTAAGACTCAGTGTAGGGTTCTTCAGGCATGTTTTCTTAATTCAATTTGAACATAGCATGGGGTGGTTTAAATAGACTAGCTAGAGACTCTCCGTCCTATTTTTTTAGTCCATTTTTGAAAATTGAACTTATTAAAGGGAGGAAAAGAATTTATATATACTTTTCACAATTATCCTTAATTATTATAAAAAAAATTTTAGTTTCATCTTAGTGTAAAATTTAAGGAAGGGTAATTTTAAAAAATATGTAAATTTTGTATACTAATTAAGAAAAGTGGACACTAATTTTGAGACATCTCAAAATAGAATATAAAACTCAAAAAAATGGGACGGAGAGAGTATTATGTATGTTTATATATATATATATATATAGGGAAAGGCTCCCCACTGCACTAGGCTTTTAAGCCTAAAAAATCTGCAACTCAACGAGGCAACATAACAGGATGGGTCAGCGGAGCGGCACGCAGACTTTTTAAGTTTAAAAACTCATCACACTCGTCCAGTGCATTGAAGAGTCTGATCCTATATATATATACATCGACAATGATAGGAATACACACTAATCGACACACTGTGCTTTAAATGCATGTATCTTGTGCTGTTTGAATTTTTCACACTTTTTTTGTGTATTACTTACACAGCACATGATATATGCATTTAAAACTAATGTATCATTTAATGTATATCTATATTATTTATATATATATATATATGTATAAAAGAAATAGACTTGTGAGTGATGTGCATGTGAAGGGAGGGAGTGGTATTAACGTGGCCCCTCCGCTTCCCGTTTCTTCTTCCATGGTGATGGCATCGACAACAGCAAGGGTGCCTTTCCGGAAATATGGAAAGTGGCAGGGACGGCCCTGTTAGGTCACTTCAAGACTAGTACAAATAATTGGCTAATTTGGCTGGGACCACTGGGTAGTGGGAGAGGGGCCATTACTTTGTCCATTTTTATTTTTTAAGATTATGAGAGTACCTCAAAAAAAAAAAAAAAAAAAAAAAAGAAGCTTAAATTACATTTAACGTCCTTGTAATTTGAATGTTTTTAGTTTTTGCAGTTTTGATTTTATCAATTTATTCTTTAGTGTTTCAGTTTAGGTTTAGTGTAGTCTATTTATAAAAACTCTCCATAATTTTTGACAAAAATAGGTCACGCCCTGCACAAGTGAGTTATCATTAGGGGTGTAAGAGTAAATATATAAAGAAAAATTATAAATTACATACTTGTATTGAACCTAAATCTGTCAAAAATTGTAAGAAAAAATTGATGAATAGACTATATCAAATCTAAACTGAAATTTTTAGGACCAAATTTACAAATTGAAACTGTAGAGACCAAAATGACATTAAATCCAATGATCCAAATTACAAGGTACAAAATATAATTTACCCAAATTTTATATATGTTGAAATACATATATTTTGATGTACAACTGTACGAGTACGTCCGGTTCAATCTATTTACAACTAATTTACACAACAATCTCTATCTCTCTTCTAGGTGACATGTGGGGTCTATTGAAATTTAACCCACAGTACCACACATGAGAGAGATAGAGTAGTTGTATAAATGAGTTGTAAATGAAATATACCCAAAGACTTACTCGTACAGTAACACACCAAAACATATGCATTTCAATATTTCAACATATATCAAAATTGGGTAAATTTTATTTTGTATCATTGTAATTTGGATGTGTTTATATCCAAAATATGTATTTTTATATATTATGATCAATTATTTGGCTCATGCATTTATTTGGATATTTAATCAAGTTGCTAAAAATTAATAGATGATAAAAATATTTTTATCATATTTTGACCAAAATAAATTTAGTCCCACCAAATTAATATTTGCTCCCAACACAACTGGACCGATCAAGAAATGAAAAATGTGGAAACTCGGTCAACTCTAGTGATCGAGTACTCTTGACAGTCGAACCATCTAGTGGATTTGTCATCTAATATAAATGAGTATGATAGCTGAAGCTTTTCATTGTGTCATGTGTCATTTTTTTTTGTGAATTATTGTTATTTAATGATTTTATATATATTATACATATCTAATACATATCTATATAATAAGATAGAGCGATGTGGGTCCCTTTCAAGTTAGCAACTTTTAATCTTGATCATTGAGACAAGTTTAGATATTTCAGATCGTCGGATTGATTGTCCACCAAAAATAGTTAATCCCATTAAATATTGCATTGTATCCTATTAAAACTCTAAATTAAAAAGGAATTCCCTAAATTAATTTGAATTTGATTAAATACATGTCAATATCCAAATTGTCAACTTCAAAATACAAAACACAAATCTTGGGTAAAACTAAATCATTAGACTGTTTTTTTTTTTAAACAAAAAATGAATTCCCTAAATTAATTTGAATTTGAATATATACATATCTAACACAAATCTTGGGAGATAAACTAAATCAGTGGACTGATTTTTTCAAAATAGAAATATTGGAATATAAACTTCTCATATCATACATATATTCATAGAGTTTATTTTTTCTTATAGGTTTTTCTCTTTTCCTTTCCATGACTCTGATCAAATGACTTTCATAAAACTAATCAAACTGATATAATATGAGTGAAAAATCACATAAAGTTGAAGTTTAGGAAGTGAGTTTTAACAATGGATTTTATAATTCAAGTTTCAAGAAATGTATTGTCACTTGCACTTTTTTTAAAATCTAGGAAGCGTATTTATTACTCCCTCCGTCCCATTTTATGTATCCATATTTCCTTTTTGGGATGTCTCAAAATTGTTGTTCACTTTCCTAAATTAGTATATAAATTTTACTTAGTTTCCCCAACTAGCCTTCCTTGCAATCAACACTAAAACAAAATAAAAAAAGAAAGTGCAATGATTATGGGCAATTGTAGAAAGTATGTGTAGATTCTTTTTGTCCCCTTAAATAGTTGGATTCCCAAAAATGAACACATAAAATGGGACGGGGGTAGTATATTCTATTGTCTATCTAGAAAATGGGTTTTTCCAGTACTATGGTTGTAAATTTTGCTACCAGTTTGATTAGTTCCACCATTTTTATAGGTCATTTGATTAGTTCTATCAGTTTGATATAGTCTATAGGGCTAATTAGTGAAATGAGTAATGCTGCTTCCCAAATATTGGCTAATTATAAATAATCACAAAAGTTTTGCTTTCATTTTCTATTTCTTTCCAAAGGCAGAAAAAGCCTTTGTTTTTTTTTGGTTTTTTTGGTTTTCACTTCATGCCCTCGGGCATGGGGGAAGTCTCTACGAATAAACATTAATTATACTTAAAATATTCATCTAATGTTGGACTAAATATATTTAACTAAATTGAGTTAATGATATATTTAATATTGGAACCAATGTCTTCTTCATTTAAAATTCCAACCATATCTCAGATCTTTTAAAGTATTGAATTTTTTTTTTCCCGCTTCGTGTCCACGGGCACGGGTTAGTACTAAACAGCATGTGAGTTTGAATGATCTGTACAATTTTACGCAAAAGATTTGAAAATTTTAAAGTATAGCATTTTTTTTCCCTTTTTTCTTCTTCTTCTTTTTTATTTTTTATTTTTTACTTTGTGCCCACGGGCACGGGTTATTACTAGTATATATATGATGTGTCATTTTGTGTGAATTTCTAATATAATTAACAAATAAATGTTTAAATTCTATTAATCTAAATTGTAATAAACAAAGCACAAAATTTTAGCAAAATAATTGATATACCATGTGATATTAATATTGAAATACACGCATATACATATATCACGTGAACAAAGATTCTCTAAAGAGGGCGCCCTCTCTTTATTAAAGAGAGGGCCTCTGTTTTGACCGTTGGATCGTATTTAAAAACTGTGAAATGACAAAACTGCCATTAATGAAAACACGATCTGACGGCCCAAACAGAGGCCCTCTCTTTAAGAAAAAAAGGGCGCCCACTTTAGAGCCTGACTGATCACGTGAATGAATAAATCAAAACGTATAAACAAAAACGTCTCCTCTTTCCTTACTTCTCTCATTTACTTCTTTTTTTTTTTTTTTGAATGGCTCATTTACTTTTATTTAAATGTGAAAATAAGAGGGGAAAAAAAAAAAACACTCCCACAGAAATTGGGTAACATTTAAATTAATTTAAATGTTACCCAATATTTCCACCCCCAAACCTTTCCTTCCTTTCAGAAAATGAAATTACAACTGAAAAAAATTAAAATTGACTCTCTCTCCCAAAATTTAGTCATTTTTCTCTCCCCATATCTTGCAATGATTTATCTCCCCAAATTCAAAAATAGCATTTTATCTCCCCCTCGCCCCTCCGTGATTTCTTCCCACGCAGACACTAACCTAGGTATCTCTGACCCTAATTAATGGCCTCTCTCACCGATTTTATCTCAACTATAAATATGATCTTATTCTTTTTTACCAAAAAAAAAAAATTATCTTTTTCTAACAAATAAAACACACGCCTTCTCAAATGACAACCATGTAACTATGTACCCATCTTTTCCTCATTGCTAGCCATGTCTGTTTCCCACTCAATCCTCATCTATACTTGAAATATTGAACACAACCCAAGCCCTTGCCACAACCAAAGCTTGGAAGAACTCTTGGGGTTTTCACAAAGCTTATGAAAATTGCCATATAAAGCATATGGAAGACGTGGCTATGAGTTTAACATCTCTTTGTCTTCCCTACTATTCCTCTTACCATAGTTTGGAATGTTTAATAGATTTTTTAAAAAAAAACTCATTTTCACTTTTATCTAGTTTATTTGATAAAGCTAATAGTTTTTGAAGTATTTTTAAAACTAAATGCACAACCACTAAACTAATTAGATTTGATTTTTTTTTCTTTTTTTTTTGAACCATAGAATTGGTTAATGTTTTATTTTCTGATATTTCAATGTCATTGGAAGAAAATCGTTTGGGTTTAGTGGACCATATTGGAAGTGGCAAGGAAGATTTTTTTTATTTAATTGACTATTTAGTGAATATGATGATACCATAATTTAGTTTAAGAGAAAAAAAATGGCGGGCTGTAGTTCAATGTTGAGCTTGAGTACGGCAGTTTCCTTTTTGTGCTAACAACAAATTAAGTGAAATGCACACATTTCTGAAGAAGAATACCATTATCACATATACGTACCAGAAAAAAAAAAAAAAAAAAAATTTTACTGTAGAACTTTTCTGGGCCTCCTCAATATGAACTTAACCATTTTATTTTTAAGGCTTATAATGCTTACTATTTTATTTTATTTTTAATTCAACATTCTGAAAAAATTGGATTGGGAGGTTGGAGGCCTTAGAGCACAATGACATTGCTATATACTATAAATATAGAGATATAAATATACTTAATCCTAGAAGGAGTATGTTAAAGGAACAAAATAAAAGTTGAGTGTGTACGTTGTTTTCATATGGTCAACGTGGCGGCACTTATCAAAAGCGTTTCTCATGCTTTGATGCTCAAATATGTAATGCAGCCTAACACATTTGGATTAGATCGAACCTTCCATTATAACTTCACAACTAATGTTTTGAGTTCAACCAATAGTTGTGTCGCTTATGCGCACGGTTAACATTTTGAATTCGACTCAATTATAGATATAAATTTTGAATTTGAGTCAATTATAGATATGTACACATGAAGAAATTTTTTTTTCGTTCTTATATGATATTGATCCTTTTTTTTTTCGTCTACTTTATATTAAATTGAGTCCAGTAATGTTATTATTATTATTTTTTCCTTTTGTTTTGTTTTTGTTTTGTTTTTTGTTTTTTTGTTTTTATTTTTAAGGACTGAAAGAATGTGGATACAAAATTTTTTTCTCATGTTCATGTAAATTAGTCTTAATTGATTCTATTTCTCAACAAATTTGTAATATTTTTCTTTTCCAAACTATTTGTAATATCTCCCATACAATTATCGTTAAAACCATCACCATGTTTCTGTTTCTTCAATATCCCGGCTCATATTGTATGATGAGTTCAGATTCTAAATCGAAGATAAAGTTTTACTTCGTTATTTATTTTAGCTCTTTAAGTTGGTTGACAATAGATAGCATAATTCATTATTAGAATTACCAAAGGATTAATTTCCCTGTAAAAAAAAAGGGTTTAATTGTTTTGTTTTTGTAGTTCATTGTTCAATATATTATAAATGCACATTTTATTTGTATTTACATTTGAAAATTTTTTATAATATTTTTAGCTTAATGTCCATTTTCTTAAGAAATGCTAGCAAAAAATCTAGTTTGTGGGATGAAATTGGTAGCTAGGCTTGAAGTTGAGTTTATCTCATTTTCAATGTGGTACCCGAGAGGCCTTAGCAAATACTGAAGATGATTTCCCTTGGTTGTTGACAAGGACACGGGGCAAGAAAATGGAAAATAGTGGGTGGTACGTGGATGGTCATGATGAAGTGGGAAGTTATTACAAGCATATATATATATATATATACTAGCAGACAGGGCACACGTGTTGCGTGTGTAACGCATGAAGTAATTACATATTTACAAATATAAGTAAAAATAGATTGTGAATTTCTAATATTGACATAGACACAAATGTATAGCACAAATTACATTTATCCTATACATTAAGGAACGTTGTTTCAGATACTTAGTTTTTACATAAAACTATTCACAATCATTAAACCAAATCACTATTGACAGGATAACTGAAGTGTGTCAAACACCATGCTCATCTGAAATAGTTGCATCCATTTGTTTTCTAGCAATATCAGCAATGTACCTGAATAAGTCTTTTACATGGATGTATAAGTTTGTGTAGAGAAATGTAACAAAATTCCTCATTCAAAAATTGAAGAATGATGGGAACAAAGGAAACCTCGTTATAGTTGTGCACATAGTCCTATGATTTGATTCATGTTGTACACGCCATCGTGCATAGAACTACAAAATAACACAATGTATTTGACGATATTAATAGCAGTGTGGTCATAATAGGACATTCTTTTAACAAAGACATATTAAACTTACCTCATGGAGAAAACTAACGCGTCCTCTTTTTCCCTTATTCCTTTTGAAATGTTATAAAATTAGTAAGCAACATATTCCACACACATTTAAAGTAAGTAAATGACACTATTATGTACCTAACGATGGGGAACTTACTTTTTTCCTGTCATTTCCTGCAACACTTTATTGATCATTTTGCATAGTTGTCTTTTATCCGCTTTAAGAGTATAACGTCTCTTCTTGTCCAGGGAACATGCCAATTATCCTTTTATTTAACTTGTCAACTTCTTCATTTCGAGGAGTAAGCATAGCACGTTCTACTATGTATTTGGGATCGAGAGTATTAGTGCAATCTAAATTAGGGAAAGCTTTGCGTACCAAATGATCTATCGATTGATCCCTTTCCCATGGTATCACCATGGATGATGGTAAATTTATCATGTCATCATCAATTATAGGTTCAACACCATCCCCTACGCAGAGCAAGAATTGTGCAAATTGTTGGTCGCCCCGTGATGTCATATTGTGCTTCAATCGTAGAACTCGAACGATACTCCAAAATGATGTTCTAGTGATTGAGGCGTCAATCAATTCAGACCTTGTACCTTTAGGAACAACAAGAAGTACTTGACGGAAATCTCCCCCAAAGACCATAATTTTCCACCAAATGGTGAATCAACTTCCATGATATCTCGAAAAGTGCGGTCTACAGCTTCAAAGGCATAACGATGTGTCACTGTTGCTTCATCCCAAATAACAGTAGCTGCAGTTCTTATCAAAGATATCAAGGTAGATTGTTTACTAGTTGAACATGTAGACGAAGCATTGGGATTGATAGGAATCTTAAATCGAGAATGTGCTGTTCTTCCCCCCGACAATATAGTAGCATCTATTCCTGATGTTGTTGTCGCGATTGCTATATGACCATCTTTCCTTAACCTTGCAAGCAACACGCGATACAAATATGTTTTTCCAGTACCACCGAGACCATCCACAAAGAGTATAGCATGCTCGTGTCGTTCAAAAACTCCAATGATTGAATCAAATGCAAGCCTTTGGTCTTCATTCAATTTGTCAATTGTCTCTAGATCCTCTGGAAGAATACTTATTGAAAGCTCGTCTTCGATAACCGTAGGAACTTGTGAAAATCTTTCATATCCTTTCATAATTGCAGGCAAGTCATAGTCTGAATCAATTTATTATGTTGTACTAATAATCCATTTGAATCTCTCAGTAATCTATTCATGACAACAACATTATTCAATGTACTTGACGAAGGATAGTCTTCAACCATGACATTAAAAAACTCATCCCATAGACTTCGTACTCCCGTCGTCTCGCAATATACAAAAATCATAACAAACAATCTTCTGAAGGCACTTGGCATTCTTATTACAGATGCCTCAAGTAAGCACTGACGAATGCTATCATCATTTTCCAATATACCGCGACTTTCGGCTGCTTGCTTAAACATTGTTGTCACGCCCTGAAATAGCATAAATAGAGAAAAATAAATTTCCTTTATGGGTCCATAGGGAATGACTGGTGAATGTCACCAACCTTCCACACCACGCAGTTCTAGATAACAGAACAAGAAAGAAACAACCCACAGTAATATAAAGGAAACCTATTATATTACCAACATCAGAGTTATTACAACAGTAAAGCTATAGCGGAAGTATATAAGGTTTGGAAGCAACATATGCCCAAGTACCAAATCTAACAAAACAACTAAACAAAAATAACATAAACTATCTCTAGGTCTTCAACTGGCATAAACATCAGCGTTATAGTCCTCCATGGTATAACCATCATTAGTGGGGCCACCCTCGGTGTATTCTCCTCCTGGATAGGAATTATCGTTGTAGGCTTCGTCACCTGAAAAACGAGGTACATGATAGTCTGGACGCGTGAAAGTCCAGGCAATAAAGGTCGTCAGGTTACTGAGAGCTAAGTGAGTATAAACTAACAAGATACCAGTTATCTGAAGTAAACACAAGCTTATGAAAACAAGAGTTAACATCTTATTACAACAAATACTAACTTGTTCCTTTTATTCAACCTCGTAAATCAACCCTTATCGTCTTGTTAATCATAGATTGATTTAACATATCCCAACTGAATGGAACAGACACAATCATCTAACTCTAGGGATACACCCTTATTCCGTCCATCGCTTTTAAGAGTAATATATCATGCTCACCGCATGTCATGGACTCCACATCAGTCCGTCCCCAGCTTTTAAGAACAATGTATCTTGTTCACCGCATTTCAAAGACATAACGTTTTGAACAAGGCATATCATCTATTGACACGACTCAGCGTCATCTACCAGACATTCCAGCTCACCGCTTTTAAGAGCATATCACACAGCTCACCGCTTTTAAGAGCATATCGTAGATTATCCGGTCTATCTTAGGACTACTTGGTCCAGCTCACCGCTTTTAAGAGCATATGCACAGCTCACCACTTTTAAGAGCATATCATGACCAAACGTTCGTCCACGTACCATTTCCAGAACTTACCAAACCTACTTAAGTTACATTCTAATGTTGACACATGACAATTCCCAATGTGGCCTGACTACTCGGATTAAAAGAAAATGGATATCGAACTCATGCCTGAACCGCATAATATCTCACATCATTTCATTACCCATTATTCTTAATCATACTTATCTGTGTTGTTACATTATCCCCTGATCAACTCAGAATCTCATAACGGAAGTTCGAAACGAGAATCGAATAATCGAACATCTTATATAATAAACAGGCAAAAGAATCCATGTTCTGCTCATACCAATTGATTGGGATAAAAATTATAACAATCGATTGAAAATCATGGCAATCAATTGGGTCTAAAACAATGTCAATCGATTGCTAACATTGGCAATCGATTGGGATGTCAAACGATTGGAATTCTATCCAATCGATTGGGTCCAGACTGATGGTAATCGATTGGGATTTATGCCAATCGATTGACACTTCATCTTCACCAGCAGAAAGATAAAACAGCATATATAAATGTTAAAACCATGCATATAATGTATCAATCTTCACCATAACTTATATACACCAAATTAAAAGGGACCAAGTGGGTTGGGAACTCACCAAGGGTGTGTTTGGGTATGTGTGAGCTTGAAACTCAAGCTCCCTATCTCTCCTCCTCCTCTTCTCTTGCTCGGCTTCTCTCTATCTTCTCTGTCTCTCCTTCTCTTTTTCTTTCTTCTTCTTGTTCTTCTCTTCCTCCCAGCTGCCAAGGGCAGTGAGTGTGTGTGGGGGTGTGTATAGATATAGATATATATATATATATATATCTTAGAAGATATGCCTCTCTCTCTCTAACTACCAAACTGGCCTAAGGCCATAAATAATCTCATATGTATATAGAGGTGTGAGAGTGCTACACGTTCAAAGCTCAATAAAAGAAGAAAACTTGTCTCAGCTTATGTCAATCGATTGGGACACAAGTCAATCGATAGGCAACAGATATTTGAAGGTAATCGATTAGAAAGGATGTCAATCGATTGGTATGTTGACACATAATCACTTTTAGTCGGTAAAATGGAAATCGATTGGGAACATGTCAATTGATTGGTAACCAAAAAGTGTCAATCGATTGGGAACATGTCAATCGATTGGTAACCAAAAAGTGTTAATCGATTGGGATGAATGGCAATCGTTTGGTAACCAAATCTCACCAAAATAAAGAGAAAAGTTATACAAGAATAGAAAAGAAATACCACGCCTTATTAATATACCAAAATATAGGGTATTATATCATCCACCACTCAATAAAAGATTTCATCCTCGAAATCAAAACAAACGAGGTCTAGAACAAAAATGGAAACTTCTCTCGCATCTCCGACTCTAACTCCCACGAAGCTTCTCCTTTATCATGATGCTTCCACTGGATCTTGACTAGCGGAATCTCTTTATTCTTGACTCCACGATCCAAAATGCAAACCGGTCCTTCGTTGAACCTAACATTGTCGTTGACTTCAATATCCTCGAAGTTGATCTCGTGTGCTGGGTTGTGGGCACACTTCCTCAGCATACTGATGTGAAAAATGTTGTGCACTCCTAACATCTTCGGCGGTAATGCAAGGCGATAAGCAACTTTCCCAATATGCTCTAGAATCTCGAACGATCCGATGAATCACGGTGATAACTAGCCTTTTTTCTGATCAAATTTGACGATGCCTCGAACATGTGAAACCTTAAGTAGAACGTGATCTCCAACGGCAAACTCTAAGTCTTTGCGTCGCTTGCCAGCATAACTCTTGGGTCGGGTCTGAGCTGTCTTCATCTTCTCACATACTATCTGAATCTTCTCGCTGGTCTCTCATACCATTTCTGGCCTGAGAAGTTGAGTATCTCCGACTTCGGTCCAACACAGAGGTGATCGGCAAGGTCTTCCGTACAAAGCTTCGAATGGCGCCATTCCTATGCTCGAATGATAACTGTTATTGTAGGCGAACTCAATCAAAGGTAAGTGTGTCTCCCCAGAGTTTTCAAAATCAATGACACAAGCGCGTAACATGTAGCACCCTAAATTTCTCTAGAAATTCCAAGTAGGATTAGAAGTGATGATGTCACCATAGTATAGATACAGAAGGCCCATTAGGGTGACCCTAGTTAGGATCCTTATAAGATCCTATAATCAACGTCTTAGCAATGACAACGATGACTCCAACCTAGAATCAATTAGAACAGTTGTAACTTTGGCGACCTAAATTTCATCTAGGATTCATAGCTAGACTCATACCTAGGCTATACCTAGCCCGTATTCACGTATTACCATATTTGCACTGAACTAGAACCCCGACTCACATCTCAAGGTACTAAACCTGTGAGTGGGACCCACACTGGAACCAAGTGAACCCCACCCTGATAATCTACCCTTAGATACACACAATATACACATGCACGTACTTTGGGACTCAGGAACACATCCATATGCACAACCTGAGAATGGGACCCACACCCCCCTTGACGGTCATGTGGACCCCACACTTATCTACTCTTGGACACACACCCACTCGCACATGTGGGTACACATTGTGCACCTACTATACACAACCAAACCCCCTCACATTTGCTTATATATCTACACACTCCCCTCCCTCATCCTTTCATTTATCACCTCTACACCCCACAATCTGCCTATGCAGATTGTATAGAGAGAGAGTGACCGAGAGAGAGAGAGAGAGAGCTTGAGAGAACAATCTCCCTCACCCTCGGTTTATACACAACCCCCCCTACATTGTGTACACTACCACCACCTCTGTCCATCTCTTCCCAGCACACACACATTACACTCCCTCACTGTACTCTCCCTACCTCTCACTGTACACACACACACAGAGACACGCAGAGAAGAAGGAAAACGAAGAAGAAGTGAGAGATCGGAGAAGAAAAGAGAGATCAGAGATACATTGAGGTAAGCCCCACCCCCATTTCATTTCTATTCCTTCTGCATGTCCCTTAGACACCCCCAGACCTACATGCAAGACCCCCAGACCAGAGCCTTAAGCTCTCTGCTGCACCGATCACCATTGAAGCTTCAAATGAAGCTTGAGTTTCGAAAGTTCACCAAATCGCCTCTAATTAGTACCAAACTGATCCTTGGGAGTCCCACACAACCCCATAAGAATAGTTTTCAAACTGGGGTTTGTTTACTAGGCCATGCAGGCCATTATTCTCCTGAATGGTCAAAAGAATAATCCTCTAGTAGGTACCTAAAACGAACAAACCAGGATTTGGGCTTATAGTATGTTGTAGAGGGAGAGATTCCGGTCACTTTCCCGTTGATTTCATCAATTTTGATGATGAGATGAGAGAGTTAGGAGCCTTAGAAGTTTTCCGGCGATATCGCACTCGCCGGCGACGTCAGGGCTCGCCGGAGAAGAAGAAGATCCGTTTGGATCTTCGGGTTATAACAGGCGGGTCCAGGTCGGGTCTGGGTAGGGTAGGCCTGAGTGTGTAAATGGGTTTGGGTAGCGGGCCGGGTTGGGTTTTAAATAACCCGTGGGTCCTTTAAGTCTAACGGCGTCGTTTTGATGCCGGGTCTAGCTTGGGGCGGGTTCGGGTGTTAGGTTTGGGTCGTGCTGTGTCTTAGAATGGGTCAGGGTTTAGTTCGGGTTTGGTTTAGGGTTTGGGTTACGGGTAGGTTTAGATTGTGTGTGTAAATGAATTTCGGTTCCGGGTTTGGTTTGACCCGATTAGGTTTCTGGTTGGGTTTAGCTGTAAGTTAAAATGGGTAGTCCATTTAGGATGTGGTCGAGTCGTGTCTGACCCATCGGGTCACGTTTTGGGTTTCTTTGAGTGAGTAAACGGGTTACCCGTTTAGGTCGGGTCGGGTCGGGTTTGGCCCGTCGGGTATGAGATATTATTATTATTATTATTATTATTAGTATTAATTAGTTTAAAAGGTTTTAAATGGTTTTAATAATTATTAATAACTTATAATTATACCATTAAGGTTTTAATAATATAGAATATTATTTTAATATTCTATATATCATTATTATATTATATATATATTATTATTATTTATATGGTTAATATAAATAATAAATGTTAGTCTTAAATGGTTCCTAATAGTTAATAAATACCTATGTGTATTTATAAATTCTAGAAAATTAGGGTAATGACCCTGAGACTATTTTATTATATGATGTAAGTTATAAAGCTATAATATTATAGTCAAGTATTTTTAATAATTAATAAGGAGCTATTTTATGAGTATATTAGTTATTAAAAATACCAAACGATCTCCGAAAATTATGAAATAAATACTGGTGGTGTATTTTAATATCTAGTATTTAATAAAAATACTTCTAAGCACTGATTTCTTTGTATAATTATAATTACATATTTAAACCCCATTTCGGGTATGTATTATCTTCAATAATTCATAATAAATAATCTAGGACTCCGAAAATTACGCGGTCAGTTCCCAGAGTCTTAGAATAATGTCTAGAACATTCCCGTAAAGTTTGGTGACTTTTCGACCTGGTCAAAAATACAGCCTGTCTTTTAGGGCCTGCATTAGTAAGCCCTGCATATTACCTCGTAAAACACAACGGACTCCGATTTGAGTCTAGTCAATGGCGTTGGACTTAGAATGACACGTAGATCACTACCTTGAGGTTTATGACCTCATTTGGTAAAATTACCATTTTGCCCTTATAGTTGTACTCATACATTATTACTGTTTATTCCGTTTATTGTTGTAGAACTTAACGGTTATCCGCTTTTCGAGGATCGGTGACTCGAGGTGAGTTTCCTAACCTCACTCTAATCCTAATAAGACTAATATAAGATGTTTAAAAGCTACCTATATGGTAATTTGTATAAGTGATATGCTGATTTATGATGCTATATGTATTCCAATAATTGTAAGGCTATGTGAAGCATGTTATGGTAGTGCTATCGTATGCGTGATCATGTCAAGGGTTTTATCTGTATGATTATTGGTATCAATCCATGTTATGTGATCCATGTTATGTGATCCATGTTGTTATATGTACGTTTCTGCTGCTAATTGTTAAATGCACGTTTTACGATATTGTTAATTGAAATAGATAACACATGCCATGCGAATAATAAAGAGAATAAAAGTGGTTTTGCATATGGGTATCGGTAGTGGACTCACTTGCATTTCATGACATGTGTTAGCATGCATTGTATGAAAAATAGAGGTGTTTTGATGAGAATGTGAATGAGATGAGATACGTGAATGTGAAAGAGATGTGAATATTGGATCCGATGGATCAACGGCTGACGAGCCGGGTGGACATGAACGGTTAGGGTTCCTAGCGCGCCTCTCGCCGTTGAAGACGTCCGGTGATGCGCATACGTGGTTGAAGATGTCCCACGTATCGTTGAAGACGTCCGGCTAGTGCTCTAATATACTTCTAAGCCGTGTAGACGACCGGTGAGAGTATACACATGGTTGAAGACGTCCCATGTGCCAGTTTCATTGTTTACAGATAGTGCGCACCGTGAAGACGTCCGGTGGCCTATCAAGGGAATGAGTATGAATTGGCTGTGATAGCATGATATCATCCTTGATATACCGCGTGTTGTCAAGTGGATGAGAAAGAAAAGGTGAATGATGAGATTGAGTTGATAAGTAAAAATGATTTAGTTCAAAATGATTTGGTTTGGAAAGTTTTGGTTTTAAAATAAAATGGTTTTGAAAAGTATTCGTTTTAAAAAGCAAGTGTCTATGAAAAGAGTCGGGAGTGAGTTACATTGGTCATGCATTTGCACGCACAAGGTTATAATAAGGAGAATGTATTCTATGATGTTATGTTTATCTGTTTACCTGTCTTGTTGAGACCTCTGCTATGCCCGTGGTGAGAATGCGTCTTTTGATAAGAGATTAACCATATCTTAAAGTATTAAACTATGACGTGAGTTGAGAGATGTTCTGTATTACTGATTATTGTGCGGTTAAGATTCTCACTCAGCCTTATTCTAAGGCTGACGGCATGTTACGCCCTGGGCATTCGTATGTCCAGAGTGATGCAGGTTGGGAGAATAGATAGAAGAGTTCAGGATGCAGTACCATGGAGCCAAGGAGAATAAAGCCTTGCCCAAGACCTGATAGACAGTTTCTCAAGTTTTAAGATTATGTAAATTATTTAGTATGGCCTCTTGTATTAAGATTGAAGTTATTGTAACCCTTGTTTAATTTCCGCTGCTGTATTTATTCTCTGATAAGTTTATATCATGCTTATGCCCTAGCTTTTCCCTTATGATTGCATAGTGCGGAGTTAGAAGGACAGGACGATTAACAAACTAGTCACGTGTCTACGGACCCATAAAGGAAAATTTTTATTTTCCCTATTTTTGGCTTACTCCGGGGCGTGACAGGGTTTTAGTGGTATCAGAGCCTAGGTTAGGCATTTACCGTTTGTCCTATACACTTTAAGTTATAAACCATTAGATCTTTTCCCCACTTATGAAGATACTAACCCTATGATAGTTTATATTGGACAGGTTAGCATGGAACCATTCTATGTCCAAGACGGGTTTGGAGGACATTGGGTTTATCCAGATCGTATAGAGCCTGCATACCCAGTGTTGTACCGACAAAGGATTCGACGGAGTGCTCAGCAGCATTTGGAGGAAAACATGTGGCATGATGTACATGTGTTGGGAATTGAGGACCCAGAGATCCTGCAGAGAGAGGCGCATTACCGAGGAAACACCCTTAGACTTGTTCATCAGGAAGCAGCTGAGATAACTCATGACAGCTATACCCTACGAGTCATGACTTTTCGAGTCAAGCTGACACCCCCACCTGGACCCGTAGGACCATCTTCTACTATGCCACCCCCAGTACCAGAGGAGTCCATATCTGATACACCCTTGACTGTTGAGTCAGTCATGGGGACTGATAGGGAGGAGGATGATGATGGAGAAGTTCCAGCAAAGGAGACCAATTCTGTGGAGGATGCTGATTCCACAGTCAATGTCGACCCAACTAAGAATGTGGGCAAGAAACCACCCAAGAAAAACATAGCTGAGAAGGGAAAGTCAAAGGTCGAGGACCTGGATGATTGAAGGACTATGTAATAGGACTGTTAGTCCATCTTTTGTGTATATAGCTGTACTCAGGCATGTAACACGTAGTAGTAGTAACGTGTACGCCTTTCATGTATCTGTTGTTGGCACTATTCACTACTATGTACGTACTTAGTGTATGCACTCCCTGATGTAAATGTTTTTGTAACTATGTTGCACTATGTTTAAATCTATCTATGGAGTTTATCTTTAACCCGACTTATATATCTTCACGTGGATATACTGCTCGCTTATATTTAGTAATTGATTTAAGCTTGTATAATCTTAGTCTATAAGAATGACTAATAAATCCCCGCGACAAGTTGAGCCATAGAAGTCACAAGTGTAATAAATATAGAATTAGGAACTAATATAAGTTCAGGAAGTCAGACTTGGAACAATTGACAGTAACTCAAGGTTTAGATAGAATTAAGAAAGATACCCCCTTTGTCACTATGAAACTTTAAGACATTTCATTAATTAGCATCAATACTAAGTTAGTTTTCTGTGTTGGGCAGGCTTGCATGGAATACCAGATAGAGTACGATGCTGCGGATGGACAGTACAGAGTCACCTTGGAGAGACAGTTTGCCCCTCGAGGATTTGGTCATGTTAGCAACACCATCAGGCATAGAGTTCGCCAGAGTATAAGGAAGTGGACACGTTGTTTCTTCCGAGAGAGACCTGTTCCAGAGTTAGCATATCATAGAGTGATAGCACCGCGCTTGCTGTCTGCTGAGATGGAGGAGATTCCTCATGCCCTTGGAAACCTTGCAATCCATGACCAGGATGAGCCACAAGAAGACATAGTACACTTTGTTACCCTTGCAGGTTCTGATGATGACTCAGATGAGGATCCAGATGAAGACCCACTAGCGGAGCCTGAGATGATAGAGGACCCTGATTGGCCCCTAGAGCCAGCCTGGGATGCATTCATAGGTATCCCTCCGATTGACTTTCCACCATCCAACGACTTAGGAGAGGTGATCTCGGACTCTGATGTTGAGAGAGATGGAGGATGGATCCTTAGCTAGTTCATCATATGTTTCTATTCCACTTCTTTTGATGTACTCCAGATTTGTAGAACTAGTATTCGTACTGTTGTTGTACCCTTTTTATTTTCTGATTAGTAGTTGTTTGCTTGTGACTTAACTTAAGCATAATCTTATGGATGAGACGAATCCTTATTAATTGCTAATCTTACCCCTTATGCGTTTATTATTAATAAGAATATAGGCTTGACCATTAGTTGATAGATGTTTAGGCACTGACGAACTTCCTGAGATGGATCTCGGAACAGTCAGTTTAACCTAGAGTCTAGAAAGGCCAAGGATAAGGATGACGTACCCTTGATCCTAGTAGTAGTTGTGACATCCGTTATATGCTAGAAATCCCTGTTAACTCAATACTGTTACTTGTCATATGATCAGATGAGATAAGATAATGTATTGACCAAATAGGTGTTAACTCATAGATATAACCCTTGCTAGCGTACACCATGGTTAAGATAAAACGGAATACTCAGAATTCACCCAACGGACCAACAAATGTGATACTGCCAGCAGTGGATCCAATAGGATTGATAGGAGCCCTTGTCCGACGCGTGGAACAAGCAAGTGATCACCTGGACCGTGTCATCAACAACGGAAATGCTCGCCAGACCGGAGATAAACTGCTTGAGAGATTTCGTGCACTTAAACCAAGAACTTTCACTGGAATGACACAAGCATGGGAAGCTGAACAATGGCTTCGTGATATGGAACGAATGTTTCAAGCCCTCGAATGCAACGAGACGGAGAAAAGACGCTTGGCTGTTTTCCAATTGACGTATTCGGAAGCCGACTGGTGGGAATCTGTCGAAGCTACAGTGGGCGAAGATGTTACAAGGAGAATGACATGGGAAGCATTCAAAACGAAATTCCTAGCAAAGTACTTCCCAACAACAGAAAGAAACAAAAAGAAAAAGGAATTCATAGAGCTAGTTCAAGGCAACATGACAGTACAAGAATACACGGCAAAATTTGAGAGACTATCACGATTTGCTCCCTACATGGTAGATACTCAGCGAAATAAGACACTGCAATATTACGAAGGACTTAATCCAGATATTCAAAAGATAGCAGCAGTATACCTTGACCAACCATTCGAAGAAATGGTCGAATTAGCCACACAACTGGAGAACATAACTTTGAACAGCAAGAAACTAGAAAGCCACCCACAAGGAGGAAAAGATAACTGGTTCCAGGCAACCAACCCAGGAGGAAGTCGAAGAGGCAATCAAGTGTCACGGGCAACCGCTCAAATGCAGTCTTCAATCACTAGGAGAAACTCTGGAAACCTCCAGAATCATCACAAAGGACAGAGAAGCAATGACAGAAGAGTTAGTCAGACAGCCGTTCAGACGCACGCAAAGCAACGTGACATCTGCTACAACTGCGGAACACCTGGACACCACTCCAAAGAATGCACAGCACCGAAACAACTCACAGGACAACAGGTGCGATGTTTTAATTGTGGAAAGGCTGGTCATGTACGCAAAGTTTGCCCTGAACAAGGAGCTCAGAGCAATGCTCCACCACCACGGAGACCCAGAAAGAGAGCTCGCAGATCAGTAAATCAATCACGTCACTGAACATAATGGAAGATTGAAGATACCATACCCACTGCCAGAACTATGAATCTTATATGAGGATGATATTACAAGATGTTTGGGACATTCGAGAGGAATTATGAGAAGGAGCTGAGGTATGTCCAGGAAATCAAACCCCAGATCAGTTGACAACAACTTATGGTCCAATAGACCAATTAGATTGATAAGAGCGCCTGAGTTAGTGTAGAACGACTAACCTAATGGATAAAGATTCGTATAATTTTAGACCTAGCAAACTCGAGATTTCGAGGACGAAATCCTCAAATAAGGTGGGTAGAGATGTAGCACCCTAAATTTCTCTAGAAATTCCACGTATGATTAGAAGTGATGACGTCACCATAGTACAGATACAGAAGGCCCATTAGGGTGACCCTAGTTAGGATCCTTATAAGATCCTATAATCAACGTCTTAGCAATGACAACGATGACTCCAACCTAGAATCAATTAGAACAGTTGTAACTTTGGCGACCTAAATTTCATCTAGGATTCATAGATAGACTCATACCTAGGCTATACCTAGCCCGTATTCACGTATTACCATTTTTGCACTGAACTAGAACCCCGACTCACATCTCAAGGTACTAAACCTGTGAGTGGGACCCACACTGGAACCAAGTGAACCCCACCCTGATAATCTACCCTTAGATACACACAATATACACATGCACGTACTTTGGGACTCAGGAACACATCCATATGCACAACCTGAGAATGGGACCCACACCCCCCTTGACGGTCATGTGGACCCCACACTTATCTACTCTTGGACACACACCCACTCGCACATGTGGGTACACATTGTGCACCCACTATACACAACCAAACCCCCTCACATTTGCTTATATATATACACACTCCCCTCCCTCATCCTTTCATTTATCACCTCTACACCCCACAATCTGCCTATGCAGATTGTATATAGAGAGAGTGACCGAGAGAGAGAGAGAGAGCTTGAGAGAACAATCTCCCTCACCCTCGGTTTATACACAACCCCCCTACATTGTGTACACTACCACCACCTCTGTCCATCTCTTCCCAGCACACACACACTACACTCCCTCACTGTGCTCTCCCTACCTCTCACTGTACACACACACAGAGACACGCAGAGAAGAAGGAAAACGAAGAAGAAGTGACAGATCGGAGAAGAAAAGAGAGATCAGAGATACATTTAGGTAAACCCCACCCCCATTTCATTTCTATACCTTCTGCATGTCCCTTAGACACCCCCAGACCTACATGCAAGACCCCCAGACCAGAGCCTTAAGCTCTCTGCTGCACCGATCACCATTGAAGCTTCAAATGAAGCTTGAGTTTCGAAAGTTCACCAAATCGCCTCTAATTAGTACCAAACTGATCCTTGGGAGTCCCACACAACCCCATAAGAATAGTTTTCAAACTGGGGTTTGTTTACTAGGCCATGCAGGCCATTATTCTCCTGAATGGTCAAAAGAATAATCCTCTAGTAGGTACCTAAAACGAACAAACCAAGATTTGGGCTTGTAGTATGTTGTAGAGGGAGAGATTCCGGTCACTTTCCCGTTGATTTCATCAATTTTGATGAAGAGATGAGAGAGTTAGGAGCCTTAGAAGTTTTCCGGCGATATCGCACTCGCCGGCGACGTCGGGGCTCGCCGGAGAATAAGAAGATCCGTTTGGATCTTCGGGTTATAACAGGCGGGTCCGGGTCGGGTCTGGGTAGGGTAGGCTTGAGTGTGTAAATGGGTTTGGGTAGCGGGCCGGATTGGGTTTTAAATAACCCGTGGGTCCTTTAAGTCTAACGGCGTTGTTTTGATGCCGGGTCTAGCTTGGGGCGGGTTCGGGTATTAGGTTTGGGTCGTGCTGTGTCTTAGAATGGGTCAGGGTTTAGTTCGGGTTTGGTTTAGGGTTTGGGTTACGGGTAGGTTTAGATTGTGTGTGTAAATGGGTTTCAGTTCCGGGTTTGATTTGACCCGATTAGGTTTCTGGTTGGGTTTAGCTGTGAGTTAAAATGGGTAGTCCATTTAGGATGTGGTCGAGTCGGGTCTGACCCATCGGGTCACGTTTTGGGTTTCTTTGAGTGAGTGAACGGGTTACCCGTTTAGGTCGGGTCGGTTCGGGTTTGGCCCGTCGGGCCTGAGATTTTATTATTATTATTAATATTATTATTATTATTATTATTATTATTATTATTATTAGTATTAGTATTAATTAGTTTAAAAGGTTTTAAATGGTTTTAATAATTATTAATAACTTATAATTATACCATTAAGGTTTTAATAATATAGAATATTATTTTAATATTCTATACATCATTATTATATTATATCTATTATTATTTATATGGTTAATATAAATAATAAATGTTAGTCTTAAATGGTTCCTAAGAGTTAATAAATACCTATGTGTATTTATAAATTCTAGAAAATTAGGGTAATGACCCTGGGACTATTTTATTACATGATGTAAGTTATAAAGCTATAATATTATAGTCCAGTATTTTTAATAATTAATAAGGTGCTATTTTATGAGTATATTAATTATTAAAAATACCAAACGATCTCCGAAAATTATGAAATAAATACTGGTGGTGTATTTTAATATCTAGTATTTAATAAAAATACTTCTAAGCAATGATTTCTTTGTATAATTATAATTACATATTTAAACCCCGTTTCGGGTATTTTCTGGTATGTATTATCTTCAATAATTCATAATAAATAATCTAGGACTCCAAAAATTACGCGGTCAGTTCCCAGAGTCTTAGAATAATGTCTAGAACATTCCCGTAAAGTTTGGTGACTTTTCGACTCGGTCAAAAATACAGCCTGTCTTTTAGGGCCTGCATTAGTGTAGTAAGCCCTGCATATTACCTCGTAAAACGCAACGGACTCCGATTTGAGTCTAGTCAATGGCGTTGGACTTAGAATGACACGTAGATCAATACCTTAAGGTTTATGACTTCATTTGGTAAAATTACCATTTTGCCCTTATAGTTGTACTCATACATTATTACTGTTTATTCCGCTTATTGTTGTAGAACTTGACGGTTATCCGCTTTTCGAGGATCGGTGACTCGAGGTGAGTTTCCTAACCTCACTCTAATCCTAATAAGACTAATATAAGATGTTTAAAAGCTACCTATATGGTAATTTGTATAAGTGATATGCTGATTTATGATGCTACATGTATTCCAATAATTGTAAGGCTATGTGAAGCATGTTATGGTAGTGCTATCGTATGCGTGATCATGTCAAGGGTTTTATCTGTATGATTATTGGTATCAATCCATGTTGTGTGATCCATGTTGTTATATGTACGTTTCTGCTGCTAATTGTTAAATGCACGTTTTACGATATTGTTAATTGAAATAGATAACACATGCCATGCGAATAATAAAGAGAATGAAAGTGGTTTTGCATATGGGTATCGGTAGTGGACTCACTTGCATTTCATGACATGTGTTAGCATGCATTGTATGAAAAAGAGAGGTGTTTTGATGAGAATGTGAATGAGATGAGATACGTGAATGTGAAAGAGATGTGAATATTGGATCCGATGGATCAACGGCTGACGAGCCGGGTGGACTTGAACGGTCAGGGTTCCTAGCGCGCCTCTCGCCGTTGAAGACGTCCGGTGATGCTCATACGTGGTTGAAGACGTCCCACGTGTCGTTGAAGACGTCCGGCTAGTGCTCTAATATACTTCTCAGCCGTGTAGACGACCGGTGAGAGTATACACATGGTTGAAGACGTCCCATGTGCCAGTTTCATTGTTTACAGATAATGCGCACCGTGAAGACGTCCGGTGGCCTATCAAGGGAATGAGTATGAATTGGCTGTGATAGCATGATATCATCCTTGATATACCGCGTGTTGTCAAGTGGATGAGAAAGAAAAGGTGAATGATGAGATTGAGTTGATAAGTAAAAATGATTTAGTTCAAAATGATTTGGTTTGGAAAGTTTTGGTTTTAAAATAAAATGGTTTTGAAAAGTATCCGTTTTAAAAAGCAAGTGTCTATGAAAAGAGTCGGGAGTGAGTTACATTGGTCATGCATTTGCACGCACAAGGTTATAATAAGGAGAATGTATTCTATGATGTTATGTTTATATGTTTACCTGTCTTGTTGAGATCTCTGCTATGCCCGTGGTGAGAATGCGTCTTTTGATAAGAGATTAACCATATCTTAAAGTATTAAACTATGACGTGAGTCGAGAGATGTTCTGTATTACTGATTATTGTGCGGTTGAGATTCTCGCTCAGCCTTGTTTCAAGGCTGACGGCATGTTACGCCCTGGGCATTCGTATGTCCAGAGTGATGCAGGTTGGGAGAATAGATAGAAGAGTTCAGGATGCAGTACCATGGAGCCAAGGAGAATAAAGCCTTGCCCAAGACCTGATAGACAGTTTCTCAAGTTTTAAGATTATATAAATTATTTAGTATGGCCTCTTGTATTAAGATTGAAGTTATTGTAACCCTTGTTTAATTTCCGCTGCTGTATTTATTCTCTGATAAGTTTATATCATGCTTATGCCCT
This sequence comes from Hydrangea macrophylla, assembly GCA_033977485.1. NCBI lineage: Eukaryota > Viridiplantae > Streptophyta > Magnoliopsida > Cornales > Hydrangeaceae > Hydrangea > Hydrangea macrophylla. Next base: position 92,735,239 of record CM066982.1, on the reverse strand, counting down.
AGCTTTTCCCTTACGATTGCATAGTGCGGAGTTAGAAGGACAGGACGGTTAACAAACTAGTCACGTGCCTACGGACCCATAAAGGAAAATTTTTATTTTCCCTATTTTTGGCTTACTCCGGGGCGTGACATAACATGTCCTCCATTACTTTATTAACTCGTTCAGTTTGTCCATCTGTCTGTGGGTGAAAAGCTAAACTCAAGTTTAGTGTTGTTCCCATCTCTTTTTGGAGACTCTTCCAAAATTCAGCAGTAAAACGCGAATCTCGATCTGACACTAGAGAAACAGGTACTCTGTATAATCGTACTATGTTTTGCAGATACATCCGGCTCAAACGTTCTACTGAATACGTCATACTATAGGCGATAAAATGTGTTGTCTTTGTAAGTCGATCCACAATTATCCAAATAGCATCGTGGTTCTGCTATGACTTCGGCAATCCTACCACGAAACCTATAGTGATGTGTTCCCATTTCCATTGAGGAATCGGTAACAGCTGTAGAAGTCCAAGTGGTTTCTGATGTTCTGCCTTTACTTGTTTACAAGTAAGACATTGAGATACATACTCAGCTATTTCTCTCTTTATTCCTTCCCACCTGAAATTCCTCTTCAGATCCTTATACATCTTCGTACCTCCCGGATGAATAATCATCCGTGACTTATGTGCTTCATCTAATATTTCTTTTCGGAGATTTTCTTTGTCAGGTACACAGAGTCTACCTTTACATCTTAAGGCTCTTTCTGTACTGATACTCCAGATCTCTAGCTCCTTAGCTGACATCTTCGCCAATCATAACTTCAAATCTTCCATCGTCTGTTGAGCTGCTATGATACAACTGATCAACGTCGGTTATACTATCAGACATCCAAAATATAGTCTTTCCATTGGTTCTACTTGCTGAAGCTTGAATTCAGCTAATACTTCTAATGTTCTCCATTTTTGAATTAGTAATGCAACGATTACTGGTCGAGGTTTACGACTCAAAGCATCTGCCACAACATTCGCTTTACCTAGAAGGTATTGTAACAAAAAGTCATAGTCCTTAAGTAACTCCATCCATCTTCGTTGTCACATGTTCAACTCCTTCTGAGAGAACAAATACTTTAAACGCTTATGATCGGAAAACAAATCAAACTTCTCTTCATAGATATAGTGTCTCCAAATCTTTAATATAAATACTATTGCTGCTAATTCTAGATCATGTGTCGGATAATTCTTCTCATGTACCTTCAACTGGCTTGATCCATATGCAATAACATTCCCATCTTGCATCAGTACATACCTAAGTCCTTGGTGTGATACATCACTATAGATCACATATCTTTCACCATTCTTAGATATCGCAAGTACCAGTGCAGAAGTCAATCTTTCTTTTAACTCTTGGAATGCTCCCTCATGCTTGTCTGTTCATTCTTACTTTATTTCCTTCCTCGTTGAATTCGTCAAAGGTCCTGCTAACTTGGAGAATCCTTCTACAAATCTTCTGTAATATCCTGCTAAATCGAGAAAACTTCTAACCTCTGTCGCATTAGTTGGTCTGTTCCAGCTTAAGACTACATCGATTTTAGATGAGTCCACTGAAATACCATCTTGAGATATAATATGTCCCAAGAATTTGACTTCACGTAGCCAAAATTCACACTTGCTGAACTTTGCATACAACTTATTATCTCGAAGTGTCTGTAAAGCAATCCTGCCACGCCTCGGAACAACATTAATAGAAAAAAAATAAATTTCCTTTATGGGTCCATAAGGAATGACTGGTGAATGTCACCAACCTTCCACACCACGCAGTTCTAGATAACAGAACAAGAAAGAAACAACCCACAGTAATATAAAAAAAAAACCTATTATATTACCAACATCAGAGTTATTACAACAGTAAAGCTACAATGGAAGTATATAAGGTTTGGAAGCAACATATGCCCAAGTACCAAATATAACAAACCAACTAAACAAAAATAACATAAACTATCTCCAGGTCTTCAGTTGGCATAAACATCAGCGTTATAGTCCTCCATGGTATAACCATCATTAGTGGGGCCACCCTCGGTGTATTTTCCTCCTGGATAGGAATTATCGTTGTAGGCTTTATCACCTGAAAAATGAGGTACAGGATAGTATGGACGGGGGAAAGTCCAGGCAATAAAGGTCGTTAGCTTACTGAGAGCTAAGTGAGTATAAACTAACAAGATACCAGTTATCTGAAGTAAACACAAGCTTATAAAAACACGAGTTAACATCTTATTATAACAATAATAATAACTTGTTCCTTTTATTCAACCTCATAAACCAACCCTTATCGTCTTGTTAATCATAGATTGATTTAACATATCCCAACTGAATGGAACAGACACAATCATCTAACTCTAGGGATACACCCTTATTCCGTCCATCACTTTTAAGAGCAATATATCATGCTTACCGCTTGTCATGGACTCCACATCAGTCCGTCCCCAGCTTTTAAGAACAATGTATCTTATTCACCGCATTTCAGAGACATAACGTTTCGAACAAGGCATATCATCTATTGACACGACTCAGCGTCATCTACCAGACATTCCAGCTCACCGCTTTTAAGAGCATATCACACAGCTCACCGCTTTTAAGAGCATATCGTAGATTATCCGGTCTATCTTAGGACTACTTGGTCCAGCTCACCGCTTTTAAGAGCATATGCACAACTCACCACTTTTAAGAGCATATCATGACCAAACGTCTGTCCACGTACCATTCCCAGAACTTACCAAACCTACTTAAGTTAAGTTCTAATGTCGACACATGACAATTCCCAATGTGGCCTGACTACTCGGATTAAAAGAAATTGGATATCAAACTCATGCCTGAACCGCATAATATCTCACGTCATTTCATTACCCATTATTCTTAATCATACTTATCTATGTTGTTACATTATCTCCTGATCAACCCAGAATCACATAACAGAAGTTCGAAATGAGAATCGAACAATGGAACCTCTTATCTAATAAACAGGCAAAAGAATCCATGTTCTGCTCATACTAATCGATTGGGATAAGGTCCAATCGATTGGGATAAAAATTATAACAATCGATTGAAAAGCATGGCAATTGATTGGGTCTGAAACAATGTCAATTGATTGCTAACATTGGCAATCGATTGGGATGTCCATCGATTGGAATTCTATCTAATCGATTGGGTCCAGACTGATGGCAATCGATTGAGATTTATGCCAATCGATTGACACTTCGTCTTCACCAGCAGAAAGATAAAACAACATATATAAACGTTAAAACCATGCATATAACATATCAATCTTCACCATAATTGTATATACCAAATTAAAAGGGACCAAGTGAGTTGGGAACTCACCAAGGGTGTGTTTGGGTGTGTGTGAGCTTGAAACTCAAGCTCCCTCTCTTTCTTCTTCCCCTTCTCTTTCTCTGCTTCTCTCTATCTTCTTTGTCTCTCCTTCTCTTCTTCTTTCTTCTTCTTGTTCTTCTTTTCTTCCTCCCAGCTGCCAAGGGCAGTGAGTGTGTGTGTGTGTGGGTGTGTATAGATATAGATATAAATATATATCTCACAAGATGTGCCTCTCTCTCTCTCTAACTGCCAAACTGGCCCAAGGCCATAAATAATCTCATGTATATAGAGGTGTGAGAGTGCCACACGTTCAAAGCTCAAGAAAAGATAAAAACTTGTCTCAGCTTATGTCAATCGATTGGGACACAAGTCAATCGATTGGCAACAGATATTTGAAGGCAAACGATTGGAAAAGATGTCAATCGATTGGTATGTTGACACGTAATCACTTTTAGTCGGTAAAATGGCAATCGATTGGGAACATGCCAATCGATTGTTAACCAAAAAGTATCAATCGATTAAGATGAATGGAAATCGATTGGTAACCAAATCTCACCAAAAGAAAATAAAGATTATACAAGAATAGAAAAGAAATACCAGATCTTATTAATATACCAAAATTCAGGGTATTACAATTGTGCACTCTACCCCATTAACTGTTAGCATATCTTCATAAGATTGTGGACCCCTTACATGATTGAGAATGACACGAAGGTATAATAAATCACCTTGCTATGGCGAAACAGTGTAGATTCTACCGATAACCCTTATCCGATTTCTCCTTCTCCTCCACATTTTTTGTATTCCACCAATCCATCTATAATTCTCTGGAATCTTACGATATAAAAGTCGATGGCATCTGGGTCAACACAATTCAAAGTGAAAAACTCAGTTAACATTGTTTTTGAATACATATCATCACACAAAATATCCGATAGGTTTTGATCACTGTAAAATCGAACATGTTGCCTGCTAGGTAGATGAATCGGTAATCGATTCATAGAATGATAGATTTGGCTATGTGGGAATTTATATATCTTCTAGAGTGCCTCTGTTGCACAAACCCATCTTGCATCGACAAATTGTTGAACTTCATCGTAGTCAGGTCCTGGACGCACTTCAAGAGACACTCGGTTTGGACCCTTATGAATATATTTGTATAAGTATTTCATGCCTTTTATACTGCTACAAATCTCAACATTGATATGACAATTGTATTTTTGTAACAACCATGCATTATATGGAACAACCCAACTATTATCGACCATTATGTTTCGATTATGGTCAAGTGGAATAGGTTCCCCATCCTGTTTTCTATAAATGGGATATGAATCATTCCCTTGTATGGTTCTTGAAGAAAATGGTCTGGGATATTTTTTACTACATTTTCCATTTTTCATACAGGGGGAGTTTAAGTTATGGGCGCCACAGGGACCATGAATCATGTGTTTGGTAACTGCAAACTATAATGCATGTTGCTCCTATTTGTTTGGTATTTCAGCTCTAACCACACGATCATAATCATTAGGATTATTTATCTTGTCATTTTCATCCAATATGAGAAGCATGTGTACGTGTGGTAGTCCTCGTTTCTGATATTCAAAGACATGGACATGTGCTACAACTCTCCCCAACATGCCTCTCACAAAAAGATCAATCTTTAACTCTTCAAACCTTGCGCGAAATACTCGTACTACCAAATCTGGACGATCTTATGGTGACTGTCCTGGTAACAACTCATTGGTAATTTCTTCCCACTTTGGATTACACGTCATAGTGATAAAAAGATCTGGTTTTCCAAACTTTTGAACTAGAGCCATAGCGTCGTGATATCGTTGGTACATGTCATGGGGACTTCCAATAAACGAAGATGGTAATATAGTCCTCCGACCAATGTTTCCTAATTTTAAGGGATCCACTGAAGTGAAAAAATTAGTGAATGATAAAGTTTTACAATTATTGCATTTAACATAGTCAATTAGATATTTGTTACCTGCATTGTTTTCTCCTGCATTAAAACAATCTTGTAGTCCTTGATACATTTCAGCTCGAATCGTCTGTTGAATAAAACGTATCCCCTTAAGACGCTGACTGTCAATTTTGACATAATTATCAACATAGTATTGTTGAGAAAGGCGTCCCAATCTAAGAAGAGGTGATGGCTGATTATGCCTGATCTGGAAGTAAATACTTGAACTTTACTACCAGAGAAAAGGAAATTTAACTCTTGGTAAAAGTTGACATTTGTAAATGTGGATACATGTGACATAAAAGCGTAAAAGTCACGACATGTCACCCGTCTTCCATTCTCATCACGCGTATTGACATCCCAACCATATGTTCCATAAGGCAATAATAGTGGATATTGTAAAGGGTCATAGTAACCAGCAATATCTTGAACATTGGTGAGTCGTCCACTAAAAGTTTGAACAATGATATCCCTCCCATTTAGATTTCCAACTTCATCACTGCCAACTACAACAGCTGCAACTTGAGATGCAATAGGGAGGCAATACTGACGCGCCGTTGAAGGTTGTTCTTTAATGATGAGCCTACAACTTTGTATGTCATGCCATTGTCCTATTTGCTGAAATGTGTGTACAAATGGGTTGTGGTCATTTAAGATACATTGTATCTTTTCCAAAATATCCCTACTCAAGGATTTACTTTCAAGCATCTTATTTTGAATTTCATTTGATGTGTCATATATATACATCTGTAGAAACGTGGCCTCGCATTTGCAGCTGGAAGAAGACCCCCAATCGTATGATAAATTGATCCCTGTGCACGGAATGTATATATCCCACGACTTCTACTTCCCAAGCTTTCATCAACATGCACTCCCATAGAAGTAATGAAAAGACATGGTTATAAGCTCTAATATTTTGTCTAAAATGACGCCCATCGGCCATTTGGGATGACAACAAATTAAGCATTTCTAGCGGGTAAGGTACTTGTTGCAATGCAACTTTGCCATTTAAGCAGCACATGTCAGAAGTGTTGTGATGGAATTTGAGTGCGTGACAATATGGATATGTGGTCGGTGGAGGCAATAGAAGTTTTTTGGGGGGGCAACATTTCCATGGGATTCTCTGGCACAGTTATAAGTTGTACGTGGCTTGTTTCTATGCCTAGCTTGTAAGTTAATACTGATATCCTGAGCATCGTCGATAATCATGGAAAAATTTTCTCGTTCTGTTTAGAGTAGATAAATTTTAGTAAATAAGTACACTTCACATTAAACATGATTCAGTTAAGTATGTTGCATTGAATTCAGTAAAAATGTACGTAATAGCTTGCAAACAACCTAATATTCCAAATATTTGATTTTTAATTGCGATTTAATAGTGTTGAATGGCCTATTATATAGACTTCAGTAAAGTAGAGAACTAACAAAGCAAAAAGCATTTATATAATCTTATTTTTTCTGGTACCTGCTTCAATGATGATCGCTGAGGATTGGTTAACGGTTGTCAAAGAAGTTGGAATATCTGTGTTCTGCGCAACTGTATAGAAGATAGTGAATTAGTGAGATTTTTCATTTGTGGTAGAAAGAAAAATTCAAAGGGAAGTTCATACGTTGGTGACTAAATTCGGGGTCTATGTGTTGTAATCCAGGTGGTAGCATAGTGGAACTTGCCAATCTTTTCAGTTGGATCAAGCTGACTCTGGCATTATTGAGCCCCCAACACCTATGGGGCCCCCCATAGCTGGGCTACTTTTTTGCCACTGTGATTCTGTTATGTAAAAATCAGTTATATGCAGCTTTTTTTCTATTAAAGGAAAAAGGGAAAAAATAAGAGAGAAGAATAATGAAAGAAAATTGAATATTATAGGAAGCACTCCGAAGTCGTAATAATTAAGGTTTTAACTACTTGAAGTTTTCATGATTATTTATAATCTTATTCTTTCCAAATTTGAATCCCTTGTATGGTTTAGACATGGTTTGCCAGTTGTGATACTTGAGGCGGCATGTAGTAATACCAATCATGGTGACATCAACCATAAAGTAATAGTATTATTAATCAATTTGGGAGCTACATTTGGGACTAAAATTTAAAAAGCATTAGTAAATGAATTAATTTTTCATGTTAGCATTATAAAAAATAAATGAGTGAACCTTACAACTGTGTAGCAAATTATAAGTCACATTAGATTTTGCGATAAAAAAGGAAAAAAAAATAGAAGTCACATTAGATTTTCTTTTTATGACAATTGTCAAATTCACATGCTTGTAGACCCGTGTGTCCATGGCCACTGTGTCAAGGTTTTGAAGCAAAAATTTTCCCCTTCTAATGAGCAATACCTATGGTATACCAGATTATTGAACTGAACTTATCACAGTGTTTATTGAGAATTAAGCCACTTAATTATGCAATCTAATGAGTGCATCAGATAAAATTTCGGAATTAATAGGGACTATAATTCACCAAAATTGAATACATTCAAGAAATTAAGCTCTTATTGGAATATGTTTGGAAATTCAAGAAACGCGGAAAGCACTATAAAATAAACAAAATAACCAGTTATTATGTAATCACAAAATCCGCAAATAGCCTATCGTAAACGGCCTTCTGATTTTCTACACCTTTGTGTTGTTTCCTTCAGTTGTTGCCTTGTGTATGGTATTTATTCTAAGGTTTCTACCTTTCACTTTAGTCCAAAAATTCAGTTTTGTTGATGACATTTATTTTGTAGGTTCTGGTGAGTACGTGCATCTTATAAACTATTAGATCAAAAAGAAAAACAGAGACATAGTGAGAAAGATAGAGACCGAACGGTTGGAAAAAAAGAAAAAAGAAAACAGAAACCATAAATTGGAAGAGAAAATAAATAACAAATACCATTTTGTAAAAGAACATGATGAAGCCAATATTAGAATGTTAGAACTTAGATAATGTGTCAGGACTAAATGGGTTTGAAATCAAATACCATTTTCTAAGCACTTGATGAAGCCCATATTAGAATGTGAGAATTGTTCTTTTGCATTGCAAATTTTTTTTTTGACTGATTTGATTCCAAAAGCTTTGGTCTGGTTTTTTTTTTTAACCATTTCAAACAAATACAATGACGTTTCTTTTCTGTTTTGTTGTTGAAATTAACACTTCAAGGTTTTAAAGTGAAAATCTTGTTTATAAATTGTCAAGTAGAGTAATAAATTTTGTTAGTTCTTATTATAACAGAGACACAATGAGAAAGGTAAAGACCATAAAGAGAAGGGTTGGAAAAAGGAAAAAAGGAAAAAAAAGAAAAAGAAAAAGAAAACAGAGACCAATGGATAGAGACTATAAATTGAACATAAGTATTACCATGGAACAACTTAGAAAGCAGAAAATTGACATATATAAATTGTACCTCATTCGAATTCATTTTGATTTGCAGATTGTACAGAATGCACTGTATGTGTTAAATTTGCTAGGTTAAAGTTTATGCACTGTTTCTTTGTAAATGGTGTTTGTACTATTTCGGTGTATGTACTGTACCAGTGCATATATGGGTAGTTCAGTTTTAGAGAGAGAATGGGGAAGAGAGAGAGAGAGAGAGAGAGAGAGAGAGAGAGTGTGAGAGAGTGAGAGAGAGAGAGAGACGTGGGGCTGTAGTGGGGGTAGTGTTTGAAATTGTATATTTTGTATATGGCAGTTTAGTCCCTATTTGTTCATATTTTTTGGGAGTGAAACATAATGGTTTTTATGTAAATATAGTGTGAAGAGTGTATTTTGGTGGTACCCCTACTTCTCACATTATATAATAGTATAGATACACACTCAAGACCGGCCAAACATGGATAATTCTCGCAAAATGGCATACTGCATACATTCCCAGCACTTCGTTTAATATGTATCTATATTCCTAGCACTTAGTTGAGTTAGGATGTGTTTGATAACCCAATTAAGTGCTGAAAATAAAAAGTTTCAGCACTTATTTCTTTTCAGTGCATTTGATAACGTATCACTTAATTGAAAAAGTAGCCAAAAAACCACTGAAAACTTTAAGTGAAAATTTTCTATTGAAAATAATCACTGAATGCAGTCTATTTAAGTATTTGATACATTGTTTTTAGTATTGCAAATTCAATCACTTAAAATTTTCAGTACTTAAAATTCAGCACTTAATTTTCAGTACGTAATTTTCAGTTTTATCGGGCCCTTAGTCTTTCATGTAAATGAAGTATGTTTTATAGTCCATATCTCTTCCTTACAATTCACTTTAGTTCAATGATAATCAGTTTTATTTTGACTATCAGAGGCTTCAACTTTTCTTCATTTCTTTTATCTCAATCACTTGGTTAAATTTTTGAAGTCTTTTTCAACAAAAGGCAAGTGCAACCTCAATGGAAGGGGCGTCTCTATTTCCCAACAATCGCCTAATCAAACTCACACCAAACATAGAGATATAGTTTGGCTACATGTTTGGGCCTACCGTACAAGTTCACGGCACGTGGTATTTTATGCTTGGGCATGCCAGAATCCACTAGAATTTAATGTATAACACCCATATTTGTGTTATTACATATCTTTACATTGTCATGCATGATGATGTGATGTGTTGTGCATTTTGGCACATGTTTGAGTGACTTTTGACTCACTAGTCGATTTGGGTATCTGTGTAAGAACCCTTTGAGACTGAGTGATTTGAATGTTTTGATGTTGTGAAGTCTCTTCGAGTATGAGACGTTCATTGTGGAATACCTTAGATGGTTATCTGGAAATAAATGTTTACCTGTGTATTTCAATATCTGTATTATTTTCTGGTTTAGAATTTTAATATATTGTTAATTTTAGTATCCTGGTAAGGACAAATTAACACGCTATTAATTTGGTAGGCTAATTAGCAATTTCGTAAAAGGCATGTAGAAACTTGCGTTTTAGCAACCAAACGGAACTTAGGCGATTTTTTTTATAATTTTGAGGTTTCACTCGTGAAGCTATGAATTAGTTGTATAGAAAGTTTCGAAAACTGATTAGGAGTTTTGGGAAAAACTCAATTTTGGAAAGTGTTGCCTATATATAGATAGAGATGAATCTTGATATTTTTATAAGTTTTAACCTAAAACTCAAGAGGAGGCCACAAGTGAGATTTTGGTTGCTTCGATTTTCACGACGAATTTCTGCCCGTTTATTTTCTTCAAGATTTCATATTCGAACTCCTTGAGGTAAGGGCTTCCTTTTGATACCTACTAGGGCATGTTTGGCTATGTTTTCAGAAAAGTTATTTTCTAAAATTTTTCATAGAAGTTGATAATTGAAATTCTGGTCGATAGGAATTGTACTAGAGGGAATTCTACACGTTCTTGTACGCGGGTTTTCTTTGGAACGAATTACAGGAGCATTATTCGGAGGTGAGTGATTCAACTGTGTTTTTGGGAATGATTTCTTGACATGTATTCATGTTTTTGTGTGAAAATTATGTGTTAGTATATATATATTGTGTAGTTTATATTGGGCGATTATATTGATAAGTATGCCCAATAACACGGTGAAATGTTTTGATTACCGAAAACATGGTGATATGTGAGTTGAGCATGTTGAGTTGTTATTTGGGTCAAAGGAGCATGTGGTTACCTAGCCATCTTGTGGAGCCGATATAGGCATTAAGGTCGCACGATTGAAGAAAAGAATCGTGGGTCTTACCTTTTCGCATGGACTTATTGGCAAGGAGTTGTGGATTAGGAGTATGGAATGTACACGTGAGACTCCAGAGACTAATATGAAATGTAGAGATGTGAATGTGAGCATGTTTATCATTCATGTGCATTTGTCATTTTATTCACTAAGCGTTAGCTTAAACAAATTGAATATGTGTGGTTATTCAAATAACCATTGCAGGTATGAATGCCACCGAGGAATCGCAGAAGTGAGCACGTGGGTTTGGGAGTTTTTGTAGAAGGCGACTTATCATGCCTATCGTGTAGTTTGTCATGGAATGGTTGTAATAAAGATTTTAGTACTTTTAAACTATGTTTAACTTAGAATCTTAGAACACATTTGTAATGTTGTAACAGACCGTAGTCTTGTGTATTTATGTTTCAATAATGTTATAATACAGTTAGGATCACTTTAATTGGATTAAGTTTGGAGTGTGTGTTTGGCCCCGGATGATTTCAGAAAGCTTTTAAACTTGAGGAATTTTGCAAAATGCCTTGTTACTAGAAAACCGTAGACTGGTTTGTGAGTTCAGTCGACTGGACCCCTTTTGTGAACGAGACACTGCATCGAGTATAGTTGACTGGTCCCCCGACACAGTCGACTGGTTTATGGTTTTCAGAAGTTACATTTCTGCTTGTTTAGACTTCAGTCAACCGGACCGTATCAGTCAACTGAAGATTTGAGACCCCAGTCAACTGGGCATAGAAAGCAGTCGACTGGATTATGTTTCAAAACCAAACTTTCTGCTGGACATGTCTTAGTCGACTAGACACGAGGTGCAGTCGACTGGACTCTTGGTTTTAAAAATAATTTATTTTGTTTTCCGTTGCGTGTTCTTAAAACTAATTTTTGGGAACGTTAATGAATTAATTTAGCCTCAGTGGTGTGCCACGAGCTTTGGTTATGCTATTGTGGAACTGGACTGTAACATTTAGTGGTATCAAAGCTTAAGTTTAAAGCCTTGGGGACGAGTGACGTTATATGTTGAGTGACGTTGAGTGGAGTGTGTAATCGTAAAGTAATATTGTTATCATTGTAGAAATGCTTCATGTGTTAGCATTGTTGATGTGATATTCCTTTGTGCGTACATATATGTATTGTGGCATAGCATGCATAGTCATTATGCATTGAACTCAATAGGGCGAATTCTTGAAACGTCATGGCAGATTCGATAAGAGAGTTGTCACCGCATTCACGAATGGATCAGATAGTGAACATGGTTCGTAATTTTATTCAAGCTATAAGTGAAAGAGATCAGATGAATGTTTAGGCTCTGCCGGTTGAAGTTCGATATATCAATGCACCACAAGTACTACGATCTCAACATACCATCGTAGAACAATTCCATAAGCGGAAACCGACCTTGTACCATGGGCAAGTTGACATAAACTTGGCCGATCATTGGGTGATGGATATGGAAATGCATTTCCGTACGGTGATCTGTACCGATGAAGAAAACAATTTGTACCCATCCAACACATTGATGAGTGAAGCATTAGATTAGTGGAATAACATATTGGAACAAGGGAAGCATTCAAAGATGAGTTCAACAAGTGTTTCTTTCCACGATCTGCGCATACTCAGAAACGTCAGGAGTTTGCAAGTTTGGTTCAGGGAGACATGACTGTGAGTGAGTATGTTTCTCGGTATAATGCTTTATTGCATTTTGGGAAGACTACAGTTCCAATTGATGAGGCTAAAGCTCGCAAGTTTGAGGAAGGGCTTAGGGAGAACATCCGTAGTTGTGTGGATATGTTACAACACCCAACCATTGCTCTAGTTGAGGAAGCCGCCCGCATAGCTGAGAAGAGTGTCGATCGATGTCGACAGGGGCAACAAGGGAAGAGAGCAAATGACAATAGGGGTAAGAGTCAAAGTAATGCGAAGAAATTGTTCACGTAAAGTTTGGGATCGTATGTGGGAAGCCAAGGAGGGAGTACGTTCGTCGAAGATTTGAGACCATTGTGCCCAACATGTAACTTACGACATAAGGGAACTTGCTATCTTTTGAACACCTGTTACATTTGCAAAGCAACTGGGACACATATCTCGGAATGTCCTCAAAACATAAATATGACTACACCAAACACAACCTCGAGCACCAAGAGTTATAATTCAGAGATAAAGGGAAAATGTTTTGAGTGTGGCCAACCAGGGCATATAGCAAAGAATTATTCAAGTAAGACATTGTAGCACCTGAATTTCTCCAGAAATTCCCATTCCTGTTTAGTACTAGTTGATTCTAATTTCGAGGACGAAATCCTTTAATAGGTGGTGGAAGGTGTAACACCTGTAATTTTCTTTCATTAATAATATCAGTTTTTTGAATTTCTGTATTGGACCGACTATATTATTATATTATTATTTTAATTACGTGACGGTATGGACGTGTTGTAGTATTACCATATAGACTGTACTAGCCATACCGACTCGACCATAATAAGATTTAACTTAGTCCTGTACCCAGACCCGCACATTAGAAATAATACCAGTTTGCACGTAATTCGAGATCGACACGCATACCGAGGAACTTATGCACGTAAATCGAGGAAGTGGCACACAACCTGAGGTGGGCCCACTTCGCCGGCCATGTGGCAACCACATGCCACCCTCTTGGACACATGTCCACTTGTTGGACACATGGCATAACATGTACACATGCTCCATGACACCTAGCACATGCATCTCTCCTATATAAGCACACTTACATGCATACACACACACACACACACATTTGACACTCTTTGTCTTCATAATCTGTACCTAAGTGAAGAAAGAGAGCTGGGAGTTATAAATCCCATGGAAATATAGAAGAAAAACAAGGAGAAGAAGAAGGTGACACCATCTAAAGTTGAGTTCAAGCTCCATTAAGCTCAAATCAACATCCAAGCTCAATTTCAAGCTTTGGTGAGTAAATTGTGAGTAATTGTGAGTAATCTAACTCAATTTAGAACATATAGAGTATGCATTAATGTTTAGTAGGAGTCTGATGTTGTTGTGTTGAAGATTTCATGACATGCAAGACAAGTGCTTTAAATCTGAGAAACTGAACTTCTAGCATAATGTAGTTTAGTAAACTGAATGTTTTGTGTAGCTCAAAAATCCGAATTAAGCTAGGTTTTTTTGTGAAGAAATCAAACTCATTTATCTACAAATAACTCTTCTATAGCTCAGTCTGAAAATCAATCCTTCATGGGTGAAATGCATGTACAACGCAGTGTTATAAACCTGGAAAAACATAAACTTCCAGCTGAATGTAGTCTAGTAAAATGAATGTTTTGAGGAGCTCAAAAATCGGAATTAAGCTAGATTTTTTTGTGGTGAAATCTAACTCATTTATCTACAAATAACTCTTCTATAGCTTAGTCTAAAAACCCCTCCTTCATAGGTGAAATTCACGTACAACGCAGTGCTATAAATCTGGGACATAGCAGTCCGAAAGTATAGAAATGTCTAGGTAGAATAAATATTTTGAGCAGCTCAAAAATGTAATTGAAGCTAGATTTTTTTGTACATGAAGATAATCCTATTATCTACAATGTTTTAGTTTTGAGTTTGATCCACAAAGCAAGTTATCATGCCCAAATAAATCATGTTAATTCAGTCAACACAATGAAAATATATCCTGGCAGATTGTACAGCTTTTTGTATAATGTTTTGTTTATGCATGGTGTTGATTGTTGATGCTAGTTTTCTGGTACCTGTGTTGTTATGAAAATCTCGTGCTATGGTAGTGCTATCGCGTAGATGAGTATGTTAAGGGTTTCATCTATATGTTTATTGGTATTAAATTCATGTTATAAATCCATGAGCTACGTGCTATGTTTTCCATTGTTATGAATATAGTCTAATGACCGTTGAAAGTTCATACCCAAACTATAAGTATGTTGTATGGCACGATTATTGCGTTAATAAGTGATCGGAAAAGTTTCCATCGTAAGTATATTGAGAGGTAAAACGGAATGTCAGACGTATAGCGAAATATTAACGGTTATAAATGGATGATACTAATGAACTAAACTACGAAACGTACAAACGTGAAAAATAACGATAAAACCTTCAATAACAGATTTATTGCGAATAAGGGACGTTGGGTTTTGTTTCTAGTTGTGTGACTACCGGTCAAAGTTGATTCGTGAACTTTCGTGTCATGTTTGGATAATTCTTGCAAAGTTGGTCTCTCGATTATTCCATGGAGTCGATTGGTGAGTTATGTTTTGTTTCTTGATCTGAGGATCGGCATGACGTGTTCGGTCAAGTGCGGATGACTTGAGGATCATCATGATGTGTTCGATTAAGTAGTTGATTAGATTTCCGCATCCTTGGTCTGAGGATCGACATGACGCGTTCGGTCGTGCAGGTGACCTGAGGATCGACATGACGTGTTCGACCAAGTGAATGTGAATATCCCGCAAGAGTTGTGAAATGCTTTGTACCCTTGGACTGAGGATCGGCATGACATGTTCGGTTATGTACAGGTGACCTGAGGATCGACATGACGTGTTCGTCCAAGTGACTATTAATTTTCCGTACCCTTGGTTTGAGGATCAGCATGACGTGTTCGGTAATGTGCGGGCGACCTGAGGATCGGCTTGACGTGTTCAACCAAGAGATTGTTAATGTCCCGCACACTTATGCCATTTGGGTGACAGTTTGAATGCCAGTTGGGCTATAGTTTGAATGCCATTTGGGCGACAGCTTGAGTGCCAGTTAGGCGACAGTTAACTATTCATTATTGAGTGTTGTTCTTTCTTGACCAGTAAATGCGTTTGGAGTTAAGTGTTCTTTCAGTCAATGTCATTGGTCAGTTCAGTTCTGGATTAAGTTTCAAAGGGAATGATTGGGTTTAAATAAGACATGATTTTGAGAATAAGAAAAGATGAACGAGGCATAGTATCGAGAATAAGAAATGAGGAACGAGATATGGTTTTGAGAAATAAGAAGAGATGATGAATAACTTACCTTGGTGGTGGTAACCTTAAGTGGACCCTCACTTACCTTAACCGCTAACGACTTTTCATGCTGCTGGACCTTCCACGTCCAGCCTTTGCAGGTCCAGACGAAGCTGGCTATGATTAAGATACAGATTTTACTACTAAAGACTATGCTGGTGAGGATTACTACGAGGAAGGCTATGGTTTCGCCAGCTGAAGATTAGTGGTGTCAAACGGGCCGGGCCGGGCTCGGTCAAAGCGGGCTTGACCGGGCTTCGGGCCGGGCCGGGCCGGGCTTCACTTAAAATCGGGCCGGGCCGGGCCGGGCTTGGGAAGGGAGGGGGGATGTCCGCCCCGGACCGGTGGCTCGGGCCTAGCGGGCCGGACATCGGGCCGGGCCGGACGGGCTAGCGGGCTTCCTTTGATTTTTGGCCTTAAAAGTGGCGGGCTTCGGGCCGGGCCGAGCATTTTCTTCATTTCGGGCCGGGCCGGGCCGGGCCATGGACGGGAGAATGTGTGTCCACCCCGGCCCGGGGTATGTGACCCGGGCCTAGCGGGCCGGGCCTTGTGGCGGGCCGGGCCGGGCTTTTAGCCCGAAAAAAGCGGGCCGGGCCGGGCCAACCCGGCCCGTTTGACACCTCTACTGAAGATCTTGGAGTTTTTTTTTTTATCATAGTTATATTTTTTTCATATGTTTATGATGTAATAGCTTAGTTGAACTTGTAATATCTATCTTTTGGATATCTTTTAGTCTGTAATATACTAATCATGTAAGACTTGAATGTTTAGATTCTTGCTTCCGCTAAACTTAGTCACTTTCCCGTATTATATTATTGTTTTAAACATTTTTAGACAATCGGGTGACATTCACAACCAGTCACGTGTCTACGAACCCATAAAGGAAATTTATTTTTCCCTATTTTTGGTACTTCAGGGCGTGACAGACACAACTGGGGATGAGTACCGGGGCATCGAGTGTGCCAAGTGGATCAAGGGCAGAACCCCGAGTGGATAAAGGGAAAGGAATCGTGCAACAACAAGGACGATACTTACAGGTCAGGCCAGGGAATACAGATAATACAGTCGTATAAGGTATTCTTCTTATTTGTTCATATCCTGCACGTATACTCATGGATTCGGTTTCAACGCATTCATTTGTGTCAAGTGATTTTGTTAAGCATCTAACTGTTAAGTCCAAACCGTTAGGATATGACTTGTGCGTATCATTACCCACTAGTGAACTGTTGGTAACTTTTTCGGTATTCAAGTCGTGTGAGGTCAAGATAGGCGATAAGGTCTTGAGCGTCAACTTGATCCTGTTGATAGTGAACTACTTTGATGTTATCTTGGGTATGGATTAGTTGTCGGCCAATCAAGCAAAGATCGATTATGAACAAAAATGGGTTAGTTTCTATCCGTCATGTCAAGAAGAGTTTACTTTTTAGGGTAAGGGTATGATCGTACTGCCGTACTTGATAACAACGATTCAAGCAAGCAAGATGTTGAAGAAGGGTTGTTCGGGTTTCTTATGTTAGATTGTTGACACACGAGTTCTTGGACCACTAGTAGAAGACATTCCAACAGTTTGAGAATTTCCAAATGTTTTTCCCGATGAGTTACCCGACGTATTGATTGAAAGAGAACTTGAGTTCACAATAGAAGTAATACCAGGGTCACAACTGGTATCCAAAGCACCATATAGAATGGCACCAGTAGAATTGAAAGAATTGAAAATTCAGTTACAGGAGCTGCTTGAGAAGGATTTTATTCGACCTAGTGTTTCGCCATGGGGGAGCTCCTGTTTTGTTTGTGAAGAAGAAGGATGGGACAATGCGTATGTGCATAGATTATCGAGAGCTGAATAAGTTGACCGTTAAGAACAAGTATCCGTTGCCGCGAATAGATGACTTGTTTGATCAGTTGCCAGGGGCTCAGGTATTTTTAAAGATTGACTTGAGATCCGGTTACCACCAGTTGAAAGTCAAAGAAGAAGACGTTGAGAAGACAGCTTTCAAAACTAGATATGGTCACTTT
Organism: Hydrangea macrophylla; assembly: GCA_033977485.1. Taxonomy (NCBI): domain Eukaryota; kingdom Viridiplantae; phylum Streptophyta; class Magnoliopsida; order Cornales; family Hydrangeaceae; genus Hydrangea; species Hydrangea macrophylla. The sequence goes on along the minus strand of CM066982.1, from coordinate 92,717,282 downwards.
GAATTTTTGGTTATGCCGTTTGGAGTGACTAACACACCAGCTACTTTCATGGACTTGATGAATCGTGTTTTCAAGGACTATTTAGATGAGTTTGTCATTTTATTCATAGATGACATCCTAATCTATTCCAAGAGTGTTGAAGATCATGAGCATCATTTGCGATTAGCCTTATAACGACTACGCGAGAAGAGTTTGTTTGGAAAATTGAAGAAGTGTGAGTTTTGGTTGATAGAGATTGCTTTTCTTAGATATATAGTGTTAGTGGAAGGAATTTTGGTAGATCCTCAGAAGATCACTGCAACAAAAATGGCCTATAGAGACATTTATTTTGAGACAAAAAATAAAAATGTCTTTAGAAGTTACTTGTAACGACACGTAATTTTCCGTCTCTACAAAAGAAAATAATTGTCTTTAAAAGTGACTTGTAAGGACACATAATTTTTTGTCTCTACAAATGAAAATAATTGTCTTTAGAAGTAACTTATAAGGATATATGATTTTTGGTCTATAAAAAAGAAAATAAGTGTCTTTAGAAATTCCTTGTAAGGAAATGTAATTGCTCGTCTCTTAAAAAAAAAAAACATGACTTTAGAAGTTACTTGAAAAACACATAATTTCCTGTCTCTACAAAAGAAAATAAGTGTATTCAAAAGTACAAAATAACGACATTTATTAATTTTTTTATTTATAAAGAGAGAATTGTCTCAATAAACAAAAAAAAATTAACATAACAAGAAAAACGGCATGTCCTCGCATTTAAAAATATACCTTTAATTATTAGCATTTTTTTTTTTAAAAAATAAGTGTTGTTAATTACCAAGATTTTAAAGAGCGCTCGCAAATACCAGCACTTGGTAGTTAAATGTCGATACTTAACATCGTTTTCATACAAAATACCGATAATTAGCGGCGTTTGTAAACCAATGTCGTTAATTAACAGCGTTTGAAATTTAAACGTTTGCCCTCTGTCCTATCTTAATAAAATGACGTCGGTAATTCTGTCTAATTTTTCTAATATTTAATGTTATTTAAGCATGAAGGACAACACAAGGGAAATTATACAGCCCAATTAGGGTAGTTTCCGCTATGCGATTGCGATAGCTTTGAAATTACTTTGTCACAATAGATTATAATAGTTGTGATATTTGGGTAATGAATTGTAAAAGTGGTTATGGTGGAAGAATATATTATGTAGGTGTTTGGTGACATAAAAATAAGGTAATTTTAAATGTTTAAAAAATAATTATGCCCCTGGACTGTATTGAATACATAGTTATTTTGTATACATGGTTATTTTAAATAGTTCTCCATACTATTAAATTTAATAAAAATTAATTCTTAAATAATAAGTTAAATAAATGTATTCGATAATAATAACTATAGTAATATATAATATAAAAATAAGTAAATATATTAGTAATATAAAATATATTACTAATGGTGTTTAATACTTTAAATATATGCTAATAGTACATGATTTTATTATATACAAATAAATAATTTTCGTACTTGTAGTTGAAAGTTAGCTATTTGGTCAAGCGGATTCAAGACTGCTACATATTCAAGGAGGTCTTAAGTTCAAAACTTGGTAGACTATTAGGAAAAAAAATTGGTGTAATTTCTAGTGAAACTCATAACGACACAAAAATATGTATGTGTTAGTAAAAGTAGCTTCTAGTGACAGTTCTAATGACACTTTCGTTTTGTCATTACTTACGAATATATGTCACTTCAAAAGTAACATTTAGTGACACTTATAATGACAATTTTTTTCCTGTCGTTACAAAGTAACCTTTACCGACAGTTTTACCAACACTTGGGTAAGTATCTCAACAAGGCTTAGCGACAGCACCTATTATGACACTTAAGTAAGTGTTGGTAAAACAACTAGTGACACATTTTATGACCTATTGCAACACTTTTTTCTGTCTTAAAAAGCCTATTTTGTTGTAGTGGATAGAAGCAGTTATCAATTGGTTGAGACCGACGAATGTGGCAGACATCCGAAGTTTTCTAGGATTGGCTGGTTATTATCGGAGGTTTGTGAAAGACTTTTCACGTATTGCAATGTCGATGACATAGTTGATGAGGAAAGATGTTGCTTTTGTATGGAGTCCAGAATGTGAGGAAAGTTTCCAAGAGTTGAAGGGTCGACTAGTGAAAGCACAAATCTTAGTTGTTCCAATGGGGACTGAAGGATTTTTCATTTACAATGACGCATCATACCGAGGTTTAGGTTGCGTTCTTATGCAATGTGACAAGGTCATTGCATATGCATCAAGATAACTTAGACCACACGAGAAGAATTATCCGACACATGATCTAGAATTGGCCGCTGTAATTTTGCATTGAAGATTTGGCGTCATTACCTATACGGGGAGAAATGTGATATATATATACGGATCATAAGAATTTAAAGTACTTGGTCACACAACAAGATTTGTACATAAGGCAGAGGAGATGGTTAGAGTTGGAGAATGACTATGATTTGTCAATTCAGTATCATCCGGGCAAAGCGAACGTAGTCGCCGATGCTTTTAGTTGTAAGACACCAACCAACACCGCATCAGATTTGACTTCTTAGAAACAATTGATTCAAGATATAGAGAGTTTAGAACTTGAAGTGATTCCGAGAATTGAAAGTGGCTTGATGTCGACGATAGTGGCACAACCACTCTTGATTCATGAGACCACGGGGAAACAACTTCAAGATGTATTATTGCATATCTTTACATTATCATGCATGATAATGTGATATGTTGTGCATTTTGGCACATGTTTGAGTGAGTTTTGACTCACGAGTCGATTTGGGTGTCTGTGTAACAGAACCCTTTGAGACTGAGTGATTTGAGTGTTTTGATGTTGTAAAGTATCTCCGAGTATGAGACGTTCATTGTGGAATACCTTAGATGGTATCTGGAAATAATTGTTTACCTGTGTATTTCAAAATCTGTATCATTTTCTGGTTTAGAATTTAATTTTGTTGTTAATTTTAGTATCCTAGTAAGGACGGATTAACATGCTATTAATTTGGTAGGCTAATTGGCAATTTCGTAAGTCATGCAGAAACTTGCGTTTTAGCAACCAAACGGAACTTAGGCGAAATTTTTTATAATTTTGAGGTTTTACTCGTGAAGCTATGAATTAGCTGTGTAGAAAGTTTTGGAGACTGATTAGGAGTTTTGGGAACTCGTGGGGAGGTAAACACAATTTTGGAAAGTGTTGCCTATATATAGATATAGATGAATCTTGATATTTTTATAAGTTTTAACCTAAAACTCAAGAGGAGGCCAAAAGGGAGATTTTGGTTGCTTTGATATTAACGACGGACTTCTGCCCGTTTATTTTCTTCAAGATTTCATATTCGAATTCCTTGAGGTAAGTGCTTCGTTTTGATACCCACTAGGGCATGTTTGGCTATGTTTTCAAAAAAGTTAGTTTCTAGAATTTTTCATAGAAGTTGATAATTGAAATTCTGATCGATAGGAATTGTACTCGAGGGAATTCTGCACGTTCTTGTACGCGAGTGTTCTTTGGATCGAATTATGGGAGCATTATTCGGAGGTGAGTGATTCAACTGTGTTTTTGGGAATGGTTTCTTGACATATATTCATGTTTTTTTGTGAAAAACATGTGTTAGTATATATATTGTGTAGTTCATACTGGGCGATTATATTGATAAGTATGCCCAATAGCACAGTGAAATGTTTTTATTACTGAAAACATGGTGATATGTGAGTTGAGCATGTTGAGTTGTTATTTGGGTCAAAGGAGCACGTGGTTACCAAGCCATCTTGTGGAGCCGATATAGGCATTAAGGTCGCACAATTGAAGAAAAGAATCGTGGGTCTTACCTTTTTGCGTGGACTTATTGGCAAGGAGTTGCGGATTAAGAGTATGGAACGTACACGTGAGACTCCAGAGACTAATATGAAATGTAAAGATGTGAATGCGAGCATGTTTATCATTCATGTGCATTTGTCGTTTTATTCACTAAGCGTTAGCTTAAACAAATCGAAATATGTGGTTATTCAAATAACCATTACAGGTTTGAATGCAGGCGAAGAATCACAGAAGTGAGCACGTGGGTTTGGGAGTTTTTTTTGTAGAAGGCGACTTATCATGCATATCGTGTAGTTTTGTCATGGAATGGTTGTAATAAAGATTTTAGTGCTTTAAAACTATGTTTAACTTAGAATCCTAGAAAGCGTTTGTAATGTTGTAACAGACCGTAGTCTTGTGTATTTATATTTCAGTAATTTTATAATACAGTTAGGATCACTTTAGATTAAGTTTGGAGTGTGTGTTTGGCCACAGATGATTTCAGAAAGCTTTTAAACTTGAGGAATTTTGCAAAATGCCTTGTTGCTAGAAAACAGTAGACTGGTTTGTGAGTCCAGTCGACTGGACCCCTTTTGTGAACGAGACACTGCATTGAGTACAGTCGACTGGTCCCCCGACACAGTTAACTGGTTTATGGTTTTCAGAACTTAACTTTCTGCTTGCTTGGACTTCAGTCGACCGGACCGTATCAGCCGACTGAAGATTTGAGGCCCCAGTCGACTGGGCATAGAAAGCAGTCGACTAGATTATGTTTCAAAACCAAACTTTCTGTTGGACCTGTCTCAGTCGACTTGACACGAGGTGCAGTCGACTGGACTCCTGGTTTTAAAAATGATTTGTTTTGTTTTCCGCTGCGTGTTCTTAAAACTAATTTTTGGGAACGTTAATAAATTGGTTTAGCCTAGGTGGCGTGCCACTGGCTCCGATTATGATATTGTGGGACAGGGCTATGACACAATGTGTGTGTGTGAACTTGTAATTCTTGAGATAATGAATAAGACTAACTTTGAATCAAACGATTGTGTGTAGTAAACAAGAATTAAATCTACTAAAATCCTCAAACAGTATTGAAGCATACAAGTTTGACGAATGCTAAAATCATGCAAGTACCTTGAGTGCTGTATAGAACTTCACTTCCATTTATGATTGAAATACAAATGATAGATTAAACAAAAGTAAAGTAGAAGGTGCAACCTAAAAGATTATGAGCCGATGACAAATGAAAGAGATTTAAACTACTGAATGCTTTGAATGCTGGTTTCGAGTATGAGTTTTGCGAGAGAGACTTCTAATGCTTCACCCTCTATACTTATAGCGTAAAACCAGTCTAAAACTGTCTTAGATGTGCTCTCAAGATTTTCGGCATCCATGCCCACATTTGGGTCCACGTATGATACTTAACCGCCTCCTTATCAGTCACCTTTGTCTATTTGAACCCTCTGAATCGGACGTACGAGTGGTTTAGTTCCGATGACTCATTCTCTCCCTGCTTTGTCTTGGGTTGCCATTGGACTCCCTGATTCTCGGTTTGACACCTGGATTGGTTAGTCTCCGTTCCTAACCACATATTATTGTTATCGGTCCACCCCAACATCGGATTGGTCCCCAATCTTTTTAGTCTTGACCCTCATCTTTTCGTGCTATCAATCCCATTCATCCTTGGCCCATCCTGATCTTGATGGCCCAATAAACGTAGCAGATTTTAGGCGTTAACATGATGTAATGTCATTTTGGTCCAACTTATTTCAAAGTTGTCAATTTGGTCATTACAGTTTCAATTATAGAGATAGATGTGTAAATGAGTTGTAAATGGGTTATACCCAAAGACTTGTGCATTATTATATTGTCCTCGTTTTAATCCAACTCACTTTAATTTCTGGTCAAACATTTGTCTTCTCACATTTCAATTTAACCCCACTAAAAGTGTTTTACATCATGCTTTGATATCAATAAAAGTAATAGTAGGAAGCAGAATGATTGCAAGCACTAAACATCTCAACTTTAAAAAATACATGAAAAAAGAAGGAAAAACAAAACTTATAGAGCAACACTATAATATTTTTTTACACAAAAAATACTGTATACAAATATGTATAAATAGACCCTAATATTTTTTTAAAATATATTTTTTTAATCTCGAATCGCTGCCCTCAAACTCTTCTACGGTTCTAAGGCGACCTTGCTCAGGCACATCTTTAAATCTACATCTAAGAGGTTCAAAATTGCCAATATTAGCACTGTCTAAAAATATATGTGCCGTTCGATTGAATCTACTATTGGGTTTCAGGACCAAAAAAAGAAAAAAAGAAAATACTAATGGGGCTGATATACTTCGATACTTTTTTCACATTGTTTGTGTGGGATGTATGACAGGATTAGATTAATAATTCTGTTATTTGAGTATGCTAAAATACGGGGACTAAATAGTTCCTTTTCACTAAATGATCCCCCCCCACAGGACTATTTAGGACTAAGGAGATTTAGTTCTGGACAATACTTCCATTTTATTTTTATTTTGCTCAGAGGACAATATTTTCATGCTTTCCCCTTTGTTCATTTGGTGCTGTTATTTGTCACAAAAGTGAATTTCTGTGTTTAATTGTAAAAAAAAAAAACTGTTTGTTTTATAATTCTGAGGTCCACTTAAGTGACTGGGAATAGTAGCAAAGGACCCAAGCAAAAACATTGAAGTGCCATTCTTTAGCTTTAATAGTTCAGATACTAGTAATTCAATTAAAATGGACAAATAACTGAGCCCTCCTTGAAAGCTAAAAGGGGAAGGATAACATTCAACATTTTCTAATGTTTTAAGTAAGGGTGAAACGGTTCGGTTCGGTTCGGTTTTTTCGATTTTTTTGTACTAAAAAAATCGACCGACTATGCTCGGTTAGGGCAGTTTTGTCGGTTTTGCTCGATTTTTTCCGGTTCGGTTCGATTCTGTTTTTGGCTTATAATATATTTGAAAAAACCAACCAAAAATGCTCGACTTGTTCGATTCGGTTTCGCTTTTCTGTTTTCGTTGGTTTGGTTTTACCCCTAATTTTAAGATGCTATTTATATACTCCCTTGGTTCTAATTTTAGTGATATATATATACATGTATATATATATATTTTTAATATATACATGTATATATATATATATATTTTTAATATCCCAAAATAAGAGTTATTTTGAAAAGTCAAAGTCCTATATATTATGAACAAGGGCGGAGGTAGTATTTAGGCTCGGCCGGGCTGTAGTAGTCCCCTCCAAAATCTGAGAAATTTTTTTAGTACATGTGATATTATAGCCCAATTGTAGTTTAGCCTCCCCAAATTTGAAAAAAAAAAAGAAAAGAAAAGTATATGTGATATTTTAACCCAAATGTAGTCTAGTCACCCCAAAATTTAAGAATTTTTTTAGTACATGGGATATTTTAGTCCAAACGTAATCTAGTCCATCTCAATTAAGTGTCCCAAACTCAATTTAACACTATTCCTTGTTAATAAATAGATCCCAAAATGTATAAATATTACTTCAAAAGGTAATATTATTCTTAAATAGATTCAATTTGACATCATATCTCATTATCAAATATGTATAAATAAACCCCAAAAAAATTTCTAAGGTGCCCTTGAACCTCCCATATGGCTACCTCAGCCCCCTCCACCCCACCTCAAAAAAAAAAAAAATAATAATAAAAAAAAATAAAAATAAATTCTGGCTCCGCAATTGAAGTGCCATTCTTTTATTTTTAATAGTTCAAATACTAGTAGTTCAATTTAAACGGACAAATAGTTGAACCCTCCTTGATAGCTAAAAGCAGTGTTTTAAAAACCGGACCGGACCCCATAATTACATAAACTTACTTTATTAGCAAAAAAAAAAACTTTACATAGACTTAAATTAGTGATATTGATATTTTTTTAATTTTATTACTACTAATTTATATAAATAAATATAATTATTACATAATTATGACATCACGGTTCGATTCCGGTTCACCCGACGGTTGAACCACTAACCCGTGACCCGGTCATTTTTCCGGTTCGATGAACGGTCCGGTTTTCAAAACAATGGCTAAAAGGGTATATTCTACAAAAGCGGGGAACGGGAAGCCCACCATTCCTGAATAGGAATGGGACAAGGGCTTCTACCTCTCTTGTAGCTCTGAGCTATGAGCTAAACGAGTTCAACGCCTCTTTTTATGTAGTTCGAAGGCCTCTGAAAACAAGCTTGAATAGGGAGATGCTTTAAAATGCTATTTAAATATTCCCTCGGTTCTAATTTTAGTGTTCTATTTTTATTTTCGTTTCAGGATGTCCCAAAATAAGAGTCATTTTTGCAAAAAATAAAGTCATATATATTATGAAATGTCAAAATTACCCTTTTTACTCTCAATTTAGAATGAATGTATAATTAATGTGAATTAAGTTCTAGCAGGACTCCAATTTGAGTAATGATTGATGCATAAAAAATGTACACATAAAGTGTGCACATAAAGACTTTGGTCATTCATTTTGGTAGGTCCCGTGTATGCAAGCATGAAATCCACCAAAATAAATGGCCTAAATCTTTATGTGCACATAACATTACCCCTTCAAATTTGGGATAGAGAGATGGGTAATACTTGGGGCACAACTAAAGCCACAACCTTTTGCACACAACCTCTATTTTGTGTCTATCTCTCTCTTGATGGGTCCCATAGTGCCAGTGACCCCACAGTACCCACTAGGAGAGAGATAAACACAAAATGAAGGTTGTGACTTTGGTTGTGCCCAAGTATTACTCTAGAGAGATTACATACTTGGATGAGGATATACCGAATTAAAAAAGGGTAATACTTAGGGCACAATCAAAGACACAACTTTTGGGACACAACTCAAGAGATGTGTCTATCTTTCTCTTGTATCACTGTGGGGTCCAATAACATAACAGGAGAGATATAAACACATTTTTAGATTATGTCCCAAAAATTGTGTCTTTGAGTGTGTCCCAATCTTTACTCATTAAAAAAACTACCGAAACTTCTTGTACGCCAAGTATTGTCCGTTGACGTTGTTAAAATCGTTTTAGGCCTCCGGCTTACCAACGACCCAAATGAGTCGTTCATGTTCGGTTAAGCCACCCGGTTTACTGCCTTTATAAATACTCCCGAGTGGGGACTTTAATTACCAAATTTCTCCAAAAATTCTTGTTTTATATACTGTTCGTTCTCTTCCTTCACACGACAGGAGGAGTATCACCGCCGTGCGACGGCGAAGACGGCCGCCGGCGACTGTCAAAGTAGCCAAAGACTAGCACTTCTGCAAGTAATCGGTAATTTTCTCTCTCTTTCCTGTATTTGTTGTCGGCGTTAGGATAAAGCCCATTTTTTTTTTTTTTTGTGTGTATTGATCTTTGTTCCTCTATACTCTCTATTCCTTCCTTATGTTATACTGTAGTATAGACTTGAAATCATATGCTATGCTACAGAAAAAAATTATGACAGAAACTTCCATCATATATAGTTCCCAAAATTATTACTCAGACTGCAAAGTAGCTTTGCGAATTGAATTATTTACTGAGTCCGGGTGCCACATGAAACTTTTCTTTTTGGGTTTTTCAATTTGAGAGAAGTTTTCTCTTCAACTCGGGTTTTTTTTTTTTTTTTTTTTTCAACAGGTAAAAGATAAAGAAAGTGTGCGCACATCAAGTTTTTAATTTGGGCACCTAATTTTAAGCAAAAAATCTAAAATTTTACCATTTACTGTAATTATTAAGTGCACCTCCCTTCATCAGTGCGTAGGATTCTCTTGGGGCTCTGACTACTTGGCTTGGATTGTGTGTGTGTGGCATGCGTTCATCTAGGTAAGTAATAGAAAAAGAAAAAGAAAAAAAGGGCACCTCTAATTAATTATAGCAAAGCTCAACAAAATTAGTCTAATAACATGCTGCACCTTTACAAAGTTTAGATTGAGGATTACTTGATCATTATCTGATAGATCTTTTACAGATTGCTATTTCCCATTTCTTGTATTTTATATTTTATATTTCTAATTCAATTTATCACATACCAACAAACATCTAGAGGTCAATGTTATTTGTAAATCTTCATAAAACACAAAAAAAAATCTACAGAAAAACATGAATAAAAAATCATGAATGTCACATAACAAATAACCTAAAATGATAATTTCGATGGAATTTTTTTTAAAAAATGTCTAATTTTGTTTGTTCGAAACAACAGTAATTTGTTGTTTTAATTTAAAATAATCTCTTAAATAATTGGTTGTAAAAAAGGCACTCAATCTATCAGAGGGCTTTATGATCCGACTTTGAAATTTTATTTTAACCGTGTAAGTCCCATGAATGAGATTCTTTGAATGATGATGTGTGATGGCACTTGATGGTGGTGAGCTAGTCATTATTTTATCGACCATCAGACGGTGGATAAAGAGCTACTCACCTATTTGTGCCTATCTGGTATAGATGAATGATCGGATGGTAGAGAAGACGGATGAGCATTAAGATTAAAAATTAGGACTAATTTTCGGCGATGGCGACCGTGACGAGAAGTGGCGGCGACGGGCGACGGGCGACTTGGTTGCTCAGCTCTCGCTCCTTTCTTCTCTCCAGTTCGACCATGATGAAGAAGAAGACGCTCCTTTTTTTCTTTTTTTCAAAAAGTGTATAATTTGTGGGGAGGTGCCCCTTGAAATAGGCAGTAATTTTTATTTAAACCTAAAAATAGGTGCCGAAATTAAAAACCTAACCTGCCTTTACCAGCACTCTAAAGAAATTATACATCGCTCCACCAAAATCAATCATATACATGTAAAGAAGTATGACATAATTAGAAGTTGGAAGTTGAAGCGAAAGTAGACTGCACATAATCAAGGGCAGACCCAGGATTTGATCTAGAGGGTGTGTGTGTTTGCATGCGCCCACTTACATGGGGATTCCCCGAGCTAATTTTTAAATATTTTTTGGGTAGAAACACCATAATTTTGGATTTTTTTGGCTAATTGAGTAAATAAGAATTTTTTTAAGTGAAAATTATTAAAATTTAAGGAACAAAATGAGATTTATGAGTTTAAAAGAATAAAATAAATATTCGTAAAGAAACATAAAATACATAGGGCCAAAAAATAAATTTCAATAGTTGGGGGGGGGGGGGGGGGGGGGGGCTGTGCTCACCCTAATATAACAAGTGGAACTTCTTAAAGTAGTTCCATTTGATTTGATTGGAGACAAATATATATTAAACAATGATCCTGCTCTTGGATCAATTGTTTAATAAATGTGTAGTTTTAAAGTCCAAGTTCAGGCATTGAGTTTGGTGTGTGGCTCATATTCTACTCTAAGACTTACACTAGGCCTAGGATCAATTGGGCTATGGCCGACTAGAGATATATCAGTTGGAGATTGTGGGCGTAGGCACACTGCCAAACCATGTTAAATCTTGTGTCTTCAATCTTTCTATATTCTTTATTATTTTTCCTTTTGTGTTTCGATCCAATACATTGATTTAAATCCATAGGCAAATTTAGGATTACAAAGTATGGTTTCATTTATAATTTCGAGCTTGCCCATTGGCAATAGTTCCAAGTGGAACTTCTTACCATAGTTCAACTTTATTTGAACCCGGAGTCATGTATGGGATTCTTGAATGTGACTAATCTTGCTCTTGAATAGGTTGTTGGGTAAATTTTAATCCTTATTATCCTTTGATTAGTAGTCCATAGCCCCTAACTATTTTCAGCTTATACTATTAGATTTTTCCTTTTGTTTTTAAAATCTCAACGATGTTAGATAGTGGGAGGTTCGTTTGTACACGTTTGTCTAACTACAAAGTGAAAAAATAGGTCAGATTTTGTCGTTAGACAGGGGACAATTTGCAATTTGACAAGATTTTAATTTAGATGTGCCTAGGATATTTATTGTTATATGTTTATAGTTGTTTTCATTGTTAGGGGTACTTTGAAGTTTTATTTTGGGTTGTAGAGCGGGTTGTCATATAGGGCTTCTTAGTTTGGGGCTATTTATGTAATTTGATGTGAATTTGGTGAGTTTAGTGGCATAGTTATTAAACGCACAGGGCACACTTAGGAACAAATGCCTCCATGCCTAGACGCAAGGTACAAAAATAAATAAAATAAAAAAACGCGAACCTAACGAAGTAAGGCTCGCAATTAAGGAAAACTATACATTTAATCAAAATACAAAGGACTCAAAAATTTGCATATACATATTAAATTGCTATAATATTAAAACAAGTTGGCCCGTTAGTAAGTTGCCCATCTGATAATTCACAAATAGTGTACCTAACGATAACATGGCAAGAATTAAGGATCGCTACGGTCAAGCCCAATGCTCCGGGAAAAGTTTGGAACATTACGTTTCAAGTTTCTGGCAGAGGGGTTTCGACCGGATTAACGAAATTTTGAAGTTTGTTTCAGAGGGGCTTTCGACTGACCCGTTCAACCCGACCCTATTGATTAAAAGTCAGAATTTTTCATGTTACAATTTTAGATTTGAACGAATTTGATATGTTCTAAAAGCTTCTAAATGTGTATATAGATATATAGACATAGTTTATGGGTTGGACACAACACTTTGTGCAAAATATAATAGTGATTGTTGCCTTTATTATATTAGAACGTAGTATCGTCAAGAACGATACGTCATAGTCCACAAGCAACCATGTGTGGGACGTAACGTCGTCTTTCAGACAACGCTTTGCGTGCTCGATCTTCGCTACTATGTTTTTGAGTTTCTTAGCCATATATAATCCAACAAGTATACTGTATGACTATCACAAAAATCTCAAAAACTAATTCCTTAGTAGTAAGTAGATTATTTATACAATTTGGTCTTTTAATTTATCTTTTCTTCCCCTTCTCTTCATCCGTGAACCAAACGGAGAGTTATTGTTGGTCGCAAAGGAGTATTTTCTACAATTCTAAATATGCGACCCTTGTGTTTGAAGTTGTAACGAGTCTTTAAAATGGGTCCAAAGTCCATTAGTTGGTTCTGCATATGGGCCATAGTTTGACGCCTAATTAAGTTATTGGTGCACAATTTGAATGAGGTGTGGGCTTGTATAAAAAGGTGCAAGAAAAGCGCGCCTAGACTTGCCTGTTTAAAGTGTCTGTGCCTAGGGCAAGGCGAAGCCCAAAGGTTGTGCTCACCTAAGTTTGAGCCTTAGGCATGCCTTTAACGACACTCTTTAGCGGTTTAAACAAAATGTGAGGGCTTCTAGTTGAACTTGGCCTGGAGGTCTGTATTCAAACTTAGCCACCAAGTTTGCTTGATCCGCACATTTTAGTCCACTATCGAAAAAGATAAAATTTATTGGCTTTATTTTGAGGAATTGGGATGAAGAATTATTTTATAACTAATATTTATATGTGTGGGTATCTTCTCTTAGGCAATATTAAATGGACTCTCTTTATGGTCCCTAAAGTACACGTCGACTTGCTTTGATGCGCGTATCATTACAAGATACCTGTCAGACACCCCATACCCCAAATCAACTGCACAATCCTCCACATGTGATGTCATTAAATCAAGAAGAAGCTCAAAACTGCGACCAAAGAAGAAGCTCTATCTTTTTGTAAGATGAGAATATTAGAAATTCCTCAATTAAGTTCTCATCAAGAATATTATGAAACAAAATGACTTGTATTTCAATGTTATATGAATAGTGTTAAATGTTACATTTTTAGGATGTGTTGTGCATCCGTACCTAATTTTTGGACACTTTTCAATCCGAGTCCACATATCTAAGATTTGGGGTTTAGAGTGTCAGACCCCTAGATAAACTATATGAGGACCCTTGTGACAGCTCTTAGTTGTGATTGCCTAGGTTTTTCCCTTAAAGATCCTACCTGTTGGTTTTTTGGTCAGTTTAATATAACATTGTCATTATGTTCAACCTTATGTGGCCTGGTTACAGAGAAGGAAAAATTGAAATCTTTTCAGATACAGTTTGTATGACTAAGTTGCATACTGGGAATGTTACCTTTTTTCCCGCTGTTGTGGTGGTGGTTGGGAGAAGGTGGTGTACATAGTGATTTTAGTGAAATCTCTTGGGTTATTAGTACAGAAGTTCCAGTGAAATCAGATTCCCCTACAGTCGGCATAAAGCTTTACATTAATACATTCAGGAGGGAACTGGTAGAAAAGGAAATCTATTTTGTTGGACACACCCTTTTTTTTGCCAACAATACAACCACCTGGTTAGATTGAATAGATGAGAGAGGAGTGTTTGTAAAATAAATAGAAATGCCCAGGTTGTTGCCAGTTGGAGTCCATTTCGAAGGGCCCATAGTTCCACCAGAGCTTGAGATTGAGATTAGATGACGAGCCAAGTTGGCAGAGGCAATGCTTGGAATAGCTTAAACCCGGTGAAGCCTTGCCGATTTTTTTTTTCTCTGGGAACAATCATTTTGTCCTCTCTGGAAAGTAGGGGCAGAATGTTGATAACTTGGTGTTAAGTTTTGTCATCCGAATATCGTGGGCTCCCTAACCTCAACAGTTATTTTTTTAGGTTCAATCCGATGTATGTATATATCTGTCATGCTCTGAAATCTTTTGACTTTTCATCTCTCCAATTATGTATGCGTTTAATTTTGTCCGTTGATGACTAGCAATTTTTGACTTGAAATTCCATGACTGCAGGTCAGTTTGAAGTTTGGAATTTTAGACTTTGAACAAATCATGGCCAAGCATCATCCTGATCTAATCATGTGCAGGAAGCAGCCAGGAATTGCCATTGGACGACTATGTGAGAAAGATGATGGGAAGTGTGTAATTTGTGACTCCTTAGTGCGTCCTTGCACACTTGTGCGAGTTTGTGATGAGTGCAATTATGGATCTTTTGAGAGTCGGTGTGTAATCTGCGGAGGTGTGGGAATTTCTGATGCCTACTACTGCAAGGAGTGCACACAGCAGGAGAAAGATAGAGATGGGTGTCCAAAGATTGTAAATTTGGGAAGTGCTAAAACAGACCTGTTCTACGAACGTAAAAAGTATGGTTTCAAGAAACGATAACAGGCATTGGGCATTTTTCCAAGTCCATTAATTGTGTTCGTGTGTTATTGAGATATAGCAAGTTTTGAAATGTGAGAACAATGAGTTTGGTATTGGGTTTGTATTTGTATACATGGTAAAGTCTTTTTTTCCTGGCAACTGGCTAGAAAGAGAGAAGGTGCAAAAAGTATGGTAAAAACCCCATCAACATGTGGATTTAAATTTAACTATTTAAACTTTATATAAACATCTCCATGGTTCTATGTTCTTCCTCTGTATATATATATATATATATATATATATTTCCGGATGACGAGGACAAATCCCCCAGCCTGTCCTCCACGACTTCGGGATCAATACCTATTGTCGTTTTTATCGAGTAGAACAGGGGACAAATCCCGAGCACGTGCACCGACCCCACAACACACGCACCAGGTAAATCAGGTAGGTGAGTGAGCGGTAGGATTTAAACCCACACCAAGCTCTGGATATGGATCGTCCAGCTATATGAGATTTTGCCCTTCCAATCCACTCACATGACCCCTGGGAGGCCAAGAAATTCTGGCCGCAACCACTATGATGTTGGTTCTGCATGTATATTGCAAGTGCTTCTTGAATTTTCCTTGACTCATTTTATTTACTTGAAATCTTGTGGTTCTTGCAAGTTGCAACTTTTGGTGGGAGAAAGTTCTGGGGACCAGGAATTCAAGTATGGACCCGTAGGCAGTAACCTTGTATTTGACTTTTTGCTAGGCAGGAGTCGGTTTAAGTCTTGTAAGCTTTTGGAGGTTTGATCCTATTCACGGAGATTACATAAATATTCCATTTCAAAACTAGAAAGTTTGAAACAAATTGGGATTTTTTTGGAAATTGGATGCAGTTACTAATTCATGACCTGGTATGCACAGAATGAAAGCTTCATTCTTGATTCTACAATAATGTTTATGAAAGCCTTACATTTGCTTCTCTTCAATGGTGACTTTTGGATTCTTAAGTAGATCGAGGGGTAAGGAGGAGCACGTAGGAATGCCGACCACATACATTTTAATGATAATATGATATCAAGGGGAAATCTTCCTATGAAGTTCTTTCTTTCTTTCTTTCTCTTTTTTCGAGTAACCCAGGAACTGACTCTACCAACCGAACCCATTTGTGAGTGTGTTCGTGTTGTAAACTTGGAGCCCCCATATAACGTTTTGCAATGAGTTTTCATTTCATTTGGTGAGTGGCACCAAGATTCGACCTTTGGGACCCATGAAACCTGCAGGGGAAGCTTCAACCACTTGGTCTACCTCTTCTATTATTTATGTGAATCTTTAACTCTTTGGTTAGTGTTTTTAATAGAGTACCATTTTTTTTATACTTCAGTGGGGATGTCTTCTGCAAGAAATGTTACTGGTCTTGATATTAATGATGAAATCTGTGAAGATTATGGGGCTTCTGCAAGAAATGTTACTGGTCTTGATATTAATGATGAATTGTTCAGTCGACTTGGAAAAAAATTATCTCATATGACCTTTCATGATTAGAGTATTTTGTGGGTTCCACGTGAATCTTACGATAGAGAAATCTCAATAGTCCTCGCATGCCACAGAAGAACACCAGGTACTTGGCTAGAAATCTCAGCATGCCTCATGAAAGTAGCTATATACTTGGCTAGAAAGTATACTGTCCTTCTAGGGCTATTCATTTAATCAAATTAAGTATACAAGATATGAATCTAATTTTTATCAATTTTTCAGTCATTGAGATTTGCGTACACATACCTCCTTTGTTTTCCAAATAGCCGGATTTGGCGACTGCACTTTTCATTACTACTTAAGATTCAACGTTCTTTCATTTGACTAAAATTTTCACAGAATACATCCTTTTCAAAAAGGGTTAATCTATTGTGAGAAGCTTCTCATGTGAGAAGGTGGGTTTTAAAAGAGTAAATTAGTTCTAAATACTTTTTTTTTTCTTCTCTCTTATGAATGTTAATCAAATGAGCGAAAGTTGTATTTCACTTATTTTCACTCCTGATAAGCAAAAAAGGGGGACAACATAGCCCTTTACAGAAGTATATGGAGTGTTGACCCCATGGGTAGATGAGTTCAACAAAATTTCTGAAAATCTTAAATTGGACGAGTTCCTCTAGCTTTTCCTTAAAGATTCTATGGCTAAAGTTGTCAAAATAACAAAATTATTGAACTAACTTGACAAGTGACTACAACACAATGGGTTTCGAATAATTGATGGTGTACCACAATTTTATTGGTCCACATAGGTACCTTGTGTTGTCCTTTTTGTTTGCACAGTTCAATAAAACAACGCAGAAGGTTCAAGGTAGTGTGTACTAAAATCGCATATGTAGGAGGAGAGGCCGTGGACGATATTTTTCAGCGGTGATGTTTCTTTCAGTAGTAAAAACGATTAGAATTTTGGTATTCCTGCAACTTTAATAATACCCTAATTTCATGGAAATCAATAAATAATATGCATTTTAATATGTTCTAACAGTTCTAGTAGTGACCGTAATTAATATATGGAACTGAGGAACTAATCAAATCCCTACAAATGTGCTCAAATTACAAGCTGTGCATAAAGGACGCAATTTCAATACAATTCACTACCTAATGTTTATATTGTTTTCTTCACATGAACAATAAAAAACAGCAAAAAAATAAAAAAAATTTAGCCAAACAAATTTTAGAATAGGATAATATCATAGAAAAAATTAGTAGAAAATCTCATTCTACCAACGTTTGTTGTAATAGACCCACCAATTGGTACTTCCTAATGATAGACCCTATAATTGTAAATGTTGTTAGAGATTAGTCCACATTTTCTTATTATAGAATTAGTATATGTCTTTTCTACCCCTAACATATATATAGAGAGCCGTATATATACATATATATATATATATATATATTACAAATCAGTTTTAAAGTTTGAATCACTTACCAAATCTGAACAAATCTAATCAAATCCGAATTTATTTAAATGAGGAATCAGTTATCAAATCCCCATTAATATTGCATACAATATATGTGGATATGATATCCCAAAATTTTAGGACTTTACTTTAAAAATTTGTTGAACCATTTTTGAATGACAGTGTATTTCATCTTCTATTAATATTTCACATCATAAAATGAGAGTTGTCAAAATCAAAAGTCTACAAACTGAGTTGTCATATTTTAATGATTACCGTTCTTGCATTTTTTAGAATAAATGTAAGGTTTTTCAGCTTTATAGTGTGAAATTGCACACTATTCGGACTGCTGTATGCAGTTTTATAGTGTGAAATTTCACACTGTAATATAATGATAGTCATGATATAATGTGATTCATGGTAACTGTATAGATTTTTCATTTTTTTCTCACTGTCATTATTAAGAAATTTAAGTGTTAAATTTCACACTACCTATATGAACACACATGATAAATTTGACACCCAACGATACCCACTTATTCAACATTTCACACTCAATGATGCCCATTTCACATTATTCACACTATAATATATAAACAATCCATACGTTTATTCAACATTGTGAACTTTCAAACTATCAAAACAATGAAACGTTTTAACATGTATTCCGGAAAAAAAAAAAAAAAAAAAAAAAACAGACAATAAAATGGCCAGGTCAGTCTGTATGTTAGCGACATATTTTTGTCTTTGATGTGAGGCCATCTCCCAATACCACAGTGTCACCATCCTGCAAGCGTATAATAATAACTTGATTCTTCAGAGGTTCAATCTTGAACAGTAAAAACTGCAAGTCAAAAAAAAATTTATTCCTCTTGCGAATGAAAAATTCAACATGCAAATGTGCAATATCAGATTCCTTTTTTAGTGATGAATTTTGCGCTAGAAACTTAAAAAAGACAACCAATAGAAATTTGTGATTGAGATCTAATATATGCAAATGAGTGTGAAATTTCACACTGTCATTTAGGAAACCCACATGCAAGTGTGGAATACCAAATTTCTTTTCAATGAGAAATTTTGCCGTAGAAAAAAAAAAGACTAACCAATGGAAACTTGTGATTGAGAATTAAGACATGCAAATGAGTGTGAAAACACCACAAAATAAAAATCAAAGTACTAACCCCTTGATAAAACATGTGACCCAAGTCAACGTACCCAACAATCTAATGAACAAATCATATCAATGATGTCAGTGTTAAATTTAATAAAGTGCCTGATTGTTATCACTATGAAATTTTACACTGTGAAAATAGATAACTTATGAATAATTGCATGTTATTCAAAAAAGTATCAAGTTTATAAATTAATAAATGTTCAGACAAGTGTTCAGATCAAAACGAAGGCAAAAAGTGGAGAATGACTAAAACATGTATAACGAATGTCATCACCTGCAGTCACCATCGATCCAAAAGACTTCCTTATATATCTTCGATCGCCTGCTATCTTCTTTAATCCAGAAATTCTCACGAATGCTAGAATGACCAATTATGGTGATCAAAAGAATAGAAGAAAATAGTGATAAAACGTAGAGAAGAAAAATGGCGGAGAATGAAGATTAATATACGTTATATTATGTAAGCTGTATATCTAGAATAATGAGATTTTATTTCCATATATAAAATATGCAACAATCATGGGATATATATAGTAATTGATTTATTTAAGTTTCAATATATATCTCCATATATATATATAGGCATGTGTGGGTTTGAAAGGAAATACTCCTCTTATGGATTTTAGGGGTAGTTTGGTCACTAAATAAAAATATGGACCTATCACCAAAATATTTTATGAGTTGGGTCTATTGTAACAAATTTACATTAAATTGGATTTAATACTAATTAACTCAATATCATAATACTACTAAAGTCCTGTCTATGTATAAATTCAGCGAATTTATTAACAATTTGACAGTCTGCCACTTGGTGATAAAATTTCAGTGTTATTAAGCAAGCTGACAGAGAGTGGGGCACGTAGGGAGAGCCTAAACCACACACCCGACTCTACTTGATACCAGAAAAAAAAAAAAAAAAAAGGGACAGTACACTCTGCATTCAGACGCAATCAATTGTTGATTATGATGGTATGACTCAATCCCCCACCCAACCCACCCTCTACTGTCAAAATCCACCATCCAAATCTTATTCTCTTTAGTACACTTTTATTAAAGGACTCTTAACATTTTGGTTCATCTCCAATCTTTTAGGCATAGGTTAATCTGGCTGATGGGACTGAATTTTCCACTACAATTTATGTATATATATATATATATATATAAATCTAGATATACTAGTTTGTGGGCACGTGCTTTACATGTGATTTGTGTACATTACCTTGTGCATATCAATATGTGAACTACTATAGGCACAATTTTATATGGAACTATATATCATTGAAAGATAGTGGGAAGAAAAGTGAAGAGTATTTTAGTTGAAGAGATTTCAAGTCTTATATGCCAGAATGTAAAATGAACTTTTTGAATAATTACCACTTGGCAAAAGGATGTGAGCTTTTAAAAATGCTTGTTGGTTAAAATTAAAGTTTTGATTTCTTAACAAATCTTTTGTTACAATGCATTGCCGCTAAGCTCCTGAACATTCTTCTTTTCTTTAATAAACTTGTTTTGTAGCAGGCTCACATCTCTCTCTCTCTCTCTCTCTCTCTCTCTCTCTGAGTTTGTTATTTATGGTCAAAATCAAGCCATGATTGGAGTTACAGAGCCTAAGAATGCTCTCTCCTTTTTTTTTTTTTTTTTTGATAGTGCCTAAATATACTCTCTCTCTCGCTATTTATTAACGTGCATTCAACTGGCAATTTCTCCCCCATTATTATTCAAATTTTGAGCATTTTGCACCAATTTTTCCATAGAGTTTTCTTTCTCCCTATTTGCATTCTCTCCCCCATTATTTCTCCATTGTTGATTTAGAATTGATTATGCGTTTCTTTCATGCTTTTATACCTTGTATCTATGTTAGACGTTTCAACTCCAGTAATAGAGAATTAAGAGCGACATTTCAATTTTCAACACCTTTCATTTCCCACCAATACCGGCAAAGTTTACTTATAAAAAATAAAAATAAAAAATTCACAGCTAAGAGTGCTGATGGTGCCTAGAATTGGTAAGAGAGGATTCAGAGAGAGACAGAGAAAGACCAAGGAGTTGTATGTGGTTCGGCCCCGTTAATGAGGTGACCTACGTCCACGTGTGCGTCTAGGCGCTATACCAGCAGATCACCGGCGGCCTGGTGAGCCAACAATGGTGGGCGGCACTACCAGTAATACCGTCCGGGTATATGCGTTTCGGTGTATGCTCTGGTTATTAGGTTTCTCAAGATCGTTTTTTCTCCCCCCCTTTCGAAGGATATGGGTGGGCTCTTTTATAGATGCAAGAGTCCACCTCTACATGGAAACTTAGATCCATTAGGAAGTCTATATCAATCACAATTTGATGTGCATAAGTTAAGGGAAGATCCTTATCAGATTAGGAATCTATCGAGTTTTATTCCTAATAGGACTCTGGCCGCACAAGGAAACTGCTGGAGTTGAGCCGCGCGTCCGGGAGAGCCGCCGAAGGTCACGCCCGGGCTGTGCGGGCACCCCGAGCGGTGACGCTGACAAGCCCTGGGTGTGGACCCCAGGGTTCTGCTTGGTCTTCGATGCTAACGTGGCCGTTGGGCCCATGCTGGATAACTCTGAGCATATCAGCTGCCCCCCATTTCCAGAGCTAATTGGATGCCGTATCTGATGAGGTTTGGAAATCAGAGCTGTTCACGAGAAACCGCTCGGGAAGAAGCCGAGGCCTTCCCCGAGGTAAGGCTGACCCGGGGTTGTCTTTCCGGGAAAGGACCGATCGGGAGCCTGGAGGGTCCGGTATTGCCCAGGGCCACGTGTCAGCTGCTTGCAGACCTAGTTGGGATGCGACGGGGCCATCGTGGAGGTAACCGAACCGTTCGCGTTGGGACTAAACCGTCACATCGTGCATTTAATGCATGCGCCTTTTGAGGCGGCGTATGGTATGCCCGATGTGACAGCCGTCAGTCGCCAAGAGCGGGAAAACGTCCTGACCGTCCGATCTGATTCAATCTGAGCCGTCCTTTGTCTTTATAAAAGGAGCGTCAGTTCATTCTACATATTCACCACTGTTTGAAGATCAATAATCACCGAGCGGGTTTTCAGAGCAAAGCACTCCCGACCCCTTTTCCTCTGCCCATACAACTTCAATCTTCCTCCCAATGGCTTCCAGCATCGACCTGTCGTCTGACGAAGGGCTCAGAGCCTTCCGAGAGGACTGCCAAATTCCGGACGACGTAGTAGTTCGTCCACACATTGAGGGAGAGGAAGTGGCCTTCCCTTTCGTCCTTATTAGCAGCTATCTGCTGCTAATTGTGGGACTGCGCTTTCCTCTTCCAGTCTCCTTTTGTGACCTGCTCATGGGGCTGCACATTCCGCTCCACAGATGCCGCCCGAATGTCGCCCGCCTCCTCTGGGGGATTTCGGTACTGAACGAGCGACTGAGGTTGTTCCTCCAGTCCGCCGACGTCGCAAGGTGCTACATAATGGGGATCGACAACGGAGGCCCTTACTTCCGCCCCAGGACTGAGGGAAAGGACCTTGTCCGAGGCCTGGACTTTGCAAATAAGAACTGGCAGCAATACCCCTGGGTTATGGTTGCTGGCAACTGGCTGGAAGATGGCGTTCTCTGCCCCCCCGAGACTTTTGATCCTGACCTCTGCAGGCGAACGTTTGCCGCCTTCCGTGGCATTGCCCCCACCGCTGATGAAACGGAGGCGATTGACCGAGCTATCGAGGCCGGGCTTTCGTTTTCTGATCTGGTTGGGGGACCAGTAGACGATGCGGGCGCTGGACCCTCCTCTGCCGCTGTGGCTTCGGGGTCACGCCGCTATACTCGATCCATGGCCTCTGGTTCACGGGCCATGGGCATGGCCGGGCCGTCCAAGGGGCCGGTCACCTTGTCCACCAGCAGTGATTCAGTCTCATCTTCATCTGAGGACGCGAGCCCGCCACCTGCCCCGCCCGGGAAAGGGAAGGGAAAAGCTGTTGGTGAAGTCTCTGGACCTTCGCCGAAAAGGAGCAAGCTTGACACCCCAAGCGGTCTCCGCGTGCCGACCTGGACGGACCCCTCTCTTGCTAACATGGAGGGCCGCCTGCAGGAAGTGGAAAAGCAGACCGCTCGCCTGGAGACGAACTTTGTCGTGCGGGAGGTGGATGTCCACGCCCTAGAGTTGACCGTCCAAGAGCTGGTGGAGAGGATGGCTGCCCTGGAGGAGGAGATCAAAGCCTTGAAGGATAAGGGCACTTGAAGTCTGCCGTCCTTCTCTTTTTTTTTTTTTTTTTTTTTTTTTTGGGAGGCTACTACAACTGCCCCCCGAACTTGTACAGTTTTTTTTTTAATCAATGAACAAGGTCCTTGAGGCCATCCCTTTCACGTTAATTGTACTTTGTTGTGGCTGTTAATACTCGAACTGTTGTTGACCTATCGGTATTTCCGATTTCTATTTTGACAGTGGTTTATTCGGTTGGAGTTCCAGAATTCCACCCAGCGTCCAATAGACCTCGTGGACTTGCTGTGTGGTTACGCCGAGATTCTCGTGCACGTACCACCTTCCCCCCATTTTCAAAGCTGATTGGACGCTCCGTCTGATGAGGGTTGAAAACTGAAATTTTCCCTGGGAACCGTTCGGTAGTAGACCGGGATTTTGTCCTTCGGGCGGGGCCGGAGGAAGACGTCGGTCGGGGCATTCCCCGAGCGGGCGATCCGTTGGTTCGGGAGTCGCTGCTGCCACGTGTTCGCTGGTCGTTGATCTGGTTAGGTACGAACTACGCCAGCGCGGACGCAACCAAGCCACTTGCGTGCCAACCGAACAGTCATGTCAGGCCTTTAATGCGCACGCCTTTCTAGGCAACGTTTCATGCGCCCGAGGAGACAACTGTCAGCAACTTCGGGCGGGGGATCACACGGACCGTTGGATACGTTTTGATCTGGGCCGTTCCCGGTTTCTATAAAATGAATGCTTGTCCACTTCTCTGACCCTTTACTGCAGAGAGATCGCCGAACGTCCTGAGAGCAGAAGCTAGTCCGAGCAAGATTCTCGAGTTCTCTTTTCTGCGCAAGCTTTGTAAGTCCTCTTCCTTCCGAGCTTTCGTCTGTTGCTCCCTTTTTCCCTTTCCCAATCTTCTCTTCTTTTCGTAGTAAAACTGGAGAGAGTGAGTCCGGTAGGGTTCGAGCGGGAGTGGGATTTTTTCTTCCTTAGATTCTGCTCGTTTTTCCGGTCGGGTGGAGACTCAGGCCAGTTGAGCCGGACCGGTGTCTCCGTAGTTTCACTGAGAGAGTGCCTTCTGACGTTTAGGGCCATCTACTCTCTGCCTTATAGGTTAGTGACATTGCCTTCCCTGTACCTCAGGCTCGGGGTTTCCGATCCGTATTTAGGTCGCGATCTACTCCCTCTTCCTTCCCCAGGGGCATCCGAGATGGAGCATTCCGGCTTCAATTCTGCGTCCCGTTCGATTAGCGAGATGTTCCGGTCGGATGGCTCCGACCCGGTTTTGGACCCTCCTTCTGACCACCAGAGTGAGGGCTTGATTCCAGCCCGTCAGTCTGATGACGAATCCGCCGAGGGGGCCCCCGTTGCCTCCGTCTCTAGGGGTTTGGGCGACGAGGGGCCCGGGGAGTCCGATCCCGGCGTTGCGTTTGCTTGTGAGTCAGTGTTCTCGATTTTGCGTTCCGAGGACCTTATCCGGATTAGGAAGAGATACTCCTTCCCGGGTAGTTGCTCTTTGGCGGTGAATTCCGGGGGAGCGCACCTTTACTATCCGGGCTTCACGACCCTTTTCGAGGATGCAATGATGGCAGGTCTCCGCCTTCCGCTCCACCCAGTAGCCAGGGCCATCCTGATTCACCTTGGGATTGCTCCCGGGCAACTGGCCCCCAACGGGTGGAGATTCCTGATGGGTTGTATATCTCTGTGGCCCCAGGCGTTCGGGCGTGAGGTGACCCTCGAGGAGTTTCTATGGGCCCATCGGCCGTTTCCCGTACACGGGGAACTGGGGTTCTTTTCTTTCTCCGCCCGGCCGGGCAGAAAGATTATCGACAAGTGCCCCAGTAACAACAAGGGGTGGAAGAGCAAGTTCTTCCAAGTGTCCACCTTTCTCCTTTGTGACGAGGCCGCGGGGACCCGGCCGAGGACATCCTGGGTGAAGGAGCTGAGGGGTAAGGCTACCTGTCTTTCTTTTGTTTGTCTCTTTCGGTTTTATGGATTTATTGACCTGTTAACCGGTTTTATGCTTCTACTTGCAGCTGGGTCGGCAGACATTCCTGAGATCTCCGAGGCGTCCCAGGCCAGGATTTGGGGCTTAGCACAGTTGCCCACCAACATTCGGAACGTTCTGTCCCCGACGGGAGACATAGTGGTGTCTTATTCCCCCGCGGAGCCCTCAGAAGTCCCGGCTTCCTCTCCTACTGTTCCCGGTCAGCGTTCTATTTATTCCACTGTTTCCTCTTACATCTCTCTTTGCGGCTTAATATCTTTCCGGTTGTTTTGCAGCAATGGCTCCCAAGGACGCGGCGGCGCTGAAGGAGAAAGAGGAGGCCCTGCTTGCCCGAGCTGGACCAAAGAGGAAGAGGCTGGAGCCCACCGAGGGCCAGAAGCTCAAGAGGCTCACCCGGGGCATCGTCATCCGCCCTGACAAGGAGAGGGTAGGCACCTCGGCGCCCGGGGTGACCATTGCCGTGCCCCCCAAGACGCCCGCTGCTTCCAAAACAGCTGGCGTCTCCTTCCCTACTGTGGAGGAGACCGTGCATAGAGGGCTTCCTGCAGTGCCGCCGGTTGAGAGGGCGGATGAGGTACGCGGGAGGATCCGCCCCGCTCTGCTGCCGGGTCAGGTGGACAAGTGCTCCTTGTTAAGCCCGGAGGACGTGACCGCTTGGCTCTATAGCATTAGCCATATGGTGCGTCCATATTTCGTACTTCTCATAGGTGCTTATTGCTTGTTTCGCTCATAATGCTTATAGCCATTTTCGTTTGCAGGTCGGTTGTATAGCAGCGGGGTCCGAGGCGACCTTCCCCGCGCTGACCGGGAAACTGGCGGCTGCTGAGGAGGCCTTCTCCATGGAAAAGACGGCCCGGGAGGCTGAGGCGGAGAAGGCTAGGGCTTTGAGCCAGGAGCTGGGGGAGGCCCGAGGTGTGGTTTTAACCGAGCGGGCTTCCCGAACGGCTGCTGAGGCCCAGCTCGCTGCTTTAGAGGCCAAGCTTGCTGCCGCGGAGGCCGGTCGGGTTGCTGCCGAGAAGGATGTTGAGGCTCTGACCGCCACTCTGTCCGAAGCGACCGCCACCCTTGAAGCAGAGACGAAAGATGCCGAGGAGGAATTCGAGGCTGGATTCCTCAAGGGCTACAAGGACCTGATTGCCCGTGTTATGGCGGATCACCCGGACTGGGACATCTCCGGCTATTCCTGGGCCGAATCCAATTACTGGAAAGAGGACCGGGCTGCTGGCGGGGGGCCTGCGGAGGCTGCGCCAGTTGGAGCCGCTCCTGCTGCGGAGGAAGAGCTGGACGTTGTGGGTGACCAGTAGGGCTTTTATGCCTTTCCTTCTTTTACTGTTGTAGTATTTTTTTTGTTTTGTGGGGGGGTGAGCTACTACAACTGCTCACCCTAGGGTCTGTACAAGTCTGCTTTTAATCAATGACAAGGCCCCTGAGGCCACTTTCCTTTCCATTAACTGTTTACATTTTGTACTTGCATGCCCATGTGATTGCCAATCCCCGACCAGTTTTCAATTGCAAGACCCTTCATTTAGCATATGGATTAGGGTTGCAACCGGTTGAATAATTGGTCTTTTGCCAGCATCTGACCAGCTTTAGTCGAACCGAACACTGCCTTAGCAAAATGGTTTAGGACCGTGACTGGTAGAACGCCTGGTCTTCTTGGCCTGTTTTTGAAGGCATACCCGGTGTATTATAGGACTTGTCCTGTTTTACCGTCCGGGTTATTTATCTCTGATCACTGTTAGTACTTGGGAGTGCTAGGACTCCAAGTACTGTTAATGACCGGTGTGATTCCCTGTTTAAGGCTGCATTCCCCTGCCCCCCAAGCATTTTGGTAAGGCGGGTGCGTAGTAGCGAGCAACCTTAGGAAACCGACCTGGAACATGGGTGGTTGCAGGGTCCTTTGGGGTTTAGCCATCGTGGGTCACCTAGGGGGTTTGCCCCCATTGTCGGTTGGACCTAGGTTAAACCTTGTTTAATTTCCTGTTTAAGCCTGCATTCCCTTGCCCCCCAAGCGTTTTGTTAGGGAGATGGACGGGAATACCGACCGTAGGAAACCGACCTGGAACATGGGTGGTTGCTGGGCCCTTTGAGACTTGCCATCATTGGCTGCCTAGGGGGTTAGGCCCCATCGTTGGCTGGACCTAGGCGAAGCCTACGCCTCGGGGTTAGGCCCGAGGTGTTTTTGTGCCTTGGTGTTTAGCCAAGGTCTTTGAAGGTGCCTCGGGGTTAGGCCTGAGGTCTTTTTGTGCCTTGGTGTTTAGCCAAGGTCTTTGAAGGTGCCTCGGGGTTAGGCCCGAGGTCTTTTTTGTGCTGGGGTGTAACACTTGAGTAGGAACTTTGCAGAAAGGTAATCGCTTTATTTCTAAAAAAAAAAAATTTCAACTGCTCGGGTAGAGCTACAAAGAGTCCTAATCGATCGCTAACCCCCTTCATCCCAGCTACTGAAAATATTTTCGAAGGTGCTGTATGTTCCACGGGTGGGAAAGCTCATGCCCGTCAAAATCTCGTAGCCAATAGGTTCCCGGTCGATGAATCCGGGTGACCGTATATGGGCCTTCCCAGTTCGGCCCCAACTTCCCATGATTCGGGATTCTAGTCGACTGGTTTACCGCCTTCAGGACAAGATCACCCACTTGGAAGCTGCGATGCTTGACCTTGCTGTTATAGTACCTCGACACCCTCTGCTTGTACGCTGCTACTCTCAGATAGGCTTGATCTCTTTTCTCTTTTCTCTTTTCTCTTCTACCCACTTGGAAGTTCGGTTCTCAGAGCTTCCTCGTTGCCTTGCTCATTGAAATTGGCTACCCGGTAGGAGGGCAATCCGAGCTCTGTGGGGACTACGGCCTCGAAGCCATAGGTGAGTGAGAACGGCGTTTCGCCTGTTGCTGCTCGGGGAGTGGTACGGTAGGCCCACAGGAGGGTCGGCAACTCTTCAGCCCACAGACTTTTGGCACTTTCAAGCCGAGTCTTGATTGATTGCAAGATCGTCCTATTCGTCACCTCGGCTTGGCCGTTGGCCTGAGGGTGCTCGGGAGAGGAATAATGGTTGGATATCCCGTAGCCCGAGCAGAATTGCCGAAACACCGGGGTGTCAAATTGTCTGCCGTTGTCGCTCACCAATACACGGGGAGTGCCGAACCTGCTGAGGATATTCTTCTCTATAAAACCCTCCATCTTCTTCTCGGTGATGGTGGCCAATGGTTCGGCTTCTGCCCACTTGGTAAAGTAGTCCACGGCTATGACAGCAAACCTGACTTGCCCTTTTCCTGTTGGCAGGGGGCCTACTATGTCGATGCCCCATTGAACAAACGGCCAGGGGCTAAGGATGGGTGTCTGCAACTCTCCCGGACAATTGATCATGGGGGAGAACCTTTGGCATCTATCACACCTTTTCACATAGTCCCCGGAATCCCGAGCCATAGTTGGCCAGTAATAGCCTTGCAGCAGCGCTTTCCGCGAGAGTGCCCGGCCTCCAACGTGGTTCCCACAAATTCCTTCATGGATTTCGTACAAGATCGCTTGAATTTGCGAGGGATGAACGCAGCGGAGGTATGGGATGGTGAAGCCCCTTTTGTAGAGTATGCCATCAATTAAATGGTACCTGGCTGCACGGTATTTGGTGCGGCGGGCCTCATCTTTTCCGTCCGGTAACACGCCGGTCGCTAAGAATGTAACTATGGGGTCCATCAAACTGGGTCCCAGGTCCACCGGGTCCACCTCCATTCCTTCTGAATTGATCACACTTGGCTCGGGCAGGTATTCTATCCTTATCCCGGGCAAGTCTGACTCAGAGGATGAAGCTAGGCGGGCCAACCGGTCGGCCCTGGTGTTCTCCTCCCGCGGTATCTGCGTGATGGCCAGTCCTTTGAGTCTCTTCGAAACCGCTCGGACAAGTGCCAGGTAGGCCACCATGTTGTCTTCTCGGGCCTCATACTCCTGACTGATTTGGTTAACCACGAGCTGGGAATCACTGTACCCTTAGACCTGCTGTGCTCCCATAGATGTAGCTAACTGTAACCCTGCCAGTAGGGCTTCGTACTCGGCTTCATTGTTTGAAGCGTGGAATCCGAACCGCAGCGCGTACTCGAGCTGGATTCCGTCAGGAGAGGTCAGGATGATTCCTGCTCCGCTGCCTTGGTTGTTGGAAGAACCGTCGACGTAGAGTATCCAGGTCGGGATGTTGATCTGCAGCCCGGGCGGCAAGACTGGTGGGTCGAGCTCTTCGGTCTGATCCTCTGCATAGGTAAACTCGACCAGGAAATCTGCCACTGCCTGCCCCTTGAGGGCTGTCCGGGGTCGGTAGACCACTTCAAATTCTTCCAATTCCAGGGCCCACTTGACGAGTCTTCCCGATGTTTCGGGTCTGCTCAGGATCCGGCGCAACGGCTGGTCTGTGAGCACTGCAATTGTGTGGGCCTGGAAGTATGGGCGGAGCCTTCGAGCAGATGTCACGAGCGCAAAAGCGAGCTTCTCGACCCGGGAATATCTGCTTTCGGCGCCCTGGAGTGCTCGGCTTGTGTAGTACACGGGGAACTGTATCCCGTGCTCTTCCCGAACTAAAGCTGAACTGACCGCTGAAGGTGACACCGCCAAGTATAGGATCAGTTCTTCCCCCGGCGCTGGCGTTGAGAGCAGAGGGGGAGAGGCCAAGTACTTTTTGAGTTCCTGGAATGCCCCCTCGCACTCCTCCGACCATTGAAACGCCTTTCGGAGGATTTTGAAGAACGGCAGGCAACGATCGGTGGCTCGGGAGACGAATCTGCTCAGTGCGGCTACCCGTCCGGCCAAACTTTGGACTTCTTTGGTTGATCGGGGGGATTTCATGTTGATGATGACCTGTATTTTCTCGGGGTTAGCCTCGATTCCCCGCCTGCTGACAAGGTGGCCAAGGAATTTTCCGGACGAGACACCGAATGTGCATTTGGCCGGGTTCAACCTCATTCCGAACTTTCTCAAAATGCTGAAGGCTCCGGCCAGATGGTCCAAGTGGTCGGTCTCATCGCGACTCTTGACCAGCAGATCGTCAACGTATACTTCCATAGTTTTACCAATTAGATCTTTGAACATGTGGTTGACTAACCGCTGGTAGGTTGCCCCGGCGTTCTTGAGGCCGAAGGGCATCACCTTGTAACAGTACGTGCCTTGATCTGTGATGAAGGCAGTTTTTTCTTCGTCTCCGGGGTGCATGCTTATCTGGTTGTACCCGGAGTAGGCGTCCATGAAGGAGAGGAGCGAATGGCCGGCGGTGGAGTCCACAAGGAGGTCTATCCTAGGCAGTGGATAGCAATCCTTGGGACAAGCTTTGTTCAAGTCCGTAAAGTCCACGCACATCCTCCATTTTCCGTTACTCTTTTTGACCAGTACGACGTTGGCCAACCAGTCGGGATAGAGGACTTCTCGGATTGAGCCCGCCTTGAGGAGCTTCTCTACTTCCTCAGAGACCGCAATTTGCCTTTCGGGGGCCATGCCTCGTCTTTTCTGCTTCACCGGCCGAGAGTCCGGGTTGACATTGAGGCGGTGAGACATAACCCGTGAGTCAATCCCGGGCATGTCTTCGTGGCACCACGCGAAGACGTCCTGGCTTTGGCGCAGGAACTGGATGAGTTTTTCCCGGAGGCTAGGCTCAAGGAGGGTACCGACGCTGACAGTCCGGTCTGGGAGTTGAGGGTCCAGGACCACTCTTTCCAACTCCTCTACCGGGCCGACTTTGTCGCTTGGGTCCCTCGGATCCACCTCCTGGACGCTGAAGGATTCTGTGACGGCGCCCTTTCGCAGGGAGCTGACGTAACAACTCCGTGCGGTCATCTGATCTCCGCGTAGGCTCCCGGGCCCCTGGGGGGTCGGGAACTTAACTGTCAGACTGTACGTCGAGACGACCGCCTTGGCTTTGTTGAGGGTTGGCCTACCGAGGATGGCATTGTAGGCGGATGGTGTTTCCACGATAACAAAGTTCGCCAGCACAGAGGCTTGCTGAGGGTAAGTTCCCATGAGGACTGGAAGGTCGATGGTGCCGAGCGGCAATGTGCTGGACCCATTGAAGCCTACCAGTGGGGTCGTCACCGGTCGTAATCGATCCCGAGATATCCCTAGCTGCTCGAACGCTGAGATGAACATAATGTCCGATGAACTGCCCGTATCCACTAGTACCCTCTTGACCACATAATTGGCGATGGAGAGCGTTACAACCAGCGGGTCATCGTGGGGGCAGTGGAGATCCTGCACATCGTCGGAAGAAAAGGTCAACACGTCGGACGGCGGGGAGTCGGTGGATTGGACGTGCCAGACATCCGCCCGGGATGCCCGAGCATGCCTCTTCCTTGCCGACTGCGAATCCCCTCCGCCCGAGGTGCCGCCGGAAATCACATTGATCTGGCCGAGAGGTGGAGGCTGATCCGGAGTTCGGTTACCTTGTCGGGGTTGTCTGTCTGTTGTGACAAACTCGGCTAGGTGCCCCTGCTCAATCAGCTTCTCTATGGCTATCTTCAACTTAAAGCAGTCGTCCGTGTCGTGGCCGTGGTCCCTGTGAAAACGGCAGAATTTGTCCCGGTTTCTTTTGCCGGGGGGTGCCCTAAGCTTTGCTGGTTGCGGGAGTAGCCTCTGAGCCTCGGCAGCGGCCATTACTTCCTGGATAGGTCGGGAGAGTGGCGTGAAGGTGGCTTGGGGCTGATCCCGGCCACCCCGTTGCTGGTCCTGTCTGCCTCGCTGCTGATCCTGTCTGGGCTTCTTGCCCAAGGCTTTGTCCGGCCCTTCGTGCTTGCGCTTGGACCTCGGAGACTCATCTCCCACGGTTCCGGAGCGCTTTGCCCTTAGGAATTCCTCAGTATCAATGTGCTTGCCGACCCTGTCCGAGAGTTCCACCAGGGTTGTCGGTCGGTCACGATGGAACGACGTGGCAACCTTGGTGTGTTGGACCCCTGAACAAAAGGCCATGATTGCTGCTGTCTCATTGAGATTACGGATCTGGAGCCTCTGCTGATTGAAGCGGTCCACGTATTCTCTCAGAGACTCTCCTTTGCGCTGCTTCACAGTGAGCAGCTGGGTGTCCGGCTGTGATCGGTCAAGCATCCCCACGAACTGGCTGATGAAGAGCTTGCTCAGAGATTTGAAGTCGTCGACCGTCCGGGGCCTCAGCGAATGGAACCATTGCGCGGCCGATCCCTTTAAGGTGCTGGGGAAGGCCAGGCACAGCAGTTCGTCGGTGGTCGTCACGAGTGCCATTTGAGCCTTGTAAGTGCGGACATGGTCCACGGGGCTTCCCGTGCCGTCGTAGGAGCTGAGGTGTGGCGGCTTGAATTTGCGAGGAATGGGAAACTGCGTTACCCGAACTGTGTAAGGGGATTCCGTTTCCGCATTGGTGAGATCATGCCGAGACTTGCGGCTCAACCTCTCAATCTGCTTCTGGAGGTTCTCGATCTGGGCCTTGACGTCTTCCTGCCCGGTATTTTTGCACTCTTCCGGGCGATAGGACGGATCTGATGTCGAGGCCTCCTCCTCGAAGTGTGTCGTCCTTGGGGATAGAACCCGGCTCCTACTCTGGGTAATCGTATGCCGGAGGTCCCTCCGGTTCCCGACCGGGGAGTCCTTAGCCGATTCCCGAGTTTTCTGGCCTGACCCCTCCCCTCGGGCGGCACGTCGGTTGTTGATGATGTCCCTGGCATCCTGCACCCGGCGGGGTTTTCTTGATGCCCCTGCTCGGGTACGCCTGGATGTTCGGCTGCGATCGCCATCTCCGGGGCGTTTCTCTCCCGGCTGGGACGCCGGCTGAGAGCGGGTGTGCTGTTTACCTTGCGAGACTTCACGGTCGCGCACGCTCTACTCTGGAGGTGGCTCGCTCGCCAGGCGCTTCTCCTGCAGGGCCAGCAACGTTTGGATCTGCTGCTGGGTTCGTTGTTGTCCCTCCAGGAGTTGAGCGAGCGTGTCGGCAACTTGCTCAGAATTTATGGAAGTGGCCGGCACCTCTTGTCGTGATACTTCCGCACCGTCTGCCTGGTGCGAGGTCTCCTGGCCGCTCTGAGCGGCGGTCTTCTTACCCTTCTTGGCAGCCATATCGATCAGTCAAGATTTGTTTTGGTAAGGAAACTGCCGTTTCCCACAGACGGCGCCAAACTGATGGTGCCTAGAATTGGTAAGAGAGGATTCAGAGAGAGACAGAGAAAGACCAAGGAGTTGTATGTGGTTCGGCCCCGTTAATGAGGTGACCTACGTCCACGTGTGCGTCTAGGCGCTATACCAGCAGATCACCGGCGGCCTGGTGAGCCAACAATGGTGGGCGGCACTACCAGTAATACCGTCCGGGTATATGCGTTTCGGTGTATGCTCTGGTTATTAGGTTTCTCAAGATCGTTTTTTCTCCCCCCCTTTCGAAGGATATGGGTGGGCTCTTTTATAGATGCAAGAGTCCACCTCTACATGGAAACTTAGATCCATTAGGAAGTCTATATCAATCACAATTTGATGTGCATAAGTTAAGGGAAGATCCTTATCAGATTAGGAATCTATCGAGTTTTATTCCTAATAGGACTCTGGCCGCACAAGGAAACTGCTGGAGTTGAGCCGCGCGTCCGGGAGAGCCGCCGAAGGTCACGCCCGGGCTGTGCGGGCACCCCGAGCGGTGACGCTGACAAGCCCTGGGTGTGGACCCCAGGGTTCTGCTTGGTCTTCGATGCTAACGTGGCCGTTGGGCCCATGCTGGATAACTCTGAGCATATCAAGTGCTATAACCCAAGAATTCAAGATGCCCTCAACTATAAATTACATGCTCATATATATATATATATATATATGTGCAAAGATTCTCTAAAGAGGGCCACATCTCTTTATTAAAGAGAGGACCTCTGTTTTGGCCGTTGGATTGTGTTTAAAAGCTGTGAAATGACAAAACTGTCATTAATGAAAACACGATCCGACGGTCAAAACAGAAAGTCCTCTCTTTAATAAAGAAAGGGCGTCCTCTTTATAGCCTGACTGTATATATGTGTGTGAAGAAAAACTTGCGGGGAGGGAAGTGATGGGAGTAGTGGATTCTTTGTGATATCCATACGATACTTTTAATTATTGTGGGTATAGAATAAAATTTCTTTCTCTTATTGTTGGCTATTTGTGAATTTTGTTCATTGATATGGATAGTAGTTGTTTTACTTTTGCTACTTTTGCTTTATTATCGAAGCACTGATTTTTTTTTTTTTTTTTTGATAGCAAAATTAAACTATATTGCAGATGATTATTGGTTGAGTACATATGGTGATGTATGAGGAAGTATAATACTCTAAGTATCCCCCTTAATTCATTTGTTATATTTTATACCCAGTCAGGCTATGGAGAGGGCTCCCTCTCTTTATTAAAGAGAGGACCTCTGTTTTGATCGTTGGATCGCGTCTTCATTAAAGGCAGTTTTGTCATTTCACAGTTTTTAAACATGATCTGACGGTCAAAACAGAAGCCCTCTCTTTTTTAAAGAGAGGGTGCCCTCTTCATAGAATTTTCGATTTTATACCTTATGCAATTGAATGAAAAATTATTGTATCGATATGATCATAAGACCATTAGTTCCTCTCTCACCTTTCTTTCTAACATGAGTGTAACGATACAACTACGGAAATGGTCAGCAATTAAGAGAGTTATTTGGCCCGCCTTCTCTTGGCCAGTTTGTTTGGTATTGTCAAATTGACAACTAAAGAGCTTAACCGCAAAATACTTCCTTCAAAAAGTTCAGTGCATTGGATTTGTTTAAGTTGTGTTCTAAGCAAAGAGGGTGTCCTGGGCTTGCATTGGCATAGATTTGGATATTTTTTGTCACATGGTTTTGAATATGTTTGCTCCTCAAACGCCATTATTGTACATTCAAGTTGTTCAATTGATTTTGCTTTTGAATTCAAAATTGACAAATTGAAATTATTTATGTTCCATTGTATCGTGCACATCGTGTGGGTTCTACTGCTAGTTTATATTATATAAATAAATAATGATCACTAGAAAAGTGGGTAGTAGCAACAAAAAAAATTTTGGTCGCAGAAAGTATCATAAGCAATAGAAATGTAGTTCTATTGTCATTACTCCCTTTAGGATGCCATACCAACACTAATTGTTTGTTATAAGGGCTTTAATAAGGTGGTGGGGGATTTTGTTAGTAGACTACGTATGGTATGATACGGTGTGACAATCAAGTATACTAATCTATAACGGAGCTCATTAAAATATGACAATTGTTCATATAACATTTTCTTAAAACAATATACAAATATTAAAACACATTACACGCAATGGTGTAATGACAAAGGAAATTTTACAAGAGAAAGAAACAATTTCATCAATTTGATATGGGTGCCAAAAATAAGTTAAAGAGACCATCACCTAAAGTTAGTGGCATGCATTGTCTAAAGATTGTTAGGGTATCACATTTTCTTACATTTGGGGTTGCTCTGTTGTTAAGAGACAAAATTAAAGAAAGAAAAAGAATAAAGATCTGAGAGAATAAAATAAACAGAGAATATTTATAAGATGTATTTGACAGAAAGAAGAGATGAAAGAGGTTATTATTCCAGTCTCTTTGGAGAGAATATTTCATGTAACCATTATACTACACATTGTGTGATACCGAGTGTAATCTCTCTATTACTGTGGAAACTACAGAATACCAACATACCACGACACATCGTCCACTCAAGAAGGGAGGGGACCAAAATGGGGACTCAGTTGACCATTGTTAGAAATTGGGCAAAATTTCTCAAGTCTAGATTGTCGCTCGAGCGAGGCGCCGCTCGAACGGGTTCTCAGGGGAGTGGATTGGAGACTGGAATCTCGCCCATTTGGTGGGCTGCCCGAGCGGGCACGGTTGCGAGAATTGGGGTTTCCTAATCTGATTTGGAGAGAAGATTATGATAGTTTCCAAAGATGATTGGTTTTCTAAAAGTAAAAGGTTTCCTAATTGTATATGAATACTTGGAAGGGAATTTCATGGTGGGGAAGACTTACCATTGAGGGTAATCTTATCTATACTAGAATTTGAAAAAGTAATCTATATAAATAGGGGATCATGACGAAGAAGAAGACTATCTTGAAAAAAGAGTCAAGGTCCTTAAGGAACTCAAGTAAGAGAGAGTGTGGAGCTTCGGCTCACCGATGAGTGTGGCCCAATTGGGTGCCTTTTTGTAAAAATTGAAATTCAGAATTGGAACACTATTACCGGAAAGTAGAATCTGTAACAATTTCTTTGGGTTGAGTCACGGATCTTGCTCTCCTTAAGAAAGTTTCGCGGCTCTTTCCAAATTATGCAAGCCATTTGTCAAGTTGTCACGCCGTCTTCAGGATAAAACAACACAAAATTCACCTCTATCTCGATTGTCTATGCACAGAAGAATAACCGGTATGCCAAACACCTTCTCAGATTGAATTGTTCGAAACCATAAAATAAAATAAAGATTTTATTTGGAAAATCTATTTTTTTTTTTAAAACTATAAAACTCTCTGAATTGGGATGATAATATGCAGGAACAAGTCCTATTTATATGGGAAAAAATTCATGACGTTGGGCCTTTAAAAAAATTAAAACGATGGACATTAAATGGGCTATGAATGTTCCAACAGTAATTAACCTGACCATAAAAAAAAGTGAGGAAATTTGAAGAGTTAAAACTTTAGTCCATTAAATTATACACCTATTTTTAATTGGGTTCATAAACTATTTTTTTTTTTCAATTGGGTCCTTGAATTTCAAAAATTTATTCAATCAGACCTAAATTCTGACACTGTTAGGTTAAATTAATTGAAATTGTCATGTACGTTGAGCTTAATACTTACCTATCACATGTTAGGTTAAAGCAAAAACGGGAGATTGTGAATGGCTAAAAAATGATGCGATTTTGGATCTAGTCGAATGTGTGTTCGAATTTGACTGAATGCGATTTTGGATCTGATTGAATGCGATTTTTTGCACTAATCACAATCTCCTGTGTTTGTCTTAACCTAACACGTGACAGGTAAGCATTACGCGCAACATACGTGTTCTAGTAATTTAAGCTAACAGTGTCAGAATTTGGGTCTGATTGAATAAATTTTTGAAATTCAAGGACCTAATTGAAAAAAAAAAAGTTTATGGACCCAATTGAAAACAAGTGTATAGTTTAATGGACTAAAGTGTAATTTGCCCTTTAAAAAGCTGTTTCAAATTAAAAAATATATAAAAGAATTTTCTGTAAAAAAGATAAGGAACTTTTGGAGATAGCACGTGCTTTATGGATTGGGTTTAGGTTCTCCCACATCCACAAAATTGGATACCCCAAGGGACCCAACCATTACACTCCACTCATCGATATATATGGCCTTCTAAAGTCTTCTATTTTTTCAATATGGGATAAGAAGAGGAAAAAAAAAACTTTGGGTGTGTTTGATAAAACTGAAAATTAAGTGCTAAAAATTAAGTGTTGGATTTTAAGTACTGAAAATTTTAAGTGATTGAATTTGTAATACTAAAAACAGTGTTTTAACTATTGAAATAGAATGCTTTCAGTGATTATTTTCAATAGAAAATTTTCACTTAAAGTTTTCAGTGTGTTTTTGGCTGCTTAAGTGGTATGTTATCAAATGCTCTAAAAAAAGTGTTGAATCTTTTCATTTTCAGCACTTAATTGAATTATCAAACATACCATTTGAGTTGAATTTCTTTGAAAAGGAAGTGAAACATGAGGGAAATTTTAAAAACTTTCCAAAAAAGATTTTACCTCTCTTTTTCTATTACACACCACACATATGAGATAATGAGAATGGCATCGGTCGGATTTTATGCTCGAACATACAAGGGAATTGCATCGGTTGAATATTTATGCTGAATCGAAAAGGGGTTCCATAAATATGACATTCACACGAGATAAATTCTCAGCAACCTTTCAAATTTTCACCACATACTGCGAAAGAAAGTAAAAGGTAAAGGTTCAGCCAAAGCCACCACATAACATGGAAATGGGGAGGTGGAGTCAGAACTTGATTCTTATTACTGCATGCTAAGCAATGAGCCGAAAGGAAAAAAGCAAAAAGAAAAAGTCAAATTTCCTTTACTAAAGAATGGTATTTTCGAATGTTCTTTCTCAACTTTTGGTATCATAGTAAGATATTTTTTTTCTCAATTATTTTTTTTGGGCTAAATTATATTCACCTCTCTTGAAGTTTTGAATAATTGGAGGAACAATCCTGCTAGCGGCACCGGCAGGGTGCATAAAACGATCGGTGCCGTTTATTTTGGTGAGATTCACGCCCTGTACGCGTGAGTCCATTGAAATGGACGACACCTCCCAATCTTTACTCTTGGAGGAAAGCTTCTCATAATTTCATTTCGTTTTATGTAAATTACTAGATTTGTAACTCGTGCCAAACACATGAGAGTTGCTATAATTCAACATTTGATAAATTAAAGGTTGTTAAAAGAATAAGATTAGATTAGATATGATTTAAAATGTAGCAAAGATATACTTTGATTTTTTTTTTTTTTTTTTTTTGTTGTTGATAATATGAAACTTCATTCATAAAAACAAATCCCAAAAATGAACCAGTACAAGCAAATAGAAGTAAGAAAAGCATAAAAATGAATTATACTGTCACGCTCCGGAACCACCCAGATGATCCTAGGACACGTGGCACGCCACCAAGGCCTTATATCAGTGATTAAAGTTCCAAAATAAGTTTAAAGTAAACTTAAACTAAATAAGCTCAACCAACAAAAGGGGAAAATTCTGTCTTTGCAATCAGCCAAAAATCATGTTTTTACAAATAGTAAAATCTCAAATAATAGTACCAAATCACAAGTTGAAATCAACACTAATGCTTTAAACCATTAAAATAAAACCAAAGTCACAAACATGAGCTTCCAAGTACAAGCAAGAGTTTT
The DNA here is from genome assembly GCA_033977485.1 of Hydrangea macrophylla. NCBI lineage: Eukaryota > Viridiplantae > Streptophyta > Magnoliopsida > Cornales > Hydrangeaceae > Hydrangea > Hydrangea macrophylla. The sequence goes on along the minus strand of CM066982.1, from coordinate 92,678,302 downwards.
TAAATACTTTAGGAAAAGTACTAAATATAACCATTTACAACCAACCTAATAAATAAATCTCCAAATTCAAACGTCCCAATCTAATAACATTAGTCATAGTAACATTATGATCAAACAATCCCAACTAAGACACTCCAGCCTTATATTACAGGAGTTAAGTTACAATCCAACTAAAATATAAAGTTTAATTAGAAATATTACATAAGTCTTAAACCAACCAAAGTATGGCTCGTACTACAATCCAGATTAAAACCGATTAATTATAACCATATTGCAAGCTTTAAACTAAAAAGCAGGTAACTATTAACAAGGTTACAACTACTCCCAAAACCCATAAGCCAGCCAAGCCACTTCCCAGCTCACTTCCCCGATTCATCGCCACGATCACCTACGATGGTTATTCAATAACCGCTACAATATATAAGCTATATGCTTGTGAGCAATGCCAATCATGAATATGGATAATAAACACGCTCAATTCAACATATTACAAAGAACTAAAGTCTCTGGCAATTACTAGTTCACTCCCACCACTACCGACTAGCCCGCAGCTCCATTCCCTAAGCCCACGTGACTAGTCATGACCCACACCTTCACACGTGCGGTCCCATAGACCTCTGGCGGCTGTGATCGTCACCACAAAGATTACCTCATGGTGGTATAGAACTAGCAATTTCCATTGACCCAAATAGGCAACTCAACATGCTCATTAATCATTACACCGTGCTTTCATAAATAAACTGGGCCTAATTTAGCCACATGAATTTTGCCCAATTATAAACTAAATAAATTAAATTAAACAAATTAGGCATACTTTGGCATCACAATTGAACCCAACATGAAAATCATCCAAATATCAAAATTAACTTCACTTACCTCTTGAGTTTCGCTCCTATTTGTGAGATTAAGGCCCTACTAAGAACCAGATACAAATCCTATATAAAAATTACAAGTTATGAGCTAAAACCCTAAAATGGGTCGCAGAAAAACTATCACAGAACTCAACAAAATTGGTACCAACGTGTTAGACTCACCTCCAGAAGTCCGAATATACATACTGTTTTGATATCCAACGTCATTCGACGCATCAATCGGCGTCGAGATGTCACCGACAAAACCTGTCAATCTCCTACACCTATTCTGTTGTAACTCCAAATGACAATGATGAGATTAACTCATCTTAATCCAAGACGTGGCTTGTTATAAGGAATTTTTTCCAATTTTAGTATTGCCTCCACATAATTTTACTAGTTTTGCGATTTTACCCCTGCCAATTACGAAACTTATTAAAATTATCCCAAACCTAAATTGGTATTTGTCTATGTCTCGCATGGGTTCCATAAGTGGTCCCATATAATTATATGAAGTTGCTAATTAGCCTACTAATTATGTAACGTGTTCAATTCGTGCTCACAAAGGTACTCCTAATTGACCTTAAAAATAGTCACTACCTAATAACATGAAATTACTAGCAATTAAATAATAAGTCATTTAAGCCTTAATAAACATTTAGGCACATAGGGTGTTCCACATATTACTGTCCCATCTCAACTGGAACCCATCAACACATATCCCAACTTGGGATTGCCATACTGGCCATAACAGGGTTCCCAACTGGACACCCATAAACAACTTAGTGGGTTAATCCCACTTCCAATGAGTGTCACATAATACATTATTCAACATAAACTCATGATTATGCATGCTAAAGCAATAATAAATATAAACCGCGAGAGCGGGTGTTATATCTCTCTCCTCCTTAAAAAGGAGTTTGTCCCCAAACTCGTAGTACCTGAAGTTTCGAACAAGAATGAATACTTCTTTTTCATTCCATCTTCTCTTTCCCACGTGGCTTCCTCAACAGAATGATTTCTCCACAGCACCATAACTAAAGGAATAGTCTTTGTCCGCAAAACTTGCTCTTTTCTGTCAAGAATCTTGTCTGGCTGCTCGATATAAGTCAAGTCTTCCCTGACTTCCAACGACTCTGGAATAATTACTTTCTTCGGATCTGATACACATTTTCTTAACATTGATATATGAAATACGTCGTGTACATTAGCTAACTTCGGTGGCAACTCCAACCGATAGGCTACTGGTCCAACTCTGCCAATGATCTCAAATGACCCAACATACCTTGAATTCAACTTCTCACGTTTTCGCAAACCTTGTAATACCCTTTGAAGGTGATACTTTCAAGAATACAAAATCCCCAACTTCAAACTCCATCGGTCTTCTTTTCAAGTCCGCATAGCTTTTATACCTACTTTGGGCTGTTTGAAGCCGTTGTTGTATTGTCTTTATCTTTTCCGTGGTCTGCTGAACAATTTCAGGCCCTATCAATCTCCTATCACCAACCTCGATCCAACAAAGTGGAGAACGACACTTACGCCCATATAAAGCCTCAAAAGGGGCCATCCCAATACTGGATTGATAACTATTATTATAAGCAAATTCAGCCAATGGCAAGTGCTCTTCCCAGTCACCTTTAAAATCCAAAACACAAAGTCGAAGCATATCTTCAAGTATCTGAATTATACGTTCTGATTGTCCATCAGTTTGAAGATGGAAGGCTGTACTGAAACTCAATTTAGTACCCATTGCTTTCTGCATTCCTTGCCAAAATCTTGATGTAAATGCATTACCTTGATCTGAGACAATAGATACTGGAACTCCATGCAGTATCACAATTTCTTGAACATACAATTCAGCTAATTTCTTCGGATCATTAGTCTTGATTGGTAGAAAATGTGTCGACTTGGTCAATCGATCAACGATTACCCATACACTATCATTTGATTTCCTAAACCTCGGTAAACCTCCCACAAAGTCCATTGTGATATTTTCCCATTTCCACTCTGGATAGTGGTTTCTGGTGTTCTGCCTTTACCCTCTGACAAGCTACACACTTTTCCACGTGCTCAGCTACTTCCCGTTTCATCCCTGACCACCAATAGATCTCTCGCAAATCACGATACATTTTAGTACTACCCGGATGGATTGAGTACCTTGTATTGTTTGCCTTTTCCAAAATTACATCCTTAATACCATCTATATTGGGTACACAAACCCGATTCTTGAATTTCAACATACCATTCTCAAAAGTAAATTCTGGTTGCTTACCTTCAGGTATCTCATCATGAATCTTCTTCAATATTAGATCTTGAAGTTGTTTAGCTTGAATTTCATCAATAAGGGACGGCTGTGCAATAATAGCTGACATTAAAGCACCTCTGGTTTCTGGAATTACCTCCAACTTTAGCTGCTCCATTTCCCGAATTAACTTTTCTTGTGAAGTCAAAGCATAGGCCAAATTAGTTGTAGACTTTCGACTCAGCTCATCGGCCACAACATTAGCTTTCCCTAGATGATACTGAATTGTCAAGTCATTATCCTTCATTAGCTCTAACCATCTCCTCTGTCTCATATTCAAATCCCGTTGGGTAAATAAATACTTTAGACTTTTATGATCAGTGTAAATTTCACACTTTTCCCCGTAGAGATAATGCCTCCAAATCTTCAAAGTAAAGATAACCGCCGCTAACTCAAGATCATGTGTTGGGTAATTCACCTCATGTGGTCTCAATTGTTGTGAGGCATATGCAATCACCTTGTTGTTTTGCATCAATACACAACCTAGGCCCTGATATGAAGCATCACTGTATATCACAAACCCCTCAGTACCCGAAGGAATAGTCAATATAGGTGCGGTCATTAAACGAGTCTTCAATTCAACAAAACTTTCTTCACACTCTGGACTCCAAACAAAAGGAACATCTTTTCGCATAAGTTGTGTCATTGGCATCGCAATTCTTGAAAAACTTTCCACGAACCTTCGGTAATATCCAGCTAATCCCGAGAAGCTTCGTACTTCTGGCACACTTGTCGGTGGTTTCCAATTGGCCACAGCTTCAATCTTTTGCGGATCTACAGATACCCCCTCTTTTGATATCATATGCCCCAAGAATGCTATCTCAGTTAACCAAAATTCACATTTCTTCAACTTTTCGAACAACTTCTTTTCACAGAGTCGCTGTAGAACCAACCGTAGATGCCTCTCGTGATCTTCTACACTCCTGGAATATATTAGGATATCATCTATGAAGACAATTACAAACTCATCTAGATAGTCTTTGAATACTCGATTCATCAAATCCATAAATGCTGCCGGTGCGTTCGTAACTCCAAAAGGCATAACAAGAAATTCATAATGACCATAACGGGTCCTGAACGCTGCCTTCTCCACATCCTCTTCTTTGACTTTTAATTGATGATAACCCTATCGCAGATCAATCTTAGAAAAGACTTGGGCTCCTTGAAGTTGATCAAACAAGTCATCAATTCTAGGTAACGGATATTTGTTCTTGATAGTTAGCTTGTTGAGTTCCTGATAATCGATACACATCCTCATAGTCCCGTCTTTCTTCTTGACAAACAAGACCGGTGCTCCCCACAACGATACACTAGGTCGAATGAACCCTTTATCTAGAAGATCTTGCAACTGAATCTTCAGTTCTTTTAACTCCACTGGTGCCATTCTGTACGGTGTTTTCGATACTGGCTGAGACCCCGAGGTTACATCAATAGTAAATTCAATTTCCCGTTCAACCAATACATCAGGTAGATCTTCAGGAAACACATCTGGGAACTCTCGTACAACTGAAATATCTTCTACTTTAGTCCCTGTGACCCATGTCTCAATTATTGAACATAAGAACCCCCGACAACCTTGTTTCAATAACTTGCATGCTCGTATTACTGAAACCAAATATGGTGGTGCTACAACACCAGTTTCCTGAAAACTAAACTCCCATTGTCCTGTCGGTCGAAAAATAACTCTTTTCTGTACACAATCGATAGTAGCTTGGTTTGCGGATAACCAGTCCATATCCAAAATTATGTTAAAATAATTAACGGCCAACGGAATTAAATTCACTATCAACTCCCTATCATTCACCCTGACTTCACATGCTTTAAATATTGACGAGGTCACCATAGGTTTACTTAAGGGTAACGATATTGACAAATCATACCCTAGGGGTTTTGACATGCTGTCTAAGTGTTTAACAAATTCATGTGCAACAAAAGAATGTGTTGAACCAGAATCTATTAAAACATACGTCGGGTGCGAGCAAATGAGTAATGTACCTGATACCACAGAATCGGTAGCTACAGCATCCCCCGGCGTTAGTCGAAAATACCTTCCTTGTCTTTGTTCAGGCCCTTTCCCTTTATCCACACTTGTTCATGGTTTTGCTCCAGTTGAAGCCGCGGAGCTCATCCCTCGTTGTCGTCTGGTTGGGCAATCTTTTACTTGATGTCCAGGCTGTCCACATTCGAAGCATTTTTCTCTCATGTCTAAATTTATGCTCCATGTACTCTGAGTTCGAGATTGTGGGCAATTCCTCTCTATGTGACCCTTTTTTGCCTGCAAATATTGTACACTAGTGTCAAGTGGCATACTCCCCAATGCTGACGATTGCACGTTGAACATAATGGGCGACTCTCCCCAGATAAGGAACTTCCCCTTTGGACTCTCGAGCAAGAACCAGAACCTCGCAAGAATGGCTTCTTAAAGAAACCTTGTCCTTTGCCTTTTCCCTCAGATGGCCGCTTATTTTGTCGGCTCTGTTTATACTTGTCAATATCTCTTTCTGCTATCAAAGCAACATCTTGTACATCAGCCACTTTTCAAAGTTGGTGTGTATCCACTCGGCTTCTAATATTATCCCATAGGCCTTCTTCAAATTTCCGTGCTCTTTCCACCTCTCTTGGTACTGTTCGGTGTGCAAATCGAAGTAAACTGTTGTACTTGACTGCATACTCATTTACTGTCATATCTCCTTGTTGCAAGTTTGCAAACTCTCGCCCCATCTGTGTCTTAACGGATGCTGGAAAGTACCGCTTATAGAAAACTTTCACAAATCTGTTCCAGGTCTCAGGTGCCCCTTGCTCAATCACATTTACCCACCAGTTCTGTGCTTCACCTTTCAAAGTATAAGTAGCACACATTATCTTCTCCTCGTCTGTACACTCCACTGCCCGAGAGATACGGTTCATATCCATCACCCAATGGTCGGCTTGTGATGGATCTGGGCCTCCATCAAACTGACTTGATTTCCTTTCATAAATTGTTCAATAACTCTCCGTTCGGCTCATGGTTGTGGGTTTGCAGGTCTATCATCACCCATTCGATCACATACTACCCTTACAAAATTGCTTACTACATCTTCTAGATGGTCTAACCTCGAATGAGGTGAATGTTCCCGATTCAGATCCATTTTCTTACCTGTCAGTCAATGTACATAAATATATTACATGACATGCCAATATGTTATATAACAACATAGCAACAATTATTCATATGCATTCATGAAATGCATCTACATGCTCATTATCTACATGTACTCTCAATCGTCGTCTCTCGTACCCAAGGTTCTAAGCTTAAACCTTGCTCTGATACCACTAAATGTCACGCCCCGGAACCACCCAGATGATCCTAGGACACGTGGCACGCCACCAAGGCCTTACACCAGTGATTAAAGTTCCAAAATAAGTTTAAAGTAAGCTTAAACCAAATAAGCTCAACCAACAAAACGGGAAAATTCTGTCTCTGCAATCAGCCAAAAATCATGTTTTTACAAATAGTAAAATCTCAAATAATAGTACCAAATCACAAGTTGAAATCAACAATGCTTTAAACCATTTAAAATAAAACCAAAGTCACAAACATGAGCTTCCAAGTACAAGCAAGAGTTTTTAAATACTTTAGGAAAAGTACTAAATATAACCATTTACAACCAACCCAATAAATAAATCTCCAAATTCAAACGTCCCAATCTAATAACATTAGTCATAGTAACATTATGATCAAACAATCCCAACTAAGACACTCCAGCCTTATATTACAGGAGTTAAGTTACAATCCAACTAAAATATAAAGTTTAATTAGAAATATTACATAAGTCTTAAACCAACCAAAGTATGGCTCGTACTACAATCCAGATTAAAACCGATTAATTATAACCATATTGCAAGCTTTAAACTAAAAAGCAGGTAACTATTAACAAGGTTACAACAACTCCCAAAACCCATAAGCCAGCCAAGCCACTTCCCAGCTCACTTCCCCGATTCCTCACCACGATCACCTACGATGGTTGTTCAATAACCACTATAATATATAAGCTATATGCTTGTGAGCAATGCCAATTATGAACATGGAAAATAAACACGCTCAATTCAACAAATTACAAAGAACTATAGTATCTGGCAATTACTAGTTCACTCCCACCACTACCGGCTAGCCCGCGGCTCCACTCCCCAAGCCCACGTGACTAGTCATGACCCACACCTTCACACGTGCGGTCCCATAGGCCTCTGGTGACCGTGGTAGTCACCACAAAGATTACCTCATGGTGGTATAGAACTAGCAATTTCCATTGACCCAAATGGGCAACTCAACATGCTCATTTAATCATTACACCATGCTTTCATAAATAAATTGGGTCTAATTTAGTCACATGAATTTTGCCCAATTATAAACTAAATAAATTAAATTAAACAAATTAGGAATGCTTTGGCATCACAATTGAACCCAACATAAAATCCATTCAAATATCAAAATTAACATCACTCACCTCTTGAGTTTCGCTCATATTTGTGAGATTACGGCCCTACTAAGAACCAGGTACAAATCCTATATAAAAATTACAAGTTATGAGCTAAAACCCTAAAATGGGTCGCAGAAAAACTATCACAGAACTCAACAAAATTGGTACCAACGCGTTAGACTCACCTCCAAGAATCCGAATATACATACTGTTTTGATAATCGACGTCGTTCGGCGCGTCAATCGGCGTCGAGATGTCACCGACAAAACCCGTCAATCTCCTACACCTATTCTGTTGCAACTCCAAATGACAATGATGAGATTAACTCATCTTAATCCAAGACGTGGCTTGTTATAAGGAATTTTTTCCAATTTTAGTATTGCCTCCACATAATTTTACTAGTTTTGCGATTTTACCCCTGCCAATTACGAAACTTATTAAAATTATCCCAAATCTAAATGGGTATTTGTCTATGTCTCGCATGGGTCCCATAAGTGGTCCCATATAATTATTTGAAGTTGCTAATTAGCCTACTAATTATGTAACGTGTTCAATTCGTGCTCACAAAGGTACCCCTAATTGACCTCAAAAGTAATCACTACCTAATAACATGATATTACTAGCAATAAAATAATAAGTCATTTAAGCCTTAATAAACATTTAGGCACATAGGGTGTTCCACATATTACTGTCCCATCTCAACTGGAACCCATCAACACATATCCCAACTTGGGATTGCCATACTGGCCATAACGGGTTCCCAACTGGACACTCATAAACAACTTAGTGGGTTAATCCCACCTTCAATAAGTGTCACACAACACATTATTTAACATTAACTCATGATTATGCATGCTAAAGCAATAATCTTTATAAATAACTAAAACCGGAGAGTTCAAGCAATATGGACTCTGAGAATGACACGTGGCAATGGTTAATTGTTGAATTTCAAACGGTGCTCCCAACTTTAATTCATTGAATAGAAAGTACAAACTCTAACTTCATATTTGACCCTCGGTTTTCCTCAAGGCTCTAATGTCCTGTACATAGCCTATTGTTGTTCTTCTCCCCTATATTCACAATCATCTCCCTGAATTTCAGATTTTTTTTTTTTGGTAATCGGGGGTGTCTGGGTCAGTTTGCGCGCACCTCGACTAATCCCCCGGGGCCTGGAGGCGCCGGGTAAATACTCCAGTGGCCACGCCCCCCATGACTCGAACACTAAATCTCTTGGGTAGTACACCCAAGAAGCTTATCACTCGATCACAAGGGAAATGGTTACTTCAGATTGTCTCACAACCTCTAATTTCTGTCATTTTGCTCTTCTTCACTTCAAGCTGTAGTGAATATCATTGTGACACATGCATCCCTCTTTTCCTAAGTTTTTGATTTCTTCTCTCTGTTTTTGGTTACCCTCTTCACTTTCTAACGCCTCTCATTTACTCCATTCTCTTCTTCTCTTTACTTTCTAACGCATGTCTCTCTCCCCAACCTATCCTTTTCTCCATTCTCTTTTAACGCCATTCACCTCTCCACCACTACGACCACCACCAGTGTTCCGTACCACTATCGCCGTTGCGCCATCGCTGCCTCCAACGACTGCCCGCCTCCTTTGGTAATCCCTCTCAAGTATCTCTCTCTCAAATACCTTCCTCTCTCTAGATCTTTATCAGTCATTAAATATATAGACATATATATGCATACAAGTGTGTGTGTGTGTGTGTGAGAGAGGTAACTGTATGTGATGTTGACAGAGTTGATTGGAGGGTTACCTGAAGTGTTCTCTTATGTTTAATTGGTTTTAGGTGTTCGCTATTGAGGTATATTTCTCTCTTTCAAAAATTTTAAATGGTAGCTATACCAATTGAGAATCGAAAAATGCCCAGTTCGGTAACTAGATTTGTTTATATCCAGGTAATTGAAGATGTCATTAACATGGTCCGAGAGGAGTTTGTCAAAAATGGTGGTCCAAGCGAGGGTGTTCTCAGCTAGCTTCAAGGGGTAATCCATAAGTTTTTAGTATAATTGTTTCTCCTTTTTCAATTTTCCTCCATATAATTTTGATTTCTTTAATTTGGTGTTTATCTTTACTGAAATTGTTTTATTTTAACTTTTTTTTTTTTTTTTTGAAGATTTGATCTCAACTATGTTTGACGATTAGTGTATGCAATAAGGTTTTATAGATTATATTTGATTTCCAACGATTCTGAGTAGGGGGCAATTTTAGTTAGGATTTTGAAAGTTTCACATTAATTGTTCAACCCCACAATTCATGCCTAGATTAGAGCCGTTCTATTTTCTCTAGAAAAAATGATCTAATTGTATATGGTAATTGCTCTATGACATGGTTGTTGTTGTACTTGGCTACAAGGGAAAAGTGAAAATTCGGGACGCCACTCTATGCAATGATAACTTTGGGTAACAAGTCTGATTGTTTTCTTATAGCTTTTTTTTCCCTCTCTTTTTTTATGTTTTATTTTCCCCTTAGTAAGTTGCTTCATTTTGTCTATTTTCATTTGCTGTCAGGTCTTTGCTTTCCTTTTCTTATGAAACCAACAAAAAAATAAAATAAAATAAAATTAATGATAATAATATTAATAAGCTAAATAACATTTTAGTACCCTATAGTTTGGGCGAAGTTTCACTTTGGGCACTCTAATTACAATTGTAACACTTTGGTCCCTGTAGTTTTGAATTGGTTTCAATGTAGGCCCTGCCTCTAACTCTGTTAGTGCAACTTGACGAAAAACTCACATTATAGTACCCTATAGTTTGGGTGAAGTTTCACTTGGGGCTTTAGGCGAAGTTTTACTTTGGGCCCTAGAGTTTCAGAGAAGTTTCATTTTGGGCCCTGGAGTTTTCAAGGCACATGCGTTCGCCGTCAAGTTGCACTAATGAAGTTAGAGGTAGGGCCTACATTGAAACCAATTCAAAACTACAGGGGCCAAAGTGTTACAATTGAAACTAGAGGGCCCAAAGTAAAATTTCACCCAAGCTACAGGGTCTAAAGTGTAAATTAGCCATAATAATTAGATACCTAAGTTCATATTGGTTAGTGTTGCCTTTTGTTTTCAAGCTCCAATAAATAAACTTTTTATTTGAATTGTAGTCCACCGAAATTGTATGATTTAGAGATAAGCTTGCTACATTTGATTGTTTATGGTCATGAGTTTTCATTTTAGCAGTTATTTGGGAGAACATTTGAAGTAATGATGCTAATGCTAACACTTATGGTGGGGAAGAAAACAATATTTTGTTTCAATCTAACTCAACAAGGTTATTTGTTTTAAGTTGTTAACACTTAAAGGAGGATAAGCTGATTAATTTAGACTCGATCTCTGCATCTTTGATCTTTTGTTGTGAGGCATTCAGTATCTCATTTGAATCTTTTTTCCTAAATAAATTTGGGTTGTAGGGGACTTGAAGATGATGATAAGAATGTAAAAAGCTACAAAGTTGAAGCCTGGAAAAAATTGGTTAATGAAGGGTACAAATCTTGGGGCATTTTTGGTGATCAATGGAGCAATTTTGATGGATACCCAAATGCAAAAGAAAAAGGACATTCAAGCTTCCAAACTCTTTGTATTACGTTTCCTAAAGCTCTCTCATGGGTATGTTTGATATAACTTTTATGCTCATATATGGAGATTATTTAATTGAAAAATTACCAATCATTACTTCATTCTACCACGATGATTATATACGTATGGATAGGTCAAATATGCATTTTTCCTAATGCTTTTGTTGTTTCTCATTGTTGGATTGTTTGAATTTGATTCTCAATTTTATGACTTTTAACTGAATTTTTATTTTTGTTGATTGGTTTGTATATGGAATTCATGAAGGAAAGATTTACTAAGCTACCTTTGGGAGAATATATGTCAGGTGGAAGGAAGGGCATTTCATTGGCATTGGCTTTGTCAATTGCCATTACAAATTTTGCTGGCAAATATTGTTTCTCTCGCTTATTCTCCAAGAAAGCTAGGTGGAAAAAAGAAGTTGATTGGCTTCTCTCTCACATGGATCACGTTGTTGAATTGGTCCCTTGACAGAAATCCAAGGACGGAACAAATATGGAGGTGACTGCTCTCTCTCTCTCTCTCTCTCTCTCTCTCTCTCTTTACCACATTAAGGTGACTCCACCGGCGACTTTGTTTATACTCTGGACGTTCCTTACTTGCTTGATTACATTCCTGATCCCCCTGTATATTTTTTCTCCCTCGCTCTCTCTCTCTCTTTCCATATATATATATATATATATATGTGTGTGTGTGTGTGTGTGTGTATATGTGTGGGTAAATATGTTTGTGTGGGTTAATTTTGTTTTATGTTATTTAGTTGTTGACATTATTTATGACTCAAATTTTCATGTTCCTTGGAGATGCCCATACACAAGATCATATAGAAAGGAGTTGGATTGAGCATATACTTTGCTAGGAAAATTTCGCCAAGGGAACGGTGTTGGATGTTCTTCTGGACAGGAATCTTGGATTCTGCGAATTTCTTGAAGAGGAAATCTGATTACTAGGAGAACCCATTCCATTGATGGGTTAAAGTTGATTTGGAAGAAGATGATTGGATTGGGTAAAACTGGACTGGTTCTCAATCCGTACGATGAGAAATGAGCGAAATTTCAACATCAGAAACCCTTTTTTCCACACAAAGCAGGGAACTTATTCCAAATTCATTATTCGGTGAGCTGGAATGAGGAAGGAATTCAAGCAATTTGTACTACCAACAATAAAAATAGTTACATCCAAGGTAAAACATACGGCCTAAATATTGTCATGGGTAATTCTGATAGGTTGATGAAAGTGAAGACCATGGTTGACCCAGAAATTTCTTCAATAATGGACACAGCAGTCCTTCATTAACACCCAAGAGGAAGAACTGAGTAGAGCCCTATGCATACAAGTTGGAGTATCAATGTTCACTATTTGTGATTTCTTGGTTATATATGTGATAATCTATACCACATTAGGAGTAATAATTAAAAAGTACTACTGTTTACATTTTTTTTTTCCTTCAATTACTTTTGTGTGGTTTTTTATTAACATATCTGAGCTAATTTTTTGGATTCTATGATTTATGCTCATCCATTGAAAAGTGTTATGTTTTTAGTTTCCAAATTGCTGAACAATTGTGACCATGATTGTTGGTATAACATATAATGGCATGTAATAAACAAAATTAGAATTCAAATTTGGAAGCATAGCATTACTCCCATCTATATGTTCTTTAGAAATTTGGTGTCCTGCCAATAAATTGTTCCCTCTGTTTGGATTTGAGAAATACTGACTAGAGCAGCGAAGAAGATTTGCAATCTTTCGTCTTTTTGTCTTCGAGAACAGTGTGAATGAGTACTGGATGAGGTTTTGGTGTCGTTTTGTATTTTGTTTTGAAGGAAGTGGTGTTATATTTTCAATATGATAGTATTTCATAATTATAATGACTAAAAACGTTCCCGCGCATTGCGCGGGTTATAAGCTAGTAAATATAAATCGCGAGAGCGGGTGGTGTATACACATACTTCTACAGCCGCACTGTAAACTCCCCCAATCCCAAATAAATCTCACTATGGCATGGCTCAATGGAGCTAGCTGAGGAGAAAGCTGCTTAAGTGACCCGCCATCCAACAAATATCGCTAAAACTTCACTAGAACCGCGACAAGATCCCACCAAAACGTCAGATCTGACGAAAATGAGCCGGGTCTAAAGGAACCAACGCCGGATCTGCATGAATAAAGCACCAAATTTGAAAGATCAACGTTGGATCTGCAAAGAGGAATAGCCAGAACTGGCCGCAGACCAAGCCTAGTAAGGAGATTGAGGTGGGAGCAGAACCAAAACAAAAATAGAGAAAAAAAAAAATCACAAAACTCTCATAAAGAGGAACACAATCACACAACCCTCCATCAAGAGGAACACAACCCGCTTAAAGCGGGACACAAACCCGTCGAAAACGGGACACAAACAATTAAGGTACCAATGGGAGACCATAGGAGAGCCCGTGGAGAAGGGCAAAAGAAGAAAATTAGAAAAGATTTAGAGAGAGAAGCTATACTTTGATTTAATGTTATACACACACACACACACACACACACACACACACACACACAGAACCCTTTTAACGAGGGATCCCTCATTTTAACAAAGTGGGGACTTCTATTCTTGGCCATTTGATTGTGTTTTCATTAAAAGTACTTCTGTCATTTCACTGATGTGACCTGGAGATCCAACGCCCACAACAGAAGTCTTCACTTTATTAAAATGAGGGATCCCTCATTAGAAAGGCTTTGACACACAATATATATATAGAGTGAGGCTAAATACACTACCTTTTCTGCTAAATATACTATCTTGCAGTGTTAAAAAATGAAAAACTTGTGAGTAAATGTAGTGTATTTAGCAGAAAATGTGATGTATTTAATCTCACCCTATATTATATATGTATACATATATATAGTGTGGAAAATTACAGAACTACCACGTGGCAGCGTATAATATGTTATATATTATTTCCAATTGGATTTTCAACCATGGAATTTGATAATTTGACGAGTCAACAAATAGTTATTTTTATGAAAAATACCAAAAATATCATTGTTAATTTTCAACAGAAGAATACATCAAGACATTTAGTGACATAAAAAATTGTTGAAAATTATTTAAAAGAAGAAAAGTATAAGGAGAAATTACTGAGTGATAACATCTAGCAATTGAATTGCATCACATGGTTCAGAAAGAGCACATTGCTAAATTTTTATAAATAATGTTTGCTAGATTTAAAGTACCACATGATGATCGATATATACATTAGGAATGTTAACTCTGCTAGGTTTGAGAGCAAAAACTTTGAGTAATTAGTCAGAAATAAATCGATCTAAAGTTCAAAAAGAAAAAGAAAAAGAAAAAGAAATTACTCAAAATGGATACACATAGAGTACAAATACTGACCCCTGCATACAATTTTCATGTTTTGCAACCACTAAAACGTCGGTAAGTTGATTGAAGCACAAACTTTAAGTTGTTGTTAGACGAATCCCAATTCAAATATATTAAGTTATTTGAGTACATGTCATGATATGTACTCAAATATCATGACAGGTATTACAAGAATGCTTTTGCTTGTAAAACTTGATCTATTATCCCTCATCATAACGTGTCGTGAGTTGAATTGCCACTCCTTTTCCTCATAATGTTGATGGGTTTTTATGAGTTCAAAAAGAAACCACATAAAAAGTTTTTGGACAAACACAAAACATATGGAAAAGTAGGGTAATGTTATGTGCACATAAAGATTTTAAAGATTTGAATCATTTATTTTGGTGGATTTTATGTGTGCAGGTGTGACACCCGCTCTCGCAGTTTATATTCAATACTGCTTTAGCATGCATAATCATGAGTTAATATTAATTAATGTATTGTGTGACACTTATTGGAGGCGGGGATTAACCCACTAAGTTGATTATGGGTGTCCAGTTGGGAACCCAGTTATAGCCAGTATGACAATCTCAAGTTGAGACATGTGTTGATAGGTCCCAATTGAGATAGGACAGTAATATGTGGAATACCCTATGTGCCTAAATATTTATTAAGGCTTAAATGGTTTATTATTTTATTGTTGATAATATCATGTTATTAGGTAGTGACCACTTTTGGGGTCAATTAGGGGTACATTTGTGAGCACGAATTGAACACGTTACATAATTAGTAGGCTAATTAGCAACTTCATATAATTATATGGGACCACTTATGAGACCCATGCGAGACATAAACAAATATCTATTTAGGTTTGGAATAGTTTTAATACAATTTAATAATTAACAGGAGTATAATTGTAAAACTAGTAAAATTACGTGGAAGTTATACTAAAATTGAAAAAATTCTTATAACACAACACGTATAAGATGAGTCACTCTCATCGATCTTCTTCAATTAGACTTTCAGAAAGTGAGTATACGAGACGTATATCGACGATAATTTTGACGGCAAATTTCTCGACGACGGTTGACGAGCCGAATGACGTCAATTTTTAAAACAGGCTACATATTCGGACTCCTAGGGTGATTCTAATCTATTGGTACTAATTTTATTGAGTTCTGTGATAGTTTTTCCGCGACCCATTTTAGGATTTTAACTCATAACTTATAGTTTTTATATAGGATTTGTACCTGGTTCTCAGTAGAGCTTTAATTTCACAATTAGGAGCGAAACTCAAGAGGTGAGTGATGTTAATTTTGATATTTAGATAATTTTCATGTTGGGTTCAATTGTGATGCCAAAGCATGCCTAATTAACGTAATTTAATTTATTTAGCTTATTATTGGGCAAAATTCATGTGATTAAATTAGGCCCAATTTGATTGTGAAAGCATGGTGTAATAATTAAATGAGTATGTTGAGTTGCCTATTTGGGTCAATGGAAATTGCTAATTCTATACCATCATGAGGTAATCTTTGTGGTGACGACCACGGCCGCCAGAAGCCTATGGGACCGCACGTGTGAGGGCGTGGGTCATGACTAGTCACGTGGGCTTGGGGAGTGGAGCCGCGGGCTAGCCAGTAGTGGTGAGAGTGAACTAGTAATTGCCAGAAACTATAGTTCTTTGTAATATGTTGAATTGAGCGTGTTTATTATCCATAATCATGATTATCATTACTCACTAAGCATATAACTTATATATTGTAATGGTTATTGAATAACCATCGTAGGTGATCGCGGAGAGGAATCGGAGAAGTGAGCTGGGAAGTGGCTTGGCTAGGGTTTGGGAAGTTGTTGTAATTTTGTTAATAGTTACTTGCTTTTTAGTTTAAAGCTTGCAATATAGTTGTAATTAATCAGTTTTAATCTGGATTGTAGTACGAGTCATACTTTGGTTGGTTTAAGATTTATGTAATATTTCTAGTTAAACTTTATACTTTAGTTGGATTGTAACTTAACTCCTATAATATATGGTTGGACTGTGTTAGTTGGGATTATGTTTTATCGTAGTGTTGCTATGACTAATGGTATTAGATTGGGACGTTTGAACTTGGAGATTATTTATTGGGTTGATTCTAAATGGTTTAAAGCATTAATGTTGATTTTAACCTGTAATTTGGTAATATTATATGAGAATTTATTAATTGTTAAAATAGGATTTTTGGCTAATTTCAAAGACCGGGATTTTGTTTTTTTGTTTTTAATTATTGTTTGAGGTTCTTTGGTTTAAGTTTATTTTAAACTTATTTTAGAACTTTAATCACTTGAGTTAAGCCTTGGTGGCGTGCCACGTGTCCTAGGATCATATGGGTGGTTCCGGAGCGTGACAGCAGGCATGAACCCTACCAAAATTAATAATCTGAATCTTTATGTGTACACTCTACGTGCACATAGCATTACCCTATTTTTCCATATATTTTGTGTTTGTCCAAAAGCTTTTTATGTGGTGCTGTCGTTTTGAACTCATAAAAACCAATCAACTTTATACGAGGAAAAGGAGTGGCAATTCAACTCACGACACATTATGATGATGGATAATAGATCAAGTTGTACAAGCAAAAGCATTCCTGTAATTTATGTTCTGTTTTTTCTTTTCCAGCTATTTATGCTGTCCATCCCATAAAATCAGACCATATATATAACATTAGTCCATATTTAATTGAGCTTTTTAGTGAAAGCATAGTAGGATAAAGCTTTTTTTTTTAGGTTCAAGGACAGTTAAGATTCTTGATTAGAGAAAGGTCCTCCATACAAATACATTAAGTGAAATTTCAATTGACATATATGTATATTGAGTGAAATTTCACTGAACCCGTACATGAATATTATGTGAAATTTCACTTAACTCGATCTTTGAGGGATTTTTTTTAACAAATTAAGAATTAAATTAGACTTTAAACTCTAGACAGTTACTTCTAGGAACTTTAGCCTAAATTTCTATATTTAATTTCACAACCCCAATCTTCTCTCAGACCCCGCTGATTTGCCATTCCAGAATATTGGCATGGCCTAAAAATCGAGAAATTATTCAGTGAGCCAGTCACACCACGTCAACATAAACCTAAAAATTTAAGTAAAATAGAAAGTAACTAATATGAACCCAAAAAATCGGATTTTTCGCCCTCTATGTTTGTATGTATATAATATTTAAGTTGTTAACAATATTTGGGGGACCACATCAGAAAAATATTGTGGGGGGACAAAAGAACATACAAAAATTTATACAATACTTTGTTTGAGTAATGTTTGGGGCACACTCTTACACACTAAAAAAAACATTCACACCTTCAGATGGACCAATAAAATGAGAGAGAGACTGTAGGATCTACTGTTAATCTCTTCTTATTGGTCTTCCTCAAGTTGTGTGAATGCTTTTTGAGAGTGTAAGAGTGTTTTGTTTCAATTCAAAAAATTGATATGGGCACTCCACAAAACAACACTACTATAATATCTCACTCCATAACTCTATGAGATAGCATTGACTACCAAATAGGTTATTTTGAAGGGTCAATATAAGCTCTCTCAATGAGAAACTAAGAAATTATAAGGTTCATGTAGTTCTGATGTATAAGAGGACCGTGTGGTTCTACTTGAGTTGGTTGGCATTAGTTACTCTCACACCTTATATTCAAATTCCTTCTCTAATGTAAAAGAATAAAAAAGTAAATTAGCATGTAAAACTTTAAGGAAAAAACTTTGTACCGACTTGATATATATGCTCACAAATAATCAATATTATATCATGAAACAATACAAAAAAAAATATAATTGAATATAACAAGTGTTGTCCAACTTTTACCCAATTGGCATATATCAATTTCCGAAAAAAGTAAATCTTAAAATAAGATCTAAATCTCAGCATTCTGTGGTTTTAACTTCCCTACTTTATGGTATATCTCTGATCTATATAAGGAACGCACGTGATCCATGTGACCTCTCTGATATGCTATATCTTCGTATATATAAGTATACTATTCTAATTAATGGTAGTGCCCATCTATTGTATTTAAGTACCCAGGCTGGTTAGATTCAGAGGACGAGCCAAGCGCTCCAAACCAGGCCAGGACCTAATCTTCTTATCTTGTTTGGCACTGGTTACCACAAAAAAAAAAAAAATGTGTAAGATTACATAGTTCAATATATTGATACTTGTTGAATCTAAAGAACCACAAAGAGAGGCAAGATGAGTCAAGGTATTTATGTATTTTGTATAATGTGTCTCATTATGAACATGGGTTTTGCTACAAATTGATTGTCTGTCAATCCCATTGTTAATCTCTGTGCTAGAATGGGTGGTTTAGGCTCTGTTTGGTGAAACTCATTATCTAAACTCTGTAAAAGTTTGGTCTTTTCTCTTTCTTTTTTGTTTTCTATTCCAGGAACTAGAGTTCTTTATTTTACTTGAGGGTTGTGGAGTAACTGTGAAATTGTGAGGAGCCAAACCATTGGAGGTGGTGGTGGCGGCAGTTGTAACAATGACCCTTTGTGGTGCTGAAAATGGCGGTGGTGGTGGCCCTCATTATACTTTTTCTGATATGTATATGTATATATATATATATAAATGCGAACGTGTGTGTGCGTTTGAGAGTGCTAGTTATATTTGGTGCTACTGTTGTGTTAATGGTGTTGACAATAATGTCATGGTGATGAAGATAGTTATAGCAATAGCGAGTAACAAGAAAATGTTTTGACATTTGAGAAAAGGGCAAAAAAAACAAAAACAAAAAACTTTTTCTGTTTTTTTTTTTTTTTGGTTGCTAATTGTTACTAGAATTTTGTTTTAGTGTCATATGGGTATATGTGCATAGGATGAGCAACCCATCAAGTTTAAAAATAGTAACAGAGATTATTTTGAATGGACATAAAACACTTATGGTACACAAAATATGGCATGAGTCCCTATAATTCAGCCAATTTTCATGTGGGGGGTAGAAGAAAGACAGCATAGGGGGTGTTTCTTCCCTCTATGTCCACCTCTCTTTTGTGGTTTGATGCATAGAGTTATGTCTTTCCATTTCCTGAATGAAGGACACAATTCTAGCTCATCATCACCACATAGATTGATTTAATGCATCATTTACCCTGAAATTGGAAAATGAAATGATCCCCTTTTTTCCCCCTTTTGAGAAATATAAAGCCTTCTAATGGGGAGAAAAGGTTGTATGTATATGTATATATATATACCTATGTATATGTGTGTGTGTGTGTGTATCTTTTTATAATCAAGTTTGTATGTCATTTGAGAATTTCATCTGTTTTTATAATCAGATTTTCTTTTTCCTTCCTTTGACAGATTTTAGCCGCCCTCCGGTCTTCATCTCAGATTGGTCTGCAGACAAAGGGAATGGACTTATTAATGAAAACCCGAATTTACCCCTTTGTGTTAATGGAGAGAGGAGAGAAGGGAAGGCTATGAATGGGGTTGAAAAGGTCAGAAATGAGGGGGAATTCGACCCAAGTGCACCGCCCCCATTTAAAATTGCTGAGATTCGAGCTGCCATTCCAGCCCATTGCTGGGTCAAGGACCCCTTTCGGTCCCTGAGTTACGTAGTTAGGGATGTTCTTGTAATTTTCGGGTTAATAGCAATTGCAGGTTACTTTGACAATTGGGTTTTTTGGCCTCTTTATTGGGCCGCCCAGGGGACAATGTTTTGGGCATTGTTTGTTCTTGGTCATGATTGGTAATTAATCACACATACTAACACATGTTCATTTGTGTAAATTGTACTAATTTTTTTTTATTTTTTCTAATCTGATGTGAATTATATTTGGGTTTTGGATTTTACAGTGGCCATGGAAGTTTTTCTGACAATCCCAAGTTGAACAGTGTTGTCGGACATATCCTGCATTCGGCAATTCTTGTACCCTATCATGGATGGTAAATTCTTTAATTTGGTTTATATTTTCCTTAGGGCTTAATAATCATCTAGTAAGTAAGTTTCAATTCTGCAAGACCCTTTATTTTAATAAATATATGATTGGT
Source organism: Hydrangea macrophylla (assembly GCA_033977485.1). Taxonomy (NCBI): domain Eukaryota; kingdom Viridiplantae; phylum Streptophyta; class Magnoliopsida; order Cornales; family Hydrangeaceae; genus Hydrangea; species Hydrangea macrophylla. The sequence goes on along the minus strand of CM066982.1, from coordinate 92,657,725 downwards.
GTACATATGTAGGAGAATCAGCCACAGAACTCACCATCAGAACCATGGAAATGTTGAAAACGATGAGTCTTGGGTGCCGGTAATGGTCTTTTTAAGATATATTTTTTTTTTTTTCTTCGGAAAATGGTTAATTAAAAAAGAAAAAAAGCCAAAATGGAGAATACAAGCTACAAGGGGGTATATACTCCAGGATTAAGGCTCTCTTTTAAAGTTCTTACTTACCCGTTTTTAGTAATCCATTATTTGATCTACTAATGAATTAATTTAAGAGCCCGTTTGGTGTTCCATTGGGAATAAAGAAATTTTTCCTTTCATTGATTTTTTGAAAAAGCAGTCAATTGCTGCCTCAAATTTAATTTGCTTTGTCATCCTGTATAAAACTGGAACAGATTTTTGGAAGGAAAAAAAAAAAAAAGGTGTGAAAATTTGTTTGCCAAACGAACTCAAATCTCTCAATAATCCTAATATGTGATTAGTTGGACCCAAATAAGTTGATCCAACCGGGCGGGCTCCAAGTGTTTTCGATGCTTTATACCTCTATTGTTTTACTGTTGTGGTCATAGTTGCCTGAGAAGACGTACAAGAATCTTCATCAACTCACCAAACTACTGAGATTCAAAGTTCCATTTCCGATGTTTGCATACCCTTTTTATTTGGTGAGAATCACACCTCTTCTAAGAATACATATTCCTAGTTTTTTTAATCCTCGTACTAACAAAATTTCCTTTGTTTTTCTTTTCGATTGGTTGGTGGAATTACAGTGGAGTAGGAGTCCAGGGAAACAAGGTTCTCACTTCAACCCTTATAGCAATTTGTTCCATCCGAGTGAGAGGAAATTTGTGACACTTTCATCTTTTTGCTGGACTCTAATGGTTGCCCTCCTTCTCTGCCTTTCCAACATAATCGGCGCACTCCAATTGCTTAAGCTCTATGGTGTTCCTTATCTGGTAAGTTTTGCCTTGTTTGGAACAGAAATAACTTATTTTTCGAGGTACATGTAAAAACTAAAAAGAGACGGAGGGAACAAAAGAGAGGCAAAGATCAATGGAGATTAAAAAAATAATAAAAAATTACGAAGCAAGTAAGATTTGCTGTTTTTGAGAAAGTGAAAAATATATTAGAAAGCATCTTTAAACTAGGTTGATCAAAAGAAGAAGACAATGTCAATCCCAAACACGCCCTTACATTTTTGTTCCCTAGTAAATTTCCATCTTTCAAATTTGGCTCAGTTTCTTGAATTCCTTCAGTTTGGGGTGTGATCGAATATTCATTGATTTACAGGTTTTCGTTATGTGGCTTGATTTGGTAACCTACCTACATCATCACGGCCACGAGCAGAAACTTCCTTGGTATCGGGGCAAGGTACTTTAAATTCTATTGTTTCAGATCCATAATCCTTGCTTCATACTCAGACACGGACACATATTCACGTATTGTGGTTTTGTACTCGACAGGAATGGAGCTATCTAAGGGGAGGGCTAACAACCGTTGATCGCGACTATGGAATGTTCAATAATATCCACCATGATATTGGAACCCATGTTATACACCATCTATTCCCACAAATTCCACACTATCACTTGATAGAAGCGGTATAATCTTCACTACAGCAACCAAAAACTATTTCCACAATTATTTTCCAACAAGTAAATTTCACCTTCTAATTTGGGAATTGGTAATTTTTTTTTTTTTTTTGGTGCAGACAGAGGCAGCTAAGCCACTTCTCGGGAATTACTACCGGGAGCCTAAAAAATCAGGGCCTATTCCAATTCACTTGCTCGGTAACCTAGTAAAAAGCGTCAAGCAAGACCACTACGTGAGTGACACTGGGGACATCGTGTACTACCAGACAGATCCTCAGATTTCTCCTCCTTCTCAAAAGAAGATGGAGTGAGTTTTTTTTTGACATTTTGATTAAAACAGTGGAGTAATTGTCACACATATGAATACATTATTATGCCTAGTTATGGAAAAACTAGTATAGTCTCTATTGCTAGAGAATTGTAGTTTATTTATAGTGATGTTGCTTTATGTTATAAGCTTTCTATGTTGCTGTGGACAAAGAGATTTATCATTCAAAGTATTACCGTTTATTTATTGTTTTGAATGGAAATTAGTTGTAGAATGAATTTGGGATAAGTCAGTTAATTAACTCATGAAATGCTTTTCTTAATTGGTTCATTATCTGAGTTTATGGTTTGTCCCATGTTATATGCATCTATAACGAGTACTCATACAGCAAGGGAACACTAAAGTGATATAGTTGTGTATGAAAACTATGTTTGTGAGACAATGTGGGCTAAAGCAACACAACACAGACACCAAAAAGTTGGCTATTTTGTGTTCAAGAATTCAAAGAAAATCTTCTGATTAATCTTTGCTGCAAGAGGGAACATGAAGAAACAAATTAGGTAAGACCATAACTTAAGAAATTCATTTTGTGATCTACCAGTTTAAAACTCGATCTGCATTTCAAGTGAGCCAAGAAAATAAATAGCATATGGAGTGGGGCTGTTCAAAATTATCCGAAACCCGACCCGACAGAAAAATCTGGTGTCCCGGGGGGTAGCGGACGGTGATCGGTCATGGGATATAGAGAAACCGATTTCTCGATTCGGCGACGAGTTGTAAAATATTGGCCCCGAACTCAACCGAACCCCACCACACAAAACCCTACCCGTGATTCCCCCCTCTCATTTCACACTTTTTCCCCTCAGTTCTCTCTCTCTCTCTCTCTCTAACCTCTTTCTCTGTCACAAACACCCCACGCCATAACCATCAACACCACACCGTTGTCGGTGCCTCCAACTCCAGAGGTAAACCCTCTCTCTCTCTCCATCGCCACCACCACAAACGCCTCACCACCACCTCCACCAGCCAGATCCAACACCACCAGCCTCACCACTACCTCCACCAGCCAGATCCACCACCACTACCGCCTTAGGTCCACCACTACTACCGCCGCTGGTCCACCACCACCGCCTCACCCTGAATCACCCCGACCACCCAGAACTCTCCACCGGTCAATTTTGATCCCCAACCCTGCCACCCCGACCACTTTGGTTTGGCGCAAAATCTCCATCCACCCTGACCAAAACCAGTGGTCTGGCGCAAAATCTCCATCCACCCTGACCAAAACCGACCGATGAACGCTCCTAATATGGAGGCACATCCTCCAAACCAACCCTTTAAAGAAATTCAATTAATATGATGATTTTTTTTTAGCAGCTTGCACAAAAATCTACACTATCAGGTCCCTTACACATTTCATATAAAAATCCGAAGGATCACTAAGGCCGTCTTTGATAAAATTCAAAATTAAGTATTGAATCGTTAGTGCTGAATTTTTTTAGGGTTAATTATAAAAATACCCCGTGGTTAGGTATTTTTCCAGTTACTCCTGTACTTTAAATTATATCACTAATATCCCATATAGTCTGGACTTAAGTGGCACAATCATTTTTTTCGTTAAAGTTAACTGAAATGGGTAAAAGTAAGAAATTACCCATATTACATACTAATAAGAACACACTTATGTGCTTACTATTTATTTAGACATGTGGTATATTATTGTATTATTTTGATATTATATTTGTTGCTAAAGACCATTCTAAGTTACTTTGGGATACATTTGTGAGAGCAAATTGGACACACACACTCTTGGTGATATATTAGCTTGTTTTTATTTATTTATTTATTTTTTATTTTTAATCTACCCTTGGTCATACATAGTAAAACCCATTGTAGTGATGTACGAAGATCTAAAAATAATCACCAACTGTGTGTGTAAACGTATCCAAGGGTAGATAAATAAATAAATATTTATATATATATATATATATATATCACCAAGGCCGTGTGTGTTGTACGTGTTCAAGTGTAGATCAAGAATAAAAATTAAAAATAAACTAAATTCGCTCTCATAAAGATACCCCAAAGTGACCACAGAATGGCCTTAGCAACAAATGTAATATCAAAATAATATAATAATATATCTTTTTTTTTTTTTTTGGTAATCGGGGGTGTCCGGGCCAACTTGCGCGCACCTCGACTAATCCCCCGAGGCCTGGAGGCGCCGGGTGAATACTCCAGTGGCCACGCTACCCATGACTCGAATACTAAACCTCTTGGGTAGTACAATATAATAATATATCACATATGCCTAAATAAATATTTAAACACATAAGGTGTTCTAATTAACATGTAACACGGGTAAATTTGTACTTTTACCTAATTTTCATTAACTTTAACGAAAAAAGTGACTGTGTCACTTAAGTTCAGAACACAGTCCACATAAGATATTAATGACACAATTTAGAGCATAGGGGTAGCTGAAAAAATGCCAAACTCAAGATTTTAATCTGTTGAATTTCTACTACATATATCTTCTACTTATATATACATCTATAAAAGCGCGAGTTGCGTCGGCGCAATTGGAATTGTCAATTTGTCAATTCATTCTGCCAATTTTGCAATTTCTGAACTTCTTTTGTGCTTTCTGGTAATTTGGACTGCCAATTGTGGGCTTTGATCACACGTGTTCGTTTTGTTGGCTTTGCTCACACGTGTTGGGTTCATTATCAATTCTAATAAAAGCTGTGAAACTAAAGATGCTTTACTCTAATTGGGCCCAATATTCCGCCATTATTGTGCCTAAAAGATTTTTCATCTCTTTGAAACATTTTTTTAAAAGACCGCATTTTCCTCATAATCTTTACATTCAATTTTTCACATTTAACTCAGTCAAAATAACAAATTACAGAATGGTCATCTTTTGACACAACATTTACATTCTGGTCAATTTTCTTGCACAGTATTTTCATACAAGTCACTTTTAAAAGGAAAATTACAGAATGATTATCTTTATGCACAACCTTTCTTTTTTATTTCTTTTAAATGATTAATTTTAGATTCAACGTTTGCAACCGTATTAATTTTATACGCAAAAATTCCTACTTACATAATATTTATATACAGATCAATTTTGTAAGGGAAACAACAAAATGCTCATCTTTTGGCACAATATTTATATTTAGGTCATTTTTTGTAAGAAAACTAACAGAATGGTTATCTTTTGGCGCACACACTTTTTTTGGTGTTCTTTTTTGGTTTTTTAAAAAGCTTAATTTATACTTAACTTTTGCAACCATATTAATTTTATACCAAACTTTTGCAACCATAACTACAATTGACTTCAAAAAATATCAACAAAAATACCTACTTACATAATATTTAAATTTTGACTTCGAAATTAACTAAGAAGGAGATTTCAAATTACCACTTGTAAAAGCCAAAGAAGCTAATAAGGAAATGTTTGGCACACACACAATATTATTCTTTTAGTTCTAATTTATATAATCATACTGAATTTAGAAGTCAAACTATAGCTTCAAAATTATTGCTTCTAAATTAATTAAGAATGAGATTTAAAATTTACCAATTATAAAAACCAAATAAACTAATACGAGGGAACAGGCACGTGCAAAGCACGTGCTTGTAACCTAGTAATTACTAAAAAATAACAGTTTACGTAAAAATATTTGGAACATTGTTTTAGTATCATTTTTCTATAATATTTCTGCACAATTTTGAATCAAAGTCTTAAATTCCGTCTTTAAAAAATGAGTTTGTCAATAACAAAGTTAAAAAAACTCACACACACTTTAATGTTGTACACTTTCTTCTCATTGGGCGGTGAGCTTCCCATCTCTTTTTTGTAAGTCATAAACAATATGGAAAGTTCTGGACCAAAACTCTTGTTTGAAATTAGTGCAGTTTTGCTCATTTTAAAATGGACAAGTCTATTGTGAGAAACTTCTCATATGAGAAGGCATGTTTTAACCGTTGGATGATCATCTAACAATAAATACATCTCCAGATTCTTAGGAATCTTATGACTAGATGCTCATCTAACGGTTAAAATCTGCTTTCTCATATGAGAAGCTGCTCACTATAGCATTGCCCTTCTAAAATTGTCCACTCTTTGTTCATTCCTATTTTTTATTGGTTAATATAGTGGGGTTTAATACTTTCATTATTATTAATTCTCATTAAATATTGAATTCCACTACATTAGTCAATGAAAGAGGATAGTGAACATTTTGGGGTGAATAAAAATGTATAAGTGAGATAAATCAGCCACATGACAAGTCCCTATTAGTTGAGATCACCGCGGGTTATGGTACAAGAAATAATTTCTCCTCGACCATTCAAAAGTTACCAAGTAGTAAACAGAGGAAGTAAAGTAAAGAGGTCCAGAGTCTCCAGACTGAGTTTGGTCGGTCGAGGCCTTGGATTAACCGCCCGGACCACACTGTAACACTGTTATTTCTTTTGTTTCACTTTGTACAAATTTAGAGTCAGCCTCCGCTATCCTTTAAGGATTTACTCAAAGTATCCCCAACCCGAACCCAGACCCGATAAGAATACTGTCAGTGTCTCAGCTATGACAGCTTAACCAGACAGTCCCTTATGTCTCACTATTTGAACGCAAGGCTGGAATTCACTCTGCATATGTATTATGTATGTGCTAAAGCTTCATACATATATATATATATATATATTAATAATATTCATATGTCTCTAATAGCTAAGTTTTTGGATATAACTAGTTACTTAACATAGCATCGGAGCTATGGTTGTAGAAGAAGTTGTTTTCAAATCACTGTTCTCTGCGCGAGCGGAGGTATTACTAGGCCAAGACGGACCTTGGCCTCCCAAAGTTAAAGGGACATTTTTCTATTGAAAATTCTTTTGTTTATTTAAAAAATAGTTCATTAATGTTTATCCAAATATTTCATTGGCCACAATAGTGGGATCCAGAATGTCTCACTGTATTGGTTAATGAGGTGCTTGAGCGAGCATTGGTGAACCATTTTTTTTAGGTGAGTAAAAATGTCCTCTTTTCTATTTATATATGTGAAGTTCTTAAGTTTCTAAATTAATGTACAAATTGGCCCCCAAGTCATGACTTCTACAATTTATTCCAATGTTATGCAAAGCATTCCAAATGGTTTCTAGCATATATAGTAGTGGGATTAGCTCACGTTTAAGATACAAATTTGGGAAGCATATCATTGTTGGAAAATATGAAAGATATTACGGTTATAATATTGATTGAGGCGTGCAATTGTTTGCACTGTCCTTAAGATCAATTCTGTCCCTCGGAGTCAGTGACTTGATGTAGAAGGTCTCAGCGCTATTGTCACACCCCAACCCGCCCCAGTGGGCTAGGACACGTGTAACAAAGGATTACCAATAACCAAGCACCCTCTACTAGTAATAAAACAAGAGCTAAATATAGTAAAAGGTATTCATTAGCTTAAACCAGCACAATGGTAAAATTTTCATTAAGAAAATGTGCCCAAACTTTATATCAAAAGATAGCCCTGCGAATCTCGGTTCCAACGCAAAAAAACGACACGCGAATCTGAATTTTCTAGAAAGAGTTATGTCCGTTTCCATAAAAGTCGTCAGACTGAAAATATACCTGCGAATTCTTTGTTTCCTAGCTACCAACTAACCAATAACAAAATTAAAGTTTTAAAATCGGCGAATGGTACTTGGATAGAGTTCCCCCTATTACAGCATCATTCCCCCTGTTAAACAAGAACTGAAACACCAAAATATCACCCCAAACATTTGGAAATACTTTCATAATTCAATCCACAATTCATATATTATAAGGATCTAATATAAAACCTAATCATAAACGTATCTTCAAAAACCCAACCACCAGGAATATAACTACTCATCTAAACTCATTTACATATGAACATATTAAACATTAACCATGCATTAATCTCAAGCTATCCCAGAATCCCCACAGTTCAACGCTTCTCACTGTGATGCTCGTCCGTACCTGCGTGGTCATTAGTCACAAAAATTGATTAAGATTTTGCTTAGTGAGTACGTGGTATTAGTCATGCAATTTGAATATTTAATGTATCATAAACACCAATTAAGCATTCACAATAATAAATGGTCACCGGCTTGTCAAATAATCAATCACCATCGTATTGGACCCAATTGATTCTAGGTCATTCTCACTTTGTCGTCGCTTTAAAGGCGATATCACACACTCTCATGTGACCGTAGTCAATTCGTTGTGGTCGTCACCACCGACCCCTTTTCTCTGAGGACTTCATCACCATCCCCCTTTTCTCTGAGTAATGGACGTCCCGACTAAATAATGGTGATTATCAATTGACACCCTTTGACCCAAATAAGCACATAAGCAGCTCAACATGTCAATATGACAATTTTAACATTTTAGACATGTTAAATAATATATTATCACATGCTTTTCTACTTAATCATAAATTAAGCATTCTAAGCATTTAATAACAATTAAAAGACATTAAACATTCAATTTTGGGATTAGGACACTCACCTTACGAATAAATCCCAAATAAGCCTAAAAATTCCAAACTCCTTCGCAAAACTAGCTCGAGATACTTCCAATGATATTACTACATATATATATATCACATATATGTATCACCCCTTAAAATGGGTCGCGGAAAAACATTACCAAAATTAAAAAAGAAAGACATAGAAATAACTTTATCACCTTCACGAGACCGAATATGGCTTTGGTTCGCGAAATAGAAGTCACGCGGCGAAGCTAAGGCGACAAAATGGCGCGGAACCCTTTATTTTTTTTTTCTTTCCCTGCTGAACCCTTCGGTTCCAACCTTTTTTTTTTTATTGCCACTAACCGACTACATCCTCATATACACTTGAGGATATGTTATATTTTTTTTTCATATTTCTATTTACACCCCCATATGTTTCTAAAGTCTTATTATGAAATTCCATAAACTTTGTATTAACTACCAAATATCTAAGTAGGTATGTGTCTATGTCACGTATGGGTCCCAAAAGTGGTTTCAAATATTTTATAAAGTTGCTAATTAGCCTACTAGTTATGAATCATATTCCAATTCGCCCTCACACGGGTATCCAAATTGGCACCATAAAGATCATAACTAGTAATAAAATATTGAAAACAATTAAGCAATTATTCATTTAATCACATAAATGCAACTAAATGCAATTTATCTAATCTGGACCTCCCGTGGAACCCATTTCACATCTATCCAACTGTGCCCTTCTCGAAGCACTTATCACATCGGGGTAACTGGAACTTACCTAAATATCACATGCAATTAATTATACTAATTAATGCATGAAAAATAAATATTATTTCCATTTTCTGGGTACGGGTATTACAGCTATGTTCTCCAAGATTCAACAATCAAATTTTCCAAACGTGCACACGAATTGGAAGATTATCTGAGCGCTCAGAATAGCTCCAAACTCCATAAAAATTTTTGCAAAACTTTGAAGAACAAGAAAAATAGAGAGAAAAATGAGAACATAAAATATTTCTATGTGCTTGGAAGAGAAAAAGAGTCCTTAATATATATATATATATACATATATATAAACCGATACACTTATGAGAAGTGCAACCTCCCAACATGTATTAAACAAGAAATTAATTGTGCCATCAAACATGTGCGGCCCAACGACCATTTTATTAAAAATAGATTTAATAGCCTCCAACGACCATGTTTTTAATACAAGATACTAGTCACATCAATGTAAATGACTTGATTTGCATTTTTGAAATAAAAAGCTCAATGCCTAAATAAGAGGAAACCCAATAATACCAATAATCCCCCCCCCCCCCCCCCCCCCCCCCTCCCCTTTAAAAAATTTAAACAAATAAAATAATGGAGCAAGAGAATTCAATGCATCAGAACTGGTGCCTTTAGAGCTATGAACCAGTCCCTAGGAATATAAGAAGTGACTTATAGGAATTTGGTGAAAAACATTTCTATGAACCAGACTCTCTTAACGTAAACCAGTTGTCTTATACCCACATTGATTCCTTAGAATCTAGCAACTCTAATCGGTGTGGCACCTCTAAGCCCTGCGCCAATCCTGAATTTTCATAACTGCTCCAGAAAATTTACTCAAGTTTTTGTCACACCCCAACCCGCCTCGGGCAAGTTGGGACACGTGTAACAAGCCCACACGTTCAAAACACCCTTAATTCATTAATAAACACATGAATTAGACTTACTAAAACAGCTCCGTTGACACAAAACAGACCCAAGGGCAAAATGGTCATTAATAAAGTATAGCAAATTTTATATGGAAAGATAGCTCTTTGAGTCCCGGTTCCAACGCAAAAAACGGTGCGCGAATCCGAGTTTTGTAGAGAGAGTTATGCTTGTTTCCGTAAAAGCTGACAGTCAGTTTTCATAGGGGCGGATCGATCCGCGAAAAGGGCGGATCGATCCATCTCTGGGAATTTCTAGCAGAATGTCCCCGAAAAGGGGTGGATCGATCCGCGGGAAGGCCGGATCGATCCGGCCTTGGCAGAACACCTCCCTGCTGCTAAAAACATCAGTTTTTCATATCCAAAACATTTCCTAACATAATCAAACTTTGTGTAAACATCCAAGAACCCTCCAAATTCAATTCTAAGTGTTTCTAAACATTGACATAAGATTTCCATATATGAAATGACAATCAAAACACCCAAATTCTTCCTATGAATCATAACTCAACATCAAAATCCATCAAAATCCACATTTTAACCCAATGCTTGCATAATTTCTCAACCAAAGAAAAACTAAGCTCAATTTACAACCCAAGTTACTTACTACTCCAAGTTGCCTTTCCCATATACATAATTTGTGACTTGCAAATGCAATTTATACCAAAAGACCCTTACTACTCAACTTGAATTAACATATTACAAGAACTTTCAAAGCATAAGTTGTTTACAACACTTGAAGTGTAAGGATTACAACCAAGCCAAAACATCTATACATATGAACATGAAACACATCTCACAACCCCACGCCCAACCCGTCGTGCGAATCATTTCCTCTCCTCTTCCCGTGCCGTACCTGCGATGGTTATTCAATAACCACAACAGAAAATATATTTTCGTTTAAGCTTTCGCTTAGTGAGAGAACTAATCATGCTATTGGAATGTTTAATATGCAAATGCAACAATCACTATGAACATCAACCAATTGATCTCCGGAAAGTCAAGTAACACAAGCCACCACCCCCCCGGGTCCTTCTCACCCCGGAATTTCTCACTCTTTTGGCGCATATAGCACAACACACGCTCTCTTGTGACCCCGAAGGCGTCACCGACATTTCATTGTGGTCGTCACCACGTCCTACTCATTGAGGACTTCCTATCCCTTACATATGGGACCTATAAATGGTGCTCACTACTTGACTTCCCTTTGATCCACATAAGCATTTAAGCAACTTAATATATAAGCATATAAGCATATCAATTTCATAACTTTGACATGCTTTTACTCAATTTCAACAACACATATAAATATAATCATGGATTAAGCATTCTAAGTCAACAATTATCACACCAACATATCTAAACACCCAATTTTGGGACTAGAACACTCACCTCTTTGATTTACTAGCGAATTAAGCTTAGAAATCCCAACCTCTAACAAATTTCCAACCCAAATTCCACCGGTGTAATTCCTACATAAGGTTGGTGTCAAGAACATCATCTATTAAGAACGGCCGCCGTAAAACGTTGCCGAAACTGAAAATAAAAGACGTGCATGTGATCCTCTTACCTCCACGAATCCAAATCCGGTCTCGGTTCGTGAATCCGACGCCGGACGGCGAAGAAACGGCAAGAAATGTCGTCGAGAATTTCCGTCGCCGACTCGGGAAGCTCTCGTTCTCTCCAAGCTTCTAATTCCCAGCTGTGAATTGTGAGAGTGCAACACATATGCTATACTTGCATGTGTGTTGACACCTCTTGTCCATATTTCCATTTACACCCCCCAATCTTTCTTAAGCTTTATTATGAAACCCCCTTGTTAATTACGTTAACTACCCATCTTTTCTAAAAGGATTTAATCTAAGTCCCACGTGGGTCCCAAACGTGGTCCCACATAATTCATGAGGTTGCTATTAAACCTACCAATTATTAATTTTATTCAAATATGCCCTCACATGGGTACCCAAATTGGTCCCCTTACCTATCATAAGACATTATAATATCAATAAACATTTAAACAAGTAATCATATAAGCACATAATGACATAAAAATGCAAATTATTTTAATTAGACCCTCGTTGGGCCCCACATTTATACCAGTCCCGCCTTTCACAGGACTTTCATCTGTGTCCGCATTTGAACACCTTTTCACATGTGGGTTCATAACCCCACCTTAATTCATCTCATGCATTAATTATCTTTAATTAACACACATTGATATCGCATTAATATTATTTTCCGGGTACGGGTGTTACATTTTTCATAGAAAGTGGCCCCACTTTCACACTTATATAGATGAATCCATTAGGTATGCATTGCAATTAAATATGCCATACACTCAGTATGGACCCTGAAATTCATTAAGAGCTTAACTCAACATTTCTCATTGCAATTGCACTATATACCATAGGAAGGGACAACAAGATAATATTATAGTGCATCTCAAATCAACCAATAACTTGTTATTACCCATATGAACCTATTTCTTAGGTTCTCCAATTACATAAGGTTGGGTTACCATCATTGTTGATTTTTGTTATAGGCATAAGCCCCATTCCCCTCGATATTTTATACACTAGTTTTCTTCCTAGTGGTTTTGTTAAAGCGTCAATCAAATCCACTTCCGACCTTACAAAATTAAGAGACATAACTTTATCTCAAATAGCTGTCTCACAATATTATGACTTAGGCGTATATGCCTACTCTTGCCTTTACAGGACTTATTCATAGCTCGGCCTTTTTACAGACTGACTATCTTAATGTAAAAAAACCAATAGAACTGATTTATTCCAAATATGAATATCTGCTAAGAAGCTTTTAAGCCACTCAACCTCCATACCAAACTGTTTCCTAAAGCTATAAACTCATATTCCACCGTTAACTTAGTTGTGCAAGTTTGTTTGAACAACTTCCAAGATACTACACCTCCACTAAGTGTAAAAATAAATTCACTCATTGAATTCATCTTATTTAAATCCGAAATCCAATTTGCATAACTGATTTTTGAAAATACATACTTTCCTCCAAAAAAAAATGGCTAAAATCTGGCCTTGAAAAAATCAAAATTTAAATTCTCTCGAATTTTGAAGTATACAATATATTTTCAAAAATAATTTATTTCTTATCTCCGGGTATACAACATTTTTCAAAATTTAATTTTTTCTCGGAGGAGAAAATCAACTTAAAATCTCTAGTACCAAAACATTGGTACTATGCGAGTCATCAAGTAAAACACTTCATTTTCCCTTGAAGAGTATTTCTTGTAGCAATTGTGTTGTTACACATATGCCTACAAGTGCTCAAATTAATTAACCATCTTCAAAAATTTGTCATGAACTTTACTTCCACAAATATAGCCACAAATAGTTCTTCAGACACATTAGCCTGGGAACAAATTGATGATTTCCCAATTCTTGACCAAAGAGCTTGATTTGTTTTTCAAAACAAAATTATTTAAAATTATTTTATTTGAAGGAGGTTTCATATCACTTGGCTCAAAAGGAGTCTAAAAAGGTTTGCAAAGAAAATTATTAACTCAAAACCTTTTTCAACCTCATAAGATTGATTGATCAAGAGAAATGTCAGTAGGAGCTCTTGTAATTTTCATCTCTAAAATTACCCTCGCTACATCCAAATCATTTTATATCAAAATTAAATCTCCATGAAAATATGTCATAACAGATACTCTATCACTGTGTTTATGATATAAACATATGTCACTTTCAATAATTTTGAAACTATTTGAAACAATAGTTTAATCAAGATTTTCTTTCCCCTAATTGGCTACTAAATTTAAAATCTATATAAGGAGTAAACAAGTATTCACACTTTACTCTTATTCGGATCTATAAAACTTTACCGGTTTATTCGAATAAAATTTCACCTCTAATTCTCCATTTAATATAAAATGGTTTTAACATCCATCTCATAAATATATAGTCATACATATCAACAACGGCTAATAAATTTTGATGAATGTAAAACATAAGAATAAATATCCAAAAATCAACATACTCGTATTTCTTTTAGCTAAAAAACTACCATTCGCTACTAAAGTAGCTTCACATTTTTCAATAAAACTATCGGGTTTAAGAATCTTTTTTTAGAGTAAATGTACAAAAACTCTTTCAAAGTCTATTTAGCACTTATATTACTTACTCTTCCGTGGTTCAAAATCTATGTCATGATTATGCATTCTATACTCAACAGATCTAGATGTGACAAAAATAAGAGGTTAAGAACCTCCACTATTCCTCAGTTTATAAAAAGATAAATGCTCATAAAAATAATCACAAATAGATTCAAAAGTCACATCAATTTTTATGTTTACTATGAAATGCTTATCCCAAAAAGCATTTGCTACTACAAGCAAGTTGCTAAGAATTAAAAAATCCTATCATAAGGCAAATAACTCAATCTTTGAAAATAATATAACTCGGGTTTTCTGGTTTTTCAACCGTTCAATGAATGAGTAATTTTTGTTTTAGAGCGGGGTACTCTTTACAAAACCAATAATACACAGCGAGTAAAGTTTGTTTTCCAAATACTTCAATCATCTCAATTGGATCTCAAATGAATAAAATAAACAAAAAAACACTATTCAAGTTATAGGGTCAAAAGAATATTTAATACTACAAGTTCCCACAATCTTGCGCCACACTCAATGAAATCTCAAAATGCTCACTCAAAGTTCTTTCTCATTCCCAGCACATGGATATGACAATATATTATATGTATTTGTATACTATATATATAAATACATATACTCATTTCTACACAACACCAGCACAAGGCTCGTGCGGCCCCCTCATTTATTAAAATAATAATAATTATTATTTTTTAACTTTCTTTCTCTCTTATATTCCATCTTATTTGAACACTTTCAAAATTTTCACCTTGAATTAAAGACTTAATGGTTAATGATTACTAACCATTAAGTATCAAACTGTTACACTATTAAAACCACTTCCAAAGCTAACAGTCAGATTATACTAAACCACAGGAAATGGTTTTGCAAAATCCAAACACAATTTGGGTGTTATATTATACGGAGCAATTACTGCGAAGCAAACAAAGGGTGTAATGCAAATATGCATTCAATGTACATTCATCATGTGCATATGTATGTGCATTAAAGGCTATTAGAGATGTGAATGATCACAAAGAACACTTTCACACATGTGAACAACATATTGAGTATGATAGATAACTTACATTTCATTATGTACATAGTAATGGGACCAAAACATCAACCATTAAAACACACTGAATAATTCTGCAATAGCATTTTCAGTTTTAGTAAAATGTATACACAAAAGCTCATCATTGGTAAAACACACTTCTTCTTCTTTTTTTAAATAGTAGACATATTCTCACTTTCGTTCTTATTCATAGAAGATGGTAAAAATATATGTTTAATATAGTTTTCCTGCCAACCATTTCAATCGGCAGATAATTAGATACATGCTCATAAATTGGCAACATACAGAAACTTATAAATAAACCAGAAATTTCAAATAAATAACAATACCTACCAACATTTAATCTCGTATTGGGTCCAGCCCCCTTGGGCACTCAGTCTAGTGATGTAACAAGAGAGACCGTAACACTAATTAATCATGTCATAACATTTCACACATAAAATAATGTAAAGATATTAGAAAGCTCATATAGCCTTGAATAATCAACAAAACACACAAATACATAAAAACTGTTCAAGATCAGGGCGCTATTCCTTTACATGGCCAAATGTATATGACCATTATACAAATGATATATGCATGTAGTTCGTGGTAGAATTCATGATGGTAGACTAAAATGATGATTCGAAAATTTAAAAGAGTTCATGGAAAAATAAAATTATTGGAACTGTAAATATAATGGAAACAATATTACCAGATCAATAGACTCTTGGACAGATTTTGGGTTGAGTCGATCGTAGCAGTATCCATAATTGTTCTTAGGATTGTTGGAAAATATGAAGGATATTACGGCAATGATATTGATTGAGGCGTGCAACAGTTTGCACTGTCCTTAAGAACAATTCTGTCCCTCGGAGTCAGTGACTCGATGCAAAAGGTCTCAGCGCTATGCTCTCCAGGATTCAGCAATCAGATCTTCCAAACGTGCATACGAATTGGAAGATTATGTGAGCGCTCAGAATAGCTCCAAACTCCATAAAGAATTTTGCAAAACTTTGAAGAACAAGAAAAATAGAGAGGAAAATGAGAACATAAAATATTTCTGTGTGCTTGGAAGAGAAGAAGAGTCCTTAATATATAGAACAAAAAACTGATACACTAATGAAAAGTGCAACCTCCCAACATGTATTAATCAAGGAATTAATTGTGCCATCAAACATGTGCGGCCCAACAGCCATTTTATTAAAAACAGATTTAATAGTCTCCAACAACCATATTTTTAAAACAGGAGTTAATAGATTTAATATCCTCCAACGGCCATATTTTTAATACATGATACTAGTCACATCAATGTAAATGACTTTGTTTGCATTTTTGAAATAAAAAGCTCAATGCCCAAATAAGAGGAAACCCAATAATTCCAACAATCATTGCTATGCACACAAGACTAGGAGGAGGGGAGAGGGACAAAGGTCCACAATTATATAAACCTTCACGCATACTCTCTCCATAGGGAGAGTTGAACCCTCCACATCTCCAAGGAGAAGTGAGGGTCATACCACTAGGTCACAAGGGCCTTGGTAAGCATATCATTAATCAACTTGTCGTTTAGGATGTATTATATTATACACGTTGGTGGTTTGGGTGCTAAATAAATGTTATTACTACTACAGTCAAACCCAAATTGCTTAACAATAATCAAGCTTTATAAATTATGACAATCATCCCTTATTAAAATTGATGAGATAAACAAATTTTACAAAAAGATGTATATATAATTAGTCTTAAAAAAAAAATTGACGCTGGGCGTTGCCCCTGAATTTCCATACAAGTCCACTATTACATGTGCGCTCATTCAATCTTGACCACCCCAATTGTATATTTCTGGCTTTGCCACTGATTCTATGTGCATTATATTATACTTTATTATTACCTTCATTTCTTGGAGCTCACTATTATTAGTTTCATTTCATGGGTTTCACTCTTGGACTCCGTTAGATTATATATTCCTAATTTTGTTAACATTAAGGTTTCAAAAGTGGAAGTAAATAGGGGGGACAAACACTGAATCTCACACCGGACACTGAAATTCACACAGTACCCCTTATTTATTTTCACTTTTAGAACCTTAACAAAACCCTATAAATATATATTATTGAGTTCATTCTCTTGAGTTACCGACTAACTTAATTGCATGTATATATATTATATATCTCAAATACACAAAAAGCTTGATCTAATGAAAATATTCTCATGATAATTAATCACCCTTTTCTTCCTTTATTAGATGCTACTAGTAATTACTCCTATTATAGTACTACTTTGAGTAAATCACTCTTAGATAGGTGATTAAACATGTTGTGAATTACCATCTTATTTAGATGAGATGGTCAGGCCCATCCCTCCAAGTGGGTGGTTGTGGGTTCAATTCTCCTTTGGGGGAACAAAGCAAGAGAGTATTTACTTTAACAACAATGCTAGGGGCACTAACAAATTCCACTAACACTCACACCCACACTCTATCTCTCTCCTAGTGGTATTGTGGGATTCGCACCCACAATGCCACTAGGAGAGAGATAAAGTGTGGGTGTAAGTGTTAGTGGAATTTGTTAGTACCCCAAATATTACTCTTTACTTTAAAGTGTGGTATGACCCCCCTTTGTATGTTACTAACACTAATACTAACTCCACTCATGTCACCGTGGTTTGTGAGACAATCGATCAAAAAAAAAAACATGTTGTGAATAGTTAGGAATGGCAATTTTCCCGCCCCGCTGGACCTCCGCTCCGCTCCGCTCCTAATGGAACGGGTTTAGAGGAGTTATAATAGGAGTAAGAGTGAATTTTGTATTGAAAAATAAAAACCATATAGGAGTCGGGGCGTAGTTGGTATCCATGAAAAACTACCAATTAAAACCCGCCCCGCCCCGATTAAATCATTAAGTTACTAAACTACCCTCATACTTATAGTTATTTACAACAAATCATGGTATATATATATACATCACTTTCTCTTCAGTATTAATATTTAATTAAATTGTGATTAACAAATTTAGAATCATTTGCGTAAATGATTTTTAGGAAATCAAGCTAAAATGTTAGTGGGTTTTGAATTATAAAAGAACATTTAATTTTAGAATGGTGATTAACAAACGGAGTAGGAGTATAATAAGAATACCCGATAGTAAACAGAGTAAGAGTGGAGTTGGTATTTTACTTAAACGGGACAGAACGAAGTCGGAGTACGAGGAAAATAAACAGAGTAAGAATTAGCATAAGGAGACTCCATACCAACTCCGAGCCATTGCCGTCCCTGTAAATAGTGAGCCAATAGGTGGTGAGGACAAAATTGTACAAATTGACTTTTCGGCGCGCGTGGGAACATTGCTCCTTTCTTTTCCCTATCAACCTCAGTCCCACTAACATCCCACCATTCAAATGCAAAGCCCGCCACCCTCTTCTCTCTCTCTCTCTCTCAACACATTCAAATTCCTCTTTTTCTCCATTTACTTTTTTTTTTCTTTTTCTTTTTTCTTTTTGCTAGTGAACTCAAAATTGAACAAACTCAAATTCTCTTTTCACACTCTCACTCTAAGTCTCTAACATGAAATTCTTGTCTTCCTCTTCATCCTCAGCTTCCTCCATCACCACCACCACCACCACCACTTTTGATGCCAATATATACAATTCCAAAACTACCCCTGCCGGGTGTCTGGCCGGAGTGTTACGTAAAATCCTCTGCTTCAACACTCTCCCCACATACCGATGTGATCATCAAATTAAAGACTCAGACTTTAACTCAGTTGAGTATGAAAAGTTCAGAAACTTGGAAACAGAGGAGAAGATTGACCCTAGAGAAACTCCTAGCTTAGTGGCGAGGCTAATGGGTTTGGAATCGATGCCACAAATCAATTTTGTTAATACGCAAATGGGTCTCAATTCAATTTCACGAAGCCGTTCTATGAATTCTGTGGAATCAAGGGGAGAATTCGAGTCAAAACAGAGGAGGCATCGACGTGTCAAGAGCTCGTTGTCCTTTCGCGAAGCTCCGACCTTCTTGGAGCTAGATGATGAAAATTTCTTTGTTCTAGACTTTGAGGATTTAGGTGAAACTAAGCTCTCATCGAAGGTGAAGAACACACATGTGGATTTTGGAGAATTGAAGCCAAGAAAAGCAGAGCACTGTAGAAACAAGAACAAAGAGAATCAAGAGCCTAATAGAAAGATCAATCACAGGCATTCTCAAAAGGTTGGGAATGACACTAAAGTTAGAGATTCGAGTGACATTCTTCGCTCTGCGGAGAAATGTTATGGAAGATCACATGTTTCCATGGATGATGTAAAGCATTCAAAATCCATAACCCACAAAGAAATAAAGAAGAAGAAGAAGAAGAAGAAAGTAAATTGCTTTGTAGCTAAGAAAGTTGAAACAGAGTGCGACTCAGAAAATTCAAGCCCTGTTTCTGTTCTTGATTTCGGAGAATTCATAACTGATCCCAAACTTTCCACCTCAGGTTTGTTTCTCAATTTTGTTTACAGCCTATTTTCTTTATCAGAGTCTGAGACCACAATAGTTTAGTATAGTTCAAACGATTATGAAAATTCAATATATATATTTTTGTGTGCTAAATTTGTAGTATTGTAACAGGGGAAGATTCGAGGTTTACAGGGTCAAATTCGAGGAGGAAATTATCAACAGAACTCGAAAATTACGAAGACCCATCTGTGATTAAGGCCAATAATCCAATTAGTGATGATCAAGAAAGGAATAATTTTGAAGGCAAATTTCATGGATTAAAGAAGAAAGATTACCAGAGTCAAGATTATGCAGATATGTGGAGTGAAATTTGCAAAATGGCTGAAGCAGAAGTGACAGTTTCAAATTGCGGATACAGAGATACACGAAAGCATGAAGATTTTGAAGATGTCAGTTCAGATTTGGGGTCTCACATATTCGAAGAATTGTTGAGTGAGTTTGTAGATCAACTTGCTGGGAATTCCCATGAGAAAAGTTCTGATTTGTGAGCCTTAAATGACTTGTGTACATCTCTTCTTTTACTTAGATTAAAAAATAATAATTTAATCATGTACCTTACAATGAGCTCTGCAAAGCTAATTTCTTCCTACCTACAAACACAATGTAAAGCAAAGTTTCATGAAAATCCACAATTAGATGAAGAAGTGAAATATTAGAACCAAAGCATATTTTGTTGTAAGCTAAATTACATGACACATGAAAATAATAATAATAATAATAATAATAAAGAATTGGTTGTGTTGTAAAAGAACACCCATTCTTGTCATCTCCCATGTTATGATTAACCAACTTTAACATAAAACTAAGCAAGTAGTCTGACTGGAAAACCAACATCACGTTGGTTAGATTTATATATATATATATATATATATTTGTATATAAGGAATGATTATGGGTTCAACATGGACTCCAATGCACACAAAAAAGCCTATGCCAATTCGTCGAATCAGTTCACTTGTGAACCATAGAACCGATTCTATACCTTCCCAAACAGCCCCTTAAAGCGCTCTACTTTTCTTCTTGTAGTGCTCACGCCACCACCATCCACTCATCCGTAGAAATTGACTCATCGAAAGATAAAAGAGGGTAGTCTGAGAGGACCACCACAGTGCTTCACAACCTCCCACCATTGTCAACTAAAAAAGAAAGGGTGGACCACACCTTTTGCTGAAGCCGAAAGCAAATTAAACAATCCCAAAAGTTTAAAAGAAGAAACATCAATCGAATCACACTGGAAGATTTATTTAGTTTGTTTTCGGTAAATAAATACACAGATACATATAGAAAAGATAGAAATAGAAAAATTAAAAACTAAAGAAAGAAGAAAATCTGGCAAGAAATAAGATACTGGACTAGTCACTAGAGGGAAATTATGCATTATGTCATCTAACAGCAAAATATATCATATAATGTGCAAAAAGGACCTACCTAACAAGACTCTGGGATTACCTAACCAAAGAGGGCCTTTGAAAAGCTAATTACCGACAAATACAATATTATACATGATAATTACAAGAAGTTTGTCTAGGCAAAAAAATAATACTAGTTTAAAGCTATTCTTGCTGGAAGGCAGAGTCCAGGCGCTTGATTTTCCACAGGGTGACCTTCACAAGCAACTAATTTCACAATGTGGTGACCAGTTAAACGACATGTTTTCTTAGCTTCTGCGAAGCTTTTGCAAAGAACCTGTTCAACCCAATCCTCCACGGCTAGCTTCTCGTCTGATAACCAAGAAGCTGCAAGTATTTGCACCATGGCTTCTGGATCAATCTCGAGCAGTGGCTCTGATCCAACAATTTTTTCGAAGCTCTGGCTAATTTTCCTCGATAATTCTTCAGCACGTGCATCAAAATCAAATGGCTTCAAAATCACTTGTTCATCCAACTGGTCACAAAAATCCTCCAACCAAGAGGCTGAGTCACTGTCACAGTTTCCATAATCAGTCTCTTCTTCTTCTTCCATCTCCTCCACCGGGAGATTCAAATCAAGACAGGATTTCAATCCATTGTTTGCCCGTTTACGTATCTCGAAGATCGCGTCCTGCTCCATGGAGTTGGTAGGGTCAGTCAGCTTCCTTTTGTTTACAGAAAATGGATTTAAAGTTCCCCTTCTCGGCATAATTAACAGATTTGTATTTCTCGTAGCATCCCCAGAGATGCATTCAATTACAATTTTCATCTTCCAGCCTTTGGCTTCTAATATCCTTTCTTCAGAGAATTTAACTTGTTCTCTTGACGAAAACACATTTTTATCACCCTTGATGATAGAAGATGTAGCAACGAAGACCATATTGTTGATGGGTATTTCTCTTCCATGTGAATCAGGAAATTTACCGGTTCTGATAGCCTGAGACAAGCTATTCTGAGCCAAGAAATCTGACTTGTCTATGTTTTCTAGAAGCACAACTGAACGGGGTTTCTTGTTAAACTCCTCGGAAATGTAATCAACAACTGTTTTCCCCCCGAACTTCACATCATGGGTGTTCAAATTTTGACGATCGAAGATGGAATTTGAATGGCTGATCCCATCTTCAGAGCGTAGATCAACAGAGATTAGACACTCCTCGCTGCCAAAGATTATCTCAGTAAGTGCTGCAGCAATTTTCCTTTTTCCCACTTTATCAGGCCCAAGTATGCTGAGCCATATATCTCCTCTTTGATTTGAGCCACGACGCCTTCCATTTCCAGATCTGCAACGGGATATAGTTTGACAAACAGTAGAAACAGCTTCTTCTTGCCCGCTAACCTTAACGGCAAGAACTCTCCACAAGGACTTGAAATCATTTGGATCCAACTTCCCTCCCAACTTAGTACAGGAAGAAGAAGACTGGACTATGCCATTCGATGTGTGCTCACCAAACCCATTTAACTCAGCTGAAACAGAACCCGAGAAGTACTGAATTCGATCTTTTTGACCTTGCAATTTGGGTTTTCTAGGCTCTTCACCAGCAGATGGATAGAGTGTTCCCAACCCCAAGTCTGTAGTTACAGAAGTAGCACATGATGACGATGTGTGATTACAGGATAGGCTCAAACTACCGACAGGGAAAGAAAGTGAGCGGGGGATTCCCATTTCAAGTTGTTGACTCTTTGAGACTTCTACACGTAGATTGGTTTGAAAATTGAAATTCTCAGCTTTAGAATGTATGTTTTGTTCTGGCCGAGAAATCTTTTGCAAGTCCATGGGCAAGAAAGAACTACCAGTTTCACTTCCACTTCCATCCGTACACGACTCTTTAGCACTTTCCTTCCAATTTGAGCGATGAAGACCCTGGCATATGTCATTCCATTTCCTTTGGAGCTCCACAAGCTTTTCATTCAAAACAGTTCCGTCATTTTTGGCCTGCACTGAAATAATGGAGCCTATACTTGCACATTTATAGTCACAATTATCAATAGGATGCTGCACATGCATGTTTTGCATGCATGTCTGTAATGAACAGGCTCAAAGAATTCAGATTTTGAACAAGTTAGATACCTTTACCTCATCCAATCCCTTGCTTGTGTCACAGACAGGCTTCTGTAGCCAAGAAGATAAATTTGCTGAGTACTTATCAGCAACTGATATTGTAGATCCTCCCTTTAGTATAAGGGAAAGTTCACTCTCGTACTTCTCATTGCACAGGTTACAACGTGTTATGGATTGATTTGAGCTGCCTAATTGACATTGGATCTCAGATGGTGAGGAAAAGAACCCACCAAGTGGAACAAATGACCCCATCAAGCTGTAAGTACATAATGAGCATGGAACTGTGAGATCCAATGGAGAGAAGACAATCAGAAACTAAAGTGTACTAATTGATAGATGAATTCGTGCCAATATAGAAACACATTCTTTGGATCGACAACAGCCAATTAAAGTGCAATTGACTATACCATGCAGACTCTTACTAAAAAGAATCCTCACGAGAAAACTAGAACCTGCAAACTAGGCACCAGAAATAGACAAAGCACTACCAAAACCACGTTTCAATACTTATGTTCCAAAGTATGTGTTGAAGCTTGATATACATTGTTGGGCCCATTCTCTAATAGCTTAAGCTTTTGGAGTAGTTGGTACCTTAACATGGTATCAAAGCGTTGTTTGTGGGAGGTCGTGGGTTCGACTCTCCATCCCCGCTTTGTTGTGCATATTTGCACTTTGTTATTTGTCTCCACTATGATGGAGTTTGGTTTGTTTGCTCTCCACGTGCAAGTCGGGGTTGCACGTGAGGGAGGGTGTTGAAACTTGATATACATTGTTGGGCCCATTCTCTAATAGCTTAAGCTTTTGGAGTAGTTGGTAACTTAACAGTATAGAACAATTAAGTTCCACAACTTTGAATATAGTGATCCTGAACATTTACAAATTTCTAGCTTTTGTTTCACAAGGAGTCCATTGTTTGGTGCAGTGGTAAAACTAGCCTTAGCTTCAACTTTGGTGAACTTAGTGTAATGCCTCAAGTGGTCCACTAGCCCAACAACTTGACAGGCCTGCCACATTGGCCCTTAAAATGCTTAAGCCCAAGTTGTTAGTAGTAGCCCCCTTGGTTCTACATATATCAGAGTAATTTTTTATATTTATCCGATGTGAGACAAGATCTCACACTTATAGTGATTTAGAAAAACATCACACTTAATGACAGTGATTTACAAAAACATCAAGTACCATTTGAACGATTACCGACAAAAACTCCAGCAAATAGAGAGAACGCCAAAATCAACAACGTAAGTTCGGAGTAAAGCCTCCCCACCACTAATACCACCCCAAATTCTTGAATCCATATCCCCATATTTGTTGACTTTGAAATCCTAGAATCATAATGGTTTCAATCCTAGAATCATAATGGTTTCAATTCATAATTTCAAACAATTTTCCCCCTAAAAAACAGAGAGAACAATAAGATTTTCTCATAGTATCATACAATTTGGCAACACACCGAAATTATAGTTATGAAACTTGCACTTTGGATCCATTTTATTACTTTCTATTATTTGTGTAATCGAAAAACAATATGCTACTGTAAAAAATCCATTTTATTACTTCTAGCATTTGTGTAACCGAAAAACAATATGCTACTGTAAAAACAATATTCAGCATATGTTATCCTTTATTTAAACTTACTGGCAATTACATTATTAGCAAATTAACATTGCTACTAAGCTATAGTTTCGCCATGGATATGTGGTAATGACTCTTTTTTTTTTGATAGGCAATTCAATAATGAATTTTAAATTCCTCTTTCATTTCTTAAAGCTTTTTATAATTTGCTGACATAAAATGGCAATAACCTTTTGTCCCAAATCCTAGTGCTCCATTCGTTTTCATTTCACAAACTAAAATACTACTGTACTAAAACACAACAAACTTTAACAAGAAAAGATTGGAGTTTTAGAACAGAAAAAAGAAACAGAATCCAATAACTCACCTTGGTTTTGAATATAATCCTCCAATTGAAGCTTTCGAAGAAGTGATAGGTAGCAGACTAAAATCCCAATCTTTGTCTATTGAACGAAACTTAGCTAAAAACTTCGTGTAGGTCTCGTCACACCCAGCTGCCCCAATCAACCACAATTTCTCACCATGAACCTCCAACAAAGCAGTCAATTTTGAAACCACATAGCTCACTGAATCAACTGCCCCATCATCAACAAAAGCCTCCAATCCTCCATAGTTAACAACAATACCAGGCCCTGAACAGCTTTCCAACATGTCACCCAACTCCTTAAACTTGGAACCCATCAATTCTTCACTCCCACCTTTGCTCACAAACTCACAAATCTCTTTCTCAATACAAATTACACTCAACCCATCAATTTCAGCTGGTAATACACCATATATGCTTCTCTGTACAGACTCTGTAAAACTATTAAGGGCATCCTTCGAACAAGCTCCGATTAATAACGGGTTTTTACCCTTTCTCTTTACAAGAATTTCCCCAATTCTCCGACAATTTTCATCTCCAATTTCCAAATTGGGAAATCCCGCAAACGGGAAATTGAAGCTAGGTCGAATCGATTCTGAATCGGTTGGATTACAGAGAAACTTCAGTGGACCCCGTGACCGCGAGAATAGCGAAACTGGTGGAGGGTGAACAATTGCAAGCTTGATGTCATAACTCCGAAAACCCGCTTCTCCGAAAACCCTACTGACGATTGGATCATCGAGAATCGATATGATGAAGTGCTTGAGCTCAACTTTCACGTTTGGGATTGACGATTGGCTTTGTTGTTGCATTTGCTGGTACAAATGGAAGGTCTCGGGTTGTCTTCTCTGGTTCGCTTGCGACCGTTTAATCGCCGCCATCAGAGAGTTCGACACCGGCGGCTCATCTACGGTTTTCGAAGAGGGCAATCGATCGAGAGAGACTCCCACGGAGAGCTCGAGTGCTCGGAACTGTAGCCGTGGCGAGTACGCGGAGCTCCGAGCGCGTGCGCACGCCTCGCGAAGCATCGACGAAGGCGGAGCGAGGAGGGCCGAGACGGCGTGGAGAGAAGTGGTCTGGCCATGACTCCGGCGGCGAGCGACGGCTACGGCGTCGTCTAGTGCACGCGCCGCGCTATCGGTTAAGCATTGCCTGGCCGTATTGACCGGCGTCGGCATCGCCGGCGATGATATAAATAAATAAATATATATATATACACGTGTATAAAAAAAATAGATATAGATATAGATATAGATATAGATATATGTATATGTAAATACTATACACCTTGTCTATCAACCTCCAGGCAAAAATAAAAAATTTGCAGGATGGTAGACTTGATGGGCTTTTAGAATTAAATAAATAATTGAAGGCGTAGTGTAAGGATTGGGTCCCTCACTTTGGACATGGAACAAACACATGGCGAGCATAGATTCTCTTTCATTCAAAAAAGAAAAGGATCCCCCTTCCACCTATGGTATAATGCACACACTTTCACACATACGTTTTTTTTAGAGAGAGAAGCAGACTAGCAATAAAAAGCCTGTCTGAGTTAGTTGATGATACAATGGGCCAGCAAAACGACGGCACTCTGAGTCACTGTCGTTAACTTTATCGCTATAATTGGGAGTTTTAAAAAATAGAATATTAGTGATAAATACCTCAAATTGAATAGTCTAACTCTATAGCCCACTCCGTCTTTTATTTTTCCCAAAACTCCTTTATTGGTACAACTGAACCACCTTAACTCCTTTGACCTAATTAATTGACTAATACATGGACTGAAATACCCCTACACTATCATGTAGAGTTAGAAATTGGAATACATAGAGAGAGAGAGGGGAAGAAATGGGTCTGTGGTCAACATTTGCCACCACCGCAGCCATCACCGATGACGGAGACCACCACCATCTCCGACCAATTGTGTGTGTCCGACGTCAGCGAATCGACTTCTGCTTTCGCATCTCCGGCGGTGACCATCGCCGAACTTTGCCGCCGATGCACCTCCAGCCACCACCATCGCCCAATCGCCACCGACCACTGTCTCACCTATGATCTGTGTTCATCTCGATGTTCAAATGCCTCTGATTTGATTAAAAAAAAAAATTCTAGATTTTCAGTGGAATTGTAAGATGATTTGAAGATTAGTAAAATGAAATAGCAGTTAAGGATCGGCATCGAAGAGATCAGGGGTTTCGAAGTGAATGGCAGATCAATGCTTCAGTGAAAAGCATTGATTTTTCTTTTTCTTTTTCTTTCTAGATTTGGCAGTTTGTTTAATGTTTCAGTAAAAAAAAAATTAGAGTTATTTGCGTTCTGGAATGGAAGTGAAGCCATTGTTTGACTTGGAGATTTGAAGTTACACACCTAGTTGGTTTTTGATGGCCCACTCTTGCTGTACACATGATTTGCATTGAATTAAATGGGATATGATCATACGTGAAGGTCATGATGAATGGTTCCATGCTTCCATTTTTTGACGCCTCTTTATCATTGTGTTTATGTTTTGACAAACTGGGTATGTGAAATTAAATCTAGGTATGTGAAATTTCACATAACTAGTTTTGAGAACTTTATAGTTACGTGAAATTTCACATAATATTTATGAGAAATTTAAAATTTTACAGGCTTTATTTACGCGAATTTCACATAATTAGTTCTTAGAAATTTATAGCTATGTGAAATTTTTATTTAACAAATTTACTTTTAATCAGTTATGTGAAATTTCACATGACTTTTTGTGTTGGCAAGTTATGTGTAATTTCACCTAACTTTTTATTTTCACAAATTTCACGTAGTTAGTTGTGTGAAATACGTGAAATTTCATATGACTTTTTTTTTTTACAAATTTCATATAGATAGTTGTATGAAATTTCATATGACCTTTTTCTTTTCACAAATTTCACGTAATCAGTTATGTGAAATTTCACATGACTTTTTCTGTTAGTAAGTTATGTGCAATTTTACATAACTTTTTATTTTCCCAAATTTCACATAGCTAGTTATGCGAAATTTCATATGACCTTTTCTTTTCACAAATTTCACATAGAAAGTTGTCTGAAACTTCACATAACTTTTTTCTTTTCACAAATTTTACATAGCTAGTTCCGTGAAATTTCACACAACTTTTTTAAGGTTGTGTGAAATTTCAGACAACTTTTTTTTTCCAGAATTTTATAGCGACAATGGTACTTGTTTGATAGATCTCGTCGAATAGATTCTAAAAATATAAATTTTGCAAAAAAATAATTTATAGATTGAAAGTTATGGATTTTTAAAGTTTGAAAAAAAAAAAAAAAACAAAACAACTTTGGTCTGAGTGACTACATATAATAAAAGTTAATTGAAGAATTCAGTTGCAAATGAGAGTATGCAAATGAGAGTGTACTAGAAATTGGGAACGAAGAATACCGAATAGTCGAATCCGTCACTGTGCACGTGATGGACAATTTTGTCCCAAGAAATTTCAATTGACCTTTCTCTTAAATGATTTTGCGCGTGAAGTTGGCACAAAAAAAGTACAATATTTAGGATTTTACACTAATTATCCCTTTAAAAAATTGAGAGAAAAGAAAATAAAAGGGTGAAAGTAACTCATTTTTTCTTTATTGTGAGTTTAACTTGGTGAGAAAGGGAGATAACACTAATTTTCATTTTTTTTTAAATTTCTTTTTTTTTTTTTAAATTGGGAAAAAAAATGAGGAAAAAGAAAGTGGAAATTAATTAATATTTCTTAATATCCATATACCATTCTAGTTTAGTCTTACCTAATTGTAATTCCATCTAAGTCTTAAGGCTTATATAATACATATACGTACATTAAAAAATTAAAACAACACAGCTGCACAGAAACCAGCAATGTCCAGACCTTCTTCCCACTGACAAGTATGAATTTTTTGTGGGTGTTGATTCATAAAACAACACAGCTGCACATATGTATGACATGTGTGTGGCGTGAGTGTATGTGTGAGTGTATGACATGTGTGCATGTGCGCAGTGTATAAATTTGTGGTGGGTGTTTGTTCTTATGCCACATTGCTGCTGTTTGTAGGGTTGGTTTTTTTTTTTTTTTTTTTTTGCAATAGCTTTTTCGCATCATTATTATTATTATTATTATTTTTTTTGCAATAGCTGTTTGTAACATGAATGAGTACTTACATCATCATCATTGAACCAAGTTAATGAAATCTGTGTATGCGTGGTAGTGTATTAATCATCACCATCATTGCTTTTTGTAGGCTATTCTGCATGAATGCAAATTATACATTACTATGTATTAAAATAATTAGGGGCAATTAGTGCTAAATCTAAATTACAGAAAATATAGTGGTTTAAGTATAAGTAGGAAAAGTTTTTAGAATTAGGTCCATTCTTTGCTCTTTGACAAAACTACCCCTAACATTGCTCTACACAAACAGTTTTAAAGTTTCTGTACCTCCGGCGACCTCGCCTGAGCTCCGGCGACCATTACCATGACATCGCCTGAGCTCCGGCGACCTCGCCTGAGCTTGTCTGATCTCCGGCGAGCACCACCCCCACCACACCAAAACCCCAGCGACCACCACCACCACCACCAAATGCACCGGACCTTTGCCGTTCACCACCAAGGCCATACCAGACCTCTCCCAATATCTTCACAACCAAACCACCACAGCAACATAAAAATGATCATAAAGCAAGCTTCTGGAAGATAATTGATCATATCACCGAAAAAAGTTGTGAAAATTTTAAAAAAAAGTTGTGAAATTTATCAACAAAAAGTTGTGAAATTTCACAGAGTTCGTGAAATTTCACGAAACCACCACTGCCACACCATACCTCTGCCGACCACCACCACGACGTCACCTGATCGATCTCTACCCAACCAAACCACACATTAACATGAAATGATCACAAAATAAGTTTTTGAAATTTAATTTCTCATACCAACACAAAAAATTTGTGAAATTTTCAAAATAAAAAAAATATTGTGAAATTTCACAAAAAAAAAAAGAGTGTTTTAACAAACATTCCAAAAAGTTTTACAAATTTGAGCATTTATATCGATATGCAACTTTTTTTTGCATAAAATTTATATTCTTACAACCTACTCAACAAGATCTATCAAACAAGTATTATAGTTAATATCAAAATTTGGAAAATGTTCAATAACTTCACTGGCTTTTTTTTTTTTTTTTTTTTTATAAATTTCTCAAAAAAATGTGTTAAAAAAAAAAAAAAAAAACCACACTCCACACCATCCCAGCGAAGAATCTATGACAGGTCTGTGGTGGATTGGTACGCTGGTGGCCGGATCTACTCATGAAAATGCTTGTGGCACTAGCTTGTGGTCGTCGATCTGCTCGTGGTGTTCGTTGTGGATGTAGATTTGCTAGTGGTTGGAGGAGACAAATACTCACCAGATCTGGTTGTGCGACCGCGCTATCTGGTTTGTGATTGTGGTGGTGAAGTCCGACCAAAATGAGAGAGACAGAGGAGGTCATAGTGGTGGTAGATCCAAACCTGAGATGCTGTAGTTTGCAAAAAGAACAGTGGTCGGAGCTGCGATAGTGCTGGATGGAGGCGCCATGAAAGTGACTGAAGGTGCGATGGAGGTGGCCGGAGGTGCGATGAAGGACGCCGGAGCTGCGATCACCTCTCTCTCTCTCTCTCTCTCTCTCTCTCTCTCTCTCTCTATCTATCTATCTAACTGAAAATGAATGAAAGGGGTGTATTGGTCCAAACTAGAAGTAGTTGAGTTTATCCCCAACAACTTCCACCAAACATATCCTTGTCCCCAAATATTTTTTCCTTGTGTCTTAAAACCAAATATTTCTCCTAATTTGGTATTTAATACCAAAATTTTAAAATAATTAAACTGTCAGTGTGCAATGACAAAAATTTTATTGTGTTGTATAATTTTATAATTATATACTAATATTTAGGGGCGTATACGAGACGAGACGAGCCTGCTCGCGAGCTTTCTCACGAACTCAAATGAGCCGAGATTTGAATGCTATTTGGTGTTAAAGAGAAAAGGAAAAAAATAAAGGTTTTATTAGTTCAAGTTATTGATGGGCAGAATATAACTTTATTTTCTTTTTCTTTTATTTTATTTTTCTTTTCTTTTCTTTTCTTCTCAACTTGCAAACAAGGGAAAAGAAAGTTACTTTATCTTCTCTCCTCAACTTCCAATCAAGATGAAAAAAAACACCATCCTTTATCTTCTCTTCTTTTCTCTCATCACTTATGACTTTCTCTTCTTTTCTTTTCTCTTCTAAACTCCCAATCATAGCGTAAGCTTTACAAACTGAACTTTTTTCTTCAAAGAGTGAGAGAGAGATTGGTTTACTCTTTTTTATATTATTTTTGGGTAAATTGCACGGACCTCCCCTGAGGTTAGGTCAAATTACAAGGACCTTTCTCGTTGTTTGTAAAATTACACTGACCTCCCTTGAGGTGTATACTTGTATAACAGTCAGCCCCTTCTGTTAGTCAACTATAAGTTGACTATTAGTTTTTAGGTTAAATTTCTTATAATGACCACTTTACCTTTATTCATGACAAAAAAAAAACCCTTAATATTTCCTCTGTCTATTGCTCATCTCTCTCTCTCTCTCTCTCTCTCTCTCTCACACACACACACACATACACACACACACACAAAATATCGATTTGTATCAGTGAGAATTTTGTGATGGGAATATAAAAATCCTATCTTTCCCTTTTGAACAAATGGGAAAGTTCTAATAAATTTACAATCTCTCTCTCTCTCTCTCTCTCTCTCTCTCACACACACACACACACACATATGAACCTTATACACACACACACACACACAGTGTGTGTGATATGACTATATACATCTATATATGTATACTCAAATCTGATACACACATTACTATGTATAATATGTACGAATCTAAACCCTAAGAGAATTGTCAGACCAAATCTTATATATATGCATACACACATATGCCCAGTGAAATCAGGTTTTGTGAGAGAGAGAGAGAGAGAAGAGATGAGAGTGAACTTAAACAAAGGCTCTTTGAACAGAGTTGTAAATCATGGATTTGGATTGTCGAGGATGAGAATGGCAAGGGATCTGATCAGAACTGAGCTCGCTTTACCCAAATTGGCTTTAATGAATCCGATTGGAACTGAGCCCGTTTGAATCGGTAATTCTAAAGCACAGACAATGTAGACGAGGACGATGAACAACCCCTTTTTCGGATTTTGTTAGATCCGGTAACCAAACCCTGTTTGAATATCCATGAAGATTATAAAACTCTGTTTAGACAATACACTAAAGATAAACATAAGTACTCAACTTCATAGTATATTAATCATTAAAATTACTTAAGGTAAAAATCTTGAGGCTAACAATATTCAATATATATATCCAATAATAATATATGTACATATATATACACATGGTAATTTAGTAATTCAACTTATAATTGTACACACTCGAAATACATAAACATTATTACGGAGTAATAAATTATAACATGTACATCTATACACATATGGAAAATGATAATTTACAAAAGGTAAAAGGGTAATTTAATTTATAATTGCACACACTTTAAACTTTAACAAAAGGTAAAATGGTAATTTTATATAATAAAATAATATATGTATAAATATATACACACACACAAAACAAGGGTAATTACAAAAGGCAAATGAGTAGTTTGGTAATTCAATTTAACAAAATGGTAGTTTGTTAATTTAATGTGTAAATTGTACACACTTTAAATGCATAAATAATAATGAATTATAATATGTATATATATACACACACATATATAGAAAAATGATAATTTACAAAATTAACTTAAAGCTTGTTTGGTAATCCAAAGATTCATTAAAAGATGTCTTAAGGCTCAAGCAAGTCTTGCCAAACAACCCTTAATTTACAAAAGTTATTTAAGGCTTGTTTGGTAATTCAAAGATTCCTTGAAAGATGTCTTAAGGCTCAAACAAGCCTTAGCCAAACAAGCCTTAAATTTCTATTGGATAGTAACTTGATGTTGATAGATATAATGTGCAATATTGAATAGTAACTAAGCCTTGTTTGGTAATTTAAAGGTTTTTTAAAAGACGCATTAAGGCTCCAGTAAGTCCTGCCAAACAAGTCTTACGTTACTATTCAATAGTAACTTGTGTAGTTGTGTAGATAAATATATATATATATATATATATATGTTGTGAAATTACCAAATAACTAAATTAGAAATTCAAAATGACCAATAAGGCCAAATTAATTTGACATCTTTAAAAAATATTCTATTTAAGCCTCTTTTATATAAATTATATAATAGACTAATAGTATAGATAACAGTATAGACATGCTCAACTTGTTTGATTGACATTTTGATCCATTCAAGTGAACTCACATTTATAAAAATAAGGTACAAAAAAAAAAAAAAAAAAGAGTTGCTATTTCCACTCTAAAATTGAACTAATACTCTCTATGACATTACTGATATATCATACATTGCATTTCATGTAGTGCATTGGTTCATTAATCCATGATTTTTTTTGTTTCAAAAGTTAGAGATAAAATTTTGCATTTCTCCAATATTGCATTACTCATCGTATGGTTCAAGCAAAATTGACTTTTCCTAGCTTGATGAATATATGATAACAAAAATAACTCATCATTTATTTTGAGAACAAGCCCGATACCTTGCAATATGGTACTTATATTTTTTTTTTCAAATTGTCTCTTACAATTTTTCAATGAAAAATGTTCTTTACCTTATGGATTAATGACGTTTTTGACTCGGGTCATGAATTGTAATTGCGTTATGTTGCTTTATTTTCAAGAATTTGTTTTGTAAATTATGGAAAGAGTAATGCTACACACACTCCGAAAAGCACACTAAAATGTACAATCTTGGTTAAAAAGATTGGACCTTGTGCTGAAAAGCCTGCACACAAACCTTGTTTCAAAAGGTTGGACCTTGTGCTGAAAAGCTTGCATACACAAAAGTGGGTGTTTTGTATGTACATGTTTTTCAGCACAAGATTCAACATTTTTAAGTAAGGTTGTATATTTTGATGTGCTTTTCAAAGTGTGTGTAGCATTATTGTTATGGAAACTGGAAAGACTAAAGAGTAATGTTATACACACTCTGAAAAGCACACCAAAATGCACAACCTTGCTTAAAAAGATGGGACCTTGTGCTAAAAAGCCTGCACACAAATCTTGTTTAAAAAAGGTTGGACCTTGTGCTGAAAAGCTTGCATACACAAAAGTGGGTTTTTTGTATGTACATGTTTTTCAACACAAGGTTCAACCTTTTTAAGTAAGGTTGTACATTTTGATGTGCTTTTCAAAATGTGTGTAGCATTGTTGTTATGGAAAAAGTAATATTTGTGGCACTAACAATTTCCACTAACACTTACTAACACACTCTATCTCTCTCCTAGTGGTACTGCGGGATCTGCTTCTACTAACACACTCTATGTCTCTCCTAGTGGTACTGCAGTGTCACAGTTGACCACGCAGTACCATTAGGAGAGAGAAAAAGTGCATTAATAAATATTTATATAAGTTGTTAGTGCCTCTAACATTGCTTTATAAAAAATATAGAGAAGGAAAATAAAGGGGAAAGAGGACAAAAGGGACCCCCCTCAATCTCTCTTATTCTTTCTCCCTCCTATAATGTAATTCGGATGATGAAGAACCCCTATGTCCCGAACTCATCGCAATTATTACGAGTTATCATGTTGCAATGCTGTTACCCTCTCAAGGACCAAATGGGTTATTGTCCCCACAACGAAAAGCTCATTGCTAGTGACACCACCTCTTTGGACTCTCTCACAATCAACTTGCAAGCTCTACCATTGCTGAAAAATAATGCCCTTTACCTTACGCCGCGTTAAACACACACACACATAAATATACAGTTCTTATCTAATGAGGACTCTCTCATTTTATAAAATGCACACCCCTTACTTTTCTCTCTATTCATGTCTCTCTTACATATTTTACTTCTCATAGATTTCAATTTTTTGTTGAGTTGAAAGAATTTTTTGCTAAGTTGGGAAAAGAATCCCCTGGAAATAAGGGGCTAGATGAATTCATACAAACCCTTTTTGAGAGAAAAGTGAGAGGTGTGCATTTTATAAAATGAGGGAGTCCTCATTAGATAAAAACTGCATAAATATATATATATATATATATATATAATATATCTCTAGAAACTTTGGAAAATTCTACGGTACAGGCGATAGCACATCCAGTGTTTTGGTCTCAATTTAGAATCATTAGGTGGCATGTTGTTGTAGTAGTAGTGCTGATTAGAGGTAACTTTTTTAAGATGCCCTTTTATCAACAATTTGACATTTGATATTAACTTTTCAGGTACCATGTATTAGTAAAAATATTTATATTGGAGCACAATGTCTCAAATTATTGTAACTTCAACGTTAATAACGTACGGGGATGAGGAAAATCTCTCCAAGACTCCACCTGTCTAACACTAGGTAAGCGTAAGTCATGAAGCAAATGAGCGGTAGGATTTAAATCAGCACTAAGTTTTGGATATGGTTATTCCAGTTACTTGAAATCCGTCTTTCTAACCCATTTATAATGACCTCTCGGGATTTCGAACCCATGACCTCCTTTAAAAAGGGGAACGAGGACAATCACTTCGCCTGTCTAACACACGCACCGGGTAAGGAAGAGAAGTAAGTGTGATGTAGTATTCGAACCTACGCCAATTCTGTGTACAGTTCGTTAGGTTCATCCTTCCAACCCACTTATATAACGACCATTCAAATTTCAAACTCATAACACCCCCCCTCCCCCGCCCCTTAAAAAGGGAACGAAGACAAATCCTCCCATCTATCTAACACACACAAAGAGTAAGTCTGCGAAACAAGTGGACGGTAGGATTTGAACCCACGCCAAGCTCTGAATACCGTTTGTCCGGCCAGCTGCTTAGAGATTCCGCATTCCATCCCACTTATCGCGATCTCTCAGGGTTTCGAACCCGTGACCTCCCTTAAAAAGACCAAGTGCTCTAGCCAACTTGGAAAAATTTTGGATCCTGAGGTGCTACCAACTCGGCAGCACCAATGAATACTCGACAACACACATTCTTTTTTTATTTTTCAAGTTACAATTATAAAATACAAAAGAGGGTATACTGTCACCGTATCAAACACTGTAGACACCCAATTTTGACCATACTGATAGGATTTAGGGTGGACAACGTCTTGTAGGATTCGATGATGAAAAGTACACCGTGGAAGGTACTGGATTCCACATAATCGAAAGATCGAATTTCAGAAAGTGACTTCAAGCTCAAAAAAGCCCTTTTCCATGCTTAAATCCCGATTTTGTCAAAATCGTCTCTCAGAATTCATATTCATCAGGGTTATATGAACATAAAGTGTTCTAAAAGCAGTATTCTAGGTATCCAAAGATTCAATTTCAAAGAAAAGTCCAAAATCGACGCACATTTAAAAGTAATTTTGGAAAAGAAGTCGTTTGATTTCAAAAAGACGACGAAAGTTCCGGAGGACTTCCGGACTTCAATAGAGCTTCAATTTTTATTTCAAAAACTCCTGGATTATTTTTATACTGAAATTCAACTCGACAATTTTTCAACGGTACGTAAACGGACGATTTCGAACACCAAAAAGTATTTTTACGAAAATCTGAAAAAAGCAGTGAACCTAATATTTTAAACAGGGCTTGTAGGCAACCAGAGGGTGGAGAAAAGCAGGTGGCGGGTCCCACAAAGGCGGTGGCGAGTCCCACCTAAGCCGCCACTCACAAGTTGCCCCCTCTATTGAGCTTTTTGAGTTCCAGACCCTTCTAGAAGCCTCCCACTACGAGGAAATTGCTTGAAAACTGCGTTTAGGCACCGAAATGGCCATTTTAACCATTTTCTGCTCTCTGAAAATCCTGTTTTAACCCTGAAACTTAAGAGTTAAGTTTTTAGATATAACACCCGTATTTGTGTTATTGCTTTTGCATTTCATTGTCATGCATGATAATGTGATGTGGCGTGTCTTTTGGCACATAGTTGAGTGAGTTTTGACTCACGAGTCGTTTTGGGTGTCTGTGTTAGAGGACCCTCTGAGAATTTGCTAGTGAGTGTTTTGTAGTTGTGAAGTCTCTCCGAGTATGAGACTGTCACTGAGGAACATTTTAAATGTTTATCTGGAAATAAATGTTTACCTGTGTATTTCAATATCTGTATTATTTTCTGGCTTAGAATATATTTCTGTTGTTAGATTTAGTATCCTGGTGAGGACGAATGAACACGCTATTAATTTGGCAGGCTAATTAGCAACTTCGGAAACGTCATGTAGAAATTCGCGTTTTAGCGACCAAACGAAACTTAGTCGAAAATTTTTATAATTTTGAGATTTCACTTATAAAGCTATGAATAAGCTGTATAGAAGGTTTCAGAGACTGATTAGGAGTTTTGAAAACTCGTGCGGAGGTAAACGTAATTCCCGAGAGTTTTGCCTATATATAGATAGAGATGGTTGAGATATTCTCACAAGTTCTTAACCTAAATTCCAAAAAGGGGGCCATAGGGAGATTTTGGAGCTTAGAGCTTTGCAACGCCAAACGACGACCTTCCGTCAGTCTGTTTTCTCCCATATTTTATATTCGAGCTCCTCGAGGTAAGAGCTTCGTTTTGATATATGTTAGGGCTTGTTTGACCAAGTTTTCTGAAAATTTGTTTTCTAGAATTTTTCATAAAAGTTGATAAATGGAATTTTGATCCATAGGAATTGTACTAGACGGACTTCTGCACGTTCTTTGTGCACGGATTTTCTTCAGATTGAATTATAGGAGCGTTATTCGGAGGTGAGTGATTCAACTATGTTTTTGGAATGGTTTCTTGACATGTATTCATGTTATGTTTGAATAGCATGTATTAATACTTAGAGATATATTGTGTAGTTCATGTTGGGCATTTATATTGATAAGTAGGCCCAATAGCACGATGAAATGTTTTGATTACCGCGAGCATGGTGATGTGTATTTGAGCATGTTAAGTTGCTTATTTGGGTCAGAAGGAGCACGTGGTCACCGTGTCATTTTGTGGAGCCGATATAGGCATTAAGGTCGCACGATTGAAGAGAAGAATCGTGGGTTTTACCCTTTCGCGTGGACTTATTGGCGAGGAGTCGCGGATTGGGAGTATGGACGGGCACGTGAGTCTCCCGCGACTAGTATGAAATGTAGAGATGTGAATGCGGACATGTTTATCATTCATGTGCATATATTGTTTTATTCACTAAGCGTTAGCTTAAACAAATCGAATATATGTGGTTATTCAAATAACCATTTCAGGTGTTAATGCTGGCGAGGAATCGGAGAAGTGAGCACGTGGGTTCAGAGTTCGATTAGAAGACAACCCGAATGTTGATCTTGTAGTTTTGGAACAATAGGAATGTTGTAATAAAGATTTTGAATGGTTTTATCTTATGTTTAACTTAGTATGTTAGAGTGGACCTAAAGCATGGTAATAGTTAGTAACTCGTTGTAATTATACTTTGGCAATGTTTTAATACAGCTAGGATTACTTTGATGTGAGATTGGAGTGTGTGGTTAACACTTGGTTGTTTAAAAAGCTTTTTGAAACTTATTTTCTGCAGAATTGGGCTGCTCAGGGGAGCAGTCAACTGGTCCAGTGTTTAGTTGACTGGACCCTTGTGCCTGCTAGCTACTGCTTTTTAATATGGCAAAAGCAGTCGAATGGGCCCTGCCTCAGTCGACTAGACCTCTGTAGGTTTTGTGTTCATTTTGGTTCTGCTTGCTTCAGTCGATCGAAGGGGGAATTCAGTCGACTGAAAGTTGGAGTCCCAGTCGACTGGATGGTCTGTTAAACCTTTTTGAAAACTCTCTGCTTTTTTCAGTCGACTGAGGTCCAGACCCAGTCGACTGGACCTCTAGTTTTAAAATGTGTTTTGTTTTCCGCTGCGTGTGTTCTTCAAACCAAATTTTGGGAACGTTAATGAATTAGGTTAGCCTCGGTGGCGTGCCACAGGCTCCGGTTCCGCTATTGTGGGACCGGGCTGTGACATTAGAACTCTATATATAGATCTCATGCATCTCATATGAGATCATCTTGAGTGATCTTGGAATATACTAGAGTACTAGTTCATATACTTGCAAGATATAAGAATATACTTATAATTCAAGAGAAATTTCTAGAGAGATGAAGTGAATTAAGATTAAAATTTTCTTAAACTAATCTCAAGATAATTAGATTAGATGAATTAGACATCAATTGCTTCCCTCAACATCCATGGATGAGTGCTTGAAGAACACTTAAAGAAAAAAAAAGATCCTTCAAATCAACTTTGATTGCATAATTGAGAATCCTCCAAGAGGTAAACATTCAATTCATCTCTAATTCCTACTTTTGTATATAGACCTATAAGACTTGGGTTTAGTTTAGTTTTATTTTCTTTGTTAGAACACTCATCTTCTTCCTCTCTTGTTCTTCACACACTCACATAGCTAGATCCAAATCTCTTTTGATTTTATTGGTAACTCTTAATTAGAGATTGATTTTCACTTTGATTTTATTTCTATTTTAGTTTAGATCCATGCATATATATATGATTATATATGTATCTATTTTGAATTCTATGATGGTTTGGAAGTATGATCTATGAGAAGGATGATTCCTATGTTCATACATATCTCTTGATTATTCTTATTACCTAAAATTCCTATTGAATTTCATTTCCAATAGGATATTTGTAAGTCCCTTTGATCCATGATCCAAAGTTCTTCATAGAACTTGAGGGCTAAATTGATTGGGAATCATGATAATTAAGTTGATCTATGTAACACCCGTACCCGGAGAACGGGTTAATTATTGTGTTAATATGCATTAATTAGTATAATTAGTGTATAAACGGATTAAGGGGAGGCTTGGACTCGCCCATGTAAAAAAAAAGTGTTCAGAGAGGGACACTAGTTGGAAAAGTCTCCAGTGAGGTGGGACAGGTATTGAAATGAAACCCAGCGAAGGGTAAAATGGTAATTTGCATTTTAAATGATTAAATGCATTTTATGTGTTTATATGAATATTTGCTTATATGCTTTCATATTACATGTGAATTTATGTGTAGTATTTGATGTTATAAGGGTATAAATGAAAAAGATGTAAAATTAGTAGGTGTGATAGCAATTTCACAAAATATGTGGGACCCACGTTGGGAGCCATATGGAACGTAGACAAACACTTATGAGTAATTGGGTAGCTAATGGAATGTTTGGGGGAGTTCATAATAAGAACTTAAGAAATTTTGGGGGTGTAAATGAAAAAGAGGAAAATTGAGGTTGGGACACCTCACATACATGCATATGAGGTGTCAAGATTGAGAGAGTCTCTCAATTTACAGCAGAATCAAAGAAAAAGAAAGAGAGAACTCGGGAGAGAAGACGGAAACGAGACGCCGACGCCGTAATCTCGCCGTTCCGTCGCCACCGTTCGTCGGATTCGTGAACCGAAGCCGTTTTCGGACTCGTGGAGGTGAGACGAACATTTCTATACCCTTAATTTATGTTTAATTCGTTGGATTTTGGTAGTTCATACTTAACGGTGAGACGTCGTCTATCGAATTCTTGTAGGATTCATTGTGGTGTAGGAATTGAGCTAGAATTGGTGAAATTCAGCACACCTCTAGCTTGAATTTGGGTAAAATCTGTGAATAAGGTGAGTTTTCTAGCCTAAAAATGATTGTGTTTAATGTGTTCAAGGCTTCAAGTGGTGTTGGAGATATTAATCCTTGTTTAGAAGCTATTATATGGTTGGATTGATAATTTCATATCAATTTTATGAGAATTATGTGTTGATACATGTATATGTGCTTATATGTCTATGTGGTAGTCAATGAGCACCGGGGAAATGGTTCATTGTTGGGAGTAATAAGGGTGGTGAAGAGGAAGAATCCGATAAATACGGAAGTCCAAGGAATAGAAGTGGCCACGGGACC
This sequence comes from Hydrangea macrophylla, assembly GCA_033977485.1. NCBI lineage: Eukaryota > Viridiplantae > Streptophyta > Magnoliopsida > Cornales > Hydrangeaceae > Hydrangea > Hydrangea macrophylla. The sequence continues at coordinate 92,616,596 of CM066982.1, read as the reverse complement.
AAGGGAGGTCTTCGGGTCTGAATGAACCATATAACCGGTGACTCGGAGACTACAGTTATGCTTTTATGTGTTAATTATAGCATTGCACGTGTTAAACATTCAGTCATGTTAGAATGCTCACTAAGCAAATTGCTTAAGAAAACCGTTTTCCTATTTCTGTTGTGGTACATAACAACCACCGCAGGTACGGAGCAATACCCGGAGAGAAAGTGACGTGCTCGGGGAAAAGGGGAGAAGGGTTTTGGAACTTGTAGATATGTTTTAAACTTATGTTACAGTGTAACTAGTGGCTTGGGGTCCTCGACTTGAGGCTTGAAGTCTTGACTTGTGGATGGGAGAGATGGGAGAGATGGGGGAGATTTGAGCCTCATACTTGTGAATTTCTTTTGAACTTGTAAAATGATGTAAATTTATGGTTTCTTTTATGTTAATGTTCATACTTGGGTTGTTGGAAATGAATTTGGATCATAACTATGTATTTGGAAGTGAAAAGTAGAACCTATGTATAATCTCTTTTGTTTTGCTCAAATGGTGCAAGTTAGTAATTAAGACCATCTTGGCATGCTCGGATGGGTCGCAAGCGTCGTGGACAAGTTTGGTTGTGTAAATGGTGTTGGTTATAGTTTGAGTTGATTCCCAATAAATCCCAAGTACTTTGGATGAGAATTGAGTTTCAAAGTTGAAAAGTTTGTTTTGGATCAAAGGAAATGAGTTTATGATTGATTTGATCAAATTGTGAATGTGTTTGTGTAATCCAAGCTTGATTTAAGTTTAAAAGTGTTTAAAAATGTGTTAGATATGTTTTCTCAAAGTTTCATAAGGTTCCCATGTGAATTGGTTGTGTTTTGGAAGTTAGAACTTGTTTTGACAGAAAAAAAAAAAAAAAAATTTAGCAGCAGAATTGTGAAGGGATCGATCTGCGATTTATGAAGGGATCGATCCGCCCTTTTAAGGGAACATTCTGCGAGAGATTCATATAAATGGATCGATCCGCGATTTATGAAGGGATCGATCCGCCTTGTATTTTTCACGGCATGTCCGCTTTTACGGAAACGTGCATAACTTTTTCTAGAAAACTCGAATTCGCGCGCCGTTTGTTGAGTTGGAACCGGGACTCGAAAATCTAACTTTTGGTATAAAAAATTTACATACTTTATTAATGACCATTTTGCCCTTGGGGGCTATTTTGTCACAATAGAGTTCTTTAAAGTGGTTTATTCACATTTTCTTTCTAATTAGTGTGTGTTTTGGGTGTGGTTACTCTTGTTACACGTGTCCTAATCCATCGGGGGTGGATTGGGGTGTGACAATCTATGAGTTTGATCTCTCTAATAAGCTTCAACCATCACCTAAGATGTTTTTTCCACACTTTAAAATGAACTAGTCAAAATTCAGCAAAACAGATTGATTTTGTCCATAAGCTTTGGTCCACCAAAACCCATAGTTTGATGGATTTCAAATTTTTTGGGTAAACTTTAATGAATTAGCTTTCATTCGATCCGTTTTGAGAACCTTTAGGATCCATATGCTCTTTTTAGAAATTGTTGAGAAATCGATTGACAGATTTGAACATAATCTCTTTGTGCTTGAATTTCATAAAATCTATGATAGTCATCGATGATCCGCTTTTTGAGATGATTCCTAACTCATGTATCTATATGCCGATGTAAAATCGTGAGCATACGATTGAGTTAAGATCATTTTCTAAGCATTTGAAGTTGATACAACTATTCTGGAATTTTCTAAGTTTAAATACAATCATAATTATGTATACAAAATGGTCATACTTTGATCACTCAACAACAATTGATAAATAAAACTTGGTTTAGAAATCATCTAAGATAAATGGATGAAAGATCAAAAGCTTAGATTAACTTAATTAACATGATTCATGAACTTCTATTATGTTTTGTATTCCTTTATAAAGTGATACCAAACTTCCAAAATAACATAGTCTGTTTAAAACAACTTTTCAGAAACCTTAAGGCCATGACATGTCCATGGGATTGTCTTTATCACAAACTACAGTGAAATAGATTTCTTTTGACACCAAGTAGAGCTTCATATGATTTTTGTAGAATTAATTATGATTTTTACAAGAACAGTGGATAGTCCTGGTCCACTGTTCCGAAAACTCTTATTTCTCGAACTTCAAAAATGGTATAGCGGTTCTACTTTTTGGAGAAGTTCCCTAAGACATGTATCTAACTTTCTGTAAAAGGGTTTTAATCCAGCTCATATTTAAGACCACTTTTGATATGATTTATTAGAGGTTGCTGAATCTAGAAATTTGAATAGTGATGGCATATTTTCCTTGTTTTTCATGCATTCATTTGTTTGCTTGTATTTTTGCAATGCTTGGGTATTTCTTGGTGTCTTAGTGCAGAGAATTGAATATTGTGGATCCGGACTTCGATTTGTGAGTTTGCCTCGTCTACATGTGGCTTAGTGCCCATGTATCGTGTACTATCTCTATCCTTTCTCTTAAAATTTTTCTAGGTTTACAACTTTATTTTCAACGACACATTTCCTTGAGGATAGTCTTCGTTTATGTGATTATATGTTAGAGACATCTTATCTAGGATTGTTGCATGATTGCATTATACGTTTCCTTTCTTTTGCTTTTTGCGACTCCGCTTGAGTTAACCCAATGTAAGTCTTCTTGTTCCCTTTTGTATATCATGACATGTTTCCTTTACTTGCATCGGTCTTGAGTGGGACTAACCACTGTAAGTATACATCTCCCTTGTATTGCATGTACATCCAACTTCTACTTGATTTATCTCTTGTCACGCCCCAGCGTAGCAAAATAAGGGAAAATTTTCATTTCCATTTTGGAGCCGTAGGTCATGACAGGTGAGGGATTGTGTCACGCCCCGGAGTAGCATAAATAGAGAAAAATAAATTTCCTTTATGGGTCCATAGGGAATGACAAGTGGAAGTCACTGATAATCCACACCACACAGTACTAGTCCAAACAGGAACAGTAAAACAACTGAAATATAAACACGGTTCTATCTATTACAAACATCAGAGTACGGTCCACAGGATCACAACAGGTCTGGAGACAACATATGCCCAAGTACCCGTTAACTACAAAGTACAACAGTAAAAGGAAAAGTAGTAATATAACTACTATCTATCTTCAGGTCTTCAGCTAGCGTACGGATAGGCGTCAGCATAACTGGCATCAGTGGGGCCATTCTCTACGTAACTCCCTTCAGGGTAATCGTTATCGCCATGAGTTCCGTCATCTGCATTGTAAAGGACAGGATAGTCTGGACGGGGAATGTCCAGGCAATAAAGGCCATCAGCTTGTTGAAAGCTGAGTGAGCACTAACTAACACAGTCTCATAGAAATGACATACTTACCATTATGAACGATATATGACAGTGATACTAAATATATATATTCCTCACTCGTTTATTCAGACATATCATTAATCGATTATTATCAACTCCCATTCTAAGACTGATTTCACAATACCCAACTGACTATCTCGAACTGATTATATCAGCACAACATACCAGTGCTCTTGTTCACCGCTATACCGCTTTTAAGAACTCTTGCGAGCACCCATACATTGTTCTCATATAACGACTGGTCTATGGATATACCCATACTCTTGTTCACCGCTTTTAAGAACTCTTACTGTTCACCGCTTTTAAGAACGCTTGCGAGTACGATACATACACAGCTCTGGTAAATATAAATCATGGGTGTGCCACAATTACTCTTGTTCACCGCTTTTAAGAACTCTTACTGTTCACCGCTTTTAAGAACGCTTGCGAGTACTGTGCACCCATAATTCTCACGATCCTGATCAAATCCTTGACATACACTTATCGGATTTAACCTGAGCGAATCATCAGCTCGACACACACAACTTTAACATACAATCCTCTTACTGACTCATTTCTCACTTATCCAATACTACCCAATATTATCATTTCAAACTTACTCGTTATCGCGTCGTACTATTATTAGCGTTTCGAACCCGACTACGTTACTCACCATGTTATCTCAATCTCGTTATCGTATCCCATTACCTCCGTAATCCATAGTATCGCATAATAGGAATATGGAACAGCAATTAAACAACTACGCATTATGAATTATAAACTGAAAGGAATACATTCATGTTCTGCTAGGTTCGATCGATTGAGGTCATCTCGATCGCTCGAAGAAAGTACTGTTCGATCGATTGAAGTCATCTCGATCGATCGAAGTGAAGGTAGTCTCGATCGATTGAAGTATTCTCGATCGATTGAACTCAGGGAGGTTCGATTGATTGAACTCAGTTCGATCGGTTGGGGCTCTGATGTTCGATCGATTGAACTCAGTTCGATCGGTCGAACTTCGTCTTCCACAGATTCTGCCAGTGAACGTGCAGAATGTGCTAGGGGGTGTTTGGGTTATAATTAATACGTCCAGAATATGTAAAACATCATGACTAAGATACCGAGTGAGTTTGGAACTCACCACAAGTCGTTAAGGGCGCGTTTGGGTAAGCTTTATCTCCGAAGCTTTAATGGCGGCCTCTCTCTCTTGCTTGTCTCTGTCTCTCTCTTTCTCCGTCTCCTTCTCTCTCTTGTTTTCCTTCTTCTTCTTCTTCTGTTCTTCTTCTTCTCCTCTGCTGAGTGTATATATATATATAGATATGTGTGTGTATATATATATAGATATATGGAGGTATGTGTATATATATGTATACCAACACACAAGCACACACTCTCAACTCTCTCTTCTCACAAGAGTTCAGCAAACCCACCACACACACGAATGCAGTGTATATATAGGAGAGGATGGGGTGCAGGTGGCAGCATTTGCGCAGAAACTGGAATTCTGATAATTACATTCTCGATCGATCGAAGGATGCTCGATCGATCGAACTCAGATCGGTCAGTTAGATCGATTGAAAAAAAAGGTTTGATCGATTGAAGTGGGGACCACGTATTAAATTTATGTCGGTAGGGTTTCGATCGCTCGAAAAGGGTTCGATCGCTTGAACTGAAGGGACTCGATCGCTCGAACTAGCTTCGATCGATCGAAGATGAAATTTCTTGAATGGTCAAATGAAGTATATAGAATCTCTCTGCATTAAATATTTATTAAAATACGGGGTATTACATCATCCACCACCCAACAAAAGATTTCGTCCTCGAAATCAGAAACATACAAGGTTAAAACAAAAACGGAAACTTCTCACGCATCTCTGACTCTAATTCCCATGAAGCTTCTCCTTCATCATGATGCTTCCACTGAATCTTGACTAATGGAATCTCTTTATTCCTGAGCTTCTTGACTCCACGATCTAAAATGCGAACTGGTCCTTCGTTGAACGTAACATTGTCGTTGACTTCAATATCCTCAAAGTTGATCTCGTGCGCTGGGTTATGAACATATTTCCTCAGCATACTGATGTGGAAAACGTTGTGCACTCCTGACATCTTCGGGGGCAATGCTAGGCGATAAGCAACTTTTCCCACACGCTCTAGAATCTCGAACGGTCCGATGAATCATGGCGATAATTTGCCTCTCTTCTGACCAAATCTGACAATGCCTCGAACAGGCAAAACTTTGAGTAGCACATGATCTCCAACGGTAAACTCTAAATCTTTGCGTCGCTTGTCAGCATAACTCTTGTGTCTAGTCTGGGCTGCCTTCATCTTCTCACGTACAATCTGAATCTTCTCACTAGTCTCTCGTATCATCTCTGGCCCAAGAAGTTGAGTATCTCCGACTTCAGTCCAACATAACGGTGATCGGCAAGGTCTTCCGTACAAAGCTTCGAACGGCGCCATTCCTATGCTCGAATGATAACTGTTGTTGTAAGCAAACTCGATTAAAGGTAAGTGTGTCTCCCAAGAATTCTCAAAATCAATGACGCAAGCACGTAACATGTCTTCCATTACTTGATTCACTCTCTCCGTCTGTCCATCGGTCTGTGGATGAAAAGCTGAACTCAAGTTCAAAGTTGTTCCCATCGCTGTCTGGAGACTCTTCCAAAATTCTGCAGTAAAGCGCGAATCTCGATCTGATACAATAGAAATAGGTACTCCGTGTAACCGTACTATGTGTTGCAGATACATTCGGCTCAATCGTTCCACTGGATACGTCATACTGTAGGCGATAAAATGTGCTGTCTTCGTAAGTCGATCCACAATTACCCAAATAGCGTCATGATTCTGCTGCGATTTTGGTAATCCTACCACAAAATCCATGGTGATGTGTTCCCATTTCCATTGAGGAGTTGGTAACGGCTGTAGAAATCCAGGTGGTTTCTGATGTTCTGCCTTTACTTGTTTACAAGTAAGACACTGAGACACATACTCAGCCACTTCTCGCTTCATTCCTTCCCACCAAAAATTTCTCTTCAAATCCTTGTACATCTTTGTACCTCCTGGATGAATCGTCATCCGTGATTTATGAGCTTCATTCAATATATCCTTCCGGAGATTTTCTTTGTCAGGTACACAGAGTCTACCTTTACATCGTAAAGCTCCATCTGTACTAACACTCCAGATCTCAGGTTCTTTTGCTGTCATCTTGGTGAATCATAACTTCAAATCCTCTGCTGTCTGTTGAGCTTCTATGATACGGCTGATCAAAGTTGGTTGTACCATCAGACATCCAAAATGTTGTCTTCCCATTGGTTCCATTGGCTGAAACTTGAATTCGGCTAAAACTTCCAATGCTTTCCATTCTCGAATTAGCAATGCAGCGATCACTAGTCGAGGTTTACGGCTCAAAGCATCTGCTACGATATTTGCTTTACCCGGATGGTATTGCAATGAAAAGTCATAGTCCTTGAGTAACTCCATCCATCTTCGTTGTCGCATGTTCAACTCCTTTTGAGAGAACAAATACTTGAGGCTCTTATGATCGGAAAACAGATCAAACTTTTCTCCATAGAGATAGTGTCTCCAAATCTTCAAGGCAAACACTATTGCTGCCAATTCCAGGTCATGCGTCGGATAATTCTTCTCGTGTACCTTCAATTGTCTTGATCCATATGCGATAACATTTCCGTCTTGCATAAGTACACAACCCAATCCCTGGTGCGATGCGTCACTGTAGATCACATATCTTTCTCCACTCTTAGGTATCGCAAGTACCGGTGCAGAAGTCAATTTCTCTTTTAACTCCTGAAATGCACCCTCATGCTTGTCCGTCCATTCATACTTTGTCTCCTTCTTTGTTAAATTTGTCAAAGGTCCTGCTACCTTGGAAAATCCTTCTACGAATCTTCTGTAATATCCTGCTAACCCAAGAAAACTTCTGACCTCTGTTGCATTGGTCGGTCTATTCCAGCTTAAGACTGCATCAATCTTAGATGAGTCTACAGAAATACCGTCCTGAGTTATAACATGTCCCAAGAATTTGACTTCCCGTAGCCAAAACTCGCACTTGCTGAATTTTGCATACAACTTGCTATCTCGAAGTGTCTGTAAGGCAATCTGTAAATGCTTCTTGTGATCTTCTTCCGTCTTTGAGTAGATCAGTATATCATCGATGAACACTATAATGAATTGATCCAGATATGGTTTGAATACTCTATTCATTAAGTCCATAAATACTGCTGGCGCATTCGTCAATCCAAAAGGCATAACTAGAAACTCGTAATGCTCGTATCTTGTCCTGAATGCAGTCTTCGATACATCCTCTGGTCGAACTAACAATTGGTGGTATCCTGAACGTAAATCGATCTTGGAAAAGATCCTAGATCCTTGTAACTGGTCGAATAGGTCGTCTATCCGAGGAAGTGGATATCTATTCTTGATCGTAACCTTGTTCAACTCCCTGTAGTCTATACAGAGTCGAAATGTTCCATCCTTCTTCTTTACAAACAGAACTGGTGCTCCCCAAGGTGACGTACTCGGGCGAACGAAACCTAAGTCTTCAAGCTCTTGAACTTGCTTCTTTAGTTCCAACATCTCAGTTGGTGCCATCCTATATGGAGTCTTGGAAATCGGCAATGTACCAGGTACTAATTCCACATAGAAGTCTATTTCTCTTTTCGGTGGGAGTCTTTTAATATCCTGAAATACATCTTGAAAGTCTTGCACACTAGGAATCTGATCCATCGTGAGCTCTGTACTTGTACTCCCAATCGTAGCCAAACTACTCGTAAGAAACATGTCGCTCGTCGGCTGACACTGAAATCTAATCGTCGGCCTTCCTTGTCTCGGAAATACAATCGTCTTAGTAGGGCAATCCAAATTAGCACTATACTTAGTCAACCAATCCACTCCTAGGATAATGTCGAACTCGGACATTGACAGAACTACCAAGTCTGCTGGAAGATTCCTATCTCCCAAAGTCAATGGGCAATCTTTACACACTTTACTCAACTTAACTGTCACTCCCAAAGGTGACACAACATTCAGTGTTGACTCAAGTGTCAGGGGTTCTAAACCCAATTGACGCACAATCTTAACAGCAATAAATGAACGTGCGGCTCCAGTATCAAATAAAACTTTAACTGGACTATGAAAGAGTACAAGCGTACCTTCCAAATGTTGCTGCTCATCAGCGTTAAAGCCTGCTTCTCCTGGAATGATAGCATTTATCCTTGTCTGATCTGGAGGTCCTTGTATCCCTTGAATTGATGCTCCATAATATCCTCCTTGTGGTGCACGATAATCCTTGCTCAAGTGCCCTGGCTTGTTGCAATTCCGACAGACAATATCCATTCTGCGATTAACTCTAGGGGCTGTACAGAATCTGGCAACGTGCCCTGGCTTTCCGCAATTAAAACATCCTCCGCTATTGCTTGGCGGTGCTGTCAATAGTGCCTGCGGCTGTGATCCTTGCTGGCGATATTGTTGGGGTCGAGTATAGCCCTGTTGTGGCTTTCTGGTTCCTTCCCAGGTTCTCTTATTCCCTTGGAAATTACTCTGAGGTCTCCAACCTTGAGTATTCCTTGGTGGTAAGTTATGGAAATTCCTCTGTTGAAAACTTCTAGATGACTGAGGTCGATTCATCTGTGGTTGTTGTGCTGGATAAGCATCCTTTTCTAATCCTGCTGCAAATCTGATAATCTCTTCAAATGACCAACCATCATATGTCTGAGATGGGGATTCAATCCTTGGTGAAATCTCTTCACCTTCTTCTGTGGCGTGTCTATCATATGCTGAGCAAATCTGGATAGACGCTCAAACTGTGTTGTATATTCCCTGACATTCCATCCTCCTTGTACCAAATTGAGAAAGTTCCTTTCCTGTTGATCTCTCTCATCCTCTGGGAAATACTTCTCCAAAAATCGTCCTTTGAATGTCTCCCATGGCATAGCTTTAGCAGCATCGGTCCCAATAGTGGCTCGCTCGGCTTCCCACCAATCTGCGGCGGCATAAGTGAGCTGAAAAGTAGCAAGGCGACGCTTCTCTTGTTCGCTGCATTCCAATGCTTCAAATATCAACTCCATTTCTCTTATCCATTGTTCCGCTTTCCATGGTTCTGTTAGTCCATCGAACTTCTCTGGATGTAACCCACAAAAATTTGCTAACAACTTATCTCCAGTCTGTCTTGGTGGCGGGGGTACAAAAGGTCTCTGGTGGGTGGAGTGATTATAAGTATCCCCCACATGCTCCATCCTCTGCATGAAAGCTTCGAAAATTCCCGTCGGATCCATCCCTTCCGGAATAGGTGCTCCATTACGCGCTTGGTGATTTCTCAAGGGTCCTACCATGATGATAACGAGTATTGCCTACAAGAGACATATTGATCAGCTGAAAGTCTTCTCGTAGAAACGAAACCAAGATAGAACGAAAAGCAACAAGAAGTAACAGTTCTACAAAGCAACACATCAAACAACCAACAATCAATATCAAAAGTACTGCTCGTATATATATAGATATCAAAAGATGTACCATGGAGTACACAGTAACCATACCATGTACCACGTGGGACAAGGCTAAAACAGTACTAAGGTCAACTACTACTGTCTATACAAAGCTATGGTCAAATAGCTATCTCTCAAGCTCCCAAAAATCTAGTGGACAACATGTCCTGATAAAACTAACAAAAACTAAGCCCTGCAGGTCCTGACTCAAAAGTCGTCAGCGTCTGATCCTGCTGGTGGTGCCTCGTCCTCTGAATCAATCTCCATCTCCTCGAGTGGGTCATCCTCAACTGGTGCAACAAGATCTCCGACTACAACTCCTATATCCCAATCCTCTACTATCTCTGCATCATCATCCTCTATACCGTCTGCTATCGCCTGGTTGGCGACATCGACTGCTACTGCGGCGAATCCATCAGCTATATCAAGAGCTCCCGCTATGGCTGCCTCTCCCATAACAAAATTTGCTGGCTGTGCGACCATCTGAGCTATCCATCCTACTGCCATATCGGCCATAGCTTCCATATGCATAATGGGTCCAGCTGGTATCTGAAGCACAACTGGTGCCTCTGGCACAACTACCTCCTCATCGGGCGCATCCTCATCTACTACTATCTCTGCCTCAACAGCCTCTGGGTCTGGTACTGGATCCTCTGGCTCAAACTCTGGCTCCTCGGGGTCATCCTCAGGCTCATCATCATCTGCATTACCTGCATGCTCATCCTCTACTGGGTCCTCGTCATCTATCGGTTCCTCCTCTCCATCTCCGTCTATGTCCTCATCGGCATGCTCATCCTCAGGCTCCAGGTCCTCATCCTCTTGAATCGGCTCAGGCTCTGGAACTGGTACATCGGGTACCGGCGATGGTGGTGGTATTGCTGGCGCTGGTGCAACTACAGGCTCTGGTGGACCGGCTACAATAGCTCTCAACTCAATCTCATCCATCTCGGGCTTACTCTGAACTAACCGTAGTATCTCCTGGCAAATGTCTCTACCAATCCTCGCAGTATGGTAAGCATCCATACGCATCTGCGTCGGGTGAGTCCTCTCTGTCACATAAAGTGCTCTCCATATGTCCTCCTCCAAATGTCTACTAGCTATCTGGCACACACGCTCACGATAAAACTCTGGGTCAGCTGGCTCCACGGTATCCCCATGGATCACGTGTCCTCCATAAGCATCGGTAACAAACTGATGGAACTCTGGATCCATGCTATCCTGCAAAGGAAAACTATCTATCGTCAGAAAGACGAACTTATCTTATACTCATATCTCATCTCAAGAAAATCTTAAATACTAGAACCAGATGGTGTGGAATCCATCAGTGAATGACAATATCAGAACCTAACCGTAATATAACCAGGTGCTCTGATACCAAAAACCCTGTCACGCCCCGGAGTAGCATAAATAGAGAAAAATAAATTTCCTTTATGGGTCCATAGGGAATGACAAGTGAAAGTCACTGATAATCCACACCACACAGTACTAGTCCAAACAGGAACAGTAAAACAACTGAAATATAAACACGGTTCTATCTATTACAAACATCAGAGTACGGTCCACAGGATCACAACAGGTCTGGAGACAACATATGCCCAAGTACCCGTTAACTACAAAGTACAACAGTAAAAGGAAAAGTAGTAATATAACTACTATCTATCTTCAGGTCTTCAGCTAGCGTACGGATAGGCGTCAGCATAACTGGCATCAGTGGGGCCATTCTCTACGTAACTCCCTTCAGGGTAATCGTTATCGCCATGAGTTCCGTCATCTGCATTGTAAAGGACAGGATAGTCTGGACGGGGAATGTCCAGGCAATAAAGGCCATCAGCTTGTTGAAAGCTGAGTGAGCACTAACTAACACAGTCTCATAGAAATGACATACTTACCATTATGAACGATATATGACAGTGATACTAAATATATATATTCCTCACTCGTTTATTCAGACATATCATTAATCGATTATTATCAACTCCCATTCTAAGACTGATTTCACAATACCCAACTGACTATCTCGAACTGATTATATCAGCACAACATACCAGTGCTCTTGTTCACCGCTATACCGCTTTTAAGAACTCTTGCGAGCACCCATACATTGTTCTCATATAACGACTGGTCTATGGATATACCCATACTCTTGTTCACCGCTTTTAAGAACTCTTACTGTTCACCGCTTTTAAGAACGCTTGCGAGTACGATACATACACAGCTCTGGTAAATATAAATCATGGGTGTGCCACAATTACTCTTGTTCACCGCTTTTAAGAACTCTTACTGTTCACCGCTTTTAAGAACGCTTGCGAGTACTGTGCACCCATAATTCTCACGATCCTGATCAAATCCTTGACATACACTTATCGGATTTAACCTGAGCGAATCATCAGCTCGACACACACAACTTTAACATACAATCCTCTTACTGACTCATTTCTCACTTATCCAATACTACCCAATATTATCATTTCAAACTTACTCGTTATCGCGTCGTACTATTATTAGCGTTTCGAACCCGACTACGTTACTCACCATGTTATCTCAATCTCGTTATCGTATCCCATTACCTCCGTAATCCATAGTATCGCATAATAGGAATATGGAACAACAATTAAACAACTACGCATTATGAATTATAAACTGAAAGGAATACATTCATGTTCTGCTAGGTTCGATCGATTGAGGTCATCTCGATCGCTCGAAGAAAGTACTGTTCGATCGATTGAAGTCATCTCGATCGATCGAAGTGAAGGTAGTCTCGATCGATTGAAGTATTCTCGATCGATTGAACTCAGGGAGGTTCGATTGATTGAACTCAGTTCGATCGGTTGGGGCTCTGATGTTCGATCGATTGAACTCAGTTCGATCGGTCGAACTTCGTCTTCCACAGATTCTGCCAGTGAACGTGCAGAATGTGCTAGGGGGTGTTTGGGTTATAATTAATACGTCCAGAATATGTAAAACATCATGACTAAGATACCGAGTGAGTTTGGAACTCACCACAAGTCGTTAAGGGCGCGTTTGGGTAAGCTTTATCTCCGAAGCTTTAATGGCGGCCTCTCTCTCTTGCTTGTCTCTGTCTCTCTCTTTCTCCGTCTCCTTCTCTCTCTTGTTTTCCTTCTTCTTCTTCTTCTGTTCTTCTTCTTCTCCTCTGCTGAGTGTATATATATATATATATAGATATGTGTGTGTATATATATATAGATATATGGAGGTATGTGTATATATATGTATACCAACACACAAGCACACACTCTCAACTCTCTCTTCTCACAAGAGTTCAGCAAACCCACCACACACACGAATGCAGTGTATATATAGGAGAGGATGGGGTGCAGGTGGCAGCATTTGCGCAGAAACTGGAATTCTGATAATTACATTCTCGATCGATCGAAGGATGCTCGATCGATCAAACTCAGATCGGTCAGTTAGATCGATTGAAAAAAAAGGTTTGATCGATTGAAGTGGGGACCACGTATTAAATTTATGTCGGTAGGGTTTCGATCGCTCGAAAAGGGTTCGATCGCTTGAACTGAAGGGACTCGATCGCTCGAACTAGCTTCGATCGATCGAAGATGAAATTTCTTGAATGGTCAAATGAAGTATATAGAATCTCTCTGCATTAAATATTTATTAAAATACGGGGTATTACAGATTGCTTGTCCTGTACTTAGCTTAACATGTACCAGAAAAACAGAGTATATAAACAGCAGGGAAGAAAATATAGATCAACATTACAAACTTAATTAATATTACATTGTCTCAAATAAAAGTATTTCTTGAGGCACAAGCCGCCTTATTCAAATTAAAACATTATTCATATCCTTTATTACAACTTTTAATAAATTATAAAAGCAGCTCTGCAGACTTCTCTAACTAGCATAATCGTATAACCTGCATAGCCATCTCCTGGACATTTTGGGTGTCCAAGACAAAATAAAGTCATCAGCAAATGAAAGGCGAGTGAGCATAATGAACATACAAGCAATGTATATAGAAGCACATTAATTGTCTTTACATTTAGTATTATACAGCACTGTTAGTCCGTTATCCCAGTCATCGCATATAATGAATAGTTAAATCAATTATATAAGACCGTGCATGAACAATGTAACCATCTCATCTTACTGACTCTTTTATCTGGACCACAATCTCTTAACTCATTCGGTTCGCCAGAACCATCCGGCACGAGGCTGTTGTTTTAGATCGGTCTACCGTATCCGAGTCGGCCTGGACACGACCTGATTGACCTGCCGTATCCGAATCGACCTGGGCTCAATCCTTCCTAATTAATCTACTGTATCTGAGTCGGCCTGGAATAATTAAGGTGACACAAGACTCTGATTGACCTACCGTATCCGAGTTGGCCTGGGCTCAATCCTTCCTAATTAATCTGCCGTATCCGAATCGGCCTAGAATAATTAAGGTGATACAACTCAAGACACCCTTCTTTACTTATTTCTCACAAGATGTATATGTTGACCCAAACGACCCCTTATCAACATGCCAACTCGACTATGCACGTGTATGACTTATTTTATTTACGATTTTCTTTAACATGGCATTGGTTGTTTTAAATATGTGATTATTATCAAGTAAACCAATTTATCTTAATTTGATTTTAGAAAACTGACAGTGTAATTTTTAGAGTCATAGATTTTTTATTATAATTTTTAGAAGATAAAAATAGCATATAAATGTAGCCGCAAGGCCCTTTTTAATGACATAAATATATAAAAGTAGAGGGTACATGTTTTGACATTATTTTTAATAAAGACAAGACATCAAAATATAATTCTTTCATTTTTCCATAATTTTAGAAGTACCGTAGGTATTTGCAATAATTAAAATACTAGTCAACTAACCACTAATTAATTTATTAACAATATCAAGTCTTAGTTTTATAATTTGATAAATTACAAAACTATATAAAAATGAACTCCAACATGTTAACAATAATATAGAAATTAATAGGGTCAATGAGTATTTTTAATACTTATTAAGTATTTGTACTACTTATTTTATACATAGTAAACTAATATATTTATTATTTATTTACAAATTTATATGTAACTAGCAAGTATTGAACTCCCAACCTTGGGATCAAGGAACTAACCAATCAACAAACTATTACATGGGGGACTAACTGGGATCCTAATATTTCATTGTCAATTTATAGAATGAGTTTTTGTTAACATTTTTTGTACCACTAATTTTGTACCTCCATAGCTATATATACATATTTATACATACTCACTTGTGTTTCGAACCCCATGGATTATGTGTAATGACTTAAAGTACATTAAGAGTAGGTTCAAGAGACTCACCAGTCGCTGGTTTAGCGTGAAGAGGCTGCCGAAGAATTCCGAGAAAAATCGTAATAAAAGCTATGGCTTTGGGCTTACTATGCTAATAATCGTTCTGTATTTCCCTCTTTTCTTTTGATTTCAAGAATGTGTAAGTGTTCTAGTGGGTGATTGTGAGTGAGAAAAATGAGAGCAATGGAAATGGAAGCTCTTTGAAAACTTTGGAAATGTATGTCTCTGTGTATTGCCTTTGCAAAATGTATGCACATATGTATATGTAAGTCAGTGGGTAAGTTTGAGTCATGGTTAAAAATAAACACACGCCTCACATAATTCTCATCCATAGGAAAGTGATGATTGATTCTCCAATCAGTATAAATCATATGGTAAGAGAAGAAGTACACATCTCTCACATTATACAACCACATTAATTTACTCATTGCTTCCAATCAGTAGACGTGGATAGCACGGCGAATTGATTGAACTCAAATCAGTCCGTCGTGTTAGTTTGATTAGTTAGTTCAGTCCAGTTAGTCTAGTTTGGTCAGTTAGCTAATTAAAATGTCCCAAATAAAATTATTAGGGACAAAAATGTAAGCAATGTGATGTTAGATTTATTAAAGACTTTTATCCCAAATCGTAGGATAACTTCGGGGCGCAGTCTTAAGTAACAATACAATTAAATTATTAAGGGGTTACAAAATTTTAAGGCATTGTATTAATAAATGTTAACACAAATATTATGTATTTATTCAGACAATATTACTACTAACGTTAATACACAGTTGTAAAATAAAATGGCATTGAGTTATCAAATTAAGAGTACTAGTACCAATAATTTATGGAAAGAATTTCACAACTAAAATAATACACCTTAAAGAAATAAAATTGACATTTTATTTATTATTAGGAACACAAAAATACAGGTTGCTACATCTCTTGACATGATTTTCCTTAGATGTTCCCTTTTGACATTTATATATTATCTAGTATGTTTGAGAAAACAACACCAATTATGAATTAAGAACAAGGATATTTGAATCAAGGCCTTCTGTACCCTCAACTAATGAACAGAGTGTTGTAGCTCTCTGTAGTTGATCAAACAAATCATCGATCCTCGGTAAGGGATACTTATTCTTGATAGTCACTCGGTTTAATTTTCTGTAGTCGATACACAACCAAAATGTTTCATCTTTCTTCTTCACGAATAACACTGGTGCTCTCCAAGGCGATGTACTTGGACGTACAAAACCCAGATTCTCCAAATCTTGAACTTGTTCTTTCAATTCTGACAATTCGGCGGGGGCCATTCTGTAGGGGACCTTTGTGATTGGTACGGTGCCTGGAATAAGCTCAATACAGAACTCTATACTTCTCTAAGGCGGTAAACCAGAAATGTCTTGAAATACTTCATCGAAGCCCTTGACTACAGGTATAGATGATGTTGTCATCTCTGTACTGACTTATGAGGAACATATCTCCCGAAGGGTTCATTGAAAATCAAAGGATTGATTCCCATTGTCAGAGAATGTAATTCTCTTCCTCGCACAATCCAACTTCACTTGGTTCTGAGAGAGCTAATCCATTCCTAGGATTATGTCAAACTCCTTCATCGACAGAACAATCAACCTTACAGGGATCTCACGATCTCCTAGTCGTAGGGGACATTCCTTGCACACATGTCCTAATTTGACCATGGCTCCTAAGGGTGAGGTAGCCTTAAGAGCTTTCTCTAAACGATGAGGTAAAACACCCATTCTCTGAATAGTCTTAGCAGATATGAACGAAAGTGCAATACCCATATCAAATAAAACTTTAACATGGGAGTTAAACAGAGTCAATATACCTTCCACTGCTTGTTGATCGGGTCGAGCTTCTTCATAAACCGTCTCATCATGCTTAGCAGCATCAAGAATAATAGCATTCAAGCAAGTCTGACCCTGCTAACCATAAGTTACTCGCCTAGGAGCAGTGTAGTACTTGCAGATGTGACCGGGTTTACCACAGTTATAACAGACTATATTCTGATGAGCGATGCGCTTAGGTGCCTTGTAGTCTCGAGCTAAATGACTGTGGGTGCCACAGTTAAAGCATTGTGTTATCCTCTTTGGTAAAGCACATCTTTTAGCAAAATGCCCAGGCATCTGGCAGTTAAAACAAACTTGAGGTTTGGTTTTCCATTTCTTCTTCTTCGCTTTCGGTGTACACCTTTTCTTATGAAGGTGTCGCAGACTGCCGTGTTTCATCTATTGAGTTTCACTGCAATCATACCAAATGTGTCCTGGTAGGTTGTAATTAGCACAGAGGCTGCTTGGTCTGCTTGTACCCTTATTCTCAACTGGAGTCACCATCTCTTGAAACTTCCTTTTGCCCTGCTGTAGCTCAGATGATTTCGCAATGAAACTCTCGTATAGATGATCTCCTAACTGACCCACAGTTACTCTATCACCCATCTCCTATAAGCTCAGAATAAATGACCCGAACAAGCTAGTGGGATCGGCTTCTGGGGATAACAACTAGGATTATCCGCCTGATTGGTTCTCGGTTACCTGAGACGACTCGGTCATCTATGATCCTACACATACGTCGAGTCTAACGGGTTAATATCATATATAATATACTCGTACTATAACAAAAGCACACAATAAAACCCAAGTATACATAATACACCTAACACGTATTCGAACTAAGACTGTGTATAATAGCAAAGAGATCTTATTCTTATTCTCCTTCTAAACTCTGGGTCGTAGGCTATGCTGACTGTTCCGAAATCTGACTTAGGAAGTTCGTCAGTGCTTAAGCTATTCATGAGGGCTATGGCTTACCTCAACTCCTAAGGAACTCGGCTACTATCTGTCAATATGGACTTCAACTTGACTAATTTCTAAATGGATATGTCTGAGAATATTTGGTGATTGCTAAAGTTCTTGCCGACGTGGCAAAATATTCGTACAATCGTCTTTATGATGAAACTAACTTAGCATTCGAGTCCTGAACTAAGGACAAACGGTACTAACCAACTAAAACCTAGAACCTAGTTGTCCGGTAAACCTGAACTTGGCAAAACAGGCTAGACTTAGAGAAACTTGGTTGTGTAGCTTAGTAAAACCTATAGTTAACCTGTGTTGCTAATTTGTGGCGTGAGTAACCGAGCCTGGTTAAACTAGATAACCTGGCTCTGATACCACTAAATCCTTTCATGCCCCGACGTAGCATAAATATGAAAAGCGTTTAATTTCCTTTATGGACCCGTAGCTCGCGACAGTTTGAAGGATCGAATCCGTCCCAAACGCCGAACAACATAAAACCATAAATCAGAGTAGAACAATCAAGGTTTACAAAAATTTTCTAACTTACTAAATATTACAACACGTGATCACCTAAAGGCACAGACAGCCTTGAAACAAAATAATATCTAACATCTATTACAGTCATCTTTATTACAAAACTAGTTCATGACTTAAAACAAAAGATATTGATAAACAGTTTCTCTTCATAAGCAGCCTTTCTTAATTAGCATAGTCATATGGTCCTTCCTGATTATAACCTGAAAAGCCTAGACACGAATGTCCAGGGCGCATCAACGTCGTCAGCTTCGAGAAGTTGGTGAGTATTAAAAACATTTGCTCGAATGTAGAATATACTCATTTACTATTTTTCATTTTTCAATTTCATTAATCAACGGGTTAATCATCGCAATGAATTCAATTGATAAAATAGTAAGAATCGCATTATAAACTTTGGTTCACAAAACATGTGACCGTGCATGAGACCAATACCACCATTCTCATCTTACCGACTCTTTTCTCTCGACAACACAAATACCCAACTCTCTCACTCTAGTATCTTTGAAATACTCCGATAGCCACACTTTAGCACAGGGGTGCCAGGGAATGTCCAGTTTGCCTCACACTTTAGTACGGGGTACTAGGGAGTTTCCAATGCCTCACACTTTAGTACCTAATCCGCCTCACAAATACCGGAGGAAACCTCACGCAGTATCCAGACTCGGGTACTAGGGAATGTCCGTAGGCCACACTTTAGCACTTCTATGGGTGCCAGGGAATGTCCAATTTTGGCGTCACACACTTTAGCGCTACCATGGGCGCCAAGGAATGTCCAGTTTTGCCACCGTCGCATTTCGAAGACACTCTAGCCGCAATCTCAAAACGTCACACTTTGGTACACAATTACCAGGGAGTATCCACACAATCTCAACCACATACTCTTTTCCACACTGACTACCACTCACCATGCATGTACAACTGATTCCACATGAATGACATATGACTTAATACAGAAATATAAAGTACTGGAAATGATAACCATGGATATACGAGAAGAAATCAAATCTTGTATGAAACAACCGGTGAATTCATCAACGAATGCTTTAATATGCTTTTATTGCTACTAGAACACAAGTGGATCTATTTGGAAGTAATGCCTTAAAAAATGGGTTATAATTTTTGTGTATGAATACATATCAAAAGAAAGGTCTTTGAGTCTAGTTTCGAACGCTTTAAACGGTACGCGTTTTTGAGTTTTCTAGAGGAAGTTATGGTCGTTTTACTAAAAGTCGCCAGTGCTGAAAAATGCCGGTCGATTGGCAAATATGCCAATTGATTGGTATACATTCCAATCGATTGGTAAACATGCCAATCGATTGGTAATGATGCCAATCGATTGGTATCAGCAGTTTCTCCCCTGTTACGAATTTAAAGCCTATTTTTGACCCATTTCTGAATTCTGCTTCAACCAAGACATGTAATATATAGATTTCTTCGTTTTTCTGCAAGGCTTACGAATACGTGATCGGTTTTGACTAATTTCAATCGTAGCTCTCGAATTTCACGTAAAACCGAGAGGTGACAAAACTTTAAATCAACGATACGTCGCGATACGGATGAATTAGGTCGTAGTATTCGAACCACGGCTTAATGGGACTAAGATCTTTCATTCCCAATTCACATAATTGATTTTGGTTAACTTTTATAAAACTCCAATTCTCAAGCTTCAATGGTGTATGTCATGTATATACATACATACATACATACATACATACATACATATATACACAGAAATATACATATATAAATGCTGGGAGTGAGTTCATAATACTCACAGAGGGTAATTGCACTATAACTTCGGTACCGAGGATTCCGCCGTTAATTCCGTCGTTAAAAATTTTACTCCTTCGTTCCCTCTCTTGAACTACATCTATATATATATATATATATATATCTATGTATGTGTTGGTGTGTATATCTTATATATACAGTTGGTGTGTGTGTTTGATCTTGAGAGAATCAAGAGAGAGTTGAGAGAAAATTTGAGAGAGATAGAGAGATTTAGAGAGTGAATGAGAGAACTGTGAGAGATTTTGAGAGACATATACACACATATATACAATCTGCCCAATTTGGGCTCTAAGCAACCAACGGGTATTATCCCGTGTAGTGAGCTCACGTGCTCCTACACCCAAAACGCGATATAATCGCAGCTTTAAAACAAAACTGGTATTAACAATTGAAATAAAAAATACAAAAAATCATATAAGCGTTGGAATTAAATTTCTGGATGTACAAAAAGTATAGATACAGTTTTCACTTTTCAAATCTATAGAAAGAGTTTTTTTTATTATTTTATATTTGTGAAAATTATGGTTTGACCCCAAATAAAAATTCTTAAGAAAATAAAGCAAGTAATACCAATTAAAATTATGAAAATTACATTCAATAATTAAATGAAAATACAGGTTGTTACATTGGGTTTCCTAATTCTCGATAAAAATTAGGTGGCGACTCTTTGTCTCTAGGATCTCGTGAGGAAGTTCTAGTTTCCGTGCTCCTTGGATCCGTCCCAGGACACTATCGAGGGAAACGTCAAGACCCACCCCTCATCCACATCATTGGTCCACAAACACCCATTGCTACGGCCGAGTAGACTGCCCATGGCCGGCCTTGGCAGCATGCATGCCTTCAAGTTGCTGCATTGGGCCCATTTTTAGGCCACATTTTTAGGTCTATTTTCTTTTAATAAGAATTTTTTCCTAAGTTCTATGAATATATATAATTTTTAGGCATATTTTCTTCTAATTTCTTTCTAATTTTTTTATAAAACTTAGCATACAAGTCTCATTTTTTAGACCCTTTTAAAAGTTCGTTTGATACGTCAAATAATTTTTGTCATCTTAAGAACGGCATAAGACTGCAGGCTAAAGGTGCGGCCGATCCTATCCCACTTGGACAAGTTGGTTGGTTCAAATTTGTTTTTTTTTTTTTTTTTCTTGGAAACTAGATATTGTTGGTTCAAATTTGTTAGTTATATGAAAGAGGGAAAAAAAATGTTGGGATGTCAGCTGCCTACAATTGGAGTCATGCGTGCGTATACATTTCAATAATGCAATTGTGCGCTAATGAGTTGGCCGTCCTATTTCTTGTGTGTGTGAGAGAGAGAGAGAGAGAGAGAGAGAGAGAGAGAGTATGAGTAGCTAGATGATAATGGCCCATAAATCCCCTACTTTCTGCTAGCAGATTGCTTTTGCTTAAATTGGAAATTTGGAACGCTAGATGTTATTCTGACCCCATTGTTCGTTTACCAATTCCAGTCCCCTTCCCTTTTGAGCCAAACAAACCCATCTGGACATCTGGTTAAGATACAGAGAACGAAAAGTAAAACAAGAAAACACTACTCATTTCCTTAGCTTTTTTTTTTCCCCCTTAATATTTTTCTCATACCTAAACAAAATTATAGTGTAAAATTCAAAAATCTTATATTGTTTATAGTATTTTCTTTTTTTATCTATTTTACTTAGTATATAGTCCCAAAAATATATATATATATATATATTTACTGCCCTCTTTTCTTTTACCTCACTAAATCAATAAACCAAACAGGCCCTTACTTTGCAATGAATTATTACTACAAAAAGACAAAAAATATGAAAAGCAGACCAAAAACAAAAAAAAAAAAAGTGTAGGGAGATCTATGATGGCTTTGATAAAGAGATTTGGGCAAAAAGAATCAGAAAGTGAGCTAGTCAACTGCCATGAACATGAGTCATGACAATTGAAAAGTGTGGATACTATTTATATTCCACCCTTATCTTACCACTTACCAGGTCATTTGTGTAGAATTTTGGAGCACCGTTGAAGTAGCAATTGCTCGATGGATAGAACTTAAATTATTTTTTAATTATTATTAATTGAACATAAAATATGTGGTGCGCGGGACCACACTGACGAAGAAAAAAAGATATAATTCCTCTGTCTCATATTAAAAGTCTCTTTTGAAAATTCTTACTTATTAAGGGGATAATCTTGACTTTAGTGAGATTTTCAACTTTTCAATATTGCCCTTTTTGAAATTCAAAATTAGAGTGTCACATCAAAAAAATATATAGGGAATAGTTGGATATAATAAAGGACAAATTTAAAAAGTGTGTATTAAAGTACTTTGACTTTTCAAAGAAGACTCTTAAAATGAGACATCAAAAAATGGTATTAAGAACTCTTAATATGGGACAGAGGGAGTAAATGCTACCTTTTTTTTTTTTGGTTAAATAGAAAAATGTTTTTTTTTGTTCGCGTTAAATAGAGAAATGTTAACATACTACATACTTAAAATTGTGCATATATTTCTGGACAAAAAGGGTCGTTGTTACTTTTTTTTTTTTTAAATGAATTTAATGATGACACACTTGGGTAATCTTACAGAAGAGTTACAAGTAAATAATCTTATTAGTGTCTTCACTCTAAAAGTATTTTAGTGTCTCAATTTTAATGAGTTTATATATATTTTTTAATTCATTTAAATTTGAGCATAATACTTACTAGAAGGGCGGAGGGAGCTAAGGGTTAGGGTGGGCTCAGGCTCTCCTAAGATTTTGAAAATTAGAATTTTATTTTGAAATTTTTTTAGTATTTTATGTTTAGGTTACTTTCAACTTATATTTTCATGTTTAGGCCCTTCAAATGGTCTAAGGCTCAATTTAGTATCATCAACTACATATATATTAATATACATGTATATACAACTCAAAAGCAAAGATCACTAAAATTTTAAAAATTACACTTTAGTGTAAGAATTTTATCAGTTTTAGAACTAGGCCCCCTAAATTTTTGAAAGACACCATATAATATTTATGTGTCCCAAAATAGATTCATATTATAAGTAGATCCTAAAAAAATTGCCAATTTTATATAAATAAACCCTAAAAAAAAATAGCCTCAAAAGAATTGCCCCCAATCCCCATATAGTATCCTAATCAAAATTTCCGGCTTCCCCCTGCTTATTAGCATCATGACAATAAAAGAAGAGTAATACTTGGGGCACAATCAAAGCCACAACCTTATTTGCACAACCTTTATTTTGTGTCTATCTCTCTCTTGATGGGTCCCACAGTGTCAGTGACCCCACAGTGCCCACTAGGAGAGAGATAGACACAAAATAGAGGTTGTGCAAAAAAAGTTGTAACTTTGATTGTGCCCCAAATATTAGCCATAAAAGAAATATCTAACCATATGTTTTGTTTTGGACCGTCCACGTACATGGGAAAGAAAAAAAACAAAAGAGTAAATGGTTTACAAGTCATCGTTAGTTTTAATTATATTACACGTGCAAAAGAAGATAAATATGGCAAAAAAAACAAAAACAATCTCCATGAATTTTCCCTTCACGTAATTGTCTAGATAGTGTCTTTGGAAAAGTTTCATATTCTGAGGATGGTACAAATAAATAGATAATTTTTTAAGAGTAATGCTATGATTTTCAAAATTTTATTTTAAAAGTGATTCTCAAATGATATGGTAGTTGGTAAGCGGCTCGGTATCGCTTAAGCAAGGTCTCGAGTTCGAGACCTTGTGAATGCAGAAAATCCCCGTTGGGAGACTCACCCACCATTCCAGGTGCGCGATCCGGGTCGGATCCGGATTAGTCAGGGCGAAACCCTGGACACCGGGTGGGCAACCAAAAAAAAAAATGATATGGTAGTCGATTCAGATGTAACATAGTGAGATCAATTGAATTTTATGTATAAATTATTTACCTGACCCATTACCACTTTATTTAAAAAACTTTTTTAAAATTAAAATTTAAAAAATATAACAGTACTCATTACTGAAACAGTGAAACTCAATGAACTTATGTTACTTATCTAACAAGAGATTAGACACTTGTCATGAGACTTCCACATAATGACAAGCCCCATTGTATGATATTTTTATGTCTCCCATAATATATACCATAGTATAATAATATTATATTTTTAATTTAAAACTCTTATTTCATTGGTCAAACAAGAAGTGGTTTACTAAAACACTTCTACTGTGATAGGTAAGTAGAATTATAGCAGTATAAGGAAATTGGTTCTCTGTCTGCCTATAAAAAGATAAGTTTAGAGTTAATTTCCCTGTCTCTGACAGAAATCTTAAATGAAAGAAAAGAGGTCAAGAGAGAGAATCTATTTCCGCCGCGATGGCTGAAGAATTCAATATCAGATACCCAATATGTAAATGATTTATTTTCATGATAGTTCTAGTTCTTGGATTAATGTCAAAGTTATAATGTTTATCCTTAATAATTAACTTACATGTGGTATCAGAGCACTGTGTTTAAGAGTCATTATGATTTTCCGTTTAAGATGGATAACATATTCTGTTAAAAAAGTATTGTTAATATGTAAAACTACTTGGATAGTGTGTGTGTGGGTGTGTGCGTGCGTGTGTGTGTGGCGTGAGTCATCCAGGTAGGTAAATCAAAAAAAAAATTTAAAATAAAAAAATAATAATAATAATAATAATAAAAAATATATATAAAACATATCTCATTCCATTGAATATTTTATGGATTGTGACAGCCATGTAAGTTACTCCCTCCGTCCCATTTTGAGAGTCCATTATTCCATTTTGGGATGTCCCAAAATAGTGTCCACTTTCCTGAAATTGATGTACAATTTTTACTTACTTTCCAAAATTATCCCTCCTTGAAATCTACACCAAGACAAAACTAAAAAAGTAGTTGTAATGATTAGGGGCAATTGTGGAAAGTAGGTGTAGATTCTTTTTGTCCCCTTAATAAGTTGAGTTCCCAAAGATGGACTCTCAAAATGGGACGGAGGGTGTACTTATTATGCATAAACATTATAACTTTGATATTAGCCTAAGAACTAAAACTATCATAATTTTATCCATACTCGTTTAAGGTCGGCTCTCTCTATAGGCGGGGTAGGTGGTCGCCTAAGGCCACCAAATTTTGTTCATTTTTTTAGGGTTAATTACACTTACACCCCTGTACTTTGGGTCATTTTCACTTTGACCCCCTGTAGTTCAAAACGTGACACTAACACTAACACCCCCTATACTTTAATGTAAAGTGTCACCGTCAGGAATTCCGTTAAAGTTAACGGAAAAAGTGACACTTACACCCCCTGTACTTGTAAAAGACCAAAATGCCCTAAATTTTCTCCTTCTTCAGCACATGAATTCTCCAGCAAGGGCTCAAGCAATGAAATCAAAACCAAAAACAAAAATCAAAACCCAATCAGGCCACCACCAGAAAAGAAGAAGAAAGAGAGGTCGTTGATTTCGGCCATCACCACCAACGACATTTTTAACCTCCTTCAAATCTGTGAACATGCGAGAGGTAGAGAAGAGGGTTTGAGAGATTGAGATAGAGAGAGAAGCTAAATTCTGGGACTGATTTTTGTGCAGAATGTATAGAGAGTGTTCTTGATATGTTGGGTTGATCAATTTTTTTTGGGTTGATCAAAATTTTCAAGTTGTTTGATGTTTTGGGTTGTATTTAAAAATTCGATCAACCCAAAAAAAAATTTAATCAACCCAACATACATACCAAAATCAAGAACACCCTCTATACATTCTGCACAAAAACATGTTCCAGAATTTAGCTTCTCTCTATATCTCAGTCTCTCAAACCATCTTCTCTACCTCTCGCATGTTCACAGATTTGAAGGTGGTTAGAAATGGACGCTGGTGGTGATGGCCGAAGTCAACAACCTCTCCTTCTTCTTCTTTTGTGGTGGTGGCCTGATTAGTTTTGATTTGGGGTTTTGATTTTTATTTTTAGTTTTGATTTCATTGCTTGGGGCCTTGTTAGAGAATTCTTGTGCTGAAGAAGGAGAAATTTTAGGGCATTTTGGTCTTTTACAAGTACAGGGGGTGTAAGTGTCACTTTTTCCGTTAACTTTAACGGAATTCTTGACAGTGACACTTTACATTAAAGTATAGGGGGTGTTAGTGTCACGTTTTGAACTATAGGGGGTCAAAGTGAAAATGACCCAAAGTACAGGGGGTGTAAGTGTAATTAACCCTTTTTTTTAATCTTAATAGGGCTCCGAAAAATACTGAGTAGGGCTCAATTTTTTTTTTTAAAATTATAATGTGTTGAACAAATTGTAATGGAGTCCAAGTAAATATTGGAAAAAATAAATATATGTGCCCTATTGTAATCCAGTCCACCTTAAAAATTACAAAACCTTCGAATTCTAAAAAATGATGGAGGAAAACTCGTAAATCAAAACTATAATATATTTAATTATACCCACAAATATATATATAAATAGACCCAAAATTTTTCACTTCGGGGGCACTGCCCCCAAACCCCCATTATTCAAAAGGCCCTATCTTAATATTCGTCTAAAGCCCCCAATTTGTCAGGCCCAGCGCTGTAACCCATTATGCGGAAATAAATCAAATACGGGTGTCTAATTCAAAAGTATGAGGTAAAACATCCAATTTGTGAGTAATCATCATGCTTAGACCCAATGACAAATATTCCACTCCACCAGATTTGATCTCAATAAAGCTAAACATATTACATGCTCCCAAGCTGGTTTTCTTGCGGATAGAAATACTGTTATTTTGAATTTTTAAATTTTTAAAATTTTTGTAATTGTTCCGTAGATTTCACAAATATATAGTGAGTTGAAAATGAAAACATAATTATTAAAAGGCAAACTAATTTCCCCATATAAAACTCTTTGAAACAAAATGTTTTAATAAGCTTAATTTCTTTTCTTTTCTTGATGACTAGTTTCAAACTTTAATATGCTCAATAGGCCATGGATGTTTATATCCACGAGCACTTAAGTATTTGAGACTAATTGAGTAAATAATATGTTTATATGGGCAAAATAAGGAAAATATGAGGACCAATATGAGATTTTTAGTTTAGAAAGAGTGTATATATATATATAAATAAATTTCAGGAAGGCACAATTGTATAATACGATACATATAAGGTTAAAAATAGTTAGAAAAAGCCGAGGAGGTGCACGTGCCCCCCTTGCCTCTACATGGCTCTGCTGAGTTCAAATTTTGAAGCTAGATTAATGATAATCCAATATGCATTGACTTGTGACATAAATGTATTATTAATCTCATAAACATCATATAGTTGAAAAATTGTTGATGAATATGAAGACATAACCATGATAGTCACGTAACACCCACAAATTCCAACATAAAATTTACAAAAGAAAAATCCATGAGGTTGCTCAAAACGAACACCAGAGTTTCTCTTTTTCTTCAAAGTTGTGAGAGTGAGAGGCAATAAATTAACAGGTCCTAACAATAGAAATCAAACTTGAGCCTGTTTATCACCAATTGAACTCAAGTCCTGACTTGAGAGTTGTATTTTTTTTCTCTCTCTTAAATTACTCTGACGTTATTATAAGGAAGGTCTCTATCTCTCTCCATTTCGAGTAAATAATGAATGCAACGGGATACTATGTCATCAAAAATAACATATTAATATGTTTGAAATTTATGTTTATGTGGATGAGATTTTCCCTCATTAAAAGGTGCATATGAATAAATAAAAGTTTTAATTGAATTATGATAACACGTCAACAAAATAATCCTTACAAGGAATATTTTCTCAGCCATCTGATCGTGTGTACGTGACGCTCACGTGTGTGAATATGTTACATGTATCATGTATCGATATCCAAATTAAGCAATGGTTCATGTTTTGCTCTGACGTAACTAGAGGATAGCTGGATAGGTATCAAATTTGGTTACGCATCTATAGTGAACTTAGGACAATTTAGGCAAAAGTCATTCACAATGGGGTGGGCATAACTAATGTATATGATAGTGAAATTTCGTGAAATTTAATTTTATGGTAAGCTTAAGTTTTCCTAATGTACAAATTAGATGGCACAGTGTGCAGTCCCACTACTAGGGGTGGCCATGGTTCGGGTGAGTCGGGTTTGACCCCCACCCGATCATCCATCCGAACCCCATCGGGTTATGAGTTTTGAATCCGTCATCCATCCATTCACTCGGGTGAAACCGATCCGTCGGTTTCGAGTTGGTTCGGGTTGGTTTCGGGTGAAACCCGACAAAAAGAATATATCATATTTTCATCAATTTTACACTCTGATAACGCTGAGTTTATTGTACCCAACTGCAAAGCATGGCCCTGTTATTCACCATTTCACCTTCTTGCAAACTTTTTAGGAAGACATTCAATTTAACTTACTAATAAATAAAAATCCTACATAAACTTAACAAGCAAAGAAAAATGAAAAACAATTATACAATCCACCATCAAATTAATACAACATACAAAAAACAGAATTGAAAATGACTTCCATAGTTCCACCACATATATTGTGTTTTCTAAGTTTTCAATATGTGGTCCGGTCGGGTCGGGTGATGTCGGGTTTGGATTATAAAAACCGACAACCAAACCATAAGCAATCGGGTGTGGCTTGGGAAAACTATGACTCATTCGGCCATCCGCCAAAACCACTCAAATGCCTTCGAGTCGGTGGGGTTGGTCGGGTCTCGGGTTAGGATGGCCAGCCCTACCCACTACCACATGGCACACACTATATTGTTTCACCATAACTCACCACCACACGTACGACCAGCAACGGATGTAGGAAATTGGCATTGAGGAGGTCTTGGTAGGGTTCGGGGACAGCGCCCCCGAGACGATTTTTTGGGGTTTATTTATACATATTTGGACGAATAAAGGAAATAGAAAACTTAATACTGTTTAACACCAAATGTACAATAAAATGACACATTGTTGCTACAAATTGAGACCAAAATATTGAATGTTTCATACTTGAGAGGGGACTTAAGTGTAAAATAGAGAGTTTTTTTAATTTGGAAGAGGGCTTAAATGTAAATATATACTTTTTCTAGGGTATATATATAATATTTTTTAAAAATCAAGGGGGGGCTTGAGTACCCTCTTGCCCCAATGTATATCCGTCCCAGCGTACGGCACACACTATGATGTGTGCTTCCCAAACGACATAGTGTGTGTTGTCCCACCATGTTGCAATTTTGTTTTTGTTGTTGGTTACATGTTACTTTATCCCAAACGACTTTGAGAGTATTGTTTCATCCCAAACATCCATGAGAGTGCCTTTTGATTACTACACCAATGCAAATGTCCAACAACTTAGGCTAAGTTTAGGTTAATTTTAGGAGGCCCATTATGGAAGCTCTGATGGCATAGATAGAGGGTGTTTAGAAACCAAATGGAATGGACTTTTGAAAGAAAAAGTCCATTTACAAAATTAAAATTCATTTGTTTAGATTTAGTGATGGACCTCTCGACAAGAGGTGCATCTCTAGAATGCTCATTTTGAGAAGTCAAAAATCCTAACTTCTCAAAACAGTGATTGTTGCACTTCCCCAGAAGTTAGGAGCTTTATACACAGAATTACACTTCTATCCCTTGTTTTATTATTAATGCCCTTTTTATCCAATCTCATACATGAATTACATAGCCTAGCCGAATCTCTATTGTTTTACAACTCATATTGAAAATAGTCATTAAACCAACATTGTAATTAAAAGTGTTTTTTCTTATAGTTTTTTTTTCCTATGCCCAATTTAGTTTATTTGACATGATAGTTATATGGATAAATATGTTTAATCTATTTCAGCTAACTATTTTGCAGTCTAAAATTATTTACTATAATATGTTATATCCATTTAGTTTTAAATTCATGGTTAAGAATAATATTGGTAAGTAGGTACAAGTTTATACTTTTAAAAAGTTGCCACCAAACATATTTGCACATTTAGATGCACTTTTTATTTAAAAAACACTCATTCAGCAAGCAAACTCTTCTTTTTTTTAAAAAAGTCCATTTTGAAAATTCCATTTTCAAAAGTTCATTCTGAGAATGAACTTCTGTGTGAGAAATTACGTCAAAATTTACATATAGGGTGGGGCTATTGATATTTACACCACAAATATATTTTTGCTCACCCTATTTTTACTCACCCTTGCTTACCCAGGACTCCATTGAGTGACATGTATCCCGTTTTATTCCCATTTTGCCCATGTATCATCAACAAATTACTGAAATGTGACACATGTCACCCAATAAAGACTTAGGTAAGCAAGGGTGAGGGTGAGCAAAAACGTTAGCTTACACCTCATTCTCTTTATTTTAATAGTTTTTAAACAATAAAACTTTCCTAAAAAATCATATATTTTTTTAAATATACCCAAAATACCCTTTAAAAGCAATCAGTGCATTTTGTTTTAAAAGCAAATTAGTGGTTTAGGGCACAACTTAAAACATAAAAATCAAGAAAAGTCAAGAACAAACAACAAAAAATTAACCCAAAAAATTCCTGATTAAGGACCCAAACCAACACAAAATTAAAAGTCAAACCAATGACGTCCCAAAAGAGTGGCATAGTCTAAACAAAATTGCCTCAAAAATCTTGAATTTAAAATCATCCAAAGTGGTAACACCAAAATCACGATTTTCACTAGAAAAATTGCTAATATTTCCGTAATTGTAAGTGTCTTTACCTGCAAAAGTTTCACAAGATAAACATCACAATAAGATAAATAAATAATGATTAATTAAAAAAAATATGATGTTAAATAAAATTGGCATGCGCTAATTGATTTTTAAAAGGTATTTTGGATATATTCGAAAAAGAGGATTTTCTAAGAAAGCTAATGATTTTATTGTTAAAAAACTATTAAATAAAAAGAAGGTGGCATATGTTGGCATAGTTCAAGTGGCAAAGAGCTTGACATTTATAAGTCTCCTCTAATGCATAGATCGGTATTCGAACCTCATTCGCCTCCCCATATAAAAAAATAAAAAAATAAAATAAATAAAATAAATAAAAAAGAAGGTGATGTAAATAGCAAAAAATGTGGTGCAAAAATACATATGCAGAAAGTGGAGAAACAATTCCCCCCCCCCTTCATAATTTGGTTTTGTGGGAAATGGATACGTCATTGAGTTGTGAGATAAAAGGAGAAATTATTCCACACCATCATATTTCATAATGTGATCGTCACTGTGATCTCTTGATTATGAGTAATTCTTTGTACACAAAAATAATACACATAAAGATCAATGTGTCTATCTCTCTCTTCAGTGGACCCTATAGTTTCAGTAGACCCCACCAAGAGAGATAGATACAAACCCTTTATGTGTAATTCTTTTGTGCTCTCACTCTCAAAAAAAATAATAATAATAATAATTCTTTTGTGCAATTCTTTTGTACCCAAAGAGTTACTCTTTTATTATTGTAGGACTCAAGTAAAACCTAAATAATACTCAAATCACATCACAATAATCACATGAATATAACGGTCACACAATATAATTTCTCAAGATAAAAGGAGAGAGAGAGATTATGAATTATGAGGAGTGAATATTGGGCAGGTGTGTGGGGGGACCAAATACTATACTATTATCAAAGAGTGCAATTGTGATGGATTGACACTTTACAATATTCGTATTGAAAATGTTCAACCCTCCACTCATCCCATTGAGAACTACTTCAAGCACCTAACCATGATGTATTTTCTCTCTTTATTCAGCATTTTCTTAAAGAATGTTTCCCTATTGTTACGAATTATTCAATCCTCAAAAGTCAAAAATATTGTTATCCATACTTTAATTATTCATAATGAATAGAATATTTGTCATTGAAAGGTGAAACATTTAT
This sequence comes from Hydrangea macrophylla, assembly GCA_033977485.1. Classification (NCBI taxonomy): domain Eukaryota; kingdom Viridiplantae; phylum Streptophyta; class Magnoliopsida; order Cornales; family Hydrangeaceae; genus Hydrangea; species Hydrangea macrophylla. The sequence goes on along the minus strand of CM066982.1, from coordinate 92,584,472 downwards.
CTCTGTGTCTAATTCTTCCAACAGAAAATAAATCAGAAAAAAAAAATTGAGAAAAAATAAATAAATAAAAAGCAAAACAACACAAAAAAAAAAAAAAAAAAAAAATGTCAACGCTCAAAAGGAGGAAAAACCTATTTTTGGTTTCTTTTTGTTTTGCAATATGGGTTATTCATATGCATACTGATACAACAATAAAGTAACTAAGTAGAACTTAAATTTCAAGGGATTGCCTTGGATGAGAGAAGACTTGAGAGGTTAATATATACATAGCACATGGTCCAACTTTTGATAGTGTGGTTTTAACTTTCTAAATCCCTCTAGTACGGTCCAAAATGTTCCAACTCGTCAATAAATGAAAACTATTAATTTTTTTTTTTTTTTTTTTTTAGCTTGAAGAAAATGAAAACTTTAACTAGTGGATACTTTTTAGTACTAATAATATATATGACACGATCTCAACCAGACGGTGGAAAAATAAAGATCAACGACGACGACAAAAAGAGAAAAATAAAAAGGAGATAAGACATGTGGAGAAATGTTTATGCCTTATTTAGTACTTGACACCTATTATATGATATGATTACTTGACACCTATTATTGATGGAGTTTTTTTTTTTTTTTTTTTTGATGATAAGATTGATAGAGATGTTTAACCAACAAAAAATAAAAATAGAATTGATGTTGACGTAGACAGCCCTTTTTTGGAAAAGATTCTAGACAGGCATATGGTTCAGTTTGAAGGCCCTTTCAGACCATTGTTTTCACATGCAATTTGGGTCTTGCCTATTGGGCCTTACATTCTACTGGTGAGTTGTTCAGAATGGGGTCTAGCTTTCTAATTCCTCTGTTCAACTCAAACCCCACTGCTAGCTCCTAAAACCTTCCAAGGAGAATTTGGTCACATGGCAATTTTTAATTGGCATGGACCACCACGTGGTCTATTGTTATGGACTGTGCAATAATTCCTCTTCCCTAGGTTTTCTTCCAAAAGAGAGAGAAAATAGGATTTATTTGTGAGTGAGAGAGAGAGAGAGAGAGGAGGGGGGTGGGGGAGATATCTCTCTCCTAATTGGCACTGGGGCTCGTTGAAATTTAACAAGACCCCACATGCCACTTAGGATAGAGATAAAGATGATTGTAAATGAGTTGTACCCTACGCAGAGGGAGAGAGAGAAATGAAACTCTAGAAGCAAAAATCTACAAGTGGTATAAGGTGTGATAGTGAGCTCCAATGAAATGGAGCTAATAGAGTGATACTAATGCGCGATAGAAATGCACGATAGAACGGGAGATAAGACTTGAACCCAAGACCTCCTAGAACCATAGTTCTGATACCATGTGTTTGCTAGTAGTTATGCGCGGGCGTGCCAGAACCAAAAGTGGTTCAGTGTGTGCAAACTAATTTCCTATATGCTTGAGTCAGTGATACTCAAGGCTTTTAGATCTGACTTCTAAACTAAAACAATTGTGTGCGGCGAGTAGGAAAGTACCATCACCAGAAATCCCTTGGCAGTACTGAAGCGCACAAGCCAAATAGTGTATGAGTTTACCAAGTAAACAATCACAAACGATTAATAAAATACAGATTTTATTAAATGTTTGGAAAATACAACCAAAGAACAGATTCAGAACAGACTGATTGTTCGTGAGAATGAAAACAGTAAAAGAAAAATAACAAAAAGAGGGTAGACCTATTTGCTATGCTTGCAGAAAGAACATAAAAGTTGAATGCTTTTGAATGCTGTTGAATGCTTTGTTGAATGCTGTTTTCGAGAGTGATGCGGAGTGGATTGCAGCTTGGCCTGCCTCCATATTTATAGCGGCCATGATTGAATTCTGATTAGGAAAGGACTCCTTAGCTTGCGCCTTAAGCTACTAATTGATTGGTTAATTGAAGAAATCCTTTTATATCAATGATTCCTTGCCTTATCGTTATCTTGATTGAAGCAATTCCACCATCTCAGGGATCATCTCGCCTAAATCCAGCTGTTGGTGATAAGATTCTTTCCCAAACGGACTCGGATTTCCCCAGATCTGGAGTGACGTCACAAATGGCAGCTGTCACCAGAATCGCCTTACCTCTATTCCCATCGGCCTCATAACTGTGACTGAAGACTCATCGGACTCATGTAATGTCTTTATGCCCGATAACATCTCTCCAGGTGCTCACGTCCGATCGGGTTCACGTCACCAACCTTTATCACTTTCAGTAGATATGGTGTCCGATAGTTGGTACATTCATGTTCTCTATCTCCTCATCGGGCTCCCGTTCTGACAAATGCCCGATGAAGTCCCTTATGCCCGGCGTCTCAATCGGTCTCCAACGTGTGTCCTTGCTCCATTGCTTCCACCATTGATGCCCGATAGACCACTGCGGGTCTGATGCTGCCTATCGGGCTCCATCCCATGGAACATCCAGGTTGCCTTCTCTAAACTTCTGGTGACGCTTCCCCTAAGCCCGATGTCATCATCTACTCCGGACCAACCGGTGTCTGAAATGCCCATGCCCGGCTATCTCTAGGCCCATATCCTCATATCAATCGGGCTAGAAAACCTTTGGCGGTTTTTAGGTGCAAACAATTGCCCCCCAAAAGGTCATATCAAACATCCCGCCTTGATTGATGTGACATTTTAAATTTTAAACTGGCCACGCGTCGAGCACGCAACAACTTGTCAGATTATGGAGAATCCCACCAGTCACTCCACATTTAATGCGCCATGATGGCGTCGTGATATTTAAATATCACCCATCTTTCGAAACTCCCCACAACGGCACAACCTATTGGCATTCTCTCTTCTATTCCTTAAGCATAACACAGAGCTTCTCTCTCTAAAACCTCCATCTTCTCCGACGACCCATTTCTCCCATAAATGGCTCCTAAGACTGCTCCAGCCACCACTAAAGGCAAGAAGACTTTCGTTGATGCTCCTCCACCACAAAACCGATGCAGGGAGGTTAGGGCTTTGGCCAAAGCTCACGCTGCTGACATCTCCACAGAATACCTCACCCCCTATAGTTCTTCCGATGGCTCTCCCGTCGCACCAGGCTTGGGCGCAGCGTTTCTTGGCCATCCTCCGGCGGCTTTCCTTCCTTTCTTCTCTCCCATAGGAAACGAAGAATTCCTACAAGTCCCTGCACACTGGGGCAAGGTCCAGACTGCTAACCAGCCAATTTGAGGATGGCCGTCCCCTGCCGCTGATTGGGACAAGTGGGTAACTAGGGTTTCGGCCTCTAAGGCCGCTGTCTGGAAGCAAACGGGCATTCACGACGCCATACTACTAAGTCGGTCAAGAATAGAGATAGACCGACCTCTTCTTCTCTCTGCTTTACTCTTCTGGTCCTCATCTTGCAATGGCTTTCTTTTCCGTTGCGGACCAATGGCTCCCACCGTCAAAGACATCAGCTACTTGCTCGGCCTCCATTCCCATGGCCCAGAGATCCTCCCCGGTCTTGACGTTGGGGCGGCCAGCTTTGCCTATCCTCAACAAGAAGTTGTACGGGACGGGGCCGTTTTTCATAGGCCGATTACAACCTTTGGAGGCTTTCTTTCCGCTTGCATTGGGGCAGATGATACGGAGGTGTCCGACGCAGAACATACTGCCTTCATCATCTACTGGCTCAATAAATACCTCTTCTGCTCAGCCAGCCAAGCCATCACTAAAGAATACACAACCTTGGCCTTGGCTCTTGCATCGGGGCAGCCGTTGGCCATGGCTACGCTGGTCTGGGCGCACCTGGTCAGAGGTATAACGGATTTCGTCCATTCGGGCTTCAGTGCTGGTGGGAGCCCGATGTGGATACTGCAATTGTGGCTTCACTCGTACTTTCCTGAATTCCAACCCACCATCAGCCAACTGGCCGATGTGCCTATCTCCGCCGTTCAATTTATGAACGTAGCTCCCTCTTCACACTCTTTCGAAGAGTGTTTTACTTTCTTTTACCAGGGTTGCTCCCCTCGGGATGTCAATCTCTTCACCCCATTCTTTTCTCTTCAATTTTCTTCTTTTCTTCAGCTTTCCAATAACCCCTCCAACTGGGGTTCGGGCACCCAGTCTACTTATAATGAAATCTTTTCTAGCTACTTAGTAGCTAGAGACATTATTTTTAGCCCAAGCATCCCATCAGCCAACAATAAATGCGGGGCCGAGTACTACTTTGCTCCTCTATATGCCCGCCAATTCGGGCTTACACAACTCGTGCCCGTTCCTCCTGGCATCACCGTCAACGTTGACTGGGTTGAACGTGGCCTTATTGTTAATGAAGGGCAAGTGAAGAAAATAAAAGAGAGGTCCGACCGGCTGAAGGCTGCATTTAACTTCACCCCCTTCTCTGCCCGGCCCATGGTGTCAGACGAGTTCACCCATTGGTGGGGTGAACGGGCACGTCATATATTTTCACGCCCCGTGGCTGCAGCCCTTACGGCCTTTACTGCTTCTCCGGCCATTGAGGCCGACGCTCCAGTTCCAACAGCCGCTCCAATCAGGCGCAAACAAGTCGCCAAGAGACCGGCTCGCAAACCAACTCCGGGCAGGGGTCCGTCTCAAAAGAAACAAAAAACAACACCGGCCTCTGTTCAGGTTTGCTCTTCCCTTTGCTTTGTTGATTAAGCCCGAATTCCTTTCATTCAGTATTAATCATTCTGTTCTATCTTAACAGCTTGCTGACGAAGACTCGGGAGAGGATCTACTTCCAAATCCCGCTCAGACTCTTCCTCAAACTCTCCCTACATCACCGGCCTCCACAACGGCTTATCTAGAGCGAGTGGCCGTACGGGTGATGCCACTTCACATCGTGCCTCCTCTAACTGTTGGGTTTGTGCCCTCAAACCATTACTTTCTGTATGAGACATTGACATTTTAATATATGGATATCAGCTTTACATTTTATTGTGTATGTTCTTTTCATGAGATGATTGTTAATCCTTAAGTATTATAGTAAGTAATTCGTGTGTGTATGAGATGCACACAAGTGAGATACGAATTACTATTCTTTAATACTTAGAATGTGTCACAGTGGATGATGAGACTGGATACCTCATCAAGTCTACACTGTAGCATAATTAACTACCATTGGATGGAGTGATTAATCTCAATCACTAGAGTGTAGCTCTTAGTTGATATGCTAGTGCTTATAGTGCATTGACGGACCTGAGTTTCCTATTGACGCTTAAGACTGTCAAACAGTCAATAGGAACTCATAACTTGTATAAGGTACGTGTTCTCAATCTTGAGACGATTATGAACACAGACTGTGGATATGACTGCTTTGATTTGCCAATCAGTGAGGTCTATAAAAGATCAACACCTGGGTATCTTGGGTATGTCATGTTCATAGGGTTGTGAACATGCATTGTCAAGATAGAATCTACCCTCTGTTTCAGAGTAAGCATTCCCTTGAGAATGTCACCAAGTCGATTACTGAGTACTGCAGTCTTGTTGATAAGAGTTATCAACATGTTTGGTAATCATGAGAGGTGAATGGGACTCAAGGAATACAAGAAGTAATCATGATTCAGGTTGACAGTAACAGTTATCCGATTACCTGAATATGATTACGAATGCTGACGGTAGAGGGACATTAGTACACCATACAAGTCTAGTTATCGCTTCGGATATGTTCTTTTGCGTTGGAGTTCAGTTATCGTTTTATAGTGGAGTAAACTTTAACTGACCAGTTAGTTAGTTTGCTGATCAAAGAGTTTGGTCATGGTAATTAACAAACTGGTCTGAGCCAACAATAAAGAGCCTAGGAGGTCCCACTCTTAGCTCCGCCAGGATGCTTGGAAAGATGCTTGAGGATGATGTCCAGACAGGTTCGATCGATCGAAGATGTCTCGATCGATTGAAGTCTGAAGGTTCGATCGATCGAAGATGGTTCGATCGATCGAAGATGGTTCGATCGATCGAATGTTCGATCGATCGAAGGCACTTCGATCGCTCGAAGTCTAGGTCGGTTCTGGGAATCTATAAATAGGGCAGCTGCGTTCTGGAAAAGGTTGTTCGTCGTTTTGAACGTCAGAAGCTGCAGAAACTATTTTGGAGTCCCAAAACCTTCTCTATCCTCTCCATTAGGGTTCCCACCAACCCTAGTCTTTCTGGCAGGCATCCGCAGGAGTCATAAGGGTGAAGATCATCTAGTGGAGGCTGCTGGAAGTTGAAGATCAGAATTGGGTTCAAGACACTAAGGTATAACTCGTGTCCCCTCTTGTGCGCATCTGTAGAATTGACGAGTAGTAGATCCGGGCATGCCAATAAAGTTTCATAACTTGATTTTTCCGCTGCGCGTTTAAACTTTCCATTTAAACCTGTTTTTCCAACAATTGGTATCAGAGCCACGCTCGTTTGGATCTATAGATGCGTTTTTTGGAACACTATTTTGATTTGCATGTTGATTTTAGAACTGCTTTCGAAACTGCATCGTCACAGATCTGTTTCTGCAGTGTTATCGCAGCAGTATACAAATCTGTGATTGCATTGGATGCAAGATGGGTTCGATCGATCGAAGTAGTCTCGATCGATCGAACACTCTGTACTCGAGCGATCGAACAGGTTTCGATCGATCGAAACCTTCTGTTGTTCGAGCGATCGAATAGAGTTCGATCGATCGAGACAGACTCTTTGTCAGGATCTTTGTTTCACAGTTTTAAAAGTATTTTGAAATTAAAAGTTTAATTTTAACGTATTCTGCAAAATTTTTAATCATTCTGTGAAATAGAATGTTCAAGCGATTGAACAGTGTTCAATCGATCGAAGGTTCGAGCGATCGAACGGTCTTCGATCGATCGAACTATGATAGAGAAGTTAGATGCTGTTTTGAGTTCTAATTCAGTATGTAAAGAGTTTATATACTGTGTGAATCAATTAAGGTTTCCAATAGTTATATTTTGTTATATATATATGCGTGGATGTGTGTTCAACTAACCTTTTGCAGCAAAAGATTAGTCGCTATCTCCCATGGCGCCAAGAGCATTTAATTTTGTGTTTGAATGTTTTTAGATTGGTGTGTTATTTTAAGTTTGGTTTGGTTTTAAGGCATATGTAAAGGGCGCTGCGACTTCAATCCTACGAAAAGGAAAGTCGCACCGGTTTCCCTAGCCTTTTATTTTGTTGTTGCTATTTCTATTTCTAGATAAATTGTAAGCTTCAAAAGAGGCATAGGTTCAATGTAATAGAATTAGAATATCCATGAAGATGGAGCAAGGAGCCGTTGTCCATGAAGATGGAGCTGGAGGCGATCAAACCAAAAGCAGATTCTATGGAGATAGAGCCATGGGAGATAGAGGCATCGTTTGGATGTCTTTTATTTCATTTTAGTTTTTTGTTTTATGTGCTTTGTTTGTGATTGGCGTACAATACATTGTTGCATGCACGCAAAACAAGTTTTCTAAAATAAAATTCAAAAACCGTTTTCAACACATTAGTAAACATTAGATGTTTATGGGAAGTGTGTAGAAACAGATTTTCTCAAAAAGCAAAATCCTTTTTTACTAAATCTAGTGGGAGAGGGTCTTATTAATTACACCCACGATCTTCCATTAACGGTTCACTGTAAGATGAGTGATGCATTCTGTGTCACCTCGCCAGGGGTGATCATTCCATACGGAGGATGCATTACTCATTGGTTACTAGATGTGAACTTCTTTTGATAAGGATCAATCAGACGTGTTAGAGGGTGACCACCATACGGAGGCGCTACTTGAGACGGTTGTGATTGGATCCTAGTTAATGGTACACACTAGCTAAGCTATGGATAAGGGATCCCACACGGGGCATTATTCAGAAACTTAGAGATCAAATAGGTTCGGAAGTCATAACTTGTTTTGCAAGAGTTGCATAGCGGATAAGTTATGATAAATTGAAAGATCGAACATTGACCACCACACGGAGGCTTTATTTTTTCGTTTCGATATTCCGGCGACTTAGTTTTAAAATAAGAGTTTTAAAAGGATTCTTTTATTTCAAACTGTCAAATTTTGATATCCATATTTATTTTGTTTTGATTTTTTCAGTAAATCATAATGTCTCGATCTGCATTTAGTCCACTAGCCACCATACTCACTCAAAACAAGTTAACTGGAAACAACTACACTGAATGGAAACGTAATCTTGACATCGTGTTAACTGCGGAGGATCACATATATGTCCTCACCACCCCATGCCCCGAAGAACCCGCTGCAAATGCTTCGGCTGCTGCTAGACGCGAGTTCGATAAATGGAAAAAGTCGAATGGGATGGCTCGTTGTTACATATTGGCTTCTATGGCTAATGTGTTACAACACCAATACCAGTCGAACAGTTCCGCCAGTGACATTATCGAATCCCTGAAAAAGATGTTTGGGGAGCATGGCAGGCCTGCCAGACAGGTAGCTATGCAGAAGATAATGAGTGCTAAGATGTCGGAAGGGACTCCAGTCAAAGAACATGTTTTGAAAATGATTGGTTATTTAAACGAGCTGGAGACCCTAGGTGCCAACATCGATGCACAGACCCAAGTTGATATGATCCTCAATACGCTGTCGCCATCATTCGCTCAATTTAAACTGAATTATAATATGAATAAAATGGATTTTTCAATGAGCGAATTGATGAGTTCTTTATTGGCAGCGGAAGGGGTGATCAAACCTGGGGGCAGCGTTTTAAACGTTGAGAAAAGCGCTTCCTCTTCCCGATCTATGCCGAAAGGAAAGAAAGGGAAGAAGAAGGCTAGCACTGGTGGTTCAAGTGTTGGACCAGTCCCTAAGATTGCAAAATCTAAGGGAAAAGGTAAGGGCAAAGGGAAGGTGGGTGGCCAAGGCAAAGGAAAGTGTTTCCAATGCGGTGAGAAGGGCCACTGGAAGAGGAACTGTCCAGAATTCTTAGCTACAAGAGTTCAAGGTATGATTGAATCACATGTGATTGAAGTAAGTTTTATAACGGATACTTCAAACACTTGGTGCATTGATTCTGGTGCGACTAACCATATCTGTAATTCATTGCAGGGGTTCAGATCAACCAGGAAGTGCAGTGATGGGGAAATCGTACTTACTCTAGGTTCTAGCGCAACCGTTTCTGCGGTTGCTATAGGAGTCGTAGTTTTAGAATTTCTAGACAATAAAGTTTTGATTTTATCAGATGTACTTTACGTCCCTTCAATGAGACGTAATTTAATTTCAGTTTCTAATTTATCGAATAATGGTTATTCTTTTCATTTTGGAACTGAAGTTGTGATTAAAAGAAATAGTTCTTTTATATGTTCTGGTGTTAAATCAAATGGTTTATATGTGATTACTCCCAATATTTCTAAAGATTCTTGTATGGAACTTAATAACTCAGTGGTAACTGTACCATCTAAAAGAAAGAGACCTTCCACTAATCCAACAAAGCTTTGGCATATGAGGCTTGGTCATATCAATCTAAATAGGATTGGCAGACTAGTCAAAGAAGGGGTCTTAGGCGATTTGGTTCTCGAACCAATAGAAGTCTGCGAGTCTTGTTTAGAGGGTAAGATGACCAAAAGGCCCTTTCCTGCAAAGGGCAATAGAACCAATGCATTGTTGGAATTAGTTCATACTGATGTGTGTGGACCAATGAATATTAGAGCAAGGGGTGGTTATGAGTATTTCATAACATTTACTGATGACCACTCTAGGTATGGATATGTGTACCTAATGCAGCACAAGTCTGAAGCCTTTGAAAAGTTCAAAGAGTTTAGGGCTGAAGTGGAGAAGCAATTGGGCACACATATCAAGGCCATTCGATCTGATCGAGGTGGCGAGTACCTCTCTAATGAATTTATTGATCACCTCGTACAGAATGGGATTCTGTCACAGTTGACTGCACCTGGCACGCCTCAGCAAAATGGTGTAGCGGAGAGAAGGAATCGGACTCTTTTAGACATGACTAGGTCAATGATGAGTTATTCTGAGTTACCTTTATTTCTTTGGGGTTATGCTTTGGAAACCGCTGCTTACATACTAAATCTAGTACCAAGCAAATCTGTTCCCAGGACACCACGAGAGATGTGGATTGGGCGCAAGCCTTCTTTGCAACATCTCCGGATATGGGGATGTCCGGCACATGTGCTAAAAGGAAAGATGAGCAAGTTGGATTCTAGATCGGAAGTATGTTACTTCGTGGGGTATCCAAAGGATACTTATGGATGGTATTTTTATGATCCAAGAGAACAGAAGGTGTTCGTCAGTACGAATGCTATTTTCTTGGAGGATGATTATATCATGAACCATAAACCTAAGGGAAGGATAGATCTTAGAGAGATAGAAGGAGAGCCCTCAGTCCAACCCGTAGTTAATAACGATGTAAATCAGGAAAACACCACTTCTTCACCTATTTTCGCACCAGTACCTCGTCGTAGTGGGAGGATTATCAGCCAGCCTGATAGATACATGTTCTTAGGAGAAGTTTTTGAAGCTGTCTCCATAGAATCTGAATCTGATCCTACCACATACGAAGAGGCAATGGCTGATGTTGATTCAGTTCATTGGGTTAAAGCTATGAAGGCTGAATTGGAATCTATGGATTCTAATCAGGTCTGGGATCTTGTAGAACTTCCAGCCAATATTAAACCCATTGGCTGTAAGTGGGTCTACAAGAGGAAAAGAGGATCTGATGGAAAGGTTGAGACCTTTAAGGCAAGGCTTGTTGCGAAAGGTTATACTCAGAGGGAGGGCATTGACTATGAGGAAACCTTCTCGCCGGTGGCCATGCTCAAGTCCATCAGAATACTCTTATCCGTTGCTGCATGCCTAGATTTTGAGATCTGGCAGATGGACGTCAAGACTGCATTCTTGAATGGCAATCTTGAGGAGGACATCTATATGCAACAACCAGAAGGGTTCATAGCTGGTCGGAAAGGTAACTTGGTATGCAAGTTGCAAAAGTCCATTTATGGGCTTAAGCAGGCATCCAGAAGTTGGAACATACGATTTGACCAAGCGGTCAAATCGTTTGGTTTCATACAGAATCTGGATGAACCTTGTGTATACAAGAAGAGTGAAGGGAAAGTGGTGGCTTTTCTTGTGCTTTACGTTGACGATATTCTACTCATTGGAAATGATGTAGCGGCATTGTCAACGGTCAAGGTTTGGCTAGCTAGTACTTTCGATATGAAGGATCTAGGAGAGGCGAGCTATATTCTTGGGATAAAGCTCTTTCGGGATCGCAAGCGAAAGATAATGGGATTATCTCAAGCTGGTTATATCGATAAGGTGCTAACTAGGTTTTCAATGGATAATTCGAAGAAAGGTTTGTTACCTTTCAGGCATGGTTTAGCGTTCTCCAAGGACCAGTGTCCAAAGACACAGGAGGAGAGGAATCGCATGACAGGAGTTCCCTATGCTTCTGCAGTGGGAAGTCTCATGTATGCGATGTTATGCACTAGACCAGATATCTGCTTTGCCGTTGGCATGGTTAGCAGATATCAGTCGAATCCGGGTCCAGAGCACTGGACAGCCGTTAAGCACATTCTTAAGTACTTGAGAAGAACTAAAGATTACATGCTTATGTACGGTGGTAGTGAGTTAATTCCAGTGGGATACACTGACTCGGACTTTATGTCAGATAAAGATTCGAGGAAGTCGACGTCCGGTCATCTCTTTACCTTGGGAGGTGGTGCTGTCAGTTGGAGGAGCATTAAGCAGAAATGCATTGCAGACTCAACTACAGAAGCTGAGTATGTGGCTGCTTGTGAAGCCGCAAAGGAAGCTGTTTGGCTCAAGAAGTTCCTTATGGAACTCGAGGTGGTACCAGCGTCGCTGTCGCCTATTACGCTTTATTGTGATAATAGTGGGGCAGTGGCTCAGTCCAAGGAGCCAAGGAACCACGGAAAGGGAAAGCACGTAGAGCGGAAATATCATCTTATCCGAGATATTGTTCAACGTGGAGATGTGACTGTCACCAAGATTGCCACAGCTGACAATCTTGCTGATCCGTTTACAAAGGCCTTGCCACAGAAGGTCTTTGATCGTCATCTAGATAGTCTAGGTCTTAGATGTAGTTCTGAATGGTTATGAGTGCAAGTGGGAGTTTGTTGGGTTTGTGCCCTCAAACCATTACTTTCTGTATGAGACATTGACATTTTAATATATGGATATCAGCTTTACATTTTATTGTGTATGTTCTTTTCATGAGATGATTGTTAATCCTTAAGTATTATAGTAAGTAATTCGTGTGTGTATGAGATGCACACAAGTGAGATACGAATTACTATTCTTTAATACTTAGAATGTGTCACAGTGGATGATGAGACTGGATACCTCATCAAGTCTACACTGTAGCATAATTAACTACCATTGGATGGAGTGATTAATCTCAATCACTAGAGTGTAGCTCTTAGTTGATATGCTAGTGCTTATAGTGCATTGACGGACCTGAGTTTCCTATTGACGCTTAAGACTGTCAAACAGTCAATAGGAACTCATAACTTGTATAAGGTACGTGTTCTCAATCTTGAGACGATTATGAACACAGACTGTGGATATGACTGCTTTGATTTGCCAATCAGTGAGGTCTATAAAAGATCAACACCTGGGTATCTTGGGTATGTCATGTTCATAGGATTGTGAACATGCATTGTCAAGATAGAATCTACCCTCTGTTTCAGAGTAAGCATTCCCTTGAGAATGTCACCAAGTCGATTACTGAGTACTGCAGTCTTGTTGATAAGAGTTATCAACATGTTTGGTAATCATGAGAGGTGAATGGGACTCAAGGAATACAAGAAGTAATCATGATTCAGGTTGACAGTAACAGTTATCCGATTACCTGAATATGATTACGAATGCTGACGGTAGAGGGACATTAGTACACCATACAAGTCTAGTTATCGCTTCGGATATGTTCTTTTGCGTTGGAGTTCAGTTATCGTTTTATAGTGGAGTAAACTTTAACTGACCAGTTAGTTAGTTTGCTGATCAAAGAGTTTGGTCATGGTAATTAACAAACTGGTCTGAGCCAACAATAAAGAGCCTAGGAGGTCCCACTCTTAGCTCCGCCAGGATGCTTGGAAAGATGCTTGAGGATGATGTCCAGACAGGTTCGATCGATCGAAGATGTCTCGATCGATTGAAGTCTGAAGGTTCGATCGATCGAAGATGGTTCGATCGATCGAATGTTCGATCGATCGAAGGCACTTCGATCGCTCGAAGTCTAGGTCGGTTCTGGGAATCTATAAATAGGGCAGCTGCGTTCTGGAAAAGGTTGTTCGTCGTTTTGAACGTCAGAAGCTGCAGAAACTGTTTTGGAGTCCCAAAACCTTCTCTATCCTCTCCATTAGGGTTCCCACCAACCCTAGTCTTTCTGGCAGGCATCCGCAGGAGTCATAAGGGTGAAGATCATCTAGTGGAGGCTGCTGGAAGTTGAAGATCAGAATTGGGTTCAAGACACTAAGGTATAACTCGTGTCCCCTCTTGTGCGCATCTGTAGAATTGACGAGTAGTAGATCCGGGCATGCCAATAAAGTTTCATAACTTGATTTTTCCGCTGCGCGTTTAAACTTTCCATTTAAACCTGTTTTTCCAACACTAACTCCTTCAAGCGGAGACGAGGACCTTGCTGCCTCCATCCAAGCTCCGGAGCAAGTCGTCCTCTCTTCCAGTACTGAGGATTTGGCCGATGCTGGAGTTACCGTCGAAGCTGCTGCGGACGAGGTAGACCAAGTCGTCCCTGTTGAAATTGAAGCTTCCACCGGACAAGAAGAAACTACCCCGGCCATCGGATCTCCTGTTCCCACAATAATAGAACCAGTAGTAGCCGAGGTCAGTCCTCCTGAGCCTCCCACCATCGAGGTCGGTAATGTCTCGGGCTCAGTCTCAGAAACTGAAATTCTGCAAGCAATGGCGGCTTCTATGACCCCCGAGGTGGAAACCGGCCACCCTTCTTCTTCTCAACCAAGATCCTCTCAGCCTAGTGAGGCCGATATCCGCGAAGCGCTCTTGGCCTCCCTTAGTCCTCATACCCAGGTATCACACCATATCGCAAAGTACCTTCTTTCTTGAACTTGTATCATTTTTCAAAGACCATTTCTGACCGTATTTCTATTGAACAGGTCGACCCCACAGGTCCAGTGCCCATCATCCCTTTCGACGATTTTTTCTCGGGCCTGGACCTAGGAGCTTTTGACCTTGGCCCCCTCGAGCCCGAAGCAGTCTCACCTTCCATCCTTCAACAAGCCAAGGACCTGCTCTTCGGACTTGCTGACCAAGAACTTTCCAATCTTCCTGCTGCGGCTGACGTTGACACCGCTTTGAACACCCTCATGGCCGATCCTTCTCTTTCAGACGGGCAGCTATCATTACTCGTGGAGATCAAAGAAAGACTTCTTAGCGTCCGTCTTATGGATAGAACGGCCTCGAAGATTCAAGCGGATGCAGAACTTCATTTAGGCTCCCGTCAGAAAGCATTGAAGTTCTTGGAAGGGGCCAGAGCCAAGTTCGAAGCGGGAAAGGCCTCCCGTGCTCAGGTTCTAGCCAGGGGTACTTGGCTGCAGAACCAAATTGCTGTACTGAAAACTCAACTCGCCCAATGTGAGGCCGAGGTTGTTACCAACAACGCCTCCATTGGGAAAATTGATGAGGCATTATCTTTACTTGGTGGCGACGCCCAGAAGTGCAGCGATCAACTACAAACCAGCGTCCCCATATCTCGGGCTTGGGCCCAAAAGCTAGAGAGGGCCAAGAGGGACCGGTCTGGAGCCATCAAGACCTGGGAAGACTTGAAGGCTAAGCTTAGGAATTTTGAGTCGGCCTAGAGGCCGACTCCTCTTTTGTACTTATTTTTTATTCATATATATTTGTAAGTAAGCTGTGCTCAGCCTTATCAATACAAACAACATTTTTGTTACTCGGGCTCAGGGTCGTAATTAATGAGTTGGTCTTATTCTAACCCTGGATTTGGTTTATAGTTCAAATCAATAGTTTCCCACAGAGTAGGGTAATAAGACTTCAAGTATTGACCATTTATTAATCTAGGATGAATACCTCCATCCATATCCCGCAGTCTGTAAGCACCACCATTCTTGACTTGATGTATAATGAACGGACCCTCCCAGTTGACCGACCATTTACCGTACCGATTATCCTTGTCCCCGATAGGTAACACGGCCTTCCATACCAAGTCTTCTGTACTAAAGGACTTCACTTTTACCCTCTTGTTATACGCTCGGGCGGCCCGCTGCTTCTGCACTTTTAACGAGTCTAAGGCCATGAGCCTCGTTTCATCAAGTCCTTCCAACTCAACTATCATAGCCTCTGTGTAATCTGCGGGCTCAAGCTGGTTCTGTAAAGCTCTCCTGGCCGATCGGACGGTGACTTCCATTGGTAACATAGCGTCGTGCCCGTAAGTTAACATGAATGGTGTTACTCCGGTGCTGGACCTCTTAGACGTCCGATAGGCCCACAGTGCCTCAGACAACAACTTGTCCCATTCCCTAGGGTTCTCATCGATCATCTTCTCAACGATCCCCTTAAGGATCTTGTTGGTTGACTCGGCCTGACCGTTAGCTTGAGCATAGTATGGGGTAGAATTGAGAATTTTAATCCCTCTGCTCTCCGCAAAAGCGGTTGTCTCGGCCCCTGTGAACACAGACCCTTGGTCGGCCGTTATGGTTTCTGGCAGGCCGAATCGATGTATGATGTGTTCTTCAATGAATTTTATCACGGTGGCCTGGGTCACCGTCTTACATGGTATGGCCTCGGCCCACTTAGTGAAGTAATCCGTCGCCACTATAATGAAACAGTGCTGGCCTAATGATGGTGGCAAGACTTTGCCAATTAGATCCATAGCCCATCCTCTGAACGGCCATGGTTTTATTATTGGTTGGAGTTCCTTAGCCGGTACATGCTGGATCGGGCCATGCTTCTGACACGCTTGGCATCCCTTTGCATAGCTGATACAATCCTTCAGCATGCCTGGCCAATAATAGTTATACCTTCTCAACAACCATTTCATTTTTGTACCGGCCTGATGAGACCCACAGATCCCTTCATGCACTTCGGCCATCACCTGCATGGCCTGTTTCTTGCCTAAACACCTCAAAATCACGTCGTCACCGATGGGTTTTTAAACAATTCTCCATCGAGTATCACAAATCGGACCGCGAACAGTCTAACTTTCCGGTCTACCCTGACATTTGGGTGATTCAGGTACTCGATGATAGGCCTTCTCCAGTCGTCATCCTCCATCAAGACCGAATTGGTAGTAGCGTACCAACCTCTTCTTGCAACGGAAGGCAGTGATCGGACATGAACCGTGATAACTTGGTCTTCCAAAACCTTTGTAGAAGACGAGGCCGATCCTGTCTTAGCCAGCTTATTGGCCTCGGTATTCGTAGACCTAGGGATATAACTCACGCTAATATCATCAAACTCGTCCATGAGTTGCGTGGCGACAGAGTGAAACGGGCATAATTCCCAACTTTTTATCTGGAACTCTCCTGATATCTGCCCGATCACCAGCACTGAGTCTCCCTTTATGTGTACGGACGATGCCCCCAACTCAAGGAGTATCTCTAGTCTGATAATTAATGCTTCGTATTCAGCCTGATTGTTTGTGCACTTGAAATCGAGCCGAAATGACATTTTTGTCTTCTTATACTTGGGTGATACAATGACCACACCTGCCCCAGCACCCTCTGCGCTTTTGGACCCATCAAAGATCAATGTCCATGAGACCAAGGAAGTGTTTAATACTTTAGGTGCTGGTAGCAACTCTCCCAGATCAGTTGGATCTGGGTGATCAACCAAGAAATTGGCTATGGCCTGGCCTTTAACCGATTGCTGTGATTGGTATTGGATGGCAAATTCCATCAGGGCCAAGGTCCATTTTCCAATTCGGCCTCTCATGATTGGTCTTGACAACATATATTTTATCACATCGGTTTGACATATAATATAAGTAGAAACGGGCAATATATACGTTCTTAACTTCTGTGATGAAAAATACAATGCCAAACATAATTTCTCAATCGGCGCATAGCGCTGCTCGATTGGAGTTAATATTCTGCTTAAGTAATAAATGGCTTGCTCATTTCCTTGCTCATTATCCTGAGCTAACATACTTCCTATAGAGCAGTCAGAAGCCGATATATACAATTTAAGGTACCTACCCTTCTTGGGTGGCATTAAAACTGGGGAAGTTGACAAATATTGCTTAATTCCCTCAAAGGCCTGTTGATGGCTGTCTTCCCACTTGAATTCTTCATCGGTCTTGATCTTCAATAGTGGGGTCCATACTTGGGTCTTTCCTGCACAGTTGGAGATGAATCTTCTCAGGAAATTAATCTGCCCGAGCAGCCTTTGAAGCTCTTTCTTATTGGCTGGTGGCTTTGCTGTCTGTATTGCCCGAGCCTTGTTCTTGTCCACCTCTATCCCTCTTTGATGCACCAGGAATCCTAAGAAGTTCCCTGCCGAGACACCGAAAGCACATTTGAGAGGGTTCATTTTTAGTTTGTGAGCCCGCATTCTTTCAAACGCCTTCTCTAAGTCTCTCAAGTGATCGGCGTTGTCGCCCGATTTTACCACCACATCATCAATGTAAACCTCCATGAAATGCCCGATCATATCATGGAAAATTGAATTCATCGCCCTCTGATATGTGGCTCCAGCGTTCTTTAGTCCGAAAGGCATGACAACCCATTCAAAGGTTCCAATTGCCCCCGGGCACCGGAAAGCTGTCTTCGGGACGTCCTGCTCAGCAATGTAAATCTGGTTGTACCCTGAGTGCCCGTCCATAAAGGACAAAATTTTATGTTTGGCGGCCGAATCAATCAATTGATCGACCATGGGCATAGGGTACTCGTCTTTTGGGGTAGCTAGGTTTAGATTTCTGAAATCAATACAGACTCTCAGCTTACCATTTTTCTTTACCATTGGGACTACATTCGATACCCATTCCACGTACCTGGCTGTCCGAATGAAGCCAGCTCCCAAAAGTCTCTCAATTTCTTCTTTTACCTTCATCGTGACTTCAGGTGACATGCGCCGTGGGAGCTGTTTAAACCGCCTAAAACCCGGTTTAATTGGCAAACGGTGCTCCACCAATTCTCTGGATAGTCCGGGCATCTCATCGTAATCCAATCCTTGTATTTGTGCAAGAGAGCAATGATATCGGCCTGGAACCGCGGTTCAAGTACCTGACTCACATATGTGGGTTTGTGCTCTCCTTCATTACCCAGGTTGATCTCCAATAGTGGATCCTGCACGTCGGCCTTCAAGTCATCAAGCTTGGCTGTGGCCGTTTCGAGTTCATCCATCTGAATCTTTTCCTCTATTGGCGTTTCTTCTTCATAGATACAATCGGCCAGATTAATCATTCCGTCCACAGGGCCGATCTCTAATCTCCTATCGGCCAGATATGCGCACCATCTGGCCATGCTGGCCTTAAGGGCCAGCTGTCTTTTAACTTCAATTGGTCGTGGATCCATCGAAGTCTTCTTGTTCATTAATCTCTATCGACCTTGACTCTTCTGTCCGACTTAGATTGTGATAACCAAGCTTTAAGTTTGGTAGAATTTCTTTACGGAATGTGGCTGCATTTGGTCTGCCCCGTTTGCCGCATCCTAGTAACTTGACAGGTCCGATATCATCTTCGTATAATACTGCATCGGCTGTCTGCACCCGGGCAACGAATGGCTTCGTATCGGCCCCAACCACTTCCACTTCGTCATCTCTCCAAAAGATCAACAATTGATGGAGAGTGGAAGGGATGCAGTAATTGGGATGGATCCAATCACGGCCAAGCAACGCGTTGTACGCGGCCGATGTCTCAACGATGAAAAAAGCTGTCATGGCCGTTTGGGTTCCAACCGTCAGCTCCAGAGGCAAGATGCCCTTTGTCTTAGATGGTGTGCCCGTGAAGCTCTGAACATTCATCTCGGTCGGAATCAGTTCCGACTCAGATTTTTGAAGAATCCTCAGCATGATTTGGGGCATGATGTTGATTGTAGATCCCCCATCAATCAATATTCTATTCACGGGGATCCCCTCAATGTGACCTTTTACGTACAACAGCTTCAGGTGCTGAGACATTTGATAGGTAGGTTTTTCGAAAACCACCTTGACTGGCCCCGCTGGTTTCAGCCCCTCTTCAGTTTGGATCCCTTTCGGCCTCAAGATGGTTATCTTAGGCCGATCGGTTTGTATATCGGTAGCGTCCACGTTCTTGCTCGTAGCCTCTACCACCTTGGGTCTGACGGTCTCTCCACCACCCCAACACAAACTTTCTATTACCGCCGACTCCTTGGTCTGGCCTTCTATTACGTCACCTTCAATGGCCGCTGGCTGATCCGGTTTGGCCATGAATGACATGGGAAGAGTAAACACCATGTTTGAGGATAGATTTTTCGGGATTGTTCTGAATTGAATTAGTGTATCATCCTCATCTTCATAATCATCGGCCTCCTCCATTGGATGGGCCGATGGCTCACACTTTTCTTGTTCAAAAAGTTTCTTTAAGCGCTCTGTGGCATGCATCGCCCCTTTGCCCGCTTTCTTGTCGAAAATGGGCTCATCTTCTTCCATGGCCGTTATCTGTTTGCCGGCCCTACGCTGCGGGGACCTTGGAGGATCCTGGACGTGACCCTTCGACTGCTGCCGTTCCCTCTCGGCCTGTCTCAGCCTCTGATACCTCCTCTTCTGAGACTTGCTGTATTGAGGCATCGCTGGAAATTTTGGATGCTCAGCTCTATACCATCTTCCATCACTCACTCTTGGTGGGAGTATCATTCGGGAGCGAATGTCCGATGCTGCAACCCTTTGTGAGGCACTCATTGTGGGTCGTGATCGATATTCCCTTCCTTCCATATGACTCGAGCTAGGCATACCGCTTGCTGGCGGCGGCTTCGGCTTCCACTCGGGCTTTACGCATCCCTGTTTGGGCAAGGAAAGCCTCTCATGCACGGATCTTCTCGGGCTGCACTCTCGTCGTTCCTCAACTCTAGGCCTCTTGCTTGGGCTAGAGGCCCCTTTCTTGATATCGGCCTTGCACCTCGGACACATGCCTTGTTCTATCAGTTCTAGTTGGTGTCGTAGATCTGCGATCAAATTATCTGTGGTTGATCGGGCTACCTCAACCTCAGCCTTTTGTTCTGCTTCCTTGCGTTCCTGGTATGTCCTCTAAAGCTCGTGAATAGTCACCTTCGGCCTATCAGTTCCTGAAAACGGCAATTTGCTTCCCTTCCCTTTGCTTTGGGACCTTCTCGCTATCGGTCAAGTCTATCTTGACCCTTGGCCGTGTCAGCTTAGTCAAGTCGGGCACTACCATATTGGTTCCAGTGATCTGTGGGAACGGATTCGCATCAACTCCCATAGCTTTGTCCAAAAATTTGAACACTCCTTTCTCCACGTTCTCATGTATCACATTACGAAAAACAACGCAGTTATTAGTGGAGTGTTTCCAGGAATTATGCCACTTACAATATTCCTTATTTTTTATATCATCGGCCTTGGGGATCCGATGACCTTCACCTAGCCTAATCACTTTTTCAGCCAAAAGGGCGTCAAAAATCTGATCGGCCATTGTTATGTCAAATGTGTAATTTTTTCCTGCCTCGAACGTCATTTTTTTAGCAGCGGCGTTATTATTGACCGGTTTGTTCAAGGCATTACACACAATAGGCCGCTTAGAGATTAGTTCGGCCATGTCGATTTCTGCCTCGAGGTCACAATCTGCTAGATGGACCTCGTAGTTGGGATCTTTGTAATATGTTCCCTTAGAAGAATTCTTCTTTTCCTGTTCATCAAGTAGGATACGCTCGTAACGGGCGGCCCTTGAAGCCAGCTCAAATAAATCACGGAAATCAGTCCCTTCGAACTTTTTGCGAAGCTCGAAAGACATTCCGCCCATAGCCATCTTTGCGTATTCTTCCTCGGGCAATATTGTCTTACATCTGTACTTAGCCTTCCTGAATCGGGCTATATATGTTTCAACGGTCTCACCCACTAGTTGGAGCATCCTAGACAGAACTGTAATACCTGCTATTTTTAAATATTTATTTCCCTAGATGAATAAGTGTTTTTATGTTGTTATTATAATATTCAGTATTTATAGAACTCGTTTATAAATTTTCAGAATTTTTAGAAACAGAAATTTAGCAGATTTGTGAATATCTGGTATATTTGGACCAGTTATGATTTTCCAACCAAACATGTCCTAAGGAAATAATTATCCTTCGAACCTTTAACTCTTGGTAATTGCAAGGTGAGGTCCCTCCTTGGTTCCTATATATATGGGACCATTCCATTACATTATCCTTAGACATATAAGGTTGAGAAGTCATCCTAACGCACACACAAACACCAAGAACACACACACAAACACCAAGAACACCAAGAACACACACACAAACACCAAGAACACCAAGAACACACACACAAACACCAAGAACGCACACACAAACACCAAGAACACCAAGAATGCACACACAAACACCAAGAACACCAAGAACACACCTAGTACACCAAGAACACCAAGAACGCACACACAAACACCAAGAACACCAAGAACACACCTAGTACACCAAGAACACCAAGAACGCTATTTGAAGCCGGAATTTTATATTCGAAGATTCTTCGGGTTTTCTCGGCATTATTATTCTGCGAATTTAGGTGAGTCTCCAACTCACTCAGCTATTTATATTACACTTTGTTATGAACATATGATTATGATTATGTGATGTATATACGTATTATATTACGTATTTATATTTTTTGTGCGTATAAATACGGTATTCTGATATAGTATAATACGGTATAAATATTATATTTTGATATAGTATAATACGGTATAAATATGGTATTCTGATATAGTATAATACGGTATAAATACAGTATTATGACATAGTATAAATACGGTATTCTGGTTTTCAAATACGGTATAAATACGATAAACTGGTATTTTCAAATACGACTGAAATCGAGATGGATTCTTAATGAGGATCAAAAAACTCTTAACTTCCAACATGAATACTTATTTATTTAATCTCACGGAACTTTTATAAAATTCGGTTGTGGACGTACAAAACTGGAAAATGACCAAAATACCCCTGTGCCCTATTTTTACTAGAATCATACACGATGTCTAATATTTCATTCTAGTTCTGGTTTGAATGTTGCTATGTGTAAAACCCTATATTTTCCTTGTATTTTATATCCTTTTGATATATGTTGAGATAATAATGAAATTGAAAGGCCGGCGTGCATAGTAGTGGGTCTGTCGACCACAATGGTCGATACTATTTATGATTGGGACGTATAAATGCGGTCACGAAGATCGTATGATATAGGGCCGTAATGTTCTGTAACAAAATGGGCGAGTTGGCCAGTGTAACATCATGGGCGAGTTGGCCAGTGTAACAAAATGGGCGAGTTGGCCAGTGTAACAAAATGGGCGAGTTGGCCAGTGTAACATCATGGGCGAGTTGGCCAGTGTAACAAAATGGGCGAGTTGGCCAGTGTAACAAAATGGGCGAGTTGGCCAGTGTAACATCATGGGCGAGTTGGCCAGTGTAACATCATGGGCGAGTTGGCCAGTGTAACAAAATGGGCGAGTTGGCCAGTGTAACAACATGGGCGAGTTGGCCAGAGTAACATGGGCGAGTTGGCCAGAGTAACATATTGGGCGAGTTGGCCAGAGTAACATGGGCGAGTTGGCCAGAGTAACATATTGGGCGTGTTGGCCAAAGTATATCGGGGCGTTTGGCTAGATTATATGGGACTGCGTGTCAAGAGTGAACAGACCGTAGGTATGGGACTACGTGTCTGATTAATATGGATCCGAGAGTCTATGTTATGTGTGAGACTGCGTGTCAAGAGTGAACAGACCGTAGGTATGGGACTATGTGTCTGATTAATGTGGACCCAAGAGTCTATGTTATGTATTGGGAGATTTGGGACGATGTCCGTTGTTAAATATTGGATTGGTGCATACATGCATACGAACGATGAGATGATCCTTTTTATTGATGTTGTCATTATATGCTACATATCTGTAGATACTCTGTTAGTATTTGCATTCACTCGGCTTTCGTAGCTGACGGCGTTTTATGCCGCTGGATATTCAACGTCCAGCTGGCCAGGGCCTTGAGTATGCAGGTGATGCATACATGGATAGGTACCACGAGGAAGGAGCCTACGATGATGGAGGCTATGCTGGTGCTAACTACTACGCAAGTTGAAGGCTGGAAGCTGTGCCGTAGTTAGCTCGTGTTTATGTTTAGAGACTTTTGAAATAGTTACGTTTATTATAGGCATATGTTGCCGTAACACTTTATTTGTACTTCTGCGATACTTATGGTTTGTAATAGTTAGTATTGAACTCTGATTATATATATATCAACCCTAGAACTTTCCAATGTGTGGTTTGAATCATTACTCTGATGGTTTGACTTTGGTTATGGACAATATGGTGACTTTCAACTGTCATGGCCTACGGGTCCAAAAAGGAATTTATTTTCTCTATTTTTGCTACTGCGGGGCGTGACAGGCTTTTTGGTATCAGAGCCTAGGTTTTGTAGTCGTGTTCACCAATTGTCCAACATTTCTTGAGTTGAACCTAAGATTCCTTGAGATAAGGGTTGACTCTAAGTTTGTGTTTTGGAGATCGTCCCTATGGAATTCTCCGTGCTATTAATGTGATGCTAGTTATAGCTACTATTATGTTTAGTGCGGATTACTTTCTATGATTATTTTTGGGTTTAGTACCCCAGGCGCTTGATGTAGCCCTGAATGCGGTATCACCTTTGGGAGTATCCGTAAGATTAGGGAAGGTGTGCAAGGACTGTACTTTAACCCTTGAGGATAGAATTCTTCCCGCAGATCTAATCGTTTTGTCAATGAGGGAATTTGACATCATCTTAGGATTTGATTGGCTCACGAAGTATCGTGCCAAGATGGACTGTGCCAATAGGATGATTACCTTTTTGGTATCAGGAAGTCAGTCTTTTGATTTTCAATGCAACCCTTCTAGCGATGCTTTTCTCACTAGCCGTCTAGCAGCTATCGAGAGCTCGAGTTCGGAACTCACTGTTGCACAGATTCCTGTAGTCCGAGACTTTGAGGATGTGTTTCAGAGTATTCTTGGACTGCCACCTAAGCGGGAGATTGATTTCTGTATTGAGTTAGTGCCTGGCACTTCACCGAAATCAAAGGCTCCTTATCGGATGGCACCAACGGAGATGCAAGAACTGAAGAAGCAAGTGCAATAGCTAGAAGATCTCAAGTTCGTTCGACCCAGCACGTCACCTTGGGGAGCGCCGGTGTTATTTGTTAAGAAGAAAGACGGAACTCAGCGACTTTGTATCGACTATAGGGAGCTCAACAAGGTCACGATTAAGAATAAGTACCCACTCCCTAGAATCGATGATCTGTTTGATCAGTTGCAAGGAGCGACGACTTTCTCGAAGATCGACCTACGATCTGGATATCACCAATTGTTGGTTCGACCTGAGGATATTTCAAAGACTGCTTTCAGGACGAGGTATGGGCATTATGAATTCTTGGTTATGTCTTTTGGATTAACCAACGCCCCAGCGGTATTCATGGACCTAATGAATAGAGTATTTAGGCCCTACTTGGACCAGTTCATTATCGTGTTCATAGACGATATTCTGATCTACTCCAAGACCGAGGAGGAACATGAGGGACATGTAAGGATCGCACTACAGACCCTCCGAGATAACCAACTGTATGCGAAGTTCAGTAAGTGCTGAAGGAAGTCAAGTTCTTAGGACATGTTGTCTCACAAGATGGAATAGCAGTAGACTCGTCAAAGACAGACGCAGTTCTGGATTGGGATATACCAACGACTGCCACGGAAGTCAGAAGTTTTCTTGGTCTAGCTGGATACTACCGGAGATTTGTGGAAGGATTCTCCAAGATCGCAGCTCCTCTTACCGGACTAACGAAGAAGGATTTGAAGTTTGAATGGGGTAACAAGCATGAACGAGCATTCCAAGAATTGAAGGAGAGATTGACTACTGTGCCAGTGCTTGCGATACCTAAGAACGGTGAGCAGTTCACCATTTATAGCGACGCATCACACCAAGGACTCGGATGTGTTTTGATGCAAGATGGGAAGGTAATCGCATATGGATCGCGACAATTGAAGCCTCACGAGTTGAATTACCCGACGCATGACCTCGAACTAGCCGCTATTGTTTTTGCTCTCAAGATTTGGAGGCATTATCTCTACGGCGAGAAGTTCGATCTGTTTTCAGATCACAAGAGCCTGAGATACTTGTTCTCTCAAAAGGAGTTGAACATGAGGCAACGACGTTGGATGGAATTATTGAAAGACTATGATTTCACATTGCAGTATCACCCTGGGAAAGCAAACGTAGTAGCCGATGCTTTAAGTCGGAAACCCAGGAGGATAATAGTAGCTTCTCTTATGATAAAAGAATGGCAAGCATTGGGAACTTTGGCTGAATTCGGTATTCAAGCCTCAGATTCTGGTGAAGGACGACACTTTGGATGTTTGGTAGTACAACCGACACTCATCAGTCGTATCCTTGAAGCACAGAGGAAGAATGAAGGACTTCAAGAGTGGTTCGCGAGCAATGCAGTGAAGGAACCAGCGAATTGGAGTATTGGTTCAGATAGAGCACTCAGATGCAGAGGCAGACTTTGTGTGCCAGATGAAGATAATCTTAGAAAAGACATAATGGACGAAGCGCACAAGTCGCGAATGACTATCCACCCAGGAGGCACAAAGATGTACAAAGATTTGAAGAGAAGCTTCTGGTGGGAAGGAATGAAACGAGAAGTTGCGGAACACGTGTCTCAATGTCTCACGTGCAAGCAAGTGAAGGCGGAACATCAGAAGCCTCCAGGACTTCTACAACCATTACCAGTTCCCGGATGGAAGTGGGAATATATAACTATGGATTTCGTGGTAGGTTTGCCAAGGTCTCAGCAAAACCACGATGCTATTTGGGTAGTTGTGGATCGACTTACCAAATCGGCGCATTTCATAGCTTATAGTATGTCGTATCCAGTCGAACGTTTGAGTCGGATGTACATACAACAAGTTGTGCGACTACACGGTGTACCAGTCTCAATCGTATCAGACCGCGACTCACGATTTACGGCAGAATTCTGGAAAAGTCTACAGACAGCTTTGGGGACTTCGTTAAGCTTGAGCACTGCCTTTCATCCACAGACTGATGGGCAGACTGAACGAGTTAACCAAGTGATGGAGGACATGCTTCGAGCGTGTGTTATTGATTTTGAGGGCTCATGGGAGACTCATCTACCGCTGATAGAATTTGCGTACAATAACAGTCACCACTCGAGCATAGGAATGGCACCCTTTGAGGCATTATACGGAAGACCGTGTCGATCGCCTTTGTGTTGGGCAGAGGTCGGAGACAATCAACTGCTTGGACCTGAATTAGTTCGGGAAACTAACGAGAAGATACAGATCGTGAAAGAAAGGATGCGAACAGCGCAGAGTAGGCACAAGAGTTACGCAGATAAACGTCGCAGGAGTTTGGAATTCAGTGTTGGAGATCATGTGCTACTTAAGGTATCTCCGGTGCGAGGAATTGTCAGATTTGGGCAGAAGAGAGGAAAGCTAGCGCCGCGTTTCATTGGACCATTTGAGATCCTTGAACGTGTAGGAAAAGTTGCCTACCGACTCGCGTTACCGCCTAAGATGTCGGGAGTACACAACGTGTTTCATGTTAGCATGTTAAGAAAGTGTGCTCACAATCCGAGTCATGAGATCAACTTTGAGGACATTGAAGTTAACGATAATGTGTCATTACATGAAGGACCAGTGCGAATTCTGGATTGGGGAATTAAGAAGTTAAGAAGTAAGGAAATTCCGTTGGTGAAGATCTATTGGAAGTTTCACGACGAAGGAGAAGCATCATGGGAGCTAGAGTTAGAGATGCGTGAGAAGTACCCGGAGTTGTTCAACGATGCTTAATTCGGATTTCGGGGACGAAATCTTCAGTTAGTGGGGGATGATGTAATACCCGCTATTTTTAAATATTTATTTCCCTAGATGAATAAGTGTTTTTATGTTGTTATTATAATATTCAGTATTTATAGAACTCGTTTATAAATTTTCAGAATTTTTAGAAACAGAAATTTAGCAGATTTGTGAATATCTGGTATATTTGGACCAGTTATGATTTTCCAACCAAACATGTCCTAAGGAAATAATTATCCTTCGAACCTTTAACTCTTGGTAATTGCAAGGTGAGGTCCCTCCTTGGTTCCTATATATATGGGACCATTCCATTACATTATCCTTAGACATATAAGGTTGAGAAGTCATCCTAACGCACACACAAACACCAAGAACACCAAGAACACACACATAAACACCAAGAACACCAAGAACACACACACAAACACCAAGAACACCAAGAACACACACACAAACACCAAGAACACCAAGAACGCACACACAAACACCAAGAACACCAAGAACGCACACACAAACACCAAGAACACCAAGAACACACCTAGTACACCAAGAACACCAAGAACGCTATTTGAAGCCGGAATTTTATATTCGAAGATTCTTCGGGTTTTCTCGGCATTATTATTCTGCGAATTTAGGTGAGTCTCCAACTCACTCAGCTATTTATATTACACTTTGTTATGAACATATGATTATGATTATGTGATGTATATACGTATTATATTACGTATTTATATTTTTTGTGCGTATAAATACGGTATTCTGATATAGTATAATACGGTATAAATATGGTATTTTGATATAATATAATACGGTATAAATATGGTATTCTGATATAGTATAATACGGTATAAATACAGTATTATGACATAGTATAAATACGGTATTCTGGTTTTCAAATACGGTATAAATACGATAAACTGGTATTTTCAAATACGACTGAAATCGAGATGGATTCTTAATGAGGATCAAAAAACTCTTAACTTCCAACATGAATACTTATTTATTTAATCTCACGGAAATTTTATAAAATTCGGTTGTGGACGTACAAAACTGGAAAATGACCAAAATACCCCTGTGCCCTATTTTTACTAGAATCATACACGATGTCTAATATTTCATTCTAGTTCTGGTTTGAATGTTGCTATGTGTAAAACCCTATATTTTCCTTGTATTTTATATCCTTTTGATATATGTTGAGATAATAATGAAATTGAAAGGCCGACGTGCATAGTAGTGGGTCTGTCGACCACAATGGTCGATACTATTTATGATTGGGACGTATAAATGCGGTCACGAAGATCGTATGATATAGGGCCGTAATGTTCTGTAACAAAATGGGCGAGTTGGCCAGTGTAACATCATGGGCGAGTTGGCCAGTGTAACAAAATGGGCGAGTTGGCCAGTGTAACAAAATGGGCGAGTTGGCCAGTGTAACATCATGGGCGAGTTGGCCAGTGTAACAAAATGGGCGAGTTGGTCAGTGTAACAAAATGGGCGAGTTGGCCAGTGTAACATCATGGGCGAGTTGGCCAGTGTAACATCATGGGCGAGTTGGCCAGTGTAACAAAATGGGCGAGTTGGCCAGTGTAACAACATGGGCGAGTCGGCCAGAGTAACATGGACGAGTTGGCCAGAGTAACATGGGCGAGTTGGCCAGAGTAACATATTGGGCGAGTTGGCCAGAGTAACATGGGCGAGTTGGCCAGAGTAACATATTGGGCGAGTTGGCCAGAGTAACATGGGCGAGTTGGCCAGAGTAACATATTGGGCGAGTTGGCCAGAGTAACATGGGCGAGTTGGCCAGAGTAACATATTGGGCGAGTTGGCCAGAGTAACATGGGCGAGTTGGCCAGAGTAACATGGGCGAGTTGGCCAGAGTAACATATTGGGCGAGTTGGCCAGAGTAACATGGGCGAGTTGGCCAGAGTAACATGGGCGAGTTGGCCAGAGTAACATATTGGGCGAGTTGGCCATAGTAACATGGGCGAGTTGGCCAGAGTAACATGGGCGAGTTGGCCAGAGTAACATATAGGGCGAGTTGGCCAGAGTAACATGGGCGAGTTGACCAGAGTAACATGGGCGAGTTGGCCAGAGTAACATATTGGGCGAGTTGGCCAGAGTAACATGGGCGAGTTGGCCAGAGTAACATGGGCGAGTTGGCCAGAGTAACATGGGCGAGTTGGCCAGAGTAACATATTGGGCGAGTTGGCCAGAGTAACATGGGCGAGTTGGCCAGAGTAACATATTGGGCGTGTTGGCCAAAGTATATCGGGGCGTTTGGCTAGATTATATGGGACTGCGTGTCAAGAGTGAACAGACCGTAGGTATGGGACTACGTGTCTGATTAATATGGATCCGAGAGTCTATGTTATGTGTGAGACTGCGTGTCAAGAGTGAACAGACCGTAGGTATGGGACACACAATAGGCCGCTTAGAGATTAGTTCGGCCATGTCGATTTCTGCCTCGAGGTCACAATCTGCTAGATGGACCTCGTAGTTGGGATCTTTGTAATATGTTCCCTTAGAAGAATTCTTCTTTTCCTGTTCATCAAGTAGGATACGCTCGTAACGGGCGGCCCTTGAAGCCAGCTCAAATAAATCACGGAAATCAGTCCCTTCGAACTTTTTGCGAAGCTCGAAAGACATTCCGCCCATAGCCATCTTTGCGTATTCTTCCTCGGGCAATATTGTCTTACATCTGTACTTAGCCTTCCTGAATCGGGCTATATATGTTTCAACGGTCTCACCCACTAGTTGGAGCATCCTAGACAGAACTGTAATACCTGCTATTTTTAAATATTTATTTCCCTAGATGAATAAGTGTTTTTATGTTGTTATTATAATATTCAGTATTTATAGAACTCGTTTATAAATTTTCAGAATTTTTAGAAACAGAAATTTAGCAGATTTGTGAATATCTGGTATATTTGGACCAGTTATGATTTTCCAACCAAACATGTCCTAAGGAAATAATTATCCTTCGAACCTTTAACTCTTGGTAATTGCAAGGTGAGGTCCCTCCTTGGTTCCTATATATATGGGACCATTCCATTACATTATCCTTAGACATATAAGGTTGAGAAGTCATCCTAACGCACACACAAACACCAAGAACACACACACAAACACCAAGAACACCAAGAACACACACACAAACACCAAGAACACCAAGAACACACACACAAACACCAAGAACGCACACACAAACACCAAGAACACCAAGAATGCACACACAAACACCAAGAACACCAAGAACACACCTAGTACACCAAGAACACCAAGAACGCACACACAAACACCAAGAACACCAAGAACACACCTAGTACACCAAGAACACCAAGAACGCTATTTGAAGCCGGAATTTTATATTCGAAGATTCTTCGGGTTTTCTCGGCATTATTATTCTGCGAATTTAGGTGAGTCTCCAACTCACTCAGCTATTTATATTACACTTTGTTATGAACATATGATTATGATTATGTGATGTATATACGTATTATATTACGTATTTATATTTTTTGTGCGTATAAATACGGTATTCTGATATAGTATAATACGGTATAAATATTATATTTTGATATAGTATAATACGGTATAAATATGGTATTCTGATATAGTATAATACGGTATAAATACAGTATTATGACATAGTATAAATACGGTATTCTGGTTTTCAAATACGGTATAAATACGATAAACTGGTATTTTCAAATACGACTGAAATCGAGATGGATTCTTAATGAGGATCAAAAAACTCTTAACTTCCAACATGAATACTTATTTATTTAATCTCACGGAACTTTTATAAAATTCGGTTGTGGACGTACAAAACTGGAAAATGACCAAAATACCCCTGTGCCCTATTTTTACTAGAATCATACACGATGTCTAATATTTCATTCTAGTTCTGGTTTGAATGTTGCTATGTGTAAAACCCTATATTTTCCTTGTATTTTATATCCTTTTGATATATGTTGAGATAATAATGAAATTGAAAGGCCGGCGTGCATAGTAGTGGGTCTGTCGACCACAATGGTCGATACTATTTATGATTGGGACGTATAAATGCGGTCACGAAGATCGTATGATATAGGGCCGTAATGTTCTGTAACAAAATGGGCGAGTTGGCCAGTGTAACATCATGGGCGAGTTGGCCAGTGTAACAAAATGGGCGAGTTGGCCAGTGTAACAAAATGGGCGAGTTGGCCAGTGTAACATCATGGGCGAGTTGGCCAGTGTAACAAAATGGGCGAGTTGGCCAGTGTAACAAAATGGGCGAGTTGGCCAGTGTAACATCATGGGCGAGTTGGCCAGTGTAACATCATGGGCGAGTTGGCCAGTGTAACAAAATGGGCGAGTTGGCCAGTGTAACAACATGGGCGAGTTGGCCAGAGTAACATGGGCGAGTTGGCCAGAGTAACATATTGGGCGAGTTGGCCAGAGTAACATGGGCGAGTTGGCCAGAGTAACATATTGGGCGTGTTGGCCAAAGTATATCGGGGCGTTTGGCTAGATTATATGGGACTGCGTGTC
This sequence comes from Hydrangea macrophylla, assembly GCA_033977485.1. NCBI lineage: Eukaryota > Viridiplantae > Streptophyta > Magnoliopsida > Cornales > Hydrangeaceae > Hydrangea > Hydrangea macrophylla. The sequence goes on along the minus strand of CM066982.1, from coordinate 92,553,014 downwards.
AAGAGTGAACAGACCGTAGGTATGGGACTACGTGTCTGATTAATATGGATCCGAGAGTCTATGTTATGTGTGAGACTGCGTGTCAAGAGTGAACAGACCGTAGGTATGGGACTATGTGTCTGATTAATGTGGACCCAAGAGTCTATGTTATGTATTGGGAGATTTGGGACGATGTCCGTTGTTAAATATTGGATTGGTGCATACATGCATACGAACGATGAGATGATCCTTTTTATTGATGTTGTCATTATATGCTACATATCTGTAGATACTCTGTTAGTATTTGCATTCACTCGGCTTTCGTAGCTGACGGCGTTTTATGCCGCTGGATATTCAACGTCCAGCTGGCCAGGGCCTTGAGTATGCAGGTGATGCATACATGGATAGGTACCACGAGGAAGGAGCCTACGATGATGGAGGCTATGCTGGTGCTAACTACTACGCAAGTTGAAGGCTGGAAGCTGTGCCGTAGTTAGCTCGTGTTTATGTTTAGAGACTTTTGAAATAGTTACGTTTATTATAGGCATATGTTGCCGTAACACTTTATTTGTACTTCTGCGATACTTATGGTTTGTAATAGTTAGTATTGAACTCTGATTATATATATATCAACCCTAGAACTTTCCAATGTGTGGTTTGAATCATTACTCTGATGGTTTGACTTTGGTTATGGACAATATGGTGACTTTCAACTGTCATGGCCTACGGGTCCAAAAAGGAATTTATTTTCTCTATTTTTGCTACTGCGGGGCGTGACAAGATCTGCCAACTATATCTCGGGCTCAGTCCTATAAAACTGCCCATGAAACAATTCCTCCATTGCTGGCCAGTTTCGTACTGAATTGGCCGGGAGATTGACATACCACAAAAACGCTATGCCCGTGAGCGAGTTTGGGAACAACCTTAGTTTTAAAGGGTCGCTATTGCCTGCATGGCCGCACTGCACAATGAACCGGCCTATGTGCTCTACCGTGGTATGCTCACTTTCCCCAGAAAATAAGGTAAAGTTCGGAACTTTATACCCTGGTGGGAAATTAACTTGGTCAATTTTAGGTGGGTAAGGCCGTCGGTATGTCGGCCTGTCCATCCTTCTCATGAACGGGCCATACTCTTCGTGTATGGCCGCCACCAACTCTTCCCGGTTAATAGGCTGCGCAGCGGGTCGGGCATTCACCAAAGGGGGTGGTGGTTGCTGTTGGTTGATATTGGCCTGACGAAGCCAAAAATCATCATTATTCCTTTGCCCCCCAGCAGCGTTACCTGGGGGCATTTGTTGGCCGATTACCTCTGGGTTACGGCCAATTGTTGCAATTCCTTCAGGCTGAGCCCCTGTTACCGGGGTTGTTAGTGGAGGTGGCAACTGTTGATTATTATTGATCTGGTGGGTCCAAAACCCGCCATTGTTTCTTTGCCCCCCAGCAGCGCGAACTAGAGGTGGAGTCCAGTCGAACTGGGTTTCAACACGGCCTCCTGTCTGGACAAAGCTCGGCGTCGCCGATCCACTGAGATCGGTGACCACCACGCCACTAGCCGTTTCGTTATGTAATTCGGGCTTCTTGCCCGAGATGTTACTCTCCCTTAGGTTCGGACAGACATAGAGTGAATCCTTTGGTTTATCGGACTCAAGCGGCGTGCCAGAGCCCGATCCCGAGCCTGAGGCTGATCCTGAGGCCTTTTGGTTGTTATTGGCCTCAAGAACAGCGCAAAGCTGTTGTATCTGAGCAGCCAGGGCGTCCAGCTTCACGTGGGTAACCCTAGTCTCCATGACCAACTCAGACTGTTCCCGGCGCATATCGGCCGTTTGCCTGACCACATTGTTGAGATCTGCCATTGATCCTATCAAGGTATTATAGTCCTGCCTCAAGGGATCAACGGTGGCTCTCATGGTTTTTGAGATTGCTTCGATAGTAACGCCACCAACGTCCGGAGAATGACCAGTGCTTTCCTCCATGGGTGGATCAACGGCCGACTCGTCTTGGCCATTTTTGCCGATCTGCTTATCCCTCTTTGGCGGCATGACTTGACACTATGTGTCCCACCGGGCGTGCCAAAATGTTTGCTAGTAGTTATGCGCGGGCGTGCCAGAACCAAAAGTGGTTCAGTGTGTGCAAACTAATTTCCTATATGCTTGAGTCAGTGATACTCAAGGCTTTTAGATCTGACTTCTAAACTAAAACAATTGTGTGCGGCGAGTAGGAAAGTACCCTCACCAGAAATCCCTTGGCAGTACTGAAGCGCACAAGCCAAATAGTGTATGAGTTTACCAAGTAAACAATCACAAACGATTAATAAAATACAAATTTTATTAAATGTTTGGAAAATACAACCAAAGAACAGATTCAGAACAGACTGATTGTTCGTGAGAATGAAAACAGTAAAAGAAAAATAACAAAAAGAGGGTAGACCTATTTGCTATGCTTGCAGAAAGAACATAAAAGTTGAATGCTTTTGAATGCTTTGTTGAATGCTGTTTTCGAGAGTGACGCGGAGTGGATTGCAGCTTGGCCTGCCTCCATATTTATAGCGGCCATGATTGAATTCTGATTAGGAAAGGACTCCTTAGCTTGCGCCTTAAGCTACTAATTGATTGGTTAATTGAAGAAATCCTTTTATATCAATGATTCCTTGCCTTATCGCTATCTTGATTGAAGCAATCCCACCATCTCAGGGATCATCTCGCCTAAATCCAGCTGTTGGTGATAAGATTCTTTCCCAAACGGACTCGGATTTCCCCAGATCTGGAGTGACATCACAAATGGCAGCTGTCACCAGAATCGCCTTACCTCTATTCCCATCGGCCTCATAACTGTGACTGAAGACTCATCGGACTCATGTAATGTCTTTATGCCCGATAACATCTCTCCAGGTGCTCACGTCCGATCGGGCTCACGTCACCAACCTTTATCACTTTCAGTAGATATGGTGTCCGATAGTTGGTACATTCATGTTTTCTATCTCCTCATCGGGCTCCCGTTCTGACAAATGCCCGATGAAGTCCCTTATGCCCGGCGTCTCAATCGGTCTCCAACGTGTGTCCTTGCTCCATTGCTTCCACCATTGATGCCCGATAGACCACTGCGGGTCTGATGCTGCCTATCGGGCTCCATCCCATGGAACATCCAGGTTGTCTTCTCTAAACTTCTGGTGACGCTTCCCCTAAGCCCGATGTCATCATCTACTCCGGACCAACCGGTGTCTGAAATGCCCATGCCCGACTATCTCTAGGCCCATATCCTCATATCAATCGGGCTAGAAAACCTTTGGCGGTTTTTAGGTGCAAACACCATGTTAAGTTTGTTGAAATTGGGCAAAATTTCTTAAAGCACGAGCGAGGTGCCTTGCTTGCGAGCAGGCCTTCAAGCTGAGGTTGAGTGGCTGGAAACTGGAATGTTGCCTACGTAGTGAACCGCGCGAGCGGGGATAGGAAATCTATGCTGGGGTAGCTTTCCTAAATGGAGAATGAGAGCACTTTTGGCTAAGTTTGCAAAGATGATTAGTCTCCTAATTATATGCGATTACGTGTGGGATAAGTTTCTTGGTGAAGAAGGCCATATGGGTAAACCTTCTCCCACTAGGATTAGGCAATGTAATCTATATATTTAGGGTAATATGATGAGATAAAGACACAGTAGAGAACTTGAATTAGAGAGAGAGAGAGAGAGAGAGAGAGAGAGAGAGAGAGAGAGAGAGAGAGGGGAGAGAAACTCAGAAAAGAGTTAGAAAGTGTGTGTGGTGAGGCATCCACTATGAGTGACGGTTTGTATCCTTCAATTATTTAAGTCATTCTTCGTGCTGGTAGATTAGCCCGTGGGGTGAACCATATAGAAATCTTGTACTTGATGTCTTTCTTTTATTTTCTCTATTTCATATGAATGTTCTCTATTTGATTGTTTCCGTGGGCTTAATTAGACACAACAAGTGGTATTAGAGCTAACCAAGTTTAGATCCATGGTTTCAGATAGTGACGTGGTGGAACACGAATGGTGATAGAGAAGTTTGATGGAAAGAACAATTCTAGCATGTGGCAAGTGTGGATGATAGATGTTTTGGTGCAACAAATTATTGAAGAAGCGTTGAACGGGAAGGATGACAAACCGGTAGGGATGACCGACAAGAATTAGGATCGGATGAACTCAAAGGCTGTGAGCACCATCCATTTGAGTTTAGCCGATGATATAGTTTATGATATGATGGGAGAATCCTCGACGAGTGATTTATGGAAGACACTTGTAACACCCGTACCCGGAAAAGAAGATTAATGTGATATTAATATGTGCTAATTTAAGGTAATTAATGCATAAGATGGTTTAAGGTGGGGTTATAAACCCACAGGTAAAAAGATGTTCAAATGCGGACACAGATGAAAGTTCTGTAAAAGGCAAAACTGGTATAAAAATGAGGCCCAACGATGGTCTAATTAAAATAATTTGCATTTTGATGTTATTATATGTTCATATGAGTACCTGTTTAAATGTTTAAAAATATTATTATGTCTTATGATAGGTTAAAGGGACCAATTTGGGTACCCATGTAAGGGTGTATTTGAAAACAATTTATAAATGGTAGGTTTCACAGCAACCTCATAATTTATGTGAGACCACGTTTGGGACCCACGCGGGACTTAGATTGAATCCTTTTAGGAAAAATGGATAGTTAACGTAATTAACATGGGGGTTTCATAATTAAGCTTAAAGAAAGTCGGGGGAGGTAAACATAAATAAAGGAAACTTATTACAACACATATGCATGAGTTGATATGTGTCTCAAGGACACAATACACAGCTGGGTTTACAGGATTTAGAGAGGACAAAGAGTTCTCGAGTCGGCGACAGAAATTCCCGAGACGTTTCTTGCCATTCCTTCGCCATTCGACGCCGAATTTACGATCCGTGACCATATTTGGACTCGTGGAAGTAAGAAGATCACATGCACGTTCTTTATTTTCATTTTCAGTAACATTTTTTTTACGGCCGTTCTTGATAGACGATGTTTTTGGTACCAAACTTATGTAGGATTATCACCGATTAACAAATGAACTAAAACTTTGAAGGAATTGGGATTTCTAGGCTTAATTTGCTAACAATTTGAGGAGGTAAGTCCTCTAATACCGAAATTGGATGTTTAGTTATGTGTATGTGATAATTGTTGTTAGTAGATGCTTAATTCTTGCTTATGTACATGTATATTGATAAATTTGGGTAAAAAGTATGTCAAGTATGTGAATTTGTTATGCTTATATGCAAAGTTGCTTATATGCTTATGTGGATCAAAGGGAAGTCAAGTAGTGGTCGTCATTTATAAGTCCCATATGTAAGGGATAGGAAGTTCTCAATGAGTAGGACGTGGTAACAACCACAATGAAATGTCGATGACACCTTCGGGGTCACAAGAGAGTGTGTGTTGCGCTATATGCGCCAAAAGTGAGAAAGATCTGGGGTGAGAAGGACCTGGGGGTGGTGGCTAGAATGACTGGACATTCTGGAGATTAATTTGTTGTTGTTTATAATGATTGTTGCATTTGCATATTGAACATTCCAATAGCATGATTAGTTTCCTCACTAATCGAAAGAATATGTTTTCTGTTGTAGTTACTGAATAACCATCGCAGGTACGGCACGGGAGGGGAGAGAAAATGATTTGTGCGACGGGTTCGGCGTGAAAGTTGCATCTATGTGGATATGTTTATACGCCTAGTTAGTTTATGTTTCAAATGTATCTTTTGTTGACAATGTATGAGTACCTTGGGATTTTGGTTGGTTGTTTATGCACCAAACTATGAGTTGTGTTTGCAAGTTATAAGTTATGTATATTGGGGAAGAATTTGTAACGAACTAGGTAACTTTTGGTTGTAAACTAAAGCTTGATTTCTCTTTGTTGTGTTGTTTTGCAAGTATTGGGGAAAAGTAGATTTTCAATGTTAAATCATGATCCATGGGAAGAATTTGGGTGTTTGATTGATGTAATACTCTTAAATGTCTTAAGTTGATATTTTAAAGCACTTGGAATTGTTTAGAGATGATCTTTGATGTTTCCACAAGTTTGGTTAAGGTTGGTTTTGGTTTTGATATGGAAAGTTAATGCTTTTAAGCAGTAGGGAGCCATTCTGCAGAAGCCAGATCGATCCGGCCTTTTCGTGGATCGTCCACCCCTTTTTGGGGGACTTTCTACTGAAAAATGCTTTCACGGATCGATCTAGTCTTAACGGGCAGATCGATCTGCCCCTGTTTTTAGCAGCCGTAAGCTTTTACGGAAACTAGCATATCTCCTTCTATAAAACTTTGATTCGCACGCCTTTTTTGCGTTGAAACCGGGACTCAAAGACCTAACTTTTGGTGTAAATTTTGGATACTTATTTAATGACAATTTTGCCCTTGGGGCTGTTTTGTGACACTAAAGCTGTTTTATGAGGTCTAATTTGTGTTTTCTTAGTAAATTAAGGGTGATTGGCATGTGGGCTTTGTTACACGTGTCCTAATCCGTCCGAGGCAGATTGGGGTGTGACAACACTAGAGGATCTCTACATAGGGAAAGAACTTCACCAACTGCTTGTAGACACCCCATTTTGTCGGCTATCAGATTTAGGAAACCCATAGCTTCTGGATACTCGGGAACAATTTTTTATTTCAGAATATCTTGTCAAGACGGATATTCCACGATTCAACATCCATAGCTTTTTGATCTGTTTGATTAGTATTGCTTATAAGTAATATGATAGTAGTTCACAATGATTAAAAAAGACTCAAAAGGGACTCCCAAAAGTTGGTTCCATCCCTCAAAATGCTCAGATAAGGGTACAAATGTCAAAAATGCCCCTGAAAAGCCCAAACACTCCTAGATTTGGACTGAAAGTTCTAGAAACGAACTATGTCGTAGGGAAAGAAAATCAAATGAAATTGTCAGCTCTCAGTTGATCAGGGTTTGACCGAATTCACCCGAAAGTTCCGAGATCATTCTGGATCATGTAAAAAGTACTAAAACAAGTTCTAAAAAAAAATTGAACGAAAACGTCAGCTCCTAGGAGCTCCCAGAGGTTCACAGAACTTCTTGGAGGTCCCCTGTTGACCAGTTTGACCTAAAAGTTGACTCGGAGACCGAAGCACCGTATCATTTTTCAAATATTTTTCATACATACTAGAGGTCAATAGATTTCCAATGGTAATATCGTACATAATTTCTGGACTTAAATTGAATTTATTATGAATTTCCAAATGCGGCCAAATCGGCTTTTATTACGAATACCGCAAAACTTTTCAAAGAGACCTAACTCTAAAATATATTTTTATGAAAAGTAGACTCCATTACCTTTCCAACGGTATATTACAAGCTCAATTTGGAGTTCGTACATATTTTTTGTGAATTTTGGACAAAATAGGGCATTTTCGCGAATACCAAAACTTCTGGGGGCCTAAATATAAATTTTTGAACTTCTGAGGAGTAGTGCTGCCATGGCACTAGCCCTATGCTGTAGCTGTAGGGGCCCAGTGCCACCGCAGTCCTCTCCCCCAAACTGTCCATTTTTGTAATTTTAATTTTGGGGGGTCCAAATTGAATAATTGAAAGCCAAAACGACGTAGTTGTTTGTTCACAGATGTTTTGGACCAATGTTAGCACTTTTTAAATCTCAAACTCCCCTTAAATTGGCTTATATAAATCCCCCCTTGACTCCTCATTTTTGGAGGTGGCAAATGCAAGAGTTTTAGAGAATGTTAGAGGAGAGAAAAGTGAGTTTTCTCACTGATTTTCTATATAAGAGTGAGTTTTAAAATTGTTTTCTTTCATTACTCCTCTCTATACTTCACATTCAATACTCCTAATCACTATTTCTGAGTATTTATGAGCTAGGAATCTACTTCCATGTCCAAATGTTACTACAAATGAGTGAAATACCAAGCTACAAGCCTAATATCTCAATGATTATCATATTTTGATTGCTATTGCTTGTTTGTTTACTTTGATGTTCATCTATTCTTACCTCATTTCTTTTTTACTTTCTTTGTTTATTTTCCTGTTCATCATCATTTAGATGATGACATGTTGTTTGATGGGGAGTGAATACTTAAGGATAGTAGCTCTTGACTTCAAAAGCATGTTTAATAGATGATGCATGATTCCAACTTCAATACTTAATTTCCCAAGTATTCTTGAAGTTGTAATATAAATAAAACATATTCTTGAAAAATAACTTAGAAAGTTCTTGATGTGAGTTTGTTGTTGATATTTCAAGTGGTTATAATATCTATTTAGTGCTGAAAATACACTTTTAAAACCCCCTTTTTAAAACCCCTCTACAACCACCATATTTTGGTTTCAAGAAATAAATGTTTTGTTTTCTAAAAAAAGAAACCCCCAAAACAGAGAGTTTCTCAACTTAAAAATGACATTCTGAGTTCAATACATAATGGATGATTGTGATACCACTTGGAAAGTCTTCCTCACTCATTAGGAAACACCCATGATTTTTTGTTGAATTTTAAAACACTTGAAAGGGTTCCATTTTAACAAATTCTTTCAAAACATTCTATTTTTCTGTCACAGCAACTTTCTTTGACTTTCAACTTATTTTCCAGAAAACTTTTCCTAAAAGAGTGGTCCCAAATTATTTTTCCTTTAAACTTCAGTATATTATGAGCTTCCAAATGTTTTGTTTTCATTTTCAAAGATTTTTCTACATTTCAGTGGACAATATGGATTTTGTTTCTAAGTAACCTCTCTTTTTTATATGATTTCTCTCAATATATAACTTTAATCTTGATTTGGATTTTTTTATGTGTTCTAGACACAGTAGGGATGATCTCCATAAATTTTCATGAATTTAACATGCTCCTAACCCCACTTTTCCATTTTTACAAAACCAGTTCACTGTTCTATCCACTATTCACAGCAAGCATATTTTACTTTCATTTTTTGATTAGATTGTTCACATGCATTCCAAATTAGCCCACGTCTTAAAAGTAGTTCATACCACTTTTGTATATATTCTACAATGACATCCTTCATACATTCATGCATATTCTATACCTTCAAGTCACTTTAGAAAATCCATGAACACAAGCACATTACTACTTTACACTAATGTAGGAATACATTCCATGCAAGATTTACACTATGTTTGGATTGAGAGAACTGGAGAGAAGAGAAGAGAAACTCATTAAGAGAAGAGTAAGAGAAGAGAAGAGAAGAGAAAGCATGACTATGCCTAACTTGTTTGGATAGAGAGAGGAGAAGAGAAGAGAAGAGAAGAGAAGAGAAGAGAAACATAACATTCTCCTGTTTGTTTAACTCTCATAAGAAAAGAGAAGAGAAAGGTTTCAAATTAATTTACTATTTTATCCTCCCATATAAATTAAACTAAACTGGTATGTTTGAAATATAAAAAAAACATTAGGGATGTAATAGTCTTTGTAAAAATATTTTATTATCAATCTCTTCTCTTCTCTCCTCAATCTCTCCAATTTGGAGAGAACCAAATTTGGGCTCTTTTTCTCCTCCCTTTCTCTCCAGTTCTCTCCATTAACGTTCTCTTCTCTCCCAACTTAACTATCCAAACGAGAGAACTGGAGAGAAAGTGGTTCTCTTCCTCTTCTCTTCTCTCCAGTTCTCTCAATCCAAACATAGTGTTAGAGTTTTTGTGACTCCTAATCCAAGAAGATTATAAGAAATGAAGTTGATCACACGTTCATGCTTCCCCTTGATCAAAATCTTCCTTTCTCATCCGCCCCAGGGATTGAGAGGTCTTTTTTTTTCTCAAGAATTAACATGGATACATACTAGTTTGCTAAGCATATTTTAATTGATTATTTGTTTCAAGAACAACTCATGTCCCCTCTAGATTAGGAAAACTTGATTTGATATGTGATTAGACGATTTTTCCTAGGCTTGTTGTGCGTGATCTTTCATTTTACCTTGTATGATATTTGGCTTAGATCATATGAATGATATCTTATCTTTTGATCTTCCATTTCAAGAGTCTTATGCAATGTAATATACCTATCATAGTATTAACTATAAAAACAAACATAGTATAAGATGATTATTTAGATGCTAATTGAGGCCCGTCGAGAGACGGGGCGAGTTGAGGGTATTTTAATCTTTGCAAATGCTCCTTTTTCTTTCGTACCAAAATCCCAAGCCAAGTTATTTGGTTATGAAGGGTCGGTACTCTTTATCCGTTTGGGTAAGTCAAATTGGGTTTCTTGGTTCCCTAAAGACCAAATGGCGACTCTGTATCTATTTTCACAGACTTTTTCAACAAATTTCAAAATCAAAAATCCTTTTTGAAATGAAAGGAGTGGACCCCCCGAAGCCGCGTGTCCACACCGTCTTATGTTGAAGCAGGAACTTTATTCTTTTAACAGAAAAGAGGGATGGATCTTTAACCCCATATTGGTGAGTTTAATAAATTGCTATGTGATTTATCCAATATTGGTGTTAAACTTAAAAAAGAGGACAAAGCTATTATTTTGTTGCCTTCGGTAAAATTCCCATAAGCATCTTTTCAACACTTTGCTTTATGGGAGAGATTCAGTCACTTTGGAGCAGGTGAAGAAAGCTTTACACTCTAGCAAGAAGTTGGAGATGAAAGATGCAAAATTTTCAGATGAATCACAAGCATTGGTGAGCATGGGAATGGGAAGCCATATGGGAGGAAGAACCAAGGCGATGGGGGAGGTAGACGAGTCAAAAGGCCATCGAAGGAGATAGAGTGTTACTATTGTAGAGAAAAGGGTCACATAGCCAAGTTTTGTCAAAAAAATGATGAAGAATGAAGAAGAATGTAATGATCTTAAAAAGGATGGGGTAGCTGCAACGGCAAGGGATGAAGATTGGGTCACGAAAGATCTTTTGTCAATCACAAATTATGAAAAGAAAATGATGGAGTGGGTGCTTGATTCAAATAGTCCTCGCACATGTGTTTTCATAGAGATTGGTCCCCGACTTATCAACCAATAGAAGGTCTTTATGGGAAACGGTTCGTCAAGCGAAGTAAAGGAGATTGGGATGGTTAGAATCAAGACAACCAACGGATTGACAGGGGTGTTGACCGGTGTTCGCCATGTTCCTAGTTTGAAAAGGAACATGATCTCTTTGGGTATGTTGAACTCAAAGGGTTGTTCATTTGTAGCACATCACGGACTTTTGAAGGTGAAGAGATGACAATGGGTTATGTTGACGGGAAAAAAGGTTGGGAATCTGTATGTCCTTTAGGGAAAAGAAAATGTTGTTGGTGAAGTCATGAAGCCTACAAGAATGTGGAAGCTGGTGAATAGGTCTACACTAGAAGTAGACAAAACAACTCTTATAACTTCAACGACATCAACCTCCTCTACAAAAAGTAAAACTTTAAGTAGTAAGGTCGAGCTCATGTCTTTCCGATTTGGTGACGATGATGGTAACATTCCTAAGTTCTTGGGTGATATGAACTTGGGAATATTGCTTGGATACATAGAGATGTGATGACGTACGCTAAGGTAAAAAATTGAAGACCCTACAACCCGTAGATGCTGAAGATGGTGATGATGTGAATTGCAGTTGTAGATGATGAAGATTTGAGAAATTAAGCTCAGATTGAAGTTTGTTGAAATTGGGCAAAATTTCTCAAAGGCTGGATTATCGCTCGAGCAGGCCGCCTGAGCGAGGTGCCACGCGAGCGGGACTTCAGGCTGAGGTTGAGTGGCTGGAAACTAGAATGTGGCCCGCGCGGTGAACTGCGCGAGCGGGAAGGGGAAATCTGTGTGGGGGCAACTTTCCTAAATGGTGAAGGAGAGCACTTTTGGGTAATTAGTCTCCTAAGAGAATTCAAGAGAGAGAGGGAGAGAGAGAGAGAGAGAGAAAACTCATAAAAGAGTTAGAAAGTGTGTGGTGAGGCATCTACTGTGAGGGAGAGTTTGTATTCTTCAGTTAATAAAGTCGTTCTTCGTGGTGGTGGATTAGCCCATGGGGTGAACCACATAGAAATCATGTGCGTGTGTGGACACGCGAGATTCCACCTCTTGCTAGTTTTTGTTTGAAATTTGATTTTGAAAAGAGAGAGAAAAGGTCCATTGAAAACAGATACAGAGTCGCCACTTGGTCTTTAAAGAACCAAGAAACCTAATTTTGACTCACCCAAATGGATAAAGGGCACCGACCCTTCATAACCAAAGAACTTGGCTCGGGGTTTTGGTACGAGAGAGGAAGGAGCCTTTGTCGTGACTAAAACACCCTCAACTCGCCCCGTCTTTCGACGGGCCTCAATTAGGATCCAAATAATCATCTTATATTATGTATGGTTCGACAATTAATATTATGATAGTATATTACATCACATAAGAAAAATTGAAATGGAAGATCTAAAGATAAGATATCATTCATAAGATCTAAGTCAAATATCATACAATGTAAAGTGAAAGATCACACAAATAAACCTAGAAAAAATTGTCTAATCATATATCAAATAGTCAACACTTCCTAATCTAAAGGGGGACATGAAATGTTATTGAAACAAATAATCAAAGAAATCAAAATATGCTTAGCAAGCCATTATGATGCATGTTAATCTTTGAAGAAAGAAGATTTCTCAATCCCCGGGACGGATGAGAAAGGAAGACTAGATCGAGGGAAACATGAACGTATTGATCAAGTTCATTCCTTATAATATTCTTAGATTACGACTCACAAAAGCCCCAAATCTTTGCATGGATGCAATGTATGTACCTAGGATGTGCCAAGGTTGTAGTGTACTTTGTGTTCATGGATTCCTAGAATGACTTAGAAGTCTAGAATGTGTATGAATGAATGAATGAAATCATCGATCATGGGATATGTACAAATGTAGTATGAACTACTTCCTAAGACATGAACTAATTTGGAGTGCATGTAAGCATCAAATCAAAGGGGGAAAGTAAAAGTGTGCTTGCTGTGAATAGTGGATAAACATTAACATGATTTTTTTAAAATTGAAAAGAGGGGTTAGGAATGTTTTCAATGCATGATTTTTTATGTAGATCTTCCTTATTGTGTCTAGAACACAATCCAAAAATCCAATCTTTAATAACTATCACAGATTGCGAGAAATCACATAAACAATAGAGGTCACTCAGAAACAGAGTCCGTACTGTCGACTGAAATGTCAAAAAATCTTAGAAAATGAAACCAAATGATCTAGAGGCCCATTTTATACAAAGAGTTTCTTAAGACATTTAATTTTAAGGGAAAAATAAGTGAGGACCACCCCTTTTGGAAAAGTTTTTTTAAAAATAAGTTGAAAGTCAACCAAGCTGCTGTGACAGCAGAGGCAGAATGTCTGGAAGGAATGTTTGGGTCCAAATAGACCATTTTCAAGTATTTCCAAGTCAAACCAAAAATCATGGGTGTTCTCTAATGAGTTAGGAAGACTTTCCAAGTGGCCTTGCATTCATACATTGAGTATTGAGTTCTAGAGAAATCTTTGAACTCAGATCACTCACTGTTTTGACTCACTGTTTTGAAGATTTTGGGAAAACAAGGTTTATCTCTTGAAATCAAAGTGAGGGTTTTAAGAAGGGGGTTTTGAAATAGAAGTTTTGAAAGCACATTTTCAATACTCAATAAAGGTTATAACCACTTAAAATGCCAATATCAAACTCATCACCAAGAACCTCCAAGATTGTTGGAGAGATTTATTTTCATTTGAATATAACTTCAAGGATACCTTGGAGGTATTGAAGTTATAATCATCATCTATCAAACATGTTTTTGAGGTCAAGAGCTACTATCCATAAGGATTCACTCACCTCAAACTTCATGTCATCATCTAGATGGTGATGAACTAGTAAGTAAATAAAGAAAATAAAAAAGAAATGAGGTAAGAAGAGATGAACATTGTATAAACAAGCAAGTAAATAACAATCAATTGATGATGATCAATGTGATATTGGACTTGTAGTTTGATGTTTCACTCATATGTGATGACATTGGACATGGAAGTATCTTCCTCTCTCTTAAATTCTCACTAAAATGGTGGTTGGGTGTATTGAATATGAAGTAAATAAGAGTAATGAAGTAAAAACAAAGTTTAGAACTCACTTTGTTTTGAAATCAAAGAAGAAAACTTCTTTTCTCTATCTATCTTAACCTTATCTGTACAACTTTCTCTCCCATAACTTTTCAAAGTTTACATTTGACACCCTTTAAATGAGAAGTCAAGGGGGGTTTATATAGGCCAATTTGGGGTGGTTTTGGGGTTTTAGAAGTATTCCCATTGGCTCCAAACATTTGAAAACAGAGAACTACGTCATTTTGGTTTTTAATTAATCAAAATGGAACCCCAAGAATAATTGCAAAAACATACTGTTCTGGAGGAGAGTGCCGTGGCAGCACTGGGCCTGTGCCGCGGCGGCAGTGGGCCAGTGTCGCGGCGGCACTGCTCCTCAATCGTCTGGATGATCCTGTTTAGGCCCCCAGAGTTTCCGGTATTCGCGAAAAGGCCCTATTTCGTCCGAAATTCACAGAAAATGCATACGAACTCCAAATTGAGGTTGTGAAATACTGTTGAAAAGGTAATAGAGTCTATTTTACATAAAAAATAGTTTGGGGATAGGTCACTTTGAAAAGTTTTGCGGTATTTGTGATAAAAACCGATTTGATTGCCTTTTTCGCCTTCGGAAATTCACAATAAACTCGTTTTAAATTCAAAAATCATGTGTGATATACCGTTGGAAAGCTATTGACCTCTAGTATCCATGAAAAATATTTGAAAATTGTTATGGCGCTCTGTTTCTAAAGTCAAATTTTGGTCAAACTAGTCAAACCTGGGATTCCCGGGAAGTTCTGGAAACCTCTGGGAGCTCCCAAGAGCTGACGTTTTTGCTCGATTTTCTTTTAAAACTCATTTTAATACTTTCCACATGATCTAGAATGATCCCGGCGAATTCGGACGATTTTGGTCAAACTTGGTCAAACCTGGTCAAACTGGCCAACGGGGACTTCTGGGGGTCTCTGGGAACTGACGATTTCATCTAATTTTACTTAAAAACTCATTTTATCACTTTTCTAACGATGCAGCATGTTTCCAGAACTTTTGGTCCAAATCTGAGAGTTTTTGGGCTTTCAGGGGCATTTTGGTCATTCTGAGCCTTTTGAGAAATAGAACCAACTTCCGGGAGTCCTTTTGAGTCTTTTTCGATCATCGTGAACCACCAATCTATGGGTCTCCTAAATCTGATAGCCGACAAAATGGTGTGTCTACAGCGTGCAGTCTTTCTTTTTTTTTTTTTCTTCTTTATTTCGTATGATTATTCTCTATTTGATTGTTTCCGTGGATTTGGGCACAACAAAGTTTTCAGTTACTCTATAAGATAGACTGAGGTTCAACAATGTATCAAGCTCAGTTGCTATAAAAATTATAATGATCATGTAATTTTTTGCCCTTTAAACTTCGTAACCTGTTCAGATCATTTTCACATCCAATATTAACCACTTGTTCCCTTTGTCATTGGCACCCAGTCTACTTAGATCCCAATCCACAGTCGCACGAAAAATATCTGTTAGCTTTGTTAGGTTCGTGGCTTCATGGAAAGAAAAGGAAAGGAAAGGAAAATAAGAAGGCAAACAGTTTCCCTTGTGTTTTTCTCCATGCTTCAGTAACATTAGAAGTGTAAAAAAAAAAACCCAAAATGTCACCGTAACTTGAGAAATAAAGGAGGAAAGTTGGAAAGTGAGTCACAAAATCTATATATTTTAATTTATTTTCTTTCTATTTTCCTTGGTAACTAAATAAAGGAAAGCATTTTCCTTTGTGTTTTTTTTTTACCTCACTAAATACATGAACCAAACAAAACCTTAGGATATAGTTATTGGATCTAATCATCTTGGATTCGTTCAACTCCTCGGTATGCCTTTCTAGATCTTTGAACTCCTTAGTAAGGAGCAATTATTCCATATGACCGTCACATCTGTGTGACTTTTATTATAATTTGAATATTTTATGGTTCTCACATAGGTCCTATAATAATGAAGAGATCATGATAACCGACACACAATGTGATGGTGATCACATGGAATAATTCTCGTTAGTAAGTACGAGGCTGAATACGACTTTTCGCACCCTTCTAAATTGTAACTTTAGAATTTTGGTAAAAAAAAATCCTCATATTGGATTATTTTAGTTTAATAGATAACCTAATTTTAAAATTTGGTTAAAAGGTTCTAATTAGTTAAATTTAATTAAATCAAATTTATATGTTACAAAATTTATTATCATGGGTTATGTGAAATTAGAAAATTTATATAATTATCTATGTGAAATTTTGTGTTGAGGAACTTTGTACTAACATGAAAAAATAGGTTAGAGGTATGAGTCCTATGACCAAAAGAAAGTATAATTTTGACGAAAATTTCCTTTAAATTTGCCTAGAAAAAGAAAAAATATTTTTCGCACCAATAACTGTCACAATTGGACATATGACTCATATGAAAGATTCATCATTGGCTTTGCACATGCCTTGTCTTTTTAAAAGGAATGTAATGAGGTGATAGCCGAGGAACACCATTTTGGGTGTGTGCGTGTACGTGGGAGTGGGCCAACCTTTCCATTTGTCATGCCCCAGGGAAAAGAAAATGTTTGGTAAATTACACTTTTCACTCGTGTTCTTTGGGTGTGATATTATTTTGGTCTATATTCTTTTAATTTAGACACTTCAATCAAATCAATCTTTTTAATTTTAATTTAAGTTTAATGTAGTTCATTCGTGAAATCTCTTATAATTTTTCACAGAAATAAGTCACATAATGCAGACGCAAGATTTCGCCACGGACATAATGGTTTATTTATGCAGAGAAAAAAAAATACTTTAAACTCTTATATTGAATCTAAATCTGTTAAAAGTTCTAAGAAAAATATGATGAATGGACTCTATATAATGAATCTAAATTGAAATTGTAAACACGTACTAAAGTGCCAAAATTAAAATTGCAAAGACTAAAATGACATCAAGTCCAAACTTTAAGAGTGCAAAATATAATTAACCCAGAAATGTTTAAAAGATACTTGGGCAAAATTTTCTAAGAAAATTCATTTGTCCAAGATTCAAACTTGCACATTCAATCTTAGTTGTCAATCACATGTACAAACTTACAAACGCATATGCTAACAATACTAATTTTACGTGAAGCCAAAAAAAAAACACCCTAATTTTACAACCTCAGTATGAATGTATTGAGTACACATTGGCATCCCATCCATTGGCACATTAATAAGTACTACATGTTTATATTGTTATACTAATATCATTACTTGAAGTCTACACATGGGTTTTTATTGTGGTCGCTCTTTGGGATGTAATTAATTCTTTTGGTCAACTTCAGACGTTGACAAGTGGTAGAGGGTGACAAGTTTTTCAGGGAGACCAGCATTCAAAATATTTTGGCACTCAATCCTTTTATTTTTTGAAAGTATTTTGACACTCAAACCTGATTGGAGTTTGATAGAACTGTCATAAATATTTTACAATTTGTACACCAGTCTAGGAGAAAAACATACTGTAGTATATACATGAAATACTAGAAGTCTAGAACGACAAATAAAAAAAAATTAAAAAGAAAATAAATAAAACACTTCTCTTTGGTTAGTCAATAAGTGAGGAAAATTTTGTAAAAATAAATTAAAAAAATGTAAACTTTGTGTCACTTTACTTGATATTTTCTTGAGTTTTTAATTTATTTTAAGATTTTTATTGCTAATGTTATTCTATTATGTAGGAAAACACTAGATAAATAGTTTTTCTTGCCATTTCACTTCTTTGACTACGTAACCAAATAGTGCATTAAGGAAAAATTCGAACGTCTTGTGAGCCATGCCACCTGAAGAAGGGATAGATGGCAAAAATTCTCGCCCAATCAGCGCCCATCCCCTTATGGCATAGGTTTGGAGGTGTAATAGAAGTAGACGGAAGTTTGGTAAGCGAAAATCAAAACTCTATAGGAGTCCGAGCGGAAGTGGTAATTGATAATAGCAATCAATTAAAACCCACCCATCCCCGATTAAAGTGCCATTTATAAGTATCGTCTGTGTGTATGTGTATCCACTATGTGTTTGTGTATCAACTGTGTGTGCATATGTTTAACTTTGTTATGTTTTGCTCTTTGACGTTGGAATTTATTTGGATAATTTGTACTCCATGATAATGTATTTGAGATTTATTTGGATAATCACATATTTTAGAATGAAGTAATTTGTTCTTGAATTTTTTTTTATTCAGGCGGGGCGGAGTAGAGTCTGAGTAGCCGTTATCAAATGGAGTAGGAGTTGGTATTTCTTTTTAGGCGAGATAGGCAGTAGGAGTTGGTAGAGTCGTAGAGAGAGACTTCATACCAACTCCGCCCTATTGCCACTCTTAACCGCATGCCTCAATGAAACTCCACCAATGGCTCTAGTATGCATAATCTTCACATTTTACTCGTAATAAATTTAAAAAAAAAAAGCAAGTCTATTTGGTCTAAATTTAATTTAAGGAAGGAATAAAAAAATGAATTTGTTCTAAAATTTCTTCACATTCTTGCCCTACACCCCAACTCCCAACCCTTGCAGCCCTCACAAGTAATTATTCAGTGCAACGTAATATCACCAGAGGAAAACACATGAGTATTGTTGCTTGTGGGAATACATCTGTCACGACCCATCCCGCTAGCGCGCGGAAACAGAACACGTGGCACACCATCAAGGCTTATCCAGTCCATTAAAGTGTGAATAGCAGCAGAAACATAAGTCAAATTAATTTAAAATCAGTGTTATAAAAAGTTTTTCCCAATTGGAAACATTTCCAAAAGAATTTAGTTTTAAAAGTAGAGGTCCAGTTGACTAAATGAAGGTCCGGTCGACTGGAGACCTGAAACAGAAAGGTTTTCAAAAATCATCAGCCCGTCCAGTCGACTGTGGCTAGAGTCCAGTCGACTGGGGCCCTAATTTTTCAGTCGATTGAAACCTCCCAGTCGACTGTGCTCTAAGCAAAATCAAAATCAAAATTTCTTACCAGTTCTCCAGTGGACTGAAACATGGCCCAATCGACTAGTTTTGCCTCATTTAAAAGTAGTGTGTAAAATTGAACAGTGGTCCAGTCGACTGAACAAGGGATCAGTCGACTGATCCTCTGGCAGTCAGCCCTGTTGTGAAATGTAACAACTTAAGGTTCTCCAAACCAAAATCAACAACACCACAACGATATTACAACAGTTTAAAACATAATTTCCGAGGTCTTACTACATATTACAATACTAATTCAAGTCCAGAGGCTATTACAACATATTATAAATTTCCCAAATCCTTATACAAGTTTAGGAAAAGGAACAAAAAAAAAAAACAAGGGATTACCGGGCGTTCCTCAACGGCCCCACTCTTCACGCTTCTTCTTTCCCTTTTTCTTCTCACCTGCAATGGAGTAAAGCTCTACTGCTCAGCTATATGCTGAGTACACAAGCTCTAACATATGCAATATATGATAGAACATGCTCTAATTCCACAATTCATAACAATTAATCTCTAAGGAGAAAAATACACATTCATCCGGTAGCGGCAAGTCAAAGTCTTAAACCGCGAAGCCAATGACAAGTCCAAGTCTATTAACCATTGCATCCCCAAGTGTCATGGCAAGTCTAAGTCTATCAACCATGCACAGTAGCCGTCACTACTAAATTCTCAAACATCGAGAAGCTTATTTCGGCATGAAATTGCGTAAATCCCCCCTTTGACCCATATAGACAACTCAACGTGTAACAACCTGTATTTTCATTTAATTATTAAATGTGATTTCATAATTTTAATTGGTATTACTTGCTTTATTTTATTAAGAATTTTTACTTGGGGTCAACTCATAATTTCCACAAATATAGAAAACCCTTTCTATAGATTTGAAAACTGTATCTATACTTTTTAAACAACTGGGAATTTAATTCCTACGTGAACATAACTTTCTATATTTTTTATTTCAACCGTAATATACCAGTTTTTATTTTAATCTACGATTATATCGCAATGTGTGTGTAGGAGCACGTGAGCTCAACCACACCGGGCGAAATCTCTTGATTTCTTGGAGCCCAAAGCATACAATTTATATATATGTCTATATAACTCTCAAATTCACTCACTGCTTCTCTAAATTTCTCTCAAATTTCTCTCAACTCTCTCTTGATCTCTCTCAAAATTATCACACACACACACACACACACACACACACACACAGATTGTATACATATATATATATACATAGTTATACATATATATCAAGACAAGAAAGAGAACGAGGAAGAAATCTAAGCGACGGATTATTTCGGCGAAATTCTCGACCTCTAAATTCTGTCAAATTAGCCTCAGTGGGTATAATAAACTCACTCTCAATATTTATATATGTATATTTCAGTATATATAGAGGTGTATATATGTATATACAAGAAATCACCATTGAAGCTTTGAAAATTGGAGTTTTAGAAAATTAACCAAAATCGATTCCGTGAATTGGGAATGAAAGATCTTAGTCCCAATAAGCTACGGTTCGAATACTACGGCTTAATTCATCCGTATCGCGACGTAAAATTGATTTAAAGTTTCGTCACCTCTCGATTTTATGCAAAATCCGAGAACTACGATTGAAATTAGTTAAAACCGATCACGTATTTGTAATCCTTGCGGAAAAATGAAGAAATCCATATATTACATGTCCTGGTTGAAGCAGAATTCAGAAATAGGTAAAAACTAGCTTTTAATTTCGAAACTGTGGAAGAAGATGAAGTTTCAATCGATTGGAAACAAATCCAATCGATTGCCATGTCATCCAATCGATTGACACTTTTGCCAATCGATTGACATGTTTCAGCATTGATGACTTTTACTAAAACGGTCATAACTTCCTCTAGAAAACTCGAAAACGAGCGCCATTCGAAGCGTTGGAAACTAGACTCAAAGACCTTTCATTTGATATGTAATTTATCCATAAAAATTGTAACTCATTTTTAAGGGCATTGCTTCAAAGTGAACCTGCTTGTGTACTAGTAGCTGTAAAAGCGAATTAAAGTATTTTTTGATGAATTCATCGGTTATTTCATATAAGATTTGATTTCTTCTCATATATCCATGGTTATTATTTTCCAGTACTTTATATTTTTGTATTAAGTCACATGTCATTCATGTGGAGTCAGTTGTACATGCATGGTGAGTGGTGGTTAGTGTGAAAAAGGGTATGTGGATTGAGATTGTGTGGGCACTCCCTGGTAATTGTGTACCAAAGTGTGACGTGTTGAGATTGCGGCTAGAGTGTCTTTGAAATGCGACGGTGGCAAAACCGGACATTCCCTGGCACCCATGGTAGCGCTAAAGTGTGTGACGCCGAAATTGGACATTCCCTAGCAACCATGGAAGTGCTAAAGTGTGGCCTACGGACATATCCTGGTACCCGAGTCTGGATACTGCGTGAGGTTTCCTCCGGTATTTACGAGGCGGATTAGGTACTAAAGTGTGAGGCATTTGACACTCCCTGGTACCCCGTACTAGAGTGAGGCAAACTGGACATTCCCTGGCACCCATGTGCTAAAGTGTGGCTATCGGAGTATTTCGAAGATACTTGATGTTGTCAGTATCAAGATATAAAAGTATACTTTACTTTTCTAAAGATTTGCAGTGTGGAAGTAAAGGTCGAACCCACAGAGATTGATTAACTACCGCACGTTAATTTTAAAACCTAAATTTAGCTAATTTAAGAAAAATGGATTTTAATTTGATTTTAATTAAATTAATAACGATAGAAGTAAATCTAAATTATGAAAGCAATTAAATAGTTGTTTTTATAATAAGTTTAAGGAACCTAGGATTGCAAATCCACCACTAGCTTCATAATAAGGGTATTTATGAATTACTTTAGCTTATTAAGTTGGATGATAATGGAGAATTGTAGCTACAAGCCCAATTCCTCCATCAAGAAAATAACTATGGTTCAAGCACCAACATAACCCATCTTCGGTTAGCACGAATTATGCTACACTAAACTATGGTTGTGGTATAATCCGTCTAATCTAGGCATGGACTATTCGGATACTTGATAGCACAATTCAATTTTAGCACCATTACATGTAAATAATCTAAACAAGCACATCAAGCATAGATCATTGAGCACATCACAATCAAAATAGATCTAAGACAAGAATAAACTTTGAAAGTAATGATTTAATCAATAAAAGCACGATTTATTTATAAAAATCCTCGGAACATGTAACTGTCATCCATACATAATAAAACTAAAATAAAACATAAAATACACCCTATTACTTGGCTAGGGTTTCATTGAAACCCTAGATCTAGGTTTAAGCTGCCATGGGAGCGGTAGATGGCAAGAGGTTGATGGAGGAGGCCATGGAAATCCTTGGTCTTCTTCTTCTTTTCCTTGCATTCCCCTCTTCAATGGCTGAAAGTATGGTTGTCTATTGTGTGTATAATATTTGCCAACCCCTCAATTGAAGTAAAATATGGTATATATAGATTTTAGGCAAGTTTTGGAAACTTTCCTAACCCGAAACGCACTAAAACTGCTACATTTTACAATCTGGATGCAATTAAGCAGTTTCGTTTTCATAGGAATCATTAGTATACTGAAATACGCAAGTTTCATTTTTACACAGGTCGCGCGCGCAGGCCGCGCGAGCGCGATATGGGGACCTCGCGCGAGTGATATCTGAACTTCCGCGCGAGCGGGCCGCGCGCGCGATTGGCTTTTTTCAGCTTATTTCTGCTTGCTTTTCACCCTTTTTAGCCTGGTTTACTTGATTTCTTTCAAAACCTGTCAGAAAATAGAAAGCGAAGTAAAAATATACAAAAACAGGATAAAAAGGTACTAACAAACGTAAATTAAGGCATATAATTAGGATCTGTTCTCTCCCGATCAATACTAGAGTGAGAGAGTTGTGTATTTGTGTTGTCGAGAGAAAATAGTCGGTAAGATGAGAATGGTGGTATTGGTCTCATGCACGGTCACATGTTTTATAAACCAAAGTTTATATTGCGATTCTTACTATTTTATCAATTGAATTCATTGCGATGATTAACCCGTTGATTAATGAAATTGAAAAATGAAAAATAGTAAATGAGTATGTTTTACATTCGAGCAGATGTTTTTAATACTCACCAGCTTCTCGAAGCTGACTATGTTGATGTGTCCTAGACATTTGTGTCTAGGCTTTTCAGGTTATAATCAGGAGGGACCATATGACTATGCTAATTGAGAAAGGCTGATTTTGAAGAGAAACTGTTTATCATTATCTTTTGTTTTAAGTCATGAACTAGTTTTGTAATAAGGATGACTGTAATAGATGTTAGATATTATTTTGTTTCAAGGCGGTCTGTGCCTTTAGGTGATCCCGTGCTGTAATATTTATTAAGTTAGAAAATTTTTGTAAACCTTGATTGTTCTACTCTGATTTATGGTTTTATGATGTTCGACGTTTGGGACGGATTCGATCCTTCAAACTGTCGCGACCTACGGGTCCATAAAGAAAATTAAACACTTTCCATATTTATGCTACGTCGGGGCGTAACACAACGTACTCGCATAAAAGTAGACATACTTTTCACATATAATCGCGTGCATAATTAACGGGCATATAATTATGTAACACACTGTATTTCTTTTCCATTAATAAATGTTTATTTCAATTTAATTTTTATTTGAAATATTTATTTGGGGGTCAAATTATAATTTTCATAAATATAGAAAATGCTTTCTGTGGTTTTAAAAACAATATCTATATTTTTGTATAAACCGGAATTTATTTCCTACGTTAATATAACTTTCTGCATTTTTATTTCAACCGAAAAAATACCAGTTTTGATTTCAAACTGCGCCTTATACCGCGTCTTGGGTGAGGGAGCACGTGAGCTCAACCTCGCCGGGAGAAATCTTCCCCTTTCTTGGAGCCCAAAACACATACAGTATATGTATGTGTATCAGTCTCTCAAATTCTCTCACAGACTCTCATCTCTCTCATTCTCTCCCTCACAAACTCTCTGTCACTCTCTCAATTCTCTCTACTCTCTCAAGAACAACACACACACACATATATAGATTATATATATATATTCAGTCACATACATAGCTATATATACATCAATCAAGAACGGAGGAGTAAAATTTCTTAGACGGCGGATTTAACGGCGGAATTCTCGATCTCAAATTCTCTGTATAATTACCCTCAGTGAGTAATTTAAACTCACTCGCCATGTCTATATATGTATATTTCAGTGTAAATATGTGTGTATATGTGTATATATATAGATACACCATTAAAGCTTGGAAAACTGGAGTTTTACAAAAGTTAACCAAAATAAAATTCGTGAATTGGGAATGAAAGATTTTAGTCCCAATAAGCTACGGTTCGAATCCTACGGAGTATTTCATTCGTATCGCGACATACGGTTGATTTAAAGTTTTGACACCCTTACTTTATTCGCGAATATCTAGTGATACAATCCGTATTAGTTTAAATTGATCGCGTATTCTTAATCTACGCGGAAAGACGAAGAAATTCATTTATTGCACGACATGTTTGAAACAGAATCTGAAAATGGGTAAAAATACAGTTTGAAATTGAAAACAGGGGAAAAACGAAGAAGATGATGAAACTGTGATAACTCGCGCGCGCAACTCGCTCGCGCGACACATTTTTCCCCTTCGCGCGCGCAACCTGCTCGCGCGACACCCATCCCCTTTCGCGCGAACCATTCCCCCCTTCGCGCGCGCGACACCCATCCCCTTTCGCGCGCGACCTGGGGCAGTTTGAACAATTTTTGTATTTTTTTATAAGGGACTGTTTGGAAAATGTTTTGAAAGTTTTTAAAGAACTGTTTGGCAAATGTATTGTTTTAAAGGCTCACTATTAGGAATTGAATTTATAAGAATGTTTAATACCGAGATTTATGTTGAACGAGTATCCCGCTTGAGATTAATAACTGTTACTACAAACTGTGAACATTGACATACATATTAGGGTCGAGGTTGTGTTAACATGCATGTGTGTGAGAAAGCGTGAAAAGATTAAAGAGTGGCGGTCTGGTATGCGACCTCAATATCGATCGGATATTATTCCTGGTATTGGAGGCGACAGTGTTGTGTACAGCTTAGATATCGATCAGATATTATTCCTGGTATCTAGGGCGCTCGTTTCGGATATCGATCGGATATTATTCCTGGTTTCCGAAGCGATGGTATTGAGTTACGGCTTAGATATCGATCGGATATTATTCCTGGTATCTAAGGCGCTCGTTTCGGATATCGATCGGATATTATTCCTGGTATCCGAAGCGATGGTATTAAGTACGGCTTAGATATCGATCGGATATTATTCCTGGTATCCGAAGCGATGGTTTTGAGTTACGGCTTCGATATCGATCGGATATTATTCCTGGTATCTAAGGCGCTCGTTTCGGATATCGATCGGATATTATTCCTGGTATCCGAAGCGATGGTATTGAGTGCGGTTTGGATATCGATCGGATATTATTCCTGGTATCTGAGGTAATGGTTTTATTGAATCGAGTTTGTTGAGAGAAAAGAGTTAGAAAGATGAGATATTACATTGTTCATGCACGGTCGCATCTTTATGGCTTACTTTATTCCCCCGTTACTTATGTTGGAATTGGAACCTTGAATCTATTGCTTTTAAAGTTAAATTGCACCGCTGTTTATTTGCTTATATATACATTGCGAGCACTTGTTTATTTTGCTCACCAGCTTGCATAAGCTGACGGCGTTGATTCGTCCTGGACTGTATGTCCAGATTTTCAGGGTCAAGAGCAGCCAGGGTACTTCGACTATACTAGTTAGAAGCAGGAGACTTTCCAGGAGGCTACTTTATATTTTCTGTTGTCTTTTTGATTTCGGGTTGTAATAGACTTTATGTTAGTTTTTGAATAAGGGCTTTTGTGCCTAAGACCTGAATTTATGTAATAGTTTAGTAAGTTTTAATTTCGGAGCTTATGTTTATTAGTATCCTTTCTTTTAGAAATGCTGTTAAGTTATTGTGTTGCAGGGACAATTGGTCATACTCACTTGTCACGACCTACGAGTCCATAAAGGAAATTAAATGCTTTCCTGAATTATGCTACGTCGGGGCGTGACAAATTAACACATGAATTTTGCCCGAATCTCAATTTCGTCGTCGAAATATAAAACATGTATATTCCTATATTTTACAAGTTAGAACTCCATACTTCGTGCGATTCCTCTCAAACTTTGAAGGATCGACTAGAGAGCCGATTAAACGTCGGATCTAAGATTTTAAGTGATTCCTACAAGTTTTTTTTTTTTTTTTTTTTTTTTGGTTTTTCCCAAAAGTCTAGAAATTAGATTTTTACAAAAGTTTGCAAAACGCGGCCTAAGAGGTATCAAAACGTAGATCTTACTTCCAGGAGTTCAAATCTAAAATCTGGAAAAAAATCTGACAAACGAAGGGTCGTCGTATGTCGCCTGCAAGCGCATGGCAACAAATCTCTTTTCTCTCTCCTCTCTCTAGATATTTATAAGTTTGTGAGAATAAAAAATCTCACCCTCACTATTTATAGACAAACTTTTCGAAAAAAAGACGTTTACCTCCCCCGTGAGTTCTCAAAATTTTTAATCAACTCCTGGAACGTCACACACGTCTATTTTATGACTTTACGAGTGAAAATTATAAATTTCAGATGTTTTCAACTAAATTTCGTTTGGGTACAAAATTACGCTCAGAAACTAAATTTCATGAAATCTCTAAACCACCTACCGTTTATATAACGTGTCACTCATATTCTCACCACAGTCCTGAAAATGATATACAACGATGACAGAATTACTAGAAATTATACTACACAGGTATAATTTACTATTTATAAAATCAGGTAAAGTCAAATAACATTTAAAATCACATAAATGCCATTTACTCATGTAATGCAATCTCGCTTACCCAATTCTCGTGTCCTTACTGACACCGTACCGCTGACTCACAGTCAATCTTAATCTAATTATCAAATGACATTGATAATTCACAAAATCCTATATGCATGATAAACTATAAAAATTTTAGAACGGGTGTGAAAAATATCTTTTCTTTAAAATTAGAACTCACTGGTATTTGAATAGTGATCTCTTATTAATTTAGACTCTTAGATTAAAGCTCTAAGCGCAGACAACTAAAATTCTTTCTTAATTACAAAACAAAAGAAACACAAATTTCAAATTTATCATTAACACGGGTGAATAATTGAGGTATTTACTTCGGATTTTTCATTAATTTATGATATAAGAAATATCCAAGCGCGTAGATCACTCGAAACATAAGCAGAATCTCCGATTTCTACGGAAGCACACACACCCTCCACTTCATCATTCATATCCAGCTCTCTCTCTCTCTCTTACTGCACTGATTATGAAGAACAAAAAAACAACAGACACCTTCCCCGCTGTACACTCCTTATCTCCCACATGACGCCACCACTCTCTACTGCCATCCTCATCATCATTCTCATCGCCGCCACCTCTCCACCGCCGCCGACCGTCACTGCCCTCGGCTCCAGCTCCACCTTCGCCGTCACATACGGCTCCAACGCCGCTACCATCTGCGGCATCGTCGCCGGCGAACCCACCCAGAGAATCCAATGCTACAACCAAGCCCGTTCCATTTCCATCGAACCCAACGTCTCCTACGAGTCCATCTCCGGCGGCCGCGATTTCTTCTGCGGCCTAAGGTCCGGCGGCCTCAACCTCCTCTGCTGGGACACCACTAATTTTCAAGGTAAGCGCCTTTTCTACAGCTCCGACCACCGGTTAACGGCTTTAACCGTCGGAGATTCCCAGGTCTGCGCAGTCCAGGTTAACACTGGTTTGACCAAATGCTGGCGATTCTCGCCGCCTCCAGCGGCTCTGAAGTTCCGTACAATCACATCCGGTGGTGGGTTTTCTTGTGGGATTCTCAAGACCAACAGCAGAGTCAATTGTTGGGGAGAGAGTGAAATTGGGGCTGAAATTCAATCACAGTTTGGTAATTCCACCATGTTGAGCTTGATTGCAGGTGAGTCTCATGCTTGTGGTTTCACAATTTCTGGGTTTTTGATCTGTAATGGAAACAATGTTGGTGGACAGCTTAATGTTCCTTCTCATTCGGGTTTCGAATTTTCGGGTCTTGCATTAGGTGCTAATCATAGCTGCACAATTGTAAGAAAAAATGGGATTGTAATATGTTGGGGAGGAGGGTCAAAAAGATTGGAGTTCACTAACTATTTGATGAAATATGTTTCATTTGAGTCAATAGTGGCTGGTTTAGATTTCACTTGTGGATTGACAACCAAGAATTTATCCATAAATTGTTGGGGATCTGGGTGGTCTAATGACATCATTTCAGGTAATGCAGTTCCATTGCCAATGGTGATTCCTGGACCTTGTGTTCAATCTTCATGTAGCATTTGTGGGGTTTACCCAAATTCAGATACTATTTGTGGCGGTTCTGGGAGCATATGCAAGTCATGTGACATCGAGCATCCAATTCCGGCAAAAATCCCACCATTGCCGCCGCTAGCACCACCATCGGAGGTGGTTTCTTTGACATCTGCCGCCAGAAATAGGCTTTTCTTGGCATTTGGCATTGTTGGGTTAGTTGGGGCATTTGCAGGAATTTGCACGATTCTGTATTGCTTGTATAATGGCGTTTGTGGTTTCTTGCACAAGAAAATTAACAATCCTCTGCAACCGATTATTGTTAGTAATCGTCCTAATACCGCGGCTTTAAGATCTTCATCAGTCAAGTTCATGGCATTGAAGCACCAGAGAAGTGGGAGTTCTTCTAGGCGCGCAGACCGGGCAGAGAAGTTTTCTCTACCGGAGCTTGTTCTTGCCACCGATGGTTTTTCAATAGATAACAAGATTGGTGGTGGGAGTTTTGGAACAGTTTACAAAGGAAAGCTTGTCGATGGCCGTGAAGTAGCCATTAAAAGAGGAGAGACTAATGCAAAAAAAAAAAAGTTCCAAGAGAAAGAAAGTGCATTTGATTCGGAGGTAGCACTTTTGTCTCGGCTTCATCACAAGCATTTGGTAGAGCTTGTGGGTTTTTGCCAAGAAAAAGATGAGAGACTTCTAGTTTACGAGTACATGAGCAATGGAGCACTATATGATCATCTGCACCGCAAGAGCAATGTTGATAAGAATAGCAGCATTTTGAATTCTTGGAATTTTAGGATCAAAATTGCTTTAGATGCAGCTAGGGGAATTGAATATCTTCATAACTATGCAGTGCCGACTATAATTCATAGGGACATTAAATCATCAAACATACTTTTGGACTCGAATTGGACCGCGAAAGTGTCTGATTTTGGATTATCATTATCTGGGTTGGACTCTGATCAGGAGTTCATGTCAATGAAAGCAGTTGGGACAGTTGGATATATAGATCCCGAGTATTATGTACTAAACATATTGACAGATAAGAGTGATATTTATGGTTTAGGAGTGGTGCTATTGGAGATCCTGACCGGTAAGAGAGCTGTGTTCAAGGACGAAGAATCGGGTCCTACGGGTGTGGTGGAATTTGCAAGGCCGCGGATTTTGGCTGGGGAATTGTACAGTGTGTTGGATACGAGGGTGGGAACACCAGCTGTGAATGAAGCGGAGGCGGTTGAGCTGGTTGCTTATACTGCTATGCATTGTGTGAACTTGGAGGGTAAGGAGAGACCAGCAATCACAGACATTGTGGCTAATTTGGAGAGAGCTATGGGTTCTTGTGAGGGTAGTCATTGTAGCATTTCTAGTTCTACATTCTCTACTGCTTCCCAATGATATTTTGCCTCCCTAGAGGAATTCCAGAAAGAAATTCCTTCATTCTTTTGCTCAGTATTATTTTCTCTCCTCTCTCTCTCTCTCTCTCTCTCTCTCTCTCTCTCTCTCTCTCTCTCTCTCTCTCTCTCTCTCTCTCTCTCTCTCTCTTTGGGGAAATTCCCATTTTTGCATAGACTCATATTGTGATTGTAGTTTGGTCTAATCTGAGCTGTAAGTTTAAAAGTTGGCTGACAAAGTTTAAAATTCCCATTTTATTATGCTTCTTTTAGGTGTTACAAGATACCCAGTCTCCTGTATTTTCTCTCTGATCATTAATTAGCCAAGTAAACATCCTGCAATTATGTTAATTGCTACACAATACAAGTCAATATAATATAACATAAAAATGAAGTAATGATGCTGCATGTGGATTGTTACCAATCAGAATGATGAAACATGGTATCATACCGCTGCAATTACGTACACAGAACGACCTGTCCTTAAAAAAGAATGAAGCAATTCTTGTAGTACAGTTTGCCCCGAGTGTCCATGTATCTAAATATTTTAGGGGTTGAACAATTTGTTTAAACAAATCCATTGCCCGAGGCTTCGGCCACTGGAGGTTGTTGGGAGGAGGTTAGATGTACGTATATACATCCTTACCCCCGCATTGCAGAGAGGCTGTTTCCAAACTTCGAGTCCATAATGGAGCCTTACAATGAGCAACAAACATTCCTATACATACTCACCCAAGTACCAATATCTATCAGTCTCTTTAGCAAGAAGAGTAGGTTCTGAAGTTTTTGATCATTCTTGCTAACAAAAATCATACAATTTAGTTCAGAAACAGTGTATTAAGTTCAAACTAAGATATAGGATATTAGATAAAGTCTTAAGTGAGGCCTGCATAAGAGGTGGGATCACCATCTCAATTCTCAAACATACAGGCAGGTCAATTGTTGAAACCGTGTCTTTAAACAAATATTAGTGAACCCAAACTTTAAGAATGCTGCTAAATATACCGATCAAATTTCTCTCTATATGCACTATGAGCTGGAGTATATCGAACATCTCACGTCGCATGCTCTGTTTACGACAACGAGCAATCAAAATTATTAGAAAATTGTGAAACGCAAGTTAATATTTCTAGGATCCAATAATAGGTTAATTAAGCAGAGCTCCAGTGTTCAATTAAAGGTAAAATGGTGTGACATCCCTAAACTAGGATTCAGGGGATAACTTGCACCTACCTCAACGGACTTTGAGCCGCCTGACTCCCAACAATCTCCTCTTAATCAGATACATATGAAATAAACATGGTTTCTCCATGCACCAAATATATATATATATATATATACATATAAATAAATGAATAAATAAATAAATTTAAGATAAGAAAGAGCTCAGGTCAAGCTCATGGGATGTGTTGGATTCACATATTAAAAAAAAAAAAACCTAAACCAAAAAGGGGAACAACAATCAAAGTATTTTATTTCTGACACAATATACTTCATTTCGCAATTTTGGAATGTGTAACATAAACAGAAGGGAGAGAACTAAGGAAAGCATGCTATATACAGCATGTCAACAGTACTATTGAAGATCTGCACAAACCAATAGCAACATATCAACGAAATTCAAAACCCATAAGAAGCCTAACAGATTTGTACTTTTCTCCCCTGCGATTATGTAGTGGAACGGCTCGAATCCCGGGCCTCAACTCTAGCACAGGCAGACATGTTTGGCCAGCAAAATCTTTTTTCCCAGATGTATCATACTCCAAGACCTCAATCCGAAGTAAGGCCAATTCAGGAACAGTAAGTTGGAATTCAAACTCAGCATTCCATACCGGTACCCACTCATCCTCAATAGGTTTTGTTTCCTTCATTATTGATTCATCAGCCTCGACTCCAGCAATTCCAACCTGCAAAATAGATCAATCAGCAGGGAGTTCCAAGTAGCATAAAGATTCTAGAATGTACCACAACTATGTAGAGCGGGCTTAAAAACCATTCCTTGAAACAATATTTACTTGCTATATTTATATGCATCGGTGTACATATAGGACCTTGCTATCCTACTGTGGTGGTGTTCAAATTTAAATGGACAAATTTAAGTCCTTGCCACCTCATTAAAATGGGGGTAGTTTAGTAATTTGCAATGAGGGCACTTCTTTACCTTACTTTAGCTCAATTGCAAAGTTACCTTGGTGTCGTCAATTTGATGGGGTGGCAATGACTTTTTTTGTCCAAAAGATATGTAGTAGGTCAGCGTTTATAAAGCTAGTTTATCGCCTATCCGCGGTGGAGGGACTAGGGAGGGCAAAAAAGTTGAAAGAAAGCTAGAAAAATGCAAGAACTATTTAGATCTTACCCTTGCATAGAAGTCCGGTGGTGAATATAGATCAAAGTGTGTATGTTTAAAATCTGAACGCCACCCTTCCCCCATGTATACCTTAACCTGTTTTATCACCATAACTTGAATCAATACACTTATACAAAAAGAAGAAAAGAAGCAAGGTAATCCATTATCATTATGTTATTGTCAGCGATCCACACACCTTTAACGTTGTCGTCTTAGTTGATAGTGTTGCACCGGGACCAAGCACCCCATTATTATTCAAACTACTATTCAGTAGGAAATCTGGTTTTTTCACATAACCACAGCCTCCATTGGCTCTGAACATACCGTGCATAATCCAAAGATATTTCCCATATCCCTGTGAGAGGTAAGAGGGAGAAGAAACAAAATCATACATAGCATATGAAAATTCCTGGCCAATGGTTCACCTTAAGAGTGCAGTAATAGCATTTAGCTCAAGGTATTGAAGTTGAATTAAGCTATAGAAATTCAATTAGATTTGGTAAGACTCTAATCCATGGAATTTCTTTTCAATCTGCTATGACATAAGATTTTTTCATTTGTGCTACGCTACGGGTCATTAAAAGTCTTCGTCGTGCCTATATAATTGCTGTTTAAAAGTATACTTGTGAAAGAATTATATTCACTCACACACAGAGAGAGAGAGAGAAAAGAGAAATCGAAGCAAGTCTGACCTGCATGTTAAATGCAACCATTTGAGCACCATGTGTCCACCCAACGAGAGGATTGTAGTTTGTTGAGGTAACACGTGTACCCTTGGGGTATACCCTCAGCAAATTCCTCTGGGTAAACCTAGACATAGAAATCACCATAACTATTTGTATCGATTTTTGAAATACGGAGATATAAAGGTAACAACAGGCAACAGATAATTATCAAAATGTCTGAGGCAGTCATGATTTCCATAGCAGCATGAGTGAAAAACTTAAAAAAGTATCCAACTTGTTAGACAAAAATATAACTTAGCCTAAAAGTCACACCGCAAGAGAATAAAACTCTCAATAGGATGGACCTCTTAGAAAAGTGATTTTCGCAAATGCCCTTTGGATCAGCCAAAATGATTCTTCAATCTTCAAAAATCAAATATGGAATTATGAAGCAATGATTTGTGCTCGCGCATATATGTAACCACAATGTCCTATACTAATCAAGCTAAATAGTGTTATACTGGCATGATCATATCATATGAGTATGACAATGCATATAGAATATTCTTCAATATTCATACATGAAAGCGAAAAGAATCTTGTTTAGATTGTTCATGCTGAAAAAAAAAATACTATACCGAACAATTTGGGGTCCATGTGTTCTGGTAGCCTTTTCAAGATCTTGCTCGCTCAAGCTAATTCGTCCAACCTTCGTAGGATCAACACTTATCCAGTCTTCTATTTCACCTTTCTTCTTCCCAGCATGTATAGCTATTAAACGACTATATTCAGGAGCTCTATTCTGCATATCTTCATCCTGATGATCCTCCCCCTCATCTGACTCATCCTGCTGGCAAATCATGAGTCTATAATTAAGAGAACAACTTGGGGTATGGCAAATCATGAATCACTTCTCAAACGCGTCCTAGCGGCACAAGCAAGTCGCTTTGGGCCCCCAATTCCAAAGGGCCCCCAACTAAAATTATACCCTATTATATATCTATATATATATATATATGTAAGCCCATGCATGCATATAATTGGTGATTTTGCATCTAAAAATGCACGAAAGTAAATATTTAAGACACCATCTTTGAAGTTCGCTTAGAGCCCCCCAAAAGTCAGGACCAGGCTTGGATCCAAACAAGCTTCTAGGACACAAAACGCTATTATTAGTCTGTTTGGATAAATTTTAAGAAGTACTTTAGAGCCAAAAACAAGTTTGTCTGAAGCAGGTCCAGGTAGGGATGGACACGAGCCGAGCCGCTCAACAAGGGCTCGTGGCTTGGCTCGATAAAGCTAGGCTAGACTCGCTCAACAGAGCTCGTAAAC
Source organism: Hydrangea macrophylla (assembly GCA_033977485.1). Taxonomy (NCBI): domain Eukaryota; kingdom Viridiplantae; phylum Streptophyta; class Magnoliopsida; order Cornales; family Hydrangeaceae; genus Hydrangea; species Hydrangea macrophylla. The sequence goes on along the minus strand of CM066982.1, from coordinate 92,518,885 downwards.
ATGATTGATTAAGGCTCGTGAAAAAGCTCGTTAATAGACTTGATAAAGAGTTTGTATACTGACTTTTATACATGTATTTATTGTAAAACTATATAATTATAGAGAAAATGTGGCAAACCTCATAAGTAGGCTTGGTAAAGGATTGATTTATCATTAAACTATATAGTTTTAAAGGTCGCGTGAAAAAGCTCGCGATTACTTGAAAGCTCGGCTTATATATGCTTGTGAACAAGGTCACGAACACATGAGCTCGGCTCGGCTCGGCTCGGCTCGGCTCATATCCACCCCTAGGTCCAGGTAAAGCCCAAAGCTGATGCAACAGCCTTGTTGAGTTTTTAAAAATTTTATTAATTCCCATGGTACCCATGTGATCAGGGGTTTTGCTTCTGCCTAAACACAAAAGGATAAACCAATTCAAACGGGTCCCTAAATCTATGTAGCAGTAAATGTCACCTTATCATCTATTTCAGTCCCATTTATGACAGCTTCGTTTTCATTTTCCCAATGTTCTTCCTCCGCTGAACCTTTCACCTTCGGTCCCTTTTCCTTTGTATGCTGAGATTCTAGGTACTTTTTTGGTGGTTTGGTTGAGATCATAATTTTTTTCTTCAGTGACTCTGGTGAAGGGAGCTCCTTTAATTCTGACTCGGGATAAAATAGTGCGTCTCCAAATGTTGTACTGACCATCTATAAAAAAAAATTCAAAAAAAAAATTGTCATGAAATACGGTACACTAGAAATGCAAAAAGTAGTTAACATCCATGGAAAAATTTATCCTCACTTGGGCAACTTTAGATTGAAGACCTGGATCAAGGTGATCTTCAAACGTTATTACAACGGGATATTCAGAAGCAATAAACGCGTGATCTTTAATGGCCTGCAGACATTTGATGAGTGCTACTGGAGTAGTCAGTGTCCTACAAATACAATCAGAAGGAACAGAAATTACTCAAAATAAGCAAAGAATTATTATCTGTGATGTAAGATGGGGATTACAGATATAGTATTGTAGTAGACATGTATATGTTGCTTCTTCTTCTTCTTCTTCTTCTTCTCTCTCTCTAAGAGAAACAAAAGATTACACATTATTCAGATGGGTGCCCAATAACAAACCCCATAAGAGAGTTGAATTTTGGAAACAACAGCATATTAAGTATTAACTAGCAACTACCTACCCTCCATGACAAACAATCACATCGTCTTCTGTTGCATTAGGCCACAAATCCAATTCAATTACTCTAACACCTCTCCCCAGTGCCCTTATGATTGGTTCAACGCTGCAGTCACTGCTGAGTTGATTCCCAGTTAGGTAAGAGTTGTGACCCGTATACAAGAAATAGTGAGCCAATGGCGCGTTCATGTCATGATGCACCTGGATCAAAAACATTCTTCGTAAAATTAATATTATGAGAATAAAGCTATCCCAAAACGGGCTCTTATTGAACTAGTCCGAGATGATGCAACTTTATGGGAAAATAATTTACAACTTGTTGACTATACATTTTTTTAGTGGGACACCCACACTGGCCAAAAATGAACAATCTATACATGGGTACAATCTATATGCACGTGAACCTGAAGCTTGTCAGCTATTGCAGAAACAATCACAAAGATGCCTAGCGCCATCTTAAAATTGAATTACAATATTGTTAGTGTTCACACGAGAGCATGAACATATGGTAGCTACAAATAATAATGAAATCATAGGTCAGATCATATGATGAGACTACAAAAATTACCTTTGGGTATGGAGGAAGGGAAGTGTTAAGGTCACCAAGAAGAAATCGAAAAAAGGCTTCAAGATGGAGGCCCCGGCGTTGGAAGATATTTAGATGCCTGAGACTGTTGAAGATGTTCTGGGCGTTCTCTTTTGTAGCATTAACCTCCTTTTGGTACTCAATCAAGAACCTGTGGAGGTGATCAAGACTCATAGTACCATTCTCCGAGTAATCATTGAACACTCGTTTAACATCATCTGGAGGTTCAGCTGTCCCCACCCTGAATATTCTCCTGAAACAGAAGCACACCCTGTAAGATTGCTTCGACATCTGCTTCAGAGAGAGAGAGAGAGAGAGAGAGAGTTGTGATGTATGTTCTGTGCTTTGATCTTTCTGATATTATTTATAAGTCTGTGTAGATACAAATGAAGTCGGGATTAAAAGAGGTTGCTTGTTTGGATAAAAAGAAGAATCAGTAATAATATAGGACCAAGATACCAAGTCTTTTGCGTCTACATTCGTGGGAGTTGAGTGTCATCAAAGTCAGCATATGTGCTCAGTTTGAGGAAGCTGTTTGATGCTCACATCCCCTATAGGCTTATAGCTAATACCAGAAGAAACTGATATGTACATGCACCCACACCCACACCCACACCCACACCCACACCCACACCCACACCCACACCCACACATATATACACATAAAGAAGGCTCAGAAGAAGAGAGATTGTTTCTGTTGGTCTGAAAGTTTCATTTAAGTGATAAGGAGGAGGAATTGGGGGGCAGAAGAGTGGGCCATAATCTCCCATCCCTCTCTCTGCTTTCTGCCCATGAAGTTTGGATCCTTTCTCTATTCTTCAATCATTCTCACTAGTATCAAATCATCTCGAACACTTGATTGAGAAGATGTTAGATCAGTATTTCCCCTTCTTATTCTTCGTATACACATGTACATACTTATACCTTAGCATTTATACGCTATGGATTTATTAGTCACTTCTTCAAATAATTCTGGATGGTCTTGACAAATAAAAGAACGTGACTTACGGATATGACGGTTCTCAACCTCTTTAGGTTCTAGTGACATTTTGTTTGAAGGCATTTTGACTGGCACAAATTCTTGTCTAGCTTGCTTCATAATACTGTTGTTATATATGGCCTCTGAAGCAACTAAACCAGCTCAAAAACTGTAGCAGCTGATCTAACAGTTTTGGAACTTACGAGCCAATCATGTCAGGAGAAACTATGAGTACTGGGAAATGTAAATGGATAAAGAACATATATAACATAACTCCATTTATTCAGAAACTAATTCGAGGTATTATTGCAGGTACATATAACAACAAACGATAATAACAGCTCGGAGAGCAAAATAAATGAGAAAAAAAAAAAAAAAAAAAAAAACTACAGTACACAGTCGTGGCACGGAGTTTAATTTACAGAAATACATTAAAATTTTGGGAGAAAAATGAAAGTTTAGACAAATTCAAAGCGCATGAGAAGCCTCACTGATTTGAATTTCTCTCCTTTGTCGTCATAGAGGGGAATCGCACGGATCCCTTCCCTCAGTTCAGAAACAAGCAAACAACTTTGTCCTGCAAAGTCATCCTTCTCGTGCCTGTCAAATTCGTGTACTTCAATTCGAAGTAAAGCCAATTCAGGAACAGTCAGGGGGAATGTGAACTCCTCGTTCCAAACAGGTGCCCATTCGTCCTCTTTTCTCTTTGTTTTCTCCATTCTCTCATCCGCGGGCACTCCAGCAATGCCAACCTGCCTCACAGAGAGAAAATTAAGCACATTCAACTAAGACTTATTACATCACTTAATTAGATATACAGATATTCATGCTAACATTATTTTATCTAACAGTCGCATTTGGGGAGGGAAAAGATTAAAAACTGAAAGGAGACTTCTAAAATAGCTATTAGAGTAGCACAGTTTACACTCAATGGATTTCGTGAAGGAAAAGGAAAGGAAAAGGAAAACAAGAAGGAAAACTACTTCCCTCGTGTTTTCCCTTGTGTTATCCTTCATGCATAGATAATATTAAAAACTAAAAACTTATAAAAAAAAAATAATTGTAATTTACTCCCTCCGTCTCATTATCTCATATTAAGAGCCCCCTTTTGGAATTCCAACTTTTTTTGGGGACATCTTTGATTATGGTGAGACTTTTTAACTTTCCAATATTGCCCTTTTCGAAATTCAAAATTCTAGTGTCACATCAAATAAAGAGAGGAAGAGTTGTATATAATAAAGGGCAAACTTGGAAAGTGTGTATTAAGGTACATTTACTTTTCAAGGAGGACTCTTAAAATGGTACGTCGAAAATTGCCATCACGGACTCTTAATATGGGACAAAGGGAATATGTAAAAAGGAAGGGAAATGATGCACAACTTTCAAAATGTATAATTTATTTATCAACTTATTCTATTTTATTTCCAAATTTCCTCATCGATTTCCTTATTAACCAAACAAAGGAAAATGTTTTACTCTATGTTGCTAACCAAATTCCTAACAGAACAGCGAGGATTCTGTTGCTAACCAAGTTCCTAACAGGCTAACAGAACTGCAAGGATTCTGTTGCTTCAAAATATGCATGTGTAGGAAGAGAATAGTGACAAAGGGGATCTTTTGTTCAAGCTAAAGGCAAACACGATGGATTTTAGTATAGATATTGGGCATCTTATGAAATAGCATACCCAATTCTTACATGATACCCAATTCTCACATGACTAAATTGTGAATTGTAAACAAATGACCATTCTATCAAGTAGATGAATGGGACTTTTAATGTTGCAGTGACTTACCCTGGTATAGAAGTCAGGAGGGGAAAACCAATCAAAATGAGTGTGTTTAAATTCCAAATGCCATCCATCCCCCATATACACTTTAACCTGTCACCATAAATGAGTCATAAGTTGGAGAAGAAAATGAAAGTCAAATTTACTTTAGCGGTGTACTCACCTTCAAAGTTTTCTTCACTGGCAATTTTGCTTTAGGATCAAACACCTGATTATTGGGTCCCACGTCCATCAAAAAATCAGGCTTCTTCACATAACCACACCCCCCGTTGGATCTAAACATACCATGCATCAGCCAGAGTGATTCACCATATCCCTGCAGATACAATGACAAGTTGGTCTTTAAACTGGAAAAACTATGAAAATCATTTATTAGAACCTAACGTTACAACGACAGAACCTTGAATTATGGGAATTCATTTTCAAAAGGACAAAAAATAGGTCGAGTTTTGAATGAAGTATTGCATAGTTGCACTATTTAACTGGCAACAAATTTTTTTTTTTATTTTTTTATTTTTTATTTTTTGTTTTTTCACTATGGGCATGCGCTAACTGCTAGACTTATAGTTTAATGGATTCACCTCCAGGAGTGAATTGACTCACCCCTAATACCTGAAAGTAACAAATGACATAATTTGCGAAATATTGAATGTCCATGGCAACAACAGTTTTGAGAACTTTTCACTTACTCTGTAAGTCAATATAAGGTTTTGTACTATTACAACCAAACAAGGAAACCCAATAAGTAGTTCTAAAATGATTCTCATGGAAAACATTTAATACCACCTTCGGCATGTTAGGGAGTGACTACATATATTTTAGAAGCACATATTAGAAATATTAGCACTATAAAAATAAGTAAACACAAAGAAACAAAAATTCTTCTTGCAGAAGATTGACACGGTTTCATGCCAGGAAATTTCAATAAGAGTACATAATCACCTGCATATTAAATGCAACCAATTGAGCTCCATGCATCCAACCAATCAGCGGGTTGTAATTGGAGGAGTCAATTCGAGAACCTTTAGGATACACACGCAGAAAATTCTTCTGGGTGAACCTAGATTTACATGGAACATCTTCATCAGATAGAAAATTTTAGTGAACAACGAAGTAAATGCTTAATTTGCTGATTATTTCTATGAATAGCATAATTCCAGGTACACACCATATTCAGGTGATTAGTATATACCTCACTACATCCTTTCCATGAGAACCGGTAGCCTCTTTAAGCTTTAGTTCACTTAAACTAATGCGTCTAACTCTATCAATTTCAACTTGTAGTGCCTCTGTCAGCCCACCTTTTGATTTTCCAGCATGAATAGCAATTAGACGCTTGTATTCAGGTGGTTCTGATGCATGTATACTTTTATCACTGTCATCACTATTCTCATCATCATCACACTGCATGGCAGTAAATAAGAACTCCAATAAGCAAGCACATAAGATTTAGATGATAGCAATAGGCCCTACATGGTTTGAGGATTTAGAGGAGGAAAAGAGAAAGGAAAGGAAAATGATAAGGAAAATCTTTTCCTTAGTTTTTCCCTCCATGCTTAAGTAGCATTAGATATTATAATTTTGCTTCCTATTTTCCTCACCAGAAAAAGGTTTTCCTCTGTGTTCTCTTTTCTTGTCCCTCACTGAATCCATGAACCAAACAGAGCCTTAAACTACAAATTTCATTTTATAGATCACCTTATCATCGCTTTCTTGATCAGCTGTAAGGTCTGAAGGTTTCTTGCCCAAAACATCTTCCTTAGAATCCTTTTCCTTCTGCAACTTATTTCCTTCTGAACCTTTAGTTTCACGGGCCTCACAGCACTCTTTTGGAGGTTTTGTCGAAATAATAATGTGATTCTCCAAGTCTTTCGGCGAGCGAAATTCTCTTAAAGATTCTGATTCCGGGATTAACAACATTTCTCCAAATGTTTGAGTGAGCATCTACAAAGATAACAAATGCAAACATAAATAAATAAATAAATACATAAAATGCGCTTCAATCAAGGAAAAGAGGTTAAAATTCATTAAGGGCAATGAATAATCACCTGGGCTACTTTACTTTGAAGCTCTGGTGTAAGATGGTCTTCTAATGTTATTATAACAGGGTATGGATTAGTAGAAAAGGCATGCTTTTTGATGGATTCCAAACATTTAATGAGTTTCACAGGAGTTGTCGCTGTCCTATTTTCACGAATACACAATTTAATATATCAGGAAAAAGGAAAAGGTAAATAATAAGATAAATGAAACCCAAGTCAGATTTCAGCAAATACAGTAACGCACCAATACTATTTAAACTATTCACGAACTCAGCCGATTTCCTTTCTTCAATGTTTTGCAAAGTGTTTATGAAACTAGAATAACACATCAACAGTTTTGGTCCCAGCATAGGTGGGAATAATACTACGTAATGGCTTTTACGTGAAAAAGAGAAGGGAAAAAAAAACAGTGAGCTCCGATAAAGAGTAAACAATAAAACCACAGAACTCTCGGAAGAATAAAGACATTCAGAAGTTGCATACCCTCCATGTTTAACAATTACATCGTCTTTTCTTGAATTTGGCCATATATCAAGCTCTATCACTCTCACACCACTTTTCAGCGCATTAATGATGGGGACAACACTACACTTGCTGTAGACCTGGTTTCCAGTCAAGTAAGAATTGTGCCCTGTGTATATGAAATAATGGGACAATGGGGCTTTCATATCATGGTAAACCTGGAAATACAAAATACATATTCAGTACAGAGGTAATTCAAAATCATCCCCAAAACAAAGTAACAGAGAAGAGAGCCTTGTTTCAACATAGGTATAGGAAAGGGGATGTTACTATTAGCTACACCGGTTGTTAACTTGTTATGAACTCAAAACGAAAAATAACTAAATTTCATAACTTGAAGGAAATACTATCACCAACAAAACCTTCACAGTTGTCACCGATGAAAGTGGTGGCTTCATCAAGAGACCTAAAGCTTCAGGGCCTCGATCCTAAAATTATACATTAATTCAAATCGATTTTCGAAGATATCAAGCTTGGTAACAATAGGGCTTTGAAATTTGGCAAAGAAAAATGAATCATAAAACCGACAAAAAAAAAACTACACTAAGGCTTCGTTTGTTGGTTCATGGATTTCATGAAGGAAAAAAAAAAAAGTAAAGGAAAACAAGATAGAGAACCAGTTCCTTTTGTTTCCCTTTCCCCTTATCTTTTCCCTCATGAAATCCATAACTAAATCCATGTATCAAACAAACATCGACTCAAGTACACTTGATCAAGTTGCCAAAAAAAAAATGAACTGATTCTCTAATCTGCTGTGATTTCAATTTCATCCGATTGTTTCACAAGCTGCAAAAATGCCAAAATAGCACAATAACGCATTTAAATGAAAATTAAGCATATGTATGGGTGTAATTAGTTGTGTATGTACCCCCCCCCCCACACACACACACACACACACACACACACATATATATATATATATAATTATATACCTGAGATTGGATTGGGGGATTGAGTTCGACTGAGAAGAGGTAGTGGTGGAAGTCATCGAGAGTGAGAGTAGTGTGCCTAGTGAAATTGGACTTGACTATATGATGATGATGATGCTTTTTATGCGGAATATGCTCTAAGACACTCTCGGCATCGGCGATCGAAGCTCCGGTTTGGCCCTGAGCCTCCACCAAGAACCGACGGAGCTGCTCCGCCGTCATGTGTTCCCCACCTTCCGAATACTTCTCGAACGCCTCTTTGACGTCCGGCGGTGGTTCTGCCTCCGCCGTCCAGAATGTCCTTGTAAAGCAACCACATACTTTGTAACTCCACATCCCCATCCTCCTCTCTCTCTCTCTCTCTTCTCAAAAAGTGAGTGGATCGGTCAATTGGAATGACTGGAGTAGTACTAAGTGAGAAGTGATATATATACATATATGAGAAAAGTGAAATATATATATATATATATATACACACACATACTTAATGCAACGCTTTCTCTACGAATACATACACATACATAAATCAGAAGTTATATATATATATATATATGTATATACGTATGCATACAGAGAGAGGGAGGGAGAGAGAGAGAGAGAGAGAGAGAGAGGGGTATTCCCGCCTTTATTATTTATTCGCCGTGAATACGAATGATCAATTGGAATGACGAAACGGATACAGTGCTTCGCAGCGTCATCGACCTGGATGGTTTAAATGTTGGACTAAAAAATAAATAAAAAAAGACTTGAGAATTGCTTTCAAACAAAAAAAAAAGAGTAACGATAGTACACAACGAATTGTATAAACGTGCAAGTATAAGGTTTGACATTTGTACAAATGTGTAACAGATGTCTAACCTTGTTTTTATGCTTTTGTGCAATTTATTGTGCACCTATCATTATTGAAAAAAAAATCAAAAGATTGAGATTGATATTTTATAGTAAAAAATACTTTTTACTCACTTAAAAAATAGTACACTAATATTTTTTTGGTGAGCAAATATGTTCTCTTTATAGTACTGAAAGTGGAAAACACGTGGGCTTTTGTTGAAGTAAACTTTTAGTACTCCCTAATAAAAATGGTAGAACATGATAACGGAAATGCTAAATGCACAAAAAAAGTGCACAATAAAATGCACAACCAGCTTGAAATTGTTGGATTTCGTGTTGAAAAGTTTGTATGCGGAAATGCTAGATGCACAAAAAAAGTGCACAATGAAATGCACAACCAGCTTGAAATTGTTGGACTTCGTGCTGAAAAGTCTGTATACACAAAAAGACAAAAAAAAAAGAGTGTACAACTTTTTCAACACGAGGTCCAACAAATTAAAACAAATTATGCATTTTATTGTACACTTTTTTTTTAATTTTTTTTTTGTACATCTAACATTACTCAGCATGCTAAAAGTCAACCTGAATCTGTTAATAAGTTGGACAAACCCAGTTTCATATCCATTACTCCCAAAAAAAAAAAAATTTTGCTTTAACTAAGGTCGGCCATATGTGGGCAGACTTGTCCATGAAGATAACAATACAATATTCTTGTCTATGAAATTATGGATATAATTTATGGTCACATAATAAAGAGTGGTACTGTGGTTACCAATAATCATTATAACGATTTTTTTTGTTGAGTAATGGTAGATGCACTCTCAAATGTACAATTAAATGTACAACCTTATTTAAAAATGTTGGACTTCGTGCTGAAAAGATTGTATACCCCCTTTTTTGTGTACAGACTTTTTAGCACGAGGTCCAACATTTTTAAGCAGAGTTGTGCATTTAGTTGTGCATTTAGAAGTGCATCTAGCATTACTCTGCTTGCTTAGGGTAATATTTGGAGCACAAATAAATTTCACAAACACTTATACTCACAGTTTATCTCTCTTTTGGGTGGCACTGTGAGGTTCGAATAATTTCAGTAGACTCCACAGTGTCACCCAGGAGAGAGATAGACTGTGGGTATAAGTATTTGTGATATTTGTTTATCCCCTAGCAATGATGTTTTGCTAATTTAGTATAACAAACTAACAAAAGATGACTATCATTGAAAAGATTTGTCCACACATGCAAATACTATACTTATGTGTATAAGTATAGCGATACCAATGACAAGATATCATCATTGTATTGAATATTTATACACTTTTTTTGTGCATGTAGTTTCAAACTTATGTATCATTGAAACAATCGAATTAATCTCTATTAAAAGTTATCTTCATGTGGTTTTATTGTTCGATCAATGTGAATAAATTTAAGAAGCACAATAATTCTAAAATATTATTGGAAGTTGTTTTAAAGGTCCGGTCCATTGCTACATTAAGTTGAAAAGTGAATTTGAAAAACAAATTCGAGAACTATATGATAAAGTAAATGTAATGTGATTGACTTTGTCATCCCTTTCTCGTTCAATAATAGTGCCATGCATATAGTTTAGATTGTTAGTTAACTAAAAGTTGCCAATAATTTGCTTATTGTTTAATGTAACATTGTTATAATAAAGTTGCACCCGAGAAAAATTGACTATCAAATGATAACCTAAAACGCTACTATCAAATTGTACCCAAAAAATATATAACACAAAATCACCTTGTTACAAACCCAGTAATCCTAACACATGGAGGTACCATACAACCAAAAAAAAAATTACTTACTCAAAATTATCAATCTAACAGATTGCACAAGCAATTCCACAAAATAATCAATCTAGTGAGCAAAATTATACTACTAGTAACATATAATTGTACAAACAGGGTTTTAATAACCAACTCGGTCTAGCTGAGTTGGCTAGAGTCTCTAGCTTCCCGAGGGACGAGGTCAGGAATTAAAAAATCCTGACTACCGGGTGCATGTGTTGTGGGGTTGGTGCATGTGCTCGGGTTCGCCCGGTATCCTACTCAGATAAAATGATGTCGATTACTCCGTCCGAAAAATGACGGTAAAATCTCGTCTCCCAAAAACAAGAATCTGTTTATGCAATCACATAGGACTTTTGAATTGGCCCACCCGTTTTCACAGTCTTAATTACTAATCTGGCTCATTTATTTTTCTACTTATTTTCCAAATCATTTTTTTTAAAACGTCTTTTGGAAAGACAAATTCATCCTAAGTTTTATCTAATTTCGTCTTTTCAAAATATGAGCTAAAAGATGTGTGTTTTTATAAACTATTTCAAATAGCAGTTTCTAGCATGACTTGCAGTCTTTGAAAAGTCGTGTTTTGAGAGACTATTTCAGAAAGTGTATTTTGGGGGGAAAAAGGCTTAATTTGAAGGTGACTTTTCAAAAGATGTTTTCAGAAGGAATATATATATATATATATATATACTCACGTATTTGCTATGTACACCCAAATTCCCTTATTCTAATTTTTTTTTTTCTAAAAATTCTCACTTTTGTAAGGTTGAGCGGTGTACATAGCAAAAATAGCGGTGTATATAGCAATTCCCATGAAAAATAGGTTAAAAAGTGAATGGGTTATGTCCTTAAAATCGATAGACAAATAAGTCGGCTCAAAGATTCCAAATTTATAAGCATGAGTTCTGGTCACACAGTAAAGAGTGGTATTGGGGTTACTGGACTTTTATGGTTAATATAGTTCCCAACTTATATCAGTGGAACAATCTAATTAATCTTCATTAAAAGTTCTCTGTGTTTTACTTAAAAAAAAAAAAAACCATGCCTCGTTCATTAACTTTGTATGCAGATAGGCAGATAGCTACCAGTATCCAGAAGTTACAATGCATGGTCTGGTGACTTGCGGCTGGTGATTAGCAGTACAGGTTTAACAACTCTATTAGATGTAGAACTATGAGGGAAAATGATTAATGTATTGAGGTCAACTCGTTAGAAATAAGCTAAGTTTGTCCCCTATGTGAACATGGCGCCAACTTGCTCAGAGAACATGTCCAAAATCTCAATATATATATTTATAAGAAAAAAAAAACAAGTTTTTTTCTAAATGGTGGTTGAGAAATATGGAGAAACTTTGCCCAATTCATCCATTAAGTATATAGGTTTAAATAATGTTTGTTCATTGCAGCTGCAATTTTGGGACTAGATTTAATCTACTACTCCATCGAAAAAAAAAATGACCCAACCGAAATTTTAAACTAATGAAGTCCTAATTGATTGTTTTAGGCCAATGTGAACTTAGGCATTGAAATCCTCAAGTTGGAAGTCCAAACTCATTTCAAAGGAATGGTCATGAGACTTGCCAGTTTGGCCTGTGTATTAAAATCCCCAAGTTGCAGGTGGTCTTCCCAACTACTAAAATGACCCCTCCCTCAATTACCAAAAAATTCCACTCCAACGTCATAAGTGGTACAAGGGATTGAAAGAGAGAGGGGTTATAAAATTTGAAAGAGAAAATATTGGTCATTAGATTATTACCAACTAAAAAAAAACATCAATGATTGTAACTTATCAAAATAATTAAAATATTAAAATGCAAAAATCACTTTTACCATCTACAAGTAGAGTATAATTCTAATAGGGAGTGCTGTAAATACTATTCAATAGACCGAAACACAATTTAGCCACTCAAAATAAAATATTTTATTGAAGTAGTTCTAGGTCAATTTAAAGGAAATCTCAGCTAGGTTAGTATTTCAGATAACTCAGTTGTTCCATTCTCATTTTATTTGACCATTGATCCAGGTGGTCTGTTTTATATGGTCGATTTTTAAATATGAAAATCTGAGGGGAAAAAAAAAATCGAACCGAATCGTTAACACCCCTACATCATCCCACCGTCATACACTCATACTAGTTGAAAACCAAATTTTTGACCCATAAGCATTACTTAATTTGAAATGCCATGGTTTTGCAAAAGAACTCGTTACAACCCATTACAGACAAATTGATGTTTAATAGAACCACCATTTCTAAGTTCTAACCAAGTATAATAATGTTGCTACATAAACTGTAAAAGAACAATATTATCAAATAACAGTAGCCTTTGACATTTTTCTTGGGATGAGCCGCGGACTAAGTCGCTCCGCTTTGCGGCTCTGCCCAAACTGTGCAAGCAGTTTGAATGAAGGCAACGACGTCCCAAGGGTAAAGTAGCCCCAGAATTTACCTCTCTCTCAAAATTCCTTGCACAGAGGAAAATCGAAATGCTCACACCCTTTTAGAATTGTTGCTCGGAATCAACTAGAAAATAGATCTCTATGTAAAATAAATCAAAGCTATATATATATATATATATAATAATAATAATAATAACTAGTATGGAGGAATAAACTTTCTGAAAATATTTTCCTTCTCTATTTTTTCATTTTTTTTCTGTGCAGACTGTTCGTCCTTTTTTTAAAAGAAAGAAGAGCTCTTTTTTTTTGTCAACAGACTAATCATACTCTTTAATTTATTAGATTTCTGTAAAACAATTTTTGCTTAAAACTGGTGAATGTTGCCACCAAAAAAGGAGGAAAGTTGCAAATCAATTATGCACATCGTGCATACGTGAGAGAGAGAGTCATTCACAGACCAAGTCAAATCAACACTTAGGGCACGTTTGGTAGGTAGGAATGCACCTTGGAATGGAATGGTCATTCTTGGGTTCATTCAATTCCTGTGTTTGGTGTGACCAAATGCAGTGGAATGAGCATTCCTTTTGGAATGGTCATTCCTACTTAAGCAGGAATCGGCATTCCTTGCCAAAACCCAAGGAATGTTCATTCCATTCCCACAAGATTGACTCTAATTGTAAAATATAAAACTTTTTCTTAAAATATATTAAATATTTTGATTAAATATTATTCATACTTAAAAAATCAAAAAATAATTATTAAACTTAACATTGGACTAAAATTTTTTTAATTATAACTAGCAAACATATTAAATTTTTAAAGAGATTTTGCAAATAGATGAATAAAAATAAGGTAGACTAAAATTGTTAAAAATGTAATATTATTTCATAAAAAAAAACTAAATATTAATTATTTAGGCTAAAAAATATTTTAAAAATTCAAAATTTCAAAATATTGCATAAATAATACTGAATGTTTGTACCATAAATATTTTGTACAAATATAAAATATTTTGCTTAAATATGATTTTATTCCACTAATTGATTGTTTAAAACTCAAAGTGGAATGTAATTGACATTTAATTCCTAGAAACTTAGCCAAACAGAGGAATGTAATGACTATTGCTATTCCATTCCTGTTTCATTCCATTCCTGAGTCCATTCCATTCCTGCCTTATTCCATTCCTGCGTACCAAACGTGCTAAAGTTTGATTCTTTAATTTGTACAGAAATATCTTTAATAAATATTATGTGAACCCAACCTCGTTATCACATACTCTGAAACACATACCCATGACTGCAACTTGTTGACCACGTGGGACAATCTAGAGATTATAGGTCCCTCTTATTATTATTATTATTTTTGTAATACAATGTTCCAACAAATAGATTCTAAAAGGTTACTACCTCCGTCCCATTTTATGTGTTTATTTTGGGGAATCCAACTATTTAAGGGGACAAAAAGAATCTATATCTACTTTCCACAATTGTTCATAATTATTGCACTTTCTTTTTTGTTTTGTTTTGATGTTGATTGCAAGAAAGGGTAGTTTGGGAAACTAAGTAAAATTTGCATACTAATTTAGAAAAGTGGACAACAATTTTGGGACATCCCAAAAAAAAAAGATGGACACATAAAATAGGACGGAGAGAATACTATATTTTGTCACTTCTAACTATACTTGGCAAACCAGGCCCAAACTCACCGTCCCACCCACATAAGCCCAATAATTTTTGCATTGAGTTTGTACAATTTCCAGGCGGGTTGGATTCAAGTAAAATGTGAGATTGAGCCATTAAAATTTCAGGCCAAAATTGGATAGGTCGTGGGTCGTATTCGGGCTAAGTTGGGGCGAAAATGAAACTGGTTTTTTTTATTTTACTTTTTATTTCCCCTGTCGGACTCTCTCATGCCTCTCCCCTCTCTGCCTCCCTCCCTCTCGTTGCCGGAGGTAGCCGGTTCAAAAGCGAACAAAGATCGTCTACAATTCTAAGCCTAGAAAGTAAGATTTGGTTTATTTTCTTTTTACGATTTGTTGTGTACGTATATTTCCTTCTCTCTCTCTCTCTCTCGGTCTTTTTTTTTTTTGTGTGTGTGTGTGTGTGTGTGTGTTAATGGGTTGTATGCTATTTTAGAAACCTTGATTATATTGTGTATGTGTGTGTGTGTGTGTGTATGTGTGTGTTCGTCCAAATGGGTTAAAGGGTATGTCCGACGATTATGTGAGAAGGGGAAGAGTAACCACTCCACAACCAAGTATCCACAACCTGATGTGGCATCCTTGGTGGAGAGTGGGACCCACACAAACTCTAACATAGGTTAACCCCAAACCTCACAAAAACCCAAATCAGTGGAAAAAATCCCCAACCTTCCCTCTCTCTTCTTTTTCTCTTTCATCGATCATACATCATATTCATATATATAGAACCATTAAATTACTCTTTGATTCTTTGATTGTTCATCTCTTCCTCAATTTTATAAGATTCATCCATTAAATTACTCTCAATTGGGTCTCCAATCACTAAATAGCCACCAAGAATTATCACTTCTAGGGTAATTGTTGCCTCACCCCATGAAAAAATGTTAGGATCCTGGTCACATCACCCTTGTACCCAAGCACTATCTCATCTATTTTACCTTCTTTTTTTTTTCCTAATTTCCAGCTGGCAGTTAGTTACAAGTATGTGCCTATCACGTGATCCCATCTCCTCTATGTAGCTAAGCATTGGTTCATTGTTGGGTTAGGCTTGAATGAATGAGAATTAATTGGTCTTTGCACCAGTAATTGCAGCTTTTCCTTTTCTATTATGCATTTCTTCTCTTTGAATTCAGGTTCCTTACATTTGGTATCAGAGCTTGATTCAATCATCATGAGAGAGATTTCTCAAGCTTCAGACAAAGGCTTAGTTTGGCCCTCATTTTGGTGCTTCTCCTTTTTTAAAGCACAATTTCATATTAATTCATTTCGTAACTAGTTTATGAGCTTTGCAAAAATTGAACTTAGAGCTTTTTTGGAGGGGAGCTTTTAAAAGCTCAATGTTGCCTTTTGGTTTTATGATGTTTTTTTGAAGAGTAATGTGTCACTTGTACAAAATTATCAAACAACTTAATAATAAATTTCATAAGCTACTTTTAAAAGGCCACGTGGGGGCCAAGCTAAGCCTAAGTTTGGAAGAGGGAGCTTCAATCTATGAAGGCTCAGATGCATACTCAATTAGATGGAATTCGATCGGAATTTCAAGGGTCTTTTGGTACATACCTGGAGGCAAAAATGGAGCGGTTGCAGACGGATTTAGAATAGAGCATGTACCTCAATTTGCAAAAGGGTTTCACTACTGCGATTAGGCAAGCCATGCACCCGATTCAATTTTCCACGACCCCCACCGAACCATCTGCAGGTACAAATGAATTCCCAGAACCTGTAAATTTTGATCAAGCTTCCATGACCTACTCATTCTTGTCTACCCACAATTATAAACCAAAATGAACTAACATTTGAACCCTAGCCTTTCTCAAACACCAATAACCACACCAGTTCAATCTCAACCCCAACCCACCTACGTTCCTTCTTTGCAACCTCCATTCCTTTCTATGTACCCATAATTCCCAGTTCATGAATTCTATGACCCCAACAATTCATCAATTCCTACTCTGGATTTTCCCCAAGCCACTAAAAACCACTCAATTTCAACCATGAACCCATTTCCTTTACTACCCCAACCTCAATTTCCAGTATCCCAACCATTCCAATATCATGTACCTCCAATTACAACCATAGAACCATGCCTAAATACTCAATTTACCTTCCCACCAGATTTGAATTTTGCACTTCCATTATATGCCCCTTATTCTTGTCCTTCCTCTTCATTGTTCCTAAACCAACCCACTTTTGAAATTCATCTTGCAATGAACCAGAAGTGCTTCTCAATGCTCTCCAACCCCCTCTACCCAAACCACCAAACTTGAAACCCTTACAAACATCAATAATTGATCTTCAACAAATTCAATCCCAGCCTCCCTTGTTTGCAACAATAGGGTTATCCCAACCCATTCAACCACCCTTATCACAAACATTCCAAGCATCAACTCATCACTATTCAACTTTAGATCGAAAACTCAAGCTGGATTTCCCAATTTTCAGTCATCGGAATTCCTTAGATGAGATATCCAAATTTGATTGGTACTTCAAATGCTACCATATTCCATATAATCAAAGAAGGGAAATAGCATCGTTGAACTTTGGAAGGTGTGCTACACCTTATAACAGTTGGTTTGAAGCAAAATACTCAACAAGTAATCAGCCTCAATTTGCCGAAGCATCTCTCAGCCATTTGGGAGGTAAGGGAGGAATGAATGCTAAGGGAACCATTGTTAAACTAGAGCAAGTCGCACAAGATTACTTAGGCAGAACTTCCGAAATAGGCATAGAGCTAGGTGGTATATCCTCGGTGAAGATAAGCAACCTATAGGCACTTATGCCCTTTATGAGTTGCAGGAGCATTTTTGGAATGGATTCCTGTTCGGAGGGACATTCTTGTGGTCGAAAGCTAGTAGCACGTGGCAGCCACTATATACGATTCTTGGGTTGGTGATTGATGATTCCTCACATGGTATTGACGGTATAACATCAGTAACCTCCAAAGATAAAGGTGAGTTCAAAAAGGGGCAAAAGAGGGTGAGACACGAGGAAGTAGAGACCGAAGATGAGGCTGAGGCAAAGCCATGGCCATGGGGACACGAGTCTGTTACCGGCAAGGATGATGTTGTAAAGAAAGAGGTTAATGGTACAAATGAAGTAGTGGAGACAAAGGAAAATGCCAAGAGAAAGTTATTTGCCCAACCCGCTGAGAAGAAGGAAGCTAATAAAACCCCTGGTAGTTGGTTTGAATTAACTTTCAATTCACATGTTTATGCTAATGGATTACCATAGAATATTACTTTTGATAAAGCTAAAAAGAAACAATTAGGTTTACTCGAGGATGATGATGCTTTCAAAGTTGATACAGATCCTACCAGAGAAGGAAGCATAGTTGTCTGCAATAAGCTAGTCAAAGTAATTGAATTATCAGATGTCATTTTGGAAGTGCTTGATGCTCGAAATCCTCTTTGTAGCCAATGCATAGATATGGAAAGGATGTTGCTTCTTAAAAAAATTGATCATGTACCTCGAGAAGTTGTTGAAAAATGGCTCAAGTATTTTAGAGAGGAATTACCAACAGTTGCCTTTAAGTGCAGCTCACAAAAACAGAGGTCAAATTCAGAGAAGAAATCTACCTTAACATCTATAGATTCAAGCATGCTGCTGCAAACTAGTGACTGTCTTGGAGCTGAAACACTTATTGAATTGCTAGAGAGTTATTCAAAAAGACATGGAGCTTAAGAAGTCCATCATTGTGGGTGTTATTGGTCTGCATAATGTGGATAAAAGTAGCTTAATTAATAACTTGAAATATGTCACATTGTTAACTTTGGGCTATCCCAGGATTATCTAGTTCTTTGCAAGAAGTCTAATTAAACATGAATGTCAAGTTGTTGGACTGCCTCGATGTTGTGATGTCTTTTGTGGAGACAAATATTGTAATACCTGTAATTTTCGTTTCCTTGTATTGATGTATTTTTTTTTTATTATTTTATTTTCTAGACTGAAATTCTTTTTTTTTTTCGATGTCATAATATTAATACGTATTTTTTTATTATTTTCGGTGTCATTTGATTTATTTATATAGTTATAGGTTACATTATACTTCCTTCGTCTCATTTTGTGAGGGGTAATGCTATGTGCACATAAAGATCTGAACCATTCATTTTAGTGGGGTCCATCCCTGCACACATGGGATCCACCAAAATGAATGGCCTAGATCTTTATGTGTACACTTTATGTGTACATTTTATGTGCACGAATCAATACTCTTTTGTGAGTCCATCTTTGGGAACTCAACTTATTAAGGGGACAAGAAGAATCTACACCTACTGTCACACCCGTTCCAGAATTTCATGGTTTTAAAACATGCATAAATTGAGATTTGTGGAATTATTTATGTTATTAATAATTTGATTGAGTTGAGTTGACGTGAGTCAACGGTGAGGTGTCTAGTGGAGACACGAAGACTTGGTAACGCCTGTTGCATTGGCATGATTAAATGACATTTATATGACTTAAATGTTATATGACTTTATCTGGTATTTTGTGAATAGTAATTTTACCTGTATTGGTAAATTGTGGTAATCTTTGATATTGTTATATATCGATTTGAGAACTGTGGTGAGAACGTGAGTGTCACGTTAATTGAAAAGGTAGGTTGTGTAGAGATTTCCACAGAATATAGTTTTCGGACGTTATTTTGGACCCAAACGAAACCTAGTCGAAAACTTTTGAAATTTATAGTTTTCACTTGTAAAGTTATAAAATGAACGTGTGCGAAGTTTCGAGAGCTAATTAGAAGTTTGAGAAACTTGTGGGGAGGTAAACGTAATTTCCAAAGAGTTTTTCTATATATAGATGAGTATGAGATTTCAAATCTCATCCACAACTCCTAAATATCTAGAGAGAGGAGAGAGAAGGGAGATTTTGTTGCCTCGGGCTTTGCGACGACAAACGACGACCGTTCGTCCGTCAGTTTTTCTCCAGATTTCAGATTTGAACTCGTGGAGGTAAGATCTACGTTTTGATACCACTTAGGCCGTGTTTGGCCAAGTTTTTGTAAAATCTTAATTTTGGACTTTTGGGAAAAATCAGGTAAAACTTGTAGGAATCGTACCAAATTCGAAATCCGACGATTATTTAGCCCCCTAGACGATCCTTCAAAGTTTGAAGAGATTCGCACGAGGTATGAATTCTAGATCTATGAAATATATGGATTTTCATGTTTTGGACATCACTTTTGATATTCTTGGATCCGGGCGAAATTCATGTATTAGTTAGGCCCGTTAATTATGCACGTGAAATTATGATAAAAGCACGTATAACTGTTTATGTGAGCACGTTATGTGTCTACTTGGGTCAAAGGGGAGTTTGGTGCAAATTCATTCGGAGTAAGCTCCTCGAACCTTGAGGATTGTGATCTTGTTGGAATTGGAATTGTGGTTGTGTCTGGATTGGAGGTGGGCCCAACCAGTACACGGTACCTGGTATGGAGGAAGGCCCAACCAGTGTACGAGATGCGTGGGAGAGGTGGGCCTCCTACGGCATCGACCGGATGAATGCGTACCACTCACCCCAGAGACTATTTCTATGTGTTTTAGATGCTTAAACCATGAATTGTCATATAAGCATACATTTAGAATTGTACGCTCAGCATATAGCTGAGCAGTGGAGATGTACTCCATTGCAGGTAAGAAGAAAGACAAGAAGAATCGTGAGGAGTGAGGCCGAGGAACGCCGGGGATTTCACACTTGTATATGTTTTGGTTGTTTTATTTTAAATCCTGAAATTTGTGTAAGGATTGGTAATATGTTGTAATAGAACCATAGATTAATTCTATAGTATTGTAATCTTGTAATTGAACGTTCGTAGTTATGGTTAATACGTTAAAATCAGTTATGGTTGTACCTATTGTGGGTGTTGAGAGGCATGAGTGGTTAATATTTCAATACAGAGCTGTCAGCAGGGGAGCAGTCGACTGGGCCCCAGATCAGTCGACTGGACCTCGTGGGATTGAGATACTGTAAGGGAATAATAGAAAAGCAGTCGACTGGGCCCCTTGGACAGTCGACTGAACACTGTTTATTTTAGCTACTGCTTCCATTAATTGAAAAGCAGTCGACTGGATCCCCAGATCAGTCGACTGGACCTCTTTGCTATATGATGTATATTGGGTTCTGCTTAACACAGTCGACAGAGCAGTCGACTGGACCCTAGTGCAGTCGACGGGGCAGTCGACTGAACCTCTGTTTTCAAAACTATTTTCTTTGAATGTGTTTTCAATGACCAAAACTTTTTATAACTCTGATTTCAATAGATTTTACAAACACAGAGGGGAACGTTTCCTAAGTTTTAAACTACCAGGGTTGTTTTATAGAAGTTCTTTCCGCTGCGTATTATTAGATGATGTTTGGTTGAGCCTTGGTGGCGTGCCACGTGTCCTATTTCCACGCGTAGTGGGATGGGTCGTGACATTTATTGGTATCAGAGCTAGAGGTAACAAAACTTTGGGAACGTTCGACGACGAGTGGAGTGTTGAGTGAATTGCCACATGTTTTCAATTGCATTCATGCATCTTAGAGATGTTTGATGCATATGGATGTTGTTTTACATACATACTATTGTTATTGTTGTACATGCATAGTGTTTATGCATTGAGAACTACAGGACTATAATCATGAGTGACGAAGAACGAGAATTATCGCCACATACTCGCCGAATGAATGAAATGGCTGAAATGATGGGGAACATGGGAGAGATGATACGAAATATAGCGGACAGATTACCTCCAACACCTCCATTGGAGCCAGAACCGATAGTTGTAGTACATGCGCCTGAAAATAGGGGCATGAGGTCAATATCAGAACAGTTTGCTCGGAAGAAACCGATGGAATTTCGTGGGACACCCGACCCAACGCTCACAGAACATTGGATCATGGATATGGAGAGAATTTTCCGATTGATTCCGATGACCGATAAGGAGAAAATTGAGAACGCAAGCGATGTACTGAAGGGTGAAGCCCAGAACTGGTGGGTAAACGTTTTAGATCAGGGAGCACCGATTACTTGGGAAGGGTTCAAGGCGGAATTCAATCGCCGGTTCTTTCCGCGAGCCGCCTACAATGCAAAGAAGAGAGAATTTGATAACTTGAAGCAGGGAGATATGACTGTAACCGAATATACTTCCAAGTATAATGCGTTGTTGAGATTTGGTAAAGGTTCAGTGCCAGGAGAGGAAGAAAGAGCAAGGAAATTTGAAGAAGGCTTAAGGGAAAATATCCATTTGAGGGTAGAAACTTACGAGCATTCGACTGTTGCAGCAGTACAGCAGACGGCGCTTGTAGCCGAAAGTGGAATAGAGAGATCGAGACAAAATCACCAAGGAAAGCGAAGTCATGAGGGTGGTGACCGAAGTCAGGGTGGATCTTTTAAGAGGCTGTTTTCAAGAGGCTCTAGTTCTGATTTTAATAACTCCAAGAGAATACCCAGTAACATACCGTTGTGTTCACTTTGCAACCGACCACACACCGGTCGATGTTTTCTGACCAACTTTCAGAACAGATCTACAGGGGGAAACAGTGTGAGTTCTGCGACTCATCCACAACTCAAGTGTTTTGATTGTGGTACCTTGGGACACCGAGCGAAGGATTGCCCAAAGAAGCGTTCTCAACAAGGGGCAAGTTCTATGGCTTCTAGTGGTTCGAAGCCTAAGCAGTCTAGTGACGGGGGACAAAGGACGGAACAACGTCAGGAAAGATCATTCCAGATGAACCCTGGAGACGTGGCTGCTACTGATACAGTGGTCTCAAGTATGGTGCTTGTATGTTCGCACTTAGCACGCATACTCGTTGATTCGGGATCTACGCATTCGTTTGTATCTCATAACTTTGTTGAACATTTGAATGTTAAGTCCGCGCCACTAGGATATGAATTGTCTATCGCTGTGCCACTTAGTAAGTCAGTAGTGACATCTACTATATATAAGAACTGTGCAATCCAACTAGGCGAGAAGTTGATGACTGTAGACCTTATACCGATTGTAGTGAACCATTTCGATGTGATACTAGGAATGGATTGGTTAGCTCTTAACCACGCCACAATAGACTGTGAACGGAAAGAGGTTAATTTTCGATCACCGGTACATGGGAACTTTTGTTTTTAAGGGAGTGGGGTTATACCGCCGCCATATTTGATTTCAGCTATCCGAGCAGGAAATTTTTTGAAAAAGGGATGTCAAGGATTCCTATGTTCAGTGACTGATGTCTCAGCGACCGAATTAAAAGTAGAAGACATTCCCATAGTACGAGAATATTTAGATGTATTTTCCGATGATCTACCAGATGTTCTTATTGAGAGAGAAGTGGAATTCACTATTGAGGTTATACCAGACTCAAGGCCGGTATCCAAAGCACCGTATAGAATGGCACCAGTAGAATTGAAGGAACTGAAAGTTCAATTGCAAGAGTTACTTGACAAGGGTTTCATTCGACCAAGTGTATCACCGTGGGGAGCTCCAGTATTGTTTGTGAAGAAGAAAGATGGCTCCATGCGTATGTGTGTTGATTACCGGGAATTGAACAAGTTGACAATCAAGAACAAGTATCCACTACCCAGAATTGATGATTTATTTGATCAACTTCGTGGGGCACAAGTATTCTCCAAAATAGACCTAAGATCGGGTTATCATCAGTTAAAAGTGAGGGCCGTAGATGTCGAGAAAATAGCTTTCAGAACGCGTTATGGACACTATGAGTTCTTAGTTATGCCATTTGGGGTTACTAATGCACCAGCTGCGTTCATGGACCTTATGAATCGAGTATTCAAAGATTATTTGGACGACTTTGTGATTGTATTCATTGACGATATCCTTATCTATTCACCTAGTGAGATAGAACACGAGAACCACTTGAGGTTGATACTCCAGAGATTACGAGAGAAGCAGTTATTTGGGAAATTCAAGAAATGTGAATTTTGGTTACCTAGCATTACTTTTCTTGGTCACGTGATTGACAAGAATGGAGTATCAATTGATCCTCTCAAAATAGAAGTTGTATCAAATTGGCAAAGACCGAATTCCGTATCCGAAATTCGAAGTTTCTTGGAATTAGCGGGATACTACCGCCGTTTTATTGAAAATTTCTCGAAGATTTCATTGCCTATGACAAAGTTAATGAGGAAGGGAGTTACATTTGAATGGAGTCAGGAATGCGAGGACAGTTTTCAAGAATTGAAGTCACGGTTGACGAGAGCACCTATTTTGACAATACCATCCGGAACCGAGGGATTTGTGATCTATAGTGATGCTTCACACAAAGGGTTGGGATGCGTGTTGATGCAAGGGGGTAAAGTGATTGCTTATGCATCTAGACAGTTGAAGACACATGAGATTAATTATCCGACTCATGATCTGGAATTAGCTGCAGTAATTCATGCCTTAAAGATTTGGAGACATTATTTGTACGGAGAAAAGTGTGAGATATTCACAGACCACAAGAGTTTGAAATATATTTTCACCCAACGGGACTTGAACATGAGACAACGAAGATGGTTGGAGTTGATGAAGGATTATGATCTTTCGATTGAGTACCATCCGGGGAAGGCGAATGTAGTAGCCGACGCATTAAGCCGGAAGACGCCGAGGAATTTAGCCGACGAGCTAACGCAACAAAGAGAGTTGGTAAAAGAAATGGAACGCTTAGAATTGGATGTGATTCCAGGGACCAACGATGGCTTGATGATGGCGATTGTAGCACACCCAGATATTATTGATGAGATCAAGAAGGAACAATTTAACGATGTTTATTTATGTAAAATGAGAGATGAGATATCTTTGGAAAAACGACCTGGTTTTGTATTAGAACAAGGAACGTTGAAACTGGGAAATCGGTTATGTGTACCGAATGTGAAAGACATAAAGGAACGACTCTTAGAAGAAGCTCATAGTACTAGATATTCAGTGCACTCGGGAAGTAATAAGATGTACCGAAACTTGAGAGAAAACTTCTGGTGGAAGGGTATGAAGCGTGAAGTCGCTAAGTTTGTATCCGAATGTTCAGTATGTCAACAGGTGAAGGCAGAAAGATAAGTACCTACAGGACTACTACAACCATTGCCAGTGTCGGAATGGAAATGGGACGAGATCACCATGGACTTTGTTTCAGGATTTCCACGATCAATCAATAAAAATGATAAGATTTGGGTAATAGTTGACCGATTAACAAAGTCAGCTCATTTTCTACCGATCAAGACAACTAAACCGTCCAAGTTAGCGGAATTGTATGTAAAAGAGATTGTAAGACTACATGGAGTCCTAGCTGTGATTATATCCGATCGCGATAGTAGTTTTACGTCAAGATTTTGGGGAGGTTTGCAAGAAGCTATGGGTACGAAATTGAGTTTCAGTACTGCATTTCATCCTCAGACCGATGGACAGTCAGAACGTATGATTCAGACGCTAGAGGATATGTTGAGACTTTGTGTATTAGATTTTGGGAACGATTGGGAGCACCACTTGCCGTTGATTGAATTTGCTTATAATAACGGATTTCAGTCAAGTATCGGTATGGCACCATATGAAGCTTTGTATGGGCGTAAATGTAGATCACAAGTTTGTTGGACCGAAGTTGGAGAAAGGAAGTTGTTAGGACCTGAGTTAATACAGGTGACTACTGAGAAAGTGAAGTTGATTCAAGAGCGACTCAAAGTAGCTCAGAGCCGATATAAGAGTTATGCAGATTTGAAACGACGACCGATGAATTTTGAAGTAGGAGATTTCGTATACTTGCGGGTATCGCCTTCGAAAGGCATTGTACGATTTGGAAAGAGGGGAAAGCTCAATCCGAGATTCATAGGACCTTTTGAGATCCTAGAGAGGGTTGGTCCAGTAGTTTATCGTTTGGCCTTGTCATCCGAGTTGGAACATGTGCACAATGTGTTTCACGTGTCTATGTTGAGACGTTGTATGACTGACACGAGTAAGATCATTGTACCTGAACCGTTGCAAATTCAGGGGGACTTAACTTACGTGGAACAACCAGTGGAGATTCTAGACCGCAAAGAACAAGTTTTGAGAACCAAGACTATTCCAATGGTGAAAGTGCTATGGCGTAGTCATACGTTGGAAGAGGCTACATGGGAAAGTGAGGAAGACATGCGGAATGAGTATCCGTACTTGTTCGACGCTTGAGGTAAAGTTTGGGGACAAACTTCCTTTTTGGAGGGGAGAGTTGTCACACCCGTTCCAGAATTTCATGGTTTTAAAACATGCATAAATTGAGATTTGTGGAATTATTTATGTTATTAATAATTTGATTGAGTTGAGTTGACGTGAGTCAACGGTGAGGTGTCTAGTGGAGACACGAAGACTTGGTAACGCCTGTTGCATTGGCATGATTAAATGACATTTATATGACTTAAATGTTATATGACTTTATCTGGTATTTTGTGAATAGTAATTTTACCTGTATTGGTAAATTGTGGTAATCTTTGATATTGTTATATATCGATTTGAGAACTGTGGTGAGAACGTGAGTGTCACGTTAATTGAAAAGGTAGGTTGTGTAGAGATTTCCACAGAATATAGTTTTCGGACGTTATTTTGGACCCAAACGAAACCTAGTCGAAAACTTTTGAAATTTATAGTTTTCACTTGTAAAGTTATAAAATGAACGTGTGCGAAGTTTCGAGAGCTAAATAGAAGTTTGAGAAACTTGTGGGGAGGTAAACGTAATTTCCAAAGAGTTTTTCTATATATAGATGAGTATGAGATTTCAAATCTCATCCACAACTCCTAAATATCTAGAGAGAGGAGAGAGAAGGGAGATTTTGTTGCCTCGGGCTTTGCGACTACAAACGACGACCGTTCGTCCGTCAGTTTTTCTCCAGATTTCAGATTTGAACTCGTGGAGGTAAGATCTACGTTTTGATACCACTTAGGCCGTGTTTGGCCAAGTTTTTGTAAAATCTTAATTTTGGACTTTTGGGAAAAATCAGGTAAAACTTGTAGGAATCGTACCAAATTCGAAATCCGACGATTATTTAGCCCCCTAGACGATCCTTCAAAGTTTGAAGAGATTCGCACGAGGTATGAATTCTAGATCTATGAAATATATGGATTTTCATGTTTTGGACATCACTTTTGATATTCTTGGATCCGGGCGAAATTCATGTATTAGTTAGGCCCGTTAATTATGCACGTGAAATTATGATAAAAGCACGTATAACTGTTTATGTGAGCACGTTATGTGTCTACTTGGGTCAAAGGGGAGTTTGGTGCAAATTCATTCGGAGTAAGCTCCTCGAACCTTGAGGATTGTGATCTTGTTGGAATTGGAATTGTGGTTGTGTCTGGATTGGAGGTGGGCCCAACCAGTACACGGTACCTGGTATGGAGGAAGGCCCAACCAGTGTACGAGATGCGTGGGAGAGGTGGGCCTCCTACGGCATCGACCAGATGAATGCGTACCACTCACCCCAGAGACTATTTCTATGTGTTTTAGATGCTTAAACCATGAATTGTCATATAAGCATACATTTAGAATTGTACGCTCAGCATATAGCTGAGCAGTGGAGATGTACTCCATTGCAGGTAAGAAGAAAGACAAGAAGAATCGTGAGGAGTGAGGCCGAGGAACGCCGGGGATTTCACACTTGTATATGTTTTGGTTGTTTTATTTTAAATCCTGAAATTTGTGTAAGGATTGGTAATATGTTGTAATAGAACCATAGATTAATTCTATAGTATTGTAATCTTGTAATTGAACGTTCGTAGTTATGGTTAATACGTTAAAATCAGTTATGGTTGTACCTATTGTGGGTGTTGAGAGGCATGAGTGGTTAATATTTCAATACAGGGCTGTCAGCAGGGGAGCAGTCGACTGGGCCCCAGATCAGTCGACTGGACCTCGTGGGATTGAGATACTGTAAGGGAATAATAGAAAAGCAGTCGACTGGGCCCCTTGGACAGTCGACTGAACACTGTTTATTTTAGCTACTACTTCCATTAATTGAAAAGCAGTCGACTGGATCCCCAGATCAGTCGACTGGACCTCTTTGCTATATGATGTATATTGGGTTCTGCTTAACACAGTCGACGGAGCAGTCGACTGGACCCTAGTGCAGTCGACGGGGCAGTCGACTGAACCTCTGTTTTCAAAACTATTTTCTTTGAATGTGTTTTCAATGACCAAAACTTTTTATAACTCTGATTTCAATAGATTTTACAAACACAGAGGGGAACGTTTCCTAAGTTTTAAACTACCAGGGTTGTTTTATAGAAGTTCTTTCCGCTGCGTATTATTAGATGATGTTTGGTTGAGCCTTGGTGGCGTGCCACGTGTCCTATTTCCACGCGTAGTGGGATGGGTCGTGACACCTACTTTCCACAATTGCCCCTAATCATTACAACAACTTTTCTAGTTTTGTCTTGGTGTAGATTTCAATGAAGGGTAGTTTTGGAAAGTAAGTAAAAATTATCTGCCAAATTAGAAAAGTGGACACCAATTTTGGAACATCCCAAAATGGAATACAGGACTCACAAAATGGGACAGAAGAAGTATATTAAAATATCGATGCGTAAATATTAGACTCGTACTGATAGTTTGAATCCGGACTGGATTTCACGCTAACCCGTATTTATACTTGTGTTGCACAAAATTCTGTGCACGCACACGACTCGAGACTTGTCACATCAATCGGTCACTTCCCTTATTTTTGGGAATAGCCACTAACCACCCCACCCACCACCTTACACCACCCATACCCCTTACATCCCACCCCAACACTCAATCCCCCTCACCTCCTTAACCACCCCCTTACACACCATAATATATACATGTGAGTATTGTGTATGTGTGTGGGGGGAGGGGGGGCTGAGAGAGAGTGATGGAGAGTGCACTGAGTGTAGCGTGTATGTGTGAGTGTGTCATGTGAACTGTGAGTGTAGTGTGTATGTGTGGCGTGTGTGAGTGGCAGTGAGGTATGTGATGTTGAGTGTTGCATATTTGTGTTGATTTTTGCATGTGTATAATATATGTACATGTATGTGGCAGTGTGTGTTGTGTTAGGTGTGTCGTGTGTGTGTGTGTGTTTAGTATGACTGTGTGTGTTGTGTAGTGTATATTATATATATATAAGTGTTGTATGGTGTGTATATAATATATGTAGGTGTGTGCATGTGTGTGTTAATATATATATATATACATAGAGAAAGAACCGAAAGAGAAGTTGGGAGGAAGAGAGAGAGAGAGACCCGAGAGTAGAGAGAGAAGAGAGAAAGAAAAAAAAACCCAAAACCACCCCTCCCTCTATATAAACATCACTCCACCCCACTCTCATTTGGGTTTTTGGATAGTAAGAGAATAGAGAGAGAGAGAGAGAGGAGCCGTGGGATGTCGAGAAAGATGCCGGGACTGTGACACCCGCTCCCGTGGTTTATATTTAATATTGCTTTAGCATGCTGTGGATACCGAGAATCGGACCACTTCTCTCTTGTTTGAGATTGTTTTGGAATTGATTTGAATCAAAGAAAGAAGATAGGTCTGTTGAAAACAGATACAGAATCGCCACTTGGTCTTTAAGGAACCAAGAAACCTAATTTTGACTCACCCAAGCGGATAAGGGCACCGGCCCTTCATAACCAAAGAACTTGGTTCGGGGTTTTGGTACGAGAGAGGAAGGAGCCTTTGTCGCGACTAAAACACCCTCAACTCGCCCCATCTTTCGACGGGCCTCAATTAGCATCCAAATAATCATCTTATACTATGTATGGTTCGACAAATAATACTACGATAGTATATTACATCACATAAGAAACTTGAAATGGAAGATCTAAAGATAAGATATCATTCATAAGATCTAAGCCAAATATCACACAATGCGAAGTGAAAGATCACACAAATAAACCTAGGAAAAATCGTCTAATCATATATCAATTAATCAAGTTTTTCTAATCTAAAGGGGACATGAATTGTTTTTGAAACAAAGAAATCAAAATATGCTTAGCAAACTAGTATGATGCATGTTATTCTTTGATAAAAGAAGACCTCTCAATCCCCGGGACGGATGAGAAAGGATGATTAGATCAAGGGGAAGCATGAACGGGTGATCGAGTTCATTCCTTATAATCTCCTTAGATTAAGAGTTACAAAAACCCCAAATCTTGCATGAATGCAATGTATGTATCTAAAGTGTGCAAAGGTTGTAGTGTGTTTTGTGTACATGGATTTCTAGAATGACTTAGAAGTCTAAAATGTGTATGAATGAATGAATGAAATCAATATGGGATATGTACAAATGTAGTATGAACTACTTCCTAAGATATGAACTAATTTGGAATGCATATGAGCATCAAATCAAAGAATGAAAGTTAAAGTATACTTGCTGTGAATAGTGGACAGAACAGTAGCATGATCTTTTGGAATTTGAAAAGAGGGGTTAGGAATGTTTTCAATGCATGCTTTTTTATGGAGATGTTCCTTATTGTGTCTAGAACAAAACCCAAAAGGCCAATCTTGAATAGCTATCACAGATTGAGAGGAATTATATAAACAATAGGGGTCACTCAGAAACAGAGTTCGTACTGTCGGCTGAAATGTTAGAAAATCTTAGAAAATGAAAAAGAATGATCTAGAGGCCCATTTTATACAGAAAGTTTCCTAAGACATTGAATTTTAAGGGAAAAATAATTTAGGACCACCCCTTTTGGAAAAGTTTTCTGGAAAAGAGGTCGTAAGTTGACCTAGCTGCTGTGACAGCAAAAACAGAATGTTTGGAAGGAATGTTGGGACCCAAATGGACCATTTCCAAGTACTTCCAAGTCAAACCAAAAATCATGGGTGTTCTCCAATGAGTTAGGAAGACTTTCCAAGTGGCCTTGTATCCATATGTTGAGTATTGAGTTCTAGAAAAATCTTTGAACTCAACTCACTCACTGTTTTGACTCATTGTTTTGAAGATTTTGGAGAAAATAAAGTTTTGTTTCTTGAAACCAAATGAGAGGGATTGAGAGGGGTTTTGAAATAGATGTTTTGAAAACATGTTTTCAACACTCCATAAGGATCATAGCCACTTAGAATACCTACATCAAACTCATCATTTAAGAACCTCCAAGATTGTTGGAGAGATTTATTTTATTTTTGGGCATAACTTCAATACATTCCAAGAATACCTTGGAAGTATTGAGGTTATGATCATCATCTATCAAACATGTTTTTGAGGTCAAGAGCTACTATCCATAAGGATTCACTCACCCCAAACTTCATGTCATCACTTAGATGATGATGAACTAGTAAGTAAATAAAGAAAAGAAAAAGAAATGAGATAAGGAGAGATGAACATATATATAATCAAAGCAAGTAAATAGCAATCAATAGATGATAATCAATGTGATTTTGGACTTGTAGCTTGGTGTTTCACTCATAGATTTTGACATTTGGACATGGAAGTAGCTTCCTATCTCATGAATGCTCAAGAATGAGGGTTGGAGTGGACTTTGAATGTGAAGTATATAGAAGGATGATGGAATAAAACAAGAATAAAACTCACTTTCTTATGGAAAATCAATGGGAGAAGCTCCCTTTCTCTCTTCTAAACCTATCTCTATCTCTCTTCTTCTCTACAACTTTTCAAGCTTTGCACTTGGCCCCCCCAAAATGAAGAGCAATGGAGGGTTTAAATAGGCCAATTTGGGGTGGTTTTGGGGTTTTAGAAGTACTCCCATTGGTCCCAAACAACTGTGAACATAAAACTATGTCGTTTTGGCTTTCAATTAATCAAATTGGACCCCCAAAAAAATTACAAAAATGGACTCTGCGAGGGATGAGTGCCGCGGCGGCACTGGGCTAGTGCCGCGGCGGCAGTGGGCCAGTGCCGTGGCGGCAGTGCTCCTCTGAAGCCCAGAAAATTATGTTTAGGCCCCCAGAGGTTCCGGTATTCGCGAAAAGGCCCTATTTCGTCCGAAATTCACAGAAAATGCATACGAACTCCAAATTGAGGTTGTGATATACCGTTGGAAAGGTAATGGAGTCTACTTTACATAAAAAATAGTTCGGGGATAGGTCACTTTGAAAAGTTTTGCGGTATTCGCGATAAATGCTGATTTGATCGCCTTTTTCGCCTTCGGAAATTCAAAATAAATTCGTTTTAAATCCAGGAATTATGTGCGATATACCGTTGGAAAGCTATTGACCTCTAGTATCCATGAAAAATGTTTGAAAATTGTTTTGGTGCCCCGATTCCAAAGTCAAATCTTGGTCAAACTGGCCAAACCTGGGATTCCCGGGAAGTTATGGGAACCTCCGGGAGTTCCCGGGAGCTGATGTTTTCGCTCGATTTTCTTTTGGAACTTGTTTTAATACTTTTCTCATGATTTAGAATGATTCTGGTGAATTCGGACGATTTCGGTCAAACCTGGTCAAACCTTGGTCAAACCTTGGTCAAACCGGTCAACGGGGACTTTCCGGGAGCTTTCGGGACTTCCGGGGGTCTCTGGGAGCTGACGATTTCACCCGATTTTCTCTTAAAAACTCATTTTATCGCTCTTATTACAACGTAGCATGTTTCCAGAACTTTTGGTCCAAATTTGGGAGCTTTCGGACTTTCAGGGGCATTTTGGTCAATCTGAGCATTCTGAGAGATAGAGCTGACTTCCAGGAGTCCTTTTGAGTCTTTTACGATCATTGTCAACCACCAAGCTATGGGTCTCCTAAATCTGATAGCCGACAAAATGGGGTGTCTACAGTTTGCCCCTCTTTGGCATGAACTTGCGAGGCAACGCATGTCGCAAGCGAGTGCCAAAGTTTTGAAGAGACAGGTCTTTTGGAGGCTATAGATTTAGGATAAAAAGCGTTGCAAAAGATGCAATGATGCTGAGGCTAGTGCTGGTCGTGCTCTGCGTGAGCTGCCTACGTATCCCAAGGGGAATCAGACCAGGACGTAGTTCAGGGCACAAAGGAATAAATCATACATGCACATACACAACAATCAAGCGGATGCTATGCTATAAGAGTGATATGCTATGCATGGATGTGATATGAATCTTGTCCTAAGTCCTATCATGTCTAGTGTTCTGATCCTAGCATGAACTGGTGCTGTGGGGTGTACCACTCCGAGTGGACTTGTGTCGTGCCTGTATTGTGTTCTAAAACGCTTGTGGTCCTAGTACATGTGTTGAGTGCATTTGCCACTCTCAGTGGGCTTGGTGATCTATGCTTCATTATGACTAATAGACTTGTGAGGGAGCTCGACCTGGAGGTCTTACTCAAGGAAGAGCGTGGTGCTCAAAGTGATACTGTGGTGCTCAAAAGAATGCTTATGGTGTGTTTGCCACTCCAGTGGGCTTTGTGATTTGTGTGTGCCGCAACCGATGGGCTATGTGTCATGTTGGGTGAAGTAATTCTTGACTCGTGCTCCTCTTAGTCGTGACACTATGGACTCGGTGACTCCCAAAGTCTCAACAGTGCTTCTCAATCCTCAATTCTCAATGGCGCTTACGTTGTTCCTCGAATCTTTGACGGTGCTTTCTCAAGGCTTCTTGATTGTCAACGGTGTTCTTCAAATCTTAACGATGCTTCTCGATTTTTCCATGATGCTTCTCAACAAATCTGATGTTCCTCAACCCATCCGATATTCCTCAACTCTTCAAAGACGCTTCTCAACAAATCTGATGTTCCTCAACCCATCCGATATTCCTCAACTCTTCAACGACGCTTCTCAACAAATCTGATGTTCCTCAACTCATCCGATATTCCTCAACTCTTCAACGACGCTTCTCAACAAATATGATGTTCCTCAACTCATCCGATATTCCTCAACTCTTCAACGACGCTTCTCAACAAATCTGATGTTCCTCAACTCATCCGATATTCCTCAACTCTTCAACGACGCTTCTCAACAAATCTGATGTTCCTCAACACATCCGATGTTCTCTTCAACAATACTCTCTTCTAATGTTCCTCGACACATCTGATGCTCTCCCTCAACAACACACTTGGACTTTGGGCACTAAAACGCATCTTATCAACACTCCTTATCAACACATCTAGACTTTGGGCCCTAAAACACCTCAACAACACGTCTCATCGACACACCTTATCAGCAATAGTTTCTCGGTGTTGGCGATATTTCCTCCGATCGGCCGCCTTGAGAAACAAGTGTCGGTTTGTAGTTTGCAACCACTTACGAGTCTATGCCACTCGTACCTGGGACATTCTCATGTTATGACCTTGACTGGTGTAGTAATAATGTTTGGCACTTCTGCTTATATCCAAAGTTTTTTTTTTTTTTTTTTTTTTTTTTTATTTTTATAATTGGGAATCACCTTTAACCCACACATTTGAGACCATCAGGACAAATGGACTTAACAGGAACGACAAGGAAAGTTGGGTTAGTTTGTATGAAACCTCGGTCTCTGACACACTTGTGATCAGATTACTACTGACTCAAATAAAGAAGGATTGACTTGGACATGAAATTCTCAAATTGCCACGATCCAAAGTGCCTTTACCATGAATGATGTACCGCTCATCTTTTATGTTCACTCCTCATCTTGATATGTCAGCACTTTGCTAATAAATCTGGTTTTTTGAAAATTCCTTCCTACTGATCTAATCAATTTCTTTGCTTCTCCCAAGATATGCTTTGAATTAGTGCCTTAGCTTATAGAATAAAAGATGCTCCATTTTTATCTGTTCAAGACAATGTTGTGACTTGAAGGCTTACCATTGGTGTATAGGGATCGGGTGGCAAACGAAGTTTGCCCCTAGTTTGAAGGGCATGAAGTGGGATCGGTAGGCAAACGAGGTAAATGACCGAAGTTTGCCCCTAGTTTGGAGGATGGTTTATTGGAGGTTTTGGGCAAACGAGGTAGGTGACCGAAGTTTGCCCCTTGTATGAAAGGTAGATAATAAAAGTCAGGCAAACGAGGCGGGTAGCCGATGTTTGCCCCTAGTGTGGAAGGTGATTTTCTGGCTTGAGGCATGGACCGTGACTTTAATCTCTCAAATGCTCATAACTTTTGCCTAGGCACCAGTGAGGTGACCTAGCAAGCTCTTTTCTCTCTTTTGTTATTGCTCACCTTGGATTTAACTCTAATTTTGCCTAGGCGTCCTTTCGGATTTTCGACCTAGCGAGTCATCCTTTTTTTTCTTTTTGTAAGTCTGCCTACGTACCCCCAAGTGGGGATCAGGTCCAACGTAGTTCGGGCCATGGTCGGAAAGAAGCGGGTTGATTTTTAGGTAGGTGGGTTGACCGAACCGTTGTGGGTGCCTACGTATCCCCGAGCGGGAATCAGGTCGAGCGTAGTTCAAGGCAAGGCTTGAAGGAAATTGGTTTGATTATGATGGTGTTGACCGAACCGATGTGGTTGCCTACGTATCCCCGAGTGGGAATCAGGTCGAGCGTAGTTCAAGGCAAGGCTTGAAGGAAATTGGTTTGATTATGATGGTGTTGACCGAACCGATGTGGTTGCCTACGTATCCCCGAGTGGGAATCAGGTCGAGCGTAGTTCAAGGCAAGGCTTGAAGGAAATTGGTTTGATTATGATGGTGTTGAGCGAACCGATGTGGTTGCCTACGTATCCCCGAGTGGGAATCAGGTCGAGCGTAGTTCAAGGCAAGGTCTGAAATAAGGGGTTAGAGGTATGAGGGTTTTTCAAACCAATCGTCAAAGGAGTTCAAACTTGAGCCACTTGTGGTAGCTTTGAATGAAAGGATTTAGTTTCAATCTCCCTTTCTTTTCTTTTCTTTTTCTTTTTCTTTTTCTTTTTGTTTTGTTTTGAGGATCGATCCTTTTCACTTTCGCCTAGCCAGTCAATTTTGCCTTTTAATGTAGTCGATTCTTGTGAAATCTTTCAATCGCAATCTCAGAATTTCAGAATGTGCATGTCAGCTCTCAGAATTTATTTGTGGTCATTCTGTGCCTTTTGAAATGTGATCTTGGCACGTTCTTAAGATGTATTTTGAAGCGTATGATTCTATCAAAATTTTCCTCCAACATTTTGACTGGCTAGGGTCAGATTTTGGAAATCAACACCTTTTTCAGCTCTAACTTTTGCCTAGGTGCCCTTTCGGGTTTTCAACCTAGCGAGCTTTTTCTTTTCTTTTCTTTTCTTTTTCTTTCTTTTTTTTTTGAAAGTGGAGATGAAACTCACTGAAATGTTTGGCTACCATCAAGGGCTAAGTTCGCATTGCTTTTCAATCAGACAGATTGCGTGACTCCCAATTGGATTGGGCTTAAGGCTTCGAAATGGTGGAAAAAGGGTGTTGGGCAAGCCCCAAGTCAGTTTCAAGTATGTCTTTTCAAGATTGAGGCAAGAGCATCTTTAAATTCTTAAAGTAAGGCTATTCAATTCTCAGCTCTTCATCAGTGTCAGCGTGAAATCGACTTTAACCTTTCAGGATTCTTTTTTGTTTTGTCGTAGAAAAATTATTAGCAGAGTAATATCCATAGTAATTTGAAAAGTGACACTTCAGTTTAGTGATTCATGCATTTATGACTAGGCACATCAGATTAAGCAAATTGAGACTTCATTCCACTCAGAAGAGAAGGATTACATTACTCGATACAGACTCACAACAACTCGATGACGGACGAACTTGACCATAAGACTAAACTTGAAATATACTCAAAACATAGAACAGACTCGACTTGGTCCCAAATGGAGTGTCTTTGTGACCCATTTATTATTATTATTATTTTAGCAGAAGTTCCAAACACTATCGCTCCACTGCACGGATTCAACATTCATGGGTGTCAATGACAGGGATCATTTGAGAGGATAGGCCATGGGCTTAGGTGATATGGGGTTGAATGGGTGGTGGCTCGATGATTCCTCGATCAATGAGGTCTTGGATATCATGGCGGAGACGTATGCACCGGTCGGTGTCATGGCCTAGGCCTTGGTGGTAGGCACATCGTTTGGACAGTTAGGTGGTGGGGGGTCAGTACGAGGCTGAAGGAGTTGGAGGTGTCCCTTTTTTAGCAGGCGGCCTAAGGCTACGGAGGGAGAGATATCCAGCTTGGAGAATTCACGGGGTACCCTATTTTGGTAAGGGCGGCTAGGCGAGCTGGTTTGGTTTGTGAACTGGTATGATTGGGGAG
This sequence comes from Hydrangea macrophylla, assembly GCA_033977485.1. Lineage (NCBI taxonomy): Eukaryota > Viridiplantae > Streptophyta > Magnoliopsida > Cornales > Hydrangeaceae > Hydrangea > Hydrangea macrophylla. The sequence goes on along the minus strand of CM066982.1, from coordinate 92,482,099 downwards.
AACAGGCCATGGGTTGGTTACTAAGGGCGTTGACATTCGAAGGGTTTCGGGAGTAGTCGGGCCTCTTGGACTGGCTTTGCGATTCTTCATTCTTGATTTTCCCTTCCCTGATTGCATGCTCAATTCTAGTCCCAATCTCAAACAGTTCTTCAAATGTTGAGATGGATTGGTAAAAGAGTTTCTCATGGTACAGCGGCAGTAGATTCTTGATCAACATCCGGACTTGTTCCTTTTCGATTGGTCGGTGGGTCATTTGGGCCACTTTGCTCCTCCATCTGCTCAAGAACGCAGCGAAGGACTCATTGAAGTTCTGCCGGGTAGTCTCCAGATCCCGGATGGTGACATCGAGCTCTTGGTTGTAGGAGTAATGATCAACGAAGACCTGGACTATATCTTCCCAAGTCCGCGTCTTAGAAACCTCCAAGGTCAGAAACCAAGATAGAGCAGCCTTGGCGAGGGTTTGAGGGAACAACATTGCGATGTGCTCATGGCTGCAGCCCATTGACTGGAAAACACTCATGCAGAACTTTACATGGCTCTTCGGATTCCCGGTTCCATCAAAACGATCAATTTCAGGCATCTTGAAGTTTTCTGGCAGTTTCAGCTTAACAGGCTCAAAAAGGCCTTCCAGATCCAGCATGTAGTCGTCGATCCCTTTACTCTTCCTTAGTATGTTCTCGAGCTTGTCGACCTTATCCATTTTCTCTTGGAGCTTTTTCTCATATGCAGGCGGCGGGACCCCTTGAAACCATACTTCTTCTCCGTCGTTCTCATGTAGGGGTGGTTCAAACCCAGGTGGAGGCTGCGGCCGCTGCTGCTTCAATTCCTCCATGAAGGATAAAACTTGGGCCAACCGTTCAGACTGTTGGTTGATCATTTCTGTCATTCTTGCTTCCAAACCTTCTGGATCCATAAAGCTGACTTTCGGCTGAGTGATTCTGACAAGGTGACTCCCTAATCCTCTGACTCACAAATGCAGATCCTGGGTGCTCAAAACTTGTACTGACATATAGGTGTGAAAAGACTGTGTTAGACTTTTAACAGTGATGATTGAGATGACAACTATAGTGATGTTAACAGACGTGGACTGACTCGTGTACAGCCTGACTGAAACAGTGCGTGCAGACCGATAGGAATGGTGTATGCATATGGGACAAGCATGCGGATGCAAGCCCTAATCTATATGATGCCCCTACTTCTAACAGATAGCAGTCAAACAAATAAGGTCCTAGCCATACAGAGTGTGCTAACCTTACTTTCCAGTATGATCACCAAGGGATAACAGGGATTTCCGGGATACTTCGGGAGTTTTGGATAGAGTTTCTGGGAGAAACATGGATTTGGAAGATTCAGAGAAATTTCTAGAAGTCATTTGAGTTTCTAGGAGAAATAAGGATTTCTGGTTGATTTGGACTGAGCTTCTAGGAGAAACTGGTATTTTGGGCATTTATGAGAAATATGGATAGAGTTTCTAGGAGACACGAGTATATCCGGGCATTTCTAGGTGATTTGGGCAGAGCTGCTGGAATTTTTGGAGAATCTGGGAGGTTTGGGCAAAGCTCCTGAGAAAACAGGTACTTTGGGTATTTCTAGGAAATTTGGATAGAGTTTCTGGGAGAAACTGGTATATCTGGGAAATCAGAGTTTCTGGGAAAAATGGGTATATCTGGGAAATCAGGGAGATTTAGACAAGGTTTCTTGGAAAAACGGGTTAGCATGGTTATATCTGGGATATCTGGACAGAGTTTCTGGGGGAAACAGGTTATGATGATAATCATACTGTCTAGCTAGTTTTCATACTCCTATGTCCAAGGACCAACAAACAAGGTTTGCGGTGTATATCTTTGTGAACATGGAGCAGACATCCTTGTCAAGGTGCCTAGGCAAGTCAACTCAATGTGATCACATGTGAGTGATTGCCTTGGGAATCATAAGAAAGAGGTTCTGTTCTATACCACATAAGCGTCTACACCGCGCAGGTAATCCCGCTAGGGCATACAGCAGTTATATCACATTGTCCTATCTGAAAAGATAAATGAACAGTCCTATGAAAGGTGCTACAGGAATCTTTATGCAAAGGCTGGGTTTAGTCAAAGAGGGTCCGTTGACGAGAGTTCCAATATACCGTCAGGGAGAAAGTACGGAGGTTTTTACTCTTTTTGATATACCTTGGAAGGTACAGTATCAACGGTGACTTGTGCCCTGGCACAGCAAGACCTGAACAATGTCAGCGCCGCGTTTCAGACACAGTCGGAGGGGGGAATGCAAGAGTGCAATGCGGTGAACCAAACACAGTAAAAAGATGATTTTAAGGATGCTTCTTATGAGTCAAACCTCTGTATTATTTTGTTTTCAAAATAAAAAAAATCCCCAGTGGAGTCGCCAGATTGTGGATACCGAGAATCCGACCACTTCTCTCTTGTTTGAGATTGTTTTGGAATTGATTTGAATCAAAGAAAGAAGATAGGTCTGTTGAAAACAGATACAGAGTCGCCACTTGGTCTTTAAGGAACCAAGAAACCTAATTTTGACTCACCCAAGCGGATAAGGGCACCGGCCCTTCATAACCAAAGAACTTGGTTCGGGGTTTTGGTACGAGAGAGGAAGGAGCCTTTGTCGCGACTAAAACACCCTCAACTCGCCCCATCTTTCGACGGGCCTCAATTAGCATCCAAATAATAATCTTATACTATGTATGGTTCGACAAATAATACTACGATAGTATATTACATCACATAAGAAACTTGAAATGGAAGATCTAAAGATAAGATATCATTCATAAGATCTAAGCCAAATATCACACAATGCGAAGTGAAAGATCACACAAATAAACCTAGGAAAAATCGTCTAATCATATATCAATTAATCAAGTTTTTCTAATCTAAAGGGGACATGAATTGTTCTTGAAACAAAGAAATCAAAATATGCTTAGCAAACTAGTATGATGCATGTTATTCTTTGATAAAAGAAGACCTCTCAATCCCCGGGACGGATGAGAAAGGATGATTAGATCAAGGGGAAGCATGAACGGGTGATCGAGTTCATTCCTTATAATCTCCTTAGATTAAGAGTTACAAAAACCCCAAATCTTGCATGAATGCAATGTATGTATCTAAAGTGTGCAAAGGTTGTAGTGTGTTTTGTGTACATGGATTTCTAGAATGACTTAGAAGTCTAAAATGTGTATGAATGAATGAATGAAATCAATATGGGATATGTACAAATGTAGTATGAACTACTTCCTAAGATATGAACTAATTTGGAATGCATATGAGCATCAAATCAAAGAATGAAAGTTAAAGTATACTTGCTGTGAATAGTGGACAGAACAGTAGCATGATCTTTTGGAATTTGAAAAGAGGGGTTAGGAATGTTTTCAATGCATGCTTTTTTATGGAGATGTTCCTTATTGTGTCTAGAACAAAACCCAAAAGGCCAATCTTGAATAGCTATCACAGATTGAGAGGAATTATATAAACAATAGGGGTCACTCAGAAACAGAGTTCGTACTGTCGGCTGAAATGTTAGAAAATCTTAGAAAATGAAAAAGAATGATCTAGAGGCCCATTTTATACAGAAAGTTTCCTAAGACATTGAATTTTAAGGGAAAAATAAGTTAGGACCACCCCTTTTGGAAAAGTTTTCTGGAAAAGAGGTCGTAAGTTGACCTAGCTGCTGTGACAGCAAAAACAGAATGTTTGGAAGGAATGTTGGGACCCAAATGGACCATTTCCAAGTACTTCCAAGTCAAACCAAAAATCATGGGTGTTCTCCAATGAGTTAGGAAGACTTTCCAAGTGGCCTTGTATCCATATGTTGAGTATTGAGTTCTAGAAAAATCTTTGAACTCAACTCACTCACTGTTTTGACTCATTGTTTTGAAGATTTTGGAGAAAACAAAGTTTTGTTTCTTGAAACCAAATGAGAGGGATTGAGAGGGGTTTTGAAATAGATGTTTTGAAAACATGTTTTCAACACTCCATAAGGATCATAGCCACTTAGAATACCTACATCAAACTCATCATTTAAGAACCTCCAAGATTGTTGGAGAGATTTATTTTATTTTTGGGCATAACTTCAATACATTCCAAGAATACCTTGGAAGTATTGAGGTTATGATCATCATCTATCAAACATGTTTTTGAGGTCAAGAGCTACTATCCATAAGGATTCACTCACCCCAAACTTCATGTCATCACTTAGATGATGATGAACTAGTAAGTAAATAAAGAAAAGAAAAAGAAATGAGATAAGGAGAGATGAACATATATATAATCAAAGCAAGTAAATAGCAATCAATAGATGATAATCAATGTGATTTTGGACTTGTAGCTTGGTGTTTCACTCATAGATTTTGACATTTGGACATGGAAGTAGCTTCCTATCTCATGAATGCTCAAGAATGAGGGTTGGAGTGGACTTTGAATGTGAAGTATATAGAAGGATGATGGAATAAAACAAGAATAAAACTCACTTTCTTATGGAAAATCAATGGGAGAAGCTCCCTTTCTCTCTTCTAAACCTATCTCTATCTCTCTTCTTCTCTACAACTTTTCAAGCTTTGCACTTGGCCCCCCCAAAATGAAGAGCAATGGAGGGTTTAAATAGGCCAATTTGGGGTGGTTTTGGGGTTTTAGAAGTACTCCCATTGGTCCCAAACAACTGTGAACATAAAACTATGTCGTTTTGGCTTTCAATTAATCAAATTGGACCCCCAAAAAAATTACAAAAATGGACTCTGCGAGGGATGAGTGCCGCGGCGGCACTGGGCTAGTGCCGCGGCGGCAGTGGGCCAGTGCCGCGGCGGCAGTGCTCCTCTGAAGCCCAGAAAATTACGTTTAGGCCCCCAGAGGTTCCGGTATTCGCGAAAAGGCCCTATTTCGTCCGAAATTCACAGAAAATGCATACGAACTCCAAATTGAGGTTGTGATATACCGTTGGAAAGGTAATGGAGTCTACTTTACATAAAAAATAGTTCGGGGATAGGTCACTTTGAAAAGTTTTGCGGTATTCGCGATAAATGCTGATTTGATCGCCTTTTTCGCCTTCGGAAATTCAAAATAAATTCGTTTTAAATCCAGGAATTATGTGCGATATACCGTTGGAAAGCTATTGACCTCTAGTATCCATGAAAAATGTTTGAAAATTGTTTTGGTGCCCCGATTCCAAAGTCAAATCTTGGTCAAACTGGTCAAACCTGGGATTCCCGGGAAGTTATGGGAACCTCCGGGAGTTCCCGGGAGCTGATGTTTTCGCTCGATTTTCTTTTGGAACTTGTTTTAATACTTTTCTCATGATTTAGAATGATTCTGGTGAATTCGGACGATTTCGGTCAAACCTGGTCAAACCTTGGTCAAACCTTGGTCAAACCGGTCAACGGGGACTTTCCGGGAGCTTTCGGGACTTCCGGGGGTCTCTGGGAGCTGACGATTTCACCCGATTTTCTCTTAAAAACTCATTTTATCGCTCTTATTACAACGTAGCATGTTTCCAGAACTTTTGGTCCAAATTTGGGAGCTTTCGGACTTTCAGGGGCATTTTGGTCAATCTGAGCATTCTGAGAGATAGAGCTGACTTCCAGGAGTCCTTTTGAGTCTTTTACGATCATTGTCAACCACCAAGCTATGGGTCTCCTAAATCTGATAGCCGACAAAATGGGTTGTCTACAGTTTGCCCCTCTTTGGCATGAACTTGCGAGGCAACGCATGTCGCAAGCGAGTGCCAAAGTTTTGAAGAGACAGGTCTTTTGGAGGCTATAGATTTAGGATAAAAAGCGTTGCAAAAGATGCAATGATGCTGAGGCTAGTGCTGGTCATGCTCTGCGTGAGCTGCCTACGTATCCCAAGGGGAATCAGACCAGGACGTAGTTCAGGGCACAAAGGAATAAATCATACATGCACATACACAACAATCAAGCGGATGCTATGCTATAAGAGTGATATGCTATGCATGGATGTGATATGAATCTTGTCCTAAGTCCTATCATGTCTAGTGTTCTGATCCTAGCATGAATTGGTGCTGTGGGGTGTACCACTCCGAGTGGACTTGTGTCGTGCCTGTATTGTGTTCTAAAACGCTTGTGGTCCTAGTACATGTGTTGAGTGCATTTGCCACTCTCAGTGGGCTTGGTGATCTATGCTTCATTATGACTAATAGACTTGTGAGGGAGCTCGACCTGGAGGTCTTACTCAAGGAAGAGCGTGGTGCTCAAAGTGATACTGTGGTGCTCAAAAGAATGCTTATGGTGTGTTTGCCACTCCAGTGGGCTTTGTGATTTGTGTGTGCCGCAACCGATGGGCTATGTGTCATGTTGGGTGAAGTAATTCTTGACTCGTGCTCCTCTTAGTCGTGACACTATGGACTCGGTGACTCCCAAAGTCTCAACAGTGCTTCTCAATCCTCAATTCTCAATGGCGCTTACGTTGTTCCTCGAATCTTTGACGGTGCTTTCTCAAGGCTTCTTGATTGTCAACGGTGTTCTTCAAATCTTAACGATGCTTCTCGATTTTTCCATGATGCTTCTCAACAAATCTGATGTTCCTCAACCCATCCGATATTCCTCAACTCTTCAAAGACGCTTCTCAACAAATCTGATGTTCCTCAACCCATCCGATATTCCTCAACTCTTCAACGACGCTTCTCAACAAATCTGATGTTCCTCAACTCATCCGATATTCCTCAACTCTTCAACGACGCTTCTCAACAAATATGATGTTCCTCAACTCATCCGATATTCCTCAACTCTTCAACGACGCTTCTCAACAAATCTGATGTTCCTCAACTCATCCGATATTCCTCAACTCTTCAACGACGCTTCTCAACAAATCTGATGTTCCTCAACTCATCCGATATTCCTCAACTCTTCAACGACGCTTCTCAACAAATCTGATGTTCCTCAACTCATCCGATATTCCTCAACTCTTCAACGACGCTTCTCAACAAATCTGATGTTCCTCAACACATCCGATGTTCTCTTCAACAATACTCTCTTCTAATGTTCCTCGACACATCTGATGCTCTCCCTCAACAACACACTTGGACTTTGGGCACTAAAACGCATCTTATCAACACTCCTTATCAACACATCTAGACTTTGGGCCCTAAAACACCTCAACAACACGTCTCATCGACACACCTTATCAGCAATAGTTTCTCGGTGTTGGCGATATTTCCTCCGATCGGCCGCCTTGAGAAACAAGTGTCGGTTTGTAGTTTGCAACCACTTACGAGTCTATGCCACTCGTACCTGGGACATTCTCATGTTATGACCTTGACTGGTGTAGTAATAATGTTTGGCACTTCTGCTTATATCCAAAGTTTTTTTTTTTTTTTTTTTTTTTTTATTTTTATAATTGGGAATCACCTTTAACCCACACATTTGAGACCATCAGGACAAATGGACTTAACAGGAACGACAAGGAAAGTTGGGTTAGTTTGTATGAAACCTCGGTCTCTGACACACTTGTGATCAGATTACTACTGACTCAAATAAAGAAGGATTGACTTGGACATGAAATTCTCAAATTGCCACGATCCAAAGTGCCTTTACCATGAATGATGTACCGCTCATCTTTTATGTTCACTCCTCATCTTGATATGTCAGCACTTTGCTAATAAATCTGGTTTTTTGAAAATTCCTTCCTACTGATCTAATCAATTTCTTTGCTTCTCCCAAGATATGCTTTGAATTAGTGCCTTAGCTTATAGAATAAAAGATGCTCCATTTTTATCTGTTCAAGACAATGTTGTGACTTGAAGGCTTACCATTGGTGTATAGGGATCGGGTGGCAAACGAAGTTTGCCCCTAGTTTGAAGGGCATGAAGTGGGATCGGTAGGCAAACGAGGTAAATGACCGAAGTTTGCCCCTAGTTTGGAGGATGGTTTATTGGAGGTTTTGGGCAAACGAGGTAGGTGACCGAAGTTTGCCCCTTGTATGAAAGGTAGATAATAAAAGTCAGGCAAACGAGGCGGGTAGCCGATGTTTGCCCCTAGTGTGGAAGGTGATTTTCTGGCTTGAGGCATGGACCGTGACTTTAATCTCTCAAATGCTCATAACTTTTGCCTAGGCACCAGTGAGGTGACCTAGCAAGCTCTTTTCTCTCTTTTGTTATTGCTCACCTTGGATTTAACTCTAATTTTGCCTAGGCGTCCTTTCGGATTTTCGACCTAGCGAGTCATCCTTTTTTTTCTTTTTGTAAGTCTGCCTACGTACCCCCAAGTGGGGATCAGGTCCAACGTAGTTCGGGCCATGGTCGGAAAGAAGCGGGTTGATTTTTAGGTAGGTGGGTTGACCGAACCGTTGTGGGTGCCTACGTATCCCCGAGCGGGAATCAGGTCGAGCGTAGTTCAAGGCAAGGCTTGAAGGAAATTGGTTTGATTATGATGGTGTTGACCGAACCGATGTGGTTGCCTACGTATCCCCGAGTGGGAATCAGGTCGAGCGTAGTTCAAGGCAAGGCTTGAAGGAAATTGGTTTGATTATGATGGTGTTGACCGAACCGATGTGGTTGCCTACGTATCCCCGAGTGGGAATCAGGTCGAGCGTAGTTCAAGGCAAGGCTTGAAGGAAATTGGTTTGATTATGATGGTGTTGAGCGAACCGATGTGGTTGCCTACGTATCCCCGAGTGGGAATCAGGTCGAGCGTAGTTCAAGGCAAGGTCTGAAATAAGGGGTTAGAGGTATGAGGGTTTTTCAAACCAATCGTCAAAGGAGTTCAAACTTGAGCCACTTGTGGTAGCTTTGAATGAAAGGATTTAGTTTCAATCTCCCTTTCTTTTCTTTTCTTTTTCTTTTTCTTTTTCTTTTTGTTTTGTTTTGAGGATCGATCCTTTTCACTTTCGCCTAGCCAGTCAATTTTGCCTTTTAATGTAGTCGATTCTTGTGAAATCTTTCAATCGCAATCTCAGAATTTCAGAATGTGCATGTCAGCTCTCAGAATTTATTTGTGGTCATTCTGTGCCTTTTGAAATGTGATCTTGGCACGTTCTTAAGATGTATTTTGAAGCGTATGATTCTATCAAAATTTTCCTCCAACATTTTGACTGGCTAGGGTCAGATTTTGGAAATCAACACCTTTTTCAGCTCTAACTTTTGCCTAGGTGCCCTTTCGGGTTTTCAACCTAGCGAGCTTTTTCTTTTCTTTTCTTTTCTTTTTCTTTCTTTTTTTTTTGAAAGTGGAGATGAAACTCACTGAAATGTTTGGCTACCATCAAGGGCTAAGTTCGCATTGCTTTTCAATCAGACAGATTGCGTGACTCCCAATTGGATTGGGCTTAAGGCTTCGAAATGGTGGAAAAAGGGTGTTGGGCAAGCCCCAAGTCAGTTTCAAGTATGTCTTTTCAAGATTGAGGCAAGAGCATCTTTAAATTCTTAAAGTAAGGCTATTCAATTCTCAGCTCTTCATCAGTGTCAGCGTGAAATCGACTTTAACCTTTCAGGATTCTTTTTTGTTTTGTCGTAGAAAAATTATTAGCAGAGTAATATCCATAGTAATTTGAAAAGTGACACTTCAGTTTAGTGATTCATGCATTTATGACTAGGCACATCAGATTAAGCAAATTGAGACTTCATTCCACTCAGAAGAGAAGGATTACATTACTCGATACAGACTCACAACAACTCGATGACGGACGAACTTGACCATAAGACTAAACTTGAAATATACTCAAAACATAGAACAGACTCGACTTGGTCCCAAATGGAGTGTCTTTGTGACCCATTTATTATTATTATTATTTTAGCAGAAGTTCCAAACACTATCGCTCCACTGCACGGATTCAACATTCATGGGTGTCAATGACAGGGATCATTTGAGAGGATAGGCCATGGGCTTAGGTGATATGGGGTTGAATGGGTGGTGGCTCGATGATTCCTCGATCAATGAGGTCTTGGATATCATGGCGGAGACGTATGCACCGGTCGGTGTCATGGCCTAGGCCTTGGTGGTAGGCACATCGTTTGGACAGTTAGGTGGTGGGGGGTCAGCACGAGGCTGAAGGAGTTGGAGGTGTCCCTTTTTTAGCAGGCGGCCTAAGGCTACGGAGGGAGAGATATCCAGCTTGGAGAATTCACGGGGTACCCTATTTTGGTAAGGGCGGCTAGGCGAGCTGGTTTGGTTTGTGAACTGGTATGATTGGGGAGAACAGGCCATGGGTTGGTTACTAAGGGCGTTGACATTCGAAGGGTTTCGGGAGTAGTCGGGCCTCTTGGACTGGCTTTGCGATTCTTCATTCTTGATTTTCCCTTCCCTGATTGCATCCTCAATTCTAGTCCCAATCTCAAACAGTTCTTCAAATGTTGAGATGGATTGGTAAAAGAGTTTCTCATGGTACAGCGGCAGTAGATTCTTGATCAACATCCGGACTTGTTCCTTTTCGATTGGTCGGTGGGTCATTTGGGCCACTTTGCTCCTCCATCTGCTCAAGAACGCAGCGAAGGACTCATTGAAGTTCTGCCGGGTAGTCTCCAGATCCCGGATGGTGACATCGAGCTCTTGGTTGTAGGAGTAATGATCAACGAAGACCTGGACTATATCTTCCCAAGTCCGCGTCTTAGAAACCTCCAAGGTCAGAAACCAAGATAGAGCAGCCTTGGCGAGGGTTTGAGGGAACAACATTGCGATGTGCTCATGGCTGCAGCCCATTGACTGGAAAACTGTAATAACCTGCATTTTTCCTGCATTATTATATTTAAAAATTGCATTATTATATTTAAAATTAAATATACATTGTCTGTTTATATTCTAATTTCAATTCTTATGTGAAAAATTTATTTCTTGACTAATCTCATAATTGAAATTACTTTTGGGGTCAAAATGCAATTTTCATAAAAACTGGCAATACCTGTGTTAAATTTCAAATCTGTATTTCAAAACGGTGGAATTATTTCTTTTAAAACTCAAACTGTATTTTTATAAAATCATAAAACTATTTCTAACATTAAAATGAATTTTCTGTATTTTTGTGATAAACACCGTGTCACGAAAATACTAGTTTAGGTTTAAAACTGTCCGCGCAGTGTTAAACTTCCACAGAATTTTGGGAGTAACTGATTGGACAAATTTCTTTATACCCAATTATTATTGCTAAAGTTTTCCCTTAGGCCTTGTTTGGCAAATGCTTGTAGTATGTGTGTTGTCCTAATGCCATAAGCTTGATTCCCAAACACACCTTGACCCACACCAACTCCACCTACCCTTTCAATTATCAATGGAGCATTATGAATTGCAAGTGTATATTTACACATCATTGCTGCACTTTCTTTGTAATTAGTGGAGATTAATGGAGAATGAGTGGGATGTTAGGCAAATGTTTTCTAAGTGGGAGTTTGAGTATTTATACACCCAACCACACTACACATTCTACACTCCTAACATAGAGAGCTTGAGAGAGTCACATAGAGAGATAATAATTTCAGAATTTGAAGAGCTCAATCCTCCATAGCCAAGCTTGAAATTGGAGATTCTTAATTCTTGTATTTCTTTCTCAACAACTTCTTCAATCTACATCACGGTGAGTATTACTAACTCACTCCAAATGTAACTCATTCCTTATTTACTGATTTAGGTAGTTAATTTTAACAGTAGCAGAATTTTGTTTTCAGATTTTTGTTAGGAAAACGAATGAAATTTAAGGTTCTGCCCGCGTTGTCCCAAGTAAAACTCGATTCTGCACACTTTTCGTCTAATGCAATTTTCTCAGATTTTGCACCGTTTGGGCAGAAAATGAGGATTACAATAGCAGAAAAAGTATATTAGAAATTCAATCTAATATTTTCTCTTTTAATTTTAACAGTAGCAGAATTTTGTTTTCAGATTTTTGTTAGGAAAACGAATGAAATTTAAGGTTCTGCCCGCGTTGTCCCAAGCAAAACTCGATTCTGCACACTTTTCGTCTAATGCAATTTTCTCAGATTCTGCACCGTTTGGACAGAAAACGAGGATTTCAGTAGCAGTTTTTAGAATGCTATTAGTTATGTTTAAAATGATTAAGGCAATGAATTACGAATTTTCAATCCCCGTACGCGTATTATTTCTTTAATTCTGTGAATTCCTTTATGTTTAAAGTTTGATGACATTCATGTGGAGTCAGTTGTACATGCATGGTGAGTGTTGGTAGTGTGTAAAAGAGTAATGATAGTGTGGAAAAGAGTAATGATTGTGTGGAAAGAGTATGAGTTTGAGTTGTGGTTGTGGTTGTGGTTGTGGTTGTAATTGTGGCTGTGGTTATGGTTGTGGTTGTGGATGTGATTGTGGTTGGAGTTGAAAAAGAGGATGAGGGTGTCTTTGAAATGCGAAGGTGGCAAAAATGGACACTCCCTGACGCCCATGGAAGCGTTAAAGTGTGTGAAGCCGAACTTGGACACTCACTGGCACCCATGGAAGTGCTAAAGTGTGGCCTATAGACACTCCCTGAATGACTCGAGTCTGGATACCTGTGTGGGGTTTGCCCCGGTATTTGCATGGCGGTTAGGGTATTCAAAGTGTGAGGCATTGGACACTCCCTGGTACCCCGGACCAAAGTGTGAGGCAAACTGGACACTCCCTGGCGCCCCGTTGCTAAAGTGTGGCTATCTTAGTATTTCAAAGATACCAGGAGTAGGATAGAGGGTTGTTGGGTGTTGTCGAGAGAAAAGAGTCGGATAGATGAGATGGTGCATTGTTCTCATACACGGTCACATATGTGTGAAATTATCTTTTAAATAATGTTGTGGTTGTTTTCTAAAACGAGCTTTTTATCATAAATATAAACTTGTGGTATTTAAATGGAAATGGGAAAAAGGTAAATGAGTATGTTTTACATTCAGAGTTATGTTTTTAATACTCACCAGCTTCTTGAAGCTGACGGCGTTGATGCGTCCTGGACATTCGTGTTCAGGCTTTGCAGGTTATAATCAGGATGAACCATATGACTATGCTAATTGAGATCAACTGCTGAGAAGAGAATTTACTTTTATATGCTTTATGTTTATGTGCTTTAAGATATGATTTGGTTTTGTAATAAGGATGACTGTAATAGACTTTAAGTTATTGTTTTATTTTAAGGCGGTCTGTGCCTTAGTTAACCCCGTACCATAAGTTGTAATAAGTTAGAAAAATTTTTATGAGCCCTGTTTGCCCTACTCTGATTAATAGTTTTATGTTGTTAGAAGTTTTTGGGACGGAATCGATCCTTCAAACTGTCGCGACCTACGGGTCCATAAAGGAAATTAAACGCTTTCCATATTTATGCTACGTCGGGGCGTGACAGGATTTGGTGGTATCAGAGCCATAGGTTTTCTAGATTGACCAGGCTCAGTTATTCACGCCATAGATTAGTGACATAGGTTACCCTTAAGTTTTACTAAGCTATACAACCAAGTTCTAGTGTTAGTTTAGTACGGATTACCCTTAGTTCAGAAACTAAAATTCTAAGTTGGTTTTATCATAGAAATGATTACCCGTTTGTCTTGTCATATCGACAAGAATAATAGCAAGTTCCATATACCTTCAGACATATCCATTTAGGATTAGTCGAGATAACCATAACTTATGATGCCCCTACAGACATATAGTAGCCGAGTTTCTAAGGAGTTAAAGCATACCATAGCCCTCATTAATAGCTTAGGCACTGACCAACTTCCTGAGTCAAATCTCGGAACAGTCAGTATGGCCCACAACCCAGAGTCTAGAGGATAAGAATACGACCTCTTTGCTTTTAGACAGCCCTAGTTCGAATACGAGTATTATATGTATTTAATATATATTTTATTGTATGCTTATGTGATAATACGAGTATGTGATATAGTGATAAATACTCCTTTGAAAATTTTCGTCATAGTACTGTTGCATGCATGTTTCTCATTCTACTACCCCTATCATGCATAGAATGGCTGGAAGACCAAGGAGGAACAGAAATCTGATTGAAGGAGCGCCCGAGGCTGCCGACCCCACGGGAATATTTGAAGCTTTTATCAGACGTCTCGAGAGGGTTAGTAATGCGAATGAAAACCAACGAGACCGCCAGACGGGAGATAAGCTGCTGGAGAGATTCCGCGCGCTCAGACCCGAGCAATTTGCGGGTACCACGGATCCCTGGAAGGCGGAACAATGGTTAAGACAGATGGACCGCATGTTTGAAGCTGTCCAATGCAACGAGATGGACAAAAGGAGATTGGCTACTTTTCAACTAACCGACGCCGCTGCAGATTGGTGGGACTCGGTCATAGCCACTATCGGAAACACAGCTGCGATGGGGATGACGTGGACAGCGTTCAAAGGAAGATTTCTGGAGAAGTACTTCCCGGCTACGGAGAGGCACAGAAGAGAGAAGGAATTCATGGATCTGACGCAAGGAACCAAGACGGTGCAAGAGTATACCACACAGTTTGAGAGGCTGTCACGGTTTGCCCCGCACATGGTTGATACTGAGGAGAAGAAGATCCGGAAGTATAACCAAGGGTTGGCACCGCAGATTCGTCGCCTGACTCTCGGCCACCTAGACAAATCGTTTGAAGGACTAGTCGGCCTGGCTACCGACCTGGAAGAGGATGCTCGAGTATACCGTAAACAATTCGAATTCCGACCGCCTCAGAGGGGTAATTTTGGGAATAGACCACCAATGAATCGTACCCAAGGGCAGAAGAGGAACTTTGATGGGAGCAAGAAGGCACAAGCTATTACCCATCTGACTCAACCCCGAGTAGGAGAAGGAAGTAGTGGTGTAAAGTGCTTCAACTGTGGCAACCCTGGACATGTGGCTCGGGACTGCAGGGCACCAAGGCGTGCTACTCAGCCAGGAATAGTCTGCTTCAACTGTGGTGAACCAGGTCACATCAGCAGGTTCTGCACTGCTCCTAAGCAAGCGACTTATGGGCAACAGGGTCAGACCCGCTTGAATGCTGTTATTCCTGATGCCGCTGGATATGATGGAGCTGTATATGAAGAAGAAGATCATGGAGAAGCTCAACCTGATCAGCAAGCAGTGGAAGGTACATTGACTCTATTTAACTCCCATGTTAGAGTATTATTTGATACGGGTGCTGCTCTATCATTCATATCTGTTAATACAATTCGGAGATTGGGTATCTTACCTCATCGCTTAGAGAAAGCTTTGAAGGCTACATCACCAATAGGAGCTGCGGTCAGTTTAGGACATGTGTGCAAGGATTGTCCCTTAAGATTAGGAGACCGAGAAATCCCTGCGAGGTTGATTGTTCTATCGATGAAGGAGTTTGACATAATCCTAGGAATGGATTGGCTCTCTCAGAATCAAGTGAAGTTGGATTGTGCGAGGAAGAGAATTACATTCCCCGACAATGAGAATCAACCCTTTGATTTTCAATGTAACACTTCGGGAGATATGTTCCTCACCAGATGTTTAGCCAACATTGAAGTCGTCAGTACAGAGGTGACAGCATCATCTATACCTGTAGTCAAGGACTTCGAAGAAGTATTTCAAGACATTTCTGGATTACCGCCCAAGAGAAGTATAGAGTTCTGTATTGAGCTTATACCGGGTACCGTACCAATTACCAAGGTTCCCTACAGAATGGCCCCCACAGAACTACTAGAATTGAAGGGACAAGTTCAAGAGCTCGAGAACCTAGGTTTTGTACGTCCATGTACATCGCCTTGGGGAGCACCGGTGTTATTTGTGAAGAAGAAGGACGGGACGCTCAGGCTGTGTATCGACTACAGAGAATTGAATCGAGTGACAATCAAGAACAAGTATCCTTTGCCTCGGATCGACGATTTATTTGATCAACTACAAGGAGCTACGATATTTTCCAAGATAGACCTTAGGTCGGGATATCATCAGTTGAGGGTACGGAAGGAAGACATACCTAAGACTGCTTTCAGAACCCGATATGGTCATTATGAATTTCTGGTGATGCCGTTTGGATTGACGAACGCCCCGGCAGTGTTTATGGATCTGATGAACAGAGTGTTCAAGCCTTATTTAGATCAGTTTGTCATCGTCTTTATTGATGATATTTTGATCTATTCTAAGTCAAGAGAAGAACACGAGCAACATCTACGGATTACGATGCAGACGCTTAAGGACCACCACTTGTATGCCAAGTTCAGTAAGTGTGAGTTCTGGTTGCAAGAAGTGAAATTTTTGGGACACAAGGTGTCATCTCAAGGAATTTCTGTGGATTCGTCCAAGACCGATGCTGTATCCAACTGGGTTAGGCCAAGCAACCCTACAGAAGTTCGGAGTTTTCTTGGACTCGCAGGCTATTACAGGAGATTTGTTGAGGGATTCTCTAAAATAGCTGCACCTTTGACTGGGTTGACAAAGAAGAATTTGAAGTTCGAGTGGACAGAGAAGCATGAGCGAGCCTTTCTAGAGTTGAAAGAGAGACTCACTACCGCACCCGTACTAGCAATACCCAAGCCTGATGAGAAGTTCACTATCTTTAGTGACGCATCATATCAAGGACTAGGGTGTGTACTTATGCAAGATGGTAAAGTTATAGCCTATGGATCTAGACAGCTGAAGCCGAATGAGTTGAACTATCCTATTCATGATTTGGAGTTGGCAGCAGTGGTATTTGCACTCAAGATTTGGAGACATTATCTCTACGGTGAGAAGTTTGATTTGTTCTCCGATCACAAGAGTCTGAAGTATTTGTTCACACAGAAAGAGTTGAACATGAGGCAGCGCAGATGGATGGAGTTGATCAAAGATTATGACTTCACATTGGAATACCACCCTGGTAAAGCTAATGTGGTCGCTGATGCTTTGAGTCGGCAGACTCGTGAGACGATCGCCTCCTTAATGGTGAGAGGATGGCGAGCATTGGAGACGTTGGCAGAGTTTGATGTACAGAGTGCTGAAAGAGGAGAAGGACAACTTTTCGGATGTCTTATCCTACAGCCTGTTCTCATTGACCGCATTATTGGAGCTCAGAAAGAAGATGAGAAGTTTCAATCATGGTTCAAGAAGATGTCAGAGAAGGACCCGACAGAATGGAAGGTGAGAATCGATGGAGGGTATCGGTGCAGGAATAGATTGTGCGTGCCCGGTGATGGAGAGTTAAGGAAGGATATCCTGGAAGAAGCACATAAGTCAAGATATACAGTTCACCCGGGAGGAACGAAGATGTATAAAGATTTAAAGAGAAATTTCTGGTGGGAAGGCATGAAGAAGGATGTGGCCGAGTTTGTATCCAAGTGTTTGACGTGTCAGCAAGTCAAGGCCGAACATCAGAGACCGTCAGGATTGTTGCAACCGCTACCTATCCCTGGTTGGAAGTGGGAGCACATTACGATGGATTTTGTTGTAGGATTGCCTCGATCGCAGCAGAATCATGACGCTATTTGGGTAATTGTGGATCGATTGACGAAGTCAGCTCATTTTATCGCTTATAGTATGACATACCCGGTGGAAAAGATGAGCCGGATGTACATACAACAAGTTGTGCGACTTCACGGTGCACCTGTGACGATTGTGTCAGACCGTGACGCACGTTTTACTTCTGGATTTTGGGAAAGTCTGCAAGAAGCTATGGGAACTTCATTCAAGATGAGTACTGCTTTTCACCCTCAGACAGATGGGCAAACTGAGCGTGTTAATCAGATCATGGAGGATATGCTTAGGGCTTGTGTGATCGATTTTGAAGAATCTTGGGAGACACACTTGCCGTTGGTTGAATTTGCCTATAACAATAGTTATCATACGAGTATCGGTATGGCTCCGTTCGAAGCACTGTACGGACGACCATGTCGTTCTCCATTGTGTTGGGCAGAGGTTGGGGACACAGAATTGTTGGGACCAGATTTGGTTAGAGAAACCAACGAGAAGATTTTCTTGGTCAAGGAAAGGATGAGAACCGCTCAGAGCCGGTATAAGAGTTATGCTGATCGACGCCGAAAAGATCTGGAGTTTAGTGTTGTAGATCACGTACTTCTTAAGGTTTCACCAACACGAGGAGTAGTACGCTTTGGTCTCAAGAGAGGGAAGTTAGCTCCGCGTTTCATTGGACCGTTTGAGATTTTGGAACGTATCGGGTTAGTAGCCTATCGACTGGCACTACCACCGAAGATGTCTGGGGTTCACAACGTGTTTCACGTGAGTATGTTGAGGAAATACATACGAGATCCCTCGCACGTGGTTAGTTATGACGACATTGAGACGAGTCATAACGTTTCTTACAAGGAGAGACCTGTGAAGATTCTGGATCAGAGTATCAAGAAGTTAAGGAATAAGGATATCCCGTTGGTGAAGGTTCAGTGGAATCACCATGACGAGAATGAAGCCTCGTGGGAAGTAGAAGCTGATATGAGGAAGAAGTACCCGGAGTTGTTTCATGACTAGTTAGTCTTGATTTCGGGGACGAAATCCTGTTTAAGGGAGGAAGGGTGTAATAACCTGCATTTTTCCTGCATTATTATATTTAAAAATTGCATTATTATATTTAAAATTAAATATACATTGTCTGTTTATATTCTAATTTCAATTCTTATGTGAAAAATTTATTTCTTGACTAATCTCATAATTGAAATTACTTTTGGGGTCAAAATGCAATTTTCATAAAAACTGGCAATACCTGTGTTAAATTTCAAATCTGTATTTCAAAACGGTGGAATTATTTCTTTTAAAACTCAAACTGTATTTTTATAAAATCATAAAACTATTTCTAACATTAAAATGAATTTTCTGTATTTTTGTGATAAACACCGTGTCACGAAAATACTAGTTTAGGTTTAAAACTGTCCGCGCAGTGTTAAACTTCCACAGAATTTTGGGAGTAACTGATTGGACAAATTTCTTTATACCCAATTATTATTGCTAAAGTTTTCCCTTAGGCCTTGTTTGGCAAATGCTTGTAGTATGTGTGTTGTCCTAATGCCATAAGCTTGATTCCCAAACACACCTTGACCCACACCAACTCCACCTACCCTTTCAATTATCAATGGAGCATTATGAATTGCAAGTGTATATTTACACATCATTGCTGCACTTTCTTTGTAATTAGTGGAGATTAATGGAGAATGAGTGGGATGTTAGGCAAATGTTTTCTAAGTGGGAGTTTGAGTATTTATACACCCAACCACACTACACATTCTACACTCCTAACATAGAGAGCTTGAGAGAGTCACATAGAGAGATAATAATTTCAGAATTTGAAGAGCTCAATCCTCCATAGCCAAGCTTGAAATTGGAGATTCTTAATTCTTGTATTTCTTTCTCAACAACTTCTTCAATCTACATCACGGTGAGTATTACTAACTCACTCCAAATGTAACTCATTCCTTATTTACTGATTTAGGTAGTTAATTTTAACAGTAGCAGAATTTTGTTTTCAGATTTTTGTTAGGAAAACGAATGAAATTTAAGGTTCTGCCCGCGTTGTCCCAAGTAAAACTCGATTCTGCACACTTTTCGTCTAATGCAATTTTCTCAGATTTTGCACCGTTTGGGCAGAAAATGAGGATTACAATAGCAGAAAAAGTATATTAGAAATTCAATCTAATATTTTCTCTTTTAATTTTAACAGTAGCAGAATTTTGTTTTCAGATTTTTGTTAGGAAAACGAATGAAATTTAAGGTTCTGCCCGCGTTGTCCCAAGCAAAACTCGATTCTGCACACTTTTCGTCTAATGCAATTTTCTCAGATTCTGCACCGTTTGGACAGAAAACGAGGATTTCAGTAGCAGTTTTTAGAATGCTATTAGTTATGTTTAAAATGATTAAGGCAATGAATTACGAATTTTCAATCCCCGTACGCGTATTATTTCTTTAATTCTGTGAATTCCTTTATGTTTAAAGTTTGATGACATTCATGTGGAGTCAGTTGTACATGCATGGTGAGTGTTGGTAGTGTGTAAAAGAGTAATGATAGTGTGGAAAAGAGTAATGATTGTGTGGAAAGAGTATGAGTTTGAGTTGTGGTTGTGGTTGTGGTTGTGGTTGTAATTGTGGCTGTGGTTATGGTTGTGGTTGTGGATGTGATTGTGGTTGGAGTTGAAAAAGAGGATGAGGGTGTCTTTGAAATGCGAAGGTGGCAAAAATGGACACTCCCTGACGCCCATGGAAGCGTTAAAGTGTGTGAAGCCGAACTTGGACACTCACTGGCACCCATGGAAGTGCTAAAGTGTGGCCTATAGACACTCCCTGAATGACTCGAGTCTGGATACCTGTGTGGGGTTTGCCCCGGTATTTGCATGGCGGTTAGGGTATTCAAAGTGTGAGGCATTGGACACTCCCTGGTACCCCGGACCAAAGTGTGAGGCAAACTGGACACTCCCTGGCGCCCCGTTGCTAAAGTGTGGCTATCTTAGTATTTCAAAGATACCAGGAGTAGGATAGAGGGTTGTTGGGTGTTGTCGAGAGAAAAGAGTCGGATAGATGAGATGGTGCATTGTTCTCATACACGGTCACATATGTGTGAAATTATCTTTTAAATAATGTTGTGGTTGTTTTCTAAAACGAGCTTTTTATCATAAATATAAACTTGTGGTATTTAAATGGAAATGGGAAAAAGGTAAATGAGTATGTTTTACATTCAGAGTTATGTTTTTAATACTCACCAGCTTCTTGAAGCTGACGGCGTTGATGCGTCCTGGACATTCGTGTTCAGGCTTTGCAGGTTATAATCAGGATGAACCATATGACTATGCTAATTGAGATCAACTGCTGAGAAGAGAATTTACTTTTATATGCTTTATGTTTATGTGCTTTAAGATATGATTTGGTTTTGTAATAAGGATGACTGTAATAGACTTTAAGTTATTGTTTTATTTTAAGGCGGTCTGTGCCTTAGTTAACCCCGTACCATAAGTTGTAATAAGTTAGAAAAATTTTTATGAGCCCTGTTTGCCCTACTCTGATTAATAGTTTTATGTTGTTAGAAGTTTTTGGGACAGAATCGATCCTTCAAACTGTCGCGACCTACGGGTCCATAAAGGAAATTAAACGCTTTCCATATTTATGCTACGTCGGGGCGTGACAAAAACACTCATGCAGAACTTTACATGGCTCTTCGGATTCCCGGTTCCATCAAAACGATCAATTTCAGGCATCTTGAAGTTTTCTGGCAGTTTCAGCTTAACAGGCTCAAAAAGGCCTTCCAGATCCAGCATGTAGTCGTCGATCCCTTTACTCTTCCTTAGTATGTTCTCGAGCTTGTCGACCTTATCCATTTTCTCTTGGAGCTTTTTCTCATATGCAGGCGGCGGGACCCCTTGAAACCATACTTCTTCTCCGTCGTTCTCATGTAGGGGTGGTTCAAACCCAGGTGGAGGCTGCGGCCGCTGCTGCTTCAATTCCTCCATGAAGGATAAAACTTGGGCCAACCGTTCAGACTGTTGGTTGATCATTTCTGTCATTCTTGCTTCCAAACCTTCTGGATCCATAAAGCTGACTTTCGGCTGAGTGATTCTGACAAGGTGACTCCCTAATCCTCTGACTCACAAATGCAGATCCTGGGTGCTCAAAACTTGTACTGACATATAGGTGTGAAAAGACTGTGTTAGACTTTTAACAGTGATGATTGAGATGACAACTATAGTGATGTTAACAGACGTGGACTGACTCGTGTACAGCCTGACTGAAACAGTGCGTGCAGACCGATAGGAATGGTGTATGCATATGGGACAAGCATGCGGATGCAAGCCCTAATCTATATGATGCCCCTACTTCTAACAGATAGCAGTCAAACAAATAAGGTCCTAGCCATACAGAGTGTGCTAACCTTACTTTCCAGTATGATCACCAAGGGATAACAGGGATTTCCGGGATACTTCGGGAGTTTTGGATAGAGTTTCTGGGAGAAACATGGATTTGGAAGATTCAGAGAAATTTCTAGAAGTCATTTGAGTTTCTAGGAGAAATAAGGATTTCTGGTTGATTTGGACTGAGCTTCTAGGAGAAACTGGTATTTTGGGCATTTATGAGAAATATGGATAGAGTTTCTAGGAGACACGAGTATATCCGGGCATTTCTAGGTGATTTGGGCAGAGCTGCTGGAATTTTTGGAGAATCTGGGAGGTTTGGGCAAAGCTCCTGAGAAAACAGGTACTTTGGGTATTTCTAGGAAATTTGGATAGAGTTTCTGGGAGAAACTGGTATATCTGGGAAATCAGAGTTTCTGGGAAAAATGGGTATATCTGGGAAATCAGGGAGATTTAGACAAGGTTTCTTGGAAAAACGGGTTAGCATGGTTATATCTGGGATATCTGGACAGAGTTTCTGGGGGAAACAGGTTATGATGATAATCATACTGTCTAGCTAGTTTTCATACTCCTATGTCCAAGGACCAACAAACAAGGTTTGCGGTGTATATCTTTGTGAACATGGAGCAGACATCCTTGTCAAGGTGCCTAGGCAAGTCAACTCAATGTGATCACATGTGAGTGATTGCCTTGGGAATCATAAGAAAGAGGTTCTGTTCTATACCACATAAGCGTCTACACCGCGCAGGTAATCCCGCTAGGGCATACAGCAGTTATATCACATTGTCCTATCTGAAAAGATAAATGAACAGTCCTATGAAAGGTGCTACAGGAATCTTTATGCAAAGGCTGGGTTTAGTCAAAGAGGGTCCGTTGACGAGAGTTCCAATATACCGTCAGGGAGAAAGTACGGAGGTTTTTACTCTTTTTGATATACCTTGGAAGGTACAGTATCAACGGTGACTTGTGCCCTGGCACAGCAAGACCTGAACAATGTCAGCGCCGCGTTTCAGACACAGTCGGAGGGGGGAATGCAAGAGTGCAATGCGGTGAACCAAACACAGTAAAAAGATGATTTTAAGGATGCTTCTTATGAGTCAAACCTCTGTATTATTTTGTTTTCAAAATAAAAAAAAATCCCCAGTGGAGTCGCCAGATTGTGGATACCGAGAATCCGACCACTTCTCTCTTGTTTGAGATTGTTTTGGAATTGATTTGAATCAAAGAAAGAAGATAGGTCTGTTGAAAACAGATACAGAGTCGCCACTTGGTCTTTAAGGAACCAA
This sequence comes from Hydrangea macrophylla, assembly GCA_033977485.1. Lineage (NCBI taxonomy): Eukaryota > Viridiplantae > Streptophyta > Magnoliopsida > Cornales > Hydrangeaceae > Hydrangea > Hydrangea macrophylla. The sequence goes on along the minus strand of CM066982.1, from coordinate 92,459,149 downwards.
GAAACCTAATTTTGACTCACCCAAGCGGATAAGGGCACCGGCCCTTCATAACCAAAGAACTTGGTTCGGGGTTTTGGTACGAGAGAGGAAGGAGCCTTTGTCGCGACTAAAACACCCTCAACTCGCCCCATCTTTCGACGGGCCTCAATTAGCATCCAAATAATAATCTTATACTATGTATGGTTCGACAAATAATACTACGATAGTATATTACATCACATAAGAAACTTGAAATGGAAGATCTAAAGATAAGATATCATTCATAAGATCTAAGCCAAATATCACACAATGCGAAGTGAAAGATCACACAAATAAACCTAGGAAAAATCGTCTAATCATATATCAATTAATCAAGTTTTTCTAATCTAAAGGGGACATGAATTGTTCTTGAAACAAAGAAATCAAAATATGCTTAGCAAACTAGTATGATGCATGTTATTCTTTGATAAAAGAAGACCTCTCAATCCCCGGGACGGATGAGAAAGGATGATTAGATCAAGGGGAAGCATGAACGGGTGATCGAGTTCATTCCTTATAATCTCCTTAGATTAAGAGTTACAAAAACCCCAAATCTTGCATGAATGCAATGTATGTATCTAAAGTGTGCAAAGGTTGTAGTGTGTTTTGTGTACATGGATTTCTAGAATGACTTAGAAGTCTAAAATGTGTATGAATGAATGAATGAAATCAATATGGGATATGTACAAATGTAGTATGAACTACTTCCTAAGATATGAACTAATTTGGAATGCATATGAGCATCAAATCAAAGAATGAAAGTTAAAGTATACTTGCTGTGAATAGTGGACAGAACAGTAGCATGATCTTTTGGAATTTGAAAAGAGGGGTTAGGAATGTTTTCAATGCATGCTTTTTTATGGAGATGTTCCTTATTGTGTCTAGAACAAAACCCAAAAGGCCAATCTTGAATAGCTATCACAGATTGAGAGGAATTATATAAACAATAGGGGTCACTCAGAAACAGAGTTCGTACTGTCGGCTGAAATGTTAGAAAATCTTAGAAAATGAAAAAGAATGATCTAGAGGCCCATTTTATACAGAAAGTTTCCTAAGACATTGAATTTTAAGGGAAAAATAAGTTAGGACCACCCCTTTTGGAAAAGTTTTCTGGAAAAGAGGTCGTAAGTTGACCTAGCTGCTGTGACAGCAAAAACAGAATGTTTGGAAGGAATGTTGGGACCCAAATGGACCATTTCCAAGTACTTCCAAGTCAAACCAAAAATCATGGGTGTTCTCCAATGAGTTAGGAAGACTTTCCAAGTGGCCTTGTATCCATATGTTGAGTATTGAGTTCTAGAAAAATCTTTGAACTCAACTCACTCACTGTTTTGACTCATTGTTTTGAAGATTTTGGAGAAAACAAAGTTTTGTTTCTTGAAACCAAATGAGAGGGATTGAGAGGGGTTTTGAAATAGATGTTTTGAAAACATGTTTTCAACACTCCATAAGGATCATAGCCACTTAGAATACCTACATCAAACTCATCATTTAAGAACCTCCAAGATTGTTGGAGAGATTTATTTTATTTTTGGGCATAACTTCAATACATTCCAAGAATACCTTGGAAGTATTGAGGTTATGATCATCATCTATCAAACATGTTTTTGAGGTCAAGAGCTACTATCCATAAGGATTCACTCACCCCAAACTTCATGTCATCACTTAGATGATGATGAACTAGTAAGTAAATAAAGAAAAGAAAAAGAAATGAGATAAGGAGAGATGAACATATATATAATCAAAGCAAGTAAATAGCAATCAATAGATGATAATCAATGTGATTTTGGACTTGTAGCTTGGTGTTTCACTCATAGATTTTGACATTTGGACATGGAAGTAGCTTCCTATCTCATGAATGCTCAAGAATGAGGGTTGGAGTGGACTTTGAATGTGAAGTATATAGAAGGATGATGGAATAAAACAAGAATAAAACTCACTTTCTTATGGAAAATCAATGGGAGAAGCTCCCTTTCTCTCTTCTAAACCTATCTCTATCTCTCTTCTTCTCTACAACTTTTCAAGCTTTGCACTTGGCCCCCCCAAAATGAAGAGCAATGGAGGGTTTAAATAGGCCAATTTGGGGTGGTTTTGGGGTTTTAGAAGTACTCCCATTGGTCCCAAACAACTGTGAACATAAAACTATGTCGTTTTGGCTTTCAATTAATCAAATTGGACCCCCAAAAAAATTACAAAAATGGACTCTGCGAGGGATGAGTGCCGCGGCGGCACTGGGCTAGTACCGCGGCGGCAGTGGGCCAGTGCCGCGGCGGCAGTGCTCCTCTGAAGCCCAGAAAATTACGTTTAGGCCCCCAGAGGTTCCGGTATTCGCGAAAAGGCCCTATTTCGTCCGAAATTCACAGAAAATGCATACGAACTCCAAATTGAGGTTGTGATATACCGTTGGAAAGGTAATGGAGTCTACTTTACATAAAAAAATAGTTCGGGGATAGGTCACTTTGAAAAGTTTTGCGGTATTCGCGATAAATGCTGATTTGATCGCCTTTTTCGCCTTCGGAAATTCAAAATAAATTCGTTTTAAATCCAGGAATTATGTGCGATATACCGTTGGAAAGCTATTGACCTCTAGTATCCATGAAAAATGTTTGAAAATTGTTTTGGTGCCCCGATTCCAAAGTCAAATCTTGGTCAAACTGGTCAAACCTGGGATTCCCGGGAAGTTATGGGAACCTCCGGGAGTTCCCGGGAGTTGATGTTTTCGCTCGATTTTCTTTTGGAACTTGTTTTAATACTTTTCTCATGATTTAGAATGATTCTGGTGAATTCGGACGATTTCGGTCAAACCTGGTCAAACCTTGGTCAAACCGGTCAACGGGGACTTTCCGGGAGCTTTCGGGACTTCCGGGGGTCTCTGGGAGCTGACGATTTCACCCGATTTTCTCTTAAAAACTCATTTTATCGCTCTTATTACAACGTAGCATGTTTCCAGAACTTTTGGTCCAAATTTGGGAGCTTTCGGACTTTCAGGGGCATTTTGGTCAATCTGAGCATTCTGAGAGATAGAGCTGACTTCCAGGAGTCCTTTTGAGTCTTTTACGATCATTGTCAACCACCAAGCTATGGGTCTCCTAAATCTGATAGCCGACAAAATGGGGTGTCTACACATGCATAATCATGAGTTAATGTTAAATTGATGTGTTATGTGACACTTATTGGAGGTGGGATTAACCCACTAAGTTGCTTATGGGTGTCCAGTTAGGAACCCAGTTGTGGCCAATATGGCAATCCCAAGTTGGGATATGTGTTGATGGGTCCCAATTGAGATGGGGCAGTAATATGTGGAACACCCTATGTGCCTAAATGTTTATTAAGGCTTAAATGATTTATTATTTGATTGTTAATAATATCATGTTATTAGGTAGTGACCACTTCTGGGGTCAATTAGGGATACCTTTGTGAGCACGAATCGAACACGTTACATAATTAGTAGGCTAATTAGAAACTTCATATAATTATATGGGACCACTTATGGGACCCATGCGAGACATAGACAAATACTCATTTAGGTTTGGGATAGTTTTAATACAGTTTCATAATTAGTAGGGGCGTAATCGCAAAACTAGCAAACTATGGTGGATCTCATAATTAAAATGCAAAGTGGGTTTAATATAAAAGTAAAGAGTAAGAAAAGAAGATCATATCTTCTTTACAGTAGTGAGCCGACCTAAACAGGAGAATACGAGCACGGGATTCCGTCGACGTTCACGACGACGATTGTCGAGCCGAACGACGTTGGTTTTTAATTCTGATCACATATTCGGACTCCTGGGGGTGAGTCTAACCTATTGGTACTAATTTTATTGAGTTCTGTGATAGTTTTTCTGCGACCCATTTTGGGGTTTTAGCTCATAACTTGTAATTTTTATATAGGATTTGTACCTGGTTCATAGTAGGTCTTTAATTTCAAGATTAGGAGCGAAACCCAAGAGGTGAGTGATGTTAATTTTGATATTTGGATGATTTTCATGTTGAGTTCAATTGTGATGTCAAAGCATGCCTAATTTGTTTAATTTAATTTATTTAGTTTGTAATTGGACAAAATTCATGTGGCTAAATTAGGCCCAATTTATTTGTGAAAGCATGGTGTAATGACTAAATGAGCATGTTGAGTTGCCTATTTGGGTCAATGGAAATTTCTAGTTCTATTCCACCATGAGGTAATCTTTGTGGTGACGACCACGGCCGACAGAGGCCTATGGGATCGCACGTGTGAGGGCGTGGGTCATGACTAGTCACGTGGGCTTGGGGAGTGGAGCCGCGGGCTAGCCGGTAGTGGTGGGAGTGAACTAGTAATTGCCAGAGACTATAGTTATTTGTAATATGTTGAATTGAGCATGTTTATTATCCATAATCATGATTAGCATTACTCACTAAGCATATAGCTTATATATTGTAGTGGTTATTGAATAACCATCGTAGGTGATCGTGGCGAGGAATCGGGGAAGTGAGCTGGGAAGTGGCTTGGCTGGCTTATGGGTTTTGGGAGAGTTGCAATATTGTTAATAGCTACTTGTTCTTTTTAGTCCTAAACTTGCAATATAGTTGTAATTAGTTTTAATCTGGATTGTACAAGTCATACTTTGGTTGGTTTAAGCTTATGTAATATTTCTAGTTAAACTGTATACTTTAGTTGGATTGTAACTTAACTCATGTAATATAAGGTTGGACTGTGTTAGTTGGGATTATTTGATCATAGTGTTACTATGACTAATGTTATTAGATTAGGACGTTTGAACTTGGAGATTTATTTATTGGGTTGGTTGTAAATTGTTATATTTAGTATTTCTCTTAAAGTATTTAAAAAAAAACTCTTGCTTGGACTTTGGGAGCTCATAACTAGGATTTGGTAGTGTTATTTGTGAATTTACTATTTGCTAAAACAAGGTTTTTGGCTTATTGCAAAGACAGGATTTTTGTTTTTTTTTTTAATTATTATTGAGCTTCTTTGGTTTAAGTTATTTTAAACTTATTTTGGAACTTTAATGATTGGGGTTAGGCCTTGGTGGCGTGCCACGTGTCCTAGGATCATCTGAGTGGTTCTGGGGCGTGACATTTAGTGGTATCAGAGCATTAGGCTTAGAGCCTTGGGTACGAGAGACGACGATTGAGAGTACGCGTAGATGACGAGCATGTAAATGCATTTCATGAATGCATATGAATAATTGTTGCTATGTTGTTATATAACATATTGGCATAGCATGCAATATATTTATGTCAAATGATTGACAGGTAAAGAATGGATCATAATCGGGAACGTTCACCTCATTCGAGGATGGACCATCTAGAAGATGTGGTAAGCAATTTTGTAAGGGCGGTAAGTGATCAGATGGGACGTGATAGACCTGCAAACCCACAACCACGGGCTGAACGGGGAGTCATTGAGCAATTTTATAAAAGAAAACCGAGTCAATTTGATGGAGGCCCAGATCCATCACAAGCTGATCATTGGGTAATGGATATGGAACGTATTTTTCGAGCAGTGGAGTGTACAGACGAGGAAAAGATAATGTGTGCTACCGACACTTTGAAGGGTGAAGCTCAAAACTGGTGGACAAATGTGATTGAACAAGGGGCACCAGAGACGTGGGACAGATTTGTAAAGGTCTTCTACAAGCGGTACTTTCCAGCATCCGTCAAGACACAATTGGGCCGTGAATTTGCAAATCTACAACAAGGGGATATGACAGTAAATGAGTACGCAGCTAAGTACAACAGTTTACTTCGGTTTGCATATCGAACAGTACCAAGGGAAGTGGATAGGGCACGGAAATTTGAAGAAGGCCTACGAGATAATATTAGAAGCCGAGTGGATACACATCAACTCAGAAAGGTGGCCGATGTACAAGATGTTGCTTTGATCGCAGAAAGGGATATTAACAAGTATAAACAGAGCCAACAGAATAAGCGGCCAGCCGAGGGAAAAAGTAAAGGACAAGGTTTCTTTAAGAAGCCGTTCTCGCGAGGTTCTGGTTCTAGCTCAGGAGTTCAAAGGGGAAGTTCCTTATCTGGGGAGAGTCGCCCATTATGTCCAACGTGCAATCGTCAACATTGGGGTGTATGCCACTTGACGTTAGTATGCAATATCTGCAAGCAGAAGGGGCATATAGCGAGAAATTGCTCACAAGCTCGAACTCAAATTACGGGGAGTATCAATCCAGATATGAGAGGAAAATGCTTCGAATGTGGGCAGCCTGGACATCAAGCAAAAGATTGCCCAACAAGACAACAGCGGGGGTCAGGTTCTGTAGCTTCAACTGGGGCAAAACCAGGAACAAGTATGAACAAAGGGAAAGGACCTGAGCAAAGACAAGGAAGGTATTTTCGTCTAACACCGGGGGATGCCGCAGCTACTATTCCGTGGTATCAGGTATATTACTCATTTGCTCACACCCGACGTATGTTTTAATAGATTCAGGTTCAACACATTCTTTTGTTGCACATGAATTTGTTAGACATTTAGACAGCATGTCAGAACCTTTGGGATATGATTTGTCGATATCTTTACCCTTAAGCAAATCTATGGTGACCTCATCAATATTTAAAGCATGTGACATCAAGATAAATGATAGGGTTTTGACAGTGGATTTAATTCCGTTGGCTATTAATTATTTTGACGTAATTTTGGGTATGGACTGGTTATCCGCAAACCAAGCTACTATCGATTGTGAACAGAAAAGAGTTACTTTTCGACCAATGGGACAAGGGAAGTTTAGTTTTCAGGGAACTGGTGTTGTAGCACCACCATATTTGGTTTCAGCAATACGGGCAAGCAAGTTGTTGAAACAAGGTTGTCGGGGGTTTTTATGTTCGATAATTGACACACGGGTCACAGGGACTAGAGTTGAAGATATTTCAGTTGTGCGAGAGTTCCCAGATGTCTTTCCTGAAGATCTACCTGATGTACTAGTTGAGCGAGAAATTGAATTTTCCATTGAAGTAGCCTCGGGGTCTCAACCAGTATCGAAAACACCGTACAGAATGGCACCTGTGGAGTTGAAAGAACTGAAGATTCAGTTGCAAGATCTTCTAGATAAAGGATTCATTCGACCTAGTGTATCGCCGTGGGGTGCACCAGTCTTGTTTGTCAAGAAGAAAGATGGGACGATGAGCCCAAGTCTTTTCCAAGATTGATCTGCGATCGGGTTATCATCAGTTAAAAGTCAAAGAAGAAGATGTGGAGAAAACGGCATTCAGGACCCGTTATGGTCATTATGAATTTCTTGTTATGCCTTTTGGAGTTACGAACGCACCGGCAGCATTTATGGATTTGATGAATCGAGTGTTTAAAGACTATCTGGATGAGTTTGTAATTGTATTCATAGATGACATCTTAATATATTCCAAAAGTGTACAAGATCACGAGAGGCATCTACGGTTGGTTGTACAACGACTTCGTGAAAAGAAGTTGTTTGGAAAGTTGAAGAAATGTGAATTCTGGTTAACTGAGATAGCATTTTTGGGGCACGTGATTTCAAAGGAGGGTGTATCAGTAGATCCACAGAAAATTGAAGCTGTAGCCAATTGGAAGTCGCCAACAAGTGTGCCAGAGGTACGAAGCTTCTTGGGATTAGCTGGATACTACCGAAGGTTCGTGGAAAATTTTTCAAGAATTGCGATGCCAATGACACAACTTATGCGAAAAGATGTTCCTTTTGTTTGGAGTTCAGAGTGTGAGGAAAGTTTTGTTGAATTGAAGACTCGTTTGATGACAGCACCAATATTGACCATCCCCTCAGGTACTACAGGGTTTGTGATTTACAACGATGCTTCATACCGAGGTTTGGGTTGTGTATTAATGCAAAACAATAAGGTGATTGCATATGCCTCACGACAATTAAGGCCACACGAAGTGAATTATCCGACTCATGATCTTGAGTTAGCGGCGATTATCTTTGCTTTGAAGATTTGGAGGCATTATCTCTACGGGGAAAAATGTGAAATTTACACTGATCACAAGAGTTTGAAATATCTGTTTACACAGCGGGAATTGAATATGAGGCAAAGAAGGTGGTTAGAGTTAATGAATGATTATGACCTGACAATCCAGTACCATCCAGGGAAAGCTAATGTGGTGGCCGATGCATTGAGTCGAAAATCTACAACCAATTTGGCTTATAGTTTGACTTCACAAGAAAAGTTAATTTGGGAAATGGAGCAGCTAAAGTTGGAGATAATTCCAGAAACCAGAGGTGCTTTAATGTCAGCCATTATTGCACAGCCGTCCCTTATTGATGAAATTCGAGCCAAACAGCTTCAAGATCCAATATTGAAGAAGATTCATGATGAGATACCTGAAGGTAAGCAACCAGAATTTACTTTTGAGAATGGTATACTGAAATTTAGAAATCGGGTTTGTGTACCCAATATTGATGGTACCAAGGAAGCAATTTTGGAAGAGGCGCACAATACGAGGTACTCGATTCATCCGGGTAGTACTAAGATGTACCGTGACTTGCGAGAAATCTATTGGTGGTCAGGGATGAAACGAGAAGTAGCTGAGCACGTGGCAAAGTGTGTGGCTTGTCAAAGGGTAAAAGTGGAACACCAGAAACCAGCGGGAAAATTGGAACCATTGCCTACACCAGAGTGGAAATGGGAAAATATTACAATGGACTTCGTGGGAGGTTTACCGAGATCTAGGAAGTCAAATGACAGTATATGGGTAGTCGTTGATCGATTGACCAAGTCAGTACATTTTCTACCAATCAAGACCAATGATCCGAAAAAATTAGCTGAATTGTATGTCCAAGAAATTGTGAGACTTCATGGAGTTCCAGTATCTATAGTTTCAGATCGAGATAGTGCATTTACCTCAAGATTTTGGCAAGGAATGCAGAGAGCGATGGGTACAAGATTGAGTTTCAGTACAGCTTTTCATCCTCAAACCGATGGCCAATCAGAACGTGTAATTCAGATACTAGAAGATATGCTTCGACTTTGTATTTTGGATTTTAAAGGTGACTGGGAAGAGCACTTGTCGTTGGCTGAATTTGCTTATAACAATAGTTATCAATCCAGTATTGGGATGGCACCTTTTGAGGCTTTATATGGGCGTAAGTGTCGTTCTCCACTTTGTTGGACCGAGGTTGGTGAGAGGAGATTGATAGGGCCTGAAATTGTTCAGCAGACTACGGAAAAGATAAAGACAATACAACAACGACTTCAAACAGCACAAAGTAGATATAAAAGCTATGCAGACTTGAAAAGAAGACCGATGGAGTTTGAAGTTGGGGAGTTTGTATTCTTAAAGGTATCGCCGACAAAGGGGATTACAAGATTTGGAAAACGAGGAAAGCTAAATCCAAGGTATGTTGGGCCATTTGAGATCATTGGTAGAGTTGGACCAGTAGCCTATCGATTAGAGTTGCCACCAGAGTTGGCTAATGTACACGATGTGTTTCATATATCAATGTTAAGGAAATGTGTATCAGATCCGAGGAAAGTGATTATTCCAGAGCCGTTGGAAGTCAGGGAAGACTTGACTTATATCGAGCAGCCAGTCAAGATTCTTGACAGGAAAGAACAAGTTCTGAGGACAAAGACTATTCCTTTGGTTATGGTGCTATGGCGGAATCACTCCGTTGAAGAAGCCACGTGGGAAAGAGAAGATGAAATGAAAGAGAAGTATCCATTCTTGTTCGAAACATGAGGTACTACGAGTTTGGGGACAAACTCCTTTTTAAGGAGGGGAGAGATGTGACACCCGCTCCCGCGGTTTATATTTAATATTGCTTTAGCATGCATAATCATGAGTTAATGTTAAATTGATGTGTTATGTGACACTTATTGGAGGTGGGATTAACCCACTAAGTTGCTTATGGGTGTTCAGTTAGGAACCCAGTTGTGGCCAATATGGCAATCCCAAGTTGGGATATGTGTTGATGGGTCCCAATTGAGATGGGGCAGTAATATGTGGAACACCCTATGTGCCTAAATGTTTATTAAGGCTTAAATGATTTATTATTTGATTGTTAATAATATCATGTTATTAGGTAGTGACCACTTCTGGGGTCAATTAGGGATACATTTGTGAGCACAAATTGAACACGTTACATAATTAGTAGGCTAATTAGAAACTTCATATAATTATATGGGACCACTTATGGGACCCATGCGAGACATAGACAAATACTCATTTAGGTTTGGGATAGTTTTAATACAGTTTCATAATTAGTAGGGGCGTAATCGCAAAACTAGCAAACTATGGTGGATCTCATAATTAAAATGCAAAGTGGGTTTAATATAAAAGTAAAGAGTAAGAAAAGAAGATCATATCTTCTTTACAGTAGTGAGCCGACCTAAACAGGAGAATACGAGCACGGGATTCCGTCGACGTTCACGACGACGATTGTCGAGCCGAACGACGTTGATTTTTAATTCTGATAACATATTCGGACTCCTGGGGGTGAGTCTAACCTATTGGTACTAATTTTATTGAGTTCTGTGATAGTTTTTCTGCGACCCATTTTGGGGTTTTAGCTCATAACTTGTAATTTTTATATAGGATTTGTACCTGGTTCATAGTAGGTCTTTAATTTCAAGATTAGGAGCGAAACCCAAGAGGTGAGTGATGTTAATTTTGATATTTGGATGATTTTCATGTTGAGTTCAATTGTGATGTCAAAGCATGCCTAATTTGTTTAATTTAATTTATTTAGTTTGTAATTGGACAAAATTCATGTGGCTAAATTAGGCCCAATTTATTTGTGAAAGCATGGTGTAATGACTAAATGAGCATGTTGAGTTGCCTATTTGGGTCAATGGAAAATTCTAGTTCTATTCCACCATGAGGTAATCTTTGTGGTGACGACCACGGCCGACAGAGGCCTATGGGACCGCACGTGTGAGGGCGTGGGTCATGACTAGTCACGTGGGCTTGGGGAGTGGAGCCGCGGGCTAGCCGGTAGTGGTGGGAGTGAACTAGTAATTGCCAGAGACTATAGTTATTTGTAATATGTTGAATTGAGCATGTTTATTATCCATAATCATGATTAGCATTACTCACTAAGCATATAGCTTATATATTGTAATGGTTATTGAATAACCATCGTAGGTGATCGTGGCGAGGAATCGGGGAAGTGAGCTGGGAAGTGGCTTGGCTGGCTTATGGGTTTTGGGAGAGTTGCAATATTGTTAATAGCTACTTGTTCTTTTTAGTCCTAAACTTGCAATATAGTTGTAATTAGTTTTAATCTGGATTGTACAAGTCATACTTTGGTTGGTTTAAGCTTATGTAATAATTCTAGTTAAACTGTATACTTTAGTTGGATTGTAACTTAACTCCTGTAATATAAGGTTGGACTGTGTTAGTTGGGATTATTTGATCATAGTGTTACTATGACTAATGTTATTAGATTGGGACGTTTGAACTTGGAGATTTATTTATTGGGTTGGTTGTAAATTGTTATATTTAGTATTTCTCTTAAAGTATTTAAAAAAAAAAACTCTTGCTTGGACTTTGGGAGCTCATAACTAGGATTTGGTAGTGTTATTTGTGAATTTACTATTTGCTAAAACAGGGTTTTTGGCTTATTGCAAAGACATGATTTTTGTTTTTTTTAATTATTGTTGAGCTTCTTTGGTTTAAGTTATTTTAAACTTATTTTGGAACTTTAATGATTGGGGTTAGGCCTTGGTGGCGTGCTACGTGTCCTAGGATCATCTGAGTGGTTCTGGGGCGTGACAGGGACCAACCCGAGACCCATCAGGTAAATCACTCCACCCCCTCTCTATATTTCTGTACATCACACAAACTACACATACCCTCACGCGCACCTCGGTCAGAGCTTAGAGCTCCGGCCATAGCTGACGGCCATTGAAGCTTGTACGGAGCTCGATTTTCGGGCCGTCACCAAATCACATGAAACCAACGCCAAAATGACCCTAGCGACTCCCTTAAGATCCCCGATGAACGGCTCGAAGCTTAGGTCGCGTTTGGACGACCAACGAACCGATTATCTATTTTTGGATGAACTGTTTTTCCTCCCGTAAGGGCAGACCGTTAAGAGTTAGGCTTCAAGACCTATACCGTTGGATCAAGCTCGTCGAGGCACTCGATTTTGAATTAAAGTTTGCCCATTGTCGTTAAGAAATGAGGGAGCTATGGCCATTTGAATTTCTGTGTAAATATGTGTATATATAATGTGTATATATATATACAGTCAGGCTATAAAGAGGGCGCCCTTTTTTATTAAAGAGCGGACCTCTTTTTTGGCCGTGTAAAAAGTGAGAATTTCTCACATCTTAAATTATGTGAGAAATTATCACTTTTTTGTGAGAAATTCTCACTTTTTACACGGCCAAAATAAGGTCATCTTTTTAATAAAAAATGGCGCCCTCTTTATAGAATCTCTGCATATATATATATATATATATGTATTATGCACAGTGTGCATTCGGGGAAGAAGAAGATGAAGTGGGCTTGGGCCTAAGTCTGTTTGGGTAACCAACTTATGGGCTAGCTTATGTGTGTTAGTAAATCTAGTTGCCAGCTTTAGATATTATAATTTATTAGATTGTTAATCCATTAGTTAATTATTTTAAATTATGGGAAATAGTTTTAAATGTATTATTATTATATTTTTTTATAAATGCTGAAATATTAGTAATTAATATTTTTATATTCTGAAATTTTATAAATTATTATTTATTTAAATTAAATAAATAATAAGGGTTTGTTTGGTTTAAAATAAATGATACTAGTAATATCTAAATATTTTTGTAATAATATTAAGTAGTTTTAATATTCTGAAATATAATATTATTTTCTAAAATTATATTTTATTATTTATATAGTATGCTTATTATTTATTTAGTAAATAAATAATCAAAATAAGTTTTAAAGGGTAATAATTACGTATAAAATACCTAATGACCATTTTAAATATGTAGAAGATTGTATTAATTATCCTAAGGCCTAATGATCTTGTTTTATAAATTATATGTTTATAAAACCCAAACATGATTATTTGATTTAATTATAAAGACCCATTTGTTTATTCTGTAATTATTTTAAATACCAAATGAGTTCCGAAAATTGTGAGAAAAGTACCACTAGCCTATTTTAAGGTCTAGTATTTAATATCAATGTCTCTGAGGACCGTTTGTCTTTCTAAATTATGTTTTATAATTATAAGACTCCTAAGACTATAATTCTGTAATTAAAACTTCGATAATTCATAATAAATAAATCGTAGCCCAGAAAATTACGCGGTCAGTTTCTAGAGTCTTAGAATAATATTTAAAACTATTTCTTTGAGTTTGGAGATCTTTCAACGCGGTCGAAAATACAGCTTACCTATAGGTCCCACACTGGTATAGAAAACCCAACATTTTATGTGACGGACTCCGATTTGATTCTAGTCAATGTCGTTAGACTTAGAATGACACAAGGATCATCACCTTGAGGTTTAGACACGTATTTGGCATAATTACCAATTTACCTCTATCATTGACACATACGCTTTATCACAATTATTCTATTATACGTTGTAGGACTGTGACTTATCCGTTGTTCGGAAAGTCATAAGCGTGACAAAACATCGAGGTGAGTTTATTAACCTCACTCTAATCATATTATGACTACTTAAAAGATGATGTATAAATTACATGTATGTTTTACTATGTTGTACAGTGCGATTATTATGATGATAATAATGCTATAAGTTCTGTTGGTGTTATTGCTATGATTAGTTATGTTCATATTGTATTGTCCTGGACATGAGCATGTAAAGGGTTTTTATTTATATGAATTGTTAAGTGTTAATCCATGTTTAAGATTCATGGCTAGTATGTTATGTTTTCGTTGCTAAAGTTGATAATCGAATATACTAATGATAACTGTTAATCACAATGTGGAACCTGCATGTTAACAACGTAATTGAATGACGAGAATATTTGGTTAAAGTATTATCCGTTGTAAACACGTGCACGACATGGTGTCAGCATGCATTGCATGGAAATGGTAAGCGGTTGATGTGAAGTGTGAAGAGAATGATATGTGAGACTTGGATCCGTTGGATCAACGGCTGACGAGCCGGGTAGACATGGACGGTTAGGGTTTCTAGCGCGCCTCTCGCTGTTGAAGACGTCCAGTGATGCGCATATATGGTTGAAGACGTCCCATGTATCGTTGAAGATGTCCGGCTAGAGCTCTAATGTTATTCTTAGTTATGTAGACGACCAGTGAGGGTATACACATCGTTGAAAACGTCCGATGTGCCGATTCCATTGTTTACAGATAGGATGCGCTATGTAGATGACTAGTGGCCTATCAAGGGTTAGTAGATAGTAGGGTATACCGTGTAGCGACCGGTGTAGCCCGAAGTGATAGTAGGGTATACCGGGTAGCGACCGGTGTAGCCCGAAGATGGATACGTGTAATGTGGGGACCCACCATATAGATGACCGGTGCGGCCCGCGACATGTGTTGAGGTAACAAAAGGAGAAATATCAAAATAAGTTCGATGAGTAATATGGTTGAATTGGAAAGTACGATGAGGCGATTGATTTAGTCGTGGATTCAACATCCCGACATAAAGGTAGTTGCATCGGTCATGCATTGGCACGCACGAGCATGATATGAATCGAGAATGAGATAAAATGAATTGTATAACCGAAGAAAATGTATCCTTTGATAAGAGACTAATGTGTAAATCTGCTTATATGATTTGTTTGAGAACTTTGCTATGCCCGGGGAAGGTACGCCATTTGATAAGAGATTAATCGTATCTTAAGATATTAAACGATAACGTGAGTTGAGCGATGTTCGTATTGTAGATTATTGTGTGGTAACGTTGCTCACTTAGCTTTGCTTCAAAGCTGACGACATATTACATCCTGGACAATCCAACGTCCAGATTCCTTGCAGGTTTGGTTAGATGACAGGTCAAACATGAGAATAAGATGCAAATGAGCAATGGATGCGTAGAGCTAGAAGGAAGACCGAAGACAGTAATTAGTATTGTGTACTTATAATAGTCTATTGTATTAGTATTATGACTGGTGATATGTAATCATTTTAATGTTAAGATTGAAGTTGAGTTATGTTTCACGATTAGCAAATCCCCTTTTTATTACGTTGTTTATAGTTGTTAGAGGACAGGACGGACGGTTTTCAATCAGTCATTCCCTATGAGTCCAAAAAGGAAATTAATTTTTTCCTATTTTTGCTACTCCGAGGTGTGACAAATATTATGGGAATAAATTGTCAATCTCATAAAGCAACCATATATATATTTGGTTCACACCTTGAAGACCTAAACACTAAGAAGCTCTCTCCAATGATCAATGCTAAATTGGGTTACAAGGTTTCGTTGTATTGCGACCCAGCTTTGTATGAACAACTAAGGAAGTCAATTTTTCAAATGAACTTTGAAGAAGAAGTCATACATTTTGAGTCTCCGAGATTGGTTGTGGAATTATACCTCAAATTGAGCTTTGTGTAGAGATTCCAGCTAAGGTCATACAATACGAGATTTTCAAAAAGGGAGAGATGGCCACCATGAAATACTTAATTCAATGGAAGGGACATCCAAATGAAAATGCTACTTGGGTGAAAGCTACTGAATTTGAAGGACAGTTTCCTGACTGTCAAGCTTGTGGACAAGCTTGATTTATGGGGGATGGATTGTTTAAATCTTGATCACTTTACCCTTGTACCCAAACACTGTCTCATCTCTTTTAGTTTTCTTTTACCCTTTTTTTTTCCAGCTGGCAGTTAATTATAATCATGTGCACATCACATGATCTCATCTCCTCTATATAGCTGAGCATTGGTTCATGTTGGGTTAGTCTTGAATGAATGAGAATTAAGTGGTCTTTGCACTAGCAATTGCAGTTTTTCCTTTCAATTTTCCTTTTTCTATTATGTATTTCTTCTCTTTAAATTTAGGTTCCTTACAAAAAACAAACGTATTGGTTTCTAAACACCAAAACTCACATAATAACCCTAGTACCAAATCGCGATTAAATCGAACTTCATATATAGAACTCACTATAGCATCACATATATCTATTTGGTTCAAAATTGAACCATATTTCACAGGTCAACCCATAGTTTCTATTTTCTCTGGGATTGATTGAATCCTCTGAAGATGATCTTTGATGGCCATTGTTGGAGATTGTGAGAGAAAATCTCAAATAACAATGGGGTTTTAGGGATTCCTGAAGTTTCAATTACATTATTCGAAATGAGTTTTAAGAATCTTGTGATTCTTAACGTGGACTCATCGTGAACCACAGAGGAATATATATATATATATATACACGAAAATTCTCTAAAGATGACGACCTCTCTTTATTAAAGAAATGACCTCTATTTTGGCCGTCACATCATGTTTAAAAACAGTAAAATGACAAAACTGGCTTTAATGAAAATATGATCTGACGGCCAAAACAAGGCCCTCTCTTTAATAAAGAGAAGACACCCTCTTTAGAGCCTGACCGTATATATATACATAGTGTGTGTGTGTGTGTGTGTATGTGTATGTGTGTGTGTGTGTGTGTGTGTGTTTGGAGAGATAGAGAAGGGAACAGAGGTGGGAGAAGAGAGGGAGGCGGAAAAGAGAGAAGAAATAGAGGCCGGAGATGGGGGAAAAGGGAGAGTGGTTCGAGATGGGGGAGGAGAAAAAACCGGAGATGGGGGGAGGAGAGAGAGAGATCGTCGAGCACTGAGAGAGAGAAGGTTGGGGATTTTTTTTTTCCAATGATTTGGGTTGGGGTTAACCTAGGTTAGAGGGTGGGAGTTAAATTTGTGCGGTTCTTACCTTCCACTTGGAATGCTACATCAATTTATGGATATATGGTTGTGAAGTGGGTGTGGGAGTAGTATGACTAGAAGGGGATAATGTTAAAGGTTAGACCCGACCTGACCATACCTTGGCCCAAATTGAACAAGATAATATGTAGCCCACATCTAAGCCCGATCGGAACCCGTCAATTTGCCAGGCCTACTTCTCTAAGTACTACATACGCTAAAGGTTACCTTAGATAATAACATATTGTCAATTGATTATTATCTTTGTCTCATCTTAAGAGTTTCTTTTGCGAATTCTAACTAAAAAAACATCTTTGATTGTTGTGAAATTTTACAACTTTCTATTCCTACCCTTTTTAAATTTCAATATACTAGTACGGAGTATCACATTAAAAATTAAAAAAAAAAAAAAAGTGACAGAATTTTACATAGTAAATGATAAACTTGAAAATTGTGTTACGGTTGAACTACATTAACTATTCAAATGTACTCATTAAATACGGAGGGACTACTATTTAACATAAAATTGCCATAGACAGAGTTGCACCTAAGAAAAGTTATCACCAAATAACACCTTTGAAAAATACAGTAATTACGTAAAAATTTGAGAAACATATTACTCCGTACTACTCTAAAAGGTTACTACTGGTATCAAATAATACCCAAAAGAAAAAAAATTCCTTATAACACAGTATCCAACTTATTCCAAATCCAATGAATGTATAACCTTCATAAGGTGTATCTTTGAAACAGGTTACACAAGCAATTCCATAAAATTTCTTATTCTAAAAACTACTACTCCATTTGAATAACTCAAAACACAACTAGTGAGCAGAATTATAAAATATAATTGTCCAAACAGGAGGGGGGGGTTGTGTGTGTTTTGTTTTCTTTGGGCCTCACCTATATTTCTGGATTCCAACCTCCATCACTCTGACCTGTTCGCATACCTCTCCACCTTATCATCATTCAGATTAATCCCAACCATAGCTTCACCCAATCCACAGCTCACCTCCGCCAGCACATCCGGGTCACTGTAATGGGTCACCGCCTGCACAATAGCCCGAGCCCGCCTCGCCGGGTCACCACTCTTGAACACACCCGACCCGACAAACACACCATCGCATCCCAATTGCATCATCAGCGCCGCGTCGGCCGGGGTCGCGACACCGCCGGCGGCGAAGTGGACCACCGGAAGCCTCCCGAGCTGCTTCGTCTGCATCACAAGGTCATAGGGGGCCGCGATTCTCTTCGCGAAGGCGAACACCTCGTCGTCGTCCATGTTGCGAAGAACCCTGATTTCGCCCATCACGGACCGCACGTGCCGGACGGCCTCGATGATGTTACCGGTCCCGGCCTCGCCCTTGGTCCGGATCATCGCCGCCCCCTCGCGGATGCGGCGGAGGGCCTCGCCGAGGTTGCGGCAGCCGCAGACGAAGGGGACCCGAAAATTGTGTTTAGATATGTGGTTCTCGTCGTCGGCCGGAGTGAGAACTTCGCTCTCGTCGACGTAATCGACTCCGATGGCTTCTAGGATCTGTGCCTCGACGAAGTGGCCGATTCGAGCCTTGGCCATGACAGGGATGGTCACGGCTTGCTTGATCTCTTTGATAAGTTGTGGGTCGCTCATGCGGGCCACGCCACCCTGGGCTCGGATGTCGGCGGGGACGCGTTCGAGGGCCATGACGGCGCACGCGCCGGCCTCTTCTGCGATTCGGGCCTGCTCGGCGTTGACGACGTCCATGATGACGCCGCCTCGGAGCATCTGGGCAAGTCCGACCTTGACGGAGAAGGGGGATTTCTTTGTGGTCTCGGCGATTGTGCCGTTTCCGTAGAGTGTAACGACGCCGCTTCCGGCCATGTTGATTGAGGATTGTAGTGTGTGGTGTGTGTGTGTGTGTGTGTGTGTGTGTGAGAGAGAGAGAGAGAGAGAGAGTATGTGGGCGGGCGGTTTGAGAAACCCTAACACCTAAATTTAGAGAGGAGGAGGAGGAAGGGGGGGAGTTGCGGGAGATGGGAATTGAATGAATGGAAATGAGGGAAGGTGGAAGGAGGAGAATGAACGCAATTGGCTGAGGACTCTGTGTCTCTTAAATTTTTTGGAGATAATATTTTCTTTTTTGATCAAAAATAAAATTTTTCCAAATATGTCAAAATCGATAATAGAAAATTAATGTACTCCATTTAGTTACCTGAATAAAAATACATTTGAATATGGAGTGATACTAAAAGGATTTAGATATCATTGGCTCTTGAAATCTGTTTAGTCAAATAGAATCCGAATGCATTTTTTATTGGTTTAAGGATGAAAACCTTGCCAATTCTTATTTTTACTTTTTTCAAAAACAATGGTCGGATTCTACGGATCTGGTTACACTTACACCCCGAACCGCATGTATTATATTGATTTAACAGTGAAAACGTAGCCAATTTCTCCTCTCTTCTTCTTCCTCTTTTCCAAATATTATATTCGGATTCTACGTATGAGGTACACTATTTTGGAAATAGTAATATTAACTTTTTGAGGAGGTCTCAAGTTCGAATCTCAAGGGAGTGGACACGGGTGATTCATCCGAACGCTTTGGCCTCATGAGATTAGTAAAGTTGCGCGCAAACTGGCCCGGATACCCACGGTTACCAAAAAAAATATATATATATATATATGTGTGTGTGGCATGTGGCAGTAGACCCTCTTCATTAATGATAAGACCATTTCAACATCAATTAATTAAAATTAACTGGGATCACTGCCACATGTGTTGGGATACACTTTTAGAAGGAAATTTTTTTTTTTTTTTTTTTGAGAAGCATAGCATTACTCTTTTGGAAATTTTGTTACTCTACCGACAATTAATTAGTGAAATAAATTAGAAATCTAGGATGGTTTTCTACAGTCTAGATTCTAAGTATTGAATTTCTATGATTTTAGGAGCTCAGTGGATTCAATTTTTCCTAGGAATGTAGTTCGCATGTTAAGGAATTTGCATATGACTAGTGCTACACACACTTTTTGATACTCAGCTTTAAATGCATGTATCATGTATTGTGTAAGTGGTACACAAAAAAATATAAAAAATTCAAACATCACAAGGTGCATGTGTTTAAAGTACAGTGTATCAAAAAATATGTGTGCCAAACATTTCCCTTTACAAATTATATTGCATGATCTTTGGGATGTTTTGATCCTATCCCGTATCCATCAATAGTTATTTACTTATTTTAGTATCACAAATCAATAAAATGTCATTATCCAGACACATGTCAATCTTAATTTTTTAAAATAAATGATGTATCCAAATTAGCATTATATGTTGATACAGATGACCCTGTATTACCCTTGTGTTGAATATTTACTCGTGTCCAGGGGTGGTTCATGTTTGATTCTCAAATGCTTTGTCAGTTGAATCATGTGATATTGATCCTGATACCACATATTATTGCATGTGTACCACTCCTATAGCATATTTGGGATATTTCAAATTTGGAACCATCGCATTGCTCAAATATGTGCAACCATTTTTTTGGGATACAATAGAACCAATTGACTACCCAAATAGCCCCGAACCCTTCTTTGTTGTCTCTAGTCTCCTCCTTGCATTTTGTTTTCTTTCAGAACTGGAATTTTCAAGGGATCATACGAATTGCTTTTCTTTTGTGGAAGAGGAGTAGATAATAGTAGGGCTTTCTGAAGAGTCAAATAGCATTTTTGTTTGCACTCAAAATATGCATTTTTAAAGTCAAAATTTCTATGAGGCCGATTGTAATATTTTAATCGGACTCATGAGACCGATGGCAAAATTAAGCAAAATTAATGGCTAAGTGGTTACTTCAAAAGTTAATCGGGCTTATTACAGTCGGGCTAGCACCTTTGCTCACTCGAACTAACCACTGGTTGATCGGGCTGGTACCATTACTCAATCGGGCTGATCGTCATTTAATCGGGCATCACTGTGATCGGACTAACCAACTTTGGGTATTTATTCAGTCTGGCTAGGCCTTATTTGGCAGTTCAATGCCATCGGACTGTGTATGTGATAATATCGGGCTTCCATTATGCTTGCACCATCGGGCTGCCACCTCATTTCACTGCACATATCAAAGTGAGCCGGCTACTACATAGTTGTTCCAAATTGGCAACTTATTCTGTGCAGTCAATATGTTAATCAATTTGGGAAGGGTTGCTCCCTACAACTCTCAACGTGATAATATGTATATTACTCTGTAGTAGATTTAGGGAAGATTATCACATTATTTGGCAGGATATTATCACTTAATGGTAGATATTAGCTAGTTATGGAAGGATTATTTTTGGAAGATAATATCAAACATTTATGGGAGTTATCTTTTACTTGGAAGCCAAGTCAGCCGATCAAAGCCACAAGATGGACTAGATTCAAATATCAATATATATATATATATATACGTATATATATTATTATTCAAGATATGGAAGTCAAGAACAGTTTATGGAAATAAACTGGTATTTTTTACCAGATAATGGTTCATCAGTTATTTCCTACCTTATCTAGAAGACTTCCATGGCCGCTATAAATCAACAGGCAGGCCAAGCAGTCTAGACACTCCGCGTCACTTCGACAAAAGCATCCCAAAGCATTCTACAATGCATTCTTAGTTTTTAGGCAAATAAAAGTGTTCCTTTTATTTTAGGCTTTCTTAGTTTTTATTACAATCTTTGTAATATTATTTACTTTCAATTAAATAAAACATGTCTTTTATTTAATTCTTTTTTCCTCATCACTTGTATGGCTTGTGCGCTTCAGTACTGTCATAGGATCTTAGGCCAAGGGTACTTTCCTACTTGGCCATCACAATCGTTTTGATAGAAATCAGATGAGTTATATTTGGGGCACTAACAATATCCACTAACACTTACTAACACACTCTATCTCTCTCCTAGTGGCATTATGGGGTCTGCAGTGGACCCCGCAGTACCACTAGGAGAGAGATAGAGTGTGTTAGTAAGTGTTAGTGGATTTTGTTAGTGCCCCTAGCATTGCCCATAGGGGGAAAAAATGGAACAACACTGCAATACAAAAACTTAATACACTGGAGATTTTTTTTTTCTTCTTCTTCTTTCCATTAAGAAAAAAATTGACCTTTCTGCGAGGAGGTGAGATATATGGTGCATTTACTGCTCAAATGCATCGGTGATGCGAACAAAATATATAGCTATTCCACAACTACAAAATATATATATATATATATATATATTTCTATAACAGCCTTGGTCTGCAGCCCAGTTCAGCTCACCAAATCTTGCACCTCCGTAATAATTTTCCTCTTGTTTTCTCTCTCTCGCTTAATGTGATCTCTATCAGGAGGCTGGAGCGAGCACGGAGGGGTTGGCCAAGGGTAAGAAGCTGACCTTTCGAGGAATTCCCTTTGCTTTTCGTCAGCAAAGCAAAGCAGGGATTCCAGACACACTTCTTGAGCAGAAGAAGGTCGTGTGGGCTTGAAGTCCAATAGCTTTGCATACTCAGATATGAGGTGATACATATAATCGTATATCCGATCCATATTCAAACTTTCCATGAAATCTTGTCCTCCTCTTCCCATTGACTCTGCCTGCTCAGATAAATTTAGACGATGGATATCTAGAGATTAAATAGCAACTTTTTCGATGATGCATAATTAGGAATGGACTCATAAGCCTTGACATGGGCTTATCGGATATTTTATAGCACCTGGATGACTGAACTGAGAAGGTTTCACTGTGTTTTTCAAAGTAATTTTTTCAATTTTCAATCCCAAAAGCCAGCTTATTTAATTGTACTCATGCTGGTGTATAGCCACCGACCATTATCACTTATATAAGAGTAAATCTAATCATAACATGATCACTATAGCTTCTTCACTTAAAGCAGCACCCATAGATATACAAATGATATTGGTGTACGGTAAGGTAAAACAAAAATAGCATAATTAATCACTTTTAGCTTTTAGTGCTCTCTGAAGCCCAAGTTAAACTCAGCTATGTAGCTCTGTGTTTTAAACCGTGCTGTTGTATCAGTAATGCGAAAAAATACAAGTGAAACGAACAGCAAGATCAAACATGAGCCAAGGACAAGGAGAACCATACCTCAGCTGAATGCGTATTCCCCCAGTCGACCGCGTCTTTTATAGATCTGCATATGTTACCGGGAGAGACCGGCCAATAATTTTTCTTGGGAACAAGACCACGACTGAAGAAGTCTTCATATTGTGGGGTTATTACTAGAGAAAGAGAGCCACAAGACAGAATGTATTTTAAGCTTACGGACCAAGCATAACCCTCTGCATAGATCTTATACCTGCATGCATAAGCAATCAATTTTAAGATCATTTTCAATTTCAATGACAAGAGAATAACTTGATACTTCCATTGTACTATACTAGCACTGGCATTCAAACATTAATCACCAAAGGTAGCAGTTTTTGAGCCCCATAGAAGACACTCTTTATCTAAGTCATGCCACTAGATTAAGGAATTAATGTTATGGGTACATACACACAATTAATCGTCTGAGAAAAACATAGTAACGAATTTTCAAACCATGTGCAAGTCAGTCAATAAAGCAGCCACTAAATTCCCTCTTGAAAATTTGAGGCGATATTTAGAAACCATATATCACGTAAGCAGATCAGAATCAAAAACTATGCTTGAAAACATGCAGAACAAAGCAAAATCATAAATTCGAGAAAATGCATTTTTTATTCCTCCATTTTCCGGGAAGAAAAAAAAAAGGTGAGCTCTAGGTTCACGTTCACTCAAATTTTGTTTTTCTGTTTTTGAACCAATTGGGTCCAAGACAACTCCCATAACCATGGTGATGACGTTGTTAGTACGTAACGTCACACTCAAAAAAAAAAGTACGTACCTATGATTACACTGGTTAGAAAGTTTGGACTGCTCAAAACCACTTCTTGCTTCTTCTTGCCAATCCTGTAGCTCATAGTAACAAAGGGAACTCAGTTCATCAAACTTGTGTAGTTTAAAATTAATAAAATCCGCGGTTTTAAAAAGAGGTTGCAAATGATAATTAAATCTAATTTCACGACCTGGCGCATAATTTGTGCTCTCCAGTCCCTAGAGTGATTACAATGCAGTAACTCTGTGCGGACAGGGGAATCAACATCTGGGTTTCCTTTCCAGTATGCAATGGGCCACTTCCTTCGCCAACTTCTAGATTGCGAACCTTGTTTGATGCTTCTAAATTCCTCATCCCAGGGTCCTACATTAATCTCCGGCCTATAAGAGAATTACAGGCACATTAATGTATAAGTTCTTGCCAATTAACCAAGGTGAATCCATTGCTTGTAGGTGCATGTATGTGTATATAATACTGCATTATATCACAAATTGATAAGTTAAAAGGACAAACCCAGTGCATGAGGCTCCCGCCACTGCAAGTCTAGGGAGGATTAGGTATACGCAGCCTACCACAGCAAGCTGAGAAGCTTGAATATCAACATGTAGTTAAGACGCTATTATGAATATCATTGAATGAACATGTAAATTACTTGCATGAAAGCTTCCATTACAGAATTAAAGGAAACAAAAAGAAATTAAATGTTACCCTATTCTAGAGTATGATGCAAACTTCTAATATCATGCTACACCAAATCATTTAATATACTCGTGTAGTTATGACATACAGGCATTATAGGTTTTTCTTTGATAAGAATAACATTTGGTTCTACTTGATAATAAGACCATTAGTTTCCATTCAAAGAAAGAAAGAAAAAAGGCGAGAGGTCTAAGACTCTGCTATCCTTACAAATGTGTGCAAAGCAACAACTTGAGTTTTTGGATTCTAAAATTAACCATTGGCAATTCCCTTTAGTTACTTTGTGCCTTAGGCTAATCCATAGTGGTTTTTGCCATACAAAATTAACCCTAGTAAAGATCTCTCTGCTTCCCTGCACCACAAGCTATGCCTAAAAAGTTGTAGCCATTAAAGAAAAAAAAAAGTGACAACTTCGTTTTTTGGTTAGTGGCCCCTTTGAAACTATTATCGCTTTCTTCTCTCGCTAGGAACTCTGAGAAACAAAACCTAAAGTTCGCCTTTCCAATTTTATTTGTGAAACCAAACATTCTAGGCGTATTATTGAAATAAAAAAATAATTAAAAAGAAGAAGAAGAAGAAGAGTGAAGATCGGAATTACCCTCATACACTATCTAATCTTTGGGTGACATTTTCAATGACACTATAGGTATTATAGTTCTCATTGAATCCGATTAGTTTCCTGTAAGTAACTTCTTTCCCCTTACTTGAATGCTTGTAGAGTAATTGTAGAAACCCAGAATTTTTTTATAAGGGTTCTTTGGTAATTTTGGACCAATGTGGGTCTTGATTTGGGACCGTATAATTTTAATTTGATACATATAAGTATCACTTTTTGGTTAATTGAATACACATGTGTAAATAATTTCTTGTGTGTGTGTGTGTGTGTGTGTGACACACTAAGATCTACCCAAACCTACCCCCTATCACATCACAACTTTTGGAGACAACTTTTCCCCAAAAAGTTGTCAAAGCTCTCTCTCTCCTCCCCTCCCTCATGTTGGCCGGCCATTTCTCTCTCTCTCTCTCTCCCTCATTTCTTTTTCATTCTCTCTCTCTCTCTATATCTCACTCTTATCTCTTGTTTATGGAAGCACAAAAATCCCATTAAAGCTTCAACCATCAAGCATCTTTTTGAAGCCCTTCAAGCACAAATTGGACCAAGCACATTATAGATCAATTTACTCCTCTCCTCAAGAGATCTCTTTTGGTACTTCCATCTTCCACTTTGGAGTTCTCTAGCTCAAGCCATGGCTTAGAGGAAGAAAGGGGTTTTTCTACTTACTAGATCTTGGAAGCTCCATCACTTGGGTTCTTGTATTTTTTTTTTTTCATCTCTTGGTCTCTCTATCTCTCTTGCCTTTCCCATTCAAGAACAAGGTAGATTTCATTGACTAAGTGCACTCCTAAATCTAATTTCATGGTTGGTTATGTGTAGGATTAGACCTTATACTTGTTAATCATGCATGGGGTTCCCTACATCTTGATCTATGTGCTTATATGCTCTTATATGCCTAGTTGAAAATTTTGCTAAACCTAAATGTCATTTGGTTGAAATGTTTTAATTAGACTAAAGGTACCATAAATCTCCTATTTGTCTAAGTTGTTGATTATGCCTTGCATGTTTTCCCTCCTAATAATTTAGCCTTGGGATCATGAACTACTATGCTAAATTTCTTGACATTGAAATTATTGAGATGACATTATAGTTGCATTATCATTGTGGTCACATTTCATAGTCGCCAAGTCGGCAAATCATTCACGGCATTGGCTTGGGAGTATGACTCTTGTTGAAATTCCCACGATTGGGGAACGCCTTTTTGAATCCCCGTTTGAGTTGTAAATAGATGAAATTCCGGAAGCGAGTGTGAGGTGAGGAAGGTTGTTTGTGATCCTTAAAACATTCAAAAACGCAAGGTCATATTCGGCTAGCTACCGGAGATCTTGTATGCTACACTCACGTTGGAGTGGCTCGCATCCGGTGTTGAGAGTGAGTGGCTATGGCATTTGGTATTGGGAAGTTACACGGTTTGGCCTTACGGCTAATTGCATTGCCACGGAGGCAAATCATTGCACCGCATATCTTAGCATGATTTTAGAAGTAGTAGTACATTTCTTCAATGCTATCTACTGAGCCGTCGTCTTAATGAATCTATAAAACCACTTTGTTTCAGGTGAGGTCGACAAGGGCAAGGCCCACGAGTAGTCGGCTCGGTGAACTCTTTTGAAGACATCCCTTACGGAGTCTTGTTTTGAAATGTATTCATTACATAGTTGGTTTTGAGGAAGTTGTAATAGATGTAATTTAGAATCTTGGACATTGATTCAGATTACTAAGCTTACATGTTTATCTCCTCTTCTTTTGTACCCGAATTTAAACTATGTACCTTGAATGCATAGTATTTAATACATTCTGCTGACGTTTGTACCTTCTTAAGAATCATTTGGACTTTTCTCAGGATTCGTTTGTACCTTGAATTCATAGTGTTTAATACATTCTGCTGACGTTTGTACCTTCTTAAGGATCGTTTGGACTTTCCTCAGGATTTGTTTGTACCTTGAATTCATAGTGTTTAATACATTCTGCTGACGTTTGTACCTTCTTAAGGATCGTTTGGACTTTCCTCAGGATTTGTTTGTACCTTGAATTCATAGTGTTTAATACATTCGGCTGACGTTTGTACCTTCTTAAGGATCGTTTGGACTTTCCTCAGGATTTGTTTGTACCTTGAATTCATAGTGTTTAATACATTTTGTTTATGCTTGTACCTTATTAAGGACCTTCTTGGACCTTCTTCAGTAACAATTTGTACCCTAATGACCTTCTGATTTTCTTAAGGTGTTCTTTCATTTAAAATTCTTTAAGGTTCTTTATCCTTTCCGTTAAAACTTACGATCTTTATTTCAAAATGTTTTAAGTCAAATTTATGTTGATTGACCATATTTGACCCGTTTGGCACTTGAGGGTCAATCCCTGCCTTTTTGACTTTTCTTTGGAATCCACGTAGGATTCCCCTATGCTTCCGCCTTGTTGGATTAGTCCACGTAGGACTATCCCTTGCTTTCCTTTATATTGTTTGACTCGTTGACCTCGCCCACGTGGCTTGGTTTTCGGGGCGTTACAGTAATGCTGCATCAAAATTGCGAGCACACAGCATGATATTCATATACGCTACAGAATTTTTATAAACGATCATGTGACAGTGGCCCATTTACTATCAAAATCATCTTGAAGGGTCTCTAATTGTTACAAACTGATGGGTGTTAAATGGGACAGCATAATTTCTCTATATGACAACGTTCTAAATTGAAGGCTGGATTGAATAAGAACATAGACTACGAAAGCACACAAAATACCATATGCGAACAGCATCAATTACGCTGACAAGGTCGCATCAATTCCATGATGACGAACAATCTTAATGCAAAAATCCAACAAACTTGGAGTCAATACCAAACTTAAATTCAATTCATAGAGCTTAATGCCAGGAGAATGGTTTCAAGTTCTTACCATCCCCAGAAAGACCAATCAGGAAATGGAATGTCAAAGTGATCCGGGGTGGTGCAATACCGGAACAGAGGCAAAGGCATCGAATCATGCTCCGTCCGATTAATACTAGGCTTATCCATACATTCAAACATCAAATCTACATCTGGTACCATCCCAGGGTACCTCCTGAGAAGCTGCAAAAAGCCCCAAACCGTAAACATCGCTCGACTCTGTACACAAGCATAGTAATAATCCACATACAATTTCCCCCCAATAATCAAAACCCGAAACGCAGCGAATTTCTGAGATTCCATCAAGCGATTCAACGAAATTCGAGACCGAGCCCAGGGCTCGAGGTCATGGTGTATCCATCTGAAGAACTTTGGGCACTCCCCGACTTGATCGTGAGTCGATAGGGAATGGTTCTGTTGGGGTGATGCATCGTCATCATTTCTGGTGTGGCGACACGTGAGGTACGAGCATTGGATGATTCTGGAAGCTCTGGTGTACCGCGTTTCTTGGTTGAAGGTCTTGGGAGGGAACAAATGCCATGGCGTGGGGTCCAAGTTGTGACCAGCTATGGTTTTGGTTTGAGAGACGAAGTTGTCCACCTGTTCGATCAAATGCCACAATGAAGAGTATGTACACAAATGTTAGAACCTTTCAGATTACATGCATATATAGGAATATGATATAGATATTATCTATATGTATAAACGTATATGTGGAGAGAGAGAGAGAGAGAGACCTCGAAGAGGAGGAGGGCGGCGAGGGAGAGGAAAGAGAAGAGGAGGACAAAGCGAGGGACGAAGAAAGTGGAGTGAGACTTCGAAGGCAGACCCATACCCATTGTTGTCGCTGTATGGAAGGTGATGGGGGTGTGCCCCCTGCATTAGCACTATGTCTGTCGCCGACCATCTCTCTCTCTAACTCTGTGGGCCCACATATCCTCATATGGCACCACGTGGAAATCGATTACTGGATTGCGTTTACTACGGGATCGAAGAATTGTCCGTAGATGAATTGGCGTCCTCGAGTGATTGATGGACCGTGTTGGTGACTGAAATGTTGGTTACTACCGTTAGCCAATAATAATTCACTATTTGTCTATTTCTCTCTATTTTAAGGGAAAAACATCTCCACATAAGTCATAGTTACGTAGTGTACCCGTTGTAACCAATATTTACGGATTTAGAAAATCAATTCAGGGGTTGGATACTGAGTTTGCCCCTAGAAAAAAAATTAATAATAACAATAAAAATTGAGATCTATTTAAATATTTTGTATATGTTTTAGACCTAATATGACAAATTTATAATATCGGGGGGGGGGGGGTGTTTGGGGGGGCGCTTGTTGACCTATTTGTGTATATTTTGAACATAATATGATAAAGTTATAATGTCAAGGGAGGCTATTGGACCTATTTATACATATTTTAGACTTAATATGAAAATTTTATTGGGGGGGGGGGGGGGGGCGAGTGTAACAAGCCTTCGCGAACGAGTATGTACAATAAAAGCTTGACTTATTTAATAACTAAGTAAAGTTCAAGTCTATATTTCAGGCCTGTTTTATAAATGAGCCAAGCTCAAAACACACAAGAGCTCGTGAATACGTTTGGATAAGGTTTGCTAGTAGGCTCGTGAATAAACTTGATAAAAGGGCTTGAATTTCAAGCTCGCTTAATAAACAAATTCAGCTCAGACATGCATGAACTCGACTCGTTTAATAAACAAGCTAAGGTAAGATTTCAGGCTCGTTTAATAAACAAGACACACACACTCAAAACATACATGAGCTCCGGACTCGGATGCACACTTAGTACTACCATAACAACTGGACATCATCTTACTGCGACATCATTCTACTCAGTTATTTTTTCACAAGATTTAGTGGATAGAATGGGGCGGATCGAAGGTTCAAAGCTGAAAGTTCTTGCAGATTTCTCAAATTTGGATGAAAAGTTCAAAGCTGGGAATTCTTGGAGATGTCCCAGCATTATTCAAAATTTTAATTGGATAAATTGCCATGGCCAAACTTGGTTCCACTCCAACTTTCGGCCTGTTAGTACATTTGTTGCTTGCATTTACAGGATATACAAAAGCTGAAGTTGGCTTGTTAGGTGCTTCTTTGGAGTTTGATTTGCTCATCATCTGCATCATTGTTTTTTTTTTTTTTTTGGTGGGGGGTACAAATCTGCATCATTATTAGTGCTGTCACAATCAACACTTCTCTACATTATCACAAAGATGACCTTTATGTGAGATCTTCTATGATACAACCATAGTGGTATTGGCTGTATGTTCTATAATACAACCAATACCACTATTGCCATATCAGAGAATTTTCCCCTTTAAAAACTTGCAAAGAGACATTTTGTCCAAGTAAATCCTTTGTACACACCAAGGGCCTTGTAGCCCAGTGGTACCCAGCCCTCTCACTCCTCTTGGAGTGGGCGGGTTCGATTCCTCTCGGAGTCATTCCTTCGGGGAGTTTGCCCTGTGGGGCTTGTTAGGTTGTGGGTCTGTGGCCCCACTTGTGTGTGTGCGTGGCGCCTGTGGGTGCTTTGCCATCAGGGGAAAAGAAAAAAATCCTTTGCACACACTTTCGATGCATATATTACAACTGAACAATCAAAGCAAGTAACAATACATGTAGGCAACCCAAACAAGGAAAAACAATGGGAACCAGCACAAAATTTATGGCAAGGTATATGAAATTGATGTCCTATTGACATGACCAGACATCCTCAGCTTCAGGAGTGTGACGAAATTTCCAACAGCAGACACTTCAAGAGTTGCCCAACCTAGGAGTGACAACAGAATTTGCATGGGCCCCTCAAACTGTAAATATCTTCCTCACCTTCTTCATCGTCCTTCGACAAATGGGACAAGTACCATCCTCTTCCACAATCCTACATAGTTCAAAAACATCGAGACATTACAAATCAAAAGTCACAGCTTCTTTAAAATGGATGGTCGCAATATAACAACATTTAGGCTTTGTTTAGTTCTTGGATTTAGTGAGGGAAAAGAAAGGAAAACGCTTCCCGTTGTTTGGTTGATAAGGAAAACGATGCGGAAAATGGTAAAGAAAAGAGAATAAGTTGAGAAATAGATTAAACAATTTGAAAGTTTTGAGTTATTTTCCTTCTTTTATTCATCTTTTACAATTATATTCTAGATATTTTTAATTTTTAAGGTTATTTAAGCATCAAGGATAACACAGGGGAAACACGAGAGAACTAGTTTTTCTTCTTCTTTTCCCTTGCCTTTTCTTTTCCCTCACGAAATCCATGAACCAAACAGAGCCTTAGGCTCCGCATGGTTCATGTATTTAGAGAAGGAGAAGAAAAGGGAAAGGAAAACAAGAAGGAAACTATTTCCCTAGTGATTCCTTTATTGTTTTTCTCCATGCTTTAATAACATTTAGAAATCAAAAATCTCCAAATTTGATAAAACTCAATACAAGAGGCAGGCGAGTGACTCACAAAATTTAAAATTTTTAGCTTTATTTTCATGATATTTCTTTTCCTTCCAATTTTGTCTCTGTTTTTCAAGCTTCCTTATTGAACAAACAGAGAAAAGTACTTCCTCAGTGTGTTCTTTTCTTTTCCCTCACTACATCCATGCACAAAACAGAGCCCCAAGGGGAAAAATAAACACGAAGAAAAGAGAACACTTTGAAAATCAATTTGGATTTGTGAATTGACTCGGTGTTTGCCAACTTGTGAACATAGTAATCCATTGGAGACTAAGAGTAAAGTATACAAACCTTGTTGCACATGTAAAACAGGCAGCGCAGTGTCCGCATGGAATAAAAAAGCAGTCCCTTGGGGCATCAAAGCATATACTGCACTGACGATGGGAATTGCTATTGCTTTCCCCCTCCTTTAGTGGCTTTCCATCGAGAGAAGCAACTGCCAGGCGATCATTCAGTTCCTCCTCATCATGAGAGGTAGAATCCCAAGACGAATCCCAGCTTGAGAGATCATCATCTTTGGGCGAAAGCAGGGGAACGCTTTCAGATCCCATGTCCCCTGCTTGAAAGCCTGTGCTACCTCCATTATTTATTTGGAACTTACACATTCTGTAGGTCAACACTATAAGTAGAGTCAATGCACCTACAAACAGGAACAGTATAAAATGTAAGAACAGGAATTGATTTTTTATATGGTTTCTTATATTTTACGTGGAGATGCCATGAGAAGTAATATCAAGCAAAAAGATATCTACCTGATCCAACAAAGTATGTAATCCATTGCGGTCCATAAGATAGTCTAACATACCAGTCATCATATGGTACACCCTGAGAGAAGCAAAAAAAAAGTTCAGATTCACATATCAAAATGCAGTACTCTCTCAATCAAAGGAACAGATCAATCAATCTAAAAACAGCAAAGTCTTGGCACAGAACTCTAGGAATTGGAACTGAACACTAGATAAGAATTTCTAAAGAAAACTTCAACAAAACCACAAACGAGTTTGGGCCTTGATATCATATTCATGCACAGAGGTGACAGGAAAGAAAAATTGCTAGCACTCATCTTCCCGCCAGAATCTAGAGTTCCTTCCTGTGGTTTCATACAACAGACACATTGATTTAGGAGAACTCTAGGAAATTAGGAATAAAGCTGCTTACAAAGTGAGCTAAGTTGTGGAAATGTTGTGGTAGGGAGTTTAAAAAGGTAGATGAAGAACTTCGCTTTAGATGGTCTGAGGTTGAAATTGGCCTAATTTTAAATCTATTGCTTTCTGGATTTTCAAAAGAGTATGCTGGAGGTTTTGGATAGCAGGTACTTTGAGGCTCTAAATCACTGGCCAAGGGTGAAGAAAGGGGTAATTGATTGGGGTTTGGTATGTTAACACTTCGGGGTTGAAAAGGGCTATAAAAAATAATGCCAGAGCAAATAACAAACAAGGGATAACAAAAAAATCCAAGATTCTCATTAAGATAGTAGAATATCTAGAAACCAAAATGATAATCAATATCTACGAACCCTGATTAAAAAAAAATGATTTATTTCAAGGGCAACTCTTTCAGCAAGAACTGAATGTCAGCACCATGCAACCTTTTACCTGTTGTGGACCTGGAGAGGTTAGGACAGCAGCATTTTTCCTCAGAAGAAAAAGCTTCACACTACAAGACCGGTGACTGAGGGAGCATTTGTAATGTGCGTGGGATGTGTTGTAGAAAAAACCCTTTATTGTGAAATTTAGTTGAACCTAGTGAAAACAGAAATGAGCGAAGAAAGTCAAACTCAGCCACCAGCATATAAATAGAACAGAAAATAAAGGATGCAAACTAGCTATATATCAATGCTTAACGAAAGAAGAGTGGGCATCACAATCTGACCAACCTACCTGTGACTGACGCATATCAACCCCTCATAGAAGGACACCTCATGAAGACCCCAATGGATAAGAATAGAACAATAGCCATACATTGGGGCGCCCATGTATCCCACGATAAAAAGCCTACTCCCACTTCGCCACAATGCTTCATCACAGCTCACTCAAATTACCTTTGGTACTTAGCTCAGATAGACCTCGATTGGGGCAGGTCTTGGTGCAGTACTACTGTACCACGACATGGTCACTCTAGACTATGCCGCGGTAAAGTCTATCTTTATTTTATCGGAAACTCTCAGGTCTTGGTTAGCTTAAGAGCAGAGCTCGCTTAAGAAGGTTGCTGTAAATGTGTGGAATCACAATATATTGAATGAATAAAAAGAAGATTACAAGAGCCTATATATATAGGCTTCCAACACCTAGACTAAATCACTAACTAAGCGATGTGGGACAACACATATACAATAATACACACTATTAACACTCCCCCTCAAGCTGGAGCATACATGTCATATGCACCAAGCTTGTTACAAATATATTTCACTCGAATCCCTCCTAATGCTTTAGTAAATAAATCGGCTAACTGATCGGCAGACTTCACATGCACTGTATGAATAACATTTTCCAAAAGCTTCTCTCGAACAAAGTGACAATCGACTTCAATGTGCTTTGTCCTTTCATGAAAAACGGGATTAGAAGCAATATGAACTGCAGCTTGATTATCACAAAATAAACTCATTGGAGTAGTTTGAGTAAACCCAAGTTCCTCTAATAAATGCTTCATCCATACTAGCTCACAAGTAGTGTGGGCCATTGCTCTGTACTCCGATTCTGCGCTAGACCGAGCTACCACGGTTTGTTTCTTGCTTTTCCATGAAACAAGGTTGCCCCCAACGATAACACAATAGCCAGTAGTGGATCTCCTATCACCAGGAGAACCTGCCCAATCTGCATCAGTGTAACCTTCAACTCGTATGTGACCATGGTCTTTGTATAACAAACCACGTCCTGGAGCACCTTTGAGATATCTCAAAATGTGCATCACTGCATCCCAATGGGTTGTTCGAGGACAATCCATAAACTGGCTAATCACACTCACAGCGAATGCAATATCAGGTCTAGTTACTGTTAGATAATTAAGCTTCCCTACTAGACGTCTGTACTGTCCTGGGTCATCAATGAGCTCTCCCTGATCTGGTAACAACTTAATATTAGGATCCATAGGAGAATCCAAGGGCTTGGATCCTAACATGCCTATTTCAGAGAGGAGATCAAGAACATACTTTCTTTGAGAGAGACAAATCCCTTCACTAGATCTAGCCACTTCAATGCCCAGAAAGTATCTAAGTTGTCCCAAGTCTTTAGTTTGGAACTGCTTTTGCAAGAAGTGCTTCAACTCCTGAATTCCCTTGGAATCATCTCCAGTTATAACAATATCATCAACATAAACAAGAAGTAGGATTTTACCTGCCGAAGAGTGCTTATAAAAGACAGAATGATCAACACCACACCGCTGGAGACCAAATTGTGCAACGACTTCACTAAATCTTCCAAACCAAGCACGAGGGGACTGTTTCAGACCATATAGGGACTTCTTCAACTGACAAGTCATACTAGACTCCCCCTGAGCAACAAACCCAGGCGGTTGCTCCATATAAACCTCCTCCAAAAGAGTGCCATTGAGAAATGCATTTTTGACATCTAACTGATGTAACGGCCAGTGATAAGTAGCAGCAAGAGAGATAAAGAGACGAACGGAAGCAATCTTGGCAACCGGAGAGAACGTCTCAGAATAATCAAGACCATAAACCTGAGTATAGCCCTTAGCAACAAGACGTGCTTTCAATCGATCAAGGGTTACCATCAGGATGCATTTTAACAGTAAAAATCCAACGACACCCAACCACAGATTTCCCAGAAGGAAGAGGTACCAATTCCCAAGTACCAGTTTCTGTCAAGGCAAGCATCTCATCCTCCATAGCTTGTTTCCAACCGGAATGGGAAAGTGCCTCTGCTGTAGACTTAGGAATAGAGAAAGTAGACAAAGACGCAACAAACGAAGAGAAAGTAGGAGACAAATGATCATAAGAGACAAAATTTGAAATAGGATGAGAAGTACAAGTACGCTTACCCTTCCGGAGAGCAATCGGAAGGTCTGAGTCTGACGGAGGCGGATCTGAAGACACAGAGGCCACAGGCGCTGTAGCTGAATCCAAAATAGTCTCAACATGCTGATGACGGCGGGTGTATGTCTGGAGGTCAGGACGGTCCAGCCCAGCTTTGGGAGGTAGGGAGAGGGGAAGGGGAAGGGGAACCATAAAGTCAGGATCAGTAATAGAGTGAGACTCAGAGTAATATGGAGTAGATTCAAAGAAGGTAACATCAGCAGAAACAAAGAAGCGACGCAAGGAAGGACTATAACAACGATAACCCTTTTTTGTTCTGGAGTACCCCAAGAAAACACACTTGATAGCACGGGGATCCAATTTATCGGTACCTGGAGTAAGTTTATGCACAAAACAGACACACCCGAACACATGTGGAGCAACAGGGAAAGGTGGGGTAGTAGGAAACAAAGTGGCATGGGGTGTGCCCCCATTAAGGATGGAAGACGGCATACGATTAATTAAATGGCAAGCAGTAAGAACTGCATCTCCCCAGAAATTCTTGGGGACCCTCATCTCAAACAACAATGTACGGGTGACTTCTAATAAGTGACGGTTTTTTCTTTCGGCAACCCCATTTTATTGAGGGGTATGAACACACGAGGATTGATAAAGCATGCCATATTGTGCCATATATGTGGTGAAAGGATGGGAAAAATATTCTTGTGCATTGTCACTACGGAGAATTTTAATAAGAACATTAAACTGAGTCTTTATTTCATTACAGAATGTAGAAAAAATAGAAAATAACTCAGAACGATTTTTCATTAAATAAAGCCACGTAGTTCGGGAAAAATCATCAACAAAACTAACAAAATACCGATATCCCTTAACAGAGGTAATACAGTGTGGACCCCAAACATCGGAATGCACTAATTGAAATGGACTAGTCACACGTTTATTAACTCGGGGAGCAAATTGGACACGGTGATGCTTCCCCAATTGACAGGACTCACACTCTAAAGTAGATAAATTACTTAAACTAGGTACTAAAAGCTTCAGATTGGCCAAGGAAGGATGACCAAGACGGCAGTGGATCTGGTGAGGAGACACAGTGGCAGGACACGCTGTTGGGGTAGAAGAAGTAGGCAATTCATCAAAGTAGTAAAGACCTTCGGATTCATGCCCGACGCCAATCGTCCTCCGAGTCGTCAAATCCTGAATAAGAACAGAATCAGGGAAAAATGAAACACAAGCATTAAGATCTTTAGTCAACTTCACAACAGATATCAAATTAAAGGGTGAACGAGAAATAAAAAGAACAGATGATAAGGATAAAGACAGGGATAATTGGACAGTCCCTATGCCTTCAACGGGCATAGAAGAGCCATCTGCCAAAGTAACGGGAGGTAAAGATGAGGACGGTTCAAGAGACGAAAAAAGGGTGGATATACCTGTGAGATGATCGGTGGCAGCAGAGTCAATTACCCAAGGACGAGTACGGGAAGTAAGACAAGCGGTAGAGGTACCTTTCTGAGCAAGCGAGGTACTAGGAGCAGAAGCATGCTGAGAGGCCTGGAACTGAAGGAATTGAGAGTACTCTTCACCAGAGATGGAAAGCGGATCACCCGCAGCAGGAGCATGAGAAGATGGTGCAATGAGGACCACCACCACGACCACGGCCCCCATATCCACCACGATTACCACCACAGTAACCACCACGACCACGACGGGGATTACCATCACCCCGACCAGTAGTGGAGGGCGGAGCCTGAGTAACTAAGGCAGAATGATCAGTAACAAAGGAAGTAGAACCCTGATCACGAGACGTACTCCGGAGAACACGCTGGTAAGTCTCAGCAAGAGAAGGCAGAGAGGCACCCCCTAGAATCTGGGATCGAACAGGCTCAAAATCAGGTTTTAAACCAGCAAGAAACTTCATTACGGCCATTTGCTCCCGATGTTCGTGCTGTTTTTTTGCATCAGTAGTAATGGGCATAACACCGTTCAATTCTTCAACTAACCGTTTGAAGGAGGCAAAATACTCAGTAACTGAGAGATCACTTTGCTGCAATTGAAAATACTGAGAGGAGAGATCATACATCCGAGTGAGATCGCTGGAGAATAAAAGATGTGCATAATCCCAAATATCCTTACAGGTGCCCAAGTGACCACACATATCCACAATATGTGGTTCCATACAGTTCCAAAGGAGGGCAACGATTTGGGCATCCATTTGTTTCCATGTCTTGATGGCCTTGTCATCGGTGGTGGGAGAAGACTCGGTAAGGTAATCATCAAACCCCAAGCCAGTGAGAGCAATATTGACAGCCCGGGACCATTGGAGGAAATTAGATCCATTCAACTTCCTAGTGGTGAGTTGAGGAAGAGCTTTGGACTCCATGGAGATTGAAAGAAACAAAATGGAAGTGCAAAGAAGCCAAAAAACGTAACACAGAAGCAGATCGGAGCCCAAAAACCTTGAAAAAAGAAGCCAAAAGTCTGCCGGAGGGTCGCCGGAGCTGCTGGAGGGTCGCCGGAGGGTCGCCGGAGTCAAGCGAGGGTCGCCGGAGTCAAGCGAGGGTCGCCGGAGGGTGGGCTGAAGGGATGATGCGGCGGCTGCTTATTTGACTTTTAGGGTTAGGGTTTTGACTGTAGGGGCTGCGGTTGAGTGAGAAAGAAGCTCTCGAATTTCTTACGGAAATCCGGCAATGATAATGAACTCTCGAATCCTAACTAAGGATCGGCAAGATGAGCAAACCCAAGAACGATTGCTTTGATACCATGTAAATGTGTGGAATCACAATATATTGAATGAATAAAAAGAAGATTACAAGAGCCTATATATAGGCTTCCAACACCTAGACTAAATCACTAACTAAGCGATGTGGGACAACACATATACAGTAATACACACTATTAACAGTTGCGACGGTCTCTTCCGCGATACACTTCCTAAGCCTTTCTAAAGGTCAGTGAGACTATCTGAAATAACTCTCAACTATACCGCGAGGACTAGGGGTGTGTTTCGGCCGGAACGGATCGGAAACACCCCTTTCGGAAAAAAAAAAATTCCGAAATTTTCGGAAGCCAAAAATGCATTCCGAATTCCGTTCTGAAATTTCGAAAATTCCAAAATTATTTCCGATTCCGAAATTTCGGAATTTTCGGAATTTCATCAGATTCGGAATTTTTCGGAATATTCGGAATATTTTCGGAATTTTTCGGAATATTCGGAATTCAAGCTTAATGGGATTTCACTTGAGACTTGTAGGCCTTTTATAGAAACACATCACATCCCATTTTTTTGTGTTTTTTCGATGTGGGATGAACACAATTTTCGGAATATTTCGGAATATTTTCGGAAAAGTTTCGGAAAATGCAATTTTGGAATATGTTCAGAAATTTTTCGGAATTTTTCGGAATATATTCGGAAAAGTTTTGGAAAATACAATTTCGGAATATTTTCGGAAATTTTTCGGAATTTTCGGAATTCTGAAAAGTACAATTCCGATTCCGATTCCGATCCAATTTTTTTTTTCGGAATTTTCGGAATTCGGAAATTCGGAATGCATATTTAGTTGCCAAAATCGAAATTTTTCGGATCGGAATCGGAATTTCCGTTCCAAATGACACCCCTACGCGAGGACATTCCTTATGTTGTCTCCGGACGACATGTGGCATCTGGGTACGCCTCAATAGGAACGAGCCACGTTAGCAGCGCTCATTCCTTGGCACGTGTCCCAATTGCTATAAATAGGAACAAGTACCCTCAGGTGTGACATAGGAGATTCTGATCACTCAGAGAGAATTTCGGACATTCCCTTGGGATCTGTTCATTTATGATCATTGTGAATATTCCTTCACACATACTCGCTTGATCATTAATTGCATAGGTTTCTCTCGGAACACCCCCTACTCACTGTCCTTTAGTTTGTCTCTCTTTACCTCTCTTCCACTTTCCCTTAAGACTTCCTCTCCACTATTGATTCATAGATTACTACTCTCTTATGAACTCTTTTATCTCATCCTACCCCACCATTCAGAAAATCACTACCTACAAAGAGAAATGTTGAGATTGTTTGTCCCACATCAGGGACTTTATAACCTTGCTACTCAATATATAAGTTCAAGGGGCCACTCCACCCATAGC
Organism: Hydrangea macrophylla; assembly: GCA_033977485.1. Taxonomy (NCBI): domain Eukaryota; kingdom Viridiplantae; phylum Streptophyta; class Magnoliopsida; order Cornales; family Hydrangeaceae; genus Hydrangea; species Hydrangea macrophylla. The sequence continues at coordinate 92,419,690 of CM066982.1, read as the reverse complement.
CAATTGGTTTTGGGTTCGATGCTCCAATTCAACATAGTATCAGAGCAGGTAATTGTTGGGCCAATTTGTCCACGTGTGCTCCACGTCACCCTATCTCAGTAATCCACGTGTTTGGCTCTCAGTCATGCCACACGTGCGAAGTCTTGCTGAGATTGTCTGTCGCACATCAGGGACTTATAATCTAGCTACTCAATATATATAAGTTCAAGGGGCTACTCTACCCATTGCCAATTGGTTTTGGGTTGGATGCTCCAATAAAACCAATTGGCAATGAGTGGAGTAGCCCCCTGAACTTATATATATTGAGTAGCTAGATTATGAGTCCCGGATGTGGGACAGACAATCTCAACAAGAAACAACTGTATATAAATATATTTGAACAAGATGTTACTAGGGTAAATTGATATGGCACAGTAAAAATGTGTGTTCCGAAAAAAGGAAAAAAAAATTTGCAAATTGGCCTAAATAATTTGTTAGCTACTAGCTGCCAAACCAACTTTGCCACTCATCAATGTGAACCACATATAAATAGAAGGTTGTCTTTGCAACCATCACACCTATAGTTAAATAAATACCGGGAAATTTAAGTTTAACACTGAAATAATTAAGATTGATGAATGGTTTGTTCGAAGCCAATCAGAATGGATAATACAAGCTCCTAAAAATAAATAAAAAAACTTTACCATTGTATTGTACACAAGTAACACAACATATCAAATGCTACAATATCCCTTGCAATTATAAAGCTTTTAATTATTACTAGTCTGTCATTATAACACTCGCATTCGTGTTATTGCATTTGTATCATATTGTCATTCATGATAATGTGATGTGTTGTGCATCTTGGCGCATGTTGGGTGAGTTTTGACTCACGAGTTGATTTGGGTGTCTGTATTAGAGAACCCTCTGAGACTGTAGTGATTGAGTGTTGTGATGTTTTGACGTCTCTCCGAGTATGAGATGGTTATTGTGGAGCACTTTAAATGTTTATCTGAAAATAAATGTTTACCTGTGTATTTCAATATCTGTATTATTTTCTGGCTTAGAATATATTTTTGTTGTTAGTTTTAGTATCCTGGTGAGAACGAATTAATACGCTATTAATTTGGTAGGCTAATTAGCAACTTCGGAAACGTCATGTAGAAATTCGCGTTTTAGCGACCAAACGAAACTTAGTCGAAAACTTTTATAATTTTGAGCTTTCGCTCGTAAAGCTATGAATAAGCTGTATAGAAAGTTTCAGAGACTGATTAGGAGTTTTGAAAACTCGTGGGGAGGTAAACGTAATTCCCGAGAGTTTTGCCTATATATAGATAGAGATGGTTGAGATATTTTCATAAGTTCTTAACCTAAAATTCCAAAAGGGGGCTAGAGGGAGATTTTGGAGCTTAGAGCTTTGCGACGCCAAACGACGGCCTTCCGTCAGTCTGTTTTCTCCCAGATTTCATATTCGAGCTCCTCGAGGTAAGAGCTTCGTTTTGATATACGTTAGGGCTTGTTTGGCCAAGTTTTCCGAAAAATTGTTTCCTAGAATTTTTCATAAAAGTTGATAAATGGAATTTTGATTCATAGGAATTGTACTAGACGGACTTCTGCACGTTCTTTGTACACGGGTTTTCTTTGAATCGAAGTTTAAGAGCGTAAATCGGAGGTGAGTGATTCAACTATGTTTTTGGAATGATTTCTTGACATGTATTCATGTTTTGTGTGAATAGCATGTATTAATTCTTAGAGATATATTGTGTAGTTCATATTGGGCATTTATATTGATAAGTAGGCTCAATAGCACGGTGATATGTTTTGATTACCGCGAGTATGGTGATATGTATTTGAGCATGTTAAGTTGCTTATTTGGGTCAGAAGGAGCACGTGGTCACCGTGCCATTTTGTGGAGCCGATATAGGCATTAAGGTCGCACGATTGAAGAGAAGAATCGTGGGTCTTACCCTTTCGCATGGACTTATTGGCGAGGAGTCGCGGATTGGGAGTATGGATGGGCACGTGAGTCTCCGGCGACTAGTATGAATTGTAGAGATGTGAATGCGGACATGTTTATCATTCATGTGCATATGTTGATTTATTCACTAAGCTTTAGCTTAAACAAATCGAATATATGTGGTTATTCAAATAACCATTTCAGGTGTTAATGCTGGCGAGGAATCGGAGAAGTGAGTACGTGGGTTGGGAGTTCTTTGAGAAGGCAACTTGAATGTTAACTTTGTAGTTTTGGGACAATAGGATGTTGTAATAAGAATTTTTATCGTTTTAACTTATGTTTAACTTCGTATGATAGAATGAATTTTAAACCGTTGTAATAGTTAGTGACATGTTGTAATCCTGCTTTAGAAATGTTTTAATACAGCTAGGATTACTTTGGATTGAGTTTGGTTTGAGTGGTTGATCCTTGGTGAAAGTTAGGAAGCTTTTAAAACTTGAAATTCTGCAGATTGGGCTGCTGCCAGGGAAGCAGTCGACGGGGCAGTCGACGGGGCAGTGCAGTGTAGCTACTGCTTCTTAATATGGTAAAAGCAGTCGACGGCCAGTCGACGGGGCAGTGCAGTGTAGCTACTGCTTCTTATTATGGCAAAAGCAGTCGACTGGGCCATGCCTCAGTCGACTGGACCTCTGAAGGTTAATGTGTTCATTTTGTTTCTGCTTGCTTCAGTCGACTGAGGTCCCGACCCAGTCGACTGAACCTCTGGTTTTAAAATGTGTTTTGTTTTTTCCGCTGCGTGTGTTCTTCAAACAAATCTTTTGGGAACGTTAATGAATTGGTTTAGCCTCGGTGGCGTGCCACGGGCTTCGGTTCCGCTATTGTGGGACCGGGCTGTGACAGTCATTGATTAAACCACCATATAGCAAAAGAGTGAGTTACCTAACACACAAAGAAAGCAAAAAATATTTTTTTGCTCTTGACACCGTGATAAGCTGAACGGGCTGTGGTATACCAAATTAGCAATTAAACCAAATCTGTCCTTTCCTAATTCAAGTTTCTATCTATCTATATTTGGTTATGTAAACACAGCTGTTTTCTGTTCATTCTATATGCTGAAATTGAGTTTTAAAAAGTGGTACATATTTCAATATTTTGAAGACCAAAGAGTTTTTCAAGAATTTCATATTCAGTCGGTGAAGCCATATGACCGATACTGCTGGAATATATAATTGTCGTTTTGGCAAAGAGAAAAGAAAACACATGTTATTATCTCAAAACCTCATGGCTACAGTTGACCGATTAGTACATTAATTCACCACCTTACCATGGCAATTCTATATTTCACTTAGTAGCTATGTCACCCAGACTCAGGGTACGGGTCTCGGGTCGGACATTTATCCAAGTGTCGGGTTCGCCTAGTTTTCAAAGATGTTACACTATTTTGAAGGGAGAGAGGAGTGCCATTATCCGGGTGTTGGGTCGGACACGGGTACTCCAGACATTATGAAGGCTCCGGGTATCATAGCTTAGCAGTGTGGACAAAACTTAGAGTTTACTAGGCACTCCAGTTTGCTAAACGGAAATCTTACTGGACTTGTGAGTTGAGCAAGATGCATCAAAATGGACATACTGAAACCACTACTTATTTTAACAAGGGAAAAAGAAGAACATGCAAAATGTTGCGAGGGACAATCCCAGATCTAAAAGCAACAAACAATTCCAAATATTTGTGCTCAGAACAAAATCAGTCAATCTTCATTTTTCTTTCTTTTTTTCTTTTTTCTTTCTCTTCTTCTTCTTCTTTTTTCTTTTTTTGGGAGGGTTGGGTGGGGGGAGCGGAAATAACAAGTTTATGGTATGAGTATAGATAAACGGATTCCATGTCAACATGTGAAATCTAACTGCAAAGAACCACCGTGGAAAGGATTTTTTGGTACAAAATCTCCGAAAAGATATCAAGATTAGCACAAGAAGCATCCTTCATAAGAATTCACCCTAGTCTCTCCCTTTGAAAGACTTTTACAAGCTCAAGATAGCACCATACACAATTTCGTCAACATAATAGGAGAGATACACTATTTTCATGCTTACCTCAACCTTCTCAAAGTTCAAGTTACCCACTGCAATGTAGTACGTAGTAGACGTTAAAATTTCCTGGTGAATTCTACCAGTTCCTGTGAAAGGAAACATATACATTAGAAACCGAGTGCACGCCAACTTTTGTGGTACCAATACTAAACTAATAATTCCCTTTTTTTCTTGTTAATCAAAGGATTCCCCATATTACCATGGATAACGCTCCAAGACAAAGTATTATTAGGATTCGATGGGTCGTCTATCCAGTCAACAAGATTGTTTCTACCTGCAAGATTGGGATAAATCAGAGTGCAAAAAAAAAAAAAAATTACTGAAAGCACCTCAGAAATATGAAGTCAAAATTAATCCACTATGTTTACATCTTGGACCTACGATGACACAAACAAATTAAAAACAGAACCATTAACCACATAGTAGTAGTGAGCATGAAGTAGATGAGGTTTAAATTGCCAGAAGTAGTATGAAGAAAATCCCAAAGCAATTGAGTTAATTTTCAAAGACTACATGTAATTTATTTTTATTTTTTATTTTTGCTTAGAGACTACATGTAGTAGTAGTAAGACAAACTTGAACAAGGAGATGTCCAATTACCATACAACCAACTGATAAGCTATGATTATTTTCATGTCATACTCGTATGCCAATTACAGTGTCCTATTTTTTTTGCCTTGATATAATCAGATAGCATACCAAGTGGGAATACTCCAGAATTTGTTTGACGAACTTAAAAAATTGTTACCCTTTTGTAATATTTCAGAGTTTTCCAGCAGCATCTACAGTTAGTAACATATCTAAGTAATACCTTTTCACTACCCAAAAAGATTGTTTAATTCCTTAACATGATTGGCTAGAATATATGCTTAAAATTTGGTGAGTCTAATATCATTCCTATATGGATATAAAAACAGTGTTTCCAGAAATTTTTGCCTGAGATGTCCAAATTTACCTTTTGCTATTACAAGAGACAAAGGTAGAGAACTAGGAGATTTCACACTGTACGAAATATCCACTTCAGACCCTGTGTTAAGAAAGTATAGCCACTCCTGGAAAACAAAGTTATATTCCATAAAAACCGATTAGTAAGAATATCTGAATAAAAATTCAAAATAATATCTCATTTTTCCACAAGTATAAAGTGAAGAGAAAAGAAGAACGGCAGTTTGAGAAACATTGCCTCGTGAAAGCTGGAAAGTATAACTGCATTGTGTGTTTCAAACCAGGTGATTTCAACATCCAAAGGAGGAGGTTCATAAAATCCATATAGCATTGGTCCATCCTTTGAATAACCTATTTCTTGCACCTGGTGATAAGCCAAACAACGCGTTAACCGCTTCCGAAGAAGCAATAACTAGTTTGAATGGGAACAAGATAGCAATCAGTAATAAACCTTAATTGACTGCACAAATAATGAACTAGCTTGCACTAAGCGTGAGCAATTTGGGCCCAATGGCAAATTCCCAGATCCATAAATGCCAAGTATCAGAGTCACAGACGCTGCTGGTGAGAAATTTCACGAATTCATAACCGAACCAAATCAATTAATCATGTCTTTCACAACCAAATGTAAGAAATTAAAAGAAACAACTATGAAAGTTAGGTAAGATCCGATATAATGGGACCAACAAAGGTTAATGGCTTCTACTTTTCATCCTTTTTTATTCGACGATTCTACAACTTCAAAACACCTCCACCAATACACCTATACAACTTATTTTAATTCTTCCATTTGCAAACCACAACTATGAGAATTTAGGATTAGGTTCTTTTTTCCCTTAGCCAGGAGGTTTCTTAGCAACCAAACAGAAGAAATCTAATGAAATATGAAAGTATGCAACAATATCACTCGAGTCAGGGACGGACATAAGTAGGGGCTAGGGGGGACTAAAACCCCCCCTTGATTTTTGAAAAATACCATATATACTCTGGAAAGGAATATTTTTACACTTAAGCCCACTTCCCAAACTAAAAAATTCTCTATTTTACACTTTATCCCCCCTCTCAAGTATGAAACATTCAACTTCTTGGTCTCAATTTGTAGTAATAAGGTGTCATTTTATTGTACATTTGGTGCCAAACGGTATTAACTTTTCTAATTCCGTCATATTAACAAAATATGTATGAATAGACCCCAAAAAAATCGCTCGGGGGCGTTGCTCCTGAACCGCCGTAATAAACTCACTAGCCCTTTCACCCTACCAAGCCCCCCAACTCCAAATTCCTAGAACCGTCCCTATCTCGAGTAATGCTATGCTTCCCAAATTTTGCATTCTAAATTTGGTTCCGAAATGCTCTGTCTATTAGTTGTACACATGGAATGATATGTGATACTACCACCTATGAAGCATTTGAGGAACCGAAATGGGATTCAAATTTTGGGAACGATTGAATAACAACTTGGATGATAAATTGATACAGACCTAAGAACCAAAATGTGACAACCACAGCTAGGCAAGACAAAGTATTTTCTCTGGCATTGGCCGATGCCCTATCAGAAAATGACATGCTCACGCGATAAGATACACCAGATGGACGGTGGTGGCGGTGGTGGTGATGGTGGTGGTGCTGGTGGTGGTGGTTCTGGCGGTGGTGGTCCTCATCTCGAGGTTGACCAACCAATTCTTCTTCTTCTTGGTCTTCTTCTTCACGAACCGGCTCAGAAGACGAATTGGAGGCCGAAGGAACAGAAACATTTTGGCTATGAACCGATTCTTCCTCCATTCTGAATTGAAAATCAAAACAAAATTATTGATCAATCGATGTAGAAGCAGAACGGAGTTAAAAAAATTATGAGAGCAAGTGGAGTAAAAGAAACCTTAACCCTAACGATAGCATAAGGTTTCCTACCAAAGAGATTGTGATTTGAGCCGGCCATTGACGCAATCCAAAGGTGGTGTGGCAGAGGAAGCTATGAGAGAGCTCACCAAGCAGTCTTCTCTCTCTCTCTCTCTCTCTCTCTCTCTTCCTCTGGTTCACTTCACTTTCATCCTCGGAACGGTAGTTGGATATTGACGGTTAGGTTTGCCGTTTGCGTGTATATACACAATTGCACTGAATTTTTGTCAAAAAGGCAATGCATTTAAGACGGAGGAACCATCCAAGCTACAGTTAACGGAACATTGAAAAGAAATTATTTGGTGGGTTTGTCAAATTATTTCATCAATTTAATGCACTGTGGCTATGAAAATTTAGAGGAAAATACATTTTACCGCATGTGGTTACACTCATGTTTTCATAATCCTTTTGGTTCATTTTGTAACACTTAACCTCCCTGTACTACAGACTAAAGTGAGATTGTTAACTTTTCTAACGGCAGTCCCACTTCAGTCATTAGCACAGGGGTTAAGTGTTACAAAAATGAACCACAGGGGTTATGAGAACATGAGTGTAACCATAGGGGGGTAAAAGTTATTTTTCCCTAAAGAGTATGTATAGGGGGCTTGGGGGTATTAACGACATTTCCTTTTTTCTGTTAGAAAAGTTAACAGTCTCACTTTAGTCCGTAGTATAGGGGGTTAAGTGTTACAAAATGAACCACAGGGGGATTATGAGAAAATGAGTATAACCACAGGGGGTAAAATGTATTTTCCCCAAAATTTTAACCCTACACATGTCCCCTATTTTATGGGAATTTTAAGAAGTGATCGTAGGTTCATTAGTTTGAAATACTTCTAACCACTTTGTCATAATCCCTGAAGATAGAGAATATGTGTATGGTTAAAATTAAATAATCAATGTAATGATATGGTGTGACAGTATCACTCAATAATTTCTTGAAAGAGAAAACGCATGGGTTGAAAAAATTTGAGAAGTTTTAGGGTGTAATACTATACACATATAACTGTTTTTGCTAACTTGTGTTGGTAAAGGAGTGACATGGCAATTTTTGGGTGGGGGATCCGTAAAAAGTGCCTTAGGGATGATTTTAGGGTAAATTACAGTAACACCCCCTGAACTATGACCCTTTTCCACTAACACCCCCTATAGTTTAGAACTGAACAAATTCACCCCCTAATCTATCATTTGTTGACACTAAAACCCCTTCTGCAGGGGTGAGTTTGTTCATTTTTGGATAGTTCAAGGGTGAGTTTGTTTAGTTTTAAAGTTCAGGGGGTGTTAGTGAAAAACGATCATAGTTCAGGGGGTATTGCTGTAATTTACCCATGATTTTAATCCCTTTTGACAATTACACATATCTCAATTGCACTTTTGGAATTTACTAGGGGTGCCCTCCGCAAGGCACGGACTGATGAGAAAATTTAATTTAAATAAATTTTATTTTATATTTTGATATTACATACACGATAAATTAAATTTTATATTTTTTTATTATCTATAATCTACAATGTTAGCATAAAATTAAATTACAAAACATGTGTCTAAATTTATAGGCGTGTGTGTAATATTCAAATATGACATTTTATTTTTAGGCATTGTGTGTAATATAAAAATATAAAATTAAATTGATATGCCTACGTGTGTGATATCAAAATAAATAAATAACTCAAATATATAAATATAGTAAGACGCCTTACGAAAAGCAACTAAATTGTATAACATCAAAATCTGATATAAAATTTATATCCACATTTCTGTGTGAATTAAATTTATGTGTGTGGATAATACTAAAATAAAATAAAATTAATTTAGTGACACAGAAATATAATAAAATAAAATTGATAAATTTAATATTGGATTACACACACATGTCTAAATTGAATTTATAGCCTATAAATTTTATTTTATTTGGTATTATACACACATTCCTATAAATTGAATTATATAATTTGAATTAAAAATTTAATTTTATCACACACAAATAGTCCCACATATTCCTTCTAAAATCACTTCAGAGGTTACAACTTTTCCTAAGTGGACTTGAATGCCATTCTGTCACATGGATATGCATAAAGCCATTTAGTATCACAAGTTTTATTGGATCCTTTAATTACTTAATAAACTTGTGGCAAATAAACAAACATGAAAAAGAGACACAGATTAGATTTTTTTTTTCTGGGAAATATGCAGACTTTGATACTCCCCACCTACCATTCAAAATAGGTTAATGAACATTTGTTGTCGACCATAGTATTCATAGAATAAAACAATATAACATTTGGAAAGTGATGGAAGTCTTTTAAGCGAGAAACCATTTATTGGATAATAAATTGGAATCACCACACCATTCGTGTGCTATGGTAGCCCAAATCAGTGCTAGTTTTTTTTTTCACACACATGACTTTTTCTGTTGGTCTGGACAACAATCATGTGATGTGGTGGTCCCATATACCACACAAATTTTTTTTCTTTATCCTCTTTTTTTCCTTATTAGATTGAACTCATATAATTTAAGTGTTTTAATTATCCCTTCCAAGGAACCATTAGTGACTCTAAGTCAGTTCAATTCATCTTCTAAGGCTTTTAAGACTGCACCAAAGGTTTAGCCCTATATTCTCACTCTTATTATTATTTTTTTTAACAACATCAAGATTTCATTATTAAGGGAAAATTCAATGATAAAACATCCCATTATAAAAGGAGTAATGCTATGCTTCTCAAATCCAAATCTCAAATTCTCATCTATTTGCACCCAAAAAATACATTTTTTAGTCAAAATTGGTAGAGGCCGATTGGAATATTTTAATCGGACTTAGAGACCGATTGCAAAAAAATTTAAGGGTCAAGTGATTGGTTCAAAGTTGGTGGGACCGGATGATTGTTGGACTATCTTGCAATAGTCGGGCTGACACACATGTTGTAATCGGGCTGAATCGTGAGACCGATCTTGTGGTTCATTACACACCAAATGATTCAGCATACTTCACATTCAATAAGCCATTATGGTGGGCCCAGTGTTGGGAATATGCCCTCAAACCAGTTAGTTGGACAATGGAATATCATAATGCATTTATGTATGTTAGTTCATGAGATGAATATTAGACTGGAATCCTTAAACAACATTGTATGTGGTTCATTTGTGTATGTGATTACACATGTGAGATATGAATCACAAATCCTTGTTGTTTCAAATAAGTCACAGTGGATGATAAGTCTGGATAACTTATCAGGTATACACTGTAGCATGATTAACGTTTACGGGGTAGAATGATGAATCTCATTCATAAGAGTCTTTGACTCTTGGTTAATATGCTAGTGCACTCGGTGCATTGACGAACCTGAGTTAAACCTATTGACACCTAAAACGCTGTCACCGTTAATAGGAACTCAAAACTTGTATAGGGATACATGTCCTCAATCCTGAGACAGTTATGGACGCAAGTTGTATGCTTGGTTGCTTTGACTTACCAATCAGTGAGGTCTTGCAAGATCAACACCTGGGTATCTTGGGTAATCAAGTATGCAACGTTGGGAACATATATTGTCAAGATGGAATTCTACCCTCTTCAATAAAACGAAGAGTAAGTATTCCCTCGAGAATGTCACTAGGAGTGATTACTGAGAACTGGCCAGCCTTGTCAACAAAGTGTTATTGTTGACATGTTTAGTAATCCAAGCGTAGTGAATGATACTTGAGGAATATACGATGTACTATCTATTGGGTCGACAGTATCTTAAAACATACATCCCAATGATAGATACGAATACTGCCTGGTAGAGGGACATCTGTATCATATTATACAAGTCTAGCAATCACTTATGTATGTGTGATTATGTTCTTATGCACTGGAGTGCAAATTATCATTTTATAGTGGCATTAATGATAATTGATTAATTATTGATTCCTTAGTCAAGAGTACTAACTAGATGGAATAACAATTAATCGGAGCCAGTAATTAAGAACCTAGGAGGTCCCACTCTTAGCTCCGCCAGAATGCTTGGAAAGGCAAATGAGAATGCTGTCAAGACTGTTTCGATCGATTGAAGTCTAGACAGGTTCGATCGATCGAACGTGGTTCGATCGATCGAAGTCACTTCGATCGATTGAAAGTTAGGTCGGTTATAGGAATCTATAAATAGGGCATCTACGTCCAGAAAAATAAGTTCGTCGTTTTTGACGTACCAGTTGCTGCAGAACCTGTTTAGAGTTCCCAAACCTTCCCTATTCTCACTATTAGGGTTCCCACCAACCCTAGCCGCTCTGGGAGCATTCAAGGAGACATAGGGTTGAAGATCTCTTAGATGTTGCTGCTGCACATAGAAGGAGAATGACTAAATCAGAATTGGGTTCAAGACCATAAGGTAATGCACCTGTTCCCTCTCCTGTACGCATCTATAGAGTTAACGAGTAGTAGATCTAGGCAACCATTAAAAGTTTTGAACTTTGTTTTTCTGCTGCGTGTTTAAATAAATTTTAAACCTGTTTTTTTTCCATCAATTGGTATCAGAGCCTCGCTTGTTTGGATCTATAGATGCGTTTTGGAACACTAGTTTTGATTTGCATGTTGATTTTAGGACTGTTTTCAAAACTGCATCGTCACAGATCCGTTTCTGCAGTGTTTATGCAGCAGAATTCAAATCTGTGATTGCATTGGATGTAAGGTGGGTTTGATCGATCGAAGTAGCTCGATCGATCGAACATCATCTGTTCTCAAGCGATCGAACTATTTTCGATCGATCGAACAGAACCAATCGAACTTTGGTTCTGTTCGATCGATCTAATGGTGTTCGATCGATCGAGACAGCTCTTCTGTCCAGGTGTTCAGTTTACAGATTTAAAGGTTTTAAAATATTTACTTTAAATTTTTAATTATTCTGTAAGTTTTTCTAGACATTCTGTGAAACTGAAAGTTCAATCGATCGAAGGTTCAATTGATCGAACCTTTGTCGATCGATCGAAGTGTGATAGAGAACTGTGATGATGTTTTAAGTTCTAATTCAGTATGTAAAGAGTTTATATACTGTGTGAATCAATTAGGGGTTCCAATGGTACATATATTTGTTATATATGTGTGGTTGTGCGTGTGACTAACCCTTTTGCAGCAAGCTTAGTCCGCTATCTCCCATGGCGCCAAGACTTTTAAATTTTGTATTTAATTGTTTGAGATTGGTGTTTATTATGTTTTAATTGTTGATTTGGTTTTAAGGCATATGTAAAGGGCGCTGCGACTTCAATCCTATGAAAAGGAAAGTCGCACCGGTTTCCCTAGCCTTTTTTTTATTATTGTTATTTCTATTTCTAGATAAATTGTAAGCTTCGAGAGAAGCATCAGACCAATGTAATAGAATTAGAAAATCCATGAAGATGGAGGAACAAGACGTTGTCCATGAAGATGGAGTCGGAGGCAATCAAACAAGAAGGAGGTTTTATGGAGATAGAGTCATGGGAGATAGAGGCATTGTTGAATGTTTTTATTCCATTTTAGTTTTGGTTTTATGTGCTTAGTTGTGATTGGCATTTTATATATTGTTACTACTCGCATGCATGTAAAACAGGTTTTCTAAAATGAAATTCAAAAACCTTTTTTCTAACACATTAGTAAACACTTGATGTTTATGGGCAATGTGAAGAAACTTTTTTTTTTTCAAATTGAAAAATTCCTATTAGTTCATTGTAAGTATGAGAAATACTCTGTGTCACTCATTTATGAGTGATCATTCCATACGGAGGGTATTTCTTATTGATTACTAGATATGAACTTCTTATAAAAATCTAGTGGGAGAGGGACTTATTTTATAACTCCCACGGTCTTCCATAAACGGTTCATTGTAAGGTGGGTAGTATATTATGTGTCACCCAGCCATGGGTGATCATTCCATACGAAGGATAGACTATTCATTGGTTACTAGATATGAACTTCATTTGGATAGAATCAATTTGACGCGTTAGAGGGTGACCATTACACTGAGGCACTACTTGAGGCGGTTGTCATTGGATTCTAGTTAATGGTAAACACTAGCTAAGCTATGGGTAAGGGATTCCACACGGAGCATTATTCAGAAACTTAGAGACCAAAAGTTCAGGAGTCATGAATTGTTTTGTAAGAGTTGTATGACATTCATGATGGGTTTCCCAATCAGGCTATGAGGTTATGATCGCCACACGGAGACTTAGTTTCATAGGCTTGACATCCTGAAGACAATTAATGAGTTGGTTAAGGGAATTCCAATGTATCATATAAATTGTCATATTCATGATTTCCATATTGTAATTCTGTTACATTACTTGTATTTCAGATTCATTATGTTTAGCCCACTTGCTATAACCATGATCCAGAATAAGCTGATTGGAAATAACTACGTTGAATGGAAACTAGAACTGGATGAATTATTAATTGCTAATGGATGTAAATATGTTCTTACCATTCCTTGTCCACCTATTTCATGCCATGACACCCCAACTGATCTTGCGGATCAATATTGGGAGTGGATAAGATTTGATGGTATAGCTCGCTCTAGCATCTTAGACTCTTTGTCTGATGTGTTGAAGCAGCAACATCAACCTTTGAACACTGCCCGTGCTATAATATTGAACCTCGAGGAGATGTTTGGGGAACTGAGCCGTACTGCAAGGCTTAGAGCCTTGGAGTTAGTCATGGACACCAGAATGTTGGAAGTAACTTCTATAAGAGAGCATGTTTTTAAAATGATTACTTATTTCAAAGTAATGGAAGTTCTGGGTTCTGACATTGATGGTGAGACTCAAGTTGACATAATCTTGCATTTGTTGCCTTCATCATTCACTCAATTTAAAAAAAAAAATTTTAAATGAGTAAAACAGTTTTTTCAACAAGTAAATTGATGAGCTCTCTTGAGGCAACGATTGATATAGTCAAAGAGGAGTCAAATGTTCAGAACATTGGAATGGCTTCATCTTCTGGAACTAAGCCTGAGGGCATAAGTTCAAAGAAGGAGAAGCAAGACTCAAGGGTAGGTGAGCCTAAGCCAACTGTTGGGAAAAAGGCAAGACTTGGAAAGGGAAATGCTGGTGCCGTGCCAAAAGGAAAGTGTTTTCATTGTGGCATGAGAGGGCATTGGAAAAGGAACTGTGTGGAATACTTGACTGCTAAAAGGCAAGGTATGATCCCTTTTCACTAGTTTTTGAAGTAAGTTGAAAAACTGATACTTCAACTACTTGGGGCAATGATTCTGTATTTTTTAATTATATCTGTAATTATTGCAGGAAATTGGAAAATAAGAATGTGCAGTGATTAGAAGATCTTGATTGCCTTTTGGGATCTGATGCAACAGTTGCTATTAGATTAATAGTTTTATATTATAATAAAACTTTGGAGTTATTAGATGGATTTCAGTTTTGAATTAATGAATAATATTTATTCTTTTGATTTTGGTACTGAAATTCTTGATTAAAAGAAAGCGTTCTTTTATGTGATCTAAATAACTTGTCAAGCAAGTATCTCACCAATTTACTCTTGTTTCTTATATATTATCTAATGTAGTATTTAAATGACTCATAGGTATTTTACCATCTAAAAGGATAGCACCTTCAACTAATTCTATAACTTTTGGTTTAGAGGTTAGATCACATTTAATCTAAATAGGATAAATGGGGAGTAAAGGATTGGATCCTAAACTCTTTTGGTTGCTAAGACCATTGCCTATTTGTCAATCCTATTTAGAGAGTAAACGTGATCAGATCATATTAATCTAAATAGGATAAATGGGGAGTAAAGGATTGGATCCTAAACTCTTTTGGTTGCTAAGACCATTGCCTATTTGTCAATCCTATTCAGAGAATAAACGTGATCAGATCATATTAATCTAAATAGGATAAATAGGGAGTAAAGAATTGGATCCTAAATTCTTTTGGGTGTTGAGACCACTACCTGTTTGTCAATCCTATTTAGAGGCTAATATGATCAGGTGACTTTTCTTTTGAAAATCACACGACCAAGGACTTATTAGAATTAGGACATACTCATGTATGTAGGCCAATAAACATTAGAGTTGAAAAGTAGTTTTGGCTACTCCAGATACTGATATAAATTTACCTATTGTACCTTTTCTTCAATCTTTTGAAGAAATTCGAAAGGTTTGGAATGAGGAGTTGTTGGTAAAAGAATATCATTGCCTTTTGATTTGATCAAAATGGTGAGTATCTCTCTAATGCGTTTATTGTCTATAAGAGATAAGAATGAAATTCTTTCACGATAGTCTACACCTAGTGTTCCTCCACGGGGTGGTGTAGCAGGTAGAAGGAACTATCTTCTTTTAGATATGATTGGGTCATGGGATGAGTTATTTAGAGTTACTACTGTTCCTTGTTTTTCTCGATGGAAATACAATGTATATACTGGATCTTATTCAAAAGTAAATCTTTTCGATAGACATCTCCAAAGTTGTGAAAAGAATGCGACTTCTTTCTCATGGTAACTTTGGATAAGGATGTCTAGCACTTTGGTGTAAAGAAATGATGAGCCTTTTGAACCTAGATTAGAAGTATAATACTTTTGTAGTGTTTCCATAGAAAACAAAAGTTGGTTGGAGACCAAATTTTGCAAAGGAAAGATAATATAAAAGAGTAAAGTAATTTATATCTTAAAGCAATCTATAAATCATCTAGAACTAAAATCTACTACCTCATCATCCGTTCCTACATCGGTACTTCATTCTAGTGGGAGAATTCTTAGCGTTGCTAAAATCTCCTTGTGCATTGAAGTTTTGTGATAAGAAAGCTCCGGTATATGATTTGCATAAGTCTACGGACTTAAGCAATCATCCAGAGATAAGGACATCTATTTTGACATGTTGGTCAAAATACTTTGGATTCGTACAAAGTATGAATGTAGCTTAAGTGGATGAAAGGATCCTTGCGCAAAGGAAGTGTGGTGGTGATTATGGTTCCATATATTGATGACATCTTTATCATTGCGAGATCTTAAAGTAGTGTTATCAATAATTGAGGTTAAGTTTCTACAGTATACTTGATATTTATGATCTCGGTGAGGCGAGCTATAATATTTAGGTTTTTGCTCATTCAAGATCGGAAAGTTAAGATAATGAGATTATCTCAAACTTCTATATCAGAAAGTTGCTGGCTAGACTCAACGTAGAACTTTTTTGATAAAGTTTTTTTTTTCACCTTTGAACATAACTTATTAGTCTTTCAAGACTTGTATCTTAGGATGCAAGATGAAAGAGGTTGCATGAAAGGTATATCATAAAGCCTTCGCTATTGATAAACCTTTTATGTGATGTTAAGTAAGGGATATCTGTTATACCGTTTAGGTTGTTCACAAATATCAGTCCAAATGAATGTTCAGTTTTCTGAACTATCATAAAGTATATATTCTCTAGGGCTTGAGAAAGAACTAGCGGATATATGCATGGTGATGGTGTTTTGGACAATGTTCAAATTAGCTTTACTGGATACATGTCTGGTGACGTCTTTTGTCTAGGGATATAGTATAACATGAAGAGGTTTTACTATGGATTGTTTCAGTCGATGATCATCAGTCCCTTCACAAAACCTTACGGGTTAAGGATTTTGACATGTCACGTAGATAATGCTATTGTTGTTTTAACACTCTATGGTTACGAGTGCAAGTGGGAGTTTGTTGGGAATATGCCCTCAAACCAGTTAGTTGGACAATGGAATATCATAATGCATTTATGTATGTTAGTTCATGAGATGAATATTAGACTGGAATCCTTAAACAACATTGTATGTGGTTCATTTGTGTATGTGATTACACATGTGAGATATGAATCACAAATCCTTGTTGTTTCAAATAAGTCACAGTGGATGATAAGTCTGGATAACTTATCAGGTATACACTGTAGCATGATTAACGTCTACGGGGTAGAATGATGAATCTCATTCATAAGAGTCTTTGACTCTTGGTTAATATGCTAGTGCACTCGGTGCATTGACGAACCTGAGTTAAACCTATTGACACCTAAAACGCTGTCACCGTTAATAGGAACTCAAAACTTGTATAAGGATACATGTCCTCAATCCTGAGACAGTTATGGACGCAAGTTGTATGCTTGGTTGCTTTGACTTACCAATCAATGAGGTCTTGCAAGATCAACACCTGGGTATCTTGGGTAATCAAGTATGCAACGTTGGGAACATATATTGTCAAGATGGAATTCTACCCTCTTCAATAAAACGAAGAGTAAGTATTCCCTCGAGAATGTCACTAGGAGTGATTATTGAGAGCTGGCCAGCCTTGTCAACAAAGTGTTATTATTGACATATTTAGTAATCCAAGCGTAGTGAATGATACTTGAGGAATATAAGATGTACTATCTATTGGGTCGACAGTATCTTAAAACATACATCCCAATGATAGATACGAATACTGCCTGGTAGAGGGACATCTGTATCATATTATACAAGTCTAGCAATCACTTATGTATGTGTGATTATGTTCTTATGCACTGGAGTGCAATTATCATTTTATAGTGGCATTAATGATAATTGATTAATTATTGATTCCTTAGTCAAGAGTACTGACTAGATGGAATAATAATTAATCGGAGCCAGTAATTAAGAACCTAGGAGGTCCCACTCTTAGCTCCTCCAGAATGCTTGGAAAGGCAAATGAGAATGCTGTCAAGACTGTTTCGATCGATTGAAGTCTAGACAGGTTCGATCGATCGAACGTGGTTCAAACGATCGAAGGTTCGATCGATCGAAGTCACTTCGATCGATTGAAAGTTAGGCCGGTTCTAGGAATCTATAAATAGGGAAGCTACGTCCAGAAAAATAAGTTCATCGTTTTTGACGTACCAGTTGCTGCAGAACCTGTTTAGAGTTCCCAAACCTTTCATATTCTCACTATTAGGGTTCCCACCAGCCCTAGCCACTCTGGGAGCATTCAAGGAGACATAAGGGTGAAGATCTCTTAGATGTTGCTGCTGCACATAGAAGGAGAATGACTAAATCAGAATTGGGTTCAAGACCATAAGGTAATGCACCTGTTCCCTCTCCTGTACGCATCTATAGAGTTAACGAGTAGTAGATCCAGGCAACCATTAAAAGTTTTGAACTTTATTTTTCCGCTGCGTGTTTAAATAAATTTTAAACCTGTTTTTTTCCATCACCCAGATCATCATTACTTTTGTAAGTTTACCAAGTCTCACGTGTTTGACAAATGCCATCTGTCAATGCCAATCAGTGTAGGCTCTGTTTGACACTTCAACTTATTGGGCTTCCAGTGTGTTCAGTTCCATTGGGTTGTGCATGTGATATCATCGGACTGCCATCAGTGATCGGGCTGGCCACCATTTATGCAACAATACATTTTTGGTTTGGAAGTCAAAGTGGTCGGCCACGTATCATCATAACATGTAAGTTGGTGGGCCACTTTCATTATGTCACCAAATCAGACTCCATCACTGGTGGGTCACGTACAAATTGGCCACGTCAAAGAGTGGCGTGAATGGGCACCCATTTGATAACTTTGTCAATAAAGTCCACTCTGGACCCCACCTTGTGATGGTTTAAGTAATCAATTCAACCGTTGTGCACTTTGGGCTTCATAAATACTTTGCCACCAAATACCATAGGACTCAAATATATATCAATCGGGCTTAAGCTGTTTAGCTTTATTTGGTAACATGCGAAAGTAGTAAGGTATGCCCCTCAAGTGGCCACCTCATTCAGCCAAATGCACATAGTGTCTGTCACATGCTTAATTCTGCCAGTATATTCAGTTAGCCCGATGAGAAGATATGTGATATAGTCGGGTCATCTTTGGGAAGTGTATCACCCTACAAACTCTCAATGTGATAATATTTATGTTATCAAATTAGGGAAGATATTATCATAATGGGGAAGGTAATATTTCAAGATATTATCCGATTTGGAAAGATAATATTATCACTTTTTGGGAAATATTATATATATGGTATATATCTTTTACTTGGAAGCCAAGTCAGCCGAATCAAGCCACAAAAGGGACCACGTTCAAAAGATAAATATATATGTATATGTATATATTCACAGATAATTATGGAGGATTTTTATCAGACTGATATGGAAGAAAACTGGTATTATTTACCAGATTATATTCATCAGATATTTACTACCTTATCTAGGAGACCTCCAGGGCCGCTATAAATACAGCAGGCAGGCCAAAGCTGCAATTCACTCCGCGTCACTTCAGTAGTGAATAGTGACAATTAGACTAATTTGGGACAAATTTGAAACATATAAAGATCAACTTACCACAATTAAAACTTTAAAATCTATATTGCCATAACTCCCATACTTCACTTCAGTAGTGAATAGTGATAAAGTGCACTTGACCCTCTATTTTGATTGTGGCAAATTTTAACAGAAAACTTGGGCTGTAGATATCTTCATACGGGTTTGGGCTTTTCCCCATGCCCATAAGTAATTGGGCTAGTTCAGAGAGCAGATGGGCCGGCGACGATTACACTCCAAAATAGACTATTTACGTGTCACAAGCCCATTGGTCATTCGCCTCAAAATGAGCTTGCGTTCTTTCTCTGTAGTAATAAATTTGTAAGTACTTGGACGGCGAAACGAGACGACAGAGACGAGAGAGAGAGAGAGAGAGAGAGAGAGAGAGAGACGATGGCCAGAACGACGTCGTTTTCAGTTCCACTGCTGTTGTCGCTAGTCCTCTTCGCAACCCTAGCTCTCACTCAGGTACTCTAATGGTTGATCACAACAACTGAGAGAGTGTTTGTAGATTCGATTCAGCTTAACTTCGAGCATTAATACGATCGTTTTTTCGGATCTTCATTTTCACCTACTTGTTTTGTTTGAAATCGCTTGTGAAATTTTATCGATCTTCGATGTTTGCTTCAAGAGAGTTTTGAATTCCTGATTTTATATATGCTAGCTTGTAACCCTTGCGATGCACGGAAGAATATTGTCCAAATTCAATGCTTTAGAAAGTGATAAGAGTATTTGACTATGGAGTTAGTTGAAACAGATCCGTTCTTGAATTGAAATTGTGCAAAAAGTTTATGCTTACATCATTCAAATTTGCAGCCCATGTGCAAACTGTAGTAAACGTTTAGAATATGAAAAAACCCTTACAGAAGGAAAGAGGTGCTACTATATATTCAACCTTCATCGAAATAATTCACTGAAAAAGTATTTTATACAAAGTGAATGTCTTATATATAGTGAATCACAATTCTTACCAATAGAGAGTTCAAACTTGTAATGGTTATCCTCTACACCAAATCCAGTGAGTCGGATCTAACATACAAGAGTTAAAAAAAAAAAATCGTTTGCATGGAGAAGAGGTAGAGAGAGCAGCCAAAGGGCAAGGTTTTGTAGATTATGGATGATTTAGTTGGCTCTTCTTAAAGTCTAAATCATTATTACTCCAATTATGATTAATTAAGTTTTGTAAAAACGTACAAAGAGAGAGGGAGAAGGAGAGCATAAATTATGCTATTACAATAAACGCATGTAGAGGGAGGAGATGAAGAGTGAAAAATTATAAATATTTAAAGCCAAATAATGAATGCATATAATTTAAATAAATGTAATACTCCAGTGTATTTATTTGTGCAAGGTTATTGGCACAAATGGTGGGGTTTGCATATACTCACTTTACTTTTAGCTTCAAATGGATGAAATGCTTATAGTTTGACACGTGGCATAAGTCTTCCATATTATATAATAAGATATATATAAGGAGCACTTCTCGTGTGGACCGTCTGCAACTTACTAAGTTGCGGACTTCTATTTCAGCCGTTGGATCCATTTTTCATTAAGGGTATTGTAGTAATTTCACTGTATCTAGTGGCTGACAATAGAAGTCCTCAACTTAATAAGTTGCAGACGCCCTTACCAGAAGGGCTCTGTATATATATATGTATATATATTTTCCGACTTGGTTGCGATTTGCAAAGTAGTATGTGTATTGAGTTAGTTTCAATGCTTGATTCATATGAGAAGATTCGATTTTCAGGCGAAGACTTCGAAGGAGGATTTAAAAGAAGTCACTCACAAAGTTTTCTTTGACGTTGAGATTGCTGGAAAATCTGCTGGTATATTTAATACTCTCCTTCAGTCCTATGAATGCGAAACGAAAATAGAGATAATTATATATTTATACAACATGTTTCCATAATATATATATATATATATCATATGTGCAACTTTAGGGTTCAAAGTTATGTTATAATTTGCAAAGAGACTTTGACTTTGCATTGAATTTAATCCAATTATTATCATTGTAGAGAAGAAGCCTTTGGCTTTCGTTGTTCCGTTCGTATTGCTTTTTTGTATTGGCATTTCCGGGACTTACATATTGAAATGGTCAGTGATTAGTAATGGATCTTAACAACTTACATGTATTAATGAGGAAGCATAGTGGTTTCCCAAAAAATGGGGCATTCAAGCAATCGTTTTGCAAAACCATGACGCGTTCAATTGAGAGATGAATATGATATACGGTGATTACATAAGACAGAAGATTAACACGTTGCTTGGACCGAACTCTCATGTATTGGAATATATGTTGGGTATATTTAACTAAACTACATCCATAATATTTCTCATAATAATGCTAGGTTCCCTAATCCACAAGAATTGTTACGTTATTTTCATTAAAAATATTCATGTGTGACACAGTTATATTCTTAATGCCGATTACACCTTTACTTTTTCTCTGTTTCTTTTCCCCTCCTTTTCTAGGTCGTGTTGTCATGGGTCTCTTTGGGAAGGCCGTTCCTAAAACAACAGGTATGATCTGTATATAACATTAGACACAGATATAGCATATGGGACAATCCCGTATTATTAATTCTTATATATTGTACAAAGATTGTAAATAAATTATCTCGTCAAGCTTGTTAGATTGCAATTATTAATTGTTTGTACTTTTTATTTTGCAGAAAATTTCCGAGCATTGTGCACAGGTACAGAGGGATGCTAGGTGTTTGCCTTTCCATATCTTAACTTCATTTACCATTTCTCATTTCTTCTAGTTAATTATCAAATCAAATATGAACTCTTTGATGTTCTTCTGATCTTCATTGTAGGATATTTAGTTTTTCCCTTTTGTTGTTTTTTTGCGGTCACCTTCCACTGTCTTGTATATGCAAGACAAAAGCAAAGTTCTTCAATCCCCTTTCAGCTGAACCATTTTTTTAAAGTACATGTTTGGATTGACTGGAATAGGGGTTTGTAGGTGCAATAGTCACTTGATAAGTTGATATTGTTCCCAGCATTTCTTTTTACTCCAAGAACCATTGTAAAAGTTGGTTTATATGCAATTTATATGATTCCAGGAGAGAAAGGTATTGGTAAGAGTGGAAAACCTCTCCATTACAAGGGGAGCGCATTCCATAGAATTATTCCCAGCTTTATGCTCCAGGGAGGTGATTTTACACTTGGTGATGGTAGAGGTGGGGAATCAATTTATGGAGAGACGTTTGCAGATGAGAATTTCAAGCTGAAGCATACTGGACCAGGTACGACTATGTAACTCTGATGTGTGACTTGAGCGTAACTTATTGGTAGTTTCAAAATAGAACAGTCCTTCCAAACATTGCAGGTAAAATATTTGGCAAATGTAAAGAATTTGTTCATGCGCTTTTTTTTTTTTTAATTATTATATTTTTATTATTATATGAACAGACAATATTTTGTTTCTTATACGCAGGGCTGCTTTCAATGGCAAATGCTGGGCAAGACACCAATGGTTCACAGTTCTTCATCACTACTGTCACTACTAGCTGGTAACTACACATACTCCCAATAAACAAAGCAGAAAGGAAAGAGCAAATAACCATCTGGAACAAACAAAAAAAAAAAACAAAACAAAACAAAGCTTGGATATCTGGGGCTTGTTGCAAAGTTGATTAAATGATCACAACCAATTATGACCTTCTTGCAGTTTAATTTTCGCTGTATTCGTGGTTTGCTTTCTTGGCAATTAGAATAACGTTCCAATTTAAATGTCAGGTTGGATGGCAGACATGTTGTATTTGGGAAGGTGCTATCAGGCATGGATGTGGTATACAAGATTGAAGCTGAGGGAAAACAGAATGGCACACCGAAGAGCAAAGTCGTGATCGTCGATAGTGGAGAACTTCCTTTGTAACCATCCTCTCTATTTTAATTTCCACAAGCTTTTTATGTGAACTGAAGGCTATATGGCTGCATTCTAATACTTATTGGTTACACCTTGAATGCCAATGCGACTTCTTTCAGACGGGGACTGTATTGACTAATAAATTCAAAAAAATTTAAAATGTGGGGTTGTCTTATGTTGTACCAATTTTGTTTTTAAGGGAGCACTGTATGTGGGGTACTAAGTTACAGTGCAATAGTGAAATGGCCACATGGAGTAATACTATGCTTTCCATGGCAGTGGGACCACCTTCAATAAATGATGGAATTACTTCAACATCCTCCAATTAAAATCTAATGGATCCAATGCCCCATGCATTTGGGAAGCATAGCATTACTAGGCCACATGGCCCCCTAAACCAAACTTCACGAGTAAGATATTCTTTCCGAATTTTGTATTCCAAATGCTTCTCAAATACTTGTGGCAGTGGGACCACTTTTAATAATGATGAGATCACTCATCATCCTCCAATCACAATCTAGTGTACCCATTGTCACATGTATGTGATAAGCATTTGCGATTCAAAATTTGGGAAATATAGCATTACTCAAAACTTCATTGATAATTAGCCTTTATTCTCTCTGAGTCACCTCACACCATGCTTCAGTGGTGACCGGATAAACTATATGTGAGCTCGTTTCGAGCATGAACTTGTCTTGAAGACCCAATATTTATAGCCTTAATTGGACACTAGGTAGGAGTCCCATTCCTACTGCTTTAACGTTGAATTCCAAAGCAAGAGAGACTAGACCGACACTGAAATCACATTGGAGATTATCTTTTTCAAACAATTTTAACTACTCTCCAGAGAAAAAATTGCATCTTTCATGTTTCCCAGAGAAGGCCCTGCATTTGCTCCAAGCCTCCATCCATTTATATGTGCTTTCAGGACTTTCTTTTGTATTAGGAACGGCAAAAAATGGGTGACATTGTTTTGTAATTCTTAATGGACTGGCCAAAGTGCTCACCTCTTTCCATTCTCATGAAGATCCATCCGTTGACTTCAATAAATTTTCCTGAAGACAGCGAGTACATTTTCTATACTGTTCCCCAATAATCTTTTGCCAAATATAAAAGTGAGTTAATTCCGAGCTGTTTAGAAATGATATTAATATGAGTTCTATTTGAACTCGTGTCATGATAATTGAAAAGCCCCAATCTCGAGCAACTTGGTTCTGTCAGCTGGGGTAGAAAACCAGATGTTTAGGCCAAATCAATGTAAAACGCAACAGAATACCCATCTATGGTCGATCGATCATCTATGAACAATGTTACTGTCATGACAATGAACTAAGACAATATTATCCAACTAAAATAAAAATGATTTTGTTACAACTAATACACACTAGACATATTGTACAAATGATCTTTAGACCTGATTCTTCGACACTGCATGACACGTTAATTCTCTGTAAATTGTTAGTCTACAAACTCTGGTGAGAAAGAAAGCATAAATCTTGCAACTAAATTATGAGCAACCATGCTGAAGCAAGATTACTCACTATCACTCTCGGAATCCAGAAAGCTGAACTCTCTCTGTCCACCAAGCCTGATTAGCAGTGTTCCCCGATTTTCTTCACTCCACTGGATACCTTCCCTTTCAACAATATCAATCACCTGCATGAACTGGCAAGTTATTGGTATAATACAAACTCAACCAACAGCAATAATAGTAGTAATAATTGATTCATTCAGTTATTTATTTATTTCTCTTACTTTTCGGGTTGGCTCTTCTATATGTACCCACATAATCAATGCTGATCACCAAATTTATTGTTTATATGCGTTTTTTTTTAAATTACATGTGCTTGTGTATGTGTTTTCTGAATGGTGTGTGAGGCTGTAGGTGGAGACGTGCTCTTCATTACAAAAACGAAAAGTAACATGAAACTTGTTTACACTCGTTACTTGTTTGGTGGAGTTGGTAGTTTGATTGAACGGCAATAGTTGGGGCAACAATTGCCTATGTAGCACAGATACGGATATGTGACACGGAGACAACACGACACGGAGACGGCGATACGGCAAATTCCAAAAATGTAGGATACGGAGACGGTTAGGATACGTCGAATAAACAAATATTTCTAAAAAATATAATTTAGTTTGAAGTAAAAGAAGAAGAAGAGAGAATTAAATATCAACATTACATTACATATTCTGATATTCACCCATAGAAACTAGGCAAATAGCAACTCACAACATATACTCATAAAATTATTACAAAGCATTACAATTTAACAGGATACAGACACAGTAGGATACAATCCTACAACGAATAAATCATTAGATCTTTGAATTAAATTTGCACTTCCATCTCCCCTCATGTTTCCATAATTCTCAAATAAACCAATTGCTTATCCCCAATTTTACAATATTAAGATTATTGCCTCAAAGTTTTAAAACGCATTTCTAATGAGAGGCCACCATGCTGCATTCACTTGTGTCCCCGGCCATGTCAACTGCGTGTCCGACACGTGATCAATGTAGTCCGATGTTAAAATATTTAAGACACGCTTTATAGCGTGCCTGACACGCGGTGACGCATGTCCGACGAGTGTTGGTGTCTAACACGGACACGATACAGAGACGACACCCAAAGTGAAGTGTCCAAGCTACATAGATAGTTGCGACCATAGAGAACAGAGAATACGGAAGGTAATGAAGTTGCAGCAGTGGTGGTGCTGATCTGGTGGCTAGGTTTCGAGAGGAGAAAAAATGAACATATATCCACAGTGGCTTTTTTCTTTGGTAAAGATATACGAGTTTAAAAATTCTCTTAACATTTTGACTCAGAATTTTCAACACGAAAAAGATGTAAAATAACATGCTCAATTAACCACCATTAATAGACTACTCTAGTAGGGGAGCGGAGTGTAGCTGTGCAGTTTTAGAAACATGGTGGGAACTGTCAACAATTGTAAGAAACTCGTGGGGAGGTCATTGTAACTTACCCAAATTTTCTTAATCTCTTGAGGTTTAAATCATAAAATACCTTGCAGAAGTTGAAGTTACACCTAGCTGGATTTGGTTTCTCTCTATCATATCTATGTCCAGAGCAATTAACTGACTTCGATTTTCACTATGTCAGTACCAACTACAGTTACTAATCATATTTATCCCACAGTATATAGAAAAATCAGTCCAATGAACAGAGTACTTGGCTTTATAGCGTATGAAGAATGCATGCTTCTACAAGTAGAGTAATAATAGGCTTCAGGCTTATAGCCCATGAGGCATGATTCATGAATACTCTCTACAAGGGACTCGTATCCTACGGTATCTGCAGCGGATACCATTACTCTTTTAATACTTGTGGATAAGTGCCACATACTTCCTAAATGTTTCCACAATTTGAAATGATTTTGTTAATTTTCAATTATTGGAAACTCCCAGACAAATGTTTGTTCCATCTTGAACAATGGTGCAAGGCTATTTTTATTAGTATATAATTCAAAGAAACATAACGAAAGTCGTAAATGTTTTGACTAGAAGAAGAATTGAGATGCTAAGCTAAATCTTCAAATTTGTCCAAAATAAATGTCTGATATAACCATTTCTTATTTCAGAATAACTTCTGATTACAAGTCAAAATATATGATAATTTGTCAATAAAGAAAATGAGTGTTTTGCCAATACATGTGCAAGTATCATGACGGGCATCTACTAATTTTATAAACACACATGCACATTACATCAACAAATTGACGTATCTACGCAGTATCCATATACTTTTTCTTTCCAGAGTTAATCATATCAGCGTGTTAGTACCATGTCGTGTTTACGTCCGGTTTCCGTGTTGATGCTTCACAGGTTGTAGACCTGTAACCTCTCAACTAGCAATTTTCTTGTTTTGTTTTGTTTTTGTTTTTGTTTTTTTTGTTTTTTTTTTTTTTTTGGTTTTTGTTTTATGCAACATTTGTTCAAAAACTTAAAACCATCCTCCCACCAAACCCCCAATCCCACGACCTGCGGCAAGAAAAAGGTAGAAAAAAGAAAGAAAGAAAAAAAAACGCTACCCTATGTCCTGAGATGAATAATGAGAAAAAGGAGCGTGTAGACTAGAATCCATACCGACTGTTTCAGTTTTGACTTGCCCACACCATGGCTCCCACATCCTGTGATAACCCTGAAAGACTGGACAGCTAGAACAACGAGAGGTACAACATCATTAAAAAATCAGAAGCCAGCAGGACAAAGCATAAATAGTGCAAAAAGGAGAACACAATGGACGCATAATCCATTTCAAGTGCACCGATGCTTACAGCGTACATATGCTCCAAAAAGCAGGTGAAGTTTTAAAAGCCTCATTGCTTGTTTGACATGTTGACCATGTAGATCAATTGTTATCATATTTTCAATTTGTTTGTTTCTGCAAATATCATAGTCAGAGCCAAGTTAGAAATACTACGAGTAGAGGGCAAAGAAAGCAACCCATTTTTTTTTTCCTCTTCCAAGGGTGATGACCAACCTAGTTTGGAATATCTGCTGGCTTGCCTTTTCATCAGCATCTCTGGCCATTTTGTTACACAACCTTCCCTGGAACAACGTTAAGTGAAAAAAAATAAAAATAATAAAAAGTCATATGAGGATAACCCAACCCCAACCCCGCCCACCGCCACTCCCCCAGAAGGAAATTGCAGTATAAATCAATGATTAAGGGCCTGCTTGGATCGATTGTGACTTCTGTGTTTAGGGCCTTTAGGCAGAAGCGCATAGGCAAATCATTAATCACAAAGGCCACGTGGAAATCAAGAAAATTCATTAGAACCCAAACCTACTTCTGCTGAAGGCTGAAGCACCTCTAGACCTGGCTTCAGCAAAAAGCGCTTTGGCGGATCTAAAGTGCCTCTTAAAAATGAATCCAACCATGCTAATATATGAGTTTTGGTATCCAAAAGCATGCTTCCAAACATGTCCTTAACCTCAGTGAAACTTCTTTTTTTTTTTTTTTTAATCTTAAACACCAACTAGGAGGAGTTGGGACGTCTAGAACACCCAACTAATCCTCAACGGATGCATGGTGTTCCCCCAACACCCCTCATGCATAAGGCAATTACTGGCATAAGTCTCTTCTCTTAAAGGTGGCCCCAGAAAAACAAGGAGGGGGCGGGGGACTTCAAGAAAACTTTATGCAACCCAGCTGGACAAAGACTGTATGTTGGAGTGCCCATACATGAAATACAGTCACATTAACACTGCTCAAGACAATTTAGTACTACATTCCCCACAAAAACAAGTACGGTATGTAGCATTGGGCAATAAAATAATATAATATAAATACTAGGTTATCGCTAATTTTCATCCCCAATGCATTAACTCAGATCCCTTCACTGAAAAGACAAAACTAAATGGAGAAAGGAAATAAATGTACATCTAGAAGAGTTTCTTCAATCATTTTGAATGTGCATTTTTTATAAGATAGATTAAGGCAAATTTCCAGTAACTAGATTCACTCTAGATGCTAATTTTAAAAAATAACAAAAACCAGACAATCACACGCACAAACCTGCTCAGAAAGGTAAGCTGCATGCTCCCGATCCCCATTGGAGTATGCTGTTGCAGCCTGCAGTAGAATGTGACATTTCAGTGATTGCTCGAAAGTCGAAACTGTACTCATCTCCAAATAAAAATGTGCAACACAGAAGCACCAAGTTCATTTTACCTTCTGATAGTAGGATTTCATAGAATCCCATTGCTGCTTTGCAGCTTGTCTAAACACATGATAATCATCCCCTTTAGCTACAATTCCAAGAGAAATTAAGAGTCAAGTAAAGTGCTACACTGGCACAATAAATTTGTTATGCCTAACCCAACAAAAAAAAAAAAGAAAGAGAGAGAGAAAGAAATAGAAAATGAGAGATATCGAGCAACAAAGTAAATCACTTTGGTCCTTAAATTTTTATAACTTTCACCCTAATAAACATCTTATTTCCTCAATTAGCCTAAAGTATTCAAGCCCAAGGATTCTTTGTTTTCTAAGGGATGCTATTAAAAAAAAGAAGAGCGAAAGAAACTAAGCATATGAACACTAATTTTTTATTTTTGAAAGAATTATGGAGAGAGAAGCTTGTCTTTGAATGACTATGTTTTACCCCTCAACCCACTGCATGTCAAAAACACGGAATTGTAGCTTCGAGGTAGAGAAATATCGAGGAAGGGAAGAGTCCACCCGGTTTTGTCAGGATAGATGAATAGACACTTGAAGTAGGTGAAAACTTAAGCGGGTGGAAAGCTTCAAAGATATAAACTACACAAAGGCCCAAAATATAATTTAAAATGAAATAGGAGTAGATCTGCAACATTTTTCTAGTGAAATAAAATATTTCATTCCAAAAAATCTGAGATAAAACAGAATTGAAAATCATGCATGCAGTGCCACGTATCTGGGAAAGGGTCCGTTGGGCCCCACCTCCATCCTTGGGCAGACAGTAAGTGTCATAGTGCCTTTTCTCAACATCCATTACTCCAGAGAGTGACGGCTTTTGGATGTGAGCAGGCACATCAGAGTACGCAATGCCCAAAAGCATAATCTATGATCTTTGCTCTTGGAGGAAATAGTGCGAGGCCAACGTGCCTTGTGGCTTCCCCGCAGTTAAAGCGTGGTTTTCAAGGCCATCCACGTACATCATTCATTTCACCACGTCACAAACTTAAAGCAAAGACATAAAAAGAAAAGTTAAAAGGTCTTAATAAACTACTGCAGATGACATTCTACATTAAAAAAACTGTGAAAAAACCATATAATTAAAAAAAAAAAAAAAAAAAAGATTAGCCGCGAGATTGTGAAATGTAAGAAGAAGATTCAATTATTAAATGAATGTTTCATGATAAATGTCAATTACCAAAGGTGTTCTGCTGTGGTTCTGCAGTCCCAGAAGGGCAAAACTCAAGCCTTTGTCCCATTGACTCCATTTTCTTTACTACGTTCCTCCAGTTCATAGTGCTTGGTTCACGTTCAGAACTCTTTGGCATGTTAAACAAAGATTCCAATACCTTATGCGGGAGTTCAGTTTTGGAACCTCTGGAGCTAGTAGGAGGATGAACTTGAGAGCCAGCAAGAACCTCGGAATAGTTCCTAATATAATAATGAAAAAGGGAGAAAAAAAAAGACAGAGAGGGGGTAGACAAATAAGCTTATGTGGTAATTTAACTGTTTAATAGATGAAAAAAAATCCATACGATAAAAGTAGAGGATATATTGTATGTCACCTATCATCCGCTGGCCAAATAGATTATATCCAATCATCTTTACCTTCATTCACCTATTTTTGTGATTTTTACTCCAATAAATTCAGAATTGTGCTATATGCCTATGCTTTGAGGCTTTTACTCATTCTCTATCACAGGGACACACCAACTTTTGCTTCTTGTTAATGCATGTGCGAGTTATGTCCATGTATCTAAGGAACAAATGTGATAGTTACACTTATTTAAACTAGGGAAGCAGGTTCTTGGAAGCAATGTTTGGCTACCAAACTTTACACCAACTCCTTGTCATAAGTCATAACACTCCTCTGGACCGAAAAAGAACGTAAAATTGCACATTTCACATCAAACAAGTACTACTACTTTATCAGCTTGAAACCCACCACCTTATAAAATTCTCTACAAGGAAAATTAAGTGGAATGCCTTTAGGAGAACTGAAAGATGATACCATCAAGATCGAGCAGCAGCCTAATTAGGCTAGAGTATGTCTTGAGTCCTTAGTTTTAAGTGTTTCTAATTCTCACTTCTATCCTATTTTTTCTCAATCACGATCAAGAGGCAACCTAATTAGGCTAGAGTACGTCTTGAGTCCTTAGTTTTGAGGTAAGAAGCATTTGAAGGCGTTGCTCTCACTTCTATCCTATTTTTTCTCTTTTATTTCTAATTTTCTCTACCCTCTGAGATTTTTTCTTGTCCAAACTGCTGCTATCTCCCAAGGAAGTACGTTTCCCCATCAAAAGAACACAAGATAAAGTTACATCAAAGAAAAGTGTGTTCTATATGACACATCAAGGACCGAAGACACTCATAGTGTGCACACAGTGGTATGTAAATTTATAAGATACAACAGGGATAAGGAATATATATATATATATATATCTGACTTGTGGAAGGAACAAACATTTATAAGCAAAAAACAAGTAAAGGAAGTTGCTTCATGATCAACAATTAGGGTACCTGCACCGATCGCCTACAGACCAGAAATTATCATCATTCTCAGATGAATGGGAAGTTGAGTCAGATGATCTATCAGTTAGCTGTTACCAAAAAAAAAAAAAAAAACATAAACAAAACATCATCACAACATATTCAATACAAGCAAATGACTGATACTTTTGCATGCCCTGTTGTATTAGTTGTCAACCAAACGGAGATTGTAGCATTCAGTGTCTCCATAAATTCATAATCCATTCTAACCTAGAATTGGGGACACCAAATTCAACTGCTACAGGGTGCCAATTTGCAACCCCAAAAAGCACTTCAAGTAAATTATCAGCAAAAACTAACTCTTCAAGACAGAGATTCTGAAGTCAAGTGACAAATGGACAGGAGTTAAAGATGCCAATGTAACTAAGCAAAATTAACCCAAGACGACTCCATTTATTCCCAAGTATAGGAGATAAACTGCCACCACTGCACATATCATATGAATAGAAAATAAATGTACCAACAACAAAATCCCACAAATAATTTCTGACATAGCAATAGAGAACAAAGAACATCTACAGAATGTCAAATCAGGATAAAATGAATGGGCTTCGTAAGTCCCAGCGTCCCAGTAAACTCCTTAATGCAATCAGCTGCTATATCTTCAGGCTACATTAAAGAACAGGATTACCAATTGCAAAAAAAAAAAAAAAAAATGAATGGGCTTCGTAAGTCCCAGCGTCCCAGTAAACTCCTTAATGCAATCAGCTGCTATATCTTCAGGCTACATTAAAGAACAGGATTACCAATTGCAAAAAAAAAAAAAAAAAAAACTGTTTAAAGCATGAAATATGTCCATTCCCTTAACAAATTAAGCTTTTGGAGCAATTTGTGACTTGACATGGTAATAGAGCCTTGGTTCTGAGATGTCTCCATCCTCCTTTATAGTGTGCGTGTTTGCACTTTATTATATTCCTCCATTATGACGGAGTTAGTTTCATAGCTTCCATTTGTTGCATCTCCACGTTTGACAAAGGGTCGAACATGAGGGCCCCTCTAACAACTTAAGCTAGATGAATAACTTGTGTTCTAACAAGAGCGGAAACCTACACTTTCTTTAACGATGAGGAAAATTTCCCTCTAATAACTCTCCCTATCCACTTGCCCAGATTGTAAAGCTTTGCAAGAACCACATTCTCAATACGAAACAGGGAAGAAAGTCAATCACGCAAAAGGTATGTCCGAATTCAAAATAGAGACCAAATCAATGACTTCGATTCTTAAATACAGCAAGGTTAAATGGACACTGAGAGTAGATCAAAGAAATATATATATATATATATATATTTCCTCATTTTCAAAAATACTTTGTATCCCATCGACCCGTCCATCCCTTCCACCATCTCATTTAGCAGGACAAGCACTGGCTATCACACATTTTCATCTTGTTCGGATTATATTTATCTTGTGAACCAAGCTTCTCATCCTTATCGTTTGCCCATAACATTCCACTTCCTTGTAAAACACACACACACACACATAGAGGAAGCTAGAGGAAAGGGGAGAGAAAACCACATTGCCAACCAATGCAGGTATATTTCAATTTTGTTTGGTCAACTGTAGTAAGGTAGAAAACACCAAAACAATGACCAAGAAGGCCAAGAGAAACCCAAATGGCCATAAAATCAAACAGATAATAAGTTCCTACATAGTGAAACATATCCGCAAGTCTAATACGGAAGTGAAAAGTTGAAGCATCTAGCTAAGTCTGTCACTTATAATCATAACCTATGTTACAACACCATGTATCATAATATCATCAGCAAATTCATGATCTAAAGTCACGGGAAAAGCGTGCATATCTGGGGAGAATTACTCTAAAAATCACTTCACACAACTGTCAGAGTTAGGAATTAAAAATACTTAAGACACATCGTAACAGATTCAACTTTCATTCTAACTGATGTAGAGTCATTATTAAACAAAAATAAATGTACACACTCTAAATTCCATAACCATATTACGTTAAGGAGTAACTTACATTGTCACTACATTCCAGAAGGAACCGTCTATCTTCAGTGTTGGATGCACTACTGTCATTGGATTGTCCATGCTCGGACGGCTCATAAGACGAAGCAGATAATTCTAGCAAGGCATTCAACGCCTGGAAAAAAGACATAATAAGACAAACTTAAATTCCTTTAATAGGTATCATAGTAAATACATGAATATCATAGCCTCTCTTAATGCTATTGATCATAAATCATAATACGATCTCTACACAATCCAAATTACAGGTGTCTGGCAATATTTGTTACGCGGATAAGATATACCTTGTAGAGTGAACTGTCCATGGTCCAATCTTATTACACTGTGAACTAGTGATGAACAAGGTTTATGATTAAATTCTTATATACACTAAGGTGCTTCAAAAACAGAGGATGGATTTCCAAAAGAGGTAAGAACTTACAAGATGAAGAATACGCAAATAAGCCTAGTAGTGAATAAGCATTCACCATTGTAATTCCAACGAAAACTCAAATGGAAATACTTGACCAAAAACATTGAGAGAACTCATAATCAAAATCTGGAAGACAACACAGATGCTTACTTGCTTATGTACGGCACAGTGCTAGGTGAGGTGGGTGCCAATTGATCTGTCCTATGTGAGATCAGTGTCTTGCTACATAGGACTCAATCTATTCACATGGATTTCCTCCGCGAGAAATGCAATCTACCATGCTTTGGACACATGTCCTTAACCTATCCATAAACAGGCTACTATGAGTTCCTTATTGGGTCAATGATATTGGTACCTTGATCTAGGAGCTCAACCTCTACCTATGGGATTTTGAGAGCGAATCTGAACAGTCAATGACGTCCCAAGACTCCCAACAGTCAATAACTCTAAATTGTCTTCATCAGAATTTTCCCAAGGCATATCCTCATTCTTTCCCACATTGACGTCCCACAGAAATACTCCATGGTGGTCCTCCGTGGTGGTCCTCCCAAGACTTCACTGTGACACTCTCCCTCAAAGATTCATCTCTTCAATGAGAATCTCACTGGGGCAATGGGGTAGCCATAATTCACCTTTGGCCATTTGGCCTCCAGATCTCATCGCTGCATTTCCTCAGCACAAACTCTCTTCTTGATCTCCACCATGTTCTCATTCTCCACAAGTTCCCCTCATATGTATGCACTATGTCACCTCCGGATGCATCTATGCCCTAACTAACTTAATGTGCCTAGTCTGGAGCATGACCTAGGGAGCTCCTTGAGCTGTGGACCCCAACATGAAATTTGGGTTACACATGGCCCCAAAGGGATCCAAAGGTTTCTTACCAATCACAGACTACACATTGGTCGGGCCTAGATAGACAGAGATCCCAAATGTCCTCTAGTGCACAGGGTCAACAAGTGTTGGTGCTCGGCACATTCTACTGTTCATCCACAGGTTACCTCATTTCCCCTTCACTATTTTCCTTTGTCTGGATATATTCATACTACCATCCATACTATCAGGAGTCATTGTAAATATGGGCGACCACTTTGCACTAGCTATTTATATCATGATATTGGTAAGTCAACAAGAATCTGGACATTGAAGAATACTTCAGTAAGTTGTTAACAAAAGACAAATTTTGTAACTACTGACTGAAGTATGACTTACGAATTAAGGAGCACGTTTGAAAAGAAAATTACATTCAACATCAACTTGCAATAAATTGAAATGCCATCAATCCACAGTACCTTATCAACATTGCCTCCGCATTGACCTGCAAAGACAAAAAATTTCAGTTCATGCAATATATTACTGAAGTTGTTCAACCATGAAATAGCCGTATTTGCCATAATTCATAAACATACACCAGGGTGTTTGCACCAAAGTATGTGTTGAATGACAGTAAAAAACAATTCAAAAGAAACAAGAGTCTCATTAAAGTCCCTTCTGCTTTTCTACTTCTCCTTTACGTGAAAACAGTCAAAAAGATAAATTAACTTGAGTGAAACTTGACTTCTGAGTTCTAACCAATACTGAAGAAAAAATGAAAGGATTTTAACTTGGTGTCTTAAATGAAATGTGTGCACAGGAATTGTTAGTATTCTATGAGATCCAATAGTAAGGCGGAAAGAAAGACTCAGATCTTTCTATATAAAACAACAAGAAGACAAACCTCTAAGGATGAAAAAGAAATTTGATAGCACTAAAATTTATAACAGAAGAGGTGTGATCTAGCAGGGGTAGATGTCTTGATTTCTAAGTTCTAGTTCCTATTGAGTTATAACCACGGTTGTGAAGATGTGTGATATTATTGTAAGATCACGTGATTCTACAATCCCAAAACTCAAACTGTATCCAGATAGTGATAATATTGCCTTGCAATGGAACTGCTATATGATTGGAATAGGAGCATTAGGAAAGTATGTAGGATGATGTATTTTAATACGTTTGGTTGTTTTTTAAGGGTATTTCCAAATATTTATGCCTAATGAAGAAAGCTCTAACTACCCAAAAAAAAAACCTAAAACAAAAGCGGAAAAACAGATCAAAAAAATCACTGCCCACAGAATCTAGTTGAGGTCATAGGGCACAGATACGACACGACACAACACAGATACGCAGAGAGAGAGAGAGAGAGAGAGAGAGAGAGAGAGAGAATCTATTAGAGAATCTATTCTCCATGTTTATATAATGTATAATTCGTGTGAGCCTTTCAAAGAAACATTGGAGAAATAGGTCATATGTTCAATAGTTCAAGGGCTCGTATTCATTCAGAGCTCAAGTATAGCCATTAAATTTGCATAACCCTCACTTTTCTTCGACTAAGTGACTATACACCTCTGTGAACACAAATAAACGGGAAAGAAATAACACTTCATTCGGTCTAAGTTCTGCCTAAAATATTATAAAGTGTTATTTTTTCACAGTTCATATTTCATAGGGGCCAAGTTCTAGCTCTAACTCTACTTCTAGCCATAGCAAGCATACACATCCATACAAGTTTCAGATTCAACTCCATTCACTAAAATTTACCTTCCTAGCACAATTTGGCATAGCAAGATTTAACAAGAGGATAAATTCTCAAAGGAAAAGATAGCAACCCATCAAAAAATATGACTAGAACAATATGTAGAACTCACTGAGCACGTCTCTAACCACAGCCATGCTCAATTCGCACTGATCTCCGAGCATCGCACACAAGAATTGTTCAGCGTCTCCTTTGGTTAATGGTTCATTGCTATACCCCTTCGATTTCACTGAATCTCTTCTCGGGCTTGAGATTACATAATTCTTTCCCAAAACAGTCGAAACTGTCCCTGTAGCAGCAAAAACCTTTTTCTGCTTACTCCCTCTAAAACCCTTCCCATGACCCACATTCTCATAATTGGTCTCTATAAACACTTCCGATGAGCTCGAACTTGAACCCGAACCCGAACTTGAACTAAACCCCGCCGCACTTCCACTCGAACTCGAACAGCTCGGAGTCTGATCGTCAGCGATCTGCGTCAAGCCTCCTAGAATCTCCGCAGCTTTGTTCGGATCTCCTTTTGCCTCTCGATACGCGGCGGCAGCTTCTTCGAGAGAAGCCGAGTCAAAAGCCTCGATCAAGCTTTTCAGAACCCTAAGTTCTTCGTCACCCGCACCTTTACCGCCCCCCACGACCTTCGAAGCTTGCGACCTCTTCGTCTTCTTCTTTCTATGATTCATTCTGAAATTATGCTATACAAAATCTATATCTCTCTATGTATATATGTACGTATGTGTATGTGCAAACATATACACGCTTCGCTTGCTATGTACATGAAAAAACACAACAACAGAGCGAATCGATCAAACGCAGAATGGATCCATCATACGTCGTAAGATATAAAACAGAGATCAAAGCTAAAGAGAGGTCTTCAAACATGGGGGGGGATCTCTGTTTCTGGAGATTTTGTTTTGCAGAAACCCTAATTTAGGAAAGTGGAGTAATAAATTAATAACTCACTTCCAAATTAGGCCTTATTTGATTTGGGAGAATTATTGCAGATGGATTTGTGAATTTGATTTTGATTGTGATTGTTTGATCCGTTGGAGGCCCTAATTTGGGAGAGTCAAACGAACTGGGAAGTTGAGAGACAGAGAAAGAGAGAGAGAGAGAGAGAGAGAGAGCGGCTCTGAAAATATAGGAATTTCCGAAAATAACTGATTTTGGTGGGCACAGATATTTGGAACGCGGAGAGAGAGAGAGAGAGAGCAAATTAGGAAAATTGCCGAAATACTTAAAACAATATCCGATTTTGTTGCACAGAACTATCCACGTAAGCTTAGATGCGGTACGTGTTAACGTGTGTACTCTTGCGTTAAAATGATTGGTCAAAGCACACGGTTACTATCGAACACGTTTTACTTTAATAAGATTCGTCAAATATTTCACTTTCAGTTTCAGTAAAGTTCTTTTCGAATAAGGTTTCTTTTTTGCTAAGTCTTACACTGATAAGTTTCTTATGTAAGTTTTAACACGAGAATTTAGTCATAAATTTTTTAAAAAGTTGAAGATGCATTTAGACTATCTTTAACAATGACAATAAATTATTGTACCAAAATTATTTGTTGTGCCATGTCAGTAAAATGAGCTCCAAAGAGAGCATCAAGCAACAGTAGCAACTTTGCTACATTTGTCTGTTTGCACCCAAAAACCGTCAATGGTTTTTGAGCACGAGTTGCATGGAACTGAATAGAGGGGAGGCCGGGCTAAGGAATGGATGACTCATCGGACTTAAGTGTAGATGTGAGATCGACGATAGGAACAAGGCTGTCGAGTGTGGTAAGGAGAGCCCGATGGAAAAATTGAACATGTGTGAGGATTATCGGGCCATGGAAAAATATAACGCAATGCGCTGATAGCCCGATGGTGGAATGAAGCAACACGAAGCCCAATGGGACACTGTGTAATGAAAGATAGGAGTTACAGTCCGATTGGCCATGGGCGTTAGAAGAAAAGTAATCGGGCATGAGAGAAGGCATGGAAACAGGTAGAGCCCGATTCATCCAGGAGAATAAGTGACGAGGCCGATGGACTGAAAGGAGAAGACGGTTGTAATAACCTGCATTTTCATTTAATTACTTGTACTTGCATTTGACATATTTAAATTCAATTTGAATTACCATGATTAATCTGTATTATTAATCTCATTTTTGTTTACAATTCTTATATGTTAAAACGGATTTCTTGTTTTATTTCATGATTTAAATTCTTTTGGGGTCAAACTGCAATTTTATAAAATTTAGCAACACCTGTATTGAATTTCAAATCTGTATTTCAAAACGGTGAGAATGTTTTCTTTTAATTCTAACTGTATTTTTATAAAATCAGAAAACCGTTTCCTACAGTAAAATGAAATTTCTGTATTTTTGTGGTAACCACCGTGCCCCAAAAATCGTGGGATATCATTGAGAAATAGGAATCCGTGTTATCAAAGTATTTCCTGCGATTATTTCTAGTATGGAATGAGTCAATCATCCACTTTGGTATCTTATTGAACAATGGTGATATTCTTCCTCCATTGATCAAGAATTTCGAGTTTTGGGAAGTATCATGATCATCCAATAAGAAGGGTTTCAATTTTTTCAAATGAACGATTTGAAGACCTATTGATTCTAACAACGGATTGCAGAGTTGATCATTCGGACCTTTCAATTCATAGATGTAGATCTCGGACCTATGAATGGGGATATTCCCGAAACTCACAAAGAAAAAAGGAAGTGAGTTAGACAAAAAGAAAAGCAACTTGGACAAAAAAAGATTGTGAAATCAAAGACTATTGAAAACAGTTTATGAACAAAACAGTCCGCGTCGCGTTTAACCTGCACAGTTTTGATTTGGACGTATAAGATTGAAGTGACTATACATCACTTTCCATTTATGGCAACTAATGATTGCCTTAAGCCTTGTTTGGCAATGCTTGTAGTGTGTGTGTATTCCTTAGGCCATAAGCTAAATTCTCAAACACACACATATTGCCCCCTACTAGTCTAGTGTTGCCTCTTCACAATCTGTAGAGATTGTGTATACATATGTGTATCAACCCACACACACACAACTGTAATTGGTGGTTCTTTTAGAAATTTAGGAAAGAAAATCATTTTGTTGAGTGAATGACAATGAACTTGGTGGCCAAGTTTGGTTCTCTATACATACACTACACTCACACACACAATTGCAGCAGAATGAAACACTGAGAGAAAAGAGAGAGTGCAGAGGGTTCACCAATTCAGAATTTTTGTAGAGAGAGAAGCTTCACCCTCCATAGCTAAAGCTTGATTTGGATTGCTAAATTCTTATATCTTTCTCAACAACTTCTTCAATCTATATCACAGTGAGTATTCTAAACTCACTCTAGAATATAAATTCATGCTTAGTTACTGAGTTTGTGTATGTATTAATGATCCTCCATTGCTAAATTCATCCATGGAAGCTTGAGCTTCAAAATCACAATTTTCCAAACTCAACCAAAATCCGTTTTTAGAATGAAATATGAAAGATTATACATCCTACATGCCATGTTTACAGTATTAGAGTCTAATTTGATCACATGAAAAAGTATGTAAGAGAATTAGTATTGACATGTTTTAGTTTTTCATAAAATTGGAGAGCTATGTATCAAATGGTATTAAATTGATTATGGATTTGAATTCCTTACGAAAAACTGAAGAGAAACATATATTATAAGGTTTAGTTAATTTCAGTTTTGGAAATGGGTCAAATAGACCCCATTAAGCTGAAACAGAGCAGTTTCTGCGAGGAAGAAGAAGCCTCAGCTTCATCTCGCGCGCGCGAGGGTCGCGCGAATGGTCCGCGCGAGCGACCCCTCGCGCGAGTGATCCGCGCGTGCGATCCTTGTTTCCCCAGGCAGACAGAAGAGTTTATATATATTGTCACGCCCCGGAGCAGCATAAATAGAGAAAAATAAATTTCCTTTATGGGTCCATAAGGAATGACAGGTGAACGTCACTAATAATCCACACCACGCAGTACTAGTCCAAAAGAAAAGCAACAGTAATCAACTGAAAATAGCACAAAGTGCTAACTATTACAAACTATCAGAGTATGGTCCACAGGATCACAACAGGTCTGAAGACAACAAATGCCCAAGTACCCGTTAACAAAAGTTTAACAGAACAACTGAAATTAAATCTAACTATAACATCTTCAGTCTTCAACTGGCATAAGGATAATCCTTCCGGGCGTAACTGTCATCGGTGGGGCCCTCATCTGGATAATAATCATCAGTGTACTGGTCCTTACCTGCAGAATAAGGAGCAGGATATTCTGGACGGGGAATGTCCAGGCAATAAAAGGCCGTCAGCTTACTGAGAGCTGAGTGAGCACAAACTAACGAAGTACCAGTTATCTGAAGTAAACACAAGCTTATGAAGATACGAGTTAACATCTTATTATAAAAATAACATTATCTTGTTCCTCTATTCATTCTCGTAAACCGGCCCTTATCGTCTTGTTACTCAAATACTGAACTCAACATATTCTGATCTCATGAACAGACTCAATCGTTTAACTCTAGGGATACACCCTTATTCTGTCCATCGCTTTTAAGAGCAATGGTCCTGCTCACCGCATGTCATGGACTCCACGTCAGTCTGTCCCCAGCTTTTAAGAACCATGGTCCGGTTCACCGCATTTCAGGGATATAACGTTTTGAACAAGGCATATCAATCTATTGCCACGACTTAACGTCATCTATTAATGATCCCAGCTCACCGCTTTTAAGAACCATGGTCCGGTTCACCGCTTTTAAGAGCATATCACAGATCATCCAGTCTATCTTAAGACTTCTTGGTCCAACTCACCGCTTTTAAGAGCCATGGTCCGGTTCACCGCATGTCATGAGCATATCGTGACCAATCATCCATCCACGTACCATTCCCGGAACTTACCAAACCTACTTACGTTCCATTCTAACATCGACACATGACAATTCCCAATGTGGCCTGATTACTCGGATTAAAAGAAACGGATATCGAACTCATATCAGAAACAACACGTCAACCCACGTCTTCATATTACTTTTTATTCATTATCCATAAATCTTTGGTGTCACATTTCTCCTGTCTACCCCATAATCGCATAATGGAAATTCCGAATTGGAAATCGAACAACCAAACCTCTTATATAATAAACAGGCAAAGGAAACCATGTACTGATCATGTCAATCGATTGGAACAAAAGTTCAATCGATTGGAACAAAAGTTATGTCAATCGATTGAGAAACATGTCAATCGATTGGAATGTCAATCGATTGAAATCCTATTCAATCGATTGGGATGCAACTGATGTCAATCGATTGAGATCATGTCAATCGATTGGTACTACGTCTTCTCCAGCAGTTTGTAAAAACAGCATATATAAACGTGCACTACATGCATGTAACTCATCTAAACATCATAATAACTTGCATAAACATCACATAAAGAGACCAAGTGAGTTAGAACTCACTTAGGGTGTGTTTGGGTGTGTTCCAACTTTAAAATCTTCAAGCTCTCTCTCTCTTTCCTCTTCTCTGTCCAGCCCTCTCTCTGCCTCCTCCTTTCTTCTTCCTTTCTGCTTC
The DNA here is from genome assembly GCA_033977485.1 of Hydrangea macrophylla. Lineage (NCBI taxonomy): Eukaryota > Viridiplantae > Streptophyta > Magnoliopsida > Cornales > Hydrangeaceae > Hydrangea > Hydrangea macrophylla. The sequence goes on along the minus strand of CM066982.1, from coordinate 92,377,920 downwards.
TTCTCCCTCTTCCCAGCTGCCACGGGCAGTGAGTGTGTGTATGGAGTGTGTATATATGTATGTATAGATATAGATATATGTATGTGTATATATATCTCACAAGAGGTATGTATATTTTTCTCTCAAGGTCTGAAAAACAACCCCAAGGCCATGAATATGGAACATATATATAGACATAAGGGAGTGCCACGCGTTTAAAGCTGAAGGAAAGAAGAAAACATTTCTCAGGTTATGTCAATCGATTGAGACACCAGTCAATCGATTGGTAACAGATATTTGTAGTCAATCGATTGAAAACAATGTCAATCGATTGAGATGAATGGCAATCGATTGGAATGTTTGACACGTCATCACTTTTAGTCGGTTGAATGTAAATCGATTGGGATAACTTATCAATCGATTGGTATCAGAAAAGTGTCAATCGATTGGGAATATGTCAATCGATTGGTATCAAAATTTTGCCAACAGGAAGATAAAGTTTATACGAGTATAGAAATGAAATACTGGGTCTTATTAATATATAAAAATACAGGGTATTACATCATCCACCACTCAACAAAAGATTTCGTCCTCGAAATCAAAAGCAACAAGATCTAAAACAAAAACAAAAACTTCTCACGCATCTCTGACTCTAGCTCCCACGAAGCTTCTCCTTCATCATGATGTTTCCACTGAATCTTTACTAACGGAATCTCTTTGTTCCTGAGTTTCTTGATTCCTCGATCTAGAATACGAACAGGTCCTTCGTTGAACGTAACGTCGCTGTTGACTTCGATATCCTCAAAGTTGATCTCGTGCGCTGGGTTGTGAACACACTTCCTCAGCATACTGATGTGAAAAACGTTGTGCACTCCTGACATCTTTGGTGGCAACGCAAGGCGATAAGCAACTTTTCCAACACGCTCCAGAATCTCGAATGGTCCGATGAAACGTGACGATAACTTGCCCCTTTTCTGACCAAATCTAACGATTCCTCGAACAGGTGAAACCTTGAGTAATACGTGATCCCCAATGGCAAACTCCAAGTCTTTGCGTCGCTTGTCAGCATAACTCTTGTATCTGGTCTGGGCTGTCTTCATCTTCTCACGTACGACTTGAATCTTCTCACTGGTTTCTCGTACCATCTCTGGCCCAAGAAGTTGACTATCTCCGACTTCGGTCCAACATAACGGCGATCGGCAAGGTCTTCCGTACAAAGCTTCAAATGGCGCCATATCTATGCTCGAATGATAACTATTATTATAGGCGAACTCAATCAAAGGTAAGTGTATCTCCCAAGAACTCTCAAAATCAATGACACAAGCTCGTAACATATCTTCCATCACTTGATTAACTCGTTCCGTCTGTCCATCTGTCTGTGGATGAAAAGCTGAACTCAAGTTCAATGTCATTCCCATCGCTGTCTGGAGACTCTTCCAAAATTCTGCAGTAAAGCGCGAATCTCTGTCTGACACAATAGATACAGGCACTCCATGTAATCGTACAACGTGTTGTAGATACATTCGGCTCAAACGTTCTACTGAGTACGTCATGCTATAGGCAATAAAATGTGCCGTCTTAGTAAGTCGATCCACGATTACCCATATGGCATCGTGATTCTGCTGTGACTTCGGCAATCCTACCACGAAATCCATGGTTATGTGTTCCCATTTCCATTGAGGAATAGGTAACGGCTGTAGAAGTCCAGGTGGTCTCTGATGTTCTGCCTTTACTTGTTTACAAGTAAGACACTGAGCTACATACTCTGCCACATCTCTCTTCATTCCTTCCCACCAAAAATTTCTCTTCAAGTCTTTGTACATTTTCGTACTTCTGGGGTGAATAGTCATCCGTGACTTGTGAGCTTCATCCAATATTTCCTTCCGGAGATTTTCTTCATTAGGTACACAGAGTCTACCTTTACATCGTAAAGCTCCGTCTGTACTAATACTCCAGACTTCGGGTTCTTTGGCTGACATCTTGGCGAACCATAACTTCAAATCCTCTGTTGTCTGTTGAGCCTCTTTGATACGGCTGATCAAAGTTGGTTGTACCATAAGACATCCAAAATGTTGTCCTTCCATTGGCTCCACTGGCTGAAGATCAAATTCAGCTAAAACTTCTAATGCTCTCCATTCTCTAATTAGTAATGCAGCGATCACTAATCGAGGTTTACGGCTCAAAGCGTCTGCTACTACGTTTGTTTTACCTGGATGGTATTGCAAAGAAAAGTCATAGTCTTTGAGTAACTCCATCCATCTTCGCTGTCGCATGTTCAACTCCTTTTGAGAGAACAAATACTTCAAGCTCTTATGATCGGAAAATAAGTCAAACTTTTCTCCATAGAGATAGTGTCTCCAAATTTTCAATGCAAACACTATTGCTGCTAATTCCAGATCATGCGTAGGATAATTCTTCTCATGTACCTTTAGTTGTCTTGATCCATATGCGATAACATTCCCATCTTGCATAAGCACACATCCAAGTCCTTGGTACGACGCATCACTGTAGATCACATACTTTCTTCCACTCTTAGGTAATGCGAGTACCGGTGCAGAAGTCAATCTTTCTTTTAACTCCTGAAATGCACCCTCATGCTTGTCTGTCCATTCGTACTTCGTCTCCTTCCTTGTTAAATTCGTCAATGGTCCTGCTAACTTGGAGAACCCTTCTACGAATCTTCTGTAATATCCTGCTAAACCGAGGAAACTTCTGACTTCGGTCGCATTCTTCGGTCTGTTCCAGCTTAAGACTGCATCAATCTTAGATGAGTCTACCGAAATACCTTCCTGAGATATAACGTGTCCCAAGAATTTGACTTCCTGTAGCCAAAACTCACACTTGCTGAACTTTGCATACAACTTACTATCTCGAAGTGTCTGCAAGGCAACTTGTAAATGTTCTTTGTGATCCTCTTCTGTCTTTGAGTAGATTAGTATATCATCAATGAACACAATAATGAATTTATCCAGATATAGTCTGAATACTCTATTCATCAAGTCCATAAATACCGCTGGCGCATTTGTCAATCCAAAAGGCATAACTAGAAACTCGTAATGCCCGTATCTTGTCCTGAATGCAGTCTTCGATACATCCTCTGGTCGAACTAACAATTGGTGATATCCTGAACGCAGATCGATCTTGGAAAAGATCCTAGATCCTTGTAACTGGTCGAATAGATCGTCTATCCGAGGTAACGGATATCTATTCTTAATCGTAACCTTGTTCAACTCCCTGTAGTCTATACAGAGTCGAAGTGTTCCGTCCTTCTTCTTTACAAACAGAACTGGTGCTCCCCAAGGCGACGTACTCGGTCGAACAAATCCTAGATCTTCAAGTTCTTGAACTTGCTTCTTCAATTCTAACATCTCGGTTGGTGCCATCCTGTATGGAGTCTTAGAAATAGGCAATGTACCAGGTACTAATTCCACGCAGAAGTCTATTTCTCTTTTCGGTGGAAGTCCTTTAATATCCTGAAATACATCCTGAAAGTCTCGTACAATAGGAATTTGATCCATCTTAAGCTCCGTACTCTTACTAATGATCGTAGCTAAATCATTCGTAAGGAACATGTCGCTTGTCGGTCGACACTGGAATCTGATCGTCGGCTTTCCTTGTATTGGAAATACAATCGTCCTAGTAGGGCAATCCAATTTGGCACTGTACTTAGTTAACCAATCCATCCCTAGGATAACATCAAATTCTGACATCGACAGAACTATCAAGTCTGTTGGAAGATTCCTATCTCCCAAAGTCAAAGGGCAATCTCTACACACTTTACTCAACTTAACTGTCACTCCCAACGGTGACACAGCATTCAATGTTGACTCAAGTGTCTGGGGTTCTAAACCCAATTGACGCACAATCTTAACAGCAATAAAAGAACGTGCAGCTCCAGTATCAAATAAAGCTTTAACTGGACTATGAAAGAGTACAAGTGTACCTTCCAAATGTTGCTGCTCATCAGCATTAAAGCCTGCTTCTTCTGGAATAATAGCGTTCATCCTCGTCTGATCAGGAGGTCCTTGAATTCCTTGCACTGGTGCCCCGTAGTATCCTCCTCGTGGCGGACGACAATCCTTGCTCAAGTGTCCTGGTTTATTGCAGTTGCGACAGACGATATCTGGCCTGCGATTAGGTCTGTAGACGGTGCAGTTCCTTGCAATATGTCCTGGCTTTCCACAGTTAAAACATCCTCCACTATTACTTGGCGGGGCTGTTAGTAATGCCTGTGGCTGTAGTTCTCGCTGTTGATTTTGCTGAGGTCGATTATAACTCTGCTGTGGTTTCCTGGTTCCTTTCCAGATTCTCTTATTTCCTTGGAAATTTTCCTGAGGTCTCCATCCTTGGGTATTTCTTGGTGGTCGATTAGGAAAATTTCTCTGTTGAAACCCTCGTGACAACTGAGGTCGATTTGTCTGTGATTGCTGTACTGGATTAGCATCCTTTTCTAATCCTGTAGCAAATCTAACAATTTCCTCATACGACTGGTTCAGATGACCAACCATCATATGTCTAAGGTGGGGTTTCAGTCCTTGGTGAAATCTCTTCACCTTCTTCTGCGGCGTGTCTATCATGTGCTGAGCAAATCTGGATAGACGCTCGAACTGTGTTGTGTACTCCCGTACATTCCATCCTCCTTGGATCAAATTGAGAAAGTTCCTTTCCTGTTGATCTCTCTCATCTTCTGGAAAATACTTCTCCAAAAATCTGCCTTTGAATGTCTCCCACGACATAGCTCTAGCGGCATCGATCCCAACAGTGGCTTGTTCAGCTTCCCACCAATCTGCGGCGGCATAAGTGAGCTGAAACGTAGCAAGGCGACGTTTCTCTTGTTCGTTTCATTCCAATGCTCCAAATATTAACTCCATTTCTCTTATCCATTGCTCTGCTTTCCATGGTTCTGTTAGTCCATCAAACTTTTCGGGACGTAACCCACGAAAATTTGCTAACAGCTTATCTCCAGTCTGTCTTGGTGGCGGGGGTACAAAAGGTCTCTGGTGGGTGGAATGATTATATGTATCCCCCACATGCTCCATCCTCTGCATAAATGCTTCAAAAATTCCCGTTGGATCCATCCCTTCTGGTATAGGTGCTCCATTACGTGCTTGGTGATTTCTCAAGGGTCCTACCATGATGATAACGAGTATCGCCTACAAACGACATATGGATCAGCTGAAAGTCTTCTCGTAGAAACGAATTCAAGATAGAACAAGAAACAATCAAGAACTAACAGTTCTACAACTCACACCTCAAACAACCAACAATCAATATCAAAAGTACTGCTCGTATATATATATCAAAAGATGTACCGTACAGTACACACTAGTCAAACTGTGTACCATATGGGACAAGAGTTACAACAACTAAAGTCAGCTAATACTATACAAAGCTATGGTCAAATAGCTATCTCTCAAGCTCCCAAAAATCTAGTGGACAACATGTCCTAATATAACTAACAAAATCTACACCCTGCCGATCCTGACTCAAAAGTCGTCAGCATCTGATCCTGCTGGTGGTGCCTCGTCCTCTGGGTCCATATCCATCTCCTCGAGTGGATCATCCTCAACTGGTGCGACAAGATCTCCGACTACTACTCCTATATCCCAATCCTCTATCATCTCTGCATCATCGTCCTCCATCACGTCTGCTATCGCCTGGTTAGCGACATCAACAGCTACTGCAGCAAAACCGTCAGCTATGTCAAGAGCTCCTGCTATAGCCACCTCTCCCATAACAAAATCTGTTGGCTGTGCTATCATATGAGCTATCCATCCTACTGCCATATCAGCCATGGCTGCCATATGCATAATAGGTCCAGCTGGTATCTGAAGCACAACGGGTATCTCTGGCACAACTATCTCCTCGTCGGGTACCTCCTCATCTACTACTACGTCTGCCTCAACAACCTCTGGGTCTGGTACTGGATCCTCTGGCTCAAACTCTGGCTCCTCGGGGTCATCCTCAGGTTCATCATCATCTGCATCGTCTGCATGCTCTACTGGGTCCTCGTCATCTATCGGATCCTCCTCTCCATCTCCATCCATGTCCTCATCGGGATGCTCATCCTCAGGCTCTAGATCCTCCTCATCCTCAATCGGCTCAGGCTCTGGCTCTGGGACTGGTACTGGTGATGGTGGGGCTGCTGGAGCTGCTGCTGGTGCAGTCACAGGCTCTGGTGGACCGGCTACAATGGCTCTCAACTCAATCTCATCCATCTCTGGCTTACTCAAAACTAGTCGCAACATCTCCTGGCAAATGTCTCTACCGACTTTCGCTAAGTGGTAAGCATCCATGCGCATCTGGGTCGGGTGAGTACTCCTGGTCACATAAAGCGCTCTCCACATGTCCTCCTCTAAATGTCGACTAGCTATCTGGCACACACGCTCACGATAAAAATCTGGGTCAGCTGGCTCCACGGTATCTCCATGGATAATATGACCTCCATAAGCATCAGTCACAAACAGGTGAAACTCCGGATCCATGCTATCCTGCAAAGGAAACTATCTATCGTCAGGAAGACGAACTTATCTTATACTCATATCTCATCTCAAAGAATCTTAACAATACTAGGACCAGATGGTGTGGAAATACTTAGTGAACAAAAGTATCATGACCTAGAGTACCAAACGCTGGCTCTGATACCAAAAACCCTGTCACGCCCCGGAGCAGCATAAATAGAGAAAAATAAATTTCCTTTATGGGTCCATAAGGAATGACAGGTGAACGTCACTAATAATCCACACCACGCAGTACTAGTCCAAAAGAAAAGCAACAGTAATCAACTGAAAATAGCACAAAGTGCTAACTATTACAAACTATCAGAGTATGGTCCACAGGATCACAACAGGTCTGAAGACAACAAATGCCCAAGTACCCGTTAACAAAAGTTTAACAGAACAACTGAAATTAAATCTAACTATAACATCTTCAGTCTTCAACTGGCATAAGGATAATCCTTCCGGGCGTAACTGTCATCGGTGGGGCCCTCCTCTGGATAATAATCATCAGTGTACTGGTCCTTACCTGCAGAATAAGGAGCAGGATATTCTGGACGGGGAATGTCCAGACAATAAAAGGCCGTCAGCTTACTGAGAGCTGAGTGAGCACAAACTAACGAAGTACCAGTTATCTGAAGTAAACACAAGCTTATGAAGATACGAGTTAACATCTTATTATAAAAATAACATTATCTTATTCCTCTATTCATTCTCGTAAACCGGCCCTTATCGTCTTGTTACTCAAATACTGAACTCAACATATTCTGATCTCATGAACAGACTCAATCGTTTAACTCTAGGGATACACCCTTATTCTGTCCATCGCTTTTAAGAGCAATGGTCCTGCTCACCGCATGTCATGGACTCCACGTCAGTCTGTCCCCAGCTTTTAAGAACCATGGTCCGGTTCACCGCATTTCAGGGATATAACGTTTCGAACAAGGCATATCAATCTATTGCCACGACTTAACGTCATCTATTAATGATCCCAGCTCACCGCTTTTAAGAACCATGGTCCGGTTCACCGCTTTTAAGAGCATATCACAGATCATCCAGTCTATCTTAAGACTTCTTGGTCCAACTCACCGCTTTTAAGAGCCATGGTCCGGTTCACCGCATGTCATGAGCATATCGTGACCAATCATCCATCCACGTACCATTCCCGGAACTTACCAAACCTACTTACGTTCCATTCTAACATCGACACATGACAATTCCCAATGTGGCCTAACTACTCGGATTAAAAGAAACGGATATCGAACTCATATCAGAAACAACACGTCAACCCACGTCTTCATATTACTTTTTATTCATTATCCATAAATCTTTGGTGTCACATTTCTCCTGTCTACCCCATAATCGCATAATGGAAATTCCGAATTGGAAATCGAACAACCAAACCTCTTATATAATAAACAGGCAAAGGAAACCATGTACTGATCATGTCAATCGATTGGAACAAAAGTTCAATCGATTGGAACAAAAGTTATGTCAATCGATTGAGAAACATGTCAATCGATTGGAATGTCAATCGATTGAAATCCTATTCAATCGATTGGGATGCAACTGATGTCAATCGATTGAGATCATGTCAATCGATTGGTACTACGTCTTCTCCAGCAGTTTGTAAAAACAGCATATATAAACGTGCACTACATGCATGTAACTCATCTAAACATCATAATAACTTGCATAAACATCACATAAAGAGACCAAGTGAGTTAGAACTCACTTAGGGTGTGTTTGGGTGTGTTCCAACTTTAAAATCTTCAAGCTCTCTCTCTCTTTCCTCTTCTCTGTCCAGCCCTCTCTCTGCCTCCTCCTTTCTTCTTCCTTTCTGCTTCTTCTCCCTCTTCCCAGCTGCCACGGGCAGTGAGTGTGTGTATGGAGTGTGTATATATGTATGTATAGATATAGATATATGTATGTGTATATATATCTCACAAGAGGTATGTATATTTTTCTCTCAAGGTCTGAAAAACAACCCCAAGGCCATGAATATGGAACATATATATAGACATAAGGGAGTGCCACGCGTTTAAAGCTGAAGGAAAGAAGAAAACATTTCTCAGGTTATGTCAATCGATTGAGACACCAGTCAATCGATTGGTAACAGATATTTGTAGTCAATCGATTGAAAACAATGTCAATCGATTGAGATGAATGGCAATCGATTGGAATGTTTGACACGTCATCACTTTTAGTCGGTTGAATGTAAATCGATTGGGATAACTTATCAATCGATTGGTATCAGAAAAGTGTCAATCGATTGGGAATATGTCAATCGATTGGTATCAAAATTTTGCCAACAGGAAGATAAAGTTTATACGAGTATAGAAATGAAATACTGGGTCTTATTAATATATAAAAATACAGGGTATTACATATATAAATGGAATTTAGGCAGATCGCGCGAGCGGCCCGCGCGAGCGATCCGCGCGCGCGACCTTGGCTGTTTCAGGCAGACAGAAAAGTATATATAAAATGAAAATTGGGCATATCGCACGAGCGGCCCGCGCGAGCGACCCGTCACGCGAGCGGCCCGCGCGCGCGACCTCTGACAGATTCTGGTTTTTGTCTGTTTTGTATTTAGGGACTGTTTGGTTCAATTTTTAAGTACTGTTAAGGTTCTGTTTGGAAATTTTATTAATACAGAATGCTATTAGTTATGTTTGAATTGATTAAGGAAAGGAATTACGAGTTATCAATCCCCGTACGCGTGTTGTTCATTTAATTCAGCATTTTGCTTATGTTTAAGTGTATATCATTCATGTGGGGTCAGTGGTACATGCATGTGGGTGTCAGTCAGTGTGGAAAAGAGTAATGGTAGTGTGGAAAGAGTATGAGTTTGAGTTTGTGGTTGTGGTTGTGGTTGTGGTTGTGGTTGAGATTATGGTTATGATTGTGGTTGTGATTGAGATTGCGATGAGGGTATCTTTGAAATGCGACGATGGCAAATTTGGACACTCCCTGACGCCCATGGAAGCGTTAAAGTGTGTGACGCCGAACTTGGACATTCCCTGGCACCCATGGTAGTGCTAAAGTGTGGCCTACGGACACTCCCTGATACTCGAGTCTGGATACTGCGTGAGGGGTTGCCCCGGTATTTGCATGGCGGTTAGGGTATTCAAAGTGTGAGGCATTGGACACTCCCTGGTACCTCGGACCAAAGTGTGAGGCAAACTGGACACTCCCTAGCGCCCCATTGCTAATGTGTGGCTATCTTAGTGTTTCAAAGATACCAGGAGTAAGATAGTGGGTTGTTGGGTTTTGTCGAGAGAAAAGAGTCGGTAAGATGAGTTGGTGCATCGTTCTCATACACGCTCACATATGTGTGAATTTATCTTTTAAATAATGTTGTGGTTGTTTTCTAAACAAGCTCTTTATCTTAAATATAATTTGTGAATTTAAATGGGAATTGGAAAATGGTAAATGAGTATGTTTTACATTTAAAGTTATGTTTTTAATACTCACCAGCTTCTTGAAGCTGACGACGTTGATGCGTCCTGGACATTCGTGTTCAGGCTTTTCAGGTTATGATCAGGAAGGATCTTATGACTACGCTAACTGAGAATAGTTGCCTTTGGAATGAGAGAACTGTTTATTGATTATATGCTTTAAACTTATATGTTTTAAGTTATGACTGTTTGTTATAAGGATGACTATAATAGATACTAAGTTATTGTTTTGTTTAAGGCGGTCTGTGCCTTTAGATGACCCCGTGCTGTAATATGTAATAAGTTAGAAAATTTTTATAAGCCTTGATTGCTCTGCTCTGATTATTATGTTTTGTTTGTTCGACGTTTGGGACGGAATCGATCCTTCAAACTGTCGCGACCTACGGGTCCATAAAGGAAATTAAACGCTTTCCTTATTTATGCTACGTCGGGGCGTGACAGCGGTGCTATCCACAGCTGTCAGGATGACACCATCTCAGAATTTTGGAAACAAGAGTCTGTTCAGGAAAGGATCTGATCATATCCAGCTGGATTTAGGCGTTTAATCCCTAAATTAAAGGGATTAATTCAATCAGGAGCTGGATAAGGTAGGAGTCAGAGATAAGGAAGGTCTTTGCCAATCAGCCAATCAATCATGCAGCTTGGGGCGCAAGCTAAGGAATTCTTGCCCAATTAGGAATCATCTAAGGCTGCTATAAATATTCAGGCAGGCCAACCAAGCAGGGGACTCCGCGTCATCTCGAAACAGCATACATACTGCATTCGAAAGCATTCAAAGCACTCTCTTAAGTCTTTATGTTTTTCAGCCTTCATAGCAAATAGGTCTGCCTTATTGTTATTTCTTTTTGTTCTTTTGGATAATCAGCCTGTTCTGGTTCGTTCTTTAGATCTGTGTATTTTTTCCAAACAATTAATAAAATCTTCGTTTTATTAATCCGTTTGTGATTGTTTACCTGTTAAACTTGACACTTTTTAGCTTGTGCGCTTCAGTACTGCTAAAGAATTTACGGTGGGGGTACTTTCCTACTCACTATACACAATCGTCCTGTTTAGAAGTCAGATTCATCAAGCCTTGTGTATCACTCACACAAGCGGATAGGAAATTAGTTTGCACGTACACACACACACACATCGAACCACTGTTGGTTCTGGCACGCCCGCGCAAATTAGAGCAAACATTTTTGGCACGCCTGGTGGGACCCACAGTGTCAAGCCATGCCTCCGAAAAAAGACAAACAGACAACGAAGAACGGCCAAGACGATCCTCCCATGGACCCACCTGTGGAGGAAAGTACCGTCCATTCTCCACGAGACAGCAGTATCACGCTTGAGGAAATTTCAGAAGCCGTGAGAACAAACGTTGAGCCCATGTGGCAGGAATACAACGCGCTCATAGGATCAATGGGCAATCTCAAATCGGTCATCAACCAAACGGCCGATGTCCATAAAAGTCAAGCTGATCTGATCTTAGAAACAAGGACTACCCACGTAAAGCTGGACCACTTGTCGGACATGATCGGCAGGCTGATAGAAACCTATAAGGCCGGGGGCAGCAAAGAATAAGTTAACGGATCGGGCTCTGGCGCATCGCTTGAGTCCGATAAGCCGAAAGACCCGCCCTACATCTGTCCGAATCTCAGGGATGGTAATAACTCAGGCAAGCAATCTGAGTCACAGACCGGAATGGCTAGCGGAGTGATAGTCACCGATTCCCACGGATCAGTGACACCAGGTTTTGGTCGGTCTACAGGCCATACTGAAAGTTCTGTCGGTCACACACAAACCCCAGGTCACGCAAACGGGGGGCAAAGGAACAATGGTGGTTTTTGGTCCCATCAGGCCAATAATAACCAATAGCAAATGCCACCGTCGTTGGTACCCCGTTGAGGAATGTCCAGCACGTAGCTCCATAACCCATCAATAGGAAGGAGTTGGTAGCGGCCATACATGAAGAGTATGGCCCGTTCATGAGAAGACTGGAGAGACCAACGTACAGACGACCATATCCCCCTAAAATTGACCAGGTCATATTTCCTCAGTGGTACAAAGTACCAAATTTCACTCTGTTCTCTGGAGAGAGTGAACAGTCTTTAGTTGAGCATATTGGCCGTTTTATTGTTCAATGCGGTCATGTGGGTCACAACGACCCATTAAAGTTAAGACTATTCACAAACTTGCTAACGGACATGGCATTTTTGTGGTATGTTAACCACCCGCCAATTCGGTGATAACTTGGCAAGGGATGGAAGAGCTATTTCACGGCTAGTTCTATAGGACTGAGCCCGAAACGTCGCTGGCAGACCTGTCCAGAATGATGCAACTAGTAGGAGAGACCGTAGAAACCTACATAGCCTATTTTCGTAAGGCAAAGTATCGGTGCAAGACAATTTTGCCCTAGGAAGAGTATGCTAAAATGGCCATGGGGGGCATGTCCTTTGAACTTCACAAGAGGTTTGAGGGAACTGACTTCCGTGACCTATTCGAGCTTGCCACACGGGCTGGTCGTTACGAGCGTATCCTTTTGGACGAGCAGGAGAAGAAGAACTCCTCCAAAGGAACATATTATAAGGACCCTAATTACGAGATCCACTTAGCAGAGTGTGACCTTGAAACAGAGAGCGATATGGCCGAGTTGATTTGCAAACGGCCAATCGTATGCAATGCCTTGAATAAGCCTGTTAACAACAACGCTGCTGCAAAGAAAATGGCGTTCGAGGTGGGAAAAAATTATACTTTTGATATAACCATGGCTAATCAAATATTCGATGCCTTGTTGACCGATAAAGTGATCAAGCTGAGTGAAAGCCATCGGATCCCTAAGGCCGATGACCTAAAGAATAAAGAATATTGTAAATGGCACAATTCCTGGAAGCACTCCACTAATAATTGCGTTGTTTTTCGTAATTTTATACAGGAAAACGTGGAGAAAGGAGTTTTCAAATTCTCGGACAAGGCTATGGGGATTGATGCAAATCCTTTTCCTCAAATTATCGGCACTAACATGGTTATGCCCGATTTAACCAAGCTTTCAAGACCGAGATCGAAGATAGACCTGACTGAAAGAGAACTGGTGCCAAAACACAGAGAAGGGAAACAAATCGCTATTTCGGCCACAGATAGGCCGAAAGTGACGATACATGACCTCCAGAGGAGCTATCAAGAGCGTAAAGAGAATGACCACAAGGCCGAGGAAGAAACGGCTAAATCCAGTACCGACAATTTGATAACCGATCTGCGACGACAGCTGGAGTTCATCGAACAAGGCCTTTGCCCGAGGTGTAAGGCTGATGTCAAGAAAGAAGTCTCGAGCCCGAGTAAGAGGCCGAGAAGCAATGAACATCGGGAACCAAGCCCGAGAAGGTCTGTTTATGAGAGATTGTCACTACTATGGCAAGGTCAGGCGAAGCCCAAGTGGCGAGCAAAACCTTCGGTGGTTCAGCATATCGGCCATGGAGAATCCGGCGGATTGGGGGCAAGAAGTTTGCAAACAATCCCAAGGCCTCAGATGCAAGCATCAACCTATAACAGGAGCCCAAGGATGGTGCTACCACCACAGGTAGAAGATCAGAAGTGGCACAGAGCTGAACATTCAAAATTCCCAGCACGGCCATAGTATAGCAAGTCCCAAAAATGGAGATCAATGAATGAGACAGGCCGAGCGAGAATGCCAATACTGGAAGAACCGGACTAGAAACCCGCTTGCACCCACAGAGCATAATGTATCAGATGGCCAATGACCCTCAACCAGGGCGATGCGCATTGCCATTAAGTACCCAAAGGAAAGAGTCGGACTAGAAAAATCACAGGAGGGATGTAAAGTAACATCGGACAAGATGAGTGTGGAGTCTGATGGAGATCTCTCAGATTCAAGCGCGTCGCTGATTCAATTCGGAACTATTCCGGTAGGCCTATCGTCTAACATGGTGTTTACATTGCCTATGTCTTTCATGGCCAAGCCAGATCAGTCAACGACCATGGAAGGGGATGTAGTGGAGGGCCTGACCAACGACTCAGCCACAATAGAAGACGTTTTTTGGAACGGGGGAGAGACCGTCAAACCTAAAGTGGTGGAAGCCACAAGTAAAAACATGGATGCCACTGACGATCAGACCGATTGGCCCAAGATCACCATCTTGAGGCCGAAAGGCCATCAGACTGAGGAAGGATTGAAGCCCGGACCAGTCAAAGTGGTGTTTAAAAAGCTAACATACCAGATGTCCCAGCATCTGAAGCCCTTGTACGTGAAAGGACATATTGAGGGTGTCCCAATAAACAGGATCCTTGTTGATGGTGGGTCTACCATCAACATCATGCCTCAAATAATGTTGAGGATCCTTCAAAAGTCTGAGTCGGAGCTAATTCCGACCGAAACGAATGTCCAAAGATTCACGGGGGCACCTTCAAGAACCAAGGGTATCCTACCCCTTGAACTGACCGTTGGTAGTAAAACGGTCATGACTGCTTTTTTCATTGTGGAAACCTCGGCGGCCTATAATGCATTACTCGGCCGAGATTGGATACACCCAAATTATTGCATTCCCTCCACCCTCCATCAGTTGCTGATTTTCTGGAGAGGTGATGAGGTAGAAGTGGTTGGGGCAGACACGAAGCCATTAGTAGCCCGCGTGCAGATGGCCGATGCAGTCTTATACAAAGATGACATCGGGCCAGTCAAGTTGCTGGGTTGCAACAAAATGGGAAGACCGAATACAGTGACCTTCCTTAAAGGAAATTCGTCAGACATTAAAGTGTATTACCATAATCTCAGTCGGACAGAAGAATCAAGGCCGATTGAGATCATCGAACAGGAAGATGTCCATGGAGACTCCGATAATTGAAGAACAGAAGCTGCTGGCCCTCAGGGCCAGCATGGCCAGATGGTGTGCATAATTGGCCGATAGAAGATTGGAAATCGGCCCTGTGGACGGAATGATTAATCTGGCCGATTGTATTTACGAAGAGGAAGCGCCAAGGGAGGAAGAGATTCAAATAGACGAGTTGGAAATGGCCACGGCGAAGCTTGATAATTTAAAGGCCGATGTCCAAGACCCCCTCTTGGAAGTCAACCTAGGCGAAGAAGGAGAGCACAAATCTACTTATGTAAGTCAGATGCTGGATCCGCAGTGTCAGGGCGAGTTGATTGCACTCTTGCACAGGTACAAAGATTGCTTTGCCTGGGAATATGATGAAATGCCAGGTTTGTTTAGGGAACTGGTGGAACACTGATTGCCAATTAAACCAGGGTTTAGGCCGTTCAAGCAGCTACCTCGGGGCATGTCACCAGAGGTAACACTGAAGGTGAAAGAAGAGATCGAGAGACTACTGGATGGTGGCTTCATTCGGACAACCCGATATGTTGAATGGGTCTCGAATATGGTCCCAGTGGTAAAGAAGAATGGGAAGCTGAAGGTCTGCATTGATTTCAGAAACTTAAACTTAGCGACCCCAAAAGATGAGTATCCCATGCCCATGGCCGATCAGCTAATCGATTCGGCCGCTAAATATAAAAAATTTTCATTCATAGACGGGCTCTCGGGATATAACCAGATCTACATCGCCGAAGAGGATGTCTCGAAGACTGCCTTTCGGTGCCCGGGGGCAATTGGAACCTTTAAATGGGTTGTCATGCCTTTCAAGATGAAGAATGCTGGAGCTACCTATTAACGGGCAATGAATTCAATCTTCCATGATATGATCGGACAATTCATGGAGGTTTACATAGATGATGTGGTGGTAAAGTCAGGAGGTAACGCCGATCATTTGAGGGATTTGGAAAAAGCATTTGAAAGAATGCGGGCTCACAGACTAAAGATGAATCCTCTCAAATGTGCATTCGGCGTAACAACAGGGAATTTCCTAGGATTCCTTGTACATCAAAGAGGGATAGAGATTGACAAAAATAAGGCTCGGGCTATCCAGGCAGCAAAGCCACTAGCTAATAAGAAAGAGCTTCAGAAATTGCTCGGACAGATCAATGTTCTAAGAAGATTCATATCCAATTGTGCGGGGAAGACCCAAGTATGGCCCCATTGTTGAAGATCAAGACCGATGAAGACATCAAATGGGAAGACAGCCATCAACAAGCCTTTGCAGGAATCAAACAATATTTGTCAACCCCCCCAGTATTAATGCCACCCAAGAAGGGTAGGTACTTAAAGTTGTATATATCTGTAACGACCTACCTCCCCATCTAGCAACAATATTGTCCGCTTTAGGCCTAAACACAAAGAACTTTCCAGGGGGTCACCCATCCCTGGTACTGCTCTGGCAGCAGCACGCTTAACTGTGAATTTCTTTCATGTTTAGCTCCCTCACGATTTTAAAAGGCCTTGTTACATATAGAGGGGCGATTAATCCTTATAAACTAGTCCAGGAACTTCACCCCAGGCGATGTGGGACAAGTCCCCACACCCGACCTCACCTCATCCGTCTTGGCCATCCTGCCTCAGGAGTATTGGCTCTTGGTGTAACAACCCTAATTTTCTAAGTGATTTTAGAAATTTTTATATTATTATTTTCGAGTATTAGACATTAACTGGGTGTATGTATCTTAGTGACACCTAATAAAAATGTTGAAGTAGCGTGTACGGGTAGTTAGTATGTTAAGTAGTGTGCTTAACATAGAAATTTAGTACCTGGGGTCATGGGTACCCATTGGGCTAATCATTTGTCACATTAGAATGCATTTTCGGGTCCATATAAAGCCTTTTTATGAGGCCCTAAGATAAAAAATGGGATTCACATGTTTGTGTGTGTTTTATTTATAAGTGTTGTGTGTAAAATATATATACACATATATTAAACCCTAGCCCCCATTTAACAAAAAAAAAAAAAAAAAAAGGAAAGAGGAGAGAAGAAACTAGAGAACAGACGTATGTGAGAGAGAGAGATAGAGAGAGGGAGAGAGAGGGAGGAAGAAGAAGAAGAAGAAGAGAGGAACCTCAATCTTTGGTTTGTGTAATTATCATCAACCTTGAAGCCCTAAATTGGTGAGTTAATTTGTTATTTTCTGTCAATCTCGCTTGATTGAAATTTAAATAGATACAATATTAAATTAGTATGGTTATGGATAATGAGATTTAAGTTTTTTTTTTTACAATGATTGAAGTTGTGATTTGAGATTTATAGATGAGCATTGAATATGCATTTGAGCAATTATTCAATTTTTGGATTTGGGGTTTTCACGGATCAGATTTGAGTAGAAAATTCATAATAAATCATACGTTCTAGTTTTCGTGATTCTGTTTCCTTAGAGCTATAGGAAATGCAATTCTGGACAACTTTTGTCTAATGGTGTTTTTCCCAATTCTGCACCGTTTGGGCAGAAAATTTATATTACAGTAGCAGTTTTATGAATGTTAAAATAAGTGTTTTTGTCATATCACATTTTTGGTGTGATTTCGTGTTCGTTAATATGAGTTAATTTGTTTGTACTTAGGGAGCTATGAGGTCTCATGTATAGTTGAGTTTTCTAAAATTGTGACTGTGCAATTTTGTAAGAGTTATGAATCTGTGTGAACATGTAGCTGTTAATTTGATTTTAACGGGAATTTGATTTGAGATATATGAATCTCTTATAAAGTTGAGTTTTGTGAAAAACTTGGATGTATGAACGTTAGAAAAGTCCTTATAGTTCACCACTACTCCTTATAATTTTAGGCGGCGACTTCGTGGATGACCCATCCTTGTGTGATTAGACGGCGACTACGTGGATGACCCGTCTCTTCATTTTTAAGCCTTATGCCCGG
Organism: Hydrangea macrophylla; assembly: GCA_033977485.1. NCBI lineage: Eukaryota > Viridiplantae > Streptophyta > Magnoliopsida > Cornales > Hydrangeaceae > Hydrangea > Hydrangea macrophylla. The sequence goes on along the minus strand of CM066982.1, from coordinate 92,360,235 downwards.
CTTGTTGGTCTATTTCATGTGTATTTAGACATTGTTTTATTGACGTCAAGAACGTAAGGACTAGCCTTTCGGTGGATATTCAAATCCCAGTGATACCCCATGGGAGTTGGGACCGAAGTGGGAGTTAGTATTACGTTAGGAGACACATGGGATATATGTGTAGGCTGAACCATGGATGGGTGGCCGAGGTGGTGAACATAAGGTGTAATTTGGATCGAATATTATGTGTTTTTTTTTTATTTGCGGATTTACAGTTGTAATGTTGTTTATGATTTTCAGTTATATGAAATTCTAGGAATTGGTAGTCGTGTAGTTTTCAGGATTTAAAATAATTTCGGTGTTGTGCCCATTAGCTGAAACCTAGCATTCTATGTGTAACGTACCATTTTTGGGAATGTAGTAATTTGATAATAAACTGGACCAGATTAGTAAATTGAATATTTTGGATACTTAGATTCATAGTTTATGGCCGTTTCGCGTAAACTGAAGTAAAACGACGATCCGAACAACTTTCGTGTTTTACACTTTTTCTAAAAACGTCATCTTGACACTATTTTCATCGATTTTCAGAATCTGCTGAACATCGTCTATGTAAGAGCTGAATTTTAATAATTAATTTCTGAATTATCTATTTAGAATTTATGAACGAGGACGCGTGTCATTCCTTGAAAATTTTATTCTTGACATTTTTCGTGTTTTAAGTTTTGTCTAATTCCCGTTCTTTGTTAGAGATAAAATCATTTTAATTAATAACATCTTATTATTGGTTTATATTATTGTGTTAAGTTCTATTTGTACAGGATGGTAGGCCTACTAATGGTTTGTAGGTATCGGCCTACCATAGTTAAGAAAGGTAAGTATTTAATTGTTTTTATTCGGGCAAGAAACTACTTGCCACCACATAAATGGAAACTACTCTATTGTCCAGATATGTGTGTGGAACTACCTGTCTTGGTCCAAGGATGTTGTAGTATGATTTGTAGTCTACGGGTTCAAGTTGGATCCCTAAGACTTGTGTTTTGTTTAACTCATACCAGTCATGTGACTGACCCGAGTGTGTTATGCATTCGGGTGCGTTTCTGTGTGAAACGTAGTCGAATGACATGTGCAGGATAGTATAGTTGGAGTTCATTGTGAAGCAGTCGATCTGTTCGTGAAGTTGAAGATATCTTCTTTTTATTCTTTAATTACTATATTTTACCCTTTTATTTAGTTGGCATTGTGAGCCTTGGTTGAGAACTTGTATTAGATGTAGTTATATTTCAGTTGTATTATTGAACTTTTGGGGACGTTTATAGCAGATCTAACCTGAGATAGTGTAGTGTTGAAATTATTCCGTTTATTATTATAACCAGATAATTTTCTTGTGATTCGATGGAGAAAATTATATTATTTCTATGTAAAGGGAAACGTTTGGTTTCATTTTTTAATAAATGAGAATGGAGAAAATTTGAAACGTGGATTTTTCTGGTAATGTTTTTGGGAATGAGTTTGATAATAAATGAGTTTTGTTTAAATAGAAATCATGTGGGTTATGAAAGCAATAAAATTCAGTTTATCTTAAAATGGTCTTTTAAAATTGGGTATAGGTTGTCATCCTTGGATTTTTGGGCGGTTGAATATTGATTAGGGTATGCACTTGATTGAATATTTGTCTTTCCAAAAATCGGGGTGTGACACTTGGTCATCACAATATCGGCCTCTGATTGCTCTATAGGAAGTATGTTAGCTCAAGATAACGAGCAGGGCAACGAGCAGGCCGTTTATTAGTTAAGTAGAATTTTAACTCCAATCGAGCAGCGCTATGCGCCGATTGAGAAGTTATGCTTGGCATTGTATTTTTCCTCACAAAAGTTAAAAACATATATGCTACCCGTTTCCACTTACGTAATATGTCAAACTGATGTGATAAAATATGTGTTGTCAAGACCAATAATGAGAGGCCAAATTGGAAAATGAACCTCGACCTTGATGGAATTTGCCATCCAATACCGATCGCAGCAATCGGTCAAAGGCCAGGCTATAGCCAATTTCTTGGTTGATCACCCAGATCCTACTGATTTGGGAGAGCTGCCTCTAATACCCAAATTCCTGAGCACGTCCCTGGTCCCATGGACGTTAATCTTTGATGGTTCCAAAAACGCAGAGGGTGCTGGGGCAGGTGTGGTAATTGTATCACCTAAGTACAAAAAGACAAAAATGTCATTTCGGCTCAATTTCAAATGCACTAATAATCAGGCCAAATACGAAGCGCTTATCATCGGACTAGAGATACTCCTTGAAATGGGGGCATCGTCCGTGCACATAAAAGGAGACTCAGGGCTGGTTATCGGACAGATTGCTGGAGAATTTCAGATACGAAGTTGGGAGCTCTGCCCGTTCCACGCTGTAGCCACTCAACCCATGGAGGCATTTGATGATATTAGCGTGAGTTACATTCCAAGAACCACAAATACCGAGGCCGATAAGTTGGCAAAAACAGGATCAGCCTCGTCTTCTCAGAAGAACTTATAAGACCAACTCATCACTGTTCATGTCCGATCATTACCGTCCGTTGCAAAGAGAGGTTGGTATGCTACTACCAATTCGGTCTTGATGGAGGATGACGATTGGAGAATCCCCATTATTGAATACCTGAATCACCTAAATGTCAGGGTAGACCGAAGAGTTAGACTATTTGCTGTTCGATTCGTGGTGCTCGATGGAGAATTATTCAAGAAACCAATCGGTGATGATGTGATCCTGAGGAGTCTAGGGCAGAAGCAGGCCATGCAGGTTATGGCCGAGGTACATGAAGGGATTTGTGGTGCACATCAGGCCGACACAAAGATGAAGTGGTTGCTGAGAAGATACAATTATTATTGGCCCGGTATGTTGAAAGATTGTATCAGTTGTGCTAAGGGTTGTTAAGCTTGCCAGAAGCATAGTCCGATCCAACATGTGCCAGCTAAAGAGCTGCAACCTATAATCAAACCATGGCTGTTTAGAGGATGGGTGATGGATTTAATTGGCAAAGTCCTACCGCCGTCATCGGGCCAGCACTGTTTCATCATAGTGGCTACGGACTACTTTACTAAGTGGGCTGAGGCCATACCTTGTAGAACGGTGACTCAGGCCACCGTCATAAAATTCATTGAAGAACACATTATCTATAGGTTCGGCCTTCCAAAAACAATCACGGCTGACCAAGGATTCGTGTTTACAGGAACGGAAACATCGGCCTTTACAGAAAGTAGGGGGATCAAAATTCTCAATTCTACACCCTATTATGCACAGGCTAACGGACAGGCCGAGTCCACTAACAAGATCCTCAATGGGGATCATTGAGAAGATGATTGTTGAAAATCCTAAGGAGTGGGACAAGCTCTTGTCCGAAGCGTTATGGGCCTATCGGACATCTAAAAGGTCGAGTACTGGGGTCATACCGTTCATGCTGACTTATGGGCATGACGCTATGTTACCTATGGAAGTTACAGTCCGATCGGCCAGAAGAGCTTTACAAAATCAGCTAGAGCCCGCTGAATACACTGAGGCTATGATAGTTGAATTAGAAGGGCTTGATGAGATGAGGTTCGCGACCTTAGATTCATTAAAAGTGCAAAAGCAATGGGTAGCCCGAGCTTATAACAAAAGGGTGAAAGAGAAGTCTTTTTGCATAGAGGATTTGGTATGGAAGGCCGTGCTACCTATTGGAGATAAGGATAACCGTTACGGTAAATGGTCGGTCAACTGGGAGGGCCCGTTCATCATCCATCAAGTAAAGAGAGGTGGTGCCTACAGGTTACGCGATCTAGATGGAACGGTTCATGTCTGATTAATCAATGGTCAGTATTTAAAGTCCTATTATCCTACGTTATGGGAGACCATTGACCTTGACTATAAACCAAATCCTGGGTTGGATTATGATTAATTGATCAATTATGAACCTGAGCCCGAATGATTTAAAAGACATCGTTTTGTATTAATAGGCTGAGCACAACTTACTTACAAGAATGATGAAAAAAGAAATTTTCTATACAGAGTACAAAATAGGAGTCGGCCTCTAGGCCGACCCAAAATTCCTAAGCTTAGCTTTCAAGTCCTCCCAGGTCTTGATAGCTCCAGACCGATCCCGTTTGGCTTTTTTCTAGCTTTTGGGCCCATGCTCGGGATATTGGAACACTGACTTGCAGTTGATCACTGCACTTTTGGGCATCGCCACCAAGTAAGGATAGTGCTTCATCAATCTTCCCAAGGGCGGCGTTGTTGGTAACGACCTCGGCCTCATATTGGGCGAGCTGGGCTTTTAATGCAGCAATACGGTTCTGCAGCCAGGAGTCCCTTGGTAGCACCTGAGCCCGAGAAGCCTTTCCCGCTTCGAATTTAACCTTGGCCCCTTCCAGAAACTTCAATGCCTTCTGCCACGAGCCCAAGTGAAGCTCTGCATCAGCCTGAATCTTCATGGTCGATCGATCCACGAGACGACAGCTGGGGAGTCTTTCTTGTATCTCGTGGAGTAAGGATAGCTGCCCGTCAGAAAGTGAAGGATCGGCCATGAGAGTGTTCAAGGCTGCTTTAACGTCAGCAGCAGTAGGCAGGCTAGAGAGGTCCTAATCAGCAAGCCCGAAGAGTAGATCCTTGGATTGTTAAAGGCGCGAAGGTGAGACGGCTTCGGGCTCCAGGGGGCCAAGGTCAAAAGCTCCTAGGTCCAGGCTAGAGAAGAAGTCATTGAAGGGAATGTGTGACTCTGGACCCATGGGATCGGCCTGTCTAAGAGAATAAGCAGTCAGAAGTGGTCTCTAAAATTTTATGAATGAAGTAAAGTAGACACTTCAATACGACAATACCTGGGCTGAGAAGTGGTTGGTTGAGAGGAAGATTGAGCCAGGCCAGAAGAAGAAAAAGCGTGGCCGGTCTCTACCACTAGGCTGGTTAAGGCCGCCGTCGCCTGTAAAACTCCAGCCTCTGGGACTGAGCCCGAATCATCAGCACCGGCCTCGACCCGTAGAATTGTAGAATCCTCAGGAGGGTTAGTCTCGGCCACAACCGGTTCCATTGTTGTAGGAACGGACGATCCGGTGACTGCAGAAGGTTCCCCTTGCCCGGAGGGAGCTCCAACTTCAGTGGGGACGACCTGGTCAACTTCTCCCCCAGTTGCCTCCGTAATGACTCCAGCATCGACCACGCCCTCACTGCTGGAAGAGAGGACGACTTGCTCAGGAGCTTGGCTGGAAGAAGCAATGTCTTCATCTCCACTTGAAGGAATTAGCGGAGGCACGATGTGAAGTGGCATTACTCTCACGGTGAACCGTTCCAGATAGGCCGCCGCGGACGCTGGTGATGCAGGAATAGTTGGAGGAAGAGTCTGAGGTTGACTTGGGTGTGATAGGTCCTCTCTAGAGTCCTCATCAACAAGCTGAAAATCAGAGGAAATGGATTAGGACTGAAAAGAACAAAATCGGGCTCAACAGCTAAAAATGTTGTAAATCTACCTGAGTTGAGGCGGGGTGGTTTTCTGTTTCTTTTGAGCAGGCCCCTTGCCTGGAGCTGGCTGGCGGGCCGGTCTCTTGGCCACTTGTTTGCGTCGGACTGGAGCTGCTGTTGGGACGGGAGCATCGGCCTCAGGGGTTGATGATGCAGTGAAAGGTACAAGGGCCTCAGCAGCAGTGTCTTTAAATATATTGCTTGCCCGGTCACCCCACCACTGGGTGAATTCTTCTGACACCACAGGCCGGGCAGAGAAGGGCGTGAAGTTGAAGGACGCCTTGAGCCTGTCCGACCGTTCATTTATTTTCTTTACCTGCCCATCATTAATGATAAGGCCGCGTTCAACCCAGTCAACATTGACAGTGATGCAAGGGGGAACGGGCACGAGTTGGGTAAGCCCGAATTGACGTGTATAGAGGGGAGCAAAGTAATATTCTGCCCCGCACTTATTGTTGGCCGATGGAATGCTTGGGCTAAAAATAATGTCTCTAGCTACTAAGTAGCTAAAGAAGATTTCGTTGTAGGTGGATTGGGTGCCCGTGCCCCAATTGGAAGGGTTGTTGGAAAGTTGAAGAAAGAAGAAAATTGAAGTGAGAAGAAAGGGGTGAAAAGGTTTATATCCCGAGGGGAGCAACCTTGATAGAAAAAAGTAAAACACTCCTCAATGGAGTGTGAAGAAGGAGCTACGTCCATAAACTGGACGGCAGAGATAGGAACATCGGCTAATTGGCGGATGGTTGGTTGAAACTCTGGGAAGTAGGAATACAACCACAATTGAAGTACCCATATCGGGCTCCCACCAGCTCCAAAGCCCGTATGGACAAAATCTGTTATGCCTCGGACTAGGTGTGCCCAGACAAGTGTAGCCATGGCCAAGGGCTTCCCTGATGCAAGAGCCAAGGCCAAGGTGGTGTATTCTTTGGTGATGGCTTGGCTGGCCGAGCAGAAGAGGTACTTGTTGAGCCAGTAAATGAGGAAGGCGGTATGTTCAGCATCGGACACCTCCGTCTCATCTGCACCGATGCAGGCGGTCAGAAAGCCTCCATAGGCTGTGATCGGTCAGTGCAAAACGGCCCCGTCCCTGATAATTTCTTGCTGAGGATAGGCAAAGCTGGCCGTTCCGACGTCGAGCCCGGGAATGATTTCTTGCCCGTGAGGGCGAAGACCGAGCAAATAGCTGATGTCCTTGACGGTGGAAGCCATTGGTTCGCAGTGTCCGCAGCGGAAAAGAAAGCCGTTGCAGGACAAGGACCAAAATAACAAGGCACTGAAAAGAAGAGGTCGGTCTATCTCTAATCTGGACCGACTGAGCATTATGGCATCGTAAATGCCCGTTTGTCTCCATACAGAGGCCGATACCCTAGTCACCCACTTGTCCCAGTCTGCAGCAGGGGTCAACCAGCCTCGAATAGGCTGGTTAGCAGTCTAAACCTTGTTCCAATGGGCAGGGGCCTGTAGGAACGCTTCGTTTTCAACCGGTGGAAAAAGAGGAAGAAAAGTCGCTGGAGGATGGCCAAGAAACGCCGCTCCTAGGCTTGGTGCTACGGGAGAGCCGTCAGAGGAGCTGTAGGGGGTCAGATAGTCAGTGGAGATCTCAGCGACATGGGCTTTGGCTAGAGTCCTGACCTCACTGCATCGGTTTTGCGGTGGTGGAGCGTCAACAAAGGTTTTCTTTCCTTTAAAAGAGGTCGGAGCGGTCTTAGGAGCCATATTTGCAAAGGAAAATAGTTCGCCGGAAAAAATGGAGGTTTAGAGAGAGAGGCACTGTTTCGCTTGAACTGTTTAGAGAGAAAGAGTAAGAGTGCAAATGGGTATGGTAAGGGTTTTTGAAAATCCTGCTGCTTAAATACCGTGATGTTGTAATCATGATGCATTAAATATGGAGTGACTGGTGGGATTTTCCATGATCTGACATTCGCTGCATGCTTGATGCGTGGCAATTTTAAAATTCAAAATGTCACATCAATCAAGGCGGGACGTTTGATATGACCTTTTGGGGGGCAATTGTTTGCACCCAAAAACTGTCAATGGTTTTTGAGCCCGAGTTGCGTGGAACTGAATAGAGAGGAGGTCGGGCTAAGGAATGGATGACTCGTCAGACTTAAGTGTAGATGTGAGATCGACGATAGGAACAAGGCTGTCAGGTGTGGTAAGGAGAGCCCGATGGGAAAATTGAACATGTATGAGGATTATCGGGCCATGGAAAAATATAACCCAATGCGCTAATAGCCCGATGGTGGAATGAAGCAACATGAAGCCCAATCGGACACTGTGTAATGAAAGATGGGAGTTACAGTCCGATTGGCCATGGGTGTTAGAAGAAAAGTAATCGGGCATGAGGGAAGGCATGGAAACAGGTAGAGCCCGATTCATCCAGGAGAATAAGTGACGAGGCCGATGGACTAAAAGGAGAAGGCGGTGCTATCCACAGCTATCAGGATGATGCCATCTCAGAATTTTGGAAACAAGAGTCCGTTCAGGAAAGGATCTGATCATGTCCAGCTGGATTTAGGCGTTTAATCCCTAAATTAAAGGGATTAATTCAATCAGGAGCTGGATAAGGTAGGAGTCAGAGATAAGGAAGGTCTTTGCCAATCAGCCAATCAATCATGCAGCTTGGGGAGCAAGCTAAGGAATTCTTGTCCAATTAGGAATAATCTAAGGCCACTATAAATATTCAGGCAAGCCAACCAAGCAGGGGACTCCGCGTCATCTCGAAACAGCATACATACTGCATTCGAAGCATTCAAAGCACTCTCTTAAGTCTTTATGTTTTTCAGCCTTCATAGCAAATAGGTCTGCTTTATTGTTATTTCTTTTTGTTCTTTTGGATAATCAGCCTGTTCTGGTTCGTTCTTTAGATCTGTGTATTTTTTCCAAACAATTAATAAAATCTTCGTTTTATTAATCCGTTTGTGATTGTTTACCTGTTAAACTTGACACTTTTTAGCTTGTACGCTTCAGTACTGCTAAAGAATTTACGGTGATGGTACTTTTCTATTCACTATACGCAATCACCCTGTTTAGAAGTCAGATTCATCAAGCCTTGTGTATCACTCACACAAGCGGATAGGAAATTAGTTTGCACGTACACACACAGACACATCGAACCACTGCTGGTTCTGGCATGCCCGCGCAAATTAGAGCAAACATTGTCTATTACATCAAATCTATTTTTTTAGAATAAAAAATGTGGGGGAGAGAGAGAAAGGGTGGTTGGATGATTAAAAATGATTAAAAAGTTTGAGTATAAAAAGATGGAAAACCAAAGCTATATTAAAATAATAGAAATTTGGTGATAAATCCATACCTACCCTGATCATACAACCATTAGTCTCCCCTCCCTTCCTAGTGTAGTAATATGTCCCCGCGCCCCCATATGTGTGTGGTAATATGTCCCTTGACCCACTCAATTACCATTTTTTATGACACTTTTACCCTTAGATATATAAAGAGACTATATATACATCTATATATACTTACACACATTTATGTCATTAAACTTGGTCAAAACCTATTATAGAATTTGTTGCACCTTCTCTATGATTTAAGCCTATTTAAATTCTTCATTGATTACTGGCAATATATATCCACAAATTAAGGGACGTTGCAAACTATCAGTGCTTGAAATTTGGCATTGTTCCATATGCAATCTATTGATATCTTCAAGTTTGTGAAACTCACATGTGCCATACATGGTATTCACTTTATTTGTAGCACACCATTTTTACATATATTATTGGGTTTCATTTTCCATATAGAGCTTACTCAGGGCCTAGAAGGTCGAGAAGAATCTGTGTAACGGTGGTGAGTGTCAGTATCAGATGAACGTGTATCATTGGAACAATGAGTTATTTCATGATCATCAGCTCCCTTGGTTGTTTTTATCTCCAGTAGTACTACCAACATTTACTTTCCGACCAAAATTTGTATCACCTAGTAGCCCACGGTTGATCCTCTTATTCTCATTGGCTTCCAAAGTTCCAAAGATCAACACAAAGGCTATGAAGAGTACAAACAAAGTTCTCATTCTCAAAATCGGACGCCCTTAAAACAAACGTCTTGTCGAAAAGATGGCAATACCTCTGGACATCTACACCCAGTCTCGACTTCTTTCATCGCCCCTATGGAATCTCTAAACGAGATTTCGTTTCCTCCACCAAAAACACCCTAGCTTGTACCGATTTGGTGGCGGCGGATTCCAGTAGAGTTCCGGTGGTGACACACTATGATTTTTCACAGGTTTTTTTGTAATTGCAGCTTTTTTTTACGCTAGACACTATGTTTTTAATGGAGAATCAGAGGATTCTTTGCTTGCACATAACAACAGTCTGAATGTGAAATTTCACATCCGTAACATGTGAAATTTCATAGTAGCAAGGCTTTTTTTTTTTTTTTTTTTTTTTGTGAATTTTCAATTTTTTTTTTTTTTTTTTTTTTTTTTTTTTTTTTTTTTTGTGTTTTGAAGATTGTGAAATTTCATAACAGTAAGCTATTTTTTTGAAATTTCATAACAGTGAGTTATTTGTTGAAATATCATAATAAAAAGGTTTTTCTTTTTGTGAATTTTCAATTGAAATTCCATAACAGTAAGTTTGATTGTGAATTTTCACATCACCAACACGTGAAATTTCACATCTTCATAACAAAGTTATTTTTGTGAAATTTCATTAGTTTGGTTTTTGAAGATTTAAATTTCATGAGAGATTTCCATTGCTTCGTTGATGCAATTAAATTCGCAGAGTACCAGTTTCTGTAACAAAACTGCTTCAATGGAGGTCTGCTCTTAAGAAGAAGAACGATGTATGGAGATTGTGTATTTGAAATATGGAGATATGGTTTGATTTTACTTGAACGAAGTTGAAATACAGCTGGAAATTATTTAAATTTCAAATATGATTTTGCAAATCAATTACAAGGTATAATTGAATCCCAAGATTTTAGGAAAACAGTAAGGCTAGTATATATATATATGTATATATATATAGATATACAAACCATTTATTTGGGTGAATTTGTTATGGAATAAGGGAAAAATTGTCTAAATAAAATAGGAGAGACCTATTACTAAGAAGTTTATTGGACTGGACTAATTGCTAGAAAGACCTAGTAGATTGGACTTTATGCTAAATGACCCTTAAAATAATCAACATTTGGTGTATCCTTTGGAGAGCATGTGTTTGATTCATGAGACACATGTAAATTCTTGCATCAAATGAGTCATTTGAAGTGTAAATTTTGTCTTCTCCTTTGGAGATGCTCTTATTATTAGATGGGTAATACTTGGGACACAACTTTCATACAACTTTCATACAACCTCCCCAAAAGATGTGTCTATCTCTTTCCTGTGTCACTGTGGGGTCCAGTGACATCACAGGAGAGAGATAGACACATCTTTTGGGGAGGTTGTATGAAAGTTGTATGAAGGTTGTGTCCCAAATATTACTCTTATTAGATTCTCATTCCAGTCTTATATAAGAAGTTGTAGACTTGCCTTTTTCTTTTTTCTTTTTTAAATGATACTAACAAATAAGAATTTCTAATTGGATAAGGTTTAGAAAACACTTCCAATATGGTATTATTACGTGTTTTGACACAATTATAGTTCTAAAATCTTGCCTTGAAAATGCATTTATTATTAGATTCTCATTTCGTCTTATATAAGAAGTTGTAGACTTACCTTTTTCTTTTTCTTTGTTAAATGATACTAACAAATAAGGATTTCTAATTGGACAAGGTTTAGAAAACACTTCCAATATGGTATTATTACGTGTTTTGACACAATTATAGTTCTAAAATCTTGTCTTGAAAATCTTAAACATATTACTATTGCTTTGTCTCTTTGATTAAACTAGGGGTGTTAGCGGTCGGTTTCGGTCGGTTTTTTCGGTTTTTTGTGATTTTCAAAACCGACCAATAGGTTCGGTTTTGGTCGGTTTTTCGATTTTGGTCGGTTTTTCGGTCGGTTTTAGCTTGTACATACATTGTATAAACCGACCAATCGGTTTTTTGGACAATTGGTTTCGGTCGGTTTTCGGTTTTTCGGTTTTTGTTATCACCCCTAGATTAAACATTGCATTTCTTAAAAACTTTAGGGTAAATTATAGTAAGACCCCCTAAACTATGACCATTTTTCATTAATACCCCTAAACTTTAAACTGAACAAACTCACCCCTGTTCAGTTTTAAAGTTTAGGGGGTGTTATTAAAAACAATCATAATTCAGGGGTGGTGCTATAATTTACCTAAAAATTTATGTTCTATTTTTGTGAATAATCTACGTCCAAATAAATATTGTAAATCCCATGTGGTTAGACTCATTTTCACTTCACCCCAATGTGGTTCAAAAGTGGACACTTGATTTTTCGATTTTAGAGACATTTTAAAGTTGACGTCAGCCAAATAAAAAGTTTAAAAAGAAAAAAAAATTTCTTTTTTTTTTTTAAAGAAAATTTTTGTTGTGCAGCAAGTGCAATGAGCTTTTTTGTCCAAAAAATTATTGAGGACCTTAGAAGATGTTGAAAAACTTTTGTGGACCTAGTTAATTAAATATTAATGGTCGGGATTAGACCAAGTGCCCCTTTATTTTATCCCTATTTTATTCGGCATTCAAAATGTCTTATCTGGTCGATTAATTATATCCAGACTCTCCATTTTACCCCTTACACATAATATAAGCATTTTAGAGGGGTGGATACTGGATAGTGGATACTCTACGGTGAAGACCAGATGGTTAATATAATCATTTTACCCGTACCCAAAAAAGAAGGTTAATATAGCGTTAATTAATAATAATTAATGCATAAGATAGTTTAAGGTGGAGTTATGTACCCACAGGTGAAAAGGTGTTCAAATGTGAACACAGATGAAAGTCGTGTGACAGGTGGGACTGGTATAAAAGTGGGGCCCAATGAGGGTCTAGTCAATACAATTTGCATATAGATGTCATTATATGTTTAACTGACTACTTGTTAAAATGCTTAAAGATATTATTATGTCATATGTCAGGTAAAGGGGACCAGTTTGGGTACTTTTGTGAGAACGTTTATGAATACGATTCATAATTGGTAAGTTTAATCGCAACCTTATATATTATGCGGGACCACGTACGGAATTCACGCAGGACAGATTAAATTCATTTAGAAATATGAGTATGCAATGGAATTAACTTGGGTTTCATAATAAAGCTTAAGAAAGTTTGGGGGTGTAAATGAAAATTTGAGAAAAGAGATGCTTATCTCTTGTAAAAGCTTGTGGTGACTCATTAGAGTCATTTACAACACTTGAGAGGGAGAGACGCGTAGAGGAGGAAGAAGAGAGAACAAAGACGACAGGGGGGTCTGAACGTTTGACGCGGTTCCTTTGTTGTCCGACGTCAGATTTGCGAACCGAGACTATATTTGGACTCGTGGAGGTAAGAAAATCACATGCACATCTTTTATTTTCAGTTTCGGTAACGTTTTTCCAACCATCGTCGTTGGTTGTTAACTTTCGGTGTATCAAAACTGTGTAGGATTATTACCGGTTATGATTTGAGGTGAAATTTGCAAGAGGTTGGGATACTCTAGGCTTATTTGCTTATAATCCGAAGATGTGAGTGTTATACTCCCAAAATTGGGTATTATACATATGTTAATGTGATAATTGTTATCAAATATTGCTTAGTTCATGTTTATGTAATTATATTATGATGAATTTGAGTAAAAGCATGCCAATAGTGTGAAAATTGCTATACTTATATGCGTATGTAGATCAATGGGAAGTCAAATAGTGGTCACTATTTTATAGACCACATATGTAAGGGATATGAAGCCCTTGAGAGTGGGGCGTGGTGACGACCACAATGAAATGACAGTGTGTCACGCCCCGAAACCACTCAGATGATCCTAGGACACGTGGCACGCCACCAAGGCCTTACACCAGTGATTAAAGTTCCAAAAATAAGTTTAAAATAAGCTTAAACCAAAGAAGCTCAACCAACGAAGGGAAAAAGCATGTCTTTGTAATCAGCCAAAAACTCTGTTTTAGCAAATAGTAAATTCTTAAATAATATTACCAAATCACAAGTTGAAATCAACACTAATGCTTTAAACCATTTAGAATAAAACCAAAGTCACAAACATGCGCTTCCAAGTTCAAGTAAGAGTTTTTAAATATTATAATAAAAGTACTAAATATAACAATTAACCGATCAAACCTAAAGAGTACAACTCTAAGATTAACGTCCCAAACTAACCAAGCTCTATACATAAACATTTAACCACCAAAACCATATATTACAAGCATCAAGGCTACCAACTCGTATTATATAAGTTTTACACCAACTATGTTACAACATACTTTACCATCGGGATTTGAAACTAATTACAAACATATTACAAATTTAACACTAAAAAGCAGGTAATTATTAACAAAATTACAACAACTTCTCAAACCCATAAGCTAGCAAAGCCACTTCCTAGCTCACTTTCCCGATTACTCGCCGCGATCACCTACGATGGTTATTCAATAACCATTACAACATATAAGCTATATGCTTGTGAGAAACCAATCATGAACATGGATAATAAACATGCTCAATTCAACACGTTACAAAGAACTATAGTCTCTGCCAATTACTAGTTCACTCCCACCACTACTGACTAGCCCGCGGCTCCACTCCCAAGCCCACGTGACTAGTCATGGCCCATGCCCTCACACGTGCAGTTCCATAGGCCTCTGGCGGCCATGGTCGTCACCACAAAGATTACCTCATGGTGGTATAGAACTAGCAATTTCCATTGACCCAAATAGGCAACTCAACATGCTCATTTAATCATCACACCGTGCTTTCACAAATAAATTGGGCTTAATTTAGCCACATGAATTTTGCCCAATAATAAACTAAATAAGTTAAATTAATCAAATTATGCATGCTTTGGCATCACAATTAAACCCAACATGAAAATCATCCAAATATCAAAATTAACATTACTCACCTCCTGGATTTCACTCATAATCACAATATTAGAGTCCTATTATGAACTAGGTACAAAATCCTATACATAAATTTCAAGTTATGAGCTTAAACCCCAAAAAGGGTTGCAGAAAAATTATCACAGAACTCAATAAAATTAGTACTAATAGATTTGACTCACCTCTAAGAGTCTGAATATATAGCATATTTTAAAAATCGACGTCGTTAGGCGCGTCAATCGGCGTCAAAAGCTCTCCGTCTTTCCGTTGTAATTCTCGTATCCAACTCTCTGCGTATATTACCTCCTAACTAAAAAGCCTAATATAGAGATACTGAGGATGATGAGTCACCTCATTTAGGTGGCTTGCTATAAAACTTCCTAATTTTATTATAACAACCCCGCAAGTTTACTAGTTTTACAATTATGCCCCTACTAATTATAAAACTTATTAAAACTATCCCAAATCTAAATGAGTATTTGTCTTTGTCTTACATGGGTCACATAAAGTGGTCCTATATAATTATATGAAGTTGCTAATTAACCTACTTATTATGTAATGTGTTTAATTCGTGCTCACAAAGGTACCCCTATTTGACCCCAAAAGTAGTCACTACCTAATAACATGATATTATTAACAATAAAATAATAAATCATTGAAATCTTAATAAACATTTAGGCACATAGGGTGTTCCACATATTACTGTCCCCTCTTAACTGCGACCCATCAACACATATCCCAACTTGGGATTGTCGCACTGGCCATAATTGGGTTCCCAACTGGTCACTCATAATCAACTTAGTGGGTTAATCCCACCTCCAGTAAGTTTCACATAACACATTAATTAACATTAACTCATGATTATGCATGCTAAAGCAATATTAAATATAAACCGCGGGAGCGGGTGTTATATCTCTCCCCTCCTTAAAAAGGAGTTTGTCCCCAAACTCGTAGTACTTCAAGTTTCGAACAAGAACGGATATTTCTCTTTCATTTCATCCTCTCTTTCCCAAGTGGCTTCCTCAACAGAATGATTTCGCCACATCACCATGACTAAGGAAATAGTCTTTGTCTGCAAAACTTGCTCTTTTCTGTCAAGAATTTTGACTGGATGCTCGATATATGTCAAGTTTTCCCTGACTTTCAACGGCTCTGGAACAATTACTTTCTTCGGATATGATACACATCTTCTTAACATTGATATATGAAATACATCGTGTACATTAGCCAACTCTGGTGGAAACTCCAACCGATAGGCTATTGATCCAACTCTGCCAATGATCTCAAATGACCCAACATACCTTGGATTCAACTTTCCACTTTTCCCAAACCTCGTAACACCCTTTTTTCAAGAATACAAAATCCCCAACTTCAAACTCCATCGGTCTTCTTTTCAAGTCTGCATAGCTTTTATATCTACTTTGAGTTGTTTGAAACCGTTGTTGTATTATCTTTATCTTCTCTGTAGTTTGCTGAACAATTTCAGGCCCTATCAATCTTCATTCACCAACCTCAGTCTAACAAAGTGAAGAACGACATTTACGCCCATATAAAGCCTCAAAAGGTGCCATCCCAATAATGGATTGATAACTATTATTATAAGCAAATTTAGCCAATGGCAAGTGCTTTTCCCAATCACCTTTAAAATCCAAAACACAAAGTCGAACCATATCTTCAAGTATCTGAATTACTCGTTTTGATTGTCCATCGGTTTGAGGATGAAAAGCTGTACTGAAACTTAATTTAGTACCCATCGCTTTCTGCATACCTTGCCAATATCTTGGTGTAAATGCATTATCTTGATATGAGATTATAGATACTGGAACTCCATGAAGTCTCACAATATCTTGAACATACAATTCACCTAATTTCTTCGGATCAATGGTTTTGATTGGTAGAAAATGTGCTAACTTGGTCAATCGATCAACGATTACCCATACACTGTCATTTGACTTCCTAGACCTCAGTAAACCTCCCACAAAATCCATTGTGATATTTTCCCACTTCCACTCTGGTATAGGTAATGGTTCCAATTTTCTCGCTGGTTTCTGGTGTTCTACCTTTACCCTTTGACAAGCTACAAACTTTGCTACGTGCTCAGCTATTCCCGTTTCATCCCTGACCACCAATAGATTTCTCGCAAATCACGGTACATCTTAGTACTACCCGGATGGATTGAGTACCTATTTAATATCATCTATATTGGGTACACAAATTCGATTCTTGAATTTCAATATACCATTCTCAAAAATAAATTATGGTTGCTTACCTTTAGGTATCTCATCATGAATCTTCTTCAATGTTGGATCTTGAAGCTACTTAATTAGAATTTCATCAATAAGAGATGGGTGTGCAATAATGGTTGACATTAGAGCACCTATGGTTTCCGGAATTACCTCCAACTTTAGCTGCTCCATTTCCCGAATTAACTTTTCTTGTGAAGTCAAAGCATAGGCCAAATTGGTTATAGACTTTCGACTCAGTGCATCGGCCACCATATTAGCTTTCCCTGGATGATACTGGATTGACAAGTCGTAATCCTTCATTAGCTCTAACCATCTCCTCTACCTCATATTCAAATCCCACTGTGTAAACAGATATTTCAAACTTTTATGATCGGTGTAAATTTCATACTCCTCCCCGTAGAGATAATGCCTCCAAATCTTCAAAGCAAAGATAACCGCCGCTAACTAAAGATCATGTGTCGGATAATTCACTTCATTTAGCCTTAACTGTCGTGAGGCATAAGCAATTACTTGTTATTTTGCATCAAAACACAACCCAAACCTCAGTATAAAGCATCTCTGTATATCACAAACCCCTCAGTCCCCGAAGGAATAGTCAATATAGGTGCCGTCATCAAACGAGTCTTCAGTTCAATAAAACTTTCTTCACATTCCGGATTCCAAACAAAAGGAACATCTTTTCACATAAGTTGGGTCATTGGCATCGCAATTCTTGAAAAATTTTCCACGAACCTTCGGTAATATCCAGCTAATCTCAAGAAGCTTCGTACTTCTGGCACACTTGTCGGTGGTTTCCAATTGGACACAGCTTCAATCTTTTACAGATCTACTAATACCCCCTCTTTTGGCATTACATGTCCCAAAAATGCTATCTCAGTTAACCAAAATTCACATTTCTTTAACTTTCCGAACAGCTTCTTTTTACGGAGTCACTATAGAACCAACCGTAGATGTCTCTCGTGATCTTCTACACTCTTGGAATATATTAGAATATCATCTATGAAGACAATTACAAACTCATCTAGATAGTCTCTGAATACTCGATTCATCAAATCCATAAATGTTGCATGTGAGTTCTAACTCCAAAAGGCATAACAAGAAATTCATAATGGCCATAACGAGTCCTAAATGCTGTTTTCTCCACGTCTTCCTCTTT
This sequence comes from Hydrangea macrophylla, assembly GCA_033977485.1. NCBI lineage: Eukaryota > Viridiplantae > Streptophyta > Magnoliopsida > Cornales > Hydrangeaceae > Hydrangea > Hydrangea macrophylla. The sequence continues at coordinate 92,342,413 of CM066982.1, read as the reverse complement.
GACCTTTAATTGATGGTAACCCGATCGCAGATTAATCTTAGAAAAGACCTGGGCTCCTTGAAGTTGATCAAACAAGTCATCGATCCTAGGAAACAGATATTTGTTCTTGATAGTTAACTTGTCGAGTTCTCGATAATCGATACACATTCTCATAGTCCCGTCTTTCTTCTTGACAAACAAGATTGGTGCACTCCACGGCGATACACTAGGTCAAATGAACCCTTTATTTAGAAGATCTTGCAACTGAATCTTCAGTTCTTTCAACTCTATCGGTGCCATTCTGTATGGTGTTTTTGATACTGGCTGAGACCCCGAGGCTACTTCAATAGTAAATTCAATTTCCCGTTCAACCAATACATCAGGTAAGTCTTCAGGAAATACATCTGGAAACTCCCCTATAACTAAAATATCTTCTACTCTAGTCCCTGTGACCCGTGTGTCAATTATTGAACATAAGAACCCCCGACAATCTTATTTCAACAACTTGCATGCTCGAATTGCTGAAACCAAGTATGGTGGTGCTACAACACCAGTTCCCTGAAAACTAAACTCCCCTTGTCCCATTGGTCGAAAGGTAACTCTTTTCTGTTCACAATCGATAGTTGTTTGGTTCACGGATAACCAATCCATACCCAATATCACATCAAAATAATTAATGGCTAGCTGAATTAAATTCACTGTCAAAACCCTATCATTTACCCTGATTTCACATGCTTTAAATATTGATGAAGTCACCATAGGTTTACTTAAGGGTAACGATATTGACAAATCATACCCCAAAGGTTCTGACATGTTGTCTAAGTGTCTAACAAATTCATGTACAACAAAAGAATGTGTTGACCCTGAATCTATTAAAACATGCGCCGGGTGTGAGCAAATGAGTAATGTACCTGATACCACGGAATCGGAAGCTACTGCATCCCCCGATGTTAATCGAAAATACCTTCCTTTTTTTTTTTTGTTCTGGCCCTTCTCCCTTATCCACACTTGTCCCTGGTTTTGCCCCAGTTGATGCCATAGAACTTGTCCCTCACAGTCGTCTTGTTGGGCAATCTTTAGCTTGATGTCCAGGCTGTCCACATTCGAAGCATTTTCTCCTCATGTCTGGATTTATGCTTCCCGTACTCTGAGTTCGTGGGCAATTCCTCGCTATATGGCCCTTCTGCCTGCAAATATTGCACACTAGTGTCAAGTGACATACTCCTCAATGCTGACGATTGCACGTTGGACATAATGGGCGACTTTTCCTAGAGAAGGAACTTTCCCTTTGAACTCCCGAGCTAGAACCAGAACCTCGTGAGAACGGTTTCTTAAAGAAACCCTGTCCTTTACCCTTCCTTTCGGCTGGTCATTTGCTTTTGTTGACTTTGCTTGTACTTGTCAATATCTCTTTCTGCTATCAAAGCAACATCTTGTACATCGGCCACCTTTCAGAGTTGATGTGTATCCACTCGGCTTCTAATATTATCCCGTAGGCCCTTTTCAAATTTTCGTGCCTTATCCACTTTTCTTGGTACTGTCGATGTGCAAACTGAAGTAAACTATTATATTTCGCTGCATATTCATTTACTGTCATATCCCCTTTGCTGCAGATTTGCAAACTCACGGCCCATCTGAGTCTTGACGGATGCTGGAAATTACCGCTTATAGAAAACTTTCACAAATCTGCTCCAGGTCTCTGGTGCCCTTTGCTCAATCACATTTACCCACCAGTTCTGGGCTTCGCCTTTCAAAGTATCAATAGCGCACATTATCTTCTCCCCATCTGTACATTCCACCGCCCGAAAGATACGTTCCATATCCATTACCCAATGATCAGCTTGTGATGGATCTGGGCCTCCATCAAATTGACTCGTTTTTTTTTTATAAAATTGTTCAATGACTCCCCGTTCGGCCCGTGGTTGTGGGTTTGTAGGTCTATCACCACCCATTCGATCATTTACTGCACTTACGAAATTGCTTACCACTTCTTCTAGATGGTCCATCCTCGAATGAGGTGAATGTTCTCGATTATGGTCCATTCTTTACCTGTCAGTCATTTTACATAAATATCTTGCATGCCATGCCAACATATTATATAATAACATAGCAGTAATTATTCATATGTATTCACAAAATGCATCTACATGCTCATCATCTACACGAACTCTCAATCGTTGTCTCCCGTACCCAAGGTTCTAGGACACGTGGCATGCCACCAAGGCCTTACACCAGTGATTAAAGTTTCAAAATGAGTTTCAAATAAGCTTAAACCAAAGAAGCTCAACCAACAAAGGAAAAAATCCTGTCTTTGCAATTAGTCAAAAGTCATGTTTTAGCAAATAGTAAATTCTCAAATAATATTACAAAATCACAAGTTGAAATCAACACTAATGCTTTAAACTATTTAGAATAAAACCAAAGTCACAAACATGAGCTTCCAAGTTCAAACAAGAGTTTTTAAATATTATAATAAAAATACTAAATATAACCATTAACCGATCAAATCCAAAGAGTAAAACTCCAAGATTAACGTCCCAAACTAACCCAAGCTCTATACATAAACATTTAACCACCAAAATCATATATTACAAGCATCAAGGCTACCAACTCCTATTATACAAGTTTTACACCAACTATGTTACAACATACTTTACCATCAGGATTTGAAACTAATTACAAACATATTACAAGTTTAACACTAAAAAGCAGGTAATTATTAACAAAATTACAACAACTTCCCAAACCATAAGCTAGCAAAGCCACTTCCTATCTCACTTTCCCGATTCCTCGACCCGATCACCTATGATGGTTATTCAATAATCACTACAATATATAAGCTATATGCTTGTGAGAAATGCCAATCATGAACATGGATAATAAACATGCTCAATTCAATATGTTATAAAGAACTATAGTCTCTGGCAATTACTAGTTCACTCCCACCACTACCGGCTAGCCCGCGGCTCCACTCCCAAGCTCACGTGACTAGTCATGACCCACGCCCTTACACGTGCAGTTCTATAGGCCTCTGGCGGTCATAGTCGTCACCACAAAGATTACCTCATGGTGGTATAGAACTAACAATTTCCATTGACCCAAATAGGTAACTCAACATGCTCATTTAATCATCACACCTTGCTTTCACAAATAAATTGGGCCTAATTTAGCCACATAAATTTTGCCCAATAATAAACTAAATAAGTTAAATTAATCAAATTAGGCATGCTTTGGCATCACAATTGAACCCAACATGGAAATCATTCAAATATCAAAATTAACATCACTCACCTCTTGGGTTTCGCTCCTAATCATAAGATTAGAGTCCTATTATGAACCAGGTACAAAATCCTATACATAAATTACAAGTTATGAGCTTGAAACCCAAAAAGGGTCGCTAAAAAACTGTAACAGAACTCAATAAAATTAGTACTAATAGATTAGACTGACCTCCAAGAATCCGATTATATAGTCTATTTTAAAAACCGACGTCGTTAGGCATGTCAATCGGCGTCAAAAGCTTGCTGTCTTTCCATTGTAATTCTCGTATCCAACTCTCTGCGTATATTACCTCCTAACTAAAAAGCCTAATATAGAGATACTGAGGATGATGAGCCACCTCACTTAGGTGGCTTGTTATAAAACTTCCTAATTTTATTATAACAACCCCGCCAGTTTACTAGTTTTGCAATTACGCCCCTACTAATTATAAAACTTATTAAAACTATCCCAAACCTAAATGGGTATTTGTCTATGTCTCGCATGGGTCCCATAAGTGGTCCTATATAATTATATGAAGTTGCTAATTAGCCTACTTATTATGTAACGTGTTCATTTCGTGCTCACTAAGGTACCCCTATTTGACCCCTCATTGCCTAATAACATGATATTATTAACAATAAAATAATATACTCCCTCCGTCCCATAATAAGTGTCCACATTTCCTTTTTTGGATGTCCCACAATAAGTGTCCACTTTCCTAAATTGGCATATAACTTTTACTTACTTTCCAAAACTACCCTTATAATAAAGACAAGGAAGCATTTATTTGTGGTCCCAAAACAAACAAAAAGTCAAACACCCATCACATCAAAGGGTAAAATTGGAAAATGACTCTTTAATGAACCAATTTCTTAAACATTGTGCAAAAAGAAAGTGGACACTTATTATGGGACGGAGGGAGTATCATTTAAGCCTTAATAAACATTTAGTCATTTAGGGTGTTCCACATATTACTGTCCCCTCTCAACTGGGACCGATCAACACATATCCCAACTTGGGATTGTCTGTTACGCCCCGGAGTAGTCAAAAATAGGGAAAATTTAAAATTTCCTTTCTGGACCCGTAGGGAATGACGAGTTACATAAAACTGACCTGTCCATGCAACATGCTAATACCATATATATATTAGAGTAAGGAAATTTACAAAAGCGTCTAATGGTATTTATGGGGGAACTTAAAGTGTTTTGCTACTTAAGCTATTACAGAAGTTCCAAATGAAAACCACAAAAGATAAGTTTGGGCGATTTACGCCACTTAAATTATTACATCAACCAAAAGATAGTTAAAACATAAAAGAAGTCTTAATGCGGAAGTAGGCCTTTTTCTAGCTGGCAAACCCATAATCTTCGTGATCATACTCTTCCGGATGGTTTGCCTCAGGATCACCTTCCTGATAGTTCCCGTCCTGAGGATAATGATATGCATCTTCAGAGTTACCTTGATAGTTCTCCTCATTATAACCTAGACGTAAAATGTCCAGGGCGGGGAAGGATCCGTTAGCTTTTGAAGCTAAGTGAAATTGTCTTAACCAATCACTCCTAATACATTTAAGGATATACAAGTACAACGATATCTTGAAACAATATAAATGAGCATATGACATGGCAATATGATGACACAATGCAGTATCGATATATTCGACTTTTACTCAACCATGGACACCACAACTGACTCATATGACTTGTTACATTACCAGTGTAACGCCGTTGGCTTAGAGTAGAATGGTTACGTTGCTATCGTCGCCTAGCAGGGCCCTATAGCAGATTTTGGTTTTAACAGAGTGTAATCATTGGACTCTTAGGTCCTCGTGACCTTGTCGGGAGAATAGAATAGTTACAGCACTATCGTCGCCTAGCAGGGCCCTATAGCATTTTTTTAAAAAGTAACTATTGTATTCTGATGGATACTTTGCTATCGTCGCCTAGCAGGACCCTATAGCGTATCAACTATCAATTCATACATAACTTTAATGATTTCAATGGAAACTCTGGCTATCGTCGCCTAGCAGAGCCCTATAGCAGTTTCATTGTTGTTCCCATTTACTTGACTGTACCACTCGGACCACCGCGGTCCATTCAATGTATATATTGATATGACTGGGTTAGTCCCCGTGACTAACCATGCAGACGTCAATATTGACATCATGCCTCGACCATGTTCATATGAATGTTCATGTGACTATGTAAACGGAAATCATGATAAACAAGAATATCAGCGAATATTAACTAAGCATGGAGTATAGTTAACTAACATGCGTTCATCATATAAACAGTACATCTGAAGTACACATATAATACTTATCAATTATGTCCACACAGGACACACTGGATATTTATAATTTGCATAAAGAGTAATTCTATAATATACCAAGTGAGTTAGGACGACTCACCTCGATGCGGGTGCGTAACAATAAGCATAGCGATTCCTACAAAGCATCAGATTACGTAGAACGTTGGTTAATAAGCTTATTAAAATCAGGGGCATAATGGTAATTGTGCCATGTGGGTTCCTAAACCTCAACATGATGATCTAGACATCATTCTGAGTCCAACGCCATTGACTAGACTCAAATCGAAGTCCGTCGCATAAAAGGCTAGGTTTTCTATACCAGTTTGGGCCCTAAAGATAGGCTGTATTTTTTACCGTGTTAAAAGGTCACCAAACTTTAAGGGGATGTTCTAGACATTATTCTAAGACTCTGGGAACTGGCCGCGTATTTTTCTGAGCTACGGTTTATTTATTATGAATTTCTGAAGTTTAAATCGTCTAATAATAGAGTGCGGGGTCCCATAATTATAAAATATAATTTAGGGAAACATATGACCCTTAAAAATATTTTTATTAAATACTAGACCTTAAATTGGTCTAGTAGTATTTTTCTCATAATTTTCGGGGCTCGTTTGGTATTTAAATAATTTAAATACAAACAAATCGACTTTTAATAATAATTAACAATTTATTAGAAATACTTAAAGTTTTAGCTTTATAAATAATAATTTATAAAATAGAGGCATTAGGCCTTAAGAAACTTTGATATAATTTTTCTACATTTTAAAATGGTCATTAGGTATTCATTACCTAATTATTTTAATTTAAAACTGTCACTTATTATTTATTGAACTAAAAATTAATAAGTATATTATATCAAAATTACATTATAATTTTGGAATATGAGTTTATTATTAAAAATAATGTCACAGATTATTAAAATATTATTATTGGCATTTAAAACTATTTTAAAATAATTTAAATTCATTTAATAACACTTGTATTTATTTATTGAAATACTATTAATAACTATTGTTTATTAAAAGAACTAGATAATTATTATATACAAAAATAATACTTTCAGATTATTATTATAATGTTCCAAATTTTATAAAAAATCTTAAAACATTAATTAAAACAATTAATACATACATATTAAACCTACCATAATTATCAATTTAACTAAATAATAACAATAATAATAATAATAATAATGAAGCAGACCCGCGGGTCTATCCAGGTCCGACCCAATCCCAATGGATCATCCGTTTAAAGACTCAGAAGGGTCCAAAAACAAAAACTCGCGGGTCGACCCGAATCCGACCCGGCTTAAACGGGTTAAACCACTTAGAGACTCAACAGAGTTTGTGGTTAAAACTTGCGAGTTCAACCCGAATCCTAATCGAATCCTATACTTATTTAATAAACTGTCCAACCTGTATACCCAAACCCGAACCCAATTTCACTCTCATCCTAACCCGGCCTGTTAACCCGAACCAGACCCAACCAAATCTGGTTGGATCCGAAGCCATACGACGTCGTTTGGATAAGTAACCTTCGGGTTATTTTAAATGACCCGACCCGGTAGAATTAAAACGATATAACCCTAATTGAAATGGGTTAGTACACCTACTGGAGCTTGGGGTACCACCATTTAAAGCGCTAGGGTTTGGTTTCTTCTCCGGCAAAAACGGCTGTCGCCGGCGACGGCCGTTTTCGCCGGAAAACTTTCAAGCCTTGTATTTATCTCATTCCTCCATGTAAATTGTCAAGGTCAACGCCAAAAGGACTGGAATGGGGCCCTCTACAACATACTATAGGCTAAGGTCAAGGTTCATTCGCTTAGGGGTCCTACCAGAGGATTATCGTTTTTTGGTTTTAAGAGGATAATCCAATGCATGGCCGGCCAAACATTGTTTTCTTCAAAAATCATGATTAGGGGGTCTATCTGGGACCTATAGGGTCTGTTTGGTCTAATTTTTAAGGGCCATAGTGGTGTTTGGGAAAATGAGCTCCGGTGAGGGAGCTTTAATGGCAGTTTTGCCATTCACGGAGCTTAAGGCTCTGTTTGGGCGTGCATGGGGGTCTAGGGAGGGTGTGTGAGTGTCTAGAGAGTAAGCAAGGGTGTGGGATTCACCTGTGGGGGGTCTCGGGTTCTCTCTCTCTCTTCCTTATCTCCGGCGGTTCTCCCTCTCTCCGGTGAGCTCTTCCTTCCTCTCTTACTCTCTGCCTCCCAACACTCATGCACACACACAGTTATATACACAGATTTGTGTATCTGTTGATAGAGATGGAGGGGATTGAGAGGAGTGTGATGTGAGGGGTGTCCTTGGGGAGGGAGAAATGGAGCTGACGGTGGTGGTGTAGGTGTGAGTGTCCGGCGGTTTAAAAAAGGGTTTGTTTTGGTAATGCTTGTATCCAATAGTTCATAGGGAGGTTGGGTAGTAATAGGTTCAATTAGGGTAATATTCTCATGTACTAACATTTTCTATAAATGTGTGAGTTTAGTCGTCACTTGGATAAACGTGCAATGCTATCTAATTTAGACGCAAATTTTACGGGTTTGCGTGCCTAGTCAGTCCGGGATAATAACTTACAGTCTAGCTAAATACGTACACGTATCACTCAGGTTCTGGAATTCCAAAATTAAAAATACTGGAAAGTACGAACAGAAATACGGAGCTCTTTTTATTAACGCAGAAATTTTACGAGCATTACATTGTCGTACTGGCCATAATTGGGTTCCCAACTAGTCGCCCATAATCAACTTAATGGGTTAATCCCACCTCCAATAAGTGTCACATAACACATTAATTAACATTAACTCATGATTATACATGCTAAAGCAATATTAAATATAAACCGCCGGAGCGGGTGTTATACAGTGATGCTTTCGCGGTCACAAGTGTGAAAAGATACGCTATATGCGGCAAAAGAGTGAGGAAGATTCGGAGTGAGAAGGACTTGGGGGTGGTGGTTGGAGTTAATTGACTTTCCGGAGATCATTTTGTTGATGTTTTATGACAATTGTTACACTTACATGTTAAGCATTCCAATAACATGATTAGTTCTCTCACCAAGCGAAAGCTTAAATGAATATATGTTTCTGTGTGGTTATGGAATAACCACTGCAGGTACAGAAACGAAAAGAGGAGTCGAAATGATCCGCACGACGGGTTGGGCATGTCAGTTGTGGATATGTTCATATGTTTAGATGTTTTAGTTTCAAATGTAACTTATGGGTAGAAAGAATGTGAACAACTTATATTTTGGGAAGGTTTGTAGCATGTCAAGTTAACTTGATTTTGGTTATGTTTCATGGTATTGGTTGCCCTTGCAAGTCACAAGTTGGGTATGTTGGGAAGAGATTTGGAATTTATGCAACTTTTGGGATGTAAGTTAAACTTAGTTTATCTTGCTGTATATTAATGCTTATGTTGAGTTGGTATGAGGAGAATGATGCAAGTTAATGATCCTAGAGAGAAATTAATGTGTTTTGAGTGACAACTAACTATTCTGAAATTGGTTTTGGGGAACTCTCATGTTGTTTGTGTTTCTATTTGGAATTCATGAGTTTTGGAGTAAGTAGTAGCTTCCAAATGCTTGAAAAGAGTTTCTTTTGAAGTTCTTATGATGTTTGGGTTGGATTAATGAAAGTTGGAAGTTTAAATATGAGTTGGGATGTTTTGATTGTTGTATCACATTTGGATATATTTTGAAATGGTTTTGAAAATTTGCATGAAGTTTAATTTGGTTTTGGGATCAATCCATATGGTTTTGATGAAGTTTTTAACTTGCAAAACAGGAAAAATTGATGTAACATCATGTTCTAGTGAATCCGAATCGATCCGGATCTAGTGCGGATTGATCCGCATTAGTTCGTGAAGCTTGGAGTTAAATGTGCCAAAATTGGATCGATCCGCTTTTTCGGCGGATCGATCCACCTGTATTTTATTTATTTATTTATTTGTTTATTATTATTATTTTCTGCCGACGACTTCTATGGAAACAGACGTAACTCTTTCTAGAAAATTTGGAATCGCGCTCCATTTTTTGCATTGGAACCCAGACTCGAAGGACTATCTTTTGATATAAAATTTGACCATATTTTCTAAATAACCATTTTGCCATTGGACTGTTTTGTCTTAACAAAATTCTTTATTATGTCTTATTCATATTTTCCTTAGTACTTAAAGGATGTTTTGGTGTGTTGGCATTGTCACATATGTCTTAATTCGCCCGAGGCGGATTGAGGTGTGACAAAAGGGCTCCCCCATGATCACATGGGAGAGCCCCTGAAAAATCGTCGACAATGAGGAGTTTTTAGGTTTTAGAGAGTGAAAGGTTAGAAAAATCACAATTTATTGAAGAACATAAAACTTTATAGAAATGCAACATAATAAATAAAATCAAACAAGATGTTAAACATAGAAAATAGAATTTAACAAATAATAATAAATGGTAGAGGTTGTGATTAAGGTGTTAAATACCTAATCATGTCTGAACCTTTCATTTAACGTAGTTGTCACTATCAAATATCATATTGCATATCAGGAATGGCAATGTGGCGAAGTTGGTACAGAGTCCTCTTTTACCATCTCCTAATATGTTTAATGCACTCTTATTCCGACTTTAAAAGAAACCAACTCCTATTATGTTTACTAATAGTTACTCCGACTCCACTCCACTCCACCCCACCCCACCCCACACCCCAATAAATGAAAAAATTTCAAGACTAAATAAAATTCTAAAATATTTGACTCTCCAAATAAATCCCAAATACATTATTATAATATAAATTATCCAAAAAAAATCTCAACATCAAAGAGCATAACATAACCAAGTTTAAACACACAGTCGATATATACACACTCAGCCGATGTATGGCACTTTAATATACACACAGTGACACTGCCAATAGGCCCAATATATATACACTTTAACACATGCATACACTTCAATCGGGCCAGGGGGGTGGGGTGGGGTGGGTTTTAATCGGTGGCTATTATTAATTAGAGTTTCTGATTTTCACTTACCAAGTCCCTACTCCTATAGTCCTATTACACTTCTTCCACACTCATTTCATTAGGGGCGGGATGGGGTAGAGGTTTTTGTCATCCCTATACATACCATATAAGAATACATATCATATGTTTGTGCCACCATATTATGTATCACATTTTTATGATGTTCGAATTTCATCGAATTACATCCTACCATACCATATTTTGTGTTGTGGTTTTAAGTCATGGACTGATAGCGTTGGAAAAAATTATTGGCTCCGCACTGCTGCTACATGTATTAGGAACACTATTTGTAATACAAATTTGATAATCATCATCTGTCAAGTTCTTAAACAAAAGATGTTATGCTTCCTAAATCTCGAATCCCAAATGTTTCCAAAATATGTGACAGAAAGCGTACTGGATTTTGATTGGATGATGTTGAAGTGGTCCCATCATTTATTGAAGTTGATCCCACTGCCACATGTACTTAAAAAAATATTTTGATTCGAGATTTGGAAAGCATAGCATTACTCTAAACAAAAACTCCATAAAATTTGCATTTAATCCTTAAATTGGGCACAATAACTGTTTAAAATTTGCAAACAAAAAAGATGGGAAATAAATTAAAAGAAAATAAATACAATAAAAAAGATTATACTACACCTTTATTGACCAAAAATGTAATAAGTCGCTCTCTAGGACACAAGTCCTCAAAAATCACATCCAGTTTGAAAAATACTTTTTTTTTTTGGGTTTACTAGGACAAATCCGCTGCATGTCCTTTGCGACTTTGGGATCGATACTTATTGTCGTTTTTATCAAAGTAGAACAAGGGGCAAAAGCCCGAGCACGTGCACCGACCCCACAATACACGCACCGGGTAAATCAAGGAGGCAAGCTAACGGTAGGATCTGAACCCATACCAAACTGGACATTTTTAAAAGTCCAACTTGAAGTCCATCCCTTCAAATTTCTTACACGACCACTGGGGGTATTTCGAGGGAGGCCAAAAATCCTAACCACAACCACTTTTGCCGGTATGAAATTTCAAACTCTCAACCAAGAGAGTATAACACCCCCTGCTGAGACTCGCTGCCACCTAGGCTAGGTGGTCGTGGTTTTGTAAAAGACTTGCTTATTACTTTTTCTACAATTTTAAAGTATGATTGGCTCATTTATACAAGTTTAATCTATGTAGCAAATAGTGTGAGGTGTTGTCTTTGTGGCATCTTTTCCAGTTTGTTTTAGAGGAGGTGCCTATGACTATGAGGCGCGAAGACAGACAGGTTGAGGAGCACATGGGTATAGTATTGACAAGACATTAAAACTGTAGCCGCCATCAAAATGCATTCTAACCTTCTCGGAGACTTTCTGGCACATCAAGGCCTCCTGGCAAATTGGTGGGTTGGATCGGATTTGGGCGGGTCATTTGTGGGTTGGGTGATAATTGGGTTCAGACCCATATTCAACCCATTCACATCAGCAACTACTAACCTTGCTTGCAACTTTCAGAACTTTTGATTCACCGTCGGAAATTCCCAAACAATCATAGTAAGCTCAAAGGATCAAATGGATAACTCTAACTTCCTTCAAGATGTGTGAATCGAGAGAGTGAAGATTTCTTTCTCTTCTGACCTCTGCCGGAAAGTCGCCGGAGAATGTTGTTGAGAGAAAGCGGGAGAGTTATGGCCGTGAGAGAGACTACTATCGCGTTAGAGAGAGAGAGACAGAGAGAGAGTTATGGCCGTCAGAGAGAGACTGAGAGCTATTGTTTTGAAACCCTAAGTCGTTACATCCAAAGGCAGACTGAGAGCTATTAAAGCGCTGGACACCCGCTTTAACCTGCACCAACCCGCTCAAAAGAAGGGTTTTAAAATTTCCAATCCATCTTGACCCGCATACGAAATTAAGTCGACCCGAACTATCTTTCTTTGGGCGCGTTTGGGCGGGTTCATGGGTCTGGGTGTAAATGCCACCCAGGGCTTGCATTAGATTGCAGTAACGGGCTGTTCAGGAAGGAAAAGCACCAGTGGAGTACATGCCCAATCCGTTATCTCTCTTAAAATTGGTTCTTTGTCTAACCAACTTGACATTGGTTCCTATAAAAACTAGATAGTCAAAAAGAACTGAGCTTAACAAAATTCTATTTTAAGCATTTCCCAAACTCTTTAGCAGTGTCTGATTTTGTATTTCTCTGTTTCTACCCATGACATATCAGATAGCAATATACCACTACTATGGCTCACATGCTTCATTGCTTTGCAAGACCTGCGCTGTTTTTATTCGCCCATAGAATGACTTCAGAATTCAGAAGACATAACCAACACAATGGCTCATACTTTCAGATCTACATTCTAGTCATATATATTATTCAGAACATAAAATCTAAGCAGAAAGGAAGAGGAATTTTAAGTGTGTGGAGGTTTACTTTCAACTGACTGATTTGGTTCTTCGTAGACATCATTAACTAATAATTTCTGCTGACCATTGTATTGGGGGTGGACAGAATTTGGCAGATCTCGTTGACATTCATGGATGGGGTAGCTGGACACGAGTTTGGCTGCAACAAGTGATGAATGAAACTGGTCATGGGATGCGGGCATTTTGAACAGCAGTTCATCATCTCGTCTTTCGTGGCAATCAACACGCTGCATATTCCTCCTTTGCACCTCATCCTTGACTTTCTGGGAAGGAAAAAAGGGGGAACACAGCAAAATATCATGCAGTTGAAAGTACATTACTCAGAAAATAAGAAGCAATGTTGTGGTACAAAGAGGGGAACAAGAATTATAAAATATCAGAGGTGGACCGATAAGCTACCCAAATTTGACCCCCAAAATTTGTTTTCCGGATTCTTTTAACAGTTGTACCCATGCTGCGGCCGTGGTTGATGGTACCACATACTACTACTGCATGTGGTACAACTGATAAAGCATTTGGGATTTAAATTTGGAAAGCATGCATTACTCGTATTTAGCATGTCTTCTCAGATACTGAAAAACATAAAGGAATAAAGAAATGCCCATGAATCCAACGGCCCATTGAAATACAAATAAAATCCATATATGCAAACTCGATACCAAGGTTTAAAAAAGCTGAACTTTCAGACTTTGATGTCAATGTGCTGACACTGCCTCTGTCATGTTGTCATTGAGTAGAACTTTCAAATCAAAGTCTGACCAATCTACAGGACATGGAAACCTAGCGTCTACTTTGGGATTATCGTGAACCATTGGTAGTACGTAAATCTATGGTGTCAAAAAGACGATGTGTGCACACCATTACGTTTAATATTAGCACAATGCAACAAAAAGCCAATAACAAGTAAGGAAGATCAATAAATCCATACCCGAAAATCAAAGAAAGAACTAAAATTCAGTTAAGATGGTTGTGTCAAAAATATGAAACCATTCAAACTTGCTAATACTATGTACTGGTTTAACATGAGTACCAATCGTGTCCAAAATTGGAATACTTTATTGCCTCTTTCCAAATTCTTAGAAGTAGGGATGGCAATGGGGCGGGTTTCCCGCTCGCCCCGCCCCTAATAGGTAGGGTATGGGGGTGACTTACATGGGGGTAAGGGCGGGTATGGGGTGGTAGTTTTAAACCTGAGTCGGGTTCGGGTTCGGGTAACGGGCAAATCCCCCGAACCCACCCCGATTATATAGCGAATTTACTAATATACCCTCAATAATTGTGAGTACTACCTAAAAACCTTCTCACTATAAATACTACCAAATGGAATTAGGGCTTGTCATTTCTCTCTTTCACCCTCAAGCTACACATACGGCGCCTCGTCAATTCTCTCATCTCATCCGTCTTCACACATTCTGCCGGTGCCGGTACTCACCTCTGATCAGACTCTCAACTCTCAATGCTCTCATTTCAACATCCCACAATATCAAGCTCCACCATTGGAGACTTCAAGACCACAACATGACGAGGCTTTCAGTATGAAGGAAAATTGCTCGACAATGAAGGAAAATGACTTTTCTGCTCAATCTGACTTTAATCTGGTAAGTTAATAACAATTGTAATTGCGGGGAATTTATCAATTTTTGACCTTCGAAAAACCCTAACTCAAATTAATCAATTTCTGACCTTCCAAAAACCCCGACTCAACTTTATGTATGTGGGTGTGATGAGCGAGTGTTCATGTGTGTATCACTGTATGTGTGTGCAGTGTATCAGTGTATGCGTGAGTGTATTGTGCACTGTGCGTGTGTGTATTGTGCATTATGTGAGTGGGTGTGTGCTTCAAATCTCAATCAACCACCTCCTTTTTATGTGGTGACTATATATGCTTTGCTTTGAAAATTATTTAATGTTCTTTTGTATGCTTTGTTCCAACTATTTCTGTATGCTTTGTTTATTTTTGTCATAATTATATTTGAGTATGACTAATATTTTTTTTCCAAACATTTTTGTATGCTCAATATGACTGAGTATTTGGAGTCCCATGGAAAGAAGAAAAAAAATTCTGGGGTGGGGTCGAGGCGGGGATAGGTGCGGTTGATTCAAGTAGGGCGGGGTCGGGGTATGGGGGATGGGGTCAGGACACAAATACCCTACTTAGAAGAGTATGCTTGGAGTAGCAAACTAGAGAACAGGCATTCTTTCAGCCCATCAAGAGTGAACTTCCAAGATTACCATAATTAAGAGGCCAAAGAAACAATTGGTCCTCTCATGTAAATCGATACTAACATTGAAAGATAAAGGGAGGGCAAACAAATTTTTTTTTTTTCCAGAACCAATAATTACAGTAAGACCTACAAATTTTTTAATCAAGATAATTTCACAAGGGTGCTGAAATGTCATTTAAAACAAAATTCAAATAAAATGATTGCTCTCAACCACTCACCCCGCTTTCACCATCTCTCATTCTCTCTCCTACTTGCACTCATGTAGTGAGTGCCACCCCTTGTACGCTATCAAAAAGGCAATGCGATACAAACTTGCGGATTTTTTGATTTAAAAAACAGGACTCCCTTTAGGATGAAAAGCAACCATTGGACCAAAAACTGGGAAATGTTTTTCCTGTGGCAAATGCTTTACCGGATCCAAAAATTTGATAAATCTGGCAGTGGCCTAAGTGTAAAGTCAATTCTTAAAGTTTGTCTAATAGATTTGTGCATTTTGCCACATTCACCAGATATCAGACTCCAGTGGTGTATATCTTCCTCTTTTTTCCACTACTGTATAAATGTTGACGTGCTAAGAAATCAACAGCATCCAAAACTTAAAAAATAATATTGACAAGCATCTAGGCTAGTTAATTAATCAAAGAGTGGAGCTAATGTCATCTCTTAAGTTGAAAACCTATCATAACAGTAAGTTAAAATAAATGATACTACTAGCACAAATAGAAAGCAATGGTTTTTCCTTACAGTTCTCTACTTTGAAATTGAGGCCATCAGTGGTCCTTCTTTGTCGCTGCCCAACTTAATTTAAGATTCAGCTCTAAGGCATATGTAATTTCCTCTATTGCCGTATATACATTTCAATTTGTAGCATCAACAACTTTTTGAAGGCCTTGCTGAGGGGACCATTCCTCACAAGACAAAACTTTGTTACTATCTTACAAAATCTTCCACATATCTGCCCCACTTAATGATCCGGGGTCCTTTATCCCCTTTGAAAACTTCCTTTCATTATATTGAAAACCACAGTGCAATGACATGTGGGAACTATCAAAATTGAAGCTTTTGCTAAGTGTATAAAACCAAACCAAACATAACAAAGTAAGCACAGCAAGGAAGAACCAATTCAAGTACAACAAAGAAGTAAACTCATCGAAGACTCGCAACGGAAATAAAACGCCGAGAAGAGTAAAAAAAAAATAAGCCATGTAATATTTGTTGTACAAGTATAACCTACCTGCAACAACCTCAAATCAAACTTGGGAAGTCCAATTTGGCTGACAGTCAGTGAACCAAAGAAATTCCCCAATAGTGCAGCATCAGG
Source organism: Hydrangea macrophylla (assembly GCA_033977485.1). Taxonomy (NCBI): domain Eukaryota; kingdom Viridiplantae; phylum Streptophyta; class Magnoliopsida; order Cornales; family Hydrangeaceae; genus Hydrangea; species Hydrangea macrophylla. The sequence goes on along the minus strand of CM066982.1, from coordinate 92,325,911 downwards.
AACCGCAAGCCCCTGAACAAGCCCAGCTACAAACCCACCTAAGAAACTATCTCCTGCGCCGGTTGGATCAACCTGAACCGCCGGAAATGGAGCAATCTGTGCCTCCCCATCCTTCCAATACACAGTACAACCATCTTCCCCATTTGTCACAACAACACAACACCACTGTCTAGCCTCTTCAATACCCACAAACGGAGCTTCTTCGGCCGAAGCTTTAAGAAACCCAATTCGGGGCAATAGGTGAAAGAACCCACTCTCTTTCAACCCAACTAGCTTCACTGTGCCATCACTAGAATCAAATACTCGAATCAGAGCTTGAATGTCAACAAACACTACATTACATATATCAAGCATTTTCTCAAGGGTTTCCGGCAATATCTCTCCGGCGACCCCAACGGCCATCCCAAACTCGAATCGAGAGTCGGGAAGATCCGATGAGGAAATGGGTTGGCAAGCCCGGACCCGTTTGAGGATCCGATCCTGGCGTCGGGTCTCGGATGAGAAATGGGCGTGGAAGAGAGTGGTCATCGAAGATGACAATACAAATGGGTCATGATTGACCGAATAAGCAAAATCTGAACCCACCTTAGAGACATAGTTGGATTGAATCGAGAGACCGTCGAGGACGGCGGAGATGAAAGAGACAGCGCCGCCGAGACTCTCGGCGATTACGACGTCGTCCCGGAATAGAACGTCGTGGCAGTAATTTCCGACGATCAGAGCCCCCTGAGAGGTTGTTTTGGGTGATTGGGTCGGCATGGGAAGTTAGGGTTTGTGGGTTTTGATAACGATGTGGTTTTTGGGTGTGTCTAGGGATCATGAATGCTCTCACCAGCCAGGGTTAGGAATTACTGAATTAGGTTTGGTAAGCTGCCACGAAAGCAGAGGGGAGAGAGAGAGAGAGAGAGAGAGGAATTGGATTTTGTTGTGAAGAAGTCAAAATGGTTTTGTGTTTGTTGTTCTTCAGTGTCAAATGGTGTTGGCTTATGTGAGGAAGGGACGACGCTCAGCAACACGGAAGAGAGAGAGAGAGAGAGAGAGAGAGAGAGGTGGTGGGTGGTGTCAATGGTTTTTTTGGATTCTCTCTCTCTTCTTTTCTCTCTCTTTTTTGGGATTCCTGAGCTACGATCGTTATTGCATTGAACTGCGAACCTTAGATAGTGATAGATTCCGTTGGTTTTATTTCATGTAAACTTTATGGTAAAATAAATAAATTAATTACTAACTTCTATTTTTCCAGCAAACTGGACCGGCGGCATCTTGGAATTTAAAAATTAATTTATTTTTTTTCTTTATTCTTTTTACTTGACAATGTTTGACAAATGACAAGTAAAGCCCTCTACACCAGGAGTAAATATGGTAATATCAATTAGATTGTCTCAGTCCGGTCCCACAATAGTAGGATTGGAGATCGTGACACGTATCGAGGCTAAATTAATTCATTAACGTTCTTAAAAATTAATTTTAAGAACACACACAGCGGAAAGAAAACAAATCATTTTTAAAACTAGAAATCCAGTCGATTGGGTCGGGCTCCAGTCGATTGACCTGGAGTTGCAGAGAACAAGAAATTCCCAAACAGCCACCTCCAGTCGACTGACCCTAGGTCCGGTCGACTGATGGCTCAATTTTTCAGTCGACTGACCTCGTCCGGTCGACTGAACTCATCCTAGCAGAATGCCCAATTTTTGTACAGGAACCAATCAACTGTTTCTTGGAGATCAGTCGACTAAACTCCCGAAAATCAAAGAGAAATGCCTTTTAAAACAGAGGTCCAGTCGACTGTGACTTCGGTCCAGTCGACTGTGACTTCGGTCCAGTCGATTGTTTTTATAGCAGCAACCTCTTTTCTGCAGAATGTTCAAGTTTAAAAGTTTTCTGATTTCAACTAGGACTAAACACGAACTCCAAACTCACACCAAAGTGATCTTAACTGGATTAAAACATTACTAAAGCGTAAATACAAAAGATTCCTATCTATTACAATATTTCAAATCCGTTCTAAAAATCTAAGATAAACATAGCTAAAAGTCATTAAATTCTTCTTACGTCTCTATTATAAAACAACGAAATAAGATGAGTCGCCTTCTAAGTGAACTCCCAAACCCACGTGCTCACTTCTGCGATTTATCGCCGGCATTAATACCTGCAATGGTTATTTGAATAACCACATATATTTTGATTTATTTAAGCTAACGCCTAGTGAATAAAACAACAAATGCACATGAATGATAAGCATGCTCGCATTCACATATGTACATTTCATAGTCTCCGGAGATCTCACGTGTACGTTCCATACTTCCCAATCCGCGACTCCTCGCCAATAAGTCCACGTGAAAAGGTAATACCCACGTTTCTTCTCTTCAAACGTTCAACCTTATGTCTATAACAACTCCACAACGATGGCTTGATACACGCATTCCTTTGACCCAAATAACAACTCAACATGCTCAAATCGCATATCACCGTGCTTTCGATGTTATCAAAACATTTCACCGTACTGTTGGGCCTACTTATCAATATAATTGCACAATATGAACTACACAATATATATCTATAAACTAACACATGCTATTCATGCAAAACATGAATACATGTCAAGAAATCATTCCAAAAGCATAGTTAAATCACTCACCTCCGAATGACGCTCCTATAATTCAATCCCAAGAAAACTCAAGCACAAAGAACGTGCAGAAGTTCGTCTAGTACAGTTCCTATCGATCAGAATCCAATTATCAACTTTTATGAAAAATTCTAGAAAATGACTTTTCGGAAAACTTAGCCAAGGCCTAATAGGTATCAAAACGAAGCCCTTACTTCAAGGAGTTCGAATATGATATCTAGGAGAAAACAGACGGACGAAAGGCCGTCGTTTGGCGTCGAAAAGCTCTAAGCCACCAAATCTCCCTTTGACCTCTCCTCTTGCAACTTAGGTTAGGAAGTTTTGTGAAAATATCAAAGTCATCTATATCTATATGTAGACAACACTTTCAAAAATTATGTTTACCTCACCACGAGTTTTCAAAACTCCTAATCAACCTCCGAAACTTTCTACACAACTAATTCATAGCTTCACGAGTGAAACCTCAAAATTATACTCCCTCCGTCCCATAATAAGTGTCCACATTTACTTTTTTGGATGTCCCACAATAAGTGTCCATTTTCCTAAATTGGCATATAGCTTTTACTCACTTTCCAAAACCACCCTTATAATAAAGACAAAGTAGCATTTATTTATGGTCTCAAAACAAACAAAAAGTCAAACATCCATCACATCTAAGGGTAAAATTGGAAAGTGACCCATTTGATGAACCAAAAAAACTAATATAATACTTCTTTCTTAAACAATATGCAAAATGGAAGTGGACACTTATTATGGGACGGAGGGAGTAAAAGTTTTCGCCTAAATTTCGTTTGGTTGCTAAAATGCAAGTTTCTACATAATTTTTCCGAAATTGCTAATTAGCCTACCAAATTAATAACGTGTTAATTTGTCCTCACCAGAATGCTAAAATTAACAACAGAAATAAATTTTAAACCAGAAAATAATACAAATAGTGAAATACACAGGTAAACATTTATTTTCAGATAAGCGTTTAAGGTATTCCACAAAGAACGTCTCATACTCAGAGAGACTTCACCACAGCAAAACACTCATTTAACACAGTCTCAAAAGGGTGGGTTCCCTTATACAGACACGTAAATTGACTCGTGAGTCCAAACTTACTCACACATGTGCCAAAATGCACAACATATCACATTATCATGCATGACAATATAATGAAATGCAATAACACACTTGCGGGTGTTATAGGATTTTATCCCCTCTCACATGTTTTTAAATTTTGCTGCGTTGGTAGAATTTTTTGGTGAGTTGAATAAGAATTTCCCTGGAAATAGTGGACTAGATGGATTCATACAAGATTTTTATTGGGTTATGATATCACGTAGGATTCTACACCCATTGTATTCATTATTTTTCCCTACAGCTGGAGGTTTTTTTTTTTTTTTTTTTTTTTGCTGAAGTTCTAAAGCAGGAGTTATTCCCGTGGTGAACGAGCACTGCGGTTTCAATTTTTTAGGCTAATACTAATGTCAAAATAAAAAAAAAATGTGGTCAAAAGTTTTAGCAACAAAAAACAATTATCGCTAATACTTTTAGTGACAAGTTTTACTATAACATTAGCAATTGCTACTTTGACATTAGCATTTCCTATTATTTATCCTTCACTTTATGATGTTAAATGGAATCTAGAGAGCATTTTTGCTTAGCAAAAAATTCTCGCCCAGGATTTAGTTGGGTGACATCAGACATGTGTCTCATTCCATTTCCATTTTGTCCTTGTATCAACAACATAATTAGTAAAATGTAACACATGTCATTCAATGGAGGCATGGGTGAACAGTGTGTGAGCATTTTTGGGTGAGCAAAAATGCTTTCTTAAATCTGCCATCTTATTTTCCCCCTTTGCATTAAGGTCATTGAAACTGACACTCTCTAAAAGCTGAGCATGTAAATTACGAGATATTATCTTGTATGATTGTCATATATTTGTGACTATAAATTAAATACGTTCGGTATTCTATGTAGATTTTATCCTAATGTAGAAATTAGGGTGAGTTAAGGATATGCCTTTAGTAAATTTATTTTTATTTTTGAATTTGAGAATGATTGGTGTTTAAACAATTTTCAATTAAAAATTTGGAGACTCTCTAAAAATTATTCTGAAAAGTATTGTGAACTATTTGGAGACTCTCTAAAAATTTTGTAGCATGAAAAGCCATATACAATATAGAAAGATTAAAAATGTGAGGTCTTCTTCAATCAAAAAAAAAAATGTGAGGTTTTCTTATACAGTTATCCAACATAATTTTGGAACTTCAAAAAATTCGAGGTTGGTTGTATTATACGTTATAATTGGAAACTAATTCAGAAATTGTAAAAAGCATGCATTGAAAAATTGATAAATTTTAAAAATTCAGAGAATTTTGATACAAGTTAAATAGTTATTATGTTACTAATGGGTTGGCCTAAACCCAAGGAAATTAAATGGGTTATACTTTGGTTCTCAAGAATGGTGCTTTCCTTACACCTTGTTTCATTTTAGTAGCACACTTTCAGTTGTAGGTGAACCAAGTCTGGCCCAGCCATAACATACCCTTGCAATATAGAGTTAGGCTTAAATACATGTGTCATTTTATTCCCTGAACTTTTGCTTTTGTCAAATTGGTCTTCAAATTCTTTAGTTGAGTCAATGTGGACCATGGTCCATCCTCCGAACTAGGGGTGGGCAAAGAGTTCGGTTAACCGAACAAATCGAACCGAATTTTTAATTTCAGTTTGGTTAATTTAGTTAAAAATTTCAGTTCGGTTAAAAATCGAACCGAATTAAAAATTTCAGTTCGGTTAACAGTTGCCTCTAGGCAAACCGAACCGAATCGAAAAACTGAATTATTTATTTATTTTTTATTTTCTATACCAGTAATATACTTATATATAACTAAAGATATATAATAAAATATATGTGTTTTTACAATTGAAAACAAAGAAAAGTATGTTTTCTTAGCAATATGAAAGAGAAAGAAAAAAAAAACCATAAAAAAGTTATGGAAAATGAAAAACATAAAAATAAAAAATTGGATTTTTTTACAAATTTGGTTAACCAAACCGAACCAACCGAATTAAATTTCAGTCAGTCAACAGTTGACGTTTTGCCAAACCGAACCGAAATACCCCAAACTGAATCGATCTAACCGAATGCCCACCCCTACTCCGAGCTATGTTAGAAAACTTGACGGTGAAGTCTCACGTGACGCGCACAAGCACGAGATTGAAGGGCAATTTTGGACATTCACATCCTTCTCGCTCAAATTGAGGCTTTTCCATCAATGGAGTTGCTACTAAGCTTTTTTGTATAATTTTCACTGCATTCTTAGAACCGCCATAACTTTGAGGTTCAAAGGTCTGATAATTATTTGGAGAGTGAAAATGTCACGCCTCAGAACAGCAAAAATAGAGAAAACAAAATTCATTTTTGGGTCCGTAGGCAATGACTGGTGAATCACTAGTCATTGAATTGTCCACACCATATGATTCTAACAATAGTAAAATATATAGATATATATATATATAGAGAGAGAGAGAGAAGGGGGGGGGGGGGGGGGGGGGGAATAGAGTAGTACAACCAACTGATGATAGTATAAATTTACTAACTATTGCATTAGAGTTCAAAATAGAAGTACTAGAGTCTTATGGCAACGTATGCCCAGTTACAAAATATAATAAATAAAGTCGATAACAAAAATAGAACTAATATCTATTCTAATCTTCAGTTGGCACAGACATAGTCGTCAACATAGTAATCATCCCCAGCGTATCCATCCTCGGTGGGGCCACCCTCTGCATAATTGCCCTCTAGGTAGTAGCCATCACCGTAGGGTTCGTTACCTGCTATATCAAAAATAGGGTAGGCTAGTCGGGGAATATCCAGGTCTAAAATAAAAGGTCGTCAGCTTACTGAAAGCTAAGTGAGAAAAAAATGAACGAAGTACCGAAAACCTAAAGTAAAATAAGTTATGGAAGGCGTAAGTTATGTTCTACTAAATAGTATTGTCACGACCTATCCCGCTACGCGCAGAAATAGGACATGTGACACACCACCAAGGCTCATCCAATATTCATTAAAGTAAAACAGCAGCAGAAAACATAAGTAAAAGCATTAAAATCGGAGTTATAAAAAATTTTGCCAGTTGAAACACTTCCAAAAGAATTCATTTTTTGAAAACCGAAGTCTAGTCGACTGTGGTGGTTCCCCAGTCGATTGGAGATCCAAGCAGAAGATTTTAAAAGTCCAACAGCCCCGTCCAGTCGATTGTGTCGGGGACTCAGTCGACTGGAGCCTGATTTCTCAGTTGACTGGTGGTTTGTCCGGTCGACTGGACTCTATGCATGCAGAATGCCATATTTTCGTGCAAAAACTAGTCGACTGATACCCCCTTCAGTCGACTGAAGCCTCTGAGAACTAAAAGAAATAACTTTGTAAAACAGGGGTCCAGTTGACTGAACCAAGGACCAGTCAACTGATCCTTCTCATAATTTCCCAATCTGCAGCAATCTCACACCAAGGTTCCTCCAAACTAAATTCCAACATAACACCATTATATTACAACGAATCAACCAGAACTACGATAGTGTTTACTAAGGATTGCAAGTACTAATCCATTTCAAGATGCTCTTACAACATATTGCAAATTCCAAATTCTTATTACAAGTGTGGCATTTAAAACAAAAGTATGAACAAGTGGTGGTTTCCCCGGCATTCATCTGCCTCACTCGTCACGCTTCTTCTTTCCTCACTTCTTATCACCTGCCATGGAGTAAATCTCCACTGCTCAACTATATACTGAGTGCACAATTCTAAATGTGTGCTTATATGACAATCTATGGTTCAAACATCTAAAACACATCAAAATAGTCTCTAGGGTGAGTGGTACGCATTCATCCGGTAAATGAAACTGATGACATGGAAGGCACACCTCTCCCACATATCCCGTACACTGGTTGGGTCTTCCTCCATACCAGATACCGTGTACTGGTTGGGCCTTCCTCCATACCAGACATAACCACAATCAATGTTACAATCCTCAAACTTCAAGGAGCTTACCCCCGGATGAAATTGCACCAAACTCCCCTTTGACCCAAGTAGACACATAGCATGCTCACATAAACAGTTATACATGTTTTAATTGCAGTTTCATGTGCATAATTAACGGGCCTAATTAATACATAAATTTTGCCCTAATCCAAAACATCAAAGTCGATATTCAAAACATGTAAATCTCATATATTTCATAGATCTAGAATTCATATCTCGTGCGATCTCTTCCTAACTTTGAAGGATCAACTACAGGCCCGAATAAACGTCGGATCTCAAGTTATACGCAATTCTTATGAGTTTTACCTGATTTTTTCCAAATTGTTAGAAATTAGATTTTCAGAAAAGTTAGCCAAACGTGGCCTAAGAGGTATCAAAATGAAGCTCTTACCTCGAGGAGTTCAAATCTAGAATCTAGAGAAAAACTGACAGACGAACGGTCGTCGATCGACATTGCGAAGCTTGTAGCCACCAAATCTCCCTTTTTCTCTCTCCTCAAGGATATTTTTAGAAAGTTGTTGGAAAAGAAAATCTCACGCTTATCTATTTATAGACACAACTTTCAAAAATTATGCTTATCTCCCCACGAGTTCCTCAAAACTTCTAATTATCTCCTGAAATGTCTTAAATGTCTACTTTATTATTTCACAAGTGAAAACTAAAAATTAAAACAGTTTCCATCTAAGTTCCGTTTGGGTCCAAAATAAGGATCCAAAAACTAAATTACGTGAAATGCAACGTAACACTCTCGTTCTCACCACAGTATTCAAAATGATATATAACAATATCAAAACTACCAGAAATTTACTCTACACAGGTAAATTTACTATTCATAAAATACTAGATATCAAATAACATTTAAATCATATAAATGCCATTTAATCATGCCAATGCAATAGGAAGTACTATGTTCTCGCGTCTTCACTGACACCTTACCGTTGACCCACAGTCAACCTCACCTTAGATTATTAACAAATATTAATAATCTCAACATCTCAAATATGCATGTTAAAAATAATAAATTCTAGAACGGGTGTGACGAGTTTATTCACTTATTCAATCCTTTGCATTATCTGATTCCAACGTCTTATTGTACAAGAATCTATCATAACTGACTCATTGAAGAACATACTTGATTGTAATACTGCTGGATACACCAATGTTCTATCCACAACTTAATAAGAATATATTCACAGTCCACCGCATGTCATGGATGCTACATCAGTCCATTCCCCGCTTTTAAGAATATATGCACAGTCCACCATATGTCAGGGATTTAACACTTCGAGCAAAGATACATCAATTTTATTGCCACGACTTAACGACGTCTACTAGTGATCATAGTTTACCGCTTTTAAGAACATATGATAAGATCACTAGCTATCTTAGAGCTAATTGATCCGGTCCGTTACTTTTAAGAACATATGCATAGTCCACCGCTTTTAAAGACATATAATGACCAATCCTCATCCCCGTACAAGTCCTAGAACTTAACAAACCTACTTATCGTTGTACTAATATTGATACATGATATCCCATTGTAGCCTGACTACTCTAACGGATATCGAACTCGTTCACAATTGACATACTATCTAATAACATAATATAAATCCTTAAATCTTAATCCTAATATTATCTAATGCCACATTATCTTTTCTTTATCACATAATCGCATAACAAAAGTATACAATGATATTTATACACTTAAATAGACTGATAGTTGGTATAATAACTAACATAAAATATCCATATTTTGAAACTTCCAATTGATTGGGGATAAAAGAGGTACAATCAATTGGGATAAAAGTAGTAACAATCAATTGGGAAAAAGTTCAATCGATTGGATCACAATCAATACCAATCGATTAAAAACTTTGGCAATCAATTGGGAGTCATACAATGTCAATCGATTAGGAAAAGTGCCAATCGATTGGGTCCGGTCCAAGTCTGTGACAATTGATTGGGAAAAAAACCAATCGATTGGGACTTCGTCTTCTCCAGTGAGACTGGCAGTCCAGAAGTTGAACGTTCGGGGGACGTTTTTTCTACGTCTTTCCTTCTTAAACACATGTAAAACTATATATTTAAGGAACCAAGTGAGTTTAGAACTCACAAAAGGTATATGTCTTGTGTGTGTGTCTATGGAAGCCAAACTTTCTCTCTCCTCCTTCTCTTCTCTTTTCTATGTATCCTCTGTCTCTTCCTCTCTCTTCTGTCTTTCTCTTCTTCTTCCTCTACTTCTCTCCTTCTTCTTCTTCTCTCTTCTCTGCCCAGGACAATACATATGTATGTGTGTATATATATATGTATGGGTGGGAGTATATATATATATATATATGTGTGTGTGTGTGTGTGTACAAGTATGTATATATACTAGATATTGCCCGTGACTAAAACCATTATCGAATTCTAACCATGTGAGTTTAATCAAGACCTCATTGGACAGCTTATGTTTTGTTTTCTAAAGAATTGAATGCCAAATATCACAATTTGCATAAAACATAAAAATGCTACATTTTTATCAGTTAGAGCTCACAAAAAAAGAAAAAAAATCAACATTAGAACATGGCATGTATTCCTTTGTCAGAGGGAACTACCCGTAAGAAAAAAATTTGGTGGTCTCATTTGCTATTGCATCATTAGACCCCAACTCTAAAATTCAGTCCTACATTTTATTTTACAAATAAAAGCACTAAGAAAATGGGAACACAATTTTTATGCAGTACTTAACAAAAAAACACTAATTTCTTTCCTAGTGACTGCGCTTCAATTCTTTTTTCCCTGCCTCTTCATAGTATTGTGTGTGCTTCTTCCCTTGTGCTCCACCTTACAAATTGGAAGAACAATTAAAAAAAAAAAAACTAACCTTGGAGATAGAGAACTAAATCAAACCTAATCAACCCTGCAAAGAGAGAGGGAGGAAAATTAAGATTGAAACAGATTAGGTAAAGAAAGCAAAATGATAGGATAGCCCTTTCTTGAACAAATTAAACATTTTTGGTACCTCAAACACCATTTACCGAAAAAATAATAAGAGCCCAATTTAAATTGTACTTAAAGGCCCTATTTTGGGAACTCACAAAGCATAAAACTTGAACCCTGTAGGGTTTTTTCACCAGAAAAGAATTATCCAAAATGGAGTTTCTATTAGCAAAAGAAATCACTAACAAAAGAGAGAGGAAAAAAAAAAACTAACATTCGAAATCAATGCTAAAAATTGCAAAAATTAGCATATCACTACAATGCTACACAAAAATCAACTCAAAAAATTCTACAAAACTGAATATTGAACATCACTTGAAGACAAAAGTGTGATCACACACGAATAAATTACAATAGATAAGAAGTGTTGGAGTTGGACATTCGAATGCTTAATTAGGCTAGTGGTGTGTTTACTTACCAATTTGCTTAATTGGCCCAACGAATGCTTAACCTACAAAAAGGAATATAGATACACGAATAAATTAAAAAAGGATTCATTTTTTGAAAGCCCAGAGAAAGCTAGTGCAAATAGTTAATGCGTTTTTAATAATCACTTGGAAGTATTGTTGTCACCTAAAAAGTCATCCCCAACAAACTCTATGTAAAACTCTGAAGCGAATTTTTTTTTTTAAATGTGATTCCAAATTACAGATTTTAAAATGAAAATTAGCAGTAAAAGAACACACTCCCGTCACTCCCTCCATGGATTAATATGCATACTATATGAAACCCACTCCTAGGATAAACAGTAACTAATGCAGATAATTAAGCTAAAAGGGAAAATAATATATGGGAATTTTCCATTTCATGATTTAAACTATCACCCTAAAATTAGGGGTAAATTTTGGAAAGAAAAACCTCATAAATCATAAAAACATTTATGGATAAAGAGATTTTAGGCAAAGATTATTGCGATAATTATTTTAGGGAGAGTATTTTAGGAAGAGATAATTTGGAGATAATTAGGGGAAAAATAATAAATTGAAATTTGCCATTTCATGATTTAAACTATCACGTTAGGGGCGCAATTTTGGAAAGCAAAAACCTCATTAAGAGAGAGAGAGAGAGAGAGAGAGAGAGAGAGCTTAGTAGCACTACAAGAAAACATGCCTTTTGTGATGAATGTTTTTGTGACGGACTTGTCAAATCCGTCACAAAAAAAGTTATTGTGACGGTTTCTGTAACGAAAATATGTCTGTCACAAATAATGTTTTTTCGTGACGGAAACGTACCTATCCGTCACAAATAATTTTTTTTCGGGACAGAAGCGTACCTATCCGTCACAAATATATTTTATTCGTGACGGTAATGTACATATCCGTCACAAATATATTAGGTTAGGGAAAAAAAGAGAAAAAAAAAAGAAGAAAAACATGTAGCCCTGAATCTAAATTCATTTTCCCTCTTTAGTCATTCATCACATATCCCGCCCATTTTCCTCTCTTTCACATGCCCATTTTCCCTCTTCTACTTCTTCATTCTTTGGGATTCTTAACAATATTGAACTGTGCCCCATCCCCTCTCTCTCTCTCTCTCTTACCCCACCGTCGGTCGTCGATGACACCGTCAATGATGTCGCTGTCGATGAACCGTGAACATCAAGTACTAAATCATACGACTGGGAGGAAAAAACATGCTCAAGTAAGGGATGAGGTAAATCATAGGGTATTTATGTTGCTCATTCATTATTAAACTTGCTGCTACTATTAAATGTGTTCATTGTTAGATGGAGGCACGTGGAGAAGAGACTGATCGAGTTAATGTGTTCATTGTGACATATAAACCTAAGGAAGGTCGCCTACAAGCTCCAGAGACTGCTGCTGCGATTGTATGTTTAGACTATCATATGTTATAATATGTTTCCTCTCTTATTTAAATGAAAGGTAATGTTGAAACGACAAAGTATTTTTTTACATGTATACTGAACTCGTGTAACATTGTAGGCTGAGATGAAAAGTCGTCTGGATACAGTTTTAGTGGAGGAGCGTATCACAACCTTTAAGGAGAAGATATTTACAGATGTCATAGGACCTGATGTTCGTGGCCGAGTTAAGACTTATGGGGCAGGGGCCACTCCGAGGATTGTGTTTGGCGCATGAGCAGGGACGCAAACCAGAGCTAGAGATATGGATTTGGAGTAGAGAATAGTTGAAAAGGTCAGTGCATTGTTTGATTCACGGATTGCTGAAGTGATGAATTTATTTCGATCTAGGGTAGAGGGAGAGAGTCGATGGGTTGGAGATGGCCCATCCAGTGTCGGTAATCAGGTAACAAATATTATTATTGCACTTATATTTCTAATACAGATATTTGGAATATTTTTAAAATTTTGATGTAATATTTGTATTTTTCAGGTTCCTACTTCATCAAGTGTGCACCGCCTAATTTCAGAGGCGGGTGGAGATACAAACCAAGATGATGAGGTAATTTCTTTGTACATGTAGTTTACTATCAAATTTATTCATTATTACTTGTGTTGATGAGCATAATTGTGAGTTGTAGTGTATAAGTGTATGTTTTTAAGTAGTGAAACAATATGGTTGATTATCTTGTATTAATAAGCAGAATAGTGAGTTGTGGTGCATTCACAATTAGGGTTGGTGATCTTCAATTATTTATTGTATAGCATGAACTAACATTAGACTCATCATGTTTTTGGTACTACTTTGAGATAAGAAATTTGTGCTGAAATTTAGTATGCTAGATCATATGCCAAAGAGTTGTATGTTGATTTTGGATTGTGATAATTTATTTATACAGGTTTATGAAAATTTTCGGATGTTGTAGAATCAAAGGAAACTCTGCTGATTTTTTTTAGGAATCTTTGCCGTTTTTTTTGCTTGTTTAGATAGTTTTTTTTTGTGTGTGTATTTTTGGTCTTGGTTTGCTCTTTGGGTTGCTAGATGGTTGCATTATTATATTTTTAATTGAACTTTCGTTTTCTGTTTCAGGTTGTGGCGAGGGATTAGAGGATATTAGAGCATAATTTGCTATTTTTAATTGAATTAATTATGAGCGTAATGACTTTATTTAGACTATTATCATTTCATTTTTATTTCTACTAATGTCAGCTATGAAACAATTAAGTATGGATGTATACTTTGTTGTCTCTTGTTTTATCTTTAATTAATATGTTTTTAAATTTTATGTAGTTCTTGTCGTTTAAAACTAAGTATGGTATAATTTATTGTGATGGAGAAATAATGATTTTTTATGACAATATATAAATTTTCATCACAAATAATATTTGTGACGGTTTTGGTAATAATTGTTGTCATAATATTTAAAATTTTGTCACAAACACTATTTATTCCATCACAAATACTATTTGTCCAAAACCGTCACAAATAGTATTTGTGATAGTTTTTGGTCAACACAAATAAAATGCCTCAAATCAAATGTGACACACAATGAGATTTGAACATGAGGCAAATGAGATGGCTAGAGTTGATGAAGGACTATGATTTGTCAATTCAGTATCATCCGGGCAAGGCGAATGTCATCGCCGATGCTCTTAGTCGTAAGACACCAACCAACATAGCTACAGATCTGACTTCTAAAAAAGAATTGATTCGAGATACGGAAAATTTGGAGCTTGAGGTGATTCCAGGGATTGAAAGTGGCTTGATGTCAACGATTATGGCTCAACCGCTCTTGATTCACGAGATCACAGAGAAACGACTTCAAGATGTGGCTTTGAAGAAGATTTGCGTTGAGATTCCAATGGGGCAAGCAATCGGGATTTACTTTTGAGAACAATGTTTTGAGATTGAAGGGTAGAATTTGTATACTTGCTAAGAAGGAGTTGAAATAGAACATTCTAGAGGAAGCACACAATACAAAGTACACCGTTCATCTGGGAAGCACCAAGATGTATAGAGACTTGACATGTTTATTGGTGGCCGGGAATGAAGAGAGAAATAGCACGCCATGCTTCACGTTGTACGAGTTGTCAAGAAGTGATGGTCGAATGCCAAGTACCTTCGGGATTGTTACAACCATTACCAATAGCCGAGTGAAAATGGGAGCACATAATAATAGATTTTGTTAGTGGGTTTCTGAGGTTGAAGAGATCAAATACTATCATTTGGGTGATCGTTGACCATTTGACAAATTCGTCGCACTTCCTACCACTTCGAACAACTAAGCCGATGACGTTAGCTAAGTTGTATATTCGCGAGATTGTGAGACTACATGGTATTCCAGTTTCTATTGTTTCGGATAGAGATAGTAGTTTTACATCAAAGTTTTGGAAGGCCTTGCAAGAAACAATGGGTACAAAATTGCATTTCAGTACCACTTTTCATCCTCAGACCGATGGTCAATCGGAAAGAGTAATCCAGATTTTGGAAGACATGCTTTGGTTATGTGTACTTGATTTCTAGGGTGATTGGGAAGACCATATTCCATTGATTGAGTTTGAGTATAACAATAGTTTTCAGTCAAGTATTGGAATGGCTCCTTATGAAGCTTTGTATGGTCGTGTATGTCATTCACTAATTAGTAGGACAGAAGTTAGAAAAATAATATAATGATTGAAGGGCTAAAAATTGTACAAGAGACGATGGATAAGATAAAGGTGATTCGACAACGGTTACTAATAGCTCAAAGTAGGTATAAAAGTTATGCCAACAAGCGTAGGAGACCGTTGGATTTTGATGTGTGAGATTTGGTTTACTTGAAGGTGTCACTTTCAAAGGGGATTACTCGATTTGGAAGAAACGGAAAACTCAACCCGAGATATGTAGGACCATTCGAAATCATTGGGAGAGTTGGACCCGTAGCGTATCGATTGAATTTGTCAAGTGAGTATGCACAAGTGCATAACGTGTTTCATGTATCATTGTTACGTATACACTTAGTGGAGGATAGGGAGCAAGTGATGACTCCGACGCCGAATGAGATTCAGAGTGATTTAACGTATGATGCGTATTCGATAAAGATTTTAGATCGGAATGATCAAGTCTTGCGGAATAAGGTGATATCGAAAGTGAAAGTGTTGTGGCATAGCCAATTGACAGAGGAGATGACATAGGAAATAGAGGAAGAGATGCGTACTCAGTATCCGCACCTTTTCGATATATGAGGTACAAGTTTGGGGACAAACTTCTTTTAAGGGGGAGAGTATTATAACACCCGTAATTGTGTTATTGCATTTTATTACATTGTCATGCATGATAATGTGAGGTGTTGTGCATTTTTGGCATATGTGTGAGTGAGTTTGACTCATGAGTTGATTTGGGTGTCTGTCTTAGAGAACTCTTTGAGATTGTGCTGATTGAGTGTTTTGTTGTTGTGAAGTTTCTCCGAGTATGAGACGTTCATGGTGGAATACCTTAAATGCTTATCTGGAAATAAATGTTTACCTGTGTATTTCAATATCTGTATAATTTCTGGTTTAGAATTTAATTCTATTGTTAGTTTTAGTGTCCTAGTGAGGACGAATTAACACGCTATTAATTTGGTAGGCTAATTAGCAACTTCGAAAAAGTCATATAAGAATTTCCGTTTTAGCAACCAAACGGAACTTAGTCAGAAACTTTTATAATTCTGAGGTTTCATTAGTGAAGCTATGATTTAGGCATGATAGAAGTTTCAGAGACTGATTAGGAGTTTTGAAAACTCATGGAAAGGTAAACAATTTCCGAAAGTGTTGCCTATATATAGATAGAGATGATCTTGATATTTGTATAAACTTCTAACCTAAGTTTCAAAAAAGAGGCCAAAGGGGAGATTTAGTTGCTTAGAGCTTCTCGACGCCAAACGACGCCCGTTTGTCTGCTAGTTTTTTTTACCAAATTTTGTATTCGAACTCCTCGAGGTAAGGCCGTCGTTTTGATGCCTATTAGGCCTTGTTTGGCCAAGTTTTTCGAAAAGTTATTTTCTAGAATAGTTCATAAAAGTTTATATTTGGACTTTTGATCCATCTGAGTTATACTAGACGAACTTCTGCACGTTCTTTGTACTTGGGTTTTCTTTGAACTGAATTATAGGAGCGTTATTTGGAGGTGAGTGATTCAATTATGTTTTTGGAATGATTTCTTGACATGTATTCATGTTTTGTGTGAATAGCATGTTTTAATTCATAGAGATTTATTGTGTAGTTCATATTGGGCAATTATATTGATTAATAGGCCCAATAGCATGGTGACATGTTTTGTTTACCACGAGTATGGTGAAATGTATTTGAGGATGTTGAGTTGCTTATTTGGGCCAAAGGAGCACGTGGTTACTAAGCCATCTTGTGGAACTGATATAGGCATTAAGGTCGCACGATTGAAGAAAAGAATCGTGGGTCTTACCCTTTCACATGGACTTATTGGCGAGGAGTCGTGGATTGGGAGTATGGAACGTACACGTGAGGCTCCGGAGACTAGTATGACTTGTAGAGATGTGAATGCGAGCATGTTTATCATTCATGTGCATATGTTGTTTTATTCACTAAGCGTTAGCTTAAACAAATCGAATATGTGTGGTTATTCAAATAACCATTTCAGGTGTTAATGCTAGCGAGGAATCGCATAAGTAAGCACTTGAGCTTGGGAGTTCACTTAGGAGACGACTTGTCATATTTATCCCATAGTTTTGTAATCAAATCGTCTATTTCATTGCTTTGTTAAGGAACTTGTAATAGAAATGGATAATAGTCTTGTATACATTTTATTTTAGTTCCTAGTCCTAAAGGAATTACTGTGTTTAGTATTGACTTTGAAACCATGGGTTGGGTTGATTAAGTTGTTATGAATCTGAACCTAGAGTTTACGTTTTTGAAATGTTTTACTTGTTGACTTCATGTCTTGTTTTAATGTTGAGATCGTTTATGATCGCATGGGTCCTTTGACCTTAGGCAATATCCTAGTGTAAGAAGGATTGCTGTCAGAGGGTCATTCGACCGGTTAAAGGGGACAGTTCTTCCGGCCGAGGTGCCCTCTGCTGTGAAGAATTATTGCCGAGGGGTCATCCGACCGGTTGAATGGGGCAACTTGATCGGTCGAAATGACCCATGCATAAAAACTTTTTATACCCCTTTCGTAACTTATTTAAATGTTTTGATTGATTCTTAGGGCATCTTTGGGACCCCTTTGAATATAAATTCATTCG
Organism: Hydrangea macrophylla; assembly: GCA_033977485.1. Classification (NCBI taxonomy): domain Eukaryota; kingdom Viridiplantae; phylum Streptophyta; class Magnoliopsida; order Cornales; family Hydrangeaceae; genus Hydrangea; species Hydrangea macrophylla. Next base: position 92,308,173 of record CM066982.1, on the reverse strand, counting down.
TTTCAAAATATAATTACGTTTTCAAATTTATGCGGATTTTACTAACTTCGAGTGTATTGTTTCAAAAGAGTGACTACTCGTTTTATCTTTAAAGTTCATTTTTCCACTGCTACAACTTTGAAATGAGTAGGAAGAGCCTCGGTGGTGTGCTACGGGCTCCGGTTCTGCTATTGTAGGACTGGGTTGTGATACTAAACTATTACAAACCCATAAGTATATGCAAAAACGTTCTAAAGTAATACGGCATACGCCGATAAAGACTTAAATATTACAACAGTTTTAAAAACATAAGCATAAACTAAACTACGACAAGGCATTAGGTCTTTAGCTTGCGTAGTAGTCATCACCAGCATAGCCTCCGTCATTGTAGACTCCATCCTCGTAGTCCTTGTCCATGTATGCATCTCCTGCATACTCATATCCCTGACCAGCTGGACATCGAATATCTAGCGGCATAAAACGCCGTCAACTACGAAAGCCGAGTGAAAGCAAATACTAACAGAGTATCTATAGATTGCAGCATATATAAACAACATTAATAAAAGGATCATCTCATTGTTCGCATGCATGTATGCACCAACCCAATATAACAACGGACGTCATCCTAATCCAATCTCATCATGACAGGTGTCACGCCCCAGCGTAGCAAAATAAGGAAAATTTTCATTTCCATTTTGGACCCGTAGGTCATGACAAGTGAGGAATCGCTTGTCCTGTACTTAGCTTAACATGTACCAGAAAACAGAGTATATAAAGCAGCAAGGATGGAAATATAGATCAACATTACAAACTTAATTAATATTACATTGTCTCAAATAAAAGTATTTCTTAAGGCACAAACCGCCTTATTCAAATTAAAACATTATTCATATATTTTATTACAACTTTAATAAATTATAAAAATAGCTCTGCAGACTTCTCTAGCTGGCATAATCATATAATCCTGCATAGCCATCTCCTGGACATTTTGGGTGTCCAGGACAAAATAAAGTCATCAGCTAATGAAAGCCGAGTGAGCATAATGAACATACAAGCAATGTATATAAAAGCACATTAACTGTCTTTGTATTTGGTATTTTACAGTACTGTTAGTCCATTATTCTAGTCGTCACATATAAACAATAAATGAATAATTAAATCAATTATATAAGACCGTGCATGAACAATGTAACCACCTCATCTTACTGACTCTTTTATCTCGACCACAACCTCTCGACTCATTCGGTTCGCCAGAACCATCCGGCACGAGGCCATTGTTTTAGATCGGTCTACCGTATCTGAGTCGGTCTAGACACGACCTGATTGGCCTGCCGTATCCGAATCGATCTAGGCTCAATCCTTCCTAATTAATCTACCGTATCCGAGTCAGCCTGGAATTATTAAGGTAACACAAGACTCTGACTGGCCTACCGTATTTGAGTCGGCCTGGGCTCAATCCTTCCTAATTAATCTGCCGTATCCAAATCGGCCTAGAATAATTAAGGTAACACAACTCAATACACCATTTCTTTACTTATTTCTCACAAATGTATATGTTGACCCAAACGACCCCTTTCCAACAGGCCAACTCGACTATGCACGTGTATGACTTATTCCATTTACAATGTTCTTTAACCTGACAGTGGTTGTTTTAAACACGTGATTATCATCAAGTGAATCAATTTAACTTAATTTGATTTTTAGGAAACTGACGATGTAATTTTCGGAGTCATATAATTTTTATTACAAATTTTAAAAGAATAAAAATAGCCTATAAATATAGCCACAAGGCCCTTCTTAACGACATAATTATATAAAAGTAGAGGGTACATGCTTTGACATTATTCTTAATAAAAACAAAGCATTAAAATACAATTCTGTTATTTTTCCATAAATTTAGAAATACCAAAGATATTTTGAAATAATTAAAATATTAGTTAAACAACCACTAATTTATTTATTAACAACATCAAGTTCTAGTTTTATTATTTGATAAATTACAAAACTATATAAAAATGACATCTAACATGTTAACAATAATACAGAATTTAATAGAGTCAATAAGTACTTTTAACACTTATTTTATACTAATATATTTACTATTTATTTTTATGATAAAAATAATAATTTAAAAACTTATATGTAAGTAGCAAGTATTAAACTCCCAACCTTGGGGTCAAGGAACTAACCAAATCAACAAACTATTTCAAGGGGGACTAATTGGGATCCTAATATTTCATTGTCAATTTACAGAATAAGTTTTCGTTAACATTTTTGGTACCACTAATTTTGTACCTCCATGGCTATATATACATGTCTATACACATTCACTTATTTTCGAAACCTACGGATAGCGCGTAATGACTTAAAGTACATTAAGAGTGGGTTCAAAAGACTCACCGTTCTTCGTAGTGGCTGGACTAAGAGACCGAAAGATTCCGTAAATATCTGAAATATAAGTTTTGAGCTACAATGGCAATGGAGCTCCTATTGTAATGTTCTTCCTTCTCTACTTAGCACTTCTAGAATTGTATTGTGCTTGTGAGTGAGTGAGTGAGTGAGAGAGAGAGCTACTAAGAGCTTTGTATCTGTATAAATGTGTGTATGTTGCTTGTGCTAGCACTTGCCTTTATATAGGCAATTAGTTAGTAAGGCATATGGTAAAAATTTAGAACACCTCACAAGTTCTCATCCATGAGATTAATCATCATTCCTTTTTTTTTCAATCAGTAGACGTGGTGGGTAAGTAAGGCTTATGGTTAAAAATGCAAGCACATAGCACATATAATTTGAACCATGCAAAAGCAATGATGAATCTCCAACATGTAAGTTTGTTTTGTGGTAATAATGAAGCACACACCTTACTAATCCTAAACCATGTGAATTCACTAGTAGTGAGATAAGCTACGCGGCTGATTGACGTCCGTCAATCAGTTCGTTTGATTAGTTATGTTAGTTAATTCAGTCTAGTTAGTCCGGTTTGGTCAGTTAGCTAATTAAAATGTCCCAAATAAAATCATTAGGGACAAAAATGTAAGCAATGTGATATTACACTTTATTAATGCTTCTTATCCCAAATCATAGGGTAACTTAGGGGCGCAGTCTTAAGCAACAATACAATTAAATTATTAAGGGGTTACAAAATTTAAAGGCACTGAGTTATCAAATTAATAATAATAGTACCAATAATTTATGGAAAGATTATCACAACTAAAATAATACACATTAATGAAATAAAATTGACATTTTTATTTATTAATAGGGACGCGAAAATACAGGTTGCTACAACAGGGACTCTCGGGTCCACGTCACGCACATAGCATTACTTCTCACAGTACTCAATACATAAACCAGACACGTAGTCCCACACTAGTCCCAAGCATAACATAGACTCTTGGGTCCACATTAATCAGACACGTAGTCCCATACCTATAGTCTGTCCAACCCTGACGTATAGTCCTAATGTTCCGGCCAACTCGCCCTGATTTATATGGCACACAGCCCTGACATACTACATCACTCAATTCCGCTATACCACATCACTCAGCTCCAAAATACCTCAGCATACAGCTCCGTAATATCTCCCGACACATAGTCCAATTTTATTACACGTCAACCTAACACGTAATCATGATCCTATCCCAGCACCTGACATCGTACGATCTTGTGACCGCACTCATACGCACAAATATAAACAGTATCGACCTCTGTGGTCAATAGACCTAGTACTATGCACATCGGCTTCTCATTCTTATTTACAGTGTTTTACCATCATTATACAATTAGTTCCACTGTTCAACGCATTAAGTCTATTATTCTACGCGTGTATTATTCCAATACAACTTCGAACATCAACACATAATAATAAACAGGTTAACAATTTATCATACATAAACAACTAAACATTTAACATTCTGTTAAGTTCGATCGATTGAAGTCCTTTCAAATAATTGAAGAAAAGCTAGGTTTGATCGATCGAAGGCATTTCGATCGATTGGGGAAAAATATAGTTCGATCGATTGAACTACGCTCGATCGATCGAGTTCAGCATGTGTTCAATCGCTCGAAAATAGTTCGATCGATTGAACGCAGTATTATTCCAGAGTTGAACATGACCTTGTACGCACGTCCAGGGTCCATCCAATCTTGCCGAGACATATATACATACATATCTATGCTACTAAGCGTGTATGGACACTCACCGTTAACGTTGACGACGCCGGCGAGCTTGGGGTGGCCGCGGGTTCCTCGGGGTGGTCTCCTCCTCTCTCCTTCTTTCTCTTTCTATTTTCTTTGTCCTCTTGTTCCTCTTCTCTGCTCCTCTCCTTCTCATTCTTCTTCTTCTTCCCCTCTCTCTAAAACCAAGAGTGTGTGTGTTTGTGTGTATATATATACGGGTGTGTATGTGTATATATATGTGTATGGGTGTGTATAAATATATTCTCTCTCTCTAACTCTCTCCCAAAGTTCAGCAACCCAAATCCATATATGAGAGGGGGTATTTATAGGCAAAGAAAGAGAGGGCAGGTGCAGAACACGTATACTGAAAATACAAAGCTCGATCGATCGGAGTGAGTTCGATTGATTAAGAGCAGGTCGGTCAGGGTTCGATCGATTGAGAAGGATTCAATTGCTTGAGAAAAGAAACACATCATCAAACTCAAGTTGGCAGAGTTTCGAGCAACCGAAGTAGGTTCGATCAATTGAGAAATGAAACTCTCGATCGATTGAGGTTAGTTCGATCGATCGAAACTGAGATTTATAGGAAATGTGAATACAAGCACACTAAATCTTTTTAACATAAAAATATTATAAAAGTACAACATAAATACAGGGTATTACAGAGTGTGTGTTTAGTCCTGGTTGAAATCAGAAAACATTTACACTTGGAAATTCTGCAGAAAAGGGCTGCTGCTATAAAACAGTCGACTGGACCTCTGTTTTAAAAGGCATTTCTCTTTGGACTTCAGGACTTTAGTCAATTGATCCCCAGGTAATAGTCGACTGGTTTCTGTACGAAAATTGGACATTCTGCTTAGATGGGTTCAGTCGACCGGACGAGCCCAGTCGACTGAAAATTTGAGGCATTAGTTGACTGAGTCGACTGAAGGTAGCACATGGGGACTTCTTGTTCTCTGCAACTCCAGGTCAGTCGACTGGACTTTTAGTTAAAAAAAAATTGATTTGTTTTCTTTCCGCTGCGTGTGTTCTTAAAACTAATTTTTGGGAACGTTAATGAATTGATTTAGCCTTGGTGGCATGCCACGGGCTTCAGTTCCGCTATTGTGGGACCGAGCTATGACATTTATGTTGTGAACTGCTTAGTTATTTAATTATCGATTGATACTTTCATTATACGATAATGCGGTAGTCTGGACTCAGTTTGGTATCCGTTTCATTTCACTTAGAGTAGTCAAGCTATAATGGGAATTGTCATGTGTCGATGTTAGTTCGGAACTGAGGTAGGTTTAATAAGTTCTGGGAATTGATCATGGGTAGACACTTAGTCATAGGTCCTTAAAAATAGTGAGCGGTTATGTCCTTAAAAATAGTGGGCGGGATCAAGTAGTCCTAAGATAGCCATGTGATCCATGATGTCCTTAAAAGTAGTGGTTGGTTATGTCCTTAAAAGTAATGGGCGGGTCACTGGTAGACGTCGCTAAGTTGTGGCAATAGATTGATATACCATTGTTCAAACATTATATCCCTGATATGCAGTGTGGTGGCTATGTCCTTAAAAGCAGGAGATAAAGAGTACTATTGTCGGTCTTCATATAACAAGACGTGAGTAACTAATGAAAGGGGTTGGGATAAAGAGAAAAATATTGTTAGTAACACTATGTTATATTCTTTCATAACTGATAACTACATTATTCTTATGATACTATTTTAGTTTCTACTCACTCAACTTTCAATAAGCTGGCGGCGTTTTGTGCCCGGGCATTCCCCGTCTAGTCTATCCTGTTACTTACAATACAGGGGATGAACTTTACCATGATGATGGCTTTTACCCGGGAGAAGGCTATACCGGGGATGGACCTGGTGAGGTTGGAGACGCGGGACAGGACTATGACGCTAGCGATTATGTATATGCCAGTTGAAGACTAGAATAGATATTAGCTCTAACTCAGTTGCCGGCTTTATTATTATTTTTTGTAGTATGGCATTTGTTGCCTCCAGACTCTTTCACCAGACTCTTTGATACTATGTTATAGACTCTGATGTAATAAGCTATAGAACACCTTATCATGTATATATAAGATCCAGTTTGTTATCTTTAGCATTTACTGATTAGAACTGCATAGTGTGGACAATTCAGTGAGCGAAAGAGGGAAAGTGAGCAAAAGAGAGAGAGAGAGAGAGAGAGAGAGAGAGAGAGAGAGAGAGAGAGTGTGTGTGTGTGTGTGTGTGTGTGTGAAGAGAAACACAATCAGTCGAGGCTTCAACGATTGGTCAGTGGTGGGGAGAGAGGGATAGTGAGTGAAGGAAAGAGAGAGAGATAGATAGAGAGGGGGATGGGGAAGGTGGTGGCAAGAGAGAGAGAGAGACGATTAGAGTTAGATTTTTCTGTGATTCAAATTGAAAAGGGCTGGTTGGAGGGTAAACAAAACAAGCAACCGTTTAGGGTCTCAGTATTAAAGGGCTCAAATTTAATTGTAGATGTAATAAAAAATAAATTTTACATATAATTATGTATAAATAGAACAAAAAAAAAATTTGTTTTTCTACATATCCTTAGGTCCTTAGGGTTCATATTTAGAGTTTGCATTGGCTCCCCAAAACTCAGGACCGTCAAGGGAGAGTTTTCTTGGGAGTTTCAATGATGCGTACAAAAGAGGGTAAGAAGAGATATAGTGTATTTATGAGAGATAGAAGAATTGTGTGAGCGAGTCCTAGACCACTTGATGAAGATCATGTGGATGTAGTTATAAGAACCCCTCACTCAAAATTGTGGTTATTTAATACTCTGTAGATGTCTATACCAAATCAAGGAAAACAAAAGGAAAAGAAAATATAAAAGAATTATAGGAAATAAATTTTGCATGATATATTTGATAGTGAATGTTCTGAAATACTCCATCCGTCCCATTTTGTGAGTCCACCTTTGGGAACTCAACTTATTAAGGGGACAAGAAGAATCTATATTTATTTCCCATAATTGCCCCTAATCATTACATCAACTTTTTTAGTTTTGTCTTGGTGAGAATTTCAATGAAGGGTAGTTTTGGAAAGTAAGCAAAAATTACATGCCAGATTAGGAAAGTGGACACTAATTTTGGGATATCCCAAAATGGAATACAGGACTGTCACAGCCCGATCCCACAATAGAGGAACCGAAGTCTGTGGCACACCACCGAGGCTAAACCAATTCATTAACGTTCCCAAAAAAAAAATAGTTTTAAGAACACACGCAGTGGAAAAGAAACATAACTCTCGTTCTAGTATGTACCGGAGCCAACTGAAAATACACTTGTCGCCAGGAGGCTTCAAAAATTTGATCCGACAAATTTTCCCTTAAAAGGGTCCCAAAAGAAGCTTAAGTTTGTAATTAGAACTTTTGAAAATATTTGAAAGTAAGAGAACAAACAAGCTGACAGGGGGCATCTTGACCGGTCGAACGTCCCTCTCGACCGGTCGAAAGTCCCTTCGACCAAGTGCCTTTCCTGAAGTTTCAAGCAGAGGGGCATTCGACCGGTCGAATGGGTCCCTTCAACCAGTCGAAAGTCCTTTGACAGCAAAGCCACTTGTTTCTGTCCAACTTTCAACGCGACAAAAAGTGCCATATCCAATTCCAATTCTAATTCTTCCGAAACTTTATGAAAGTTATTTAAACATATATCAAGAAATCTATAAACTTACACATGCTATTCATACAAAACATGAATACATGTCAAGAAATCATTCCAAAAATATAGTTGAATCACTCACCTCCGAATAACGCTCTTAAACTACGATCCAAGGAAAATCCGTGCACAAAGAACGTGCAGAAAAGCTTCTAGTACAGTTCCTATGGATCAAAAGTTCGATTATCAGCTTTTATGAAAAATTCTAGAAAAAGGCTTTTCAAAACAACTTGTCCAAACAAGGCCTAATAGGTATCAAAATGAAGCTCTTACCTTAAGGAGCTCGAATATGAAATCTGGGAGAAAACAGACTGACAGAAGGTCGTCGTTTGGAGTCGAAAAGCTCGAAGCAACTACATCTCCCTTTGGCCTACTTTTGAGTTTTAGGTTAGAAGTTATGAAAATTATAAAAGTCATAGCTTTCTATATATAGGCAACATTTTCTAAAATTGTGATTACCTCCCCACGAGTTTTCAAACTCATAAACAGTCTCTGAAACTTTCTACACAGCTAATTCATAGCTTCACGAGTGAAACTTCAAAATTATAAAAGTTTATGACTCAGTTCCGTTTGGTTGCTAAAACACGAATTTCTACATGATTTTTATGAAATTGCTAATTAGCCTACCAAATTAATAGCGTGTTAATTCGTCCTCACCAGGATGCTAAAACTAACAACAAATATAAATTCTAAACAAGAAATAATACATATATTAAAATACACAGGTAAACATTTATTTCCAGATAAACATTTAAGGTATTCCACAGTGACCGTCTCAATCTCAGAGAGACGTCACAACAACAAAACACTCGTTCACACTGTCTCAAAGGGTTCTCTAACACAGACACCTAAATCGACTCGTGAGTCAAAACTCACTCACACATGTGCCAAAATGCACAACACATCACATTATCATGCAAGACAATGCAATGAAATGCAATAACACGATTACGAGTGTTATAATTCTCTCCCACTTAAAAGAAGTTTGTCCCCAAACTTTCAGTATCATCTCATCAATTCACAAAGACTTTCTCACAAGTACTGCCAATGTTCATTCATCACAACCCACACATCTCTATCGAGATATTATAATCTCACTAGGAAAAATAAATCCTCAAGCTCTGAAGGAAAATAAATCCCCAGAGTTCCTGTCTCAATCCGATTAAAGCTTCAAACAGCATTCTAGTAATTATCGAACTACCTCGATAAGTAAGGACATCAATGCCTGAGTAGATATACTCAAAAGTCAAATCTGACATTTCGCATCACATCACCAACCCATACATGCTTTCATTGTACTTGTCACATATATTTTCTGAACACAAAAGTCTCATCACAATACCCAAGTCAAAGGAAATAACTCTTCTCACTTCCACCCATCTTCCCTTTAGACTAAAAGTCGTTTCCAACACGTCTCAACTGGTTAACAACCATACCTGATTCTTCATCTCGCAGTGAACCAAACTGAGTACTTTCATGCATATATACTATGTCGATAAGTCAATGCCTCAACCAACTATTTCATATACCATAGATTCAATCCATTATCCTGCTAATCGCGGAATACTTGTAGAATGATAACACGTTTTCAAACGACTTTCATTCCTTTTTAAATTCTATTCGATTTAATCCAACCTCGTATTATACTTCCAATCATACATGCCTCGTAAGATACTATCCAAATTCCTAACTGACAATTTCATATCACTCTACTTCTTCATGCCCACCTGATGTCCCGAATAGTTAAACACACTTGCCCCTTTATCTTTCGCATTCTGTACTCGAACTACCATCGACTAACGTAGAAGATTTAACGTTACACCTTCAATTTAAAACTTTTAACAAAGCCAATTACATATTCTCCCTTTTTGTTTTTAAAATTAATCATTTTAAAATTTTGCATAATATTTCCACATATAGTTATCCCAATATCCGTCGCAACAAATAACGTTGTGAACCCAAACTTGACTTAGTCAATCATACACATACCATAGAGTTTATAAAATGTACTCCCATGTTCATAACATACCTCGTTCATGTCTTAAACCCTTGGCCATTCACAATCCATTCTTATTTACGTAGTGTACACACACCCTGAGCCAATTATTTTTCTGTCGAAAATCTCAACAACAATGTACTCCATTCCCATCTCATACCTTACTCGTATACTATTATTTAGTCTATCAGTCCATGTAGATCCACCACAATTTACGTAGTTATACGACTCCATGAGTCTCTAGTGTTTCACTTCCACCCTTACACAAGCTCATACCAAGCGTACTCATGTATCTCAACTCTTACTGAATTTCTGACAGCCCTTTACACTGAACATATATTCCTTGCATGACATCTCAAGGCTTCATACCTTATTTAACGATTTAATATTTCATAACTCTAGTCAACCTGACTTAACTCCAATTAAGATTCTCTAATCCTTTATATTTTCTATTCTGATCTCAAATTCATTATTCTCAAAGAACCTGCTGTCCCAAGTATTTCATACTATTCCCGTAACCATCTGAAGACAATTCAATAATTTAGTCTTCCCAATCAAGTACCATAGTCTCACTGTATTTGATAATTTTTTATCGACTTTCAATTCACATACCTTTCATGACAATACTCAAGTCAACTCATTTAACAACACTACTTCTAACTTACTAATTCCAAGTTTACAACATTTCACTAACCCTTATAAAATTGAAAACGTAATTGTATTTTGAATCGGATGAATAAATGTTAAAAGGGGACAAAGTACCCTAAGAACCAATCAAAACATTTGAAAATTTTCCAGAAGGTATAGAAAAATAATTCTGGCAGGGGTCATTCTTCGACTGGTCGAACGACCCCCTTCGACCGGTCGAATGACCCTTTTGCAGAATCCTCCACAAAACTGCAGAATTTTGCTAAGGATCAAACAACCTTCACTCTTCACATTCCACCAAACATGTTTACATCAATTTAACCTTCACCACCTATGCTAGACTTTTAAGGACAACGTTAAGACATGATAATCCACGAAAAGAAATAATAACGGAATAAGCTAAGGCTCGTTTGGCTTAAAACATAAAACTTCTATTACATTCCTCCGAATGCTAAATTTACAAGTTAAACTTTCAGAACACGAATCCATGAGTTCGGATTCATTACAATATAACCAAAAAGAGTTGTATGTCATATTACGACCTTCTAAGGCATTCCAAATCTTACAAGTTGAGGTTAATAGTTCTAACTTCTCAAAACTGCATTTTACATAATTTGGAATTGAAAACAAAAACATAAACAATAGAAGGATTCCCGTCGCTCCCGCGGTCTCACTCCTCACTCTTCTTCTTTCCTTTCTTTCGTTCATCTGCAATGGAGTAAAGCTCCATTGCTCAGTTATATGCTGAGTGCACAATTCTAAACATATGCTTATGAGGCAATTCATGCTTTAACATATCAACACATAAAAAATGGTCTCTAAGGAGAGTAGTGCGCGTGCATCCGGTAATGAAATGATGGAATTGATACCGTGAAGGGCCTTCTCCCTACCACTCATCCAGTGCCCTGGCTGGGCCTTCTCCGAAACCATGCATAGTAGCCGTTGCTACTATAATCCTCAAATATCGAGGAGTTTGCCCTCGAGTGAATTTGCACTAAACCCCCCTTCAACCCACATAGACACATAGCATATTCATATAATCACATGTACGTTCTTTCATGGCATTTTCATATGCATAATTAACGAGCCTACTTAACACATTAATTTCTCCCAGATCCAAAATATCAAGTCCGATAACTAAAATATGAAATTTTCTATAATTCATAGGCTTAGAATTCATACCTTGTACGATTTCCCTATAACTTTGAAGGATGAATTAGGAGACCAATTAAACGCCGGATCTCTAATTACAAGGGATTCCTACAAGTTTAGACATGTTTTTTTCCAAAATTTCAACATTAGGACTTTTATAAAAACTTAACCAAATGAGCCTAACTAGTATCAAAACGAAGGCCTTACCTCAAGGAGTTCAAATCTAGAATTTGGAGAAAAACTGACAATCGGAAGGTCGTTGATTTGTGTCGGACAGCTCGTAGTAACCGAATTCCCAAATCTCCCCTCTCTTGATTTCCAATTTAGGTTTGAACTAATGAAACCAACTCATGAGTTTCTATATATAGGCACGACTCTCGGGAGTTATGTTTACCTCCCCACGAGTTCTCAAAACTCCTAATTATTCCCTAAAACATCGCACATGTCCATTTTATTACTTCACGAGTGAAAACTAAAATTTATAAAAGTTTTCGTCTAAGTCTCATTTGGGTCCAAAATTACGTCCGAAACTAAATTCTGTGAAATCTCTACACAACCTACCTTTTATATAACGTATCACTCACGTTCTCATCACAATTCTCCACATGCTCTACCGCGACAACAAAACTACCAGAAATTATACTACACATATATAATTACTATTCATGGAAATCAGGTAAAGTCAAATAACATTTAATCCACATAAATGTCATTTAATCACACGAATATCTCAATAATTACCGAATCACCGTGTCCTTACTCGACACCTTCCGTTGACCACAGTCAATCACTTAACTCAATTATTAATAAATATTAATAATTCACATGTTACCACATTGTCATATTAAAACCATATAATTTCTAAAAAGGGTGTGACAATATGTGTGTACATAGAAATTTGATTGGTCTATTAAGTATTAATTAGCTCACGTTTAAAATTTACCATAACAATAAGTGCTTAAAATTCACGTTAATTGGCTAAATAATTGTAACTATGGTATTTACAAAAAGTGTGCAATTTGATCAAATGTCTTTATTTTAGTATTCTCTCTCTTTTGGCATTCCTTCAATATTATCCACCCTAAATATCCATACATATGAAAACAATGATTTAACTGATCAATTAAAGAAATAAAATCACATTTTCCAGTATTCTTTGTACCTCCCCTATTTTCCACATTTCTTAATCCCCTAGCCTAACTTCATAATTTTTTTGGGTTAATTATTAAGCTAAGGGTTCGTTTGATAAAACTGAAAATTAAGTACTGAATATTAAGTGCTGAAAATTTTAAGCGACTGAATTTACAATACTGAAAACAATTTTTCAAGTACTGAAATAGATTGCATTCAGTGATTATTTTTAGCAAAAAAATTTCACTTAAAGTTTTCAGTGATTTTTTGGCTGCTTTTTCAATTAAGTGGTACGTTATCAAACGCATTGAAAAAAATAAGTGCTGAAAGTTTTCATTTTCATCACTTAATTGGGTTATCAGACACACCCTAACATTCCCTCAAATATAACATTTTTTCAAGTACCACCTCAGCTGTAAACTCAACAATTTGACCCTCTCAACTATTATAATTCTTCACTATCACCTATTCAGTTAGGTAGTCCTCCTAAAAAAATGAATACTTTTGTATCATGTTACTAACACATGATATAAAAGTGCTAATTAATAACATGACATTTTTGCATCTCCTTTGGGTTGTTGGAAATTTTAGAACAAAATTATCTAAAATTTTGCCTACAATAAAAAGCAATTATGTGTGCAACAAAGCGTAATTCTGTATTAAAAATTTCAACGGTCATAGGAGGGATAAATAAATGTCATTTTATTAATATGTTTGTATCATATGCTACTGCTCATATATATGATACGAATATGTTAGATTTTTTTGACATACTTTCTAACGGAAGGGTTGCTAGTAAAAAAAATGCAATAGTTAAGGAGGTCAGTTTGTTGAATTTTATTGTTTAAAAAAAAGAGGGGGGGGGGGGGGGGGGGGGGGGGGGGGGTGTATTTGAAAAAGAGTCCTCGTTTAGGGGGTGTTACTATTATGTACCCCAAAAAATTTATGTATTAAAATCTTGTTCATAAATAACCATATTTTCTCAACTTTTATAACAACAGTAATGCTAGCTAGATACACCTTAAAAGACACAAAAAAAGACATTTGAGGTGGACAATTAAAAGTCTTCATTGATTAAAAAATAAAAGAACTTAAAATTAGATTTTATTTCCAAATTACCATTAATGCATCAATAATAAATAATTCAGATATCTAATTAAATGGGAGAATTAATAAACAGTCCCTGGAATGGAAACTTTTCTATAAACAGTCCAGCCTGTTTTTTTTTAGGAAATAAGGATAATCTTTTCGAATTATATGACTTTAAGTCTATTTTTAAATTGAAAATAAGAAGATTGACAAATTTGCCCCCGTCACACATGTAGAACATTTCTAATTTGCCACCTCAGCACGTTCTTTAAGGAAGTTTTTCAATTTTTAATTTTAAATGTTGTAGCTTTTAAACCAAAACTCCAATTTGAATAAAACTTACATATTTGTAGTCTAGAAGAAAAGATCCATCAAATATGAAACAAGATCCACAGTGATTATGAAAAAAATGAGAAAAAACATCCGTGTCACTGTCGGACCATCATAACGAACGCCATTATTATGCTTGTTTATATATATATATATATATATTTTACACATGTCACTGTCTTTTACCTTGGACAAATGCAGTAACATCTGAAAATTTGCCATAATTTTACAAATTTTTTTTTACAACAATGACATGCTACTATTCTTGCAACAACATGTTTTATTTGATGATATCTTACTGTTTTTACTTTGGGTAGTAGTGTATAGGCAGTAACATCTAAAAATTGGCCATAATTTACCAATTTTTTTACGTCAGTGATATGCTACTATTCTTGCAACAACAATGATAGGGATACACACCAAATGACACACCAAACGACACACTGTGTTTTAAATGCATGTACCCTATGCTGTTTGAATTTTTCACACTTTTCTGTACATCACTTACACAGCACAAGGTACATGCATTTAAAGCTGGAGTGTCGTTTAGTATGTCGTCGTTTGGTGTGTATCCCTATCATTTTTGTTCTTGCAAAACATGTTTTATTTTATGACAGTAACATCTGTTACAATGACAATATCATTTGTTAAAATGACCATAACTTTGCGATTCTTTGGCCATTTTGGATAATTTTTTTATTTGGGTAATTTTTCGAGATATGCGCATTGGAAGTGTCTGTTTTACAAAAAAAAAATTAATTTTTGTTGATATCCATTTGTGAGTTGCAAAATCTTGATTTTTTTTTGAAGAATTTCTTAGGCACCATGGATCTTGTTTTGTAGATCACGGATATATAAAACTAATTGAAAACCGATTTGTAGTTTGAAAGTTACTGTAGTTAAAGATTAAAAATAAGAAAGAAAAAAAAACTATTTTGGTTGTTTGTTAGCTAAAATTAAGGAACTCTTACATTAATAGCATGCATTTTGAGGGAAATTTTGGTCCTAAGGAACACTTACGTTAATAGCATTTTGAGGAAAATTTTGGTCCAAAGAAAATTGGAGAACATTTAGCGTTAAAAAAAATACGTGTGGACTAATTCCCTATTTTTGGCCATTCCAGGTACCTTTGGCCACACACCACATAATTAATTTGGTGCATTTAGCATTTTTCTTATGATAAAGGTGCATAAATAATATAATAGCATATATACATAGCTACAATTACAATTAGTTCACTATACCAAATGGCCTTATTACTAACGGATGTTACCGTTGGAAAAAATATTACTAACGGATAAAGTTAATTTTACTAACAGATATACCCATTAGTAAATCCGTTAGTAAATCAAAGGCAACGTTACCGGAATGGAGTACATATATCCAACTATAACCATGCATATATGTCATTAATTGCCACTATAAACAACCAGAAATTAGGTAGTACTATCCGTTTACTAGGAGTAAATATTCAATGAAACGAGATATCATGTTAGTAAAATAACGTACTAACTCACAGATTTGAGATTTGTAATTATGTGGATAAGATTTTCTCTGAAAATAGGGGATATAGATGGATAAATAAAGGGTTCAAATTTAATTATTATACCACATTAACAAAATAACCATTACAATAAAAAAAAATTTGTTTACTAGAATGTGGCATGTTTTAGCTAGCTAGCAAACTATAAATGTGGTCCAGAAATTTAGTAGTACTTGTTGCTGCAGAAACTAAAAGGAACAATTTTACCAATAGCAGTAGCCTTTGACGTTTTTCTTGGAATGAGTCGCGGACTTAGTCGCTCTCTTTAAGACGCTTCGCGGCTCTGCCCAAGTTGTGCAAGCAGTTCGGATGAAGGCCACGACGTCCCCAGGATAAAGCAGCCCAGAAATCGCCTCTGTCTCGAAAATTCTTGCACGGAGGAAGATCGGAAAACCCACACCCTTTCAGAAATTGTTGCTCAGAAACTGTATATAGAAACTGTGTATAAAATGATTTCTGTAACTCTTTTTCTCTCTGTAAAACTGTCTGTCTTTTTTTTATGAGAGCAGTTGCATATATATATAAAGAATATATTCTGAACGTTGGGAAAGTTAACGTTGCAGAACGTGGAGAGAACTCTGGGAACGTTGGAGAAAAAATCTGGAGTAAAAAACGTGGAGGAGTTGTTGGGGAGACTTGGTCTCCAACTGAAAATAAAACTCTTTAAAAAAAATTATTTTCCAAATAAATTTGGTATAAAAAGATATATAGGACCACATCCACATCCAAACCCAAACCCAAGCCCAAGCCCGGCCCGGAACGGAGCGGAGCGGGGCAGCGGCGGGGCGCGCGCGCGCGCGTGTGTGTTTTGTGGTAAACCCAATTGGGCCTAGGTCCTCCCCCTTCACAAAACTTGGTACCCCCAAGGGGCCCAACCCTTACTCCAACCTCCACTTATATATGTCCTTCCCACTTCCTCTAATTTTCCTATGTGGGACAAGCAAAATATCATTTGGGTTAGTTTGTGAATAAGACAAAACTCAAAACCAAATTTCAAAGTTTTTCCCTCAACCTTTCCCTCCAATTTTAAATATACACTTTTTCAACAATCCCCCACTTGTATTTTAAAAGTTGATTTAAGATCATTGAGCAACGTATCATAAGACTGTGCATAAGTAAAGGTGTTTTTCAACTTGAACCTTTACGTAGTGATAGTGCTTCCAATTATACTAGAGTAACTGTAGTTTTGAACTCTATCTCAGACAACACCACACACACAATCCTATTAGGGTGAAGTTCAAAAACCAGCACTTTACGGCCGTGTGCTTATATCCCAGTATAGCGAATGATCTAGAGAATTTGCCCAAAATTTCATAGGAAGCGGCCTCACTTCCACATTCGCCTAGGTGAGTCTAACAAGGATACTCCTGTAGCTAGGTATCCCACTCCAAATGGAGTTTAGATCTCATTAAGAGTTATAAATAACTCAACCTTCTGTCCTTCAGGATGTCATGCTTCGTAGGGATGGACTTGAAGTATTAACCCCATATATTGATATTAGCATGATTCCACTTATATCACTTCATGACTTGTTATTACCCTTTGAACCTATTTCTTGGGATCTCCAGTCTATAGGTTGGGTTACTATCACAAGTGACTCAGCTATCTAAGGGCTTTAGTCCCATCCCTTTTGAGGTTTTACAAACCTTCTCTCGTGCTAGTCCTTTCGTCAAAGGATCAGCCAAGTTCTCCTCAGACCGTACATAATCCACTCTTACAGCTCCAAAAGAGAAAAACTCTCTAATAGTGATGTGCTTGCGACGTATTTGTCGCTTCTTGCCGTTATAGTAACGGTTCTCAACTTTTGCAATAGCCGCTGTACTATCATAGTGGATTAGGACAGCTGGTATCGGTCTCTCCCATAAAGGGGTATCTGATAGCAGATTTCTCAGCCAACCTGCCTCCTCACTAGCTGTAGCTAGTGCTATCATCTCTAACTCCATAGTGGACTGAGCCAAAATAGTCTGTTTCTTAGACTTCCATGAAACTGCGCCTCCAGCAATACAAAAAATGTATCCACTAGTGGCCTTGGAGTCATCTGATAGGGTATTCCAATCAGCATCGCTATATCCTTCAAGGACAGCGGGAAACTTCTGATAGTGTAATTTTAGGTTCATCGTCCTTTTTAGGTAACACATGACCCTTTCAATAGCATGACAATGCTCTATACTAGGTCTATTAGTAAACCTACATAGTACTCCAACAGCATAAGCTATATCTGGCCTATTGCAATCAGTAGCATAACGGAGGCTACCAATGATGCTCGCATACTCAGTTTGTTTAACACTGTCACCAGTGTTCTTGAACAATTTTACACTAGGGTCATATGGAGTACATGCTGGTTTACAGTTAAAGTAATTGTATTTCTTTAGAATCTTCTCAATGTAATGAGATTGATCTAAAGAAAGTCCCTTTTCTGACCTAGTAATATTAATTCCAAGAATTACACTAGCTTCTCCTATATCTTTCATATTAAAGTTGGCACATAAGAAAGATTTAACTTCATTAATGACATGAATATTTGATCCAAAAATAAGTAAGTCATCCACATATAAGCAAATAATAGTGAAAGTATTGTTTTCAAATTTGTAATAAATACACTTGTCACTTTCATTTATTTTAAAACCATTTGAGATGACTAAACTATCAAATTTATCATGCCATTGTTTAGGAGCTTGTTTCAAACCATAAAGAGATTTATCCAATTTGCAAACTTTATTTTCTTGACCAAAAATAATAAAACCTTCAGGTTGGTCCATATAAATTTCTTCTTCTAATTCACCATTTAAAAAAGCTGTTTTAACATCCATTTGGTGTACTACTAAATCATGAATAGCAGCTAAAGCAAATAGTACACGAATAGAAGTAATTCTTGTGACAGGTGAATAAGTATCAAAGAAATCAATATTTTCTCTTTGTCTATAACCTTTAGCTACAAGACGTGCCTTATATTTATCTATCGTGCCATCGGGTTTCAATTTCTTTTTAAGAATCCATTTGCAACCTATTGTCTTACAACCAGGTGGAAGATCTACTAAGTGCCAAGTCTTATTTGATTCCAATGATTCCATTTCATCATTTATAGCTTCTTGCCATAAATCAGCATCTATAGAAGTCAAGGCTTCTTGGAGGGTGTTAGGATCCTCCTCTAAGTTGTAGGTATAAAAGTCGGTCCCAAAATCTTTCGCGATTCGGGCTCTTTTACTTTTTCTAGGTTCTAGTTCATATTCATTTGGTTCTACTAATCTAGGCATATCATATGATGTTGAACCCCCACTATTTTTAAGTTTAAAAGGAAATTTATTTTCGAAAAAATCAACATAACTTGATTCAATTATAACATGATTCTTTAAGTCATAAAATCTGTAAGCTTTACTATTAATAGCATAACCAATAAAAACACATTCATAAGCTCTACTAGCTAATTTGGAGCTTTTAGGGTCTGGAATTCTAACATATGCCAAACAACCCCATGTTCTAAAATAATCCACATTTGGTTTTCTTCTTTTCCAAATTTCATAAGGGGAAATATTAGTTTTAGAGTTAGGAACTCTATATAATTCATGACAAACAGTTAATAATATTTCCCCCCACCAATGAGAAGCTGCCCCTGAATTTAATAAAATAGCAACTACTAATTCAGTAAAAGTCCTATTTTTTCTTTCAGCTTTTCCATTCATTTCAGGGGAATAAGGGGCAGTTTTCTCATGAATGATTCCATGAATTTTATATAAAGCAATAAATTCATCAGAATCATATTCATGACCTCTGTTACTACGAAATCTTTTAATTTTCCTATTAAATTGATTTTCAATCTCATTTAGGAAAATTTTGAACATGTCAATAGCTTCACTTTTATTTTTCATAAGATAAACAAATGAATAATTTGAATTATCATCAATAAAAGTAATAAAATACCTTTTTCCATTTCTAGTTAAAATTCCTTCATATTCACAAATATCTGAATGAATTAATTCAAGAGGTACATATTTCCTAGTGACAGATTTATGTGGTGTTTTAGTGATTTTTGCTTGGCTACAAAATTCACATTTTTCAAATTCATTTAAAGACAATTGTGGAATATATCCTAGACTACTCATATTTTTCACAAGCCTTTTATTCACATGACATAATCTAGCATGCCAAATATTAAAAGAACACAACATGTAAGCAGAAGAAGAAACTTTATAAAAATCAACATTTAATTTAAACATGCCCTCAGTTGCATAACCCTTTCCAACAAACACTCCACTCTTAGTCAAAGTAAAAAGATCAGCCCCAATAGTTTGAGTAAATCATGCCTTATTGAGAAGATAGCCTGAAACAAGATTTTTCCTCATTTCTGGAGTGTGCAAGACATCCTTCAAAATGACAGTCTTTCCAGAAGTAAACTTCAATTCAACCTCCCCAATACCAGCAACAGTAGTAGTGTGGGAATCACCCAATAGCACTTTCTTGTCCTTAGCTTCAGAATAGGATTTGAACATGTCACGGTCATAGCAAACATGGCGAGAGGTGCCAGTGTCTACCCACCACCCCTCGGATCCACCAACAATATTGACCTCGAAAATCATAGCAACGAGCTGCTCTTCGGCAAGATTTGCTTGGAGAGCAACTCGTCGTTGATTCCTACAGTTTCGAGCCATATGACCTGGTTTACCACAATTGTAGCAAACAAACAGTCCAGCTTCATTTATTCCTGAGGGGGGTATGTTCCTATTCTGATTTGGCTTCGGATTCTGATTCTTGTTGTTGTTGCGGTTCTTGTTCTGATTTCGATTTTGAAACTTCATGATTTTTGCAGGTGGTTTCAGAACAACAGAGGTTTTGTTTTTAGAAAAATTTTGAGGTTTCTTGTTGTTGGAAACAACAAGAACCTGCTCTTTTAAATCTTGTTTTCTTGCCTCCTCCTCAATACGAAGGCGAGTAATCAAACTTTCCAATGAAAATTCTTTGGTTTTGTGTCTCAAAATATTTTTGAAATATTTCCAACTTGGGGGAAGCTTGTCAATAATGACAGCAACTTGAAACTGATCATTTAAATCCATGCCCTCAGAAATTATCTCATGAGCAATTTGTTGCAGCTCATGGGATTGAGCTTCAACAGATTTTTCATCCGTCATTTGGTATTTCAAATAACGGCTGACTGCAAATTTCTTTGCTCCAGCTACTTTAGTGTCATATTTTTTCTGAAGGGCATCCCAAACTTTTTTTGCAGAATCACAGTTTGCATAATAGTCATAAAGACTGTCAGAGAGTCCATTCAAAATATAGTTTTTGCAAAGAAAATCATTTTCATTCCATATGTCAGACTCTCTGATTTGAGCAACAGTGGGATTTTCAGAAACAGTGGGTTTTTCAGAAAGACAAACAGATTGCAATTTTTTTGTAGTTAAGAAAAATATCATTTTCATCCTCCACCGTTTAAAGTGAAGGCCCTCAAAT
The DNA here is from genome assembly GCA_033977485.1 of Hydrangea macrophylla. Classification (NCBI taxonomy): domain Eukaryota; kingdom Viridiplantae; phylum Streptophyta; class Magnoliopsida; order Cornales; family Hydrangeaceae; genus Hydrangea; species Hydrangea macrophylla. The sequence goes on along the minus strand of CM066982.1, from coordinate 92,287,016 downwards.
TTGAAAGGTTTGTTGAGGTCATGGGTAACAGAGAGCATTGAAGATTCCATGGCAGATGTAAAAGCGTCTTAAAATTGTTGCGGCAGAAACTAAAAGGAACAATTTTACCAATAGTAGTAGCCTTTGACGTTTTTCTTGGGATGAGTCGTGGACTTAGTCGCTTTCTTTAAGACGCTCCGCGGCTCTGCCCAAGTTGTGCAAGCAGTTCGGATGAAGGCCACGACGTCCACAGGATAAAGCAGCCCAGAAATCGCCTCTGTCTCGAAAATCCTTGCAAGGAGGAAGATCGGAAAACCCACACCCTTTCAGAAATTGTTGCTCAGAAACTGTATATAGAAACTGTGTATAAAATGATTTCTGTAACTCTTTTTCTCTCTGTAAAACTGTCTGTCTTTTTTTATGAGAGCAGTTGCATATATATATATAAAGAATATATTCTGAACGTTGGGAAAGTTAACGTTGCAGAACGTGGAGAGAACTCTGGGAACGTTGGAGAAAAAATCTGGAGTAAAAAACGTGGAGGAGTTGTTGGGGAGACTTGGTCTCCAACTGAAAATAAAACTCTTTAAAAAAAATTATTTTCCAAATAAATTTTGTATAAAAAGATATATAGGACCACATCCACATCCACATCCACATCCAAACCCAAACCCAAGCCCAAGCCCGCCCCGGAACGGAGCGGAGCGGGGCGGGGCGGCGGCAGCGCACCCGCGCGCGTGTGTGTGTTTTGTGGTAAACCCAATTGGGCCTAGGTCCTCCCCCTTCACAAAACTTGGTACCCCCAAGGGGCCCAACCCTTACTCCAACCTCCATAATTTACCAATTTTTTTACGTCAGTGATATGCTACTATTCTTGCAACAACAATGATAGGGATACATACCAAATGACACACCAAACGACACACTGTGCTTTAAATGCATGTACCCTATGCTGTTTGAATTTTTCACACTTTTCTGTACATCACTTACACAGCACAAGGTACATGCATTTAAAGCTGGAGTGTCGTTTAGTATGTCGTTTGGTGTGTATCCCTATCATTTTTGTTCTTGCAAAACATGTTTTATTTTATGACAGTAACATCTGTTACAATGACAATATCATTTGTTAAAATGACCATAACTTTGCGATTCTTTGGCCATTTTGGATAATTTTTTTATTTGGGTAATTTTTCGAGATATACGCATTGGAAGTGTCCGTTTTACAAAAAAAATTAATTTTTGTTCATATCCATTTGTGAGTTGCAAAATTTTGATTTTTTTTTGAAGAATTTCTTAGGCACTATGGATCTTGTTTTGTAGATCACGGATATATAAAACTGATTGAAAATCGATTTGTAGTTTGAAAGTTAATGTAGTTAAAGATTGAAAATAAGAAAGGAAAAAAAAAAAACTATTTTGGTTGTTTGTTAGCTAAAATTAAGGAACTCTTACATTAATAGCATTTTGAGGGAAATTTTGGTCCTAAGGAACACTTACGTTAATAGCATTTTGAGGAAAATTTTGGTCCAAAGAAAATTGGAGAACATTTAGCGTTAAAAAAAAATACGCGTGGACTAATTCCCTATTTTTGGCCATTCCAGGTACCTTTGGCCACACACCCCATAATTAATTTGGTGCATTTAGCATTTTTCTTATGATAAAGGTGCATAAATCATATAATAGCATATATACATAGCTACAATTATAATTAGTTTACTATACCAAATGGCCTTATTACTAACGGATCTTACCGTTGGAAAAAATATTACTAACGGATAAAATTAATTTTACTAAGAGATATACCCGTTAGTAAATCAAAGGAAACGTTACCGGAATGGAGTACATATATCCAACTATACATGCATATATGTCATAATTGCCACTATAAACAACCAGAAATTAGGTAGTACTATCCGTTTACTAGGAGTAAATATTCAATGAAACGGGATACCACATTAGCAAAATAACGTACTAGCTCACAGATTTGAGATTTGTACTTATGTGGATAAGATTTTCTCCGAAAATAGAGAATATAAATGAATAAATAAAGGGTTCAAATTTAATTATTATACCACATTAGCAAAATAACCATTACAATAAATATTTTTTTTGTTTACTAGGATGTGGCATGTTTTAGCTAGCTAGCAAACTATAAATGTGGTCCAAAAATTTAGTAGTGCTTATATGCGTTTACTACTAAACAGGAGTAAACTATTTTTGGGTACGGTTGGATGATATGTGTAATTGTGTAAGAGGAAACTTCGTCCAACCTTCTTAACATGTTCAAGATCAGACCAATCAAATGACCCTTTTTTGTTATAGTCCTTTCTTTTCTTTTCTAATTTTTTCCCCCTACCGATCAAAGGTTAAAATGATCACAAAAGTTGGATTGGGGGACGAGGAGGCCTTGAAAATTCTGGGAAGCTAGCTTCTTGTTTTAGTTTCCGTATGCAGTATGGTACACTATTCATAATTCATATCATATCAATTAACATCCCACTCCCAAATCAGGTTTATCAAATTTCTTTCTTTTTTTTTTTTTTTTTTTAAGTTAATTGGTTTATCAGATTTCTATTTGAAGTTCTATATTTCCCATTTGATATTGATAAAAGAATTAAATTTCCTTTTTATTTTTGTAGACTAATACGCTTTGGGATGATGAGGACTATTTATTTATATTTGGTATGAAGTAGTTAAGATTTTGCAATTAAAAAATATTCTTATATATAACCCACAATCTGACAAAATTAATTTGTTTCATGTGATAATCTCGGCCTCGCGAGAATTTGACCTCATAAAACAAGATCTGTCCTATGCGTTGCCTCAGTACTTGGTCTACCTAGTTTGAATAAGTAAATGCTGGGAAAGATTAATTAGTAGAATAATTTCCACTTTCAACGAGTAAATTAGAGAACAAATCCAGATTGAAAGCTTTAATTTTCTTAATCTTCATTAGCAAATATGACGATGTGGATTGTTGGTATACATTGCTTAGATATCTTATCATTATGATAGGGGTAGGCGCGCGGCTCAATATATTTTGGGGTCTTTGCGAAGAATTAAAATGGAGTCTTTATTGTATATTTTCATACGTTAATAAGTAATAACTATGTATTAATTTTAACTAGATATTATTGTTTAAAATTTTATTTTTCTCAATTTTTGAAATAAAAAATGACTAACATTTTATATTGAAGTTTTTTTTTTTATAATTTTTTTTCAATTTTAATTTTGACCAATAACATGCTCATCTATTTAATCTCCCCCGATACGATTTATTTTAGGTAAGATTATTAGTTTTAGTTTTGAAAAACTTCTTTATGTGAAAGCAACTATTACATGTATTGCTAAGATTCTAGTTTTTAAAAATAAAATTTAACATTAAATTTTTTTTTAATCATTTGGTGTAGTGGTTTCGTGTAAGGATATAAGTGCCAAGACTAAGAGGAGGGGGCAAGATTCGAACCCTGACATGAAGGTAGCATGCAGAGTTTTTTCACAAACTTATTACTCATGAATTAATCATGGGTGTGACATGAACAATATTTTCTTCTAAAATTTCTCTTAAGATTTTAAACTAGAGCATCGTATAATTTATTCCCTTTTGTTTTGTTTTATGATAGGCTTAAACTCTTAAAATTAAGAATGTCGTGAAATGTTACGGGCTTTTATGATAGGAATATATGCATCTTTTCATAAATAGATATATGCTGCATTGCTGCGTAGTTGGCAACAATTAATAGGGTATCTTTTTTAAGGCAATACTCTTTGATTTTTTCTTTTCTTTTCTTTATGATAATTAAGAATGTAACATATCAAGGTAAAGAAAATATTTTTGCTCACCCAAAAAATAGTCCATTAATGCTCAGTCAAGTATCTCATTGGCCAATGCAGTGGGACTCAGGATTAAACAGTATGTTTAAGTTTAATCCTGGGTCCCACTGCATTGGCCAATGAGATACATGAGTGAACATTGATGAACCATTTTTTGAGTGAATAAAAATACTCTCTCAAGGTAAATGTATAAAATAAAATAAAAATAGGGCCTTAGGCAGGTCCTAACCTAACCTTATGGTAATTGATTCATCGATCCATGTATTCATAGTTGGGTTGTTACTTTTAACTGTTTATTGGGACGGATCCAGGAATCTAGTTTAGGGGCGAAAACATACGGGGCTTTGGGGGCAGCGCCCCCGAAAGAAATTTTTTTGGCGTTTACTTATAATTTTTTATAATGAAATAACTATATAAGGAGAGAAAAATACAAATTGTTTGAATCAACAAGGTATTGAATAATTTGTAAACTAAATTCAGAATTTACATTTATAAATACACCAAACTTTTTCAAAAATTACATATACACATCAGTTTTTTTAAAAAAAATCTAAAGGGGACGAGCTTAATAATGTAGAAAAAAATTTGGGGGAGACAAAAACGTGTCTTTACGAATAATACTAATATAACTTAGTGTTTTTTTCCATGCCCCCCTCCCCACTAGATCCATCCTTGACTGTTTAGGTTTTTGTAGTAACGGTGTTTTGACACCGTATCTAGAGGATCTTTGGTAGAGTTTGAGCTTTGGAATAATTGGTGTAATTACATACATAATAAAGTACTGATAAAAATGGCCTTGACTAAATCTTAAGGAAGTGTGAAGGCGCGGGGGTACTCTTAAAAACTTACATTTGTTCATGAGACTTACTTGTCAAATGGATAATGGATACCAATTGCATTGTCATAATGTCATATATATCAATAATGTTAGGGGCACTAATAAATTCTACTAATACTCATATTTACATTCTATCTCTCTTTTAGTGGTATTTTAGATCTACTAAGGACCCCACATTGTCACTAGGAGAGATAAAGTGTGAGTATGAGTAGAGAAGTTATTCAGTGAGCCCGTCACGCCATGTCAACATGTTGACGTGGTGTGACCATTTAATTTTAACCACCCACTTGCCCCTTATTTTTACGGAGATCGTGACAAGTGGTTAGTGTAATTTCAAATTTCAAATATGATGACCAGTTATCATGATTCTCCTAAAAGGATGGGGCAAGTGAGTGGTTAAGATTAAATAGTACTCACACCACGTCAGCATGCTAACGTCAGCATGCTAACGTGGCGTGACGGGCTTACTGAATAATTTGTCGTATGAGTGTTCGTGAAATTTATTAGTCCCCAAATATTACTCTCTCTCTCTCTATATATATATATACTATGCATGCACATGAGGCTTCGGAGAGCATATGTAAACTACACTTGCAAATTTCTTGTTTCAAGTCTTCACAATGAAACTGATTGCATACATATATATTACCGGCCAATTCTGTATATATATATATATATATACACACACACTTCTCATTCAAAACAATTCTATTCGTGAACCGTTTAGTTAAAATGTTTGTGATGGCACATCATCATATGATACATATATCTATATCTATATATCTATATATATACACATACATATTTTTTTTGAAGCAGCAAGCAAAATTTGTAAATTAAGGACCATAAAGGTCAAGGAGGATACACCAAGTTAAGGCAGCCTATATATATATATATATATATACACTCACACACCCGCATATGATCTTACCTTCAGATCAACGAAACTGGGTTATGGCCATTGGTTAGGATTTTGTCTGAAAAAGAAGTTTTAATCACAAGGATAAAATAAAGATTCAAGAAAATTTCATTTAAAATTCAACAAAAACGTGCTTTAATTTTGTACTTCTTAAACAAACAGATTAATATATGCAATTTCAATCCTAAAATCATGCACGTTTGATATTGTTGTTCAAAAAACAATAAAAAAAATAAAATAAAAAAGTGATTACAACAAAGGGTGTTTGGCTTGCAATTAAAGCAATGTAAGGCACTTCACATGTACTGCATTTTGTGTGACTGCAAACAGTGAGAGTACTGAGACAATTTTGTCAAATTGGAAGAATTAATTATCCTATGCCCTGGATCATATGCCATGGTGGCCACGTATAGTAATAAACTGTTATGTAGTCAAATGTCAAATTTTTGTCCCCCAAATGTAACACAACTGTGTTACATGGCAACCCTTCACTGTCCAAGACCCAAGGCCGGTTTCGAGTATTTGAAGGTTCGGGACGAATTATTAAAATGGAAGCCGTTATTCGGAGGTTTGGGGGCAACGCCCTTGAGGTAATTTTTTTGGGGTCTACTTATACATAATTGGCTATTTTTTTAGGGTTTACTTATACATAATTGACAATTTTTTTGCGGTCTACTTAAAATATGAGTCTATTTGTGAAACTTAAATATTGTGTGGTGTCTTTCAAAATTCTAGGGAGACCTATTTCTAAAACTCAAAAAATTCTTAAACTAAAATTCTAGGGGCCTTTGCTTTTGAGTTTTATATATATGTATATCAATATATATGTAGTTGATGACACTAAATTGGGCATTAGGCTTCTTTGGGCCTAAACATAGGCTGAGGAGAGGCTTAAACATAATTAAGGGAGACCTAATGTAAAATGCTTAAAAAAATCTCAAGGTAAAAATGTAGTTTTGAAAATTTTATGGGGGCCTTCAAAATTTGATGAACTTTGGTGGCCCGGGGCGGTTGCCCCACTGGCCCCCTTTTTGGGCCGGCCATGCCAAGACCACAACGTGGCAATGATTCCCGACCATTGAATAAGTACTTCTCGTTTATAAGTTTGTGCAAACTATTTCAAAAGTAGAATTTTTTTTACCAGATCCATCAAATGATAGGTCATATTTCCCAATTACCCATAACTTTTAAAATCGCATCAAAATGCGACTTCAGCCAAATTTTTTTGCCTGAAGTTGCATATTGAAAATGCGACTTCTGACTCTGCAATTATTTTTGAAAAGGGCTTTTTTATTATTATTATTTTTTTTTTACTGAAGTCGCATTTTGAACATGCGACTTCAGGCAAACGTGCATACAATCTTAAAAAATTGATGAGTTTGAGAAATAATTTTAAAATATGACAATATTTGGGAAATATCACCACCCGTTATTTGGTAAAAAAATTCTACAAAAGTAGTATAGCTAGAATTGCTGCAGTCTGATTCGTCAAAGCCAAACAACAACCAGTATCACAAATTATTAGGATTTTTTTTTTTTGGAAAGAAGCTCGACGGCACGAGTTAGATTTCATTAATTAGAGGTTAAAATTTACTCGTATTGAGGGAGATTTAAAGCCTTTACCCCTCAAGCTTGGGACGAGAGTAATTAGTACAAACCACGTTTCACTTACAGTTAATAACATCATCTACTATGTGTTTGCTGGCTGATCAGTTGATATTCCACAATTGTCCTTGTGTTTTTCTTTTTACCTTTCTTTTTTCAATTACAAGCAAAATAACTAGAAGCTTCTTCTATATGTGCTCTTAAATAATTGGTATGACTAATAATTTTTTTTTTTTGAAAACCTCGTCTTCACAAGGGAGATTGTATAATAAAGCCGACTGAGAACACGAAAAAAGAGGGGGGGGGACATGAGACCTTACCCTTCAGCAAGCACCAAATACAAGTATGAAATAAAACCCAAAAACTGCTAATCAACTACCTTTGTACATGATTGGTCAACCTAAAGCAACAAAGTGGAACAAAATAAGCCATAGTAAGACCGATCACCAGCAAAACAGAGCAGTGAGCAAGTAAGAAATCCCCAGAACACAGAGAAGTGAACACGAAAGAAATCCTCAAAAAATACCACCAAAGTTGTAAAAAAAAAGAAAAAATGTTCCACAACAATTTTATGTAGGTTTAGCGGGTATATTATTATTATTATTATTATTATTATTATTATTATTATTATTTTGATACTGGCATGGGTATATATTTTAGTTTGTTAGTAATGAAGAGTATTTTGTTTTATTTTTTTTTTAACAGTTAAACATTTTATATAAGTGCGGAGAAGGCATGCAAAGATAAAACATCCAGAGTCTGGAAACGGACCCTTGAAAGAGCCACAATAAGAATCAACCCCCCAAAAGAATAACACCACAGCACCCCCAACTCAACCGCCCCCCCCCCCCCGCCCCCCCACCCAAGCTTACTGCCCCACAATTAGACAGAAGTGACTAACATCTCAAAGCATGGCATCCTAACAGACTCTATACCAAAGACAGCAAAAGAAATAGCCAAAAAACAACTCTCGGCACAAGAAAAACTCCATCAGAAAACCCAACTTGCTAGGCACAGCATAAAATTAAAAACCCACAATATTCAAAGTCCAAAAAAAAAAAAAAAAGTGTCAAAGCTCCAATCCGTACAGATCGAATCCAATTCTGCATATCAAATTCTGCATGATAGCGAGTCGACACAATTAATCAGTCGATCATGCTCCAATGGCTTCAGATTACACCTCTTGATCAACCATTCTATGACAACCCAATCAAACTAGCTGATGACAAGATCAATCAATACCCCCCAGCTCAACCAATAATGAAGAAAATATGCTGAATAAGCTAGGCACCCCAAAAGACAGCAGAACCATTCACAGAGAAGCCATACCAAGCTCCTGAGTACACGTGATTCCATATCAGAACCCTATAGATGATACCAATGTTGCAAAAATAAAATCCGTACGTAGTAATGAAGAGTTTTACTAATTCGACTATATCTTTTAAATGAGAAAGGGTTAAAAGATATATATCCTCTTGTGTTTAGATCTATTTTCGCACTATTGACAATGTCCTTCGTTTGTCTTAATTAATTTAATCTGTGATAAATAAGCATTACGAGCATACATGCATTTAATCACCTGACAATTTCTGTTAGTTTAAGTCAATGACGATAAACTTAGTTTGTGTCTGAGTGAATGATGATTTGAAGTTCAAGAGTTCAATTGAACCTATAAAAAAAAAAAATAAATAAGAATAATAAGAAAGGATATGGAGAATTGGAAACACGAGTAAAAGTATAAGGGCACTGTAAAGTGTAATTTTGCCTTTCACTTGTGTACATCATCTGCTTAATTAGACCACTGTTAGTCCGGCCAAGAGAATGTTACTGCAGTTTCCTTTAAATTAAGTTCAAAAATTGGCCTATATATATATATATATACATATATATTGTGGTCAGTTTGTTTGCATCCACACAATTCATCAGTGCTAGCACGTACCTAGGAAATATTGGGATCAATCGCTGACTTTCAACATCGCATTATAGCCCTGTTTATCCTGTCAACTTAATTATAATTTATAACAAGGACTTGGGGTTTAATAGGAAATGGGAATTAATTTGAAATTGCAATTAATTTCAAATTTCCAAATTTTCCATTTTTGTTGAATACGTTTGGTAAACGAAATGCTACACTAGTTTTTTCCAAATTCACCATTTTTGTTGAATAACGTTTGGTCAATTCTATTTCTATGTTATCATGCAAGCATCAATAAAATAGAATTACACCCCATTAACATTTTTTTTTTTAATATTTATACTATGACATTGGTCTTTGTATATAACATACATGTGTCACGCAGATTTAGACCAATCAGTATATCTATCTACACTATACTATAAAAGAGGTTTAAAGTGGTTTCAATTTCAATTTTGTCTAATTTTGGTATTTCTTGATTTGTTTGAAATGACGGTTTTACCCTTACTTTTATCTTTTGTTCTATTTTCTTTTAATGATAATTTTGAGTTTTTGTCCTTTTGTGAGGATAGATTGGTCATTTCACCCACAAAACAACCCTTATTATAATTAGGTCAACTTTTAAAATTCAATTATTCTAGAAATAATGATTCAATCAACTTTTCAACCAATAATTATAAATATTTACAATTTGATTCAATTATACTATAAAAGAAGCTTAGAGTGGTTTCCTATAAAAAAAAATGCGTAATTAGAGTGGTTCAATTTCAATTTTGTCCAATTTTGGTATTTCTTGATTTATTTGAAATGACGGTTTTACCCTTACTTTTATCTTTTGTTCCATTTTCCTTTAATGATTACTTTGATTTTTGTCCTTTTGTGAGGATAGGTTGGTCATTTCACCCACAAACAAACCTTATTATTATTAGGTCAACTTTTAAAATTAAATTATTCTAGAAATGATGATTCAATCAAATTTTCAACCAATAATTACAAATATTTACGATTTGATTCAACTATACTATAAAAGAGGCTTAGAGTGGTTTCCTATAAAAGAGACTTAGAGTGGTTTCAATTTCAAATTTGTCCAATTTTGGTATTTCTTGATTTATTTGAAATGACGGTTTTACCCTTACTTTTATCTTTTGTTCCATTTTCCTTTAATGATTACTTTGATTTTTGTCCTTTTGTGAGGTAGGTTGGTCATTTCACCCACAAAACAACCCTTATTATTATTAGGTCACCTTTTAAATTAAATTATTCTAGAAAGGATGATTCAATCAACTTTTCAACCAATAATTACATATATTTACAATTTGATTCAACTTTTAAAATGATTTAATCTACAAGTGATTATTCAACCAACTTTTCAAGCAATAATTACAAATATTTACAATTTGGTTCAAAACACTCAAAAGTCAACAAATTGAAGGTTGTGCCTTGTTTGGCACAACTGCTTTTTGGCTTTGTGGTTTGTATGGTTTTTCCTTCTTCCCAAACAAGCCACTAACTTGTTTGGTTTATTTTTATTTTTTTTTAGGTTTTTCCAAATAAACCACTAACACAAACAAGGCACAACACAACCCGAATTTGCCTATGCCTTGTTTGATTTTGTTTTGTTTTGTTTTTCTTTTTTTGGTTTTCCCAAACAAAGCATTTACATCTGTTTGTGTTTTTTGTACTGTTTCTTTGAATTACCAAACAAGCTTTAGATAACTTTCATAAATTATTGCTTGTTTGGCAAGGCTTGAGCCATAAGACAACTTTTTAAGGAATCTTTAAATTGCCAAACAAGCCTTCAGTCACTTTTCTAAAATAAGTCTTAGATTACTTTTGAAATTTAATGCTTGTTTGGCAAGGCTTGTTTGAGCCTTAAGACAACTTTTAAGGAGTCCTATAATTACCAAACAAGCCTTAAGTTGGTTTGTAAATTTTCTTTTCGTATGTGTGTGTGTGTGTATGTAAACATATTATAATTTATTACTATTATTTATGTGTTTAAAGTATGTACAATTAGAAATCGAATTACCAAATTACCCTTTTGTTAAATAGAATTATCAAATTACCCTTTTGTCTTTTGTAATTACCCTTGTGTGTGTGTATATATATATATATATACATATACATTATTTTATTATATTATTAAAATTACCATTTTGCCTTTTATAAAGTACCCTTTTGTCAAAGTTTAAAGTGTGTATAATTATAAATTGAATAACCAAATTACCCATTTGTTAAATTGAATTACCAAATTACCTTTTTTGTTTTTTTTTTTTTTTTATAATTTACCCTTTTGTATATATGTGTATATGTATATATACATATTATAATTTATTATAATTATTTGTGTATTTAAAGAGTGCACAATTATAAATTGAATTATCAAATTGCCTTTTTTTTTTCCTTTTGTAAACTACCCTTGTATGTATATATATATATATACACACATATATTGTTATAATATATTATATATATTGAATATATTATATACCAAAATTGAATAAAACTGTGTGCAATTATAAATTGCATAGCCAAATCACTCTTATGCCTTATGCAAATTACCCTTTGTTCTATGCCTTAAAGAAAAGAGCTTAAAGTTTAAAGTGTTTACAATTATGAATTTCCGTTCGTTAAATTGAATTCCCAAAAACTTTTTATTATATTACGATATACATATATATATATATTGAATAATCTAATTATCTTTATACTTTTTACAAATTACCATTTTGTTAAATCAAATTATCAAATTATCCTTTTGTCTTTCATAAATTACCCTTTTATATATACGAGTGTGCGTGCGTGCGTCTGTGCATATATATATATACATATATATATATATTCTCTATATGTTAAAGAAAGAGCTTAAAAGTTTAAAGTATGTACATTTACAAATTGAATATGTTCATATGTTCATATATTCTCTATATGGTATCCATGACATGCGGTGGACTGTTCATATGTTCTTAAAAGCGGTGGATGAGCAATGGTGTATTTATAAAGTTGAACTACTGTCGAGTCTGTTTTCCTATCAAGACGTGTTATCGGTCTTAAAATGAGTAAGACGTTAGTAATCGAATAATCGGTTTGATTTAAAGGAGTTACCCTCACTGAATATAATGATTACCGTGTTAAAACTTGTAATAACTTCAATAGTTGATACCCTGTTAGTATCTAACTCACTCAGCTTTCATTAAGCTGACGGCGTTTATGCCGCTGGACATTTCTACGTTCCAGCGCACCCTGGTTATGACTATACATGTGAAGGACCTGCGGGCGAGGACTATGATGCCGGTTGTGATGTCCCTGCTAATAACTACGTACCCTGGCGGAGGTCAGACCGAAGAAGACTACTACGTCGAGGACTACCTTTACGCCAACTGAAGACTAGACTAGAATTGTAGCTAATTGTCTTTACTGTTTTAGAACCCTTTTGTAGTTAGGCATATATTGCCTTGACATTTGTACTTCCGCTGTCTTATATTTGACTCGAGACTCTGATGTGTAATAGTTAGTAACTTCTGTTGACTTTATGTTACGTTGCGATCAGAACCTAGATTACATTCTTGTTACACTATTACTGCTTGTTGTTTAGTACTGCGTGGTGTGGACAATTATGTGACTTCGTCCGTCGCTGCCTTTGGACCCAAAAAGAAAATTTATTTTTCTCTATTTTTGCCGTTCCGGGGCATGACAACAACAGACAACATTATATGAGGAATAGCACACATATATTTAGTTTAAAAAAAAATTACCACATATAAAGGATGCTATGGCACCTACGCACCATGCACAGTTCCGCCCCCTGCTGACACCTCATGATGCACTAGGCAACTCGAAAATTACACTGGAAAACGAAACCCTTTTAATTTGTAATAAGGAATAAATTTACTTCTAATGTGACATTTTACAGGTGTCTCCAGCATTAGTCATAAAATCATGCATGGTACATCCATCATCCCTTGCAATCAAAATTTGTCCTAATCTCTTCGATCTGTTTAGTTAGGAGAATTATAGGATTAGATTCAATTTCATTCTCATTGTTTTTTTCATTTTTATAAAAATATCAACACCATACTAGCTAGTTAGTGGTTAATTTGACAAAAAAAAAATCTGCTTTAAGCAGGACTTCAAATTAATTAAAGTATATTTATTAAGCAATATTTGAAAGCACAGATTAAAAAAAGGATTCTCTAGTGAACTACAAACTCAACTGTTAGTATTTCGAAATAGCTCCTAAAAGATATGTTTCAAGGGTGACATTATTAAGGTTGGCAAGTGTACAAACTACATAGTATGCTCTTGTCACGTGTACTCCATGCAAAAATAGGAAAACCCAAATGGCCGAAAATTCGAGGAAAGTGCAACTACTGATGCTTGTAAGCTTGTCCTATATATAAAACTCTTTACACCATCAAATATCAATACTTAGACAGACTCTGTGTGTCTGTGTGTTTTTTTTTTCTTTTTTTTTTTTTTGGTGGGGGTATAGAGATCATAGAGAAGTAGAGTTGCTGCAATTTATAATATTGGGTTCAATGGCGCAGTGTGACATTGAGAATGGGGACCACTCAAAAACATTGAGCAACCGGACTACGGTACAAACGACGCCGTCTTCGTTGATGCGTAAGAAGTCCGATCCGGTGCTTGTCTCTAAGATTCGGTTCAATTTGGTCAGGCAATTCATGAACAACATTCAACAAGTGGTCCTTGGAACCAAGCTTAGTGTGCTTTTCCTAGCCATTCCTTTGGCAATCATAGCCCAACTTTACCACTTTGGAAGAGTTAATATTTGTTATTTTCGATTTTTTTATTATTATTATTATTTTAAATTTTTTGTTTGAATTTGTAATTTCGCCTAATAATTTCTGCCTTTTTTTTTTTCAAAAAAAAAAACTACTACACTGAGCAGCCCTGGGTTTTTGCTCTGAGTTTACTAGGGCTCGCCCCACTTGCTGAAAGAGTCAGCTTTCTAACAGAGTAAGACTGCAGCACACAAGTACCCAGATCCATATATATATATATATATATATATGTTATATGTATAATGCATTTTCTGGGTTAGCTTTTAATATTGTCTTTTTCTCATTTTCTCTTTTATCTCCCAAAAATGAAGACAAATTGCATGCTACACTGGTCCAACAGGTATTTCTTGTCCACTATAGCTTGATCGCATTTTAAGATTCAATTATGAGTAATGACACACACACTTTTGTACACATTTTTTTCTGCACAACACAATCATAACCATTGTTTCCAATGGATCCCATGTGGAATTAATGGCCAGGATTGTGTTGTGTACAAAAAGTGTGTGCTTCATTATTTTTCAATTATTATTATTAATTTTTTTTTTGAGAAAATAAGATTTAAAATTAATCACATTAAAATCTATGTATGCACACACACATATCATGTTTAATTTAGCAATTGTGTAATTATTGAAATGAAGTTTGGGAATATATATATATATATATATATGCAGTTGGAGGGTTATTGAATGCTACATGTGGAAATGCAACAGAGCTAATAATTGCATTATTGGCTCTTCACCAAATGAAAATACATGTCTTGAAATACTCTCTCTTGGGTTCCATTCTTTCAAATCTCCTGCTTGTTCTTGGGAGCTCTCTATTATGTGGAGGAGTGGCCAACCTAAGAAAAGAACAAAAATTTGACAGAGTAAGAATTGCCCAATTAACCACATATAAACTTCTTTGAGTGACAATTAAATTTTAGTCACTTTTTTGTGGGATAACTAAATTACTTTTTTTTATTTTATTTTATTTTAGAATGATATCTATTTTAAGTGAAAAAATAAAAACACATCAAAGTTTGTCGGGAGCAACTGTCCAAACGTGAGGAGCAATTCACCAAAATGTGTCGGCACAATTGCTTTCAATTCAACAGTAACGTTTGGTCAAGTTTTGATGTGTTTTTAGTTTTTGTCACTTAAAATAGACATCCTTCTAAAATCAAAAACATAATTGACCGACTCTTAGTTATCCCAACAAAGGTGACAGAAATTTAATTTTCTCTTCTTTTTTTATGTATATGATGTTGTGATTTTTGGTTTAACAGAAGCAGGCTGATGTGAACTCATTCCTACTGTTGCTTGGATTGCTTTGCCTTATGTTGCCATTGATGTCCAAATATGTGACTGAGCCAAACACTGTCACTGCCGGTGCAATTCTTAACTTATCGCGAGGATGCAGCATTTTTATGCTTGTGGCATATTTTGCATATCTCGTATTCCAATTGAAAACCCATCGACAAATATTTGAATCCCAAGAGGTAATAATGTGTTAGGGTCCGTTTGAACGCGTAAAACAGGATCAGTATGTTTCTCATGTCTCATAAAATCAGTATCATATAATTATTAGTTTGATAAGTACGTAAGTTGCTTTGAATGAGTTTAGCACAAGAACGTGTGTTCCTGCGTGCAAATTATGAAAGGGATATTTATCGAGCATTTGATTACATATGTACTAGTAGAGAGCCCGTTTGGCTTAGAGAATCTGCGATGGACTCTTCAAAACTTTTCTTCTTCCAAACTACGTACACATTAAAGTGTGTGGTATTATTTAGCTGCATTTTTGTTCAAAAAGTTGGGGGCATCTTTGAGTACGCTTCAAAGATCGATGTTTTCTATCATGTAGTCTCAACAATTCACTAAAATACGAAATGAATGAGTGTGTCAGCCGAAAAGACCTACCCAAAAAGACAAGCAAATAATAACTTGGCCTGTATCTATGGAGACACAAAATGTTAATTTGTTGGAGTAGTGATTGAAGGTTTAAATGTTTGTTGAAGATGCATATGCTCTTATGAATTATAGAACCTCGATCTATTAATTAACTATTGTAACTAATTCAACAAGCAAGCATACGGGCTGGTTATAGGACATCCCTAGCGGAATTAACTCGACGGATCGATGTGGCAGCGTTGTTATGAACCCGTCAAGAACCCCACGAACTGTTGCAACTAGGCTGCCTCTGTGTACACTCTTAGGCTTCGAACGGATCGTGAGAAGGCCTACTTGTATCTACGTGCTAAATCCCAAGCTTCGTATGTGATTAAAGCTAGAGAGAGAAATGAACCAAAGGGAGTGGGAGTGAGAGAGCTGTAGGTACGTAGGAGAGAGAGAGAGAGCCGAGAGTGAGATGTGTTGTGTGTGTGTCTCTCTTATGTATATCACATATACAGGGCAGAGGCATAAATTTTTTTTTTAGTTCAAAATTTTTTTTGGGATCTATTTATATATAAATAGACATATGTGTGTTTGGGTTTGGAACACTTAATTGAGTTGGGCTGAAATGAAAATAGATATAATAAGATTTTGTGTCAAATATTAGAGTGGTCTTGGATAGAATATCACATGGGCTATTATGTATTTGACTATCCAGTTGGGGGTTGCATTTTATGTTTGGTTGATTGACAGATGTAACTCTTTGGTGATTTTCCTGTTTCTTGGGTGTTAATTTCTCCGCCCTTGCACCCACACACATATATATGTACTAATCCCTTAGGCTTAGGATTTCACTTAGTTTCAAACTCTAATCGTTATGGAATTACTTAGAGGTTAAGTCAAACCTATTGGATCTTGGATCCATGATTATATGTGAGTGACCCAAAAGTTCGCACATAATACTAACAAGTTACAACTATAAAGTCACCTACTTCTAATATTATGTTTCCGTAATTTTCATCTATATTGGGTTCATAGTTTAGTTCTTCGATGGATAGCTAGCTCATCACATTTTTAGGGTTAGTTTGGCCCTCAAGTGACTTTTTAAAGGGAATTTATAAAATTTATTATTAAATTGTTTGATAATTTTGTACAAGTAATACATTATTCTTAAAAAAAACATCATAAAATTAAAAAGCAATCTTAAGCATTTAAAAGCTCCTCCAAAAAAGCTCTAGTTTAATTTTTGCAAAGCTCATAAAATAGTTACCAAATAAATTAACATGAAATTGTCCTTTAAAAAAGGAGAAGCACCAAAACGGGGGTCAAACTAAGCCTTAGTGCTCTAGGATAAGCATACAAAGTATTATTTTCAATTAACATATATATATATATATATATATTTTTTAATTTAATTGGGAAGAGAAATTAGGATATATATGATTTATCGAACTATAAGTTATAAAGCCTCTTGGAATTAACTCATTATGGTGAATTATCAGGAAGGCGATGATGAAGAAGATGATGATAAGGCGGTGATAGGATTTTGGAGTGCATTTATATGGTTGGTTGGTATGACAATTATCATAGCTATGTTATCGGAGTACGTTGTGGGTACAATAGAGGTATAAATAGCTTATACAAATACATGATAAATATATATATATATACACACACACACACACATATATATATATATATATAGACCTACTATTTTGAAGCTTAAGCATGGTTTTTCTCTAATTGAATGGCATGTCTTCTCAATTAGGCTGCTTCAGATTCTTGGGGCATATCTGTTAGCTTTATCAGCCTAATATTGCTACCAATAGTTGGGAATGCAGCAGAACATGCTGGATCAGTCATATTTGCTTTTAAGAACAAGTTGGTATGATAAAATCATTTCTCTTTACATATGTCTCTACATCATTATATCTATAATGAGAGATGTTAATCTACTATTTATGTATCTAAAAGCTTGCATTTTTTTGTAGACAAGAAAGCCTCTGCTGGCAGTGAAATAATTTAATTTACAATTACGTTACTGTAAAATTTTTATTTTTTAGTCCACATTTTAGTGGAGGTGGTAAGGACTTCTTTGTCCATTTAAAATTAAACACAATGCTATTGGTTCTTTTGTGAATATTCCATAAAATAAAATAAAAAATAAAAAAATGAACACACTATACAATCCCTAAGGGGCGGAGCAATGTGTAGACTGTAGAGGCCCAGGGAAACCGTGGAGTCCACAATTTTTTATTTATTATCATTATTATTTTTTTAAAAAAAGTTTGCTTATGTATATATAGTTTGCAAAATTTTGAAATTAAACTATGCATTGGCCCCTCCAAAAGTTTAAACTTTTAGAAAAGAATATTGCTATATATATGCTTTCCAAATATGAATTCTATATTTGATTCCCCAAATATTTTGTCAGTTTTATCACATGCAGCGACATTTAGTACCATCTATTACTGTCATGCATTTGGTACAATTGCATGTTATGTCATTTGGGAACCAACTTTGAAAAGCATAGCATTAGTCTTTGAAAATATGTTTAATGCCTATATACAATACAACACTCGTTATGATAAACCATAAGCTAAAGGACTCAACTCTCAAACAGGACAATAAACCTTACATACTAATTTTAATCTTTACGATACAAAAATCATACCCAAAAAATAGGTCCAATTTTTTTTTTTATTGAGGGGTACTGGATAAGGCTTGGTTTACTAATACCGCCTCAAACTGCCTCCCCCTTGTCTAACACAGTACCACTAATGTTGTATTATTGGCACTGTTTGAACTAAATGATCAACCGGTCTCAAATGCCAAGCCAAACACAGAGTAAATGGATTAAATGGCCGCAAGACTATTAGTAATATACCTCTCTTTTTGGTCTCGGAACCAAACGCATCCTTGCTCGATAATTACTTTTTTTTTTTTTTTTTTGGGTATTATGCAGGATATATCTTTG
Organism: Hydrangea macrophylla; assembly: GCA_033977485.1. NCBI lineage: Eukaryota > Viridiplantae > Streptophyta > Magnoliopsida > Cornales > Hydrangeaceae > Hydrangea > Hydrangea macrophylla. Next base: position 92,268,264 of record CM066982.1, on the reverse strand, counting down.
GGTGTTGCTTTGGGGTCTGCCACTCAAATTTCTATGTTTGTGGTGAGAATTGCAATTGAAGAAAAAAAAAAAAAAAGAAAAAGAAAATAGCTAAGAGAACTAATTGTTCTTCATGAAATTCTCCCATCAAATATTCATAACCACATTGTTGACATTTTCCAGGTTCCTTTCTGTGTGATCGTTGCGTGGATAATGGGAATCCATATGGATCTTGATTTTAATCTCCTTGAAACTGGTTGTCTGGCTTTCTCTATTGTCGTCGTAGCCTTCACATTGCAGGTTTTGCAATCAATTATGATCCTCTTTTTTATATTTTCCCTTGACTATCTAAATTATTGTTGCTCCAACAATGCTACATCAATTTAGAAAATTGTCTAGCGTATGGTATTTAGTTACTTAAATTTGTTTCCTAACTGATGTGTCAATGCAACTGTGAAATTAGTAAGTTATGTCCTTTTATTTTCTAAGTAAAAGAAGAGTTTTAGTTATCTATGTCATCTGATGACTTTCTAAGGTGGTTTTTTTTTTTTCCTTTGTCTCGGACATTATTAACAGTATCAATACCTATCACACTTTCAATGCAAAGATACACATATGTAACCCACAAGCCATTTGTAAAATAGCTTGTTTTGTCTTTATTTGTTAATAATGTCATCCATTTTAGTACTCAAACATATACATCTATATAACTAATCAAAGTTTGTGTATTGTGTTTTTTTTTTCATTTTTGTTTTGCAGGATGGAACTTCACATTACATGAAAGGAGTGGTTCTCTGTCTGTCATACGCTGTTATTGCCGCATGTTTTTTGGCTTTTCCACAAAGTAAGAGCTTATTTGATAATTCAATTAAGTGTTAAAAGATTGAAACTAAAAAAATGCACCTCTCTCTCTTTTTCTTTTCAATGTATTAATTTGATAATGTATCAGGGTTTAATTCTTAACAGAAAAAATAGTCGAAAAAATTACTGAACACTTTAAGTAAAAAAAAAAATCTACTTAAAACTTTAAGCAAAACATTATTTTATGTAACATAAATTTAGTACCTTAAAATTTTGCCATTAATTTTTCAGTTTTGTCAGTTGGGGCCATGTATGTATATATATATATATATATATTCCTACTCAGGCTGCATAATTTCAAAATTTTCTCACATATTCTACTAATAATGATGGATACTTTTCACTTCATGACAGATCAAACAACAATTATGAACTTGGAAGTCAAATCAACCTCTGGATCGGTCACCGCCTAGCTGGCTTCGCCACCATTCATCAAAAGATAAACATTACACTGGTTTGCATCAACAGGTTCAGTACTGTAGTCATCTCTTCATTTAATGGGCATTACAATTTATGAAGCACTGAGAAATTATATGTTTTTATTTATTTATTTATTTTTTTTAATTTTTTTATTATAGAGGCTTATTGGGTGAATACATAGCTCAAATGATGCAAGAATGTAATAAGTATGCTTTGAAGATGTAGAGAAAACAGAAGTACTTCCAATTAATTGAAGATGTTTGTACATAGTATCACTTTTAAGTTATTGCAATTTTTTTTTCCTCCCCCATTTCAGCAAAAAAAAATGTGAGATGTTGAAATGTGTTGCAATGGATAAATAAACACTCTGAATTATCAGAATTTGAAGCCAGCCTATCATAGTTTTATATTACTCCTACCTATAAATATTTAATTAAATGGTTGTATCTATTTTACTGACGGTTCATTATCTTTTGAAAGCTGACATGTTTTCATTTGTTAAATGCTATACATACATATATATATATATATATATAAACGGTGAGGACGAAAAATTTTCTTTTAACGACGAAAATTAATGTTTTTTTAGCGATGACAAATTTCGTCGCTAAAAGTAACTTTTCTGTCGCTAAAAGTCAGTTCATCTCAAACCCATCCCTTGAGGTCCGCTTAAGATCCGGACTATATATATACAGAACCCTTCTAATGAGGGATCTCTCATTTTAATAAATTGAGTACTTTTATAGTGGCCTTTGTATCGTTATTTAATCCAGGTACGCCATTGAAATAACAAAAGTACTCTTAATGAAAATACGATCTAACGGCCGAGAACAGAAATCCTCACTTTATTAGAATAAGGAATCCCACATTAGAAGGGCTATATATATATATATATATATCTTTTTTTTTTTTTTTTTGTTATTCATTCGTTTTCAAAGATATTCTGTCAAATAATTGATCAAAGTTATAAAATGCTGATGATTGACAGTTGAGATATACCTAACTAGTAGTTGATGTGCACATGCCACATGTTCAAATGTGTTTTGAGAGAATGTTGGCGATTAGTTTCACAAATTTTTAACGAGAAGTTATTCAGTGAGCTCGTAGTTTAATTGTATGGGTGACTTTTTTAAAAAGGTAGAGACGATATGTATAAAAGGTGTGTCCTAAAAATAGGAACATAATTATTTAAAAAATCTGTACGAACATGTCGTGTATATCTATATTCTTTCAAATATCACATGTTATCATTATACAATTAAGACATCACAGCTCATTACTGTGACGGTTGTAACGGGCCACTGAATAATTTCTCCAAATGAAGCCTTTTCATCCCTATTTTAGGGCGATAATTGTATCATAGAACCATCATTGTAATAGACTAGGTTTAACCTTGGAATCAGCATCCGCTAGCCAGTCGAAAACCTCATATAATTCAAGTGGTAAAAGTCCGGAATGAGGATTAGGCTTAGTTTGGCCCCATTTTTTTTGTGCTTCTCCTTTTTTAAAGCATAATTTTATGTTAATTCATTTGGTAACTAGTTTATGAGCTTTGCAAAAATAAAACTTAATTGGGGCTTTTTTGGGGGGCTTTTAAAAGCTCTAGAATATTGCTTTTAAAAGCTCAATGTTGTTTTTTATTTCATGATATTTTTTTTTAAGAGTAATATATCACTTATACAAAATTATCAAACAACTCAATAATAATTTCATAAGCCACCTTTAAAAAGCCACATGGGGGGCCAAACTAAGCCTGAGTATTGAAATCTAAGAGCCTAGCCCTAAGGGTGTAAAAAATACACCCCGATGGGTGACCCGTAGGCTAGTCCAAAAAAGAATGGACTTCAAGTCTAAGGTAGGGCCGGCCCAAACCCTTGGTCCTAATATCCCGGGATAGGGTTTGGGGCCTGTGCCCACCTTAGTGAAGCTCAAGCCCTCGCATAGAAGCCTAACTACGAGCTTCTTAAAAATTTAAAATTTGACCTTTTTTAAGACTTTAAAATGTGCAAAATTACTAGTTGTAATATTTAAAATTATTTTCAACCTATGAATAAATAATAGTTACAATTCAATGATGCAAGGAGTATTGCTATGGTGAGTGGTACCGCGCGCATTTAATTATAATGAAAACTACTGAATTTTAGGCCGTAATTTTATTTTATTTCTTTAATTGCTAGCTCTTATTAATATAAGATAATTTTTGTGTGTCCAATTACCTCTAGTCCTTGTATCTTTAATACAATTATTATTTTTACTCGTTTACAAATAATTACATATATAATAGTCTTTATACCTGCGTACGACAAATTTAAAAAGTCCATTTAAGGCCGAGTCGAACCTGGACTGTGAACCATTAAGCCCGACCTGACCAGACTTGAAAGAGAGACATGAGCCCATTGACCAAATCCCAAGCTCAAGCGGCACCCGTACCTAACCCCTTGGTGATGTTTTATACAAAATCATGGAAGGTTGACTGTTATGTTCAGTAATTTGGGAATAACTTGCGCTCGGGCTGGTATTCATTTTTTGCGAGCCACCTGTCAAATCGAAGCTATTTTGAAACTCTACACCGAAAAGCACAAGTTTCGATGCCAAAATGGCTGCTTGAAGGGCTTTTCGACCATTTTAGCAAAGTTTTGTTTTGGCATTTTCTCTTATGGCAATATATACAATTTGCACTCCCTAAAGATTGTCATTATCACGATCACTAGGAGATTATGATTTTAGAATTTTCATTTTCTTTTTCTTTTGCTTTTTGTCCTGATCTGATTTTGGAATATTTTTATTAAACCTTTTTCTTTTTTGTTTTCTGTTGAATTAGCATTTAGGAGTCACTAAAGAGTAAGGAAGGGTTCGAGCTTGGTACTAAACATTGAAAACTGCCTAACGAGTTGGTAGAGCATTTATTCCTGATATTGCTGTGACAATCACCCAGGGCCGGTCCTGGGCCAATTTCTCAAAGCAATCGCATGGGGTCTCGACTTTAGGCCTCATTTTTAGGCCTATTTTTTTTTTCTAATTTTTATAAAATTTATTATTTTTAGGCTTATTTTCTTCTAATTTTTATTAAATTTCTATGAAACTCATCATTTTTAGGCCTATTTTCTTTCTAATTTTTATAAAACTTATCATTTTTAGGTCTATTTTTTTTATAATTTCAATGAAACTTAATATAGAGGCCTCATTTTTTTGGCCCCTTTGAAAATTTGCTTGAGGCCTCGGCCAATTTTGGTCATCTCAAAACCGGCCCTGCAGTCACCAACTTTAACAGAAGCCTATAGGTTCTAGGGTGAGTGTGCGTACCCTTAGCCTATAGGTTGGCTTACAAAAAAAGAAGGTTTTTTTTTTTTTTTTCCCCAAGAGAAAAAGAAGGTTGCATGTCATTTATTTCAAGGACATAACTATTGACATTCTAGGGCAATTTGCATACCTTCTTCAATTAACTAATACTTCTTCATAATATTAATTAATTCCTCATTACACAGGAAAATCCAATGTCAATTCCAAGTTGTTTTTAATATTATATGTACGTACCAAGTGGACTGAGTATGACTTGTATTAAAATCATGCATTATATGTATGTACGACGTGTATAAGCTCTAACCACACCATTGATTTCTAATAGTCTCAATTTAGTAATGCCAAGTACTGATTCATCTTTGAAAGTTGGTGTTTAATTAGTATATATATATAATTATACTCATAAGCCTAGTTTAGTTTTTCAAGCTAGTTGAAACAGTCTAACTCTTAGTTTGGCCCTTATTTTGTTGCTTCTCTTTTTTTTAAGAGTAATATTTGGGACACAACCTTCATACAACTTTCATACAACTTCCCCAAAAGATGTGTCTATCTCTCTCCTGTGATGTCACGGGACCCCACAGTGACGCAGGAAAGAGATAGACACATCTTTTGGGGAGGTTGTATGAAAGTTGTATGAAGGTTGTGTCCCAAGTATTACCCTTTTTTTTAAAGCACACATCCATGTTAATTTATTTGGTAACTAGTTTATGAGCTTTGCAAAAATTGAACTTGGGGCTTTTTTTTTTGGAGGGGGAGGGGGCGCTTTTAAAAGCTCAATGTTGCTTCTTCTTTTTCATGAGGTTTTTTTGAAGAGCAATGTGTAAAATTATCAAACAACTCAATAATATATTTCATTAGTCATTTTTAAAAAGCCACATGGAAGCCAAACTAAACCTAGAACAAATTTGATTCAAAGGCAATTTGTACCTTCTTCAATTAACTAATACTCCTTCATAATATTGATTCCTCATTACAATTGAAAATCCAATGTCAATTCCAAGCTGTTGTTTTAATATTATTATGTACTTACCAAATGGACTGAGTTCTATATGATTTTGTATTAAGAGTAATGCTAGGGACACAAAAGAGTTATAAATTAGATTGTTCACAAAAGGATGTTGCATCTCATGTAGCTGCTATAATTTTTTGTGAACATCTCTTTGTGAGCCTTTTGTGGAATTAATGCTAGACTCAACAATATTCCTGACTCTTGATTCCAGTGGGCGTCATGTGGTTCACATATGAGAGCCACTAAAATCAAGAACCAAGATGTGTTGAATGTAAAATTTTGTGTGAGTCTCATTATTATCCTTTTGTGTCCCAAACATTAATATCATGCATTACTTACATGTGTGTATCATGACGTGCATGTATAAGCTCTAACCACATCATGTCAAACATCATTCTAGAATTGATTTCTTTTTGTCTCAATTTAGTAATGCCAAGTACTGAGATTCATCTTTGAAAGTTGGTGTTTAATTAGTACTCCCTCGGTCTTATTTTATGTGTATTTTTTTTCTTTTTACGATGTCTCAAAATTATTGTCTACTTTCCTAAATTAGTATACAAATTGTACTTAGTTTCCCCAACTACCCTTTCTTGCAATCAATATCAAAAAAAAAAAAAAAAAAGTACAATAATTATGGACAATTGTAGAAAGTAGGTATAGATTCTTTTTGTCCCCTTAAATTGTTGAATTCTCCAAGATGGACACATAAAATGGGACGGAGGTAGTACTAAATAATCATTCTCATAATCCTACTTGGGTTTTTCAAACTATGGTTGCAACTTGCAATAGTCTAAAATATACTCAATGAACTAGCAGCACTTCAGGTGAACAAAAATTATCCTTTTATATCTAAAAATAACTTCAAAGGACAAATTATCATAACTTTTGATCGAATGTTAATTTTTTTGCCCTAAATTTTGATGTTTTGAAATCAGAAAAACGAGATTTATCAAATGAGATTAATATTGATTATAAAATCATGGAAGAAAAAAAAAATGTGAAAATGTATTTTTTTTTTGGCATGAATCTAACAAAAATATTGTTTTAGACTCTGTGTTTTTATTTAATTCAAATTCGTTTGGCCTTATAATTATACTATTTCTATTTTTTCTTTCTTTCCTCAACGATATAAGTAGATGATGATGCCGAAAAATGGTGAGGGCAATTTTAAGAAGAAAATGAAATCACAGAAGGTTTGTGTGTGGTTCGGCCCCGTTAATGAGGTGACCTACGTCCACTGTTGCGTCTATGCGCGTTCACTAGCAGATCACCGGCGGCCTGGTGAGCCAACAAAGTGGGGCGGCACTACCAGTAATACCAGCCGGGTGTATGCGTGTATGTTGGTGATTTCTCTAAGGTGTATCTGCTTAGAGAGTTGATACTCGGATCCCCTTTGAGAGGGTAGGTGGGCTCTTTTATAAGTGCAAGAGTCCACCTTTACATGGTAAGTTTCACTAGATTAGGAAGCCTAATCTAATCACAATAGATTTGCCCAATATTCGGTGAGTTTCCTAAGCAGTTAAGGAAACCACTAATTCTCTTGATAGAGCGACAGCTGTGTAACGAATTGAGGAGAAACGTGATTGATGCCGTGATCCTCGGGGCCCCACTACGACCGCCCGAGTGTCTCGGGTGGCAACTGCAGCATCCCTCGGGAGCGTGGGCTCCATGCCTCAAATCTGTCTTCCCCGGGTCATCAGCTGAACACGTGGCGGTTAGGTAATTATAAGATATTTCTGGACATATCAGCTGCCCCCCATTTTCAGAGCTGAGATGACGCTTTATCAGATGAGGTCGGAAAATTAAGAACGCCCTTCATAGACCGCCCGGGAAAATACCGGGTCCCCCACCGGACCACGGCTAACACGGGACGACCCGGCGGCTCAAGGACCGAGCGGTAGCTGTACAGGCCTGAGATCCCCGATGCCACGTGCCTACTGGTTACAAGCATAGTTCGGGCTTAAAGCATCCAGTTTAAGAGGTAACTGAATCGTCCAGCTGGCAACCAGACTATCACATCCCACATTTAATGCTCACGCCTTCTGAGGCGACGCCCCACGTGCCCGAAACGATAGTTTCGGCGGGAGAGTACATGAACCGTTCGATCAGATTGGATCCCAACCGTTCGTTCTGCTTATATAATGAGCACTATTTATCCTGGCTTCTTCACTACTCAACACTAGCTGAATCGCCTGAGCAAACTCTCCGAGCCTCCTATCCTCTGCTGTCTTTGCCTTTCCAAACTTTTATCTGCACCAAATGGCCTCACACGTTGACCTAACATCAGACGAGGGGCTTAAGGCATTCCGGGAAGATTGCCAAATTCCCGAGGACGTGGTGATCCGTCCGTTCGTTGAAGGAGAAGAAGTAGCCCCTCCTTTCTTCCTCATCAGCAGCTATCTGCTGCTGATCGTGGGATTACGCTTTCCTCTGCCGGTCTCCTTCTGCGACCTTCTTCAGGGTTTGCAGATTCCACTACACAAATGCTGACCAAACGTTGCCCGCCTCTTATGGGGAATTTCGGCGCTGAACGAGCGACTGGGGTTGTTTCTCCGGGCTGCCGACGTTGCGAGGTGTTACATACTGGGCATTGACAACAGAGGCCCCTACTTTCGCCCTAAGACCGAGGGGAAAGACCTTGTCCGAGGTCTAGACTTCCCAAACAAGAACTGGCAACGGTACCCTTGGGTGCTGGTTGCTGGTAACTGGTTGGAGTATGACGGTCTCTGCCCTCCTGCGGGTTATAATCCCGATCATTGCAAACAGGCCTTCATCGCCCTTCGTGGAGTCGTCCCGTCCGAAGATGACATGGAGGCTTTCGACCAAGCCATCGAGGCCGGTATGTCGTTCTCCTACTTGAAAGGGAGACCTGCGGAGAATTCGGGCGTCGGATCGTCTTCTGCAACCGCTGCCGCTGCGGCATCTGGATCGCGCCGCTATACCCGGTCGATGGCGACCGGGGCGCGCCCGGCCAGCAGGACGGGCCAACCCGAGGGGCCGGTCTCCTTGTCCACCAGCACTGACTCCTCCTCATCTGAGGATGTAAGCCCGCCTCCGAGCCCGTCCAGAAAGGGCAAGGAGAGAGAGGTCGAAGAAGAGCCTCAGCCCCCACCGAAGAGGAGCCGACCGGAAGTATTCACCGGCCCCCGCATGCCGGGCTCATGGTCGGATTTCTCTCTCGTGAACATGGAAGAACGCTTGCAGGCGGTGGAGAAGATGGGCGCCGAGCTGCAGATGGATTCCGCCCTGCGGGGGGTGGATGTCCACGCCTTGGAGCTGGCCGTAGAGGGGCTGACGGCGAAGGTGGCTGCCCTGGAAGAGGAGGTCAAGGCTTTGAAGGGCCAAAGACCTTAAGGGCATTTTTGTTTACACACATATGTACATTTTTCCTTCTTATTCTTTTTATTTTCTTCCGGGAAGGCTACTGTAATTGATCCCGTCTTTGTACGGTTTTCCTTTTATAGCAATAAAAAGGTCCCTGAGGCCATCTTTTTCCTTCATTAAGTCCCTTGAATTGTGTATCAATTCTGTACAACTCTGTGAGGTTAATTCCCGACCGGCTCGCAAATGCGCCCGGGCTATGGTTGCTCGGGCCTGGACCGCTGCTTCCACGCGTCAACCAACCGTTGGTCAGGTTAGATCCTAACGAATGGAGACGTGGGCGTAACCAAACCGTTCACAAGCCAACGGAAACGTCTTTATGTGTACTTAATGCGCGCGCCTTTTGAGGCGACCCCCCACGTGACCGAAGCGACGGTTTTGGGCGGGATATTTTCTGGACCGCTGGATCTGTTCTGATCTGGGCCGTTCGAGGTCTTTTATATAAGGAGCACTCGCCCCACCTCCTGCGCACCCTCCTGATTCTCTTGTCTCTGATCTTTCTTTTTTCTCTTCCCTGTTCCTTTTTCCTTTCGAAGCGAAACTGGAGAGAACGAATCTTGTGGGGTTTGAGCGGGAGTGGGATTTCTTCCTTCTCAGATTCGTAGCGTTTTTCGAGTCAGGTGGAACCCTAACTCACTTGAATCGGACGGGTGTTCCTTGCGTGGTTCTGAGAGAGTGCTACCTGGTGTTGCGGAGCATCTACTTGCTACCATTCAGGTTAGTAACCCTGCCCCCCCTGTATATCAGGCTCGGGGTTTTCGATCCCTTCGCGAGTCGTCCTTTGTGTCGGTTCCTTCCTGCCGGAGGGCCAGAGATGGAGCACTCCGGCTTCAATTCCGCGTCGAGATCGGAGAGTGAGCAGTATCAGTCGGGGTCCCCGGGTGCTAGCCAAGGCCAGCTCCCGGAATCCCCGTCCGACCACCAAAGCGGGGCCTGGATCCCCATTCGCCTGTCCAGTAGTCAGTCTTCTGAGGAGGCCCCTGTCGCCTCCGTTTCGAGGGGATTAGGCGACGAGCTGCCTGAGGGGACCGACCGCATGGTCTTCGCTTGTGAGTCCACCTCTTCCGTTCTTCACTCTGGAGACTTTCGCCAGATTAGGGAGAGGTACTCCCTTCCTGACGGTTGCGCCCTAGCCGTGAATTCCGGCGGCGCGCACCTATATCAGTCAGGGTTTGTCACCCTGTTTGAGGACGCTATGATGGCGGGCCTCCGACTTCCGCTTCACCCGGTGGCTCGGGACATATTGATTTTTCTGGACATCGCTCCCGGCCAGTTGGCTCCCAACGGGTGGAGGTTCTTGATGGGGTGTATATCATTGTGGCCCCAGGCATTCGGGTATGATCTTACCCTACAGGAGTTCCTTTGGGCTTACCGGCCATTCCCTGTGCATAACGAGTTGGGGTTTTTCTCGTTCTCCGCCCGTCCGGGCAGGAAAATCATTGACAACTGCCCTAGTAACAATAAAGGGTGGAAGGGAAAATTCTTCCAGGTGTCTACACTTCATCTCTGTGACATGGCTCCGGGGAGCCAGCTGAAGACATCCTGGGCCAGGGAGTTGAAGGGTAAGACCGCCCTTCCGTCCTTATCTGCTATCTCGAACTATCCGGAACACAGTGGATTGTTGACCAGTTTTCTTCTCTTCTTCTTTTTTTTTTTTTACAGCGGGCTCAACTAAACCCCCAGAAATTTCTGAGGCGTGCCAGGCCGGGATCTTGAAGCTAGCGAAGTTGCCCGTCAGCATCTGGAACGTGCTGTCCCAGTCGGGAGGGCTCATCGCTAAATATTCCCCTGAGCCGCCTATTCCGGCCCCTAGCTCTACACCCATCATCCCTGGTAAGTGTGCCAGTAACATGTACTTGTACTATTTCTGCTGTCACGCCCCGGAGCAGCATAAATAGAGAAAAATAAATTTCCTTTATGGGTCCATAAGGAATGACAGGTGAAAGTCACTAATAATCCACACCACGCAGTACTAGTCCAAAAGAAAAGCAACAGTAACCAACTGAGAATAACACACAGTGTTAACTATTACAAACTATCAGAGTATGGTCCACAGGATCACAACAGGTCTGAAGACAACAAATGCCCAAGTACCCGTTAACAAAAGTTTAACAGAACAACTGAGATTAAATCTAATTATAACATCTTCAGTCTTCAACTGGCATAAGGATAATCCTTCCTGGTGTAATCGTCATCGGTGGGGCCTTCCTCTAAATAACACTCATCAGTGTACTGGTCATCACCTGTAAAACAAGGGGCAGGATATTCTGGACGGGGAATGTCCAGGCAATAAAAGGCCGTCAGCTTACTGAGAGCTGAGTGAGCATAAACTAACGAGGTACCAGTTATCTGAAGTAAACACAAGCTTATAAAAACAAGAGTTAACATCTTATTATAAAATAACATTATCTTGTTCTTCTATTCATTCTTGTAAACCGACCCTTATCGTCTTATTACTCAAATACCGAACTCAACGTATTCAGATGTCATGAACAGACTCAATCGTTTAACTCTAGGGATACACCCTTATTCTGTCCATCGCTTTTAAGAACAATGGTCCTGTTCACCGCATGTCATGGACTTCACGTCAGTCTGTCCCCAGCTTTTAAGAACAATGGTCCTGTTCACCGCATTTCAGGGATATAACGTTTCGAACAAGGCATATCAAGCTATTGCCACGACTTAACGTCATCTACTAGTGATCCCAGCTCACCGCTTTTAAGAACCATGGTCCGGTTCACCGCTTTTAAGAGCATATCACAGATCATCCAGTCTATCTTAAGACTTTTTGGTCCAGCTCACCGCTTTTAAGAACCATGGTCCGGTTCACCGCTTTTAAGAGCATATCATGACCAATCATCCATCCACGTACCATTCCCGGAACTTACCAAACCTACTTACGTTCCATTCTACATCGACACATGACAATTCCCAATGTGGCCTGACTACTCGGATTAAAAGAAACGGATATCGAACTCATATCAGAAATAACACGTCAACCCACGTCTTCATATTACTTTTTATTCATTATCCATAAATCTTTGGTGTCACATTTCTCCTGTCTACCCCATAATCGCATAATGGAATCCCGAATTAGAAATCGAACAACTAAACCTCTTATATAATAAATAGGCAAAGGAAACCATGTACTGATCATGTCAATCGATTGGAACAAAAGTTCAATCGATTGGAACAAAAGTTATGTCAATCGATTGATAAACATGTCAATCGATTGGAACAATGTCAATCGATTGAAATCCTATTCAATCGATTGGGATGCAACTGATGTCAATCGATTGAGATCATGTCAATCGATTGGTACTACGTCTTCTCCAGCAGATTGTAAAAACAGCATATATAAACGTGCACTACATGCATGTAATCCATCTAAACATCATAATAACTTATATAAACTTCATATAAAGAGACCAAGTGAGTTAGAACTCACCTAGGGTGCGTTTGGGTGGTGTTTAAGCTTGAAACCTCCAACCCCTCTCTCTTTTTCCTCTTCTCTGTCTCTGTCTTCCCTCTCTGTCTCCTCCTTTCTTCTTTCTTCTTCTTTCTGTTTCTCCTTCTTCTTCTTCCCAGCTGCCACGGCAGTGAGTGTGTGTGAGGGTGTGTATATATGTATAGATATAGATATATGTATGTATAACTCAAGAGGTATGTATATTTCTCTCCCAAGGTCTGAAAAACAGCCCCAAGGCCACTAAATGAAACATATATATAGACATAAGGGAGTGCCACGCGTTTAAAGCTGAAGGAAAGAAGAAAACATTTCTCAGCTTATGTCAATCGATTGAGACACCAGTCAATCGATTGGCAACAGATATTTGTAGTCAATCGATTGGAAACAATGTCAATCGATTGAGATGAATAGCAATCGATTGGAAAGTTTGACACGTCATCACTTTTAGTCGGTTGAATGTCAATCGATTGGGATACTTATCAATCGATTGGTATCAGAAAAGTGTCAATCGATTGGGAATATGTCAATCGATTGGTATCAAAAAAGTGTCAATCGATTGGGAATATGTCAATCGATTGGTATCAAAATTTACCAAAAGGAAGAGAAAGTTTATACGAGTATAGAAATGAAATACCGGGTCTTACTAAAATACCAAAATACAGGGTATTACATCTGCCCCTTGCACCTTTGATCGTACGATCTTTGTTTCTACAGAAATGGCTCCCAAACGCAACTTGGATCAGCTGCGGGAGAGACAGGTCGCCGCTACCGCCACTGCTGCCGCTCGGGTGGCAATCGCCCAAGGAAAGAGGCCGGCCACCGAGGTTCCAGGCGGCGACCGCCCACTGAGGCGCATTCGCCACGGGACCAATACCCGTCCAAGTCCCGTAGGGACATCGGTTCCCCCCAGGCCGGCTGTTGAAGAGCCCGTGCCCAGGGCTGATGTTCCATCGGGTTTACCCCCGGGCGGGCATGATGAGGCCCGGGAGAGACTCAGGCCCTGCCTCGCGCCAAGCCAGGTGACAGCGTGTGCCGAGCTAACCCCCCAAGGGATCCAAGGATGGCTATACAGCGTCTCCCACCTGGTGAGTGTTCTGCTTCTTTTTGTTTAAACGCGGACTTGCCCTGCACTTGTTACTTGTTTAACCGATGTGTGTTCTCCTGCCGTAGGTTGGCTGCATAGCTGCGGGGTCTGAATCCGTCCACTCATCCCTGGCCGCGAAGGTGGGCGCCGCTGAAGCCGCCCTTTCGGAGGAACGGAAAGAGCTGCAGGTAGCAAAAGCTGCCCTGGCCGTGGAGACGAGCAAGACGAAGTCGCTGGCCTTGAGCTTAGGGGCGGCTCAGGCGAACCTGGCAGCGGCTTTGGCCGAACTGGAAACTTCCCGGGCCCTTATCGCGGCAGCCGAGGCCCAGGCTAAAGCGGTGACCGAGGCGCCTTCCGCAGAGGCCTTGGAAGGAGCTTTTGACGATGGCTTCTTCCAAGGTTATGAGGATCTGAAGCGGCGGGTAGCTCGGGACCACCCCGAGTGGGTTCTCTCGGCCTACGCGGGGATTGACTCGGATTACTGGGACATCGGTGAGGATCCCGGACTCGGTGAAGCTCCAGCTGCTGGCGAGGGGCTTGCGGCCATTGGAGATCCTGTGGTCGTTGCTGAGGCCACCGAGCTTACCCCGGAGGGAGGCTTAGCGGAGGAGGGACTTACCATTCCGGGGGAACAGGCCGGGGAGACCGAGAACGTGATTAATGCGGAAAACTGACTTCCCTGTCTTTCCTTCCTGCTTATTTGCTTTTGTCGTTTGTAGACTTTTATTTTTCGGGGAGGCTACTACAATTGCCCCCCAAGCTCTGTACACTCACTTTAATTAATGAAAAGGCCCTTGAGGTTATCCTTCCGTTAATTTTGTTGTACTGTGCTTTTAACTTTTGCTAGTATCCGCACGGCCTTGGCCAACCTAACATCTGCCTTAGCAAATGCTTTAGGACCGTAACCCACAGAACACCTAGTCGAATGATATAATTCCCTGTTTTGGCCTTAGCGTTACCCTTTTGTCCTCCTGTCCCCTGCCCCCCAAGCATTTTGCAAAGGCAGGAGTGCGGGTGTACGGGACTGAATGGCCGTAGGGAATCGACCTGGAACATGGGTGGTTGCAGGAGCATTTGAAGCTTGCCATCGTTGGCCACCTAGGGGTTTTGGCCCCATCGCTGGCTGGACCTAGGCGAAACTTGAGTTAATTTCCTGTTTAGTTGGAGGACCCTTTTGCCCCCAGGGCTCCTGTTAAGGAGGGGGCGTGTTGGGGATCCACCATAGGAAACCGACCTGGAACATGGGTGGTTGCAGGGTCCTTTTAAAGCTTGCCATCGCTGGCCACCTAGGGGTTTGGCCCCATCGTCGGCTGGACCTAAGCATAGCTTGAGTTAATTTCCTGTTTAGTTGGAGGACCCTTTTGCCCCCAGGGCTCCTGTTAAGGAGGGGGCGTGTTGGGGATCCACCATAGGAAACCGACCTGGAACATGGGTGGTTGCAGGGTCCTTTTGGTGCCTCGGGGTTAGGCCCGAGGTCTCTTGGTGCCTCGGGGTTAGGCCCGAGGTCTTTTGGTGCCTCAGGGTTAGGCCCGAGGTCTTTTGGTGCCTCGGGGTTAGGCCCGAGGTCTTTTGGGTAAGCCTGATGTACCGAAGGGAATAATGTTTCAAAGCAAACTTTCTATTTTATTCAAAAAATAACAATCTGTAACAATTGTCCTATCAAGGCTACGCAGAAAAAGAATTCTCCTCATAACACTAGACTCCCGTAGCTATGTGCTACTGATAGTACTTGCGGAGATGTTGCACGTTCCAGGGGTGGCTGAGGTCGTGCCCATCCATACTTTGTAGCCAATAGGTTCCTGGTCGGTTGACCCGAGTGACTGCATATGGTCCTTCCCAGTTTGCTCCCAACTTCCCATGGCTTGGGACTCGGGTTGACTGGTTCACTGCTTTAAGAACAAGGTCCCCAACCTGGAAACTACGATGCTTCACCTTACTATTGTAATACCGTGAGACCCTTTGCTTGTAAGCTGCCACCTTGAGATAGGCTTGGTCTCTTTTCTCCTCGACCAGGTCTAGTTCCGTCCTGAGGGCCTCTCCATTATCTGGGTCAGTGAAGGTGGCCACCCGGTATGTGGGTAGCCCGAGCTCCGTGGGGACTACCGCCTCAAAACCATAAGTCAAGAAAAAGGGGGTTTCGCCCGTTGCCGCCCGGGGTGTGGTACGGTAGGCCCACAGAAGGGCTGGGAGTTCGTCGGCCCACAGGCCTTTAGCACCTTCGAGCCTCGTCTTAATCGACTGCAAAATCGTACGGTTGGTTACTTCGGCCTGACCATTAGCTTGTGGGTGCTCAGGAGAAGAGTAGTGGTTCAATATTCCATAGTCCGAGCAGAACTGTCTAAAGACGGGTGTATCAAACTGTCTTCCATTGTCGCTAATCAGGACTCGCGGAATACCGAACCTGCTAAGGATATTTCTTTCCACAAAATGTTCCATCTTTCTCTCGGTTATTGTTGCCAGGGGCTCGGCCTCCGCCCACTTTGTGAAGTAGTCCACGGCTATCACAGCAAACTTGACCTGCCCCTTCCCCGTTGGCAAGGGACCAACGATGTCAATTCCCCATTGGGCGAATGGCCAAGGGCTTAGGACCGGTGTCTGAAGTTCTCCTGGTTGGTTTATCATGGGAGAGTACCGTTGGCACTTGTCACACCTTCGAACGTACTCCTGCGAATCCCGAGCCATGGTTGGCCAGTAGTACCCCTGTAGTAGGGCCTTTCTTGAGAGTGTCCGACTCCCTACGTGGTTCCCGCACACGCCTTCGTGAATTTCGTACAGTATTGCTTGAACTTGCGTGGGATGGACACAACGAAGGTACGGGATGGTGAACCCCCTTTTATAAAGGACACCGTCTAGGACATGATATCGTGCTGCTCGGTACTTGACCCGTCTTGCTTCCTCTTTCTCGTCCGGTAGCCTTCCTGTCGTCAAGAAAGTCATGATCGGATCCATCCAGCTGGGTCCCAGAGTGACCGGGTCGACCTCCATGCCTTCTGAGTTGATCACACTTGGCTCGGGTAGGAATTGTATCCTTATCCCGGGCAAGTCTGACTCAGCCGACGATGCGAGGCGGGCGAGCCGGTCAGCCCTGGTGTTCTCTTCTCTGGGTATTCGAGTGATGGAAAAGCCTTGGAGTTGTTTGGACGCTGTTCGGACGAGTGCTAGGTAGGCCATCATGCTATCTTCCCGTGCTTCGTATTCTTGGTTTACTTGATTGACCACGAGCTGGGAGTTGCTGTAGCTCGACCTGTTGTGCGCTCATCGAAACGGCTAATTGCAGCCCAACCAGGAGGGCTTCGTACTCGGCCTCGTTGTTGGAGGCACGAAACCCGAATCTCAAAGCATATTCAAGCTGGATGCCCTCGGGGGTGGTCAGGATAATTCCGGCCCCACTGCCCTGCCGGTTGGAAGAGCCATCGACATGCAGTATCCATGTGGGGATGCCGGCGAGCAATCCGGGCGGTAAGGCCGGAGGCTCGAGTTCTTCTATCGGGTCTTCTGGATACGTAAACTCGACCAAGAAATCTGCGACGGCTTGTCCCTTGATGGCCGTCCGCGGTCTATAAGTTACCTCAAACTCCTCCAGTTCCAAAGCCCACTTGACGAGCCTTCCGGATGTGTCCGGTCGAGAGAGGATTCTGCGGAGGGGTTGGTCTGTCAGTACTACGATGGCATGGGCCTGGAAGTAGGGGCGGAGCCTTCGGGCCGATGTAACGAGGGCGAAGGCCAGTTTCTCGATGCGGGAGTACCGGCTTTCCGCGCCTTGCAGTGCTCGGCTGGTGTAATACACTGGGAACTGTATCCCGTGCTCTTCCCGGACAAGTGCTGAGCTGACTGCCGATGGCGACACCGCCAAGTACAGGAACAGTTCTTCTCCGACTGTAGGTGTCGACAATAGAGGCGGAGAGGTCAGGTATCTCTTGAGTTCCTGGAACGCCTCCTCGCACTCCTCTGACCATTGAAAAGCTTTACGGAGAATTTTGAAGAATGGTAGGCAACGGTCAGTTGCTCTGGAAACGAATCTATTCAGTGCGGCCACCCGTCCGGCTAAGCTCTGAACTTCCTTAGTTGACTTGGGTGACCGCATGTTGATGATGGCCTGGATTTTGTCAGGGTTTGCCTCTATTCCCCGCCTGCTGACCAGATGACCGAGGAACTTCCCGGATGAGACCCCAAAGGTGCACTTGGCCGGGTTCAACCTCATCCTGAATTTTCTCAAAATGCTGAAGGCCCCGGCCAGATGCTCCAGGTGATCGGGTTCATCTCGGCTCTTGACCAGGAGATCGTCCACGTATACCTCCATGGACGTTCCGATAAGATCTTTGAACATGAAGTTGACCAAGCGCTGGTATGTAGCCCCGGCGTTCTTAAGGCCGAAGGGCATGACCCTGTAACAGTACGTGCCTTGGTCGGTGATGAACGCCGTCTTCTCTTCATCTTCGGGGTACATGCTGATCTGATTGTACCCGGAGTAGGCGTCCATGAACGAGAGGAGTGAGTGGCCTGCCGTTGAATCGACGAGGAGGTCTATCCTGGGCAGCGGATAACAGTCCTTGGGGCAGGCCTTGTTGAGGTCAGTGAAGTCCACACACATCCTCCATTTACCATTGCTCTTCTTGACCAGAACAACGTTGGCTAGCCAATCGGGGTAGTGGACCTCCCGGATGGAGCCAGCTTTTAATAGCTTCTCTACCTCCTCACTTACAGCTTTTTGCCTTTCGGACGCCATGCCCCTTCTCTTCTGCTTTACCGGACGACAGTCTGGGCTGACATTGAGGTGATGGGACATCACTCGGGGATCAATCCCGGGCATGTCCTCATGACTCCACGCAAAGACATCCTGGTTTTGCTTCAGGAACTGGACCAATTTTTCTTTCAAGGCAGGCTCCAGCAGCGCGCCTACGTTGATCGTCCGATCCGGGTGCTCCGGGTCCAGCACAACTTGCTCCAATTCTTCCATCGGCCCTATCATGTCTCTCGGGTCCCGGGGATCCATTTCTTGGACATTCAGAGTCTCGGTGATTGCCCCCCGTCGCAACGAGCTAACATAACAACTCCGAGCCGTGGTCTGGTCTCCTCGCAAGCATCCCGGTCCCTGAGGAGTCGGGAATTTCACGGTTAGGCTGTATGTGGAGACAACTGCTCGTGCTCTGTTGAGGGTCGGCCTCCCAAGGATGACGTTGTAGGCCGATGGGGCATCCACTATCACGAAATTGGTGAGCAGGGAAACCTGTTGTGGATAGGTCCCCATGAGTACCGGGAGTTCGATCGTGCCGAGCGGTTGGGTGCTAGAGCCGTTGAATCCAACCAGGGGAGTAGCGACTGGCCGGAGCCGATCTCTATCGACCCCGAGTTGGTCGAATGCCGCTGCGAACATTATATCCGACGAACTGCCCGTGTCGACTAGTACCCTCTGGACCATGTAGTTTGCTATAGACAGTGTCACTACCAGCGGGTCGTCGTGGGGGCAGTGGAGGCCACGTATATCATCGGATGAGAACGTCAGGACGTCAGTTGGTGAGGGGCCGGTGGATTGGACCTGCCATACATCCGCTCGGGATGCTCGGGCATGCCTCTTCCGTGCCGACTGTGAATCACCTCCGCCAGATGTTCCTCCGGAGATCACGTTGATGTGGCCGAGCAGTGGAGGAGGCTGCCCGGGAGCCCGGGCATCCTGTCGGGGCTGTCTGTCCACTGTGACAAACTCGGCAAGATGGCCCTGCTCGATCAACTTTTCGATTGCTATTTTCAGTTTGAAGCAATCCTCCGTTTCATGGCCGTGATCCTTGTGATAACGGCAGAACTTCTCCCGATTCCTCTTGCCGGGAGGGGCTCTGAGCTTGGTAGGCTGCGGAAGCAACCTCTGCGCCTCTGCGGCGGCCATCACCTCATGTATGGGTCGGGAAAGAGGTGTAAAAGCTATTGGGGGCTGACCCCTAGCCTCTCTTTGGTCTTGCTTTGGCTTCTTTCCCGGGCCTTTCTCAAATCCCTCGCGTTTGCGCTTTGCCTTCGGGGACTCGTCTCCCGTCTGGCTGGCGCGCTTCGCCTTCAGGAATTCTTCGGTGTCTATGTACTTCCCTACTCTTTCCGAGAGTTCCACCAGGGTTGCCGGTCGATTGCGATGAAAGGACGTGGCCACCTTGGTGTGCTGAACTCCTGAGCAGAAAGCCATGATAGCGGCGGTCTCATTGAGGTTGCGAATCAAAAGCCTCTGCTGGTTGAAACGATCTACGTACTCCCTCAAAGATTCCCCCCTTTGCTGCTTGACAGCCAGCAGCTGGGTGTCTGGCTGCGACCGGTCCAGCATCCCGACAAACTGACTAATGAAGAGTTTGCCGAGGGTCTTGAAATTGTCAACCGTCCGCGGTTTCAGAGCATGGAACCATTGCGCGGCTGATCCCTTTAAAGTACTGGGGAATGCCAGGCATAGCAACTCGTCCGTGGTAGTGACCAGTGCCATCTGCGCCTTATAGGTGCGGATGTGGTCCACTGGACTCCCCTTGCCGTCGTATGAGCTGAGATGAGGGGGTTTGAACTTCCGCGGAATCGGGAACTGTGTCACCCGGGCAGTGTAGGGTGACTCCGTTTCTGTATTAGTGAGGTCGTGGCCGGACTTGCGGTTCAGCCTCTCAATCTGCTGCTGCAGCTCCTCGACCTGGGCCTTGACATCAGTACGCCCGATCCTTCTCTCTGCACCTGAGTAGTAGGTTGGATCGGACGATGATGCCTCGTCCTCGAAGCGCGTCGATCTTGGGGATAGCACTCGGCTACGAGTCCGGGATAGCTTGTGCCTGAGATCATCCCGGCTTAGGGCGGGCGGATCGTCGACCGGTTCCCTGACCTTTCGTCCGGGTGCTTCTCCCCTTGCAGCTCGCCGCCGCTCGATGAGGATCCGGGCATCCTCTACTCGTCGCGCTCGGCGAGGGACATACCGAGGTCCTTCTTGTGGGCACTTGGCAGGCTGGCTGCGCTCCCCCTCTGCCCGACTTTCCCGGTTTAGTTGGGACCCTGGGGCGGACCTAGTCTTTCCGTGCGTCCGGGCAGGCTTCTTGCTGGGAGCGCTCCTTTCGGGCCTCTGACTGGGAGTGCTCTTTTCAGGCCGCTTCTCCGACGAAGGGCTTTCCTCGTAGTCCTCGACCACCTTTTCATTATGGGCTATGAGCGCATCTATTTGCTGTTGTGTCCGGAGCTGGCCTTCCAAGAGCCGCTCCAGCGCTACTGCGACCTGGTCGGAGGTCATGGAGGTCGCCCGCGTCTCGATCTGTAGGTCCTCCTGACCGGTTGAATCGGCGGTCTTCTTGCCCTTCTTCTTTGGCATGTTGATCAGTCAAAGATTTTTGTTAACAAGGAAACCGTGTCGTTTCCCACAGACGGCGCCAAACTGATGATGCCGAAAAATGGTGAGGGCAATTTTAAGAAGAAAATGAAATCACAGAAGGTTTGTGTGTGGTTCGGCCCCGTTAATGAGGTGACCTACGTCCACTGTTGCGTCTATGCGCGTTCACTAGCAGATCACCGGCGGCCTGGTGAGCCAACAAAGTGGGGCGGCACTACCAGTAATACCAGCCGGGTGTATGCGTGTATGTTGGTGATTTCTCTAAGGTGTATCTGCTTAGAGAGTTGATACTCGGATCCCCTTTGAGAGGGTAGGTGGGCTCTTTTATAAGTGCAAGAGTCCACCTTTACATGGTAAGTTTCACTAGATTAGGAAGCCTAATCTAATCACAATAGATTTGCCCAATATTCGGTGAGTTTCCTAAGCAGTTAAGGAAACCACTAATTCTCTTGATAGAGCGATAGCTGTGTAACGAATTGAGGAGAAACGTGATTGATGCCGTGATCCTCGGGGCCCCACTACGACCGCCCGAGTGTCTCGGGTGGCAACTGCAGCATCCCTCGGGAGCGTGGGCTCCATGCCTCAAATCTGTCTTCCCCGGGTCATCAGCTGAACACGTGGCGGTTAGGTAATTATAAGATATTTCTGGACATATCAGTAGATTTAATACGTCTAATAGTTATGTTTTTCAACACTGGTCTGTTCACCTAATGATTACACAATTCCTACTAGATTTCCTAAATACAGTTTATTCCGCACCCCTTGAACGTAATCATGAGACCAATAGCTAAGTGAAATTTTTTATCCGAAGCTTAAAAATGGGGGAATATCTCCCTGATTTATTACTGTTTTAATTTATTTCTCAAATTTATCATTTTTTAGAAGTCGCTATTCCAACTAGCGACTTCAGAGCAAAGCATTCCAACTCAAAATTGCTACTTCAAGTAACGACTTCAGTGGATAAAAGAAGTCGTTACTTGAAGTAGCGACTTTAGCAGCAGCTCCAGCAGTCCATTTTAGCAGCAGCCCCTGCAAAACACATAACCAACCAACATATTTTTATTTTCAGAATTCAACCACCAAGCATAATAGATCAACAATATCAACATAATCAATCGACTAAGATGTGTATTTGTAAAAAGCGAGAGAGATAGAGAGTGGGAGAGAGATAGAGAGAGAGTGGGATAGAGAGAGTGGGATAGAGAGATAGATAGAAAGAGAGTGTGTGTGTGTGAGGGGGAGAGATAGAGAGAGATAGTGGGAGAGAGATATAGATGTACACAATAAAAAAATCATATATATATATATAAATGTGTAATTATTTATTTGTAATACATCACAAAACAAAATGTTATTGTGGATCCTATAGACTATCTTTGTTTATAATATGTCCCACACCACAGAACCTTCTTCGTTCTCTTATGCCTACCCTCTTCCTATGGTGGATCATCCACTACTAGAACGTCCTCATGCGGCCGGATGACCTGCAATACCCCTCTCCGGCCACGACGAACTCTACCCCTAGCGTAAACTTCACGTATCGGAGGTCGTCGTTGAGACTCGGCCTATGTCAAACCCGCATCCTGTGTCTTTGCCATGGGGGTATCATGTCCAGTCGTCTCTCTTGCCTCCAACTGCATCTCCTCCGCCTCTACCTGCTTCAAAATCTCCACCATTGCCTTGAACTGTGAAGTTGGAGATGGTGATATAGGATCATGTGGTGGCGGGATCGATGATGACGACGGTGCATATGTATATGTGTACTGTGGGATGGAGAAGTCACGGATCGAAGATATACGTACGGAACTCAGAGCCCCCTGAAGTGAAAGGCCTATAAAAGTCGGTCGTATCATCATATACATACACAGTAGGACGTTGATCATGTGGTGTATGTGGCTCAGACTCAGAGTGTGTAGATGGGTCTGTCTGCTCCTGAGACTGAGGCTGAGACTGAGGATGCGTCCATGGCTGTGGTTGTGGCTGTGGCTGTGGCTGTGGCTAAGGCTGAGGCTCTGAGACGCGGGGAACAAATATTGTGGAAGATGGAATAGCCTTGTCTAAACGTCGGTCCTCATGAACAGCCTGTAATGAATGCTCACTAATAATACGAGTCTCCTCTAATGCCACCATTACTTTCGGAGGGACGGAATGAGGGCCGCCTGCAGCTAATCTAGCCAACACTGATCGCGCAACCTCATACATACGAGTGACACCATCCTCTTGAAAAAAAATGGAAAGTTTAATTAAGTAAAGTTATTTTATGGCATGTGTAGAATGAAAAATTTATATGTTGTACGATAAGGAAAACATCTCACCAGAACGCTGCGAATCATACCGACTGGCTGGAGGCCAACTGTCGGTGGATCTTTACTGGTCCAATAAGTCTACGAGTAATGCGGCTATACCATCTCATATATGGGTCTGAGTCAAGCATCTGAGCTGCATCTAGAATACCTACAACATACTGTAGTTGATGATCCCAGAGCTCAACATACTCTCTATGCCGGAGACTCCAGTCAGTATTCGCATGACCACATCGATCAATGCGATGTAATGTCGCCATAGTGTTGCATGGCTCTAGGACTACCTGCCTCATGTCGAACTGTCTCATCACTCTATCGAACTTGGTGGGTACTCCCAGTATTCCACACAAGTTTATTTAAGTATGCATTTTTAAACTTTGTGGCGAAATTACTCTACACATGCCGGAGGCAATATCGATGATACACATCGGGCTCCTTAAACCCTACATTATGCTCATTCACTGCAGAATGGATGCCTCTATGTCGATCGAATATCAAACAAATACCTTCTCTGCCAGGGACAGCGTATTTTTTTAGCAATTTCAGAAACCACGTCCATGTTTCAGCTTTCTCCTCATCAACGATGGCAAATGATAAAGGAAAATTTGATTGTTTGCATCTGTTCCCATAACAATTAGTAGTTTGCCCTTATATTTTCCACACAAGAATGTGGCATCGACACTTATGACGGGACGACAGTGTTTGAACCCATCAATGGACGCCTTAAACGACCAAAATACTCTTTCGAAGTTCTTTACAGTCGCACTACCACCGTTCACATAGAACCATTTTACAACCGTTTCAGGATAATACTGTTGAATTGCAGCTATGAACTTGGGCAATTCTGTGTATGATGTATGCCAATCCCCAAATATCATTCCAATGGCTTTCTATTTTTTATTCCTCGCCTTCTTGTATGAGATGGTGTACAAATACTTTTCTCTCACCTTCTCCAATATCGCTGCGATGTTAATAGATGCGTCCTCCTAAATCATTGGCATTTTTTCCCTAGCCACAATGCAGCATCGATATATTCGATTTCAGTCAGACATCAACACGGACTCATGTGACTTGTTACATTACCAGTGTAACACTGTTAGCTTATAGTAGAATGATTACGTTGCTATCGTCGCCTAACAGGGCCCCATAGCAGTTTGGTTTAAAAGTTGTAATCACTTTACTCTTAGGTCCTCGTGACCTTACCTGGAGAATAGAATAGTTACAGCGCTATCGTTAGCTAGCAGGGCCCCATAGCATTGTAATTGGTAACTATTGTATTCAATATTTAGATTAATATTTTGCTATCGCTGCCTAACAGGCCCATAGCGTTTAAACCACCAACTCATGAGTAACTTCATTTATTCGAATGGGTACTTTTGCTATCGTCGCCTAACAGAGCCCCATGGCATTTATCGTTGTTGTTAACCTGAAGGTATATTAAGGCATATTTAATTATGTGTTGATGATGTCAAATATGCTATGATAATTACATGATTCATATTGATTTATTCTTTGTTATTATCTTTGTTATTATCATAGTCATTTTTATGCTCATATATAATCTCATATATTAATATTGTATCAATGTTTTAACATCTTTGTGTGCATGAGATTTAATTGATGTAGATCAAGATTACAAGGAGATCAACAAGGATCAAGCTTGAATACTTGAAGATATTTCATCCTTTGTTGAAGTCTAGGACCATCATTGTAAGGTATCTTGATCTCACACTCATAGGGGCTCAAACAAACTCTAAAAGTTAAAGTTTTGGAAATAAAATTTAAGTAGGACATCTTTAAAGCAATGCCCCAACCAATTGGAAAATAATTAAATGTTTAATCTTATATGGTTGGAAAGGTATTTGAACTTAGTTTCCAAAATATCAAACGGATCAAAAATCCGAGTTTTGTAGAGGGAGTTATGGCCATTTTAGTGGAGATGTGTCAGGCTGTCAAACAGGGAGGGGCAGTCGACTGAGGACTCGATGCAGTCGACCGAAGTGAGCAAACTTTAAGTAGAACCCTCTGTAAACACATCTCAGTCGACTGCTTCGAGGCCCAGTCGACTGAAGCGACCTGGAAGGCAATAACGGCTAGTTTTTAGAGGGATTTTTAATTACCAAACTTGCCACCAACGGCTATAATCTTCCAAGGCCTATAAATACATGTTTTCCCAAGCTATTTGAGGTTGAGATTTTGATTGGAAAACATAGTATTGATCACACATCTCTTTGATCTTTAAACATTATCATTTGAGTCCTAGTTGAGTGAGTTTATCAATTTGCTCAAATCTTTCATTTGTATTTCTTGAGAGAGCAAAATTGTAGTGAGCTTTATTTGTATTATCCACTCTATATAGAGGGTTTCAATTTGTATTAAAAAAAGAGTGAGGGTTAGTAACCCTTGATTGCAAAGAAGAGGTTTTCTTCTTTGGGAGAGATTGGAGGCTCTTGTAACGGTTTGGTCTACACCCGTGAAGTAGATCGGAGTAAAGGAATCCTCAAGAGGTGTTCTTGAGGGGTGGACGTAGGCCGCGGGGTGCGATTGCCGAACCACTTGAAAAATTGATTTGCAAGTATCTCTTCCCTTATCTCTTTAGATAATTGTTTGTGATTGTGTTTAATTTGTAATTTTGCTTTTAAAAGGTTAATTTTCGCTAAAACCTTATTCACCCCCCCCCCCCCCCCCCCCCCCCGCTAAGGTTTCCACATTTGGGCCAACAATTGGTATCAAAGCTTCGGCTCTTCTATTTTTAAAGGTTTTGAAAAATTTGAGTTAAGATCCATGGAAACTACATATTTTGAAAATGCTTATTGCATTAGCACTCCTCCATCGTTGAGTGATCATAAGTATGATCATTGGAAGAGGAGAATATAAATTTATTTTCTTTCACTTGACTACAATCTTTGGAGTGTTGTCAAAAATGGTTTTTCTCTTAAACCAAAGATTGAACGGAATGAAAGTGATCAAAATAACTTTCTATTGAATCTTAGAGCAATGAAAATTCTATATGATGCTTTAGATAATACCACATATAACAGAATTCGTTCATGCTCTAATGCTAATGAAATTTGGTTATGTTTAGAAAATATTCATAATGCTACTAACCAAATCCTTGAGTTGCAATAAAGAGTTGTTGATGTTATAGGAAATGTTGAAAATCTAACCCATCAGCAAGAAGTACAAAAAAGGGATTTTGTACAAGAGAAAGAAGAAAGTTATATATGCTTATTTGCAAATGAAGAAGATGAGGAGAATGAGAAAATGGCAAAAGGGGGCACTTGGAGCGAATCGGATAGTGAAGCATCCGAACTTGAATCAAGCGATCGAGAAGCCGCCCATGGAAATGAGGTAAAAGAGGTAAACTCCAACTCATCAGCAAATTATGATGAACTTCAATATGCATTTGAGGAGTTACATGAGGAGTTGGAAAATTTGGGATCTAAATATATTTCTCTTAAAAAGAACTTTTCAATGCTTTCAAATGAGTTAAATATTTTGAAATCCCAAAATGAATCTTTGAAGATTGAAAATGAAAAACATGTTTTAAGAGCACAATCTTTAAATGAGATTGAAAAAGAAAATTTGGAGTTGAAAAAGCAATTGGATGATTTAAAATCTAAAAATTGAATTTTGAGAAAAGAAAGGCTTGTTTCAACCAATCAACCTTCAAATGAACTTATTGAAAAAGAAAAGGTTGAGTTGAGAAAGGAGGTGGATGATTTGACAAAAACTTTGGCAAAGTT
Organism: Hydrangea macrophylla; assembly: GCA_033977485.1. Classification (NCBI taxonomy): domain Eukaryota; kingdom Viridiplantae; phylum Streptophyta; class Magnoliopsida; order Cornales; family Hydrangeaceae; genus Hydrangea; species Hydrangea macrophylla. The sequence goes on along the minus strand of CM066982.1, from coordinate 92,241,379 downwards.
TATTCAAGGTGAACAAAATTTGAATATGCTTTTGGGAAAACAAAAATGTGTTTTTGATAAGGCCGGTTTGGGATTTAATCCCACATCCAAGGAAAAGAAGTACAAAAACTTCTTTGTAAATTCCACATCCTCTACTTCAAATTCTCAAAATTCTCATAAGAATTTCTTTGTTAAAGAATCGATCTCAAATGAGACCCTTCCCCATGTAACTTGTCATTATTGCATGAAAAAGGGGCATGTTAATTACAAATGTTTATTTCGTAAGAAAATTAACATGATTTGGGTTGTAAAAGGATCCTCTCCTACTTTCTCGGCAAATGTTGCATCCAAGAGGTACTTGGACAATGGTTAAATCTCTCACCTTAAGCCTAGTAGGAGTAGGTTAGATTAACTTGTTTCGATATTTCTCTTGATTTTGATAGCATGCTAATCTTGCTTGATTTATTAAGTTATTTTGTTTTGATGTTCATAGCTATTTCATCCTCCTAAGGAGATAATGCATAATGTTGATCCCATAATTAGTATTCATTCATATATGCATATGTTGAGGAGGAACATATTACTATGTTTATTTTAGTTGGCTTAATTTGTTGGTATCATGATATTACGCTCACTTTAGTTACTTTTGGTATCTTATTGCCTCCATGATATATTTACTTGAGTTCTCCAACTTTATTATTGGTATCTTTTGGGAGAATATGCTCTCTATTCATATCTTTTGGTAACCTTTATCATTGAACATACTTAGGGGGAGCACTTTCATGCATTCATTTTCTCACATGTGGTTATATTTGTTTATTTTTGGTATCATTTTGGCCTTTTGATTTGTATGCCTATTGTGGGGGGGAGCTTTGTGTTTTATCCCCAAATCTTTTTGATAATGTCAAAGGGGGAGAAATATGAGAAGTATTGGGGAGAAGTATTTGGGTAGGTATCATTCATGTTCTTTAACATATGATATCCATTATGAATGATAATATGAAAATGACCAAATGTGCTTATATTGGCATATCCTTCATTGGTTGTTTGCCATCATCAAAAAGGGGGAGATTGTTAACCTTAAGGTATATTAAGGCATATTTAGTTATGTTTTGATGATGTCAAATATGCTATGATAATTACAGGATTCATATTGATTCATTCTTTGTTATTATCATAGTCATTTTTATGCTCATATATAATCTCATGTATTAATATTGTATCAATGTTTTAACATCTTTGTGTGCATGAGATTTGATTGATGTAGATCAAGATTACAAGGAGCTCAACAAGGATATATCAAGCTTGAAGACTTGAAGATATTTCATCCTTTTGTTGAAGTCTAGGACCATCATTGTAAGGCATCTTGATCTCACACTCATAAGGGCTCAAACAAACTCTAAAAGTTAAAGTTTTGGAAATAAATTTTAAGTAGGACATCTTTAAAGCAATTCCCCAACCAATTGGAAAATAATTAAATATTGAATCTTATATGGTTGGAAAGGTATTTGAACCTAGTTTCCAAAACATCAAACGGATCGAAAATCCGAGTTTTGTAGAGGGAGTTATGGCCATTTTAGTGGAGATGTGTCAGGCCGTCAAACAGGGAGGGGCAGTCGACTGAGGGCCCGATGCAGTCGACCGAAGTGAGCAGAATTTAAGCAGAACCCTCTGTAAACACATCTCAGTCGACTGCTTTAAGGCCCAGTCGACTGAAGTAACCTGGAAGGTAATAACAGCTAGTTTTTAGAGGGGTTTTTAATTACCATACTTGCCACCAACGGCTATAATCTTCCAACGCCTATAAATACATGTTTTCCAAGCTATTTGGGGTTGAGATTTTGATTGGAAAACATAGTATTGATCACACATCTCTTTGATCTTTAAATATTATCATTTGAGCCCTAGTTGTGTGAGTTTATCAATTTGCTCAAATCTTTCATTTGTATTTCTTGAGAGAGCAAAATTGTAGTGAGCTTAATTTGTATTATCCACTCTATATAGAGGGTTTCAATTTGTATTCAAATCAATTTGTAAAGAGTGAGGGTTAGTAACCCTTGATTGCAAAGAAGAGGTTTTCTTCTTTGGGAGAGATTGGAGGCTCTTGTAACGGTTTGGTCTACACCCGTGAAGTAGATCGGAGTAAAGGAATCCTCAAGAGGTGTTCTTGAGGGGTGGACATAGGCCGTTGGGTGCGATTGCCGAACCACTTGAAAAATTGGTTTGCAAGTATCTCTTCCCTTATCTCTTTAGATAATTGTCTGTGATTGTGTTTAATTTGTAATTTTGTTTTTAAAAGGTTAATTTCCGCTAAAACCTTATTCACCCCCCCTCTAAGGTTTCCACATTTGGGCCAATAGTTGTTCCCATTGATTGGACTGCACTACTCAGACCTCCGTGGTCCACTCAAGCATGTGTAACAATAATATTGGATTAGCCTCATCGACTAACCATGCAGATGTCAACTTTGACATCGTGACTAGATTACTTTCACATGAGTGTCATGTGATTGTATAACATGTAACGTAATAAGCATGAATCATAACAACAATTATCAATCAAATATGGAGAATAGTTATCTAAACATGCATTCATCATATAAACAATTAAACTTAGCATATACATATATAACACTCATCAAACATGTCCACATATGACACACTGGATAATCACATAATGCACATGAAGTATTTCTATAATATACTGAGTGAGTTAGGATGACTCACCTCGATGCGAACTTGTGAATATGAGTATAGCTTCGGTCCCTATAATTCAAATTGATACATAGAAAGGCGGTTAACATGTGTACTAGTTAACAGTGGCATAATGGTAATTGTGCCGGATGAGTTCTTAAACCTCAACATGATGATCCTGACATTATTTGAGTCTAATGCCATTGACTAGACTCAAATCGGAGTTCGTCGTATAAAAGGCTAGGTTTCCTATACCAGTGGGGGCCTTAAAGGTGAGCTGTATTTTTGACCCTGTTAAAAGGTCACCAAACTTTGAAGAATTGTTCTAGACATTATGCTAAGACTCTAGGAACTGACCGCGTTTTTTTCTGGGCTACAATTTATTTATTATGAATTATCGAAGTCCTTATTACATAATTATAGACTTAGAAGTCCTATAATTATAAACTATACTTTGGAAAGACATTTGGTCCTTAGAAATATTTTTATTAAATACTAGGCTTAAAATAAGCTAGTAGTATTTTTCTCGTAATTTTTGGAATTCTTTTGGTATTTTAAATTAAAAAAAAATACCACTGACGGATCCTTTAAAAAAAATTAAAAATAATAAGATCGGAGTTTTATAAATAATAATTTACAAAACAATGGCATTAGGCCTTAGGGTAATTATTATAATTTTTCATCATTTTAAAATAACCTTTAGGTATTTATTATCTATTTACTTTGATTTAAAACAAATTCTTATAATTTATTTAGATTAAATAAATAGTAAGTATAATATATAATTTATACAATATAATAACATAATATAAGAATGTTATTATAAAATAATATTTCATATTATTAGAAATGTTAAGTTACAATAAAAAAAATTAAACTAATTTTACATAATTTAAAACAGTTAATACTCATACTGAAATCTATTTATTTATAAAAAGAACAAATAAAATTTAAAATAATAATCAAGGACCCGCGGGTCAAACCGGATCCGACCTGGATCAACTGGGTACTCCGTTTATAGACTCGGAAGAGTCCATATAGAACCTCGCGGGGTCAAGACCGACCTGACCCTAGTCTGAACTTGGTTATCCATTTACATTCACAAAATGAGCCATCCCGAAAACCCGTATGTACTCACAATGAGATCCGACCCGTATATGATCCGAACCCGGCCCGAACCGAAACGGCCCTGTTTCATTTAAGTTAAAATACACGTGGGTTTAATAAAATCAAACCCGAACCGCTATGCTTACCCACTTCCACACACATACTAGCCCACCCCTAACCCGACCGTACCCGTACCCGGGTGTTATAACCCGAACCCAAATGGGTTATCACCTTTTTCTCCAACGAGGCTTCCCCATCGCAGTCGCCGGAAAACTTCCAAGGGCTAGATCTTCATCGTTGGCGTCTGAACCTAACCAAAGCATAAGGCTCTGTTTGGTTCGTGTATGGGGAACCTTAGTGTGTGTGTGAGGTGTACAAAAATGCAGAATTAACATAGAGTGGGAGTAAGGGGTTTACCAATAGTAGTCTAGGGTTCTCTATCTCTCTTCTTCTCCTTCTCCGGTCAGGCTCTCTCTCTCTCTCTCTCTCTCTCTCTCTCTCTCTCTCTCTCTCTCTCTCCTCCTTCTCCGATGTCTACTTGTGTGTGTGTGGCAGAGAGTGAGGGCATTGTGTGAGTTTGCTATGCTTCCTTCCTCTCTCTCGATGGTTCTCTCTCTCTCTCTCTCTATGGTCCCTTAAATATACACATCTCATGCTATACATACACGCGTGCATACCTGCAGATTCTGCAAATCTATATAGACTAGATGGAGGGGATGTAAGGGAGATGGATTTGAGAAGGAGGTAGGGGAGTGTGCCAGCGGTTGGAGGTGTGTGGGTATGTCCGGCAAGTTAAGGGGTGGTAGGATGGTAGTGGTCCTGGGGTTAAGGGGGTGCTTGGGGTAAATTTCCAATAGGTATAAGGGGTTTGTGTAGTACAATGACCATTTTGGGTAGTACTTTGATTTCAATTTTGTATGATCTGTCGTCGTTTGAAACCGCATGTCGTACAGTCCGGGTTAATGTTAATACAGATTTTACAAGTTTGCATGACAATGTTAGTTCGGGTCTGTAATTTACAGTCTAAGTTAACTAATGATAAATACGTACATATATAGGTACAGAGTTCTGGAATACGAAACTAAATATCGAAGCCCATTTTACTATCATAGAAATTTTACTGGTATTTCAGAGTCGATTGTTAAGTTTTTCATATTGGAATTTTTTTCTTTGTTTGACACATGTTATATAGATAGGGGTGTAAGCAAACCAGCTGCACCGACCAAACCGATTTATTCGATCAATTTTAAGAAAAATTCTCAAGCATGAAAACCGAATCGAACCGTGAAAAAAATACTAAACTGAACCAAAACCTATTGATTCGTCCGAAAATCCCACTGAATTGAACTGTAAACGCCCATATACATAGAGAATATGAGTTATCTCCTGACTTGACACGTGACAGGTGCTTAATTCCATTTTGTAATAGTTAAATGTGACATGATGTTATTTTGAAAGAAAAAAAATACGGCATTATAAATATAAGTGAGAGACCAAAAGTTTTGGTACCCTCACTTTTCCTTTCTTTTTATATATACACATATACAATGAGCTTCTAAAGTGGGATCCCTCATTTTAAGAAAGCAAGGGCTTATAATGCTGATCGTCAGAGTTCATGTACTGCACAATGAATTTCAATTTTACCACAAAGATTAAATGAACTCCGACGACCATGATTTGAAGTCCTCACTTTCTTAATATATATACATATATACGAAAATGCTCTAAAGAAGGCGCCCTTCTTTATTAAAGAGATTGTCTCTGTTTTGGCCATCGGATCATGTTTTCATTAAGGGCAGTGTTGTCATTTCATAGTTTTTAAACACGATCCGACATTCAAAACAGAGGCCCTCTCTTTAATAAAGAGAGGGCGCCCTCTTTAGAACCTGAGCGTAAATATATGTATAAATGTGTATGTATAGAGTTCTTATCTTATAAGGATTCCCTTATTTTATAAAATGCACACCCGTCACCTCTCTCTCTATCTCTCTCTCTCTCTCTCTCTCTCTCTCTCTCTCTCTTACTTATTTTCCTCCCATGTATTTCAAATTTTTGCTGAGTTTGAGGAATTTTTTGCTGAGTTGAAGAAGGAATCCCCTGGAAGTAGGGGGTCAAATGGATTTATTCAAACCCTTTATTAATAGAGAAGTGAGGGGTGTGCATTTTATTAAATGAGGGAGTCCTCATAAAATAAAAACCTTATATGTGTATGTATATATATATATACAGTCCAGATCTTATGCGGACCTAAAAGACGGACTATGTAAAAACTCAGTTTTTACATAGTCCGTCTTTTATATCAGTTTCCGTTTAAGATCCAACTGTATATATATACACGTACACATGCATGTATATTTTGTCACAGCATGTGAAGTAGCATTGGAGTACTTCATTCTGTTGTTTGCACCTACGGATAAGTAATCTCGACAACATCATGCCATATATCAACACAACAACATTCACTAAGCAACCGCCCCATTTAACTTCCCATTCTTTCGGAGTGCAAGAGAAGTTTTAAAAGTTGATAAAAAAAAATAGCTTATTTCAGTATTTGTCTATCAAATATCAATTACTCCTATATAGTTAGGCTGTCCCTATCAAGATCATCTGTATGTAGCAATGTAAAGGCATCCCAATATATATAATATACATATATATATATATATTATACAGAGAGAGAGAGAGAGAGATATGCATGTATATATAATTTGTTCCTTGACTCGGAAGAACAAACTTAAGAAATAATGGAGTTTATAATGCCATCTTATCGAAATGCCAACAATGTAACGGCTGGTTTCAAAATGCGCGCTAAGTCCATTCATGGGATATTCTCATACATTCTAGCAATCTATTCCTAAAATATTATTACAACTTTGTCCCAACATCTAGTAACTATACAACATAGTCTCAACATATTGTAACTTTAAAAGCCAATTTGATTTAACATATTAGGAGTGATGCATCAAAAAAAAAAAAAAAAACATATTGGGACTGAAAAATTACTAGGATGTATTTACTTTGGTCCCAAAACATTACAAGTACTGGGTCCCAATATCTAGTAACTTTGGAAAACTACTCTTTGGTTTTTAATGTTACAGTTATAATATTTTGGACCAAAATCAATAAGACGTATGGTATAACTAAAATCACTAGGATGTATGATACAATTTTCCCCATTTCAAAAGCTTTTAACGCCGCAAGAAATTCCCAATTACCAAGTAGTTCCTAATCTTTAACTAAATTCAATTATAAAACATATATACAACTATTTAAAAAAGTACCCATATGGAATAGATTAAATAATAAATCTGCCTTAAAATATTAACCAGAGATTAGGAGACAACACACACACACACATTGTATTATATATATATATAAGAGATCCTAGAGATGGATCAGAGTCAGAACTGAGCCCAAAAAAAAAAAGAGAGATCAAATTTGTCTCAATGGCAGACGAAAAATCTAATGTAGCTGCCATCTTCGGAGTTACAGGGCTGGTTGGGAAAGAGCTTCTCAAAAAGCTTCTCTCAAAATCTCTGTGGAAAGTCTATGGCATAGCTAGAAAAAATGAGACCAATCCAATCAAAAATCCCAATTACCATTTTGTGTCATGTGATCTTATGAACACTTCACAAACCCAACAAAAGCTCTCTTTATTACATGATGTGACCCATATTTTCTGGGTCACCTGGGCCACCAAATTCCCATTGGATAGTCCGGAATGTTGTGAGCAGAACAAGGCCATGATGTCCAATGCCTTGAATGCCATCCTCCCAATAGCCAAGTCTTTAAAGCATTTCTCTCTCCAAACGGGGGCTAAGCATTATGTTTCACTCCAAGGAGGTTCTGATTCAAGAGAAGTTCATTTCTATGATGAAGAGAGGCCTCGGGTGAGTAATGGGTACAATTTTTATTATGTCTTAGAGGACTTGCTCAAGGAGAGATTGGGAATTTGTAAGGTGGCGTGGTCGGTCCAACGGCCCGGTTTCATAATGGGTAGCTCTCATAGGACATTGTATAATTTTATGGGTAGTTTGTGTGTTTATGGGAGTATATGCAAAGAATTAGATCTTCCCTTTGTGTTTGGAGGGACAAGGGAGTGTTGGGAAGAGATGTTCATCGACGGGTCGGACGCTAGACTTGTAGCCAGACAGCACCTTTGGGCTGCCACTAATGAGAAAATATTTTCCAGTGATGGCCAAGCATTCAATGCAATCAATGGATTGAACTTCACATGGAAGGAAATTTGGCCAGCTATTGGGATGAAATTTGGAGTGAAAGTGCCAAACAACATGTTTTCGGAGGAATTTAAGTATTTGAGGGAATTCGGTGACAAGAAAGGACTTTGGAAGGAGATTGTGGAAAAGGAGGGACTGGTCCAAACAGAGTTTGAGGATTTGGCAAATTGGGAATTCTTGGATACTCTTTTTCGTTGCCCGGTGAAAATGTTGGGGACGAGAGAAAAAGCCGATCGGATGGGTTTCATGTATAGGTGTGATACATTGGATTCAATATTGTATTGGATAGATTATATGAGACATGAGAGACTCATTCCATGAAAAGAGATTTTGACTTCATTTGGAGGAGAGAATGTGGAGCTCCATAAACTAGTAAAGGGAGGCCTTTGAATGCAATGCTTTGACTGCTCTTTTAGTGTTTGGTGTTTTATGAACATAAAGAGGTGAGACTAGCCCATTAAATATTGATGATGCCTTGTTCTTTGCATTAGTGTCTCCTTATTTTACTGATCTTGTCTTGTAATTGGAAGTAAACTCGAAGTATATAAATTATAGTTTTTCAGTCACTTGGTTATGGTAATAAGATTAGCTACTTTGACTTATCTGTGATTATTTTTTATTTTTATTTTTTGTTTTTTCATATGGTGATTTGGTAAAGAATTTCGAGGTGTTTTGAAATAGTCCCTTCTACATGCCACCCGCACTTTATAGAGTAATCTATATCTTGTGTAAAGAATGTATTAAGCATCTAAATTTTTAAATGAACAAAGTTAACACCCAGGTGACTTCTTATTTGGACAAGACTTATTGTTCTTTGTGTAAATACATTACGGTTCCAACAGATGATTGGTCAACATGTTCAAGTAACTTTTATGACTATACAAGTCGTCCAGTACCAATTACTGGTGTGTGTAGATTAGAGTATATTTCTTTGAGTTTTGGTTATTCCTATGAATTCAGTGACGTTGAGGGGATTCTACGATATGAACTAAGTGTCAACAAAAGTTACAATCTTTTAGCACCTTTTTTAATGCAAATTATTGGAATTAATGGTGGTTTTCAGCTGTTACAAATCTTTGAAGCTAGTGGGTGCCAAAAGATTATACAACTTTCGTTGTAGATAGATGATACGACCAAAGCCACTTGATAATATCACAACTTTTCCCACCTAAGATTGAGATATCCCAAAAGAATAGAACCACCACAAAATCCCAAAAAAAAATGTGAAAATTGAAGTTATAAAGAATTGCAAATGCATCCCTTATCCTCCATTTTAGTGCATCCCTTATCCTCTTCATTCTCTTATAAATACACAGGAGATTTTTTGGATTTAGTTTTTTTGTATATATAAATAAGGCTAAACAGTTTCATTTTCCTCACAAAGGGGATGTGATCAACCGAGTCAACCCTCCATGGATGTGATAATATGGGGTTCTTTGCAGAGCCGTCACCTTTCTTTCTTTCTTTTTTTCTTTTTTTTTTTTGTGCGTGTGTGTATTTGACTAAGACTCATAGTTTTCGACAAAAATTCATTATTGGGAACGAAAACTTTCATCTTCAAAAGCTCATTATAGGTGACGAAATTAAGGGGGCAGAATTTTATGGCAGCACGTTAACCGTCGAAGTATGAGAGTTCGACCCAAAGAATAGAAAGGGAAGGATGAAAAAAGAGTAACCAAAAGTAGGTTTAAACCGCTTCGGTTTGAACCAAAACAAATATCAATACATTTCCACAGGGAACAAAAATGAGATACTCCAACAACTTAACAGGCTATATTGTAAACACCCCAAAACGATGTACAAGAGCATAAAACATAAACACATGCACTATAGATTAATGTTACAAGCTGCATATAGTGTTGACACATCTCATCGTTGAAGAACTAGTTTGCAGCCAAAAGAACACATATTAAAAAATGGGAACACTTAAGTTAGCTACCCATAAAAGGCTGGGAGGACTTCACCATCTATCGCAGGCACAAAATTATCCCAGAACTATGTAACAAAACTGATGGCACTTTGCGATATCTGTATGCATAAGCTTAACGTTTGCCCTTGAGACTATATCTGGTTGATTTTAATCCAGGTTTTTTTATCTTGGAATTCTTACCCTTGGCGCTGATTATATCATCATCGGAATCATCACTTTCACCCTTTAACTTCTTGTTGCGTTTCTTCTCACTCCTTCCACAAAGTACAATCTTCTTTTCATCCTTCTGTTGCACAATCTCGGACTTCTCCTTGGGCCTCCAAATAAAAAGAGACCTAGAACAGTATCATTGTTAGACTACAAAATCAGCAATTAGAGGATTCAGCAGTCGAATGAATTAGAACAAACATGATAAACTCTTCCATATCGAATTTCAAATCTCTCTCCCCAAATGAAAACGAGATTTAAAAATCCTGGTATCTGCCACTATGCTTTGAAATTCCATGCACTGGACTACCTATCGCCTTTCATACTTTCTCTGCAAATCCTATATTAATTTAACTTTTACAACAAGGGGAAAAAAAACATTCAGTTAATAATCATAAAATGGTTATCAACTTCCAAATGCACCCTTTGGTGCAGACTAGACTAATTTCATAAGAATATGAAATAACAATTTTGTTGCTACAGTATAGAAAGTCCTGCTGGCTACACAACTGTCCACACCAGTAGTTAATGTTTAATGGCTCTCAGTGAAAAGCAAGAAGGCAAATGCTAGATTGAATTGTAGCGCTCTACATGAGAAAGGTACGCCGTAACTTCTATTGCAGCCAGCTCAGCAACAACCATGGAGGAACTGATTGTGCTTCCTTTTTTGGGAATTGAAAAGAAAATCTGTCTAAACTCTAAAATCATTGCCCACTAACCATATAAAAGAAGTCTTTGCTGACAAGTGACAACCATGACCTAGCAGTTAATAAAAACTAAAAATCCCACAACAAAGAAATCCTTCATTCTGTTGAATTGTTAATATTAAGATCGGAAGTAAATAATAAAAAATAGAATTGAACAAAATTTAATCGCGAAAGAAGGATTAGTCGGGAGTCCAAACCTTGAACTACCAGATGCCAAAACATCATCTCGTGGATGTAACTTGTTTACAGGACTGATAGTTGTAATGTTAGGATCCATAACCTCAGCAACCAGTTGCCCGGTGCTGATGTCTATAAAATCAATGGGATGCAAGGCAGTTCCATTATAATTCTCACTTATGTAACGCCCAATTACTACAAGGGACTCTGATGGGTCCTGCATAAAAAAAGAAAAATCTTTAAAAATTGTATATTTTTGGACATTTAATAAAGGTAAATCTGCATGCTATAATGAGCTTCAGACTACCTTCGGATCCCATTCAGCTCGAAAAGGAGTCAAATGTCGATTGAAATCATGACTGTGTACGATTTCTCGACTTGGAGAATCCAAGTTGCCAAAAATAGAATCCCATACACGAAGTCGATTGTCCTGTGATGTAGTAAGAATCTTGATCCCACTTTTCGGAGAAAAGTATGCAGAGTTAACAACACGTTTATGGGCAAGATTGTAAATAGACGATCCAACTGCCAACCGACGTATGTCCCATATACGGGCCTGAAATGGGGGTAAACAAAATTTCATTATGAAGACCAATCTAACAACAAAAAAAAAAAATCAAAGCCTGGGATCACAAGCTACTTAGGAAATTGAGAAACTTTTTCCACATATTTCATAGCTTCTTAAGCCCGAAAGAAGAATCCCCCGTAATGAAATTTAATCATAAAAATGTCAAGTGAAAGCTTACAAAATGATCATTTCCACAACTCAAAAGAAGATCTGGCTGAAGAGGATTGCAGTGAAGACCGACAACTTTGCTTCCTTTCTTATGTATAAAAATAGCATTCCCTGTTCTGTTGTTAGAGCGAACATCCACCCTATGTCAAACGGGAAAACCTAGCATAAGTTTCTGTGTAATTTCACACTATTCACACAAGCACACAGATATAAGTAACAAAAAATCTTATGTCAAAAGACATCACCAGCTAGATTTGTCCACTAGAGAAGTACTAGACAAATGAAGTGATAGACCCATCCTTTCGTGCTCAGCCTGACAAGTAAGAGAGCAGAGACTTTTTGTGCAAAAATTAGGACAAGTTAAGTCTGCCTCTGATCTATCCCTCCCACCACCGTGAATACGTGGGGTCACCCCTGGGGTAATGGCCATTTTACCAAGGTAGAAGTGATCATTCAATTTGCGAGATGCAGTTAAAACCTCTGTTTTTCACAGCAAAATATCACTCCCGTATAATTTCTAGAATCTTTCAATTTCAACTTATTATGCTGAAAGTTTTGTGCATTGACTTGTGATGATAATGAACTCTTGACATTTCCATACCACCCATAAATCTGAAATAAGGTTTTAACTCATCACTATTTAAAAAATGTATTTAATATGACATCCGGGCTAATAAGATTCTTCAAATTAGCTCTCTCTATTAGCTGTCAAAAAACGAGAGGAAAACATAGACTATCCTCCCATAATCATTATCTAAAAGGAGATGGCCACAGAAAGCAATCTAAATGACATCAAATGGTTACTATTCACTCCAACGCAACTAATAATTTGCATGGTTCAGATAGCAGCCATTCCTTTTGGACTTCCTATAGTTCTATACCTACTAAAAAATCAACCATGATAGCACTAGTCAACTAAATCTTCCCAATAGCCAACATTTTAGTTCTTGGGTAGCTACTACCTTTACTTTACAAAGCTATAAATTTATGTAGTATCAATTATATTACCAGGGATCAAGTCCCACTTAGGACAAGGGTGTGGCAGAGACATCAGAAAAAAAAAAAAAAAAACACGCACACATATCCATCAATAATTGGTCAGCGCCAAAAATAAATTCAAAGAACGTGGCTAATTTGACAATTTGGTTTGAGCAAAGCACCACACTTAAGTAAGATTTTACGAAAAAAGAAATGGTATCCACGCATCTGTATCCCCCAATACCAAGAATAGTTAACAGAAGGGGAACGTACATGTAGAGAAGCCCATGGTTATCTGCAACAAGCACAAGACCTTTCTCTGAGTTTATATCCAACCCATAAAGCATCCTCCAATTTTTTGGTCCCTACAAGCAAATCATCTGTGAATCATATTTGGAAAACAAATCTAGGAACAGCTCATGTCACATGCAGGGGCGGAGGATAAGAGGGCCATAGGCAGGGTCGGATCTAGAAATTTCAAGTTGGGGGGGGACTTAAGGGTAGTTGACTATACGGGGGTTCGGGGGCAGCGCCTTTGAGGTAATTTTTTGGGGGGGTCTATTTATACATACTTTTGGTGCAGATGATATAAGATAATGCTATAAATGTTAATACAAATACTAAAAAAATCTTCCCTATTGTATGATATATACATCAAAGTTGCAATACTTTGGGACCTATTACTATCCAATATAAAGTTATAACTAACAAATGACACCTAAAAATTACAAGTAGATGCCACATTTTAATTATCAAATAGCACATAAGAAAAGATAATACTAAATGGCATGAAAGGTACAACAAATGACACGTTATTAATTCAAATTGGGACCAAGAAATTGAAAGTATTATACTTGAATGTATTGTAGAAATTGAATGTATTATACATCTCTACCCCTAGCCATAGGGGGCAATGGTCCCCCAAGATTTTCCAAATTTTGATTTTTGCCTTTTGTATTTTTACAATTTTCATATTTGGCCCCTCCAACTTAGCTAGTCGAAATCAAATTGTTTGTGTATGAGTATTGCTATGCTTTCCAAATTTGTTATCCCAAATGGTTCCCAAACACATGTGGTAGTGGGATCACCTTCTCTACTAATGGAACCACTTCAACATCCTCCAATCTGATGCCGAACACGGAGATTAAAACAAAAATATATAACGAAATCTTGGAATCCACCAAAATCTCTTGGAGTCCACCAAGACCAAATTAGAAAAAGGAATATTAATCTTTTATTTCATCATCAAAAGTCTTCAAAGCCATAGTTTGCCACCTTATTTATAGAAGAAGATCAACAAAACCCTAAAAAGTAAAAAAGGTAAAAAAAAAAAAAAAAAGCTATAAAATAAGGAAAACATAAAATCCATGAACTTGGATCTTAGGGTCTTAGCCCGGCCCAACATAAAAATCATCTAGCCACAAAGCAACTGGGTGGGCCGCCTTCTTGCGACGTCGACTGTAAAACTTTGGGAACGTGGCTCTGGTGTCCGCACCAACTCTCCCGGGGTTGGAAAAACTCGACCCTGTCGAGGGCATCACTGGTCGGCTCTGGTAGTACTCCAGTAGATCTGGGTCAAGCTCCTGTAACTCCTCACGAGGACAACCGCGCCAGTGAACTAGAAAACGGTAAACTCAGCCGTCCTTTGTGGACAAAATCTACTCATCTAAAATAGCATCAATATGTTCTTTTTGTGCCAGTGGGACGGGCAAAGGAACAAGAACGGGAACGGGGTCGGGGATATGGGAGGCATCTGGGGAAGTGTGAGAAGGTGCAAAAGGATCAGTTGGAATAAAAGTAGGGCATTTATAAGCAACTAGGTCCTCTATATTAAAAGTGGAGCTAATACCATAATCAGATGGTAAGTTAATGACATACGCATTTGGGCCGACCCGACGTAAAACCTGAAATGGGCCAGCACCACGGGGTTGTAGTTTCCTAACAGCACCTAAGGGGAACCGTTCCGGCCTAATTCAGATCATAACATAATCACCTTCCTGAAATTCCATAAAGCGTCTATGTGAATTAGGCAATTAGCTTGCATTTTATACTGTTCATTATTAGCGTGAATCTGTTTACTGATCGTGTCATGCAAGTCATGAATATGTCGAGCAAAGGACTCTGCGTTGCGGAGACTCGATCATGGGGACGCATGGGAATAAGATCTATAGGCTTTCGACGTTTGTACCCATGTACTACTTTATACGAGCTCATACCCGTGGAGCGATTGACAGAGCTATTATAGGCAAATTGGGCGACCGGAAGGATAGCGTCCCAATTTCGATTGATGTCACCCACTAGACAACGCAAGAGATTGCCTAGACTCCTATTAACAACTTCAGTTTGACCATCGGTTTGGGGATGGTACGCAGCGGAAAATTTAAGCTTTGTACCCACCATATGCCATTAGGTTTTCCAAAAGTAGCTCATGAAACAGACATCCCTATCGGACACAATGGTCTTAGGTAAGCCATATAGCTTGACGATCTCATCGAAATAAAATTTGGCCACACGAGAAGCGTCTGAGGTTTTCGAACACAGGATAAAATGGGCCATCTTTGAAAAACAATCAACCACCACAAAGATGGAATCATGTTTGCGAAATGTGCGAGGGAGACCTAGGACGAAGTCCATGCTCACATCCTGCCAAGGACAATAAGGAACTGGTAAAGGGGTGTAGAGACCAGTATTTTGCTTGCGGTGTTTGGCCAGCTGACACAACCGACACTGGCCCACTATTTTGGCGACATCTCTCTTTAAACTCGGCCAGTAAAACTGGCGTTCAACTTCTTCGATGGTTTTATCACGCCCGAAGTGGCCAGACAAGCCACCTGCATGGACTTCCCACACTAGAAAATCTCGAACAGAAGTCTGCGGGATACAAAGTTTATTGGACCGAAAGAGATAGCCATCTTGAATGAAGAAATCATCGCTGGTAAGTCCCGTAGTGGAATTCAGGGTAGCGTATCTTGCCCCAAAGTCAGGACAAGACTCATAGTCATCTTTCAGGCGTTCAAAGCCAGTGACGTTGACACTCATAATAGAGAGTAGGTCAGTTCTCCGGCTAAGTGCATCGGCAATTTTATAGTCAACCCCTGCCTTATGCTTTAGCACAAAAGTAAAATCTTGGAGGAATTCTATCCAACGGTCGTGCCTAAAGTTTAACTTCTTTTGGGAGTTGAGATAACGAAGAGCCTCGTGGTCGGAATAAAGGACAAATTCTTGTGGCAGAAGGTAATGGCGCCAATGTCGCAAATCTTGAACAACAGCATAGAGTTCCTTATCATAGGTTGAGTATCTCATTTTAGCGTCATTTAGCTTTTCGCTAAAATACGCTACCGGATGACGCTCTTGGCTGAGAACTCCTCCGATACCAACACCTGATGCATCTCACACAACTTCAAATGGTTTTCTGAAGTCAGGGAGATGCATAACTGGAGCGTGGGTCATGTGTGACTAAATTTCTTGAAATGCACGAGCAGCAGACGCTGTCCATACAAAGTCTCCTTTCTTCAAGCAGTCAGTGAGGGGAGAGAAGATGGTACTTAACCCCTTGATGAAACGCCGATAGAAAGTTGCTAACCCGTGAAAGCTACGGACATCATGAATTGTTTTGGGCTCGGGCCATTCAACAATTGCCTTAACTTTGCTTGGATCAACGGATACGCCTTCAGACGAGACCACATAGCTGAGGAAGACTACGCGATCAACAAAGAAGGAGCATTTCTTAAAGTTGGCATATAAGTTTGCCTCTCTCAGCGCTTGACAAACTTGTTTGAGGTGAGACATATGAGTCTCTTTGGAGTCACTATATATGAGGATGTCGTCAAAATATACTACTAGAAATTGACCCATGAACGGGCGTAGTACTTGGGTCATGACCCTCATAAATGTACTCGGAGCATTAGACAACCCGAATGGCATAACTAGCCACTCGTATAAACCATCTTTGGTCTTGAAAGCTGTCTTCCATTAATCGCCTGGCGAACTCGGATTTGGTGGTAACCGCTTTTTAAATCAATTTTGAGAAAATCTTGGCTCCAGCCATTTGATCCAACATATCATCGAGTCGAGGGATTGGAAAACGGTATTTCACCGTGATCTCGTTTATGGCTCGGTTGTCTACACACATCCGCCATGAACCATCCTTTTTGGGAGTTAACAGCGCTGGCACGGTGCAAGGACTAGTGCTTTCCTGCACAAATCCCTTTAGAAGGAGCTCCTGTACTTGTTTACGAAGCTCAGCGTGCTCTGTTGAGCTCATTTGGTAATGAGGAAGGTTCGGTAAGGAAGCTCCTGGGACAAAGTCAATTGCATGTTGGATGTCCCGTAAAGGCGGTAGGTGGTCTGGAAGGTCAGCAGGGAAAACGTTGCGGAACTTGGTTAACACAGGTACGACCTCGTTTAGGGGGTCGGTTGTGTCTACCAGTTGGATCTCTCAAGAAACTAAGACAAATATGACAGATTCCGCTTTCGTTTCCCGCTCAAACTCTTTGGGCGTAAGGATGTGTAACCCTGGTCGTGGTGAGGATTCTGCCATTTTATTGTTAGTTACGGGCTTGGGTTGGATAGGGTTAAGTTTGATCCTTTTGCCCCCATATTCAAAAGAGCAAGAGTTGGAACGACCGTAGATGGTGACATCCAAATCATATAACCAGGGTCGACCAAGGATGATATGCCCCACATCCATGGAAATTACATCGCACCAAATATCTGCCTTGTAAGAAAGGAATTGAATAGGAACCAAACACCGTTCTTTAATGTCGAGGGAAGAAGTGTCAACCCAGGAAACTTTATAGGGATGAGGATGCGGTTCAGATTTCTAACCTAGTCGGGTAACGATACTGGCGGAGACAGCATTAATACAACTACCACAATCAATGATGACTTTGCATGCCTTGTCACCATACCTAAGGAAAGTGTGGAAGATGGAATTCCGTCGCCAGTCAGTAGGCTCCTTAGGTTGTGTCAAAGCACACCTAACCACTCCCAGGGAGGATGAACTTTTGTCCAGATGTGAGGAGTAAGGAAGTGGTGAAGTCCAAATGCACCCAAGGCTGGGGTCACCTGCTAGCCCAGTCTCTTGTACCAAAGTGTCATCCACATTAGGCACATATTCTTCATCCATTAAAGGTTTGTCCTCATTAGTCTCTATACCGTCCTCTCCAATGATAAGGGTCCGATTGGGACACTTAGAGGCGATATGACCATATTCAAGACATCTATAACATTGAGTGTTAGGAGTCGACTTGGGAGGTTCATTGACAGCCTTCCCTTTGTCATCCCTACGAACTAGAGGCATGTTGAAATTGGGCTTAGGCGGCTGTGCTACAGGGGTGGACTTAGTGTACCAAGGCTGGGAATTGGCAGGGGAAGTCCTCCGCGAAAATTGTGGTTTTGAGACCAACTCATAGTTTTGGACAAAAGTGTATGCTTGGTTTAAGGAGGTGATTTCACAAACGAAGAGCTTGCGTCGAAGTTCATCATTGAGTCCTCTCCGGAACCTACTCAAAGTCATACGCTCATATTCATCGACATTGCAACGCATCAAGTATTCCTCAAATTGTGCAACGTAATCATTAGCATACTTGGTTCCTTGTCGTAAGGCATTCCATTGATCTAAAAAGATCACCTTGGTAGGAGGGTGGGAGGTACTTCTCTTTAAGCTTTTCTTTCATCTCGATCCAATCACTTATGGCCGGTTGGTTTCTACGAGCACGGGTTTGCTCAGCATTCTGCCAAAACAGTTTGGCTCGGCCAACGAGTTTCATTTTAGCGAATCGGACCTTCCTATCGTCAGACAAGTTGTGCCATTCAAAGAAATGGTCCATTTCAAATAACCAGTCAGTGAAGGCCTTGGGGTCAAGACGACCATCGAAGGTGGGTGCTTCAATTTTGATGTTCCTCATGATTCGTTCATCTGGATCATGCATGGCAATGTGGTTGTGGATATCGGCACCTACATGGCGATTCAGAGGTTCCTTATGACGTGGGTAGTTTGGAGGTCGAGCATGGTACCCGCCTCGAGCTGGGAATCTGTGGGGAAATCGCGAATGTATAACGTCAACGTGACGCTCAAAGTGATCTTCCCCCATGTGGGAAGCTTCACCATCAGACGCGCCCAATAGACGTTGAAGGGAATCCTCAATTGATTGAAATCGAGCACTGTTTTCAGCCACTTGAACACTAGTTTGAGCCACTTGTGTGGTTAGCTCTTGAACAGTTTTAGGCAAATTCTCGATAAAAGTAGTGTCCATACTGACAGAGTGTGTGGAAGATGATACTATCCGACCGCTACGGAGATGCATGCAATGACTAATCGATCAGTGGACAGATTCAGTGCTACTAATTTTGCCGAGTAAAATGCAAACTAAATAGTGATTTTGAACTTCTGAATGTGATTGTGATATGATCCAAATTGGTAAAACCACAAAGTATGCCAATTCACGGTTCTATGGTCACCCCAAATGGTAAGCAATTATATTTTCACCCGAATGATTGTGCTCTACAATTAATATATAGGGTGGTGAAAAATAAAGGGGCTAAAATCCAAGTTGTGGGATAGGAATTGGATGTGCGAGCAAAATGGGGCAAAGAGAATAATTGGATGTATGAACTAGCACAAAAAGTCAATTGATACTATTTGAAACTAATAGATCAAGTTCCACAAATTCAGGCAAGATCTGACCTCGAGTGTGGAGTCTAAATGGAAAATGAACCGGAACGCAAATCTGGAACTGGAGCTGTCTCAGTTGTAGCTATGCGATGGTGGTAGTGAGCGGGTGATGGAGCCTTAGACTGATGCTATAAAGAAATTTTAAAAAAAAAAAAGTCCTTTTTTTTTTTTAACCAATCTAAATACCACAAAAGAATGAACTGTTGGGTTGTAACAGTGAGCTATGAATAAATGGGCTGGTGTTGTGGGCTTTTAAAACCAACAAGAACTAGTTATTGGGTTGCGAAATGGGCTCAAGTAAAAGCCCGGTCTTCATCAACAAAGCAAAGCACAACACTAGGAGGCCAAGCAAATCTCCAGAGGCTTTTCAGATCGTGGCAACTGGTGATGGAAGGACGCACGATAGGGCTCTGCTTGGTCGAGTGAGGGTGGCCGAAGGTGTGGTTGGGAGGCGGCGGTGACAGGTAACGATGAAGGTGGTGGTCGGCGATGATGTTGGTGGTTGTGGGAATGCAGATCTGGAAGTGTAGTGGTCACGTGTCTACTGTTGGTGTCCAAATCGATGAGGGTCTCAGGGGGGGTTACGATCTGTTTCGTGCAAGGAATAGATGATGGATGGAGGTTAGATCAAAAGGGAAGAGCAGTATAGGGTCTGATTGGTAGGCGAAAATGGAACAAAGTGCCATGCATCTGTTGCTACGAAATACCTTCGAGATACGAGTGAAACTGATGGGATTCAAACAGGGGCTGTTTGGATGGCACAGTGGAATGTAGCGAGAACAGACAATCTTAGGGTTTGATTTGCTGCGAATCGATTCGGCTCTGAAACCAAATTTGATGCCGAACACGGAGATTAAAACAAAAATATATAACGAACTCTTGGAATCCACCAAAATCTCTTGGAGTCCACCAAGACCAAATTAGAAAAAGGAATATTAATCTTTTATTTCATCATCAAAAGTCTTCAAAGCCATAGTTTGCCACCTTATTTATAGAAGAAGATCAACAAAACCCTAAAAAGTAAAAAGGTAAATAAAGTTATAAAAAATTAAAACATAAAATCCATGAACTTGGGTCTTAGGCCGGCCCAACATAAAAGTCATCTAGCCACAAAGCAACTGGGTGGGCCGCCTTCTTGCGACGTCGGCTGTAAAACTTTGGGAATGTGGCTCTGGTGTCCGCACCACAATCAAAATCAAGTGATTCCACTATCACATGTGCTTGGAAACCATTTGGGATACAAAATTTGGGAAGTAGCATTACTCTTTATGCATATGTAAGTTATAAAACTTTAAAACTTAAATATTATATCCTTCATATTTTTAACTTTTACAAAATGGTCCGTGGTAATTAATAAAACTTTAAAACTTACATATTAGCTTCTTCAAATTTTTAACTTTTACAAAATGATTCATCTCTATATACTATTACAACACTCATTTTCATAAATCATAAGACAGAAAAATAATACACAACAAAGATTACAAATCTCATTACCCTCAAAATAGGCACAAAACTTCACATATTAAACTTTCAAATAAAAAATCATAATTTAAAATATATATATATATATATAGGTTCCAAAAAAAATCGCCTCGGGGGCGCTGCCCCAACCCCCGCGAAGCCCTCTTGGGTAGCCTAAGTGGTAACTCGGCCCCCAAGTATAAATTCCTGGCTCTGCCCCTAGTCACATGCGCTAACCTCTTAGGGTGGCAGATCATGAAAATTAGATAAAAGGATATTGATAACATCAAACATTTACTACAATTCTCACAGTGCAATTAAAATTAAAGATGGGCCAATTGGGATAGAAAAACAAGAAGGTCGCTGTGTATGATGAACTTTAGACAGTGCGGATTACAAACCACTTCAATCTGACTCTAAATAGCAAGCATATTACCATCAAACAAACCAGAGAATTTCATGGGAAGATGTTATTATACAGAGGAAAGGAGAAGAGAGGGGAGGAACTTGAGGAATCAAACTATAGGAGTCATATTCTACACCACATTTAATATTCAGAAATTTGACCATTAGTAATGCCTGCACAACACCTTGATTGAGAAATAGACAACCAATCAGGACGCAGCAAATAGACTGCAAAGCAGTCTTCAACTTTGGATGACATACCTGCCACCCACCAGGATTAAGGTTCATCAACGATGAGGAAATTCCAGTCTCCAAGTCAGTGCAGCTGATAGTTCCATCTGAGGATGCAGCATATACTGTTCCATCATTTGCAGGGTTGAACCTGGAGAAATTTGTACATCAATCAACCTAGTAATAAATGAACTAGACATGAGAGAATGTGACTATCAGTATAGAAAGGCAGAGTACAATGAATTGATAACTCACTTCATATTGTTCAGTATGCAACCGTGTATGTTTCCATAAACTGTCTTCTCATATACTTTATTGTAGTCCCAGACTCCGAGTTGTCCTTTCTTTTGCAATGTACCGAAAGGGAGGGGGAGCAAAGAGAAGAAAAAAAAAAAAAACACAGCAACTATTAAAGAGAGAAAATTGAGCCTTAACCGAAAGAACACTCAACAAATGGTTAGTGCGAAAAATATGTAAAAAAACTAACCTTATCTCCAGATAAAAGAATGTTATTGTTTGTTGGATGGAACTCCAAGCATGTAACTCGCCTACTATGATACCTTATAACTGCACAGTTCACTTGATCTGGGATCGCCAATACCGGTTTTATCTATGTCACGGACAACATAAAATGAGAAACATAGATTCAGTAGAGATTGCATATAACCAAAAGAGACCACCCAAAGTTGTAAGTAAATTTAAAGTTCAACCAAAAAAATACAAAAAACTACGTAATAACAAAACAAAGTTGAAAGGAACTAAGTTGTAGTATGCACAAGTACCATAACATGCAGAATGTAGAGGCGAAAGAAGTTGAGGAAAAGGAAATAGAAGTAAGAAATGAATAGCTGGAAAGGAAGTTTTAGCTTCTGAAAGCCATGAAATACCAACCTACGAAAAGTGAAAAATCGAACTTTAGGAACATGTGAGTTAACTTTAAATTCTACAATGAAACAACTAATAGAGTTTGAACTTGCAGCTCAGTATCATTAACAGTTGCTAATGCACTGCAACGAACTACGACCAGCAAAAACATAAATTCCTTTCCTCCCCTTTATTAGACCGACTAATAATAAGATCAAGAACTTCAAACCCCCATAACCAACAGAAGATGTCCTCAACTCTAATAAAAAATTTCCTTGACCTTGAGAAAAAATATACCTATCGTAGGAAGAGTTTAACTAACTATACCAGCTATTGATGTTTAGTACTTGAGAGTCAGTAAATAAACTAAAATAGCAGCATCTACTGATTCTGTTGCTTGAGAAACAATATGACATGTAACATCCATAAGATACATAGTCACTGCAATGAGATATCTTAATTGAATAGCATTTAGAAGAATACATAAGCAAAATAGTTAAGCTTAAGCTTACCAGAGGAATGTTGGGTCTAAGCTGGCGTTTGAAGACATAATCCAATGAGTTACGAGTATTTCTACAGGGTGCTGGGGTTACTCCATGCTCAGTAGCAACTCGGTGCGGACAAGCCATAGTAGTGTGGCCTTCAAAATCCACCCACAAAGAAAAAACAAATAATCTTCACCAAAAGGCAATAAATAGAAGTTTATCTAGTGATCCATGACAATACCAAATCATAAATCAAATGTTAAAAAACAAAATATTAAAGTAGAAATGAGCAAGAAAATGCATTCAGAAGTTGCCGCATACAAACTGTGAATAAAATTAAACAAAACATTAGAAGCTAAAAAACTCTTGTACAAAACATGTTATTAAATTCTCCGGATTACAAAACAATAAGAGGGTATAGAGGGGGGAAGCATAAAAGTTGGTTCTCCAGTTCAGGTCCTCCCTCCATGCCTTCATCTTTAAGTTTGAATTATCTATGATATCCCAAAACTACTGAAGAGATTGAATCTTTTGGCAACATTAGTAAGGAAATTTCAATTTTTTTTTTAAGTATATTCCACATTTCCTGCTCTAGAATATACTGAATTTCAAAGCAGATATCCACTCGAAATTAAATCATCCAACATGTTTACTGAACCATCTTAATCTAAGGTGGCAATGCAATGTAAGGAAACCTATGCAATCCAAAGCAAATAAAATGAGGCCATCCCACAAAATCTGACATTAAATTAATGTGCCAGTTACAAGAAATCAAAGCTATAGGGAACTAATTTATAGTTAAAACACAATTGATCCATTCAATCTTCATACAGATTCATAGAACTTCAACCGCCCCAACTGCCACATTAAACTATTAAACAATTCTAAATTTTTATTTTTTTTTTTGGGAGGGGGGGGGGGGGGGGGGGGAGAGATAGAGAGAGGGGGGAACATTCAAGTAGTTTAAAAATAATACTCCAATAATAATAAATTACCAGGCAATTTGCATAGAAAACAGGGTTTCATAGGGCAATCAATGTAAGTAGCTCCCTTGAATCCCGCTTCATGACCCGTTCGCTTGCACACCTATAAGCCGCAACCCATATATATTAACAACCTTTATATATATATATATATATATATAACCGTTGCAATAAACAGACACATAGTAAAAATGAAAAGCTTGAAACCCTAAGAAACAACAGAGAGAGAGAGAGAGAGAGATTGACTGACTTTGCAGACTTTCTTGAGACTGATGGTGATCGGTGCCCTCTCTCTCTTCTTCGAGGCCGAAGCCGAAGCCTCTTCGACCGTCTCTTCGACTATAACTTCTTCTTCTTCCTCCTCCTCTTCTGGTTCTTCGACATCGTTGTAGTCCTCTTCGTCCGACGAACTCTGTTCAGAGTCCGTGTCTCTCTCGATGACCACTTTAGGGAAAGTGGTTCTTCTGGTGTGCGGGGGCATTTTCGGAAATTATAAATACAGAGCTATACAATCACACAACATATATATATATATACATATATCAACATTGAACTTGAATCTCATATCAATGGACAGAGAGTCGGAAGGGATGCACGGAATTGAATTTTTATTGAATTGGTGGCTGAAGGGAGGGGGGGAAGCAAACCGACTCTTCAATCTTTACCACCCCCAAAGAGGGAGAAAATAAGTTTCTCCTCGGGATGGGCAGTGAGCTAATACAATTACGAAACTGTCCTTCTCAATTCTCGTTTTTAGTATTGGAAAGTATGGGGTTAGTTACGGCATTCTACTATTACGAAATGGCGGGAGATGGCGTGGCTTGTTATCCACCGTTTGCCTGTGTGTACCCACTAGTATAACTCACGAAGAGGAAATACGACGTCGTGTTACCTATCCAACAATTATGTATTCCTAGCTACGTACTTTTTTTTTTTTTTTTTTTGTTCTTAGAGTGTGTACCGTGTGTTTGATAAAACTGAAAATTAAATACTGAAAATGAAAATTAATTGTTGAATTTTAAGTACTAAAAATTTTAAATGATTGAATTTACAATACTGAAAAGGGTGATGCTATTGCACTCCATCATTGAACCAAGACACTCCATGGTATTATTCTTAAAGCATGTGGTACATGCATGTCATGCATTACATACATGGTACCACATGCTCTGATAGTGGTACCATGGAGTGCATTAGTTCAATAATTGAGTGGAAATAACAATTTCCTACTGAAAACTGTGTTTCAAGAAATGCAATAGACTGCATTTAGTGATTATTTTCAGTAGAAATGCAATAGACTTAAAGTTTTCAGTGGATTTTTGGCTTTTTTTTTCAATTAAGTGGTATGTTATCAAACGCACTAAAAAGAAATAAGTGTTGAAACTTTTCATTTTCAACACTTAATTGGGTTATCAAACACACCAATAATTTTTCTTTTTCTTAAGAGTAATACTTTGTTTCCCAAATCATAATCTCAAATTCATGTCCGAAATGTTGTGATAGTGGTGGGCTACTAGATTTTGATTTCATCAATGATGGATCTAGGGGGGGTGGGAGGATTGCCCTCTAGATTTGAAAAAAAAAACATAATTATACTAATATTATTCGAAAATACACGCTAAGTATATAAACTCGCCCCTTTAAATTTTTTTCAAAATTATTAAGCCCGTATGGATCCCACATGAGATCCACCATAATCAAGTACCAGAATGTGCTGGGTATAAAATTTTGTGTAGATCTAATATTACTGATTGATGAAGCATAACATTACTCTTTTCTTAGTATCAATATATACTAAAACTAAAAACGGAGACTTTAGGCAGGGGTAACACTGTTATGATATGTGGCATATTTAAGAACCTATTTACTTTATTAAACTACCCTCTCTATATTGGATTTGGAATGACAGTTTTCTCCACTCTGAGCTAAGATTGAAAGGTCAAACGTTTTCTTTAAAGTTGTGCCCCGTCATTTACTACTTCCCTTTCTCTGTCCGGAAATGATAGTCGCACTATGTTTTGTACAACGAAATGTATAACAGGGGCATATGAGCAAATAAAGAAAAATTGTGAGCCCCACTTTTGACATACGGAGCAAAAAACTGCTCTCTCTCTCGGAGCAAAAAACTGCTCTCTCTCTCTCTCTCTCTCTCTCTCTCTCTCTCTCTCTCTCTCTCTCTCTCTCTCTCATTTGATGAAGTTAACGTTACCCCTCTTATCTCTCTTATCCCCAAATTCAGAACCCTAGATCAGACACCAACCACAGGCGACCGGATTCGACGGCAACGGTGAAGGACGGCGACGGTGACAAGATCTTTTATCGGTACACACAAACACACACACACACACACTCTCTCTCTCTCTCTCTCTCTCTCTCAATCATCTCGGTTTCCATTCTCTGGTCTAACATTTGTGTATATATATATTGAAGTTGTAATACATTACAATGTGCTCTTATTGGTGATATGTGGTTCAGATTTGGTGATATGGGTATGGAATTTTTTGTTGAAGTTTCATCAAATTGGAGTAGTTGGGGAGTTTTATATAATAATGGGTGTTGAATCAATATTAGAAGCACAACATTATTACTTTGATTCAACACCCATTACACAGATTCAAGTACTGACAATGGAGGAACCATAGTCATGGCAAAGAGGCAAGCCAAACTAGGATATGGGTGTGGAATTTTTTATTGAAGTTTCATCAAATTGGAGTAGTGAGGGAGTTTTATTTAATAATGGTAAATTTCCTCTTTTTATTATAAGACATCTCTAGTTGATTACTCAAACTTTAGTTCTACCTTTATGGTCCTTTGGATCAAAGTAGTGATTTGCTTCCCAAATATCAATCTCAAATTTGGTTCCAAAATGCTTTATTAGTTCTACTACATGCCATAAGGTATGATTGAACAACTTGAAATCCTCAAAACTATAAAGAACTCAACATGACAAAGATGGCTTTCCAAATGACAATGCATTTTTGTCCCTGCATTCAACTTGGGACAGTTTGGGAATGCCTAAAACATGATTAGGTTTGTAACACCCGTACCCGGGAAAAAAGATTAACTAATTCGTAATATGCATTAATTAATATTAATTAGTGTATAAGAATAGATTAAGGGGAGGCTTGGACTCGCCCATAGAAAAGTCCTAGTGAGAAGGGACATGTTTGAAGTGGGACCCAATGAAGGGCCCGGATAAAATATAAATTAATTTGCATTTAAATGCATTTTATATGACTACTTGGAATATGTTTAGTTGCTTTCATATCAAATTGTTAATATGTTAGTTTTTGATATCTACTAATTAACCCAATAAGGGCAATTTTGCAAAAAGGTGCATAATTAGTAGGTACGTTAGCAATTTCACAAATATTTGGGACCACGTGTGGGACCCATACGAGACTTAGACAAACACCCATTTAGAAATATTGGGTAGCTAATGGAATTACAAAAGGGTTTCATAATAAACACTTAGGAAGTTTAGGGGTATAAATGAAAAGAATAGCAAAAACTTGTATGTATATCATCTAATGGGTTATATGGAGCATGTTGGGGATCCAAGAGGCAAGCATGAGCTGCCCTTTCTCCTTCTTAGAACTACACGTAGAGAGAAAGAAGGAGGAGCTGTCCATTTTCAGCTCATTCTTCATCTAACCACAAAGAATGAAAGAAAAGAAGGAAAGGAAAAAGGAAATTTGGGGTTTTGGGCTTCGTGGGTAAACTTGGGGATCCTTTTGGAAGGTTGAGAGAAAGAATTGGAGCTGAGAATTCTCAGCAATTCAGAACCTCAACTGAATTACTAAGGGAAATTAGAAGAATGGTAGAAGAAGAAAGAGAATAACATGTATCCACCAAGTGGGTCTAGCTTGGAACATCCAAATTGGGTAGGAAGACTTCAAGTTATTCATCAATTGGAGTTTTAATTGGGCAAAGAAAGGTAATATTAATATCTCTATGTAGTTTAATTTCACTTTAAATGTGTAGTTCAACATTAGAGATTTAATCGATAAACCGCGTTATTCCAAAAATGTGTAGGAACTTAACGAAGCTTCAAATTGGGTATTTGGAGTAGGAATCGAACGGAGGTGAGTGACTCTAATCCATGGGTTGAATGTAAATCATATTTAATGTGTTAATCTCTATGATAGTAAGTTGAATTCTTGTAAATTAAAGCATGGACATGAGAGTTGGATATATATTAACTTGTTGATATATGTGGGTTGGGTTAGTTTACTTTAAATTGGAAGTTAATATGTGTTAAATGGTGTGTGAATTGCCATGTTGAGATGATTATGTGATTATGTGTTATGTGGGTTGAAGAAAGCCTTATGTTGATTCACCGTGGATTTACTCCATAATAAGGAGACGTGGAAAAACCCAACAGTGTAAGGGTACTCACCACTTAACTGTGTAAAGGTGTGTAAGTGACGACCCAGCTGTGGAAGGGTATGTGAGATGGTGTGAATTAGAGGTGCTATATGCACATAAGGGAAAAACGCAAGAGCGACGACACGGTGAATTGATATTTGGTCTTTTGGAGACTAAGTGATATGTTGATTGTTGATTTGTGCATTGAATATGACATACACTCATACATGTGATTAGCTTTGCTCACTAAGCGAAAGCTTAAACAAATGTTATTTTCTGTTGTGGTTATTGAATAACCACCGCAGGTACGGCACGGGAGGAGGAGAGGAAATGACGTGTACGGGGGAAATGGGAGAGATTGGAACATGTGTGATATGTTTATAATCTTGTTTAATTATGTAACTTGTTAATTTGGGATTTCTAGACCTCATGTTGTAATATAAGTATGTAGGAATATGGAGTTTCAATTATGAATTTTATGTCTTTCCTTAAGCTAAAACTATGGTTTGTGTATGTTGAGAAGGATGGGCCTTTCCGGCAAGTCCGATTTGGTGTCGCAAGTGTGTTGGATGAGTCTTGGTTATAAACAAATGATATGCAAAGTCTTGGAAATGTTTTGGGTAAAAATCTTCATTGCTATGTGGTTTTAAGCAAGGGATGGGTGTTATGGGTTCTTTTGACTCAAAAGAAGTTGTGTGTATGTTTTGAATGGGTTTTGGTCATAACTAAGTTGTATGTAAAGCTTTGAACTCTTTTCCGATAAAATTCTATATTCATGCAAGTTAAGCCAAGATTTGGCTTAAATGTCATATTTTGATTCAATTGAGCTTGAGTACGAGTTAAATGTAGTGGAAAGTACCCCAATGTGTATTAGGATCATGTTTAAGAAGGGTTACAAGTTTTCAAAAGTGTTTGAGTGAGTTTTAGTTTCAAAATCTTGTGTGTAGGTTGAAAGTTGCTGCTGCAGAAATGGTTCTGCAGAAGGGCTTTCGACCGGTCGAAGGGACCCGTCCGACCGGTCGAAAAACCCACTGTCAGCCCTTTAATTCTAAATGTTCCCATGGTTTGTTTTACCTTTTAAAAGGCCAAGAGAGTACCTTTGGGTCCCATTGACCTATAAAAACTTCACTTTCAATTACAAAGGTTGGTAGGTATTTTTCACGGAATTTCCTAATTGGCACAAGTTAAACTAGTGTTATTTGGTTCAAGCTTGTTTAATAAAGCTTCAAACTCTTCCTCAAATCGTGTTCATGTATATGCTAGTTCTTGGAAATAACTTAAGTTCGTTACATGCTGGAATTCGGTTGGAATGAATTGAAATCTTCCAACGGTTGCGTGATTTGATGAGTTTCGATGCTTTTGTGCACTTTTCGGTAGTTCTAAGTTGGTTGGGAAGTAGCCCCAAGTGACTTGTGTGTTTGGGGACTTCTTAGAATGTTAAATGGGGGAAAATATGGTTCAGAGGGTATCTGGACCGGTCGAATTGACCCGCTCGACCGGTCGAATGGCCCTCTGCCCAAAACAGTGATTTCGAAAATATTTTCTGACGGCTTTTACGGAAACGGACATAACTCTTTCTAGAAAATTCGGATTCGCGCGCCATTTTTTGCATTGGAACCGGGACTCAAAAATCTATCTTTTGGTGTAAAATTTGGCTATACTTTATTAATGACAATTTTGCCCTTGGGGCTGTTTTATCAAAATAATGTCATTTTATGTTGGTAAATTCATGTTTTTCTTAAGGATTTACATGTTTTCTTTGCTAATTATTATTTTGGGGCACTTGTAGTATTGTTACACGTGTCCTAATCCGCTTGAGGTGGGTTGGGGTGTGACAAGGTTCCACCCCATTATTATATTATGTCATACCCTGGATCCACACATGTGAACCTAGGACACGTGGCACGCCACCAAGGCCTTCAAACACCAAGTTGGGAATGAAAAGGAAGGAAAACAAGCACATTTACACCATTATGTTAGACAAATCAAGCCCAAGGGCAAAATGGTCATTAATGAGGTATAGAAAATTATATACCAAAAGATAATGTTTTGAGTCCCGGTTCCAACGCAAAAAACGGCGCACGAAATCGAGTTTTCTAGAGAGAGTTATGTCCATTTCCGTAAAAGTCGACAGTGCAGCAAAATGACCTGCGGATCGATCCGCCCCAAAACTGGATCGATCCGGTTTTAACAAAACCCTACTTTTGGCCCTCCAGAAGTGCCGGATCGATCCGCCCAAGACCCCGATCGATCCAAATTCTGCAACACACATTTTGACAAGAGTCTTTCTTGTTCTGCAGATTCCAAACACTTTCAAAACCAAACCAAACCAAACTTCATAAAACTTTCAAAAATCATTTCAAAATCATTCTAAAACCATTTTAAACTATTCCCAAGTTATGTTAACATGGTTTTTAAACATTAAACAAGATCCACAATTGCTACAATATTCAAACACCCCCAATTCTTACAAAATCAAACAAAACACGAGTCTTTATCCATATTCACAACTAACATACCCAACTCATAAAAACAAGAGTTTGAAAGGCTTCCACAAGATATTAAACTTCGGTTACAACGCATACATACGTCTTGGAGCGACAAAACAAGAACCCAACATAACCAACTAAGTTTAACAAGCTCTCAACTTAATCCATACATACCCGGATTACACCGAAATTACAAGTTTTGAACAAAATAACTATAATACATGGAACTACAATATACACAAGCTTCCTTGCCACGACGAACCCCAAATCACCTCTCCGGATTCTCGCCGTCGTGCTCACCTACAATGGTTATTCAATAACCACTACAATATATAAGCTATATGCTTAGTGAGAGATATCAATCAAGCACACGGATGACATATCAATGTTTATATTCAACTCAACATATAAAATGATCTCCGGATAAACAAGTATTTCTTTCGCCACTACCCGCAAGTCCACGACTCCCCCAATAGTCCACGGCACAAGCCAATGGCCCACGCCACACACGTGCGGTCTAATGTCATTGTCGGCAACAAGTGATCATCACCACGGAACAATCTCATGACAGATTCATACAAGCTTTCATTTGACCAAAATAGGCAACTAAACATGCTCATATAGACATATCACCATGCTTTTCACAAAATTATAGCTAAACATGGATAACTAAACTAAATAGGTATGTGATTAACATCCATATGAACATAACCATTAATCTCATCCAAAAACAAGATTGAAACCACTCACCTCTTTGCAATTCGCTCATAGTTAAGAAATTAAAGCCCAAATCTACTCCAGGTTCAAATCCTCTACGAGTCCAAATCCAGTTTCGGAATTGAAATTGGGTGTCGAACGGCGCGTCGATTGACGTCATAGAGCGTCGCCGAGTTTTCCGCCGATAAATCTTGTTTTAACTCTTTTTTCTGTAAATGTTTGTTACATTAGAGAAGAAGATGACTAAGGCTCTAGCTTGGTGAGTCATGGGACACTTTTCTCATGACATGTGATCTCAACTTTTGGTTTCCAAGTTTGCCTCCCCTAGTTTTTTCAGTTCTGCAATTATACCCCTGCTAGTTATAGAACTCTTTAAAATTATCCCAAACTTAAATAGGTGTTTGTCTATGTCTCGCGTGGGTCCCATAAGTGGTCCCACATAATTTTATGAAGTTACTAATTAGCCTACTAATTATATCACGTGTTCATTTCGTCCTCACCAAGGTATTCCAAATGACCACATAATTGGTCCCTAACAATAAAATATATATATATATATAATCTAAACAACATATAAATAATCCACATATGCCTTAATAAACATTTAAGCACATAAGGGTGGTTCTACAACTTTGTCCCATCACAATGGAACTTTATCAACTTATGTCCCAATTTGGGACTACCACATTGGCCAATACTGGGTTCCCAACTGGACACCCATAATCAACAAGTGTGCTAAAACCTACATAAACATATGTTAATAAACACCAATTAATTATGCTAATGCATGCTAAATCAAAATTAACGATTAATCGCGGAAGCGGGTGTTACATATTACCTGTTTTTTTTTAATGAAAACTGGGTATAAGTTGGTTGGCAGAAAACCATTTTGTCATATCATATTGTTTGCAACCGCTTGAAATGCATCTCAATTCAAGGCAACCATGGTGTTTGTAGGATATGCTCCAATTTGATGAAACTTCAAAATTGCCATGGTGTTTGTCAGATCTGCTCTTAGTGGATTTTAAGGTTGATTTTCGAGGATTTAGCCAAAATTGCCAGATCAGTCTCTTGTATTTAACATTGGCTGTCAAGTTGATGCTTGTTTTTTTATTTATTTTTGCAGCAGTTTAGTGTTTATGAAAGAAAACAAGAAAAAAAAAAAAAGAAAAGCATAAGAAATATTGGACTTTGGATTTGAGGAGTGAAACATTAAATGCAATTTTCTTTTCTTTTATTTTTCTTTCTTTTTTCGTTCAGTTAAAACAACAAATACAATTTTCTGGTGACTAATTGGTTTTAAGTGAAAGTTGCTATCTTTCATGGCCTATAGTAGTTGTTTGATTGTTATATGATTGTGTTATGCTATCTGTAGGAATTGCAGAGGATCTACGACTAAAAAATGAAGAGTTGAAGACCCGAAAGGGTCCTTTAGATTTCAGTCCTTTATTGTATCTGTATCTAGAAATTAATCCATTCTATTAGTCAACTTAAAAATTGGTCCCTCGTTTATTTTGAGGACCAAAATACCCCTACTCCCATAAATCAAGTTTTGGAAAGAGAGAGAATTAAAAGAGAAAATTTAATAAATGCCCTAACTCCCATAAATTAGGGTTTTTAAATTCAAAATCCCGATTTGTTATACATATATATATATATATATATATATAGAGAGAGAGAGAGAGAGAGAGAGAGAGAGAGAGAATTAAAAAAGAAATTTTATTATTACAGTGAGAAATTTCTCACATTTTTAACGTATTTGATGAGAAATTTTCCACCAAATAAAACAAATTTCTCACCTTTTTTTATATCAAATACAATGAGAAATTTCTCACCTTTTTTTCTAACCAAATTAAAACAAATTACTCACCTTCAAAACTCAAAAGTAAAAATCCACACTTTGTGAAAAATTTCTCACACTGTCGAAAATTCACACAAAAAGTCTAAACACTAAAATACAGCAACAATACACATGGATTTGGTGAGAAATTCTCAATGTAATAACCATGTTTCGCTGCGCCGCCAATCGCCGAGCCGAGCAATCCCACTGCCCTAACCATGTTCCACCGCACCGCCAATCGCCTCCTCCCCCGATCGGCCATCACTGCCGCGGCTCGTCGGCCATTCTCGATCGATTCTCCGGCGATAAGAGAGAGAAAATCCGGCGATGAGAGTTGTTTATTCGGTGGTCATTGAGATTTGGGGGAGAAATGGATATATATATATATATATAGAGAGAGAGAGAGAGAGAGAGAGGGGGGGGGGAGTGGATGACTTGGGGAAATGGGTAGAGAGAGAGAAATGTGTTTAGTTCATGGAAATTCAAATAAGGCAGTTTGGAATTCAACAATAATACTGATTTACTCCACTAGCCTGAAATTTAGGAGATTTAATCGCGTAGCTAATATCACGCTCAATTACTAAGAGAGTTACAATTTTGAAACATTAAAGAAAACATTTCACATTAATTAAATATCAGATAATTAATAAAACTTCAGGGGTATATACATCCGAAAAAAACACAAAAAAAAAGGAGAAGTATCAATTTCTAAATCTACTATTAATACAGGTATCGATTTTGAAATAGCCGATATAAAGAGGACGAAACCTCATATAGTGGCCAAATGAAGGACTAATTCTAGTATTTCTATTATTCCAAATACATAGCAAGAGAGAAGAAGTGAAAAATGGCATTTATTGTTGTTGTTGTTGTTGTTGTATACTTTGTTGTGTGGCTCAAATAAGCACATGGTTATAAACAATGTTATGAACTTGTATTTATGTAATGTTTGATACTTGTATTTAAGTAATGTCGACTCGAATGTTATGAACTTGTATTTAAGTAATGGTCTTGTTCAAACTAATATTTTGTTCTTAAACTTGTTTGGTTTAATGTTAAGCAAATATTGAATGTTACAACAAAAAACTATCAAAATATAGTATCCCCAGTTATTTCAACATTAACCCTAGAGTCTCCTTTGTTATTTCAACATTAAACCCTGTTAAAATGTAACCATAACACAACACATAGTCATCATCTTAACATACATAGTTCCATCGTCCAAACATATTACTAAAAAAGAAACAAAATAGTATAACAATAAATACCATTGGCCCTTTCATATGCATAATTACTATTTACTGAGTTAACTCCTCGAAATAACAAAGTGTCATATGATACAATTAATGTTCTTCTTCATCTCGACCTTCTATGAATCCTCGATCTGAAGTGCATGGATGCACTGTTGTGAAATTTTAACCCCCTGTCCAAATTGGATTTTGAGATCCCTACAAAAATTTAACAATAACCAAATTAATTACAAAAGTAGCAAAGTGTTGAATAGGGAAAGAAACCATAGTTTATACTTGAAATACAAAATTCCCCAAATTAGGTTGAAATCCAAAATTTCCTCCAAAGCCCATCATTGGTTGAAATGCATAGTTTACTCCAATTCAATTTGTTGTTTTACTCAGTCCAGAAATAGAATCGTTAACTCTAGTTTTCATTTCATTTGATTCCTAATTCATTTGGGTTGTACGTTTTTTTTAATCACATGTTAGTTACCGTTGTAGTTGTACACTACGAGACTGTTTGGATAACATGAGAATTGGTTCTGTAGTTTAGCAAAGAATCGATTCTAGATAATTTGGTGTCTGTGTCACTACTTTTTGACTACATAGGATTTGGTGCTTGACTCAAAAACACCCCACAAAATGGTTTTCTGCCAACCAACTTATACCCAGTTCATTATTTTTTTTAAATAACACAAATAATATGACAATGGGGTGGAACCTAATTGTGTTTTAGGCATTCCCAAACAGTCCTAAGTTGAATGCAAGGGCAAAAATGCATTGTCATTTGGAAAGCCATCTTTGTCATGTTGAGTTCTTTATAGTTTTCAAGTTGTTCAATCATACCTTGTGGCATGTAGTAGAACTAATAAAGCATTTTGGAACCAAAATTGAGATTGATATTAGGGAAGCAAATCACTACTTTGATCCAAAGGACCATAAAGGTAGAACTAAAGCCTGAGTAATCAACTAGAGATGTCTTATAATAAAAAGAGGAAATTTACCATAATTATATAAAACTCCCTCACTACTCCAATTTGATGAAACTTCAATAAAAAATTCCACACCCATATCCTAGTTTGGCTTGCCTCTGTGCCATGACTATGGTTCCTCCATTGTCAGTACTTGAATATGTGTAATGGGTGTTGAATCAAAATAATAATGTTGTGCTTCTAATTTTGATTCAACACCCATTATTATATAAAACTCCCCCACTACTCCAATTTGATGAAACTTCAACAAAAAATTCCACACCCATATCACCAAATCTGAACCACATATCACCAAATAAGAGCACATTGTAATGTATTACAACTTCAATATATATATAAACACAAATGTTAGACCAGAGAATGGAAGCCGAGATGATTGAGAGAGAGAGAGAGGGAGTGTGTGTGTGTACCGAGAGAGAGATAAAAGATCTTGTCTCCGTTGCCGTCCTTTGCTGTCGCCTGTGGTTGGTGTCTGATCTAGGGTTCTCAATTTGGGGATAAGAGAGATAAGAGGGGTAACGTTAGCTTCATCAAATGAGAGAGAGAGAGAGAGAGCAGTTTTTTATGTTAAAAGTGGGGCCCACAATTTTTCTTTATTTGCTCATATGCCCCTATTGTACATTTCGTTGTACAAAACGTAGTACGGCTATCATTTCCGTTCTCCATTTTATTTGTTTCTCTGCTGATGGTGGGTTACATCATACATGAGAGAGACTCTCATGCCTTTCCATTCTCACTGTCTCGCAAGATTCTCTCAATGGTCACACACACTCTCCATTCTTACCATCTCTCTATCACTCTCTCACGGTCACGGATTCTCCACAGCGATTGCTCTGTCGATAACAACCGCGAAGACTGTAAATATCTGCTCTCTAAAGGTATAACTCTTAGAATGCAAACTGATTTTTTTTAATCATTTACGTGTAATGCTGAATTATTAACTTTTTTTAATCATTGTGGGTTAATAAATTTTTTTTTGATAGGGCATCTTAAAATCCAATGATTTGTGAGGGGTTATATTTGTTTTGATTATTTGCCTCTCATAACTGTTAACTTTTTCTAGGGTTTTACTCATTGTTTTTAAGTTCTATAATTTTCTAAACACAGGGGAAAGAATGCAAAGACAGAGCAAGAGAGATAAATTATGAAAATAGACAGAGATGAATAGCAATGAAGAAGTTTATACAGAGAAACATTGCTCCTAATTAGGTGAGTGAGTATGTTTCCTTACCAAATTCCTTTTCTTTTATTTATTTTTTAAACAGGTTTTTAGTTTGATTGTGCAGTTAATTTATACTCCCCTATTTGATGTTTAAGTATGACTCTGTAGAAGCTTTCAAGTTTTATTATACTTACATATGGATATTGACTTCTACTTAGATATTATACTTGACCATATATGTATGTAGAGATTCAGTAAGTGCATGACATGGAAAAATAGAGTATTTTAGCTGGGATTAGTTTCTCACAAACCTCACCAGGCATTGAGGGGCTTTGGAGTATTTGGGCTTGGGAGATGATTAATATTCCCCCCCCCCCCCCCCCCCCCCCCCCCTCAACACTTTGCGAGTATTTGCAACAGTGCTTTCTTTTATAATACAAATTTGCTCACAAGGTTTTACTATTCTGTTGCTACATTTCCTTGATGTTCTTTGCGGCAGTTGGTTTGAGTTTTTGTTACTTGATCAAGTTCTAGATTTTAAGAGGAAATTAGATTTTCTGTGCTATAGATATACTAAATACGGAAAGAAAAAAAAAGTAGTGCTATGATGCCCAAATTTGAGCTTGGTGTATGTTCGAATCTTGTCACTCAGTTGCATTCCTGCCTTATCTGGTGCGTGCGTTGTGGGGTTGGTGCATGCCCGGAGTTTTCCCTATGTCTTTCATTAATTTTAAAACAAAGTGTCAGTAACTCTGTTAGAAAACAACGGTAAAATCCGGGAGTAATGTTATGCTTTCCAATTTTTTTTCTTCCAAAAAGTGTTTCCCCAACACATGTAGGAGTGGGCCCCTTTTGGTTAATGGTAGGACCACTTCAAAATCAACCAATCAAAATCAACTAGACCCACTGCCACAAACACTTTTGGGGAAAAAATTTGGAAAGCATAGCATTACTCAAAATCCGGAGCGCAGAGGATGATTTATTCATGTATCCCAAAAAATATATTTGCTTTTGTTCTATTACTTGGAAAAGAACAAAAATTGTTTAAACGGGTTTTTCTTCAATTGAACGGTTGTTGACAGAATTCACTAATTGAGAAGAGAATTAAAATGTTTCAAATCGAGCTCCAATTCTGATGGCAACTTTGGTTTTCACATGATACATAGATTAGTTGACATAAGTACCATTGGCCTTTTGCTGTAGATGATCAGACAAGATCTTATTTCATAAACAATAAAACTAAAACCATCATCTTCATATTAGAATCACAAGAAGGCAATTTTTAAGAAGTTTTGGAATTGTTGAAGACACGTTAGTTTTCCTATTGTCTCATACATGTGAAAAAGGGAGAGGTGTGAAGAAGGGAGGGCAATTTAAGCCAATGGCACTATAGCACCACCGCCACTGCTGTCGAGCCCACTCCATTGCCGCCACCTCTATCGCTACTTTTCCCCCCTTTTTTTGGGTGTAGTGCTCACGGGCTCAAGCAATTCTAGAACTCCGAGAAGTTTTTTGGTGTAATGTGATTGTCATTTTTTTCCTTAAACCTGATAACAATATGTTCTTCCTCACTGACTTGTGAATTTTTTTACATTCAATTTTTAAAATGCATTCATCTATTAGTAAGGCTAGGGATTTGAATGAGACCATCCTTGAAGTTCTGAGAGTGACAAATTTTTAACTATTGCTATATTAGTGGCACCCAGGTGAGGATGGAGTGTTCTAATATTTAGTAATAACGTGGACTCAGAAAGAACTGGATCCCTTGAGGTTTAAACTGTGGTAATAACCAAAAGACATGATAACCAAAAGGCGACAAAATTTTTCATTCTATTCTAAACGAGGCATAATATATGTTTGCACAGAGTTTGAGCTATTTTAGATTCTCTCCAAGCACTTGAGGCATAGGGCATTATGCTATGGTTCTCGTTGTATATCAAATTTGGTTTACAAATACTTTTTCAACTGTACCACAATGAATAAACAACAAGAAGAGAATCATTGAATCTTAATTGGAAGTTGTTTTAGGTGATAAAACTATCTAAGCATTTGAAAATTAAACTTGGGAACCATGACATTATTCTTCCCATTAGTTGTGGAACGTTGCATTTGGCCTCACCATTCATTTTTTCACCCAATTCTTTAATTTTTTCCCTACAAAAATAAAAGCTAGATTATGATTATCAATTTTATAACCAATATTTTTTATAATTTATATTCCAAACAACGTCCGCGCATTGCGCGGGTCCAATGCTAATATTTATTAACAATGATTATTTTCAGGCTTCAGCAACTAAACCTTTAAACTTCGTGCCATGGTAATATTGGGGTAAAAAAACGTGTGCCAGGCCGCCCGACCGCTAGTTTCAATAAAAATCAAATACAATAATGATACACCCACATTTCCAACCACTCCTCTAACCACACCCAAGCCCATCTAAGCAATTTTTTAAAAAAATTATAGGACCCACCATTTATTCTTTCCCCGAATCAAATAAAACGGACCAACAATTTGGAGACCCAAATTGTTACCTCCCCCAACCCGTCAGCTGCAACCCCATCCCTAGCACCAACCTTTCCCCCAACCCCAGTGGCGGGGACTCCGACTAGTGGCATCGGTGATGGTGACCGGCCACTCCGACCGACGACTCTCTCATCCACCCGTCCACTAGATTTTCTCTCACTGGTACTCTTTCACTTTTCTCTCTCTAAAACCATATTTCCATGCCCTGCATTTTCGTAATGTATACCTACATATATATATATATATACATACATTTTGGGTTAATTTGAAATTTATGGTAGTAGTATGAAATGGGTTTGATTACATCTATATACATATATTTGGGGAACTTTGCAATTCAGGTATAAACTTTGCTTCTTTTCATGTTGTACATTTTGATACTTTCCTACTTGTAATAAATGTTATATTTTTAATTTGTGTAGGGTTATCAAAATCCATTTTGGAGGGTGGCAAATGATTTCACTATTAGGAAACTGCATTCCCAGAATCCATTGACAGCGCGTATAAGTTGGTACTGCAAAAAAAATTACGTGAAAACTACAATAACCCTACAAGGGCGGAACTAGGGTTACCTTGAACTGCAAAAACGGATTGCTGTAGTAGACGAATCGAGAACACGGGCTCGATAACAGCTCACGATCTTCTACCGTATTCCTCCGCTGCCAAAATATCGAACTAAGTGTGGGCTCTTTCGAAATCCTTTCTGTTTTCTGCTCTCCCTCTTTTACGCTCTCTTTTCTATTCCGAGTTATAATTCTCTATATAAAAAAACGCTAGCTGAGAAGAGAGCCAAAGCAGCATATATATAGGCTACGATAGGGACCATAAGAAGTCAATAAGGAATAGGCTTCCTTATGGAATTAAACCCTAATTCGAACTGAATCAGATTCCTATTTTCTTAAATTATAATTCATACCACTAAAGAATTATAATTGCACTCCTACCCTTATCTCAAAAATA
The DNA here is from genome assembly GCA_033977485.1 of Hydrangea macrophylla. Classification (NCBI taxonomy): domain Eukaryota; kingdom Viridiplantae; phylum Streptophyta; class Magnoliopsida; order Cornales; family Hydrangeaceae; genus Hydrangea; species Hydrangea macrophylla. The sequence continues at coordinate 92,201,235 of CM066982.1, read as the reverse complement.
TATTTCAGGCTCCATGTTATTAAATGCTTATTATCTCCCCACGTTAAGATTACAGATATCCATTAATTAAATATAATTACTGACAATCATATTTAATTAATTTCTTAAAATTCCTTGAGATTCTCTGCTTAACTTATCTGATATGTCGGATACAAAATCCACCTGCAGGGTTTGACATAATCAAAACTTATAAGCTTTCTCAAGGGGATATCATCAATCCCAAAATTGAGACATGGATTCCATCATTAATTAATATCCACCACACAATTAATATTGTCACCCAATCCAATGAGATATTGACCCATTTAAGGATCTCACCCTTTTAGGGATCAAAGTGTAAATATCAAATATACGTGTCTACAAATTAACTTAGGATTTAAACCATAAGCACTCATAATAGCCATGAGGTATTAATTATCTTATAAGTCAGTATAAAGATAATTACCCCAAGTCAGTCCCGTTTAATACACAAAGTGTACCAGCATAGTGAGTTGAAACTATACCGTTTTCCGTAGGCAAGACAAACCTACTACAACACCATGCTGCAGTCCTACCGATGGTGTGTCCAATCCCATCTAAGACTGTAAACCAAAATCTTACATTCTATAATATCTGATGGCCTGATCTTCTGTGTGTAAGCCGAACTCTATACACCAAACCACCTACTATATAGAATGAGAGACACACATGCATAATATTAAATAAATAATATAATACAAACATTGCCCACACAGATTCTCATAAAAAAAATGGATTAAATGATTTTATTAAATGAATAATAAATCAACTACATAAAGCATGACTTTTAGTAAATATCCCTAACATTCACAAATATGCATCCATCAAGTTGAGACACAGGATTATTCCCTGAAGATAATGATAGATAATGATTATAGTAGATGTAATGTAATTTGGATAATGGTTGTAGTTGATGTAATGCTTTATTATTTATGGTAAGTGTGATGGTTAGTAACATTGGTTAAACTATGTATGTTTTAAACAATTTTTTGTCTATATTTTGGACCTATTTATACATATTTTGTATACATAATGACTTGAGCAAAGTTGTTATAATATAAAATCCGCCCCTGAATCTAGGCAAGTAGTGAAACAAAGTTGTAGATAACAAAATTATAATTGAATTCATATATGACCTTTAGAAATGTCTTTTATGAATACATCATCAAAATGTTAAGAATCCAATAGAACTCTGATGTATAAGCCAAAACATCCAATATTTCTCACCAGTGGTGCCCATGAGATACCAAAGGGGGGACAAAAAAAAAACAAATTAAAGAAAAAGGGAAAGCAAAAGAAATCACATTTACATTATGACAAAATTAAGGAATCAACAACAAATTATATAGGGCACCACTATTCCTTTAGTTCTCGCGTTTTCATTTTCTTCTAGCTCCTGATAGTGAAGTCATGCTTAATACCCAATTCTTTGAGGTACTAATGCCCCTTGTTCATAAATTCTTCCAAACTTTGAATGTCCACAAGCTTTGCTGTGTTCTTCTCCATAATCAACTTTCCCGCCTTTCAGATAATCGCCAGTGTATGTATATTGTCACGACCCATCCCGCTACGTGCGGAAATAGGACATGTGACACGCCACCAAGGCTCATCCGATTTATTAAATACAATATAGCAGCGAAAAAACGTAAGTAAAAACATAAAGACTGTAGTGACCCGGAAATTTAAAACGTATTTAAAAAAAAACCATATATTTATTTTCATTAGAAAATATACCAGTTTGGGATTTATGGAGTATCATTTTTACCTGTGTGTGTATCATTGTGTGAGCTCACCACACTAGATAATTGTTGGGAGTTGCTTGGAGCCCAATTGTTTTGTTTGTGCAGTGAGTGTGTGCGTGTGTTTTAGTGTGTGTTTGAGTGTGTAGTGTGTGTTTGGGAGTAGGGAACAAGCAAACATATCTATTTATACACCCCATATTCTCTCAATCTCTCATCCCTCTCAACTCTCTGTCTCTCTACTGTCTCTCTCTCTCGGCATATATATATATATATTCATTTTATACACACACATATAGTTACATATATTCACATATACATATATATTCAGAGAGTGGAGAAATTGCTCAACATTATTTTTAAGGTACGGGGTTGTGTATAATATGCTCTTAAATCTCCGGAGTATTTTTCTTGTCATCCCTATTTGTACTCTCTTTGCTTATGTTGTCTTTCTATTGGAATCTATGTCTTTTTTGGTTAAATATTATTAAAATATTATTTTGGCTAAGCGCTATGGGACTAAAGGGTCATGAGTAAGGAGCACCTACCAATAGTTCAATAGGCCTTAGGGACCGACGTACTGGAGACGGGTGAGGTGAGGTGAGGTGAATCTTTGCTATGTGACCAAGAGGAACCTGGTATGATGCTCTTGTGGGTGAGCGGGTAAATTGTGTGAATGGGTGGGTTGAGTGATTGGTCTATTTTATTTTATCCGTCGTTGTTGTTCATTGTACTTTTGAGCCTTTATTATTCATGTCATATTGTATACTTTCCCGTGTGTTATTTTAGTTGCAGGTACCATTAGTAGCAGTCAAATTGGAGCACATTAGAGTACCATGTGGATTTGAGTTATTTGGGTCCTAGCCATGTAAATGAATTTATTTGTAATTTTGGGCACTTAAGTGTAATTATTTTTGTTGTTTTAAAATACACTTGACTATTTGCAATTTTAATGTAAATATTTCTTTTATTTTTGGTAGTGAAAATCGGGGCGTGACAAAGACACTCTTTAAAACAAAGTTCATTTGAAAAAATATTGAACTACGAATCTATAAAATCCATATAAAATCAAAAAATTAATTATATTTAAAAAAAAACCAATATATTTTAGTTAACATGGACTCTAAAGACACCCTAAGAACTAATTAGAACCTTTAAAAATTTTCTGAAAAGGGTAATGAAAAACAAGCGGGCAGGGGTTAGTTCGACTGGTCGAACTGCCCCTTTCGACTAGTCGAATGACCCCCTGGCATAATCCCCCTTTGCTGCAGGATTTCTGCCTAGAAGTCATTCAACCACACTAAGGTTGCAACACTTCAAAACATACGGACTCTAATCCAATTCTTTCAAACCATATCAAGACTACAAGTCTTTCTAAACGTTGAAAATAAAACAGTAATGGAACGAGTTAAGGCTCGTTTGGCTCAATTCATTAAAGTACTATTAACATTCACCCAAAATCTGAATTTGACAAGTAAGCCTTCAAAACACGAACTCAAGAGTTCGGATTCGTATCAAACCTAACCATAAGAAGTCTTATTGCATATTACAACCTTACCTCTCCATTCAAAGGCTTCCAATTTAAGCATATAGCTCTTACTTCTCAAGAACTCATATTACAACATTGGAATGGAAAGAAAAAATATAAATAAGAACGGCCCCAACATCCCATCGGCCTCACTCTTATCGCTTCTTCTTTCCTTTCTGTTATCACATGCAATGGAGTAAATCTCCACTGGTCAGCTATAGTGTACAATTCTAACAAAGGCATATATGGCAATTCATGCTTTAAATATCTCAAAGCACATCAAATAGTCTCTAGGGAGAGAGATACGCATTCATCCGATATATCAGCAAGTCTTAAATCGGGATGCCAATGGCAAGTCCAAAGTCTATCAACCATTGCACCCGATTGCTCTGGCAGGGCCGGTTCCCAAACCAAGCAAGTAGTCGTCGCTACTAAAATTCTCAAACATCAAGAAGCTTATCCCGACATGAAATTGTATAAATCTCTCCTTGGACCCACATAATCACTTAACGTGCTTGCATAAACATACATACATGCTTTTTATATATATATATATTCGAGAGTATAATTAACGGGCCTAAACTAACACATGAATTTTACTCGGATCATAATTTCATGCATGACATTCAAAGCATCCAAAATTTCCTATATAACATGAGTTAGGAATTCATACCTCAAGCTACGATCCTATAACTTCGAGTCTTCGAGGGAAATACTAGGAGTCCAATTCTATGTCGAATCTCCGATTACAAGTGAAACCTACAAGTTTTATACGTTTTCTCCAAAATTCCAAAATTAGGACTTCTGAAAATCTATGTCAAACAAGGCCTAATAAGTATCAAAACGTAGCTCTTACCTCAATGAATCCAAAAATGAAATTTTGGCTGAAAACCAACGGACGAACGGTCGTCGTTTGGCGTCGTGACGGTCGAAGCCACCAAAATCCCCTTTTTCCCCCTTAGCTCTCAATATTGGTTTTGAGATATTTATGGAAATATCTCACCTCATTCTATGCATAGACACAACTTTCTAAAATTGTGTTTAACTCCACACGAGTTCTCTAATCATCCAATTATTATCCAAAACGTCTTAAACGTCTAAGTTATCGATTCACGCGTGAAAATTTCTAATTCATAAAAGTTTTCATCTAAGTTCTGTTTGAGTCCATAATTACGTTCCGAAAACTATTTTCGTGAAATTTCTAGATAACCAACGTTCAAAATAATCTTTAATAAGATCAAACTATCAGTAAATACACTACATATGTATATTTACTATTCACAAATAACAGATAAAGTCAAATAAAATTTAATCACATAAATGTCATTTAAATCACGTCACTGCCTCATGGACTACCAAATTCCCGTGTCCTCGATTGACACCCACTGTTGACCCACGGTCAACCTTGTCCACAATTATTAATCAACATTAATAATTCTCAGAAATCGGTAATGCATTTGAAAATGAAAGTATTTTATGAGATGGGTGTGACATATATAGATGTAGGTACATGTTAAGAAAATGCAGGGCATGGAAATATGGTTTTCAAGAGAGAAAGGTGAGAGAATACTAGTGAGAGAAAATTCGATGGGTGAGAGAGCCGTCGGTGTTGGGTCGTTGGTTGGAGTGGCCGGTTGTGTCACACCCCATAGTAGCAAAAACAGAGAAAATAAATTCCTTTTTAGACCCGTAGGCCTTGACAGTTGAAAGTCGCCATATTGTCCATAACCAAAGTCAAACCATCAGAGTAATGATTCAAACCATGCATTGGAAAGTTCTAAGGTTGATATATATAATTAGAGTTCAATACTATCTATCACAAAACCAAAGTGTTTGCAGAATATATAAATAAAACATTACGGCAACATACGCCGATTACAAACTTAACTATTACAACAGTCTCTAAAAACATAAGCATAAACTATCAACAACAAGATCCAAGTCTTCAGTTTGCGTAGTAGTCATCTCTAGCATAGCCTCCGTCATCGTAGGCTCCATCCTCATAACCCCTATCCATGTATGCATCTCCTGCATACTCATAACCCTGGCCAGCTGGACGTCGAATATCCAGCGGCATAAACACCATCAGCTACGAAAGCCAAGTGAATGCAAACATTAACAGAGTATCTATAGATTGTAGTATATATAAACAACATCATTTAAAGGATCATCTCATCGTTCGCATGCATGTATGCACCAACTCAATATCTAACAACGGACGCATCCCAATCTCCTAATACATAACATAGACTCTTGAGTCCACATTAATCAGACACGTAGTCCCATACTTACGATATGTCAAATCCCGACACACAGTCCCATCTCCTTTATACGTTAACCAGACACGTAGTCCTCACTCTCTGGCCAACCCGCCTTGATGTATTTTGGACAATTCGCCCCTGGTACGTCCTAGCCCACACGCCCAACCAATATGCTTGATACATTACGGCCAACACGCCCAGCCAATACGCTCGATACATTATGGCCAACACGCCCAGCCAATGCGCTCGATACTTTACAACTGACACGCCCAGCCAATACGCTCAATACATTCTCTGGCCAACTAGTCCCAACACACTCTAGCCAACACGCCCCAACACGTTCTGGCCACTACGTTCCAACTAAACCAACTTGACACGAAGTCCCATATCATATAATCTCTCAAGCTCGACACCCAGTCCAACTCTATCATCCGTAAAACCTGACACGTAGTCCTGATCCTATCCCAGTACCTTGGGATCCCACACTTGACATCATAAAATCTTAGCGACCGCATTCATATACCCAATTATAAATAGTATCAACTTTCGCGGTCGACAGACCCACTACTATGCACGTCGGCTTCTCATTTTGATTTACAACATTAGATCACCATTCTATAATTGGTTCCACTGTTCAATACATTAAGTCCATTATTCCACGTATATATTTTTCCAACACAACTTCTACCAATCAACGCATGATAATATACAGTTTAATAGTTCATCAGGTATAAACAAACTAAACATTTAATATTCTGTCATGTTCGATCTATTGAAGTCATTCCAATCGATTGAGGAAATTAAGGTTCGAACGATTGAACTAAGTTCAATCGATCGAGATCGGTTTGTGTTCAATCGCTCGAAACCAGTTCGATCGATTGAACGCTGGTTTTCTTCCCAAACTGAACTGAACCTTGTACGTACGTCCAGGGTCTATTCTATCTTGCCGAAACATATATATTAATAAGCATCTATACTACGGAGTGAGTATGGGCACTCACCGGTAAAGATGGTGACACCGGCGAGCTCGGGGTGGTCATAGGTGGTCTTGGGGTGTCTCTCTCTCTCCTCTTTTTCCTCCTCTGCTCCTCTGTCGTCTTCTTCTTCTCATTTCTCTCATTTTCCTCCTCTTTTCCCAAATTCGAGAGTGTGTGAGAGAGTGTATGGTTATGTGTTTATATATATACGGGTGTGTGTATATATATAATATATGAGTTTGTATATATATAATCTATAAATCTCTTTATCTCTAATCTCTCTCTCAAAGTTCATAACCTTGGGAGTGTGTGTACATGCTACATATATGTAGAGGAGAGGGACAATGCAGGTAGCAGAACACGTAAACTGGAAATACTAAGTTCGATCGATCGAAGTGGGTTCGATCGATTGAGAACAGGTTGGTCAGGGTTCGATCGGTTGAGATTGGTTCAATCGCTTGAGAAAAGGTTCCCCGTCATAATTCAGGTCGGCTGAGGTTTGATCGCTCGAAGTGGGTTCGATCGATTGAGGAAACAAAAGTTCGATCGCTCGAAAGAAGTTCAATCAGTTGAAATTGAAATTTCAGGAAAGGTAACTACATGTATACTGAATATTATTAATATTAGAAGTATTATAAATTTTCAATGGGAGTACAGGGTATTATAAATAATAACGGAGATAATATGTTCAGGGTGCAACATATTAACACGCGGTTAACCGGAAAGTGATAACAATAATAATAACAATAATAATAACAATAATAATAATAATAATAATAATAATAATAATAATAATAATAATATTAATAATAGTAGTGAAATAATATGTTCGGAGTATAACATATTAAAGCATGAAGTTTAACCGATAATAATAAAAAAAGGATAATATGGACATTAATCTAAGTATACTGTCACGCCCCGGAAACCGAAGCGCGAGGAAAGAGAAAAAGATAGAGAGAAAAGAATTAAAATCCAATCACAATGCGGAAGCGACTTTGGAAACCCACGGGGTTTCCTACAAGGATGACTTACTAATACATAAACCCAAAATGAACTTACATGTTAACGAGTTCATCAAAGATGAAAGCATTTGAAAATCACATTAAAACACTTTCCGGGCAAGCACTATATCAAGGAGAAAAGGAAAAATTACAATGAATTTGATAAAATGTCATTTTTGACAGTTGCTGAATTTTAAAACACCCGTAAGTAATTATATATTTGAAATTTTCACATTCTGTTCGCCTAAGTCCATGTAAAATTTGATTCTGCACAACTTTTGTCTAATGATATTTTTTCCAATTCTGCACCATTTGGGCAGAAAATTTAAATAACAGTAGCAGTTTTTATTTGACAGCAACCTTGACAGCATAAGGACCATATTTTGATAATTGCTGAATTTTAAAACATCCGTAAATAACTATATTTTTGAAATGTTCACATTCTGTTCGTGTTGGTCCATGTAAAATTTAATTCTGCACAACTTTCGTCTAATGACAGTTTTTCCAATTCTGCACCATTTGGGCAGAAAACAAAAAAAACAGAAGCAGTTTTTCTTTGACGGCAAATTTGACAGCATTTCAACATGTTCCCAATTATACCAAATCCTCAAGTTTAAACCTTGGTACAAGACTAAACAAGTCCTAAACAACATACGACACGTGTCTAGACCAAACAGAACTTCATGTACTCGAAATTTATTAAAAATGAGAAGTGAAAGAGATAAAGAGAGGAAAAAGGGGAGAGGGAGAGATTGGGAGAGATATAGGGAGAGATAGGGAGAGAGATATAGGGAATGTATTCTAAGCACACGCACATGTGTATTTTCACATTCGGAAACCTTTTAAAAACATATATATACATAATTCCAACATAAGTAAAAGGAAATAATATTTGAGAAAGGGAAAGAGATCAAAGAGGGGAGGGGAGAGGAGAGAAAGAGAATGGGAGAGATTTATAGCGTTTGAATGTTTGAAACCTTGTTGGAATTAAAAGAGGGGTTTGATCCGGCAAGAACCCAACTATAAAATGAACTAAACTACAACAATTGAACTCTCATAAAAGCAACCACCCAAACCAATCCGGCAAGGATTCAAACAAAAGAGAAAAAAAACAAACAATGGGCATGTAAATCAAAAAGACAAGAACTTAAAGAGGTTCAACGACCTCGGAAAGTAAATACATCATCATGAAGTGAGTTTAACAATTGAAAGAAATAACTATGAAAGCAAGGGCTAACACTTGTCCCATTAAAATCAAAGAAGCTTCTCAAATACAAGAGATATATAAGAGCCTAAGCTCACGAAGTTTTTGGTAAAACCTTAATACTCTAAGTTTCAAAGCATTAAACATTTACAATCTTCCAAAGTGACTGAATCAACAAGAGAGCTATTCATATACATAACTAAGCATGAGTCCTCAAAATAGAACAAAATGCCTCATAGTTCACGCGTCGGGTCACATATGCCCTTTTGCCCTTATCAAGCTTACCTGAAAAATGTTTTGTCGTTTTTATGAGAACGATGGCTCGTAGAAAACATTATAACAAATCTATATGCTATCCATGACTAAAATAAAATGAGGTGCAATGAATCGCCACCATGGCTACAATGAAATGTTTAAAGCTGCAAGGCTATGCGTGACAAATGCACATCTCTCTCGTTACTGGACCATGAGCCACCCACGCATGGAGTGTAGCATACCAACTTCCGGGAGCTACCCGAATATAGTTTGGAGTTTGAATGTTTCTAAGGGTCATTCTCCCTGTCTCACATCACAACCCATGTCCGGATTTCTTAAATCAAATTCCCACACATGGGGTTTTTCTCTCTTTTCCAAATAAAATATTTATGTCGTTATACATGAATGTTTGCCGATTAGGCCTCAATGCATATGATGTTAATAATGGCATTAAAGATGATCCACTACAATAGACTAAGCAATAATTTAGTCCATTAGACATGATATCAAGAACTTCAAAGAATGTAATTAAATTTCATAATTTAACATTCCTAATAAGGATTTCTATACTAACGTGCTAGCATGCTTTTACACATAAAGGGAGCATCCTAGGCACCTCTAGCATCACATAATCAACTATAGAACAACCAAAACATGTAAATTCACAATTATGCATATAACCCTAAATTTACAAATTTGGTAAAAACCTAATGCACGTGTCTAAATTATTCTCATAACATCATTTTAATTACATTTAACACCCCAAAATTTTCAACTAGTACAACCAAAGCATATAATTCACATTTAGGCAAAAATCCCTAACATTATAACTTTGTGAGAATGTCCTAATACATATGTCTAAGTTCTCTCCTAGCATAAAAGTGAACTCAAGGCATCTTAGACAAGTATAACATATATAATTGCACAATGTAAATCTACCTCAATGCTTAGCTTCCAAAAGATCAATGGAAACTCAAGAGAGCTAAGCACAACCAAAATAACTTCAATGCTTATGCTAGGATCTTGAAGGATGCTTCAAGTATACACCACTAATCAAGAACAACCCAAGGTTAGGATAGAAATCATGAAACTAACAAACCCTAGGTTGTTAGAGACTGGAAAAACTTACCCACATAAGAAATCCTCCATAGAAATGGTTAGGATATGAAAGAGAAACTCTATATACTCCAAGGAAGCTATACAAAGTAAGAGAAGTCCATGAATAACTCAAAATTTAGAAAACTAATGAAACCCTAGAATTTGGGGGTTTGTAGAAAACTCACCAATGGAAGGATGTCAAGCCCTAGGATTGTTAGGAGAGGTTGAGGATGAAGAACTTGACCTTCCTTAGTAATCTTGAAGAAAGAAACCCAAAGTAGAAGAAACTCTATGGAAGTTTTTGTCTCTTGAAAGGAGAAGAAGGAGAAGAAAAGGAGGAGAAAAAAAATAACGTGAATGAGGGGGGGAGGGGTTTGGCCGGCCATATAGGGGAGTGGGGTGGGACCCACTCTCTTGTATGCTCCAAAAATGAAATGTTTGGTGTTCCAATGGACAGTCTGACCCAACAGTGTAATCCCAAAATTAAATAAATACATCCACAGGCACAAAAAAATAAATTTTAAAGCACATAAAAGGTAAAATAAAATAATTTAATCATGCTCTGAAAATATATATATATATACAGTCAAATACATTAATGGTCCACAACAGGAAAAGCAAAATTACCCCATTACCCTTTATTATAATTTTTGAAACATTACATATACCAAGTGAGTTAGGAACTCACTGTAGGTTCAAAGTCGCGGTGTGATTTGAGATTTCTTCCTTTCCTTTCTTTCCTTTTCTCTCTCGGCTAACTCTCTATTTTTTCCCTTCTTTTTCAACAACTAATGGGAGGGGTTTTTATAGAGAAAGGGAGAATGCCACTAATATGTATATATATATATATTATACACAACACCTCACAAGCACTCAAGTACACAAGACACCTCACAAGCACTCAAACACATAAGACACCTCACATAACACCTCCCAAGACACCTCACAAGCACTTAAGCACACAAGAAACCTCAAATAACACCTCACAAGCACACAAGACACCTCACATAACACCTCACAAGACACCTCACAAGCACTCAAGCACGTGATATGGGTTGTTTGGGGGTTGGCTTAGGGTATAAGCATGGTTGGGTAACACATATATAATTATGGATTTCGAAATAATATTATTTATAGTGAAAATCTTATAAATATAGCCAGAGACTAGAAATTATATAAATAAAATATAATTAAAATTACAGGTATTACAATATGCACCTCATATCAAAGATTTCGTCACCGAAATCTGAGCTAGCTAGTCACTAAACAAAGCTGAAAACTTCTCGCGCATTTCTGATTCCAACTCCCAAGAAGCTTCACGTTTGTCGTGGTGTCTCCACTAAACTTTTACTAGAGGAATTTCCTTAGTCCTCAACTTGTTGACTCCTCGATCCAAAATTCGAATTGGTCCTTCAGTATAAGTTACGTTGTTCACCTCAATGTTCGTGAAGTCAATCTCATGTGACGGATCATGTACAACCTTCCTAAACATGCTGATATGAAATACATTATGTACTTCTGACATCTTAGATGGCAGTACAAGTCGATAGGCTACTTTTTCCACGCACTCTAAAATTTCAAATGGCCCAATGTAACACAGTGACAACTTTTCTCATTTCTGTCCGAATCTGACAATGCCTCGCACTGGAGATACCTTGAGTAACACATTATCTCCAACACTGAATTCCAAACTCCTGCGACGTTTATCCACATAACTCTTGTGTCTACTCTGCGCCGTACGCAACCTTTCTTTCACGATCTGGATCTTCTCATTAGTTTCCCGAACTAACTCTGGTCCAAGTAGTTGGTTGTCTCCAACCTCTGTCCAACACGATGGTTATCGGCACGGTCTTCCATACAATGCCTCAAAGGGCACCAATCCTATGCTCGAATGGTGACTGTTGTTGTACACAAATTCTATCAGCGGTAGATAAGTCTCCCATGAGCTCTCAATAACACACGCTCGAAGCATGTCCTCTATCACTTGGTTGACTTATTCAGTCTATCCATCAGTCTATGGATGCAAAGGCAGTGCTCAAGCTTAATGAAGTCCCCAAAGCTGACTGTAGACTCTTCCAAAACTCTGCAGTGAATCTCGAATCATGGTCGGATACGATAGAGATTGGTACACCGTGCAGTCGCACAATTTGTTGTATGTACATCCGACCCAAACATTCGACTGGATACGACATACTAAAAGCTATGAAATACGCCGATTTGGTAAGTCCATCCACAATTACTCAAATAGCATCGTGGTTTTGCTGAGATCTTGGCAATCCTACCACGAAATCCATAGTTATATGCTCCCACTTCCATCCGGGAACTGGTAATGGTTGTAGAAGTCCTGGAGGCTTATGATGTTTCGCCTTCACTTGCTTACACGTGAGACATTGAGACACGTGTTCCGCAATTCCTCGTTTCATACCTTTCCACTAGAAGTTCCTCTTCAAATCCTTGTACATCTTTGTACCTCCTGGATGAATAGTCATTCGCGACTTATGAGCTTCGTCCAATATATCCTTTCTAAGATCACCTTCATCAGGCACACAAAGTCAGTCTCTACATCTGAGTGCTCCGTCAGAACCAATACTCTAATTCTCTGCTTCTTTTACTGCATTACTTGCGAACCACTCCTAAAGTCCTTCATTCTTCCTCTATGCCTCCAAAATACGACTAATGAGGGTAGGTTGCACCATGAGACATCCAAAGTGTCATCCTTCACTTAGATCCGAGGCCTGAATGCCAGATTCAGCTAAAGTTTCCAACGCCTGCCACTCTTTGACCATAAGCGAAGCTACTACTATCCTCCTGGGTTTCCGACTTAATGCATCGGCCACTACATTCGCTTTCCTAGGGTGATACTGCAATGTGAAATCGTAATCCTTTAACAAGTCCATCCAACGTCGTTGCCTCATGTTCAACTCTCTTTGAGAGAACAAGTACCTCAGACTCTTATGATCCAAGAACAGATCGAACTTTTCGCCGTAGAGGTAATGTCTCCAAATCTTCAGAACAAAGATAATCGCGACTAGTTCGAGGTCATGTGTCAGATAATTCAACTCGTGAGACTTCAATTATCACGATCCATATGCGATTACCTTCCCGTCTTGCATCAAAACACATCCAAGTTCTTGGTGTGATGCGTTGCTATAAATGGTGAACTGTTCACCACTATTGGGTATCGCTAGCACTGGCGCAGTAGTTAATCTCTCCTTTAATTCTTGAAATGCGCATTCATGCTTGTTATCCCATTCAAACTTCAAATCTTTCTTTATTAGTCTAGTAAGATGAGCTGCAATCTTGGAGAATCCTTCCACAAATCTCTAATAGTATCCAGCCAACCCAAGAAAACTTCTGACTTCTGTTGCAGTGGTTGATATATTCCAATCCAAAACTGTGTCTATCTTTGACGAGTGTACGACTATTCCATCCTGCGAGACAACATGTCCTAGAAACTTAAGTTCCTTTAGCCAAAACTCACACTTACTGAACTTTGTATACAATTGGTTATCTTGGAGGGTCTGTAGTACAATCCCTATATACTTCTCATGTTCCTTCTCGATCTTTGAGTAGATTAGAATATCATCTATGAACACGATAATGAACTGGTTTAAGTAGGGTCTAAAGACTCTGTTCATTAGGTCCATGAATACTACTAGAGCATTGGTTAATCCAAAAGACATAACCAAGAATTCATAATGCCCGTACCTCCTCCTGAAAGTAGTCTTTGAAATATCCTCTGGTCGAACCAACAATTGGTGATATCTGGATCGTAAATCGATCTTCGAGAAAGTCGTCGCTCCTTGTAATTGATCAAACAGATCATCGATCCTAGGGAGTGGGTACTTGTTCTTAATCGTGACCTTGTTGAGCTCCCTATAGTCGATATAAAGTCGCTGAGTTTTGTCCTTTTTTACGAACAACACTGGCCCTTCCCAAGGTGACGTGCTGGGTTGAACAAACTTAAGTTCTTTTAACTCTTGTACTTACTTCTTTAGTTCTTGCACCTCCGCTGGTGCCATCCGATAAGGAGCCTTTGATTATGGTAAAGTACCAGGCACTAATTCGATGCAAAAATCAATCTCACGCTTAGGTGGTAATCCAAGAATATTCTGAAACACATCCTCAAAGTCTCAGACTACAGGAATCCGTGTAACAGTGAGTTCCAAAGTCGAGCTCTCGATAACTGCTAGACGGCTAGTGAGAAAAGCATCACCAGAAGGGTTAAGGCTGACTTTCTGGTACCGAAAAGGTAATCATCTTGTTGGCACAATCCAACGTAGCACAATACTTTGTGAGCCAATCGAATCCTAAGATGATGTCAAATTCCTTTATTGACAAAATGATTAGATCTGCAGGAAGAATCCTATCCTCAAGGGTTAAGGCACAGTCTTTGCACACTTTCCCTAATATTATGGTTACTCCCAAAGGTGATACCGCATTCAGGGATACATCAAGCGCCTGGGGTACTAAACCCAAAAGTTTAACAATCCCGATAGCAATAAATGAATTTGAAGCACCAATATTAAATAGAACTTTGACTCGAGTGTTGTATAACGTAAGAGTACCTTCTATGTTCTGCTGTCCAGTCTCATAAAATCCCGCATTCTCGGGGAGGATAGCATTCATACGAGCCTGTCTAACTTGGCCCTAAGCAGCTAGTCCGTTGTATGCCCTACAGGGTGCTCTGCAATCCCTGCTGGTATGGCCATGCTTGTTGCAGTTGTAGCAGAGAACGCTCGCCCTGTTGTAGTTCTTGAAAGCTCGACAGTCCTTAGCCAAATGACCTGGCTTTCCGTAATTAAAGAATCCACCGGTATTGCCTCCAGTAGCAGCAGGGAGTCCTTGCGGTGGAGGTGCTTGGGTTATAGCATAGCAGTTCTGGGAAAACGCAGGTTGTGGTTCCCTTTCTCCAGTCCAATTGTGCTTATTCGCTTAGAACCGTATCGGAGGTCGCGGTCCTTGGTTACCCCTGGGTGGTGGTCAATTCCCAAATTGTCCTTGCTCCTGACTATTAATATCCTCATAACCGACTGACATTCCTACCATGGCCTTGAAGGTTTGACCCTGATGATTTAGAGTCATCCATTGTTGTGGCAATGAGAGGCCCTGGTGATACTGCCTATTCTTCTTCTCAGGGGTATCGATCATATGAAGAGCAAAATGGGATAATCGTTCGAACTGCACCGTATACTCCCTCACGATAAGGTTCCCTTGCCTTAGCTCAATGAATTCTCTCTCCTTCGCATTCCTCTCCGTTTGAGGAAAGTAGTTCTCAAGAAACAACCCTTTAAATGTGATCCAAGGCATCCTTCCAGCCGCGTCTTCTCCTACGGTCACCTTCTCCGATTCCCACCAATCGGCTACCGCATAAGTCAACTGAAATGTTGCCAGTCAACGCTTCTCAATCTCGTTACATCTCAGGGTGTCGAAGATCGCTTCCATCTCTCGGAGCCACTGTTCCACTTGCCACGACTCAGAATTCCCGTCAAATTTCTCCGGACGAAAATGACAGAAATGCTCTAAGATTCGATCCTCGACTGGCCTTGGAGGTGGTCCATGATTATTTCCGTTGTACACGTTAGGATTGTTGATCCGTTCCATCCTCTGCACAAAGGCTTTGAACAATCCAGTCGGATCCGCAGCTTGGGGTGCTAGGGGTACATCCTCAATTTGTGCAGGACGATTCCGGGTAGGCATTCCTGCCATCGATGCAGTAGGGCTGAGTACCTATATAGTCGTCTATCGGTTAGTTGTCAACCCAAAAATAGTCATAGAAAGTAATTCAGAAATTAAACATAATAGTTATAACTATTATCACATTAATTGCAAGTAAACCTAAAATGAACAACTCAAAAATGTTAACTTAGAGAGTTAACCCCTATCTCAAGGAATCTAAAGGTTCAAACTCAAGAATGTTAGATAATTGGTGAACACGACTACAAAACCTAGGCTTTGATACCAAAAATCCTATCACGCCCCACAGTAGCAAAAATAGAGAAAAAAAAATCTTTTTTGGACCAGTATAGGCCATGACAGTTGAAAGACACCATATTGTCCATAACTAAAGCAAACCATCAGAGTAATAATTCAAACCACGCATTGGAAAGTTCTAAGGTTGATATATATATATAATCAGAGTTCAATACTAACTATAAAGTGTTTGCAGAATATATAAATAAAACATTATGGCAACATATGTCGATTACAAACTTAACTATTACAACCGTCTCTAAAAACATAAGCATAAATTATCAACAGCAAGCTCCAAGTCTTCAACTGGCGTAGTAGTCATCTCTAGCATAGCCTCTGTCATCGTAGGCTCCATCCTCGTAGTCCCTATCCATGTATGCATTTCCTGCATACTCATAACCCTGGCCAATTGGACGTCAAATATCCAGTGGCATAAATGCCATTAGCTACGAAAGCCGAGTGAATGCAAACACTAACAGAGTATTTATAGATTGTAGCATATATAAACAACATCATTAAAAGGACCATCTCATCGTTCACATGCATGTATGCACCAACTCAATATCTAACAACGGACGTCGTCCCAATCTCCCAATACATAACATAGACTCTTGGGTCCACATTAATCAAACACATAGTCCCATACCTACGGTCTGTCAAATCCCGACACACAGTCCCATCTCCTTTATACGTTAACCAGACACGCAGTCCTCACTCTCTGGCCAACCTGTCTCGATGCATTTTGGCCAATCTGCCCCTGGTACGTCCTGGCCCATACGTGATGGAAAAACTGGTTTAAATTAAAAGTTTAAACGTGCAGCGGAAATGTCAAGTTATAAAAACTTATTGATAGCCCAGGATCTACTACCCGTTAATTCCATAGATGCGTACTAACAAGAGGGAGAGGAAATATACCTCAAGTCTTGAACCCAATTCTAAAAACTTCTTTCTCCTTGATTGTGCAGCAACTTCCACTAGGTTGTCTTCACTCTTATGACTCCTGCGGATGCCTGCCGGAAGGAATAGGGTTGGTGGGAACCCTAATAGGGAGGATAGAGAAGGTTTAGGGAAACCTAAATAGTTTCTGCAGCTTCTACGTATAAAAACGATGATTAAAAACATTCAGTACGCAGCTGCCCTATTTATAGATTCCCAGAACCAACCTAACCTTCGAGCGATTGAAGAGTATTCGATCGATCGAACCTTCGATCGATCGAACAACCGAGCGATCGAACCTGCCTAGACTTCAATCGATCGAGACTCCTTCGATCGATCGAACCTGCATTGACATGATCCTCATGTGCCTTTCCAAGCTTCCTAGGGGAGCTAAGAGTGGGACCTCCTAGGCTCTTTATTGTTGGCTCAGACCAGTAGATTGAACATGCATAAAATAGTGTTGAATTGCGCTAGCATCTCCCTCCCCTAATCTCAACCGCCTTACTTTGTCAATATAGTTTCGACAATCTTTCTCAAAAAAATCCAAATTATCGTATCCCCCGCTTCAACCGCCAATGATTGAAAACTCTTGTTCATTCTTATCCCAGAATGATAATTAAGCTCAAGTCTTCTTCTCGTACCCTTATTTATCACCTTGTTACTCACATGGAAGCAAGTTTTCCCCGGATTTAATACATGGTTATGGTTAAGAAATGCATTTGTCAGTACCCACTTTCCATCCGTTACTAGTGTTGCTGTGATCCTAGCTTCACAATTCGTTTTTGAAATCGGATGTGGTTTCAAAACATTCTTTGTTATGCGCCTCAAAGTTCCATTCTGACTACATACTAACGTAACATATCTTTGGACCCCATCAAGGTCCTTTTTTTTGGTTACCGTATGTTCTATAGTTGTCTGTCAGCTCATTAACACTACCAAAACTCATGTTAACCTTAGGCTCATCAGCCCTGTCTTGCAAGTTCTCCTCACCCCTCTCTTGCATGTTCTCCTCCTCAACGACAGTATACATATATATTATCTACTTCCCAAGGAAAATTACATGAGTGTGCATGGAAGGAAGGAGATTGCGAGTGATATTGAGATTGAGAAGTCCTAGCTTTTGCCGGTAGTGGTTGGCTTGAAGCAACTTCATCTATATGTTCCATTTATTTTCCTGCAATAAATGAAAAAAAAAATTAATCATTTTGTGATCAACATTTGTAGTCTTGACAAATTAGGATCAGTTACTTATTTGATTTCTCTTAATTTGTAGTCTTGACAAATTAAGATCAACATTTTGGTTGCTCTATTTTGCTTAATTAAGCTAACAATTTTACTTCTCAGGAATAATCAACAACACTAAAAACATTCAATATATGGAAAACCCACAAATACTTTTAAGATAAAAAAAGCAATTTCAAAATAACCATAAGGACAATTAAACTGATTCTCCAAATTAAACTCATTCTGGGTTCGAGAGTTTCAATTCATCATAATGCTTGAGTTGACGCCAACTCCAATATCAATTGCATTGCTACAAATTTCAAGGAATAGATTACCCTTAAACATCAGAAAACTCAAGGTCTATATATGTCTATATCTATATGATATGCATATATGTATATATCAGATGCATTTAGATCCTCAAGACAAAAAATACCCATTTTCCCGTTATGTGAGTGGCAAATCAAAATCATATCAAAACAAGTAGAAAAAGGTAGGAAAACTATAGAGAGAGAGAGAGAGAGAGAGAGAGAGAGAGAGAGAGAGAGAGAGGTTTGAACCTTCCACAAATCGCAGCCCTTCTTCCCCAAAATGTAGATTTGTAAACCCAAATCGAACCCTAATCGCAGCCCTAAGGATGAGCAGAGAGAGAGAGAGAGAGAGAGAGAGAGAGAGAGAGAGAGAGAGAGATTTGTCAAATCTGTGCAAATCGCAAATTGCAGCCCAAATTGCACCAGAGGATACCTACTTCAAGTTTGGTGAGGAGAGAGAAAGGTGTGCACAGATTTGGGCAGGTTTTGTGCACAGATTTGGGCGGGTGTTTTAATTAAAAATTTGAAATGAGTTTTAAACAGGATCCGACCCAACATTTGTTTGTTCAAACAGTACGTGGAGCCCACCCAATTCGGTGCAGAATTTCGGTACTCATCGGTGCCTTTAGCAATATTGCTCTCCAATAGTCCACAAACTAAAGGGTAATACTTGGGACACACCCAAAGACATAACTTTTGGGACATAACCACAGTGACATCACATGAGAGATATAGACACATATTAAACCACTAAAATAATTGGACAAATGTTTCAATTCATTCTATGGACAACAATTAAATTGTATAGAGGACAAATTAAACTCTATACTGCAGAAGAAGGATAAGCCTTCGACTTCTTCTATAGAAACTGCTAGTATACAACCTTCTTTTACTGTCACTAAGTTTAAAACTCAGGGACTAAAGGAAGAAGATGAATTTGTTGATCTTTTAGTTAAAAAAATTAAAAGATATCTCTTTAAATGAGAATCCTGATTCTTTAAATGTGTTATAAAAAATTTCTTCGCAAAATTCTGAAGAAGATGAAGACATAGGAGATTTTCAATTAATGATTTCTTCTGCATAAAACAATTTTAATAGTCCAGCTCAGATTCACAAATTGGAATATGAGCCTATTGGGACTAAAACTTATTATCCGAGACCCACACCACAAGATTGACTTTTTGAAAAAAATTTCTTTCAAAGTCAAAATTCTTACAATGGAAAATCTGTTTATGAATGGAATATTGATGATCTCTCTGAGTATCAAATCTATGAAGTTGCTCATAAAATGCTCATGTACTCATCCGTTTGTAAGTACGCTGAAAATATTGATGTTGTGTCCCAGAAGTTGTTTCTTTGGGTGTGTGTGTTTAGGGGTGGACACGAGCCGAGCCAAGCTTGCTTGCGAGCTCAAATGAGCCGAGCTTTCTCGTGAGCTTTTTAACGAGCTTTTCGCACGCTCTTTAAAACTATGTAGGTTAATGATAAATCAATCATTTATCAAACCTATTACGAGGTTTGTCATATTTTTTCTAAAATTCTATCGTTTTACAATATAAATATATATATATATATATATCTCACTATACAAGCTATTTATCAAACTTATTAACCATCTTTTTCACGAGTTTGTTCGCGAGCCTTAATCAATCGTATTTATAAACTTAAATGAGCAAACCAAGTCGAACTTCAAACTCTTATTGAGTGGCTCGATTCATGTCCACCCCTAAGTGTGTCCCAATCTTTACTCCGAACTAAAATGTGGATGGATAATGCTGCGCCATCCCTGGCCCCTCTATACTGAAAAAGTGAAAAACCAGGATCCAAGGTGGGGCGCTGCCGGTTTTTGGTTTCTTTATACTCGCGTCCATTGTATCTGTGTAACCCATCTATTCAGCAACATATCACCACGTCATGGTGCTAGACCCATATTTAACACCAAAAATCTCTGACCTACTTTCGTAAGGTGGTCTAAAGTGATAGACTGCATTTTTGTTCACTTTTATTTTTTACACCATCTTCTCTTATTAGTTAATGTAATATGGTTTAGTATTTTACATTATTAGTTAAAATTTATTTAATATTAGACCCTACTGTATTAACTTATAAAAATATGAGATCAACAAATAATAAAGAATTTTAGAATGAACAAAAATATAAAGTATCTCTATAAATACATATTTTTTTTAAAATTATATGAAAGTTATATTAGCCTGCAGTCCATCATAGAATAGTAGATCCCCGTGAACTTTTAATACTAGGGAGTGCTTGTTGCGTGATGTGTACTGCGGATAAATACTTTAATAAAAATAAAATAAAAATAAAAATAAAATTCGAAGCGAGAAGGTAGAGTCAGACAAGGTTTCGTATTCGTCATCCCTATAAAAGAATCGGAACTCGGAACGGCTCAGTGTTCAAGTCGAGCTTCCATCGGAGCCAGTGAGTGCATACGCGTCAATATATATATATATATATATAACAATAAATAAATACTGTTGGAGATCGTGTTGTTGGGTTTAAATCTATATTTTCCTCTCTGCAATTGAATGGGAATAAATATTCATCCATGGGGAAGTCGTTCAAGGATTCTCTTAAAACTCTCGAAGCAGATATTCAGCATGCCAATCTTCTGTAACACTCTCTCCATCTCTAATCTCTCTCTCTCTATTTTTTTTTTTTTAAATTTATTATTATTATTTTATTTTATTTATGTTTTCTTTAATTGGTTTCGCCTTGAATCGTTTTTTTTTTTTTTTGGCTGTTTGGACTCAGACCAAAACGCAGAAATGGTTGGTGTGTTATGGAATGTGTAGCTTATTTGATGAGTATTATATTATACTGGATTTGATTCAACAGGTTATTCTATTGCAATAATACCTTTATTCATTCAATTGTTTGTTTATCGAAGTTGTGTCTATGATTAGATTACTATTAATGGCGGCTATATATATATATATATATTAGAGGAATGTGTAAAATATGCACTTAATTTATACAGGAGTTATTAATGTGACAGTGTGGGCGACTTTTAGCTGAGCTTTTATTATTCTTTTAGTACCTGATGATGAAGACAGGGAAATGAATGCTTTTTTCATCATCTTATTCTAATTTGGGTAAAACTATTGTGAGAAGCTTCTCATGACTCGAAAGCAGCTTATGACTCGAAAGCAGCTATTGGATTTTGGAGGATCTCGAGATGTATTTATGGCTACTGGCTCATCCAAGGTCTAAAGGGTGCTTTCTCTTTTTGTTATGGGGTGGGGGGAAATTAGGTCCCTCAAGATGGTTGACACTGTGGCAGCCTCATTTTGTTGGAGAGGAGAGAGGAGAGAACCTTTGAATATTTGAAAAGAAACTGGACAAAAGACACATGCCTTTATTGGATTTTGTTCATAATATTGTTTCATGTGTTTCAATCCCATGGCCACAGATGTTTGGATGTGTTGA
The DNA here is from genome assembly GCA_033977485.1 of Hydrangea macrophylla. Taxonomy (NCBI): domain Eukaryota; kingdom Viridiplantae; phylum Streptophyta; class Magnoliopsida; order Cornales; family Hydrangeaceae; genus Hydrangea; species Hydrangea macrophylla. The sequence continues at coordinate 92,179,263 of CM066982.1, read as the reverse complement.
TACTGCTGTCAGGAGTAAATCTGTTTGTTTACTCGGATATATAATTATAACCTGATGTCTCTCTGGTTTGAGGAAAGTAATCTCATCAGTCATCAGCGTGTATGGAGGCCGATGGAAATTGAAGCAAAGTTAATTACAAGTTGGAATTTGTTTGTCATATCACTTCAGTTACTTTTAAATCTACTTGTGATTGTGAAAAAATGAGGTTGTTAAGCATATTGAAATGGGTAAAGGTTGAAAGAATAGATTGAAATCATATTGAAATGGGTAGGTAAAGGTTGTGATTGTGAAAAAATGAGGTGGTTAATCATATTGAAATGGGTAAAGGTTGAAAGAATAGGCCAATGGAAATTGAAGCAAAATTACGAGTTGGAATTTGTTTGTCATGTCACTTCAGTTACTTTTAAATCTACTTGTGATTATGATTGAAATGGTTAATTGTTGAAAGAATAGATTGAACTATGATTTTTTTTTTGTTTCATCTGGATCTTGGCAAGAAGTCATGATAGGTGGCATAAAAATATCAGCATGAAGGCTTTATCTGAAGGTGAAGCTGGAAATGTTTTTCCATGTTGATCATTTGCTACTATTCTATTGGCCATGGCACCCCACCATCTAGGTTGAGAATTTTTTTCTTTATTCAGTACACAAGTTGTTGGAATTTAAACCTTCTAATGATTTTTTGTTCTTGGGTCTTTTATTTAGTTTTTACAGTTCCATGATTTATTCCCATTTTCTTCTTATGTAATGTTTCAATTCTGTTTCTTTACCCCTAGCATAATAAGTTGAAACGGAAACAGCGGTTGTTATTTGTTTCATTTGTAAGCTGCTTGCCTTTTTAGTTTTTGTTAATAAATGTACAACCTTTTATGCATGATGTTGATGTTGTCTTTTCTTTCCTCGTTTAATTTTTTCCGGTTGTTTCAGGGCTTTAGGTAATCCCAGGGAGACTGATGGAGCATGCCTACAGATGAAACTGTCTTACAGTCCAGCGGCTCAGTTTTTTCTTTTTCTTGTTCAGTGGGCCGACTGTCAGCTTGCTGGTGCCCTTGGTTTGCTTCGAGTTCTTATTTATATGGTATATATCTCTCCATCAGACACATATCCATAGTGTAGGAGTTAACCGTAGATATTTTCGTTTTTCTGTTGAAACCCCTCCCCATTTTTTTCCCCTTAACCCTGTTCTTGTTTATGTATAGAATTCCTCCTCCTCAATTATAAATTAGTTCTGATACTACCTTTCCCTTGTTTGGGTTGTTGGAAAATGGATTCGTGCAGACAAATACAGATAGTAAAAATGCTAGCTCTGTCCATGAAAGAAAAGCAAGCATCAAAGAATTTTATGGTGAGTAAATTTGATGTAGTTAAAATTTCATTCCAATGATGAGAATGTTACAGTGTATTCTTTTAATTTGTCTAGTTTTACTTGCTTACATTGTTTTGCTCTGTATATATAACCAGACACAATATTTCCTTCCTTGTTGCAACTCGAAAGTGGGGTAACGGATTTGGATGATAGAAAACAAAAGGTGGAGTGTTCATTCAGTTACTCGAGAAAGGATAGTTTGGACAAGGGAAAACTTTCTGTAGTAGATGTAGAGCGAGAAGATGAATGTGGTATTTGCATGGAAATGAACAGTAAGGTCGCATTGCCTAATTGCTGCCACTCGTTGTGCTTGAAGTGTTATCAGGATTGGTAAGCTTCTTATTTTATTGTCTTCCACATTGATTTACGATTTTAACATTTACCACGTTACCTTTTTAGAATTGTCGGTGCTTCCTAGCTTGTCTTTATATGACAATATTTCAAATTGTTGCACCGTAGAATGCCATTGACTACGAGAATTTGTGGGCTTCTTGTTTTGTTGTCTTCTACATTGATTTACGATTTTAACATTTATGCACTGGGTTTTATATGACAGTATTTCAAATTGTTGCACTGTAGAATGCTATAAATATAATATATGTTAGATTTTGGTTTTATTAAGTTGTAAAGTGATATGTTTTGATGCTTTAGCTGGTAGCCTCATTTTGGTGTTATCATAGTGAAAGTTTATTCACTTCTAAGGTAAGAATATCTCCGTGGGCCCTTTATCCAGTAGGCTTGTATATGTTCGATCTACGAGTAACTGATTTTTTATAACCCAGTGTTGAAAATTATGGACTATCCTTGTGAGATAATGATCATTTTTGCTATTTTCATTTTATTCTAGGACGATTAGTTTTTATGCAATAGTTGGACCTGATTATGTTTCCTTTGGTGTTTGGCTCAGGCGTAGAAGATCGCAGTCATGCCCCTTTTGTCGGGATAACCTCAGACAAGTGAACTCTGGTGACCTGTGGATTTGCGTTGATAAAAAGGAAACTATAGATTTACCTGTAATCTTGAGAGAGAATTTACAAAGGCTCTTCATATACTTAGAAAAATTGCCCTTTATTTAGACTTACCCTTAAATCCTGAGTCTCAAGAACCTGCTGAGTGTTAATATACATAGAAAAGTAGCCCCCTTGTTTTTCCAGAGAATGTGTTTGTTACCTATGATTCTTGTGTGAGATGAGGGATTTGTGTACGGACTCTGGAAAATGGTCTGCACATTTTAGAACTGTAAATTCTTCGGGTGATTTGTTGTACAGGGTTCATCCAATCAAACATTGATGTTTTTTTCACTTACTCTTACATATATCTCAAGATTTACTTTCTGCTCTGTTGAAAGAGTCTTCAGCCAAAAGTTTGGCTTGAATGTGCACATTTTGGTGCCGAGGATTCTCGGCCAGCCCTTTACCAAATGGGCAGCACTCTGCATATGCCACATGGGGTGTTGCCCAAAGTGGCTACCGCAAATTGCGGCTGGGGATCCCTCCCCCATTTTGGTTCTATTGTAAAATTGGTGACAGTGGAAGTACTTCAGATGTGGGTTTTTTTCGGATGACGAGGACAAATCCCTCAGCATTTCCTCCGGGACTTCGGGATCCCTGCCAATATTTCGGACGGTTTATCTATTCCCGTTTTATTGGAGTGGACCAAGGGACAAATCCCGGGCACGTGCACTATCTTCACAACACACACATCAAGCTCTGGATATACGATTCGTCTAGTTATTTGAGATTCGTCCTTTTAACCTATTTACACAGACCCTCGGGTTTCGAATCCTTGACCTCCCTTTGGAAGGCTAAAAGCTCTTGCCAACTCAGTTAGCCGAGCTAGTTATACTCGAGATGTGGTTGAAAGTCTTGAAGACACAACATTTTGTGAGCCAGCTAAAGAGACAATAGGTAGACTAAGAACATGACAGCTTTGTCGGGATCAACAATTTTTGACAGTATTTGATAAAAATAATCTGATTCCTTTTTAGAGCTTTAAAAAAAAAAAATTTTAAAAACTAAAAATAAATAAATTATAAGGCTCCAATTTGTTGCTGTTTAAAAGACCTCTAATTTCAAAAAGTGATTGTTCAAAAATTAAAGACCAAATGTTTTCTTTGGAGTAGAAATTCAAAGTTGGGGGCTTGGCAATGTCGCAGTTGAGGGTACCCCTGAGATAATTTTTTTTGGATCTATTTATACATTTTTTCGTGTAAAATTTTCTTAAAAGGTTTGAATGATTTGAAATCAATTCGGGTTAAGTTAAGCTAAGAAGTGAGAAGAAAATGTATTCGACCAAATATATAGGATGAGTTGTGATACACCCAAAATGGTCAGAGTATTCATTACTCTTGACCGACCATTTTGACCGGACCTAACTGAAGGCCCATCGCAAGAGGATTCAAGCCACGCAGTCAATCAGAGACGGAAAAAACTGGGCAAACTCCCTGTAGACCGAAATTGCCATTTATGACAAGTAAACAGTTTCCAATGTAAGGCAGTCCCAAAAGGGAGTCGCCCCAGAACTGCTCATCAGGCCTCGTCAGGCGAAAATCCCGACCTCCAGGTTGGGATGCAGTGCTCAAGTAGACTCCTCCTTAGCAGAACACTCCTAGTCCAACTTAGCTAGCTCTACAATGAGTCTCACGTGGCACAGACTCACTGACTCTTAGATAAACTGTCAACTAAAGGCAACCTAAACTAGGACTGCTAGGATAAGCAAACAATCATCCAATCACTCTCCTAATAAAAATCAACTATTTTGCATTATAAAAATGGTACTCCTCCCTTTCCAAAGGAGTCAGATCTCTACAACCAGTGTCTCTCTCTTGGAGGTTACGAAACCTAGTAAGCTAAAGTCTCCCTAGAATACTATAAACAGTTGTGTACGACAGCCCTTGATAGTTCCAGTCCGTTGTTGGATCATCAAGGCTCCTTGACTAAGCTTTGTAAATAGTTTTCTATAGTGAAAGCACCGACACACACACACACACACACACACACACACACACACACACACACACCCACACACACCACGCGTGGATGTAGGCTGCTTAGTTAATAATGCCGAACCACATACTTATCCTGTCTCTCTTTTATTTTTATTGCATCTCAAATACTCCACTCGACCAGCAGGCCCGGTCCTGAGGCCAAGCAGCCCAAGCAATGGCTTGGGGCCCCAAATTTCAAAGGGCCCCTAAATTTCCCAATTAGTCCATTTGTTTTCTAGTAATAGTTCAGCCCAAACAAATTTTATAGCCCAATAGAGTTACCTGAACTTCCAGCCTGTTAACGTCCAGCCCATATCCGCATTAAACCTCAACCTCTAACCCCGGATCCTCTTATTTCTCTCTGTGTATAACTATATAATAAATTAACAATGCACTGGTTTCTTACTTTGTGATTGGTATGGTTTGAATTGAGTTTGAATGTGTAAACTGGGATTTTATTTACCATTTTGATATCATGAAACTCTTCTTGTTTTATGAATATTGTATGAAAGTGTTCTCACATAAAACCAATTATATGTATAATTATGTGTAAGTAGACCCTTAAAAAAAAAAATTGCCTCGAGGGTGCTGCCCCCGAATCCCCCGTATAATTTTGGGGCCCCGTCTTTAGACTTCGCTTTGGACCCCCAAAAACTCAGGACCGGCCCTGTCGACCAGTTACACTTATAAATCCGACATCATCAAGTTGTCAACTACGCTTTATTTGGAATCTATGACTTGGCTCATGGTTTAGGATGGATTGGATTGCAATTAGTGTTATAATATGAGCTCCAAAACTCAAATGCTCATAAAATAAGGGGGCTTAAATGTAATTTTGAATGGTTGTCAAAAAATTTCCAAAAGAGTTTGGTACGTCCCTTTTTAGGTCCGCCCTGTATCCTTATTTGGAGAAAGCAATGAAGATTGTAGACCCGAAAACAAATTTACATGTTCACCGTAAGCTTGTTTGATTTGTTGGTTTTGAGGAGGATAAAAAGAAGGAAAGTAAAAATTATCAACAAACACCAAATGATTTTGGCAGTGTGGTACAATAATAACATAATTATAAAATTTTCAAACCTGCACTTAGGAGTCATATAGGAGTTGGCCGACACTAACTTTCCTATGTCGTCGGTGTAGTTTGAAAATCTTGCTCCCCATTGCAATAAAAAAGTAATAATAATAAAATTTAAAATAAAAAAAAACACCACTAAAAGAAAACAATAATTTTTTGGTGATTAATGGTTCTAAAGATTGTTATTTTATTATGATCGTATGTGTAATGGTCTCATGCGAGTACAAAAGTGCTAAGGCCCGGGAGAGAAGGGCGGAGTTCAAACTTCAAACCCTGATAATGAGCGTAGCATGAAATGTATTTTTACCAACTTGACTAAACCATTACTCATGCTAAGTATTGTTATTTAGGAGCCAAAATTTTGTACTATGTGAAAGTTATTATAATTTGTTGTACTAAGGTGCAAAATTGTGTTAAACTTTTAATAGCTCTACATAGCAAATTTTGACAACTAAGTTAAGATCGTATCAAAATTGAGAATAATACAACACACGAAAATTCTCTAAAGAGGGCACTTTCGCTTTAATAAAGGGAGGGCCTCTGTTTTGGCCGTCGGATCCTGTTTTTATTAAGGGCAGTGTTGTCATTTCACAGTTTTTAAATACAATCCGACGGCCAAAACAGAAACACTCTCTTTAATAAAAGAAGGACGCCCTCTTTAGGGCCTGACTGATACAATACATGGTTAATAATAATAAAAAAGTTTTTTTTTTTTTTTTTTTTTTAAAAACTACTCAAAAAATGAGAATAAGTGCACTAATCAGATATGATTGTGATTGACCAATCCAAAATAATAACTCAAATCAAAGTAACCAAAAGTGACACTAACAAAGCATAAAGTACTACACTATAAAATACTGATGGATGTAGACTCACTCACTCTATGTGGCCAGCCCGTTGCAACCAACTTCGAATTTTGCTACCTTGAGCCTAGACTGGATGTGTTCGGAGTGCATTTTTCTCACCCACCGGGTGAGAATGTAATACTCATAATTTTTCATCTTTTATTTTTCTCCATTTTATAGGAGTGTTTATAGGTTAGTATGGTCGATTTTGTTTATTTTTAATTTAATTTTATTCTTTTTTTTTTCTTTCAATTTTTGTGTTTTAAAAATTGACCGAATCGGGTTCGGTCATTTCGGTTCGGTTTTCAACTTAGGGTATGTTTGATAACCCAAATAAGTACTGAAAATGAAAAGATTCAACACTTATTTTTTTTTTCAGTGCGTTTGATAACGTACCAGTTAATTGAAAAAGAAACAATAAAACCACTGAAAACTTTAAGTGAAAATTTTCTACTGAAAATAATCACTGAACGCATTCTATTTCAGTAGTTGAAGCATTATTTTTTGTATTACAAATTCAATCACTTAAATTTTTCAGTATTTAAAATCTAGTACTTAATTTCAGCACTTAATTTTCAGTTTGATCAAACGAACCTTAGAGTAATTTTTAGAGAACTGATTGATCGGTTTGTCCTGTCGGTTCAGTTACGGTCGCTCCTTGTACACCCATATCATTTTGTCCTTGAAAGGTGATTGAACGAGCAAAGTCTCGAATACTCATCCAATGGGGTACTTGGATGAACAGATCAGAGTCAGCAAAAATGCACCGAGTGTTCGTCGTCTTACGGCCCAATCAAACTGGAGCAATTGGGTAATTTTTTGGACACGACTTTCATACAATTTTCACATAACCTCTTAAAAGATGTGTCTATCTCTCTTCTGTGTCACTATGGGGTCCAGTGATATCACAAGAGAGAGATAGACACAATTTTTAAGAATGTTGTGTATAAGTTGTATGAAAGTTGTGTCCAAAAATTACTCGGAGCAATTTACTATTGTCTTCTTTAACGACGTCGTACTAAAGCTCCAAAACCCAGTGACTATTATTTCCCCTCCGCTGAACTATTATTTCCCCCTTCAGAAAATCTAGGGTTTGCCTCGTTTCGCTCCACCGAGAACACAATCACTATTCACTACTGCTTGTGGCACGAATTTACACACACACACACAAATATATATATATATATACATATATTTGTATATTCGTTGCAGTTGAGGGGGCGTTTGAAAGAGTTTTGGCTAACCATCTAGGGTTTCATTTTTGAGTCTGAAAATCTTGTGATTTGAGAAATTAGAAATCTTCAATCTGAGCAATGAATCCGTTGACGCTAGTGAAGCGAATTCAGAATATCAATTCAAAAGAAGCAGCTTTAGGTATATCAGAAGAAGCTTCGTGGCATGCCAAGTACAAAGATTCAGCTTACGTATTCGTTGGCGGCATTCCATATGATCTCACCGAGGGTGATCTTCTCGCAGTCTTTGCTCAGTAAGTGTCATCCGTTTCAATAGTTCATTTGTTGGCCTAATTTCCATTCAAATTTGCTTGTATGCAATAGCTTAGTATTAATGCAAAGGTTAGTGAAATCAGGAACTACACTTGACTTGTTATTTATTTACCAAGAGAAATATTAATATTGACCCATTTCATTGTCTTATAGAGCATTACTAGCTTTTCATCATCTTAATACTGGACCGTGAGTAATTAATCTGTAACTGGGTGTTGTGTGATGTTAGTGAATTAACAAAGTTGGTACCAGGGCAATTGTTTGTTCATTCGCAGCGTAATGGGAAGTTATTGCACCCAAAAATATTTGGACCTGAAGGTTGCGTTACGATTGCGAGTTGATAGTTGTTGCTTGCCTGTTATCCCCAACACTTTCAGCAATTGCCTTGTGATGCAGTTTGTTACACAAAACTCGTGTCCATGTGTGTTCAAGGCTTGTTTGGACACTAAGAAAAGTTTGTAGAATAACTGGAATAAGTCTCCACTACATACAAAATCAGGAGAGAGAGAGAGAGAGAGAGAGAGAGAGAGAGAGAGAGAGAGAGAGAGAGAGAGAAAACTGTTTGTATTTAGTGTAGGAATTTCATTCTGGTATGGCCGCTTTTCTGTGTCCACGTTGAAGGTGTTGATGTGTCTAACTCCTTGTGTTGGTGGCAAAAGGAGATACTCTTGCCTGTATCCATTGATTATATGGGTGACTTGTTTGACTCAGGATTCCGAACCATTGATAAACAAAATTAGTGCATATAGTTTATACTCGACAACTACGACTATGGCAGGAGTCATAGAGATCATGTATAAAGGAGGTAGGATCTTGGCAATGGTGGATGGGATTGAAGGGTTGGGGTTTGACTGTAAAGTCAGATACCACTCTTTAAGCAAATAAAAAGCGCTTGCCCTCTATAGGGAAGCCAGAAAATGTCAATCCCTCAACCTTTTAAACAAAGTTTTGCTTGTCTTATAGGGAATTAAAACAATTATGATGAAACTTTTGGTTGCATGACCTGGTGTTTCTTTTGCTTTTAAGGTTCCATTTTTCCCCTTATGCTTTGTACAGATATGCAATTATGGTTTTTCCATCGTTGATGACAATGGGTCTTATGATTTCTACTTTTTGATCGAATAATACCCAGATATGGAGAGATCGTTGATGTTAATCTTGTCAGAGATAAAGGTACTGGCAAATCAAAAGGTTTTGCTTTTATTGCATATGAGGATCAAAGAAGTACAAATCTTGCAGTAGGTTGGTTCTCTCTCTCTCTCTCTCTCTCTCTCTCTCTCTCTCTCTCTCTCTCTCATATTGCTAGTTCAGTAAGTAATTCTGTAGACGAGCTTTCTTACAATACCACCTCTGTAAATCTAGCCAACTTTTTTGAATTCACCTCACAGATAACTTGAATGGCGCTCAAGTTCTTGGTCGAATTATAAGGGTTGATCACGTCAATAAGTATAAAAAGAAAGAAGAAGAAGATGAAGAGGCAGAGCAGCAAAAGAGGGAGGAGCGAGGAGTGTGCCGTGCTTTTCAAAGAGGTGAATGCACCCGTGGAGCTGGATGCAAATTTTCCCATGATGAACAGGTAATATCGATAACCATTGTGGAAAGTCGTAATATTATGCCGTTAGTTACTCGAGTTCTTTGTCTGGAATCTGGATGAATGCACTAAACAACCTACTCCATGACAAAAAGGCCTTACTGGATATCGTTGATTTATCACTTCTGTTCCCATGTTAATATCAATTGATCATTGCTAACATTAGGGATGAGACTAGGATGAAGATCAGCATCTTAAGTTATCTTTTAGGATAATCCTTTAGGGGTCGAAGAAAACATTGGTGATGATTCCTTCCTGCATCATCTGATTTGGAACCTATGTATAGGCAGGTTTTGATCTAGAAAGATCAAATGGATGCCTTGGATCTAATTTCTCAAGATTGCCTGATAATGATCCATTTCTTTGTGTCTGGAACTCTATATCCGAGTTATGTTTTCTTCTTGCTAACTGCGATGTTAGTTGCATTACTGTGACAGGCATTTTTATGATTTATATTTGGATTAAGCTGTTGTGAAATAGTCTTCTGTGTAATTCAGCCCTCATGTGAAAGTCTAAACTACTTATACAAGTGTTCTGAGGATTAATTTAATGGACTAGGCCTATGTGATCCGTTTCAAAGACATCTCGTGGAACCCCTTTTTCCTTGCAAGGCCTCTGGGTTGGTAAATACATCTACTGTCTAATACTTTGTAAGAGATGGCTATTGTATACTTTGTTTGCACGTAAGTGTGAGTGTGCATGATGTTTGCCTACCTGTTTTGAGTTGGTTTAGTACACAGGCTTCAAATGTGTTGGGAATTATAGGAGGCTTTATGTTAGTTTCTCTTCCTATTCAGAAATGTAAAATCTTCCGTGATAGTTATTTACTTATATTTGTTCGTTTTGTATCTGTTGCAACAAATTCCATGTTCATTACTGTTGCGCTGCACGATTACTTTTGTGTGTAATTTGATTTCAAGAATCAGGATTGACTTTTGTTGTATTGCACCTGAAATTTTATCTTTTCATCCATTTTTTTACTAGTGTTTGACTACACTTTATATTCTGTATAATCTAAGTATCTTCCATTGATTGGAAATAGATTGACTCCTCTATTTTGCAGGCCACTTGTAAGATATGGCCAATTGCTTTTCATTGTGTTTCTTCTTCTTTTTTTGTGTGTATTAAAGTAGTAGCCTCATGGTAAGTTATTGTCTTTCTGAATGGCATTTCTTTCTTTTCTGGAGGTCCTGATTAGAGTTTCTACACTATTGTTGGGGCATCAAAGATACTTATGCATCGCATGTTGCTGTAGCCATATGGTGTTGGTTCTTGTCCTTGAATGCCATACCCGTATTTGTAAATTATGAGCCACTCAGTTGCTAACATATTGGATTTTTGTGAAAGTTGTCAAGGAGAGGGCAATTGTTTTGTATTTCTTAAAGGCTTTTTTTATTCTTCTTTGCTGTTTCTTTACTTCCTTTTTGAAGCATTGTTCTTCCAAATCAAAGTGAGGAAACTGATGATACTCGGTTATTTCTGTAGGATGCAATAGAAATATAATCAATGTTATACTATGAGTTGCTCAATCATCGCTTTCTTTGATTCCAAGTCCAGAGAGCTGCAAACACAGGTTGGGGTGCTGATGATCATAGAAGTTCAAGATGGGGTCACGACAAGTTTGTGGGTTCTGTGAAGAATGATAAGCGACCTGGTCTGCCGAGTCGCGCCGTAGAGGCTACTGCTCAAGAAGGACTTAGATCAAACGAGATAGATACAAGAAGTTCTAAGCCAAGTGAATTGAAGTCAAGAGATCAGGAAAGCAGAGGCCTTAGGAAACGATCGGAACAGAATGAGAAGGAAGCCGGCCCCAAGGAAGATTGGGATAGACGCGGAACTGATAGAAGGTCAACCAGGCACGAGGTTGAACAAAATGCAAGAGAAGATTATGATAGGAGGGATGAGAAGAGATCAAGAAGATACGAATCGGATTCTTATCAAAGAGAAGATCGCGACGGTAGGGGAGGCGACAAAAGGTCGACACGTGATAGAGATTCCTCCTCCCATCATCATAGTGGGAGAGACGAAGAGTGGCAGCATAGATCACAGTCGCGCAGATAGAATCTTATGGTTTTGGGAGCAGAAATTCTCTGCTTTTCGTTGATCACACAGATATATTCCGAGTTCATGACTGATGCTTCTTGTCAAACAATCGCTCACAAGTGATTGTTAGCCCCCAAAAGGCTAATCCCAAATGCGCTCTTCATGTTCTGACTTTGTTTCCCGTATAATCGTGCAACCACAGTTCCACTACCTTATTCAGAATGAAAAATCCTTAGTTTTGACATGATCATGACTCACGAGTCGTATAGGAACTATCTGTTGTTTTGTAGAGAATGGAGATGAAAGTTGTTTCGTGTTTTGAGTTATGAATTGGTGATCAAAACTGTGTTGCATTGCGCTGCGGCATTGTGTAGTGACCTCAAGATTTTGAGCCATTAAGTAGTGTTATTGTCTAAACTTCCATACCTTAACTAAACGCAGCAATTTATGGGTATTATATTTCTAACTTTTGTGACACAAAGTGGCCATCTATGAGTATCTTTGGTGGCTATATGCTCGCCAAGTTGCGTTTTTATTGTCACCAAATTTCCAGCTTCATATGCTGCGTGAATTGTGGGAGATTCTCTTGTTGGAGATGTTCAATGTGACTTGTGGTTTGAAATGAAGCGTTAGATTGGAGCTTCAACAATGATTATTATGATTCTATTGTGAAACAGGATATGGTTTGTAGGTTTAATTGTATTCCAAAATTTTATGCCATTTTTTTCCCATCTCTTTTGATTACCGGAAACTAGCAGAGCCTAGGGGTCCGTTTAATAAAACTTAAACTTAAGTACTGAAAATTAAGTGTTGAATTTTAGTTATGAAAACTTTTAAGCTATTCAATTTACAATACTGAAAGAATTGTTTCAAGTAGTGAAATAGATTGCAATCAGTGGAATTTTTTCACCTAAAGTTTTTAGTGGGTTTTTGGCTACTTTGTCAATTAAGTTGTACATTATTAAACGTACTGGGAAAAATAAGAAAAGTGCTGAAAATTTTCAATATCACCCCACTTAATTGGGTTATCAAACATTCCCTAAGATTATGTATGGCTTATGGATTGAGAGCAAAAGAAAAAAGGGAGAACTAGAAGAAAAAAAAACTAGTTCCTTTGTATTTTCTCTTACGTTTTCCTTTATATGTAAATAAAATAAAACAAAATATATACAAAATTCTATAATGTAACTGTAAATTACGAAAATAGGAGGGAAAACTCACAAAATTCAAAATTTTTAATTTATTTCTCAACTTAATTTTGTTTCTTTGCTATTTTCTCATTGTTTTTTTTTATCAATCAAATAAGGAAAAGGTTTTCCCCCGTGTACTCTTTTCTTTCCTTTACAAATGCATAGTTTGGCCCACATGGCTTTTTAAAGTAGCTTATGAAATTTATTATTAAGTTGTTTGATAATTTTGTACAAGTGACACATTACTCTTCAAAAAAACATCATGAAACCAAAAGCAACCCGGAGCTTTTAAAAGCTCTTTGCAAAGCTCATAAACTAGTTACTAAATGAATTAACATGAAATTGTGGTTTAAAAAAGGAGAAGCACCAAAATGGGGGCCAAACTAAGCCTAAATCCATGAACCAAACAATGCCTTATTGTCAACCACCTTTGACACCGTGCATATTTTGCAACAGCTACAAGTACAGAAAGGATAGAGTTTGTGCTAGCATAGTCCATCGTGCCATATATATCGCTCAGTATAATCTTTTGGATTATGTCATGAAATGTATATATATAGTTTATTGCATTTAACGTACATAAGCACAGCGAACAGGTCAAGAATGGTTATCACCATCCATTGACAAGTAGTGGCTAATGTTAGAATTGATCAAACGAGGTTGAACAATAACAAACAGGATATATCTATATATTACTATTATGTTTTCAAACCTTTAACCTAGTGGAATAATAGAATTAAACTTCACACTGGTGAACATAATCAATTTAATTGGAATTTCATTTTATATCTATATTTCTATGCACCAGCATTCAAATAATTCATTTTCCTTGACACCTGTATACCTTTGAAATGCAAATGCTGACATTAGTTTAAGCTGTTCTGTGCATATTAAATTTCTCCTCATCATCCTACTTTGAAAATAAACACACTTGAGGCTGAGTTCATCTGAAAGGATCAAACAAGTCATCAGAGTACTTAAACTACTCCCTTGAGGTTAGCATTTGATAGAATACTATTGTTTCCCCATGGAATCCAAACTGTTTACGAAGAACTGTCATTAGGTTATATCAGCAAATGCATTTATATTATGTACAGTTTTGAGGAAACTTCCAATTTCTTATGCAGAGAATAACGTTGGATACTGTTGGTATTCAGAAGTCAACCCTTGCACAAAGCAAGTTTTACGGTAGACAATGTCAATACAAAAAAAAAATTATAGAAGGGAGGAAGCACCCTTTAATGACATAAGTTAAAAATAATCAACTTTATGTAATAAAGGATTGCTGAGTGGTGGCTCGTATTCAACCTGACTTAAGTCAAGAGACCCAGAAAAGTACGATTAGGTTCGTTAAACAAGTCATAGCCGATGCAATTCATGCTCTTGGATTTGTGTGTGTGTGTGTGTGTGTTAGGGATACTGTTTTTCAAAAAGCATTCAGAGTTGCAGGAGAGAGCTGTGGACAATGTACCTGTAGCCAATTTTCTCCAAGTCAGAGTGAAACCTTGCCGTCTCCTGCCGTGGATGTAGACTTTTAGACAAACCACGTAAATCGTTCTGTTCTTGCATGCTTGTTTCATTTTATTGTTCAAGTTCTCAATGTGACTAGTTTCCAATTGAGTCCAGCTTAATCACAAGAAAGGATAAGAACATACAGTTAGTCATGGTCCCGAATCATATGCAGATATAAATCAATGAGGAAAATGAGTCAAAAGTTGTGTTGTTAACATATCCTCTAGCTCTAGACTTCATTCTTTATTTTAAACACTAAGATACGACAGCTCGACCCCACTGTTTATATTATCTACATGGCAAAAATAGTACCTGACACCCAGTACAAAAGTGTCAACTTTGCAGCCTCCCAAGATATATGACCTCCACTACTCATCTCAAGCTACTTTCTCCTTCCCACATGTAACTTCCCATCATGGTTAAAGGCCTATTCTTCTTGCTGAAACTCCATAGCATCCTTTTCATGTTCCTGAATTTTTCATTTCCATATTATGCCTCAGCGGCTATACTTGGAAATGAGACAGATAAGCTTACACTTCTAGAGTTTGTCCCAAATAAAAGAAGATCCATGAAGAGTCTTGGCCTCTTGGAATGGTTCAATCCATTTCTGTCAATGGTTGGGTGTCACATGTGGCCTCAAAGACCAGAGGGTAACTAATTTGGATCTCAAAGGGCAGAGCTTGGCTGGGACCATCACATCCCCCCTGGGTAACCTTTCGTTCCTTCGAATCCTTGACCTTTTAGACAACTCCTTCAATGGTGGAATCTACCCAGAACTCGGCGGCTTGGCCAGGCTTCAAAATTTGAACTTGAGCTTTAACTTTTTTGAAGGCGAAATCCCAGTTAATCTCTGGCGTTGTTCCAACCTGCTGAGTTTCGTGCTAGACCACAATTACCTAGTAGGACACATTCCTCCTGAACTTGGATCAATCTCAAAGCTCACAAATTGTATCTTGTTGAAATGTCCCACATCACCCATTTATTGCCCCTTTGTTCAGTTTATAAGGCTTTAGTTCCCCCCCTCCTTAACACCTGAGTTTTAAGGAGTTGAATGGGCTGGGCCTTATAAGTGGTATCAAAGCTTGGTTGGGCTTGTCTTCCGGCGTGCCAAGTGTCCGGTTGTCGTGGTCCAGGGCATGCCGAGTTTCCGGCTCCTGTGGTTTAGGGGGTGTGTTGAATTGTCCCACATCGCCCATTTATTGCCCCTCTGTGCAGTTTACAAGGCTTTAGTTCCCCTCTCCTTAACACCTGGTTTTAAGGAGTTGAATGGATTGGACCTTACAAGTTATCTTAACAACAATAATCTCTCAGGAAGGTTTGTAGCTTCTTTTTGGAAATGTTACGTATATACAAGAGCTATATCTATCATACAACAATTTGGAATGGAGAAGTTCCTGATACTATAGCCAAAATTAAAAGTTTGAAGCTGCTTGGATTGTCAGTAAATAGTCTTTCTGGGAATTTTCCAACCTCTCTTTACAATCTCTCATCTCTCGAACTCGTAGCTTTGTCTTTTAACTTTTTCACTGGTAGTCTGAGAACAAACATAGGATTTGCTTTTCCAAATCTCCAAAAACTTTACGTGGCAGTCAATAACTTCTCCAAAACCATTCCAGTTTCGTTGCCTAATGCTTCAAATATTCTTCAACTTGATTTCCCACAGAACATTTCCATGCGCAGCATACATATGAGCTTCGGGAAGCTGCAGAATATGGGGTGGCTCAATGTTCGTGGGAATCATCTCGGAAAACATGCAGTTGATGACTTGAGAGGAAAGGAGTACTAGGTTAAAATATGAATAAATCAACATTCTTCATAAAAGAATTACATGTGTGTGAGGTTTAGCATCATAATGTCCACGGCATTTCCCAGCTAATTAGGCATCTGGGGGTGTCGCAGTTGGGCAGAGCTCAGACATCAGTTAGTTAACAGCTTGCTTATGTTGCATATATCTTCAGGCACAAAAATGAACTGCTTCCTGCTATTGGCAAGTTGAACTTCCAATAGATTCCTGATGTCATTTGAAAATATTTCACCGAAGTGTCGTCATATTTTCGACTAAATACTGAAGTTCTTAAATGCAAACCTCAGTGGTTTCCCAAGTGATCCCCATGGATGACTAATGATCTCATCTGACTTGGATCGAGAAAACCAAAGACTGGAACTCAACGAGAATACTAAGCATAGAATTGAGCACACCAACTGATTAGAGGTCCTAAAAAATGTCAACATTCTTTGCTACTATAACTAGCACATATGGTTATGTTATCTGAACTCTAAGTAAACAGCTTCAATAATGTTTATATATGCCAACACTCTTTTGACTTCAACAAGGTGCAAGTGTTGTGGTCTTACGAAATCACTGGAGACAGATTTTACTCTGAAAATGCCACGTTCTTTTTTTTTTTTTTTTTTTTTTAAATAAAAGAAAACCTTCTTAGATGAAATGATTAACTATTAAAAGCAGCTGGAAAGATCTGCCTTCTTGAACCAATACAGCACGTCAGTTAGAAAATTTGTGAGGGGGAATCGAGTTTATCCCAGCTTCTCGATGAAATCCTGGTACCCACCTGCTTCAATTTAATGCTCACAGCAGATTGTGATCGCTCAAAGTGGTAAAATAGGAAATATCACCAGAATTTACACTCTTTACCTCTCTAAGTGAGAAAGATTCCACAAATAATTCTGTATTCATAGACTTACGGATGCAGGATGCACTATCAGTTGCATAATCAAAGGATTATAGGAACTTGTATTTCTATTGTACATCTGATGGCGTATATGGGGTGGCTTCAAGACGCATCCTGGATGACCTAATTGTTCAATAAAATATGCTTAAATTCGTCAAATGATGATGGGAGTGTTGTCGTCCCATATCGCTTAGATGTGTTGTTGTCTGTGCGGTTTATAAGGCCCGAGTTCCCCTCTCCTTAACACCTGAGTTTTAAGGAGTTGAATGGGCTGGACTTTACAAGTGATATCAGAGCAGGTTATTGTTGGGCCAATTTGTCCACGTGTGCTCCACGTCACCCTATCTCAGTAATCCACGTGTTTGGCTCTCAATCATGCCACACGTGCGGGGGCGAAAAGGCTCACACGTGGATTACAGAGATAGGGGACAAACAAGGCTCTGATACCATGTTGAATTGGAGCATCCAACCCAAAACCAATTGGCAATGAGTGGAGTAGCCCCTTGAACTTATATATTGAGTAGCTAGGTTATAAGTCCCTGATGTGGGACAGACAATCTCAATAGGAAGAAACAAATGAGAGTGAATATGTGGGAAAATGTTTCTCAGTCTCGTATTTATCTGTTGGAATGTCCCACATCGCCCATTTATGTCCCTTCTGTGCGGTTTATAAAGATTTAGTTTCACTCTCCTTAACACCTGGGTTTTAAGAAATTGAATGAGTTGGCCTTATTAGTGGTATCATAGCTTGGTTGGGTTTGACTGAGAGCTAAACACGTGTGGCATGACTGAGAGCTAAACACGTGGATTACTGAAATAAGGTGACGTGGAGCACACGTGGACAAAATTGGACCAAGAATAACGTGGATTACTGAAATAAGGTGACGTGGAGCACACGTGGACAAAATTGGGCCAAGAATAACCTGGCTCTGATACCATGTTAAATTGGAGCATCCAACCCAAAACCAATTGACAATGGGTAGAGTAGCCCTTTGAACTTATATGTTGAGTAGCTAGGTTACAAGTCCCCGATGTGAACAGACAATCTCATCATTATCAATCAAAAATAATTACTCGGACTTGCTACAGTTTTGCTAATTTTGTAATACCCTGTATTTTCAGGTATATATATCCCTTGTACTTTCCTTAGTCTTTGGTGAGTTTGAGTTTCCAATCGATTGATAAGTTTTCCCAATCGATTGACACTTTTCAGATACCAATCGATTGACATGTTCCCAATCGATTGACATTCTACCGACTAAAATTGATGACGTGTCAACATTCCAATCGATTGCCATTCATTCCAATCGATTGACTACAAATATCTGTCTCCAATCGATTGACACAGAGTTCAATCGATTGACATAACCTGAGAAACATTTTCTTCTTTCCTTCAGCTTTGAACGTGTGGCACTCCCTTATCCCTATATATACTTGTTCATTTGTGGCCTTGGGCCAAGTTTTGGCAGCCTTGAGAGAGAGAGATGCATACTCTCATATATGTATACACACACATATATATTGTATATATATATTACACACACACACTCTCGGGTTAAAGAAGAAGAAGAGAAGAAGAAGAAGAAGGAAGAGGAGGGGAGACAGAGAGAACAAAGACAGACAGAGAGAGGGAAAGAGAACCACCATAACCGCCGCCGCGGAGCTCGGGACGCCGTCAACGGACCGCCGGGAGAGGTGAGTTTCATTAACTCACTCAAAGAGGTTGTTTTTGGGATGTATATATGTGTTTAATAACGTGTATGGATAATAAGAGGAACCCCAACGTTTTTAAAATAAAACCAGCAGTTTTTAGAAGAAGACAGAGTTCAATCGATTGCCATAGAGTTCAATCGATTGATATCTCAATCGATTGACATAGAGTTCAATCGATTGATACCTCAATCGATTGACATAAAGTCCAATCGATTGACATTAAGTCCAATCGATTGGGAAGAGCAGAATGTTGTTTATCTATTGTTATATGTTATGAGCTGATTGTAATGTACCCAAGCTGCTAATGGTTGTACCATACGTGATATTTGATATGTGCTTAGTCAAACATGATACTACGTTAAGCCTTATATGATGTTTATGTTAATGTTACAAGATAAACTGTTTATTATTAACTGTCAATATGAGATGAATTATTGGACTATCATATGTTATTGAATAGTAGAACGGAACACGACAGCATGTTAATAATCAGAAATCAGTAGATATGTTGAATACAGAGCATGTGTATTTCCTGTACTTAGTATATGAGCATTTCACAACATGTGTCAGCATGCATGGGATAGTGATGTGAAGAGGTAAGAGAATCTGATGAGAAATGGGATATTGATATGAAGAGATGAGAAGATATGATGAGAAAAGGGAACTATGATTTATATGGAATAATGAGATATATGTACTTTGGGATCCGTGGGATCAACGTGTCACGCCCCGACGTAGCATAATACAGGAAAGCATTTAATTTCCTTTATGGACTCGTAGGTCGTGACAAGTGAGTATGACCAATTGTCCCTGCAAACAATTACCTTAACAACATTTCTAAAGCAAAGGATACTAACAGAACATAAGCTCCGAAATAAAAACTTACTAAACTATTACAGCAGTCATAGTCTTAGGCACAAAACGCCTTATTCAAAAGTCTAAACTAGTTTATTACAAAACCCAAATTAAAAGACATAGGAAAATATAAAGCAGCCTCCTGGAAAGTCTCCTGACTCTAAGTAGCATAGTCAAAATACCCTGGCTGCTCCTGACCCTGAAAATCTGGACATACAGTCCAGGACGCATCAACGCCGTCAGCTTATGAAAGCTGGTGAGCAAAATAAACAAGTACTCGCAATGTATATATAAGCATATAAACAACGGTGTAATTAACTTTTAAAAGCAATAAATTCAAGGTTCCAATTCCAACATAAGCCACGGGGAAAAATAAAGAAAGCAATAAATAAGCGACCATGCATGAGCAATGTAATATCTCATCTTTCTGACTCTTTTCTCTCAACAAAACTCAACACAACTAAACCATTATCTCAGATACCAGGAATACTATCCGATCGATATCCAAAACAGCACACCAAACTATCGCTTCAGATACCAGGAATAATATCCGATCGATATCTAAGCCACACTCAATACCATCATTTCGGATACCAGGAATACTATCCGATCGATATCCGAAACAAGCGCCTTAGATACCAGGAATAATATCCGATCGATATCTAAGCCGTACACAACACTATCACCATCGCTTCGGATATCAGGAATACTATCCGATCAATATCCGAAACGCGCGCCTTAGATACCAGGAATACTATCCGATCGATATCTAAGTCGTACACGACACTGTCGCCTCCAATACCAGGAATAATATCCGATCGATATTGAGGTCGCACACCAGACCGCCACTCTTTACTCTTTTCACGCTTTCTCACACACATGCATGTTGACACAACCTCAACCCTAATATGTATGTCAATGTTTCATAAATAACACCATTAGTAAATCACAAAGCCGGATAATCGTACGAGCATAAATTTTGGCCTAAGTTGTTCTTATTTCGTACAATCATTAAAACATAGACCTTTAAAATAATATATTTGCCAAACAGTTCTTTAAAAACTTTTAAAACATTTTCCAAACAGTCCCTAATAAGAAAACATAGAAACTGCTCAAACTGCCAGATCGCGCGAGCGGGTTGCGCGAGCGGGAGAGAGGTGATATCGCGCGCGCGGGTCGCGCGAGCGAAGGGGAAGGCCAGATCGCGCGAGCGGGTCGCGCGAGCGGGGGAGCTGGACAGGTCGCGCGAGCGAATCGCGCGCGCGAAGGGGGGGAATGGTCCGCGCGAGCGGGCCGCGCGAGCGAGCCTCGCGCGAGCGGGTCGCGCGCGCGAGTTCTTGCAGAATGTCATCTTCTTCGTCTTCTCCCCTGTTTCTGGTTTTAAAACTGAAATTTACCCATTTTTGTTTTCTGTTCGTACCAGGACATGTGATATATGGTTCTCCTCGGTTTTTCGCGTAGATTAAGAGTACGCGATCAATTTTAACTAATACGGATTATATCACTAGTTATTCGCGATTAAAGTGAGGGTGTCAAAACTTAAAATCAACGGTTCGTCGCGATACGGATAAATTACTGTGTAGGATTCGAACCACAGCTTATCGGGATCAATATCTTCCATTCCCAATTTACAGAATCGATTTTGGTTAACTTTTACAAAACTCCACTTTCAAGCTTTCATGGTGTTTATACATATATATGCATATATACAACTATATACACTGAAATTTACATATATATACGTTGAGAGTGAGTTTAATAATACTCACAAGGCTAATTAGACTGAGAATTTGAGACCGAGAAATCCGCCGTAATATCCGTCGTTAAGAATTTTCCTCCGTTCTCTCCTCTTGATCTTGAGATGAAAATATATATAGCTATGTATGTGTGTATGAGTATATGTATATGGTATATAATCTGTATGTGTGTGTATTGTGAGAGAGTTCTTGAGAGGAAGAGAGAAATGGAGGGAGATTGAGAGAGACACAGTGAGTGAGAGAGAGACACACTGTTACATATATATAAACTGATATGTTTGGGCTCCAAGTTAGGGTTGGAAAACGCACGGTGTGGTTGAGCTCGCGTGCTCCCACACCCCAAACGCGGTATAAGGCGCAATTTGAAATTAAAACTGGTATTTTACGGTTGAAAATAAAATGCAGAAAATTATATTAACATAGGAATTAAATTCCCGGTTATACAAAATTATAGATATCGATTTTGAAACCACAGAAAATATTTTAGAAATTACGGTTTGACCCCAGATAAATGTTTATAAATAGAAATTAAAACAGATGCTCATGGAAATGAAATGCCGTATTTATTAATGATAATAAAATACAGGGCGTTACACCCTACCCACCTTAACAGAGATTTCTCCCCGAAATCTGAGCTAACTAATCCTGAAACAACTCGGGGTATCTAGTCCTCATGTCTGACTCTAACTCCCACGACGCCTCTCCTTCGTCATGATGCCTCCACTGAACCTTAACCAAAGGAACGTCTCTTCTTCTCAGCCTCTTGATACTCTGGTCAAGAATCCTCACAGGTCTATCCTTGTAGACAACACTCTGACTCGTCTCAATATCATCAAAATTAACCACATGTGAAGGATCCCGTATGTATTTCCTTAACATACTGACATGGAACACATTATGAACACCAGACATCTTTGGTGGCAACGCGAGCCGATAAGCCACTTTCCCAACACGCTCCAATATCTCAAATGGCCCGATGAAACGAGGTGCCAACTTCCCTCTCTTCTGACCAAAACGTACTATTCCACGAACAGGTGAAACCTTAAGGAGTACGTGATCTCCAACACTGAACTCCAAGTCCTTTCGTCGTCGATCCGCATAACTCTTGTGCCTACTCTGTGCAGTTGTCATCCTTTCCTTGACCAGTGAAATCTTCTCATTGGTCTCTCTCACCAAATCTGGTCCCAAAAGTTCCGTGTCTCCCACTTCAGCCCAACACAACGGAGATCGACAAGGTCGTCCGTACAAAGCTTCGAACGGCGCCATTCCAATACTTGAGTGATAACTGTTGTTATACGCAAATTCAACCAAAGGTAAGTGCGTCTCCCAAGACTCTTCAAAGTCAATTGCACAAGCTCTGAGCATATCTTCCATAATCTGATTAACGCGCTCGGTCTGTCCATCGGTCTGAGGATGGAATGCAGTACTCATCTTGAGCGAAGTTCCCATAGCCTTCTGCAAACTTTCCCAAAATCCCGAGGTAAAACGTGCATCTCGGTCTGATACAATCGACACAGGCGCACCGTGCAGTCGCACCACTTGCTGAAGATACAATCGACTCATCCTTTCTACTGGGTAAGTCATATTGTACGCGATAAAGTGTGCAGACTTCGTCAAACGATCCACAATTACCCAAATCGCGTCATGATTCTGTTGTGACCGGGGTAATCCAACCACGAAATCCATAGTTATGTGTTCCCACTTCCATCCCGGAACAGGTAAGGGTTGCAACAATCCCGAGGGTCTCTGATGTTCGGCCTTCACTTGTTGACAAGTCAAACATTTAGACACAAACTCGGCTACTTCTCGTTTCATCCCTTCCCACCAGAAGTTTCTCTTCAGGTCTTTATACATCTTCGTTCCTCCTGGGTGTACTGTCAGTCTCGATTTATGTGCTTCTTTGAGAATATCTTTTCTCAAACCTCCCAAATCTGGCACACACAATCTATCTCGACATCTGTACCCTCCATCGGCCCCAACCTTTCATTCTGTCGGGTCCTTCTCTGACATCTTGGCGAACCATGCTTGAAATTTCTCGTCTTCCTTTTGGGCTTCGATGATTCGACTCACAAGTGTTGGTTGTACTACGAGGCATCCAAAGTGTTGCCCGACACTTTCCTCAGAAATCTGCATGTCAAATTCTGCGATTGTCTCTAAAGCTTTCCATTCCCTCAACATCAATGAAGCAATCATTCCTCGAGGCTTCCGACTTAGGGCGTCAGCGACTACGTTAGCCTTACCAGGGTGGTACTCTAATGTGAAGTCGTAGTCCTTAATCAGCTCCATCCACCTACGTTGCCTCATGTTCAACTCCTTCTGAGTAAACAAATACTTAAGGCTCTTGTGGTCCGAGAACAAATCAAACTTCTCCCCATAGAGGTAGTGTCTCCAGATCTTGAGCGCAAACACTACTGCTGCCAGTTCTAAATCATGAGTTGGGTAATTCAATTCATTCGGCTTCAACTGTCGCGAACCATAGGCGATAACCTTTCCGTCTTGCATAAGGACACATCCCAATCCTTGATACGAGGTGTCACTAAAAATAGTGAACTTCTCACCATCCCTTGGTATCGCAAGCACTGGCGCTGTTGTCAATCTCTCTTTTAATTCCCGAAAAGCGCGTTCATGCTTATCAGTCCATTCAAACTTCAAGTCTTTCTTAGTCAAACCAGTTAACGGGGCTGCTATCTTGGAGAAACCTTCTACAAATCTCCGATAATAACCAGCTAGTCCCAGAAAACTTCTGACTTCTGTAGCATTGGTCGGCCGAGTCCAATTCGCCACTGCATCGGTCTTTGATGAGTCAACTGCGATTCCTTGTTGAGAGATCACATGCCCGAGAAACTTAACTTCCTGAAGCCAAAATTCACACTTGCTGAATTTAGCATACAGGCGGTGATCCTTGAGAGTCTGCAACGCGATCCTCAGGTGTTGTTCATGCTCTTCCTCTGACTTGGAATAGATCAAAATATCATCAATAAAGACAATAACGAATTGATCCAAATAGGGCTTGAATACTCTGTTCATCAAGTCCATAAACACAGCTGGAGCATTCGTCATCCCAAACGGCATCACTAAGAACTCGTAGTGTCCGTATCTCGTCCTGAAAGCAGTCTTAGGTATGTCTTCCTTCCGCACCCTCAACTGGTGATACCCTGACCGTAGATCAATCTTAGAAAAGGTCGTGGCTCCTTGCAACTGATCAAACAAATCGTCTATCCGAGGTAAGGGATACTTATTCTTGATAGTAACCTTATTCAGTTCTCGGTAGTCAATACACAACCGCATTGACCCATCCTTCTTCTTCACAAACAACACTGGTGCTCCCCAGGGTGAAGTACTTGGACGAACAAAACCCAACTTCTCAAGTTCTTGAACTTGTTCCTTCAGCTCCAACAACTCTGTAGGGGCCATCCTGTAGGGAACCTTGGTTATAGGTCGAGTACCTGGCACCAATTCCACACAGAATTCTATGTCCCTTTCCGGCGGTAATCCTGAAATATCTCGGAATACTTCCTCGAACTCTTTGATTACCGGTATAGATGATACTGTCACCTCTGCACTGACAACCTCAATGTTTGCTAGGCATCTAGTGAGGAGCATATCACCCGAAGGGTTACATTGGAAATCGAAGAGTTGATTCCCCTTGTCCGCAAATGTGATCTTCTTTCTTGCACAATCCAACTTCGCATGATTCTTCTCGAGCCAATCCATTCCTAGGATTATATCGAACTCCTTCATCGACAGAACCACCAATCTTGCCAAAAGTTCGCGGTCTCCTAACCGAAGAGGACAATCCTTACACACATGTAATAACTTGACTGTGGTCCCTAAGGGTGAGACAACACTCAAAGCTTCCTCTAAACGATGCGGTACGATACCCAACTTCTGAACGATCTTAACAGATATAAAGGAATGTGTAGCACCCGTGTCAAATAAAACTTTAACATGAGAGTTAAACAAAGTTAGAGTACCTTCTACTGCTCGTTGCTCAGGCAATCCCTCCTCATAAGCACCTCCTCCATATCCTGTTTCTTCATAACCAGCAGCCTCGGGAATAACAGCATTCAGGCGGGCCTGTCCTTGCTGACCATAGTTGCCTTTCCTAGGAGCCTTGCATTCCGGACTTATGTGACCTGGCATGCCACAATTATAGCACACAATTCCCGGACGATCAGCACGCCTAGTCTGTCTGCAATCCTTAGCTCGGTGACCGGGATTACCACAATTGAAGCAGTTGTTGTTTTTGGCCCCTTCTATTGCTAGAGGCTGATACTGCTGAACTGCTTGTGCCTGCTATGGTTTCTTTCCTCCATCCCAGGTCCTTTTCTGTCCTTGAGGGTACCCTGGTTTCTGTCCGGGATAACCCTTCTGCGGAGGTCGATTTCCAAACGGCTTCGAATTCTGACACCCATCATTCTCTAACCCCGTAGCCAATCTCACCAGAGCTTCAAATGACTGGCCCAGATGCCCCATAGTCAAATGTCTGAGAGACAGGTTGAGACCTCGGTGATACTTCTTGATTTTCCTCTGGGGTGTGTCCACCATATGTGGAGCAAAGCGAGACAGACGCTCAAATCGGGTAGTGTACTCTCGGACAGTCAGATTCCCTTGAGTCAACTCCATAAACTCTTTCTCTCTCTTGTCCTTCTCTTCTTCGGGGAAATACTTCTCAAGAAACCTTTCCTTGAACACCACCCATGACATTCTCCTTGCAGCTTCTTCCCCTATCGTTGCCTTTTCTGCATCCCACCAATCAGCCGCTGCATAAGACAGCTGAAAGATAGCTAGACGCTTCTTCTCCAGATCAGTGCACTCTATGGTCTCAAAGATACGCTCCATCTGACGTAGCCACTGTTCCGCTTGCCAGGGTTTATCAGTTCCAGCAAAATACTCAGGTCGCAGAGCGCGAAATTCCTTGAGAAGCTTGTCTCCAGTCTGGTGGGCTTGCCTTCCATTCCCGTTGTAATTCCCATTCTGATTATTGTTCCTTGCGTTCTGATCACTAACCCTCTCCAACCTCCTTACAAAAGCTTCGAACATCCCGGTTGGATCTACTACCGACGGTGCATCTTCAATAGCGGGACGATTCCTGAGATTTCTTCCAGCCATATCTCAAGAGAAAGGTACCTATCCATCAATCAACAGAATTCGGTCAACCTCTCGAGAAGAAAGAAAACTCTAAACGATAGAAAGCGACTAGACACGGAATAAAGTCGAACTATCTTATCTTAATGCTATCTTAACGGGAGATCCTATGTGTTTTGGACAATTGGTCGAGCCATAACCTGGCTCTGATACCAAAAAGCCTGTCACGCCCCGACGTAGCATAATACAGGAAAGCATTTAATTTCCTTTATGGACTCGTAGGTCGTGACAAGTGAGTATGACCAATTGTCCCTGCAAACAATTACCTTAACAACATTTCTAAAGCAAAGGATACTAACAGAACATAAGCTCCGAAATAAAAACTTACTAAACTATTACAGCAGTCATAGTCTTAGGCACAAAATGCCTTATTCAAAAGTCTAAACTAGTTTATTACAAAACCCAAATTAAAAGACATAGGAAAATATAAAGCAGCCTCCTGGAAAGTCTCCTGACTCTAAGTAGCATAGTCAAAATACCCTGGCTGCTCCTGACCCTGAAAATCTGGACATACAGTCCAGGACGCATCAACGCCGTCAGCTTATGAAAGCTGGTGAGCAAAATAAACAAGTGCTCGCAATGTATATATAAGCATATAAACAACGGTGCAATTAACTTTTAAAAGCAATAAATTCAAGGTTCCAATTCCAACATAAGCCACGGGGAAAAATAAAGAAAGCAATAAATAAGCGACCATGCATGAGCAATGTAATATCTCATCTTTCTGACTCTTTTCTCTCAACAAAACTCAACACAACTAAACCATTATCTCAGATACCAGGAATACTATCCGATCGATATCCAAAACAGCACACCAAACTATCGCTTCAGATACCAGGAATAATATCCGATCGATATCTAAGCCACACTCAATACCATCATTTCGGATACCAGGAATACTATCCGATCGATATCCGAAACAAGCGCCTTAGATACCAGGAATAATATCCGATCGATATCTAAGCCGTACACAACACTATCACCATCGCTTCGGATATCAGGAATACTATCCGATCAATATCCGAAACGCGCGCCTTAGATACCAGGAATACTATCCGATCGATATCTAAGTCGTACACGACACTGTCGCCTCCAATACCAGGAATAATATCCGATCGATATTGAGGTCGCACACCAGACCGCCACTCTTTACTCTTTTCACGCTTTCTCACACACATGCATGTTGACACAACCTCAACCCTAATATGTATGTCAATGTTTCATAAATAACACCATTAGTAAATCACAAAGCCGGATAATCGTACGAGCATAAATTTTGGCCTAAATTGTTCTTATTTCGTACAATCATTAAAACATAGACCTTTAAAACAATATATTTGCCAAACAGTTCTTTAAAAACTTTTAAAACATTTTCCAAACAGTCCCTAATAAGAAAACATAGAAACTGCTCAAACTGCCAGATCGCGCGAGCGGGAGAGAGGTGATATCGCGCGCGCGGGTCGCGCGAGCGAAGGGGAAGGCCAGATCGCGCGAGCGGGTCGCGCGAGCGGGGGAGCTGGACAGGTCGCGCGAGCGGATCGCGCGCGCGAAGGGGGGGGAATGGTCCGCGCGAGCGAGCCTCGCGCGAGCGGGTCGCGCGCGCGAGTTCTTGCAGAATGTCATCTTCTTCGTCTTCTCCCCTGTTTCTGGTTTTAAAACTGAAATTTACCCATTTTTGTTTTCTGTTCGTACCAGGACATGTGATATATGGTTCTCCTCGGTTTTCCGCGTAGATTAAGAATACGCGATCAATTTTAACTAATACGGATTATATCACTAGTTATTCGCGATTAAAGTGAGGGTGTCAAAACTTAAAATCAACGGTTCGTCGCGATACGGATAAATTACTGTGTAGGATTCGAACCACAGCTTATCGGGATCAATATCTTCCATTCCCAATTTACAGAATCGATTTTGGTTAACTTTTACAAAACTCCACTTTCAAGCTTTCATGGTGTTTATACATATATATGCATATATACAACTATATACACTGAAATTTACATATATATACGTTGAGAGTGAGTTTAATAATACTCACAAGGCTAATTAGACTGAGAATTTGAGACCGAGAAATCCGCCGTAATATCCGTCGTTAAGAATTTTCCTCCGTTCTCTCCTCTTGATCTTGAGATGAAAATATATATAGCTATGTATGTGTGTATGAGTATATGTATATGGTATATAATCTGTATGTGTGTGTATTGTGAGAGAGTTCTTGAGAGGAAGAGAGAAATAGAGGGAGATTGAGAGAGACACAGTGAGTGAGAGAGAGACACACTGTTACATATATATAAACTGATATGTTTGGGCTCCAAGTTAGGGGTGGAAAACGCACGGTGTGGTTGAGCTCGCGTGCTCCCACACCCCAAACGCGGTATAAGGCGCAATTTGAAATTAAAACTGGTATTTTACGGTTGAAAATAAAATGCAGAAAATTATATTAACATAGGAATTAAATTCCCGGTTATACAAAATTATAGATATCGATTTTGAAACCACAGAAAATATTTTGGAAATTACGGTTTGACCCCAGATAAATGTTTATAAATAGAAATTAAAACAGATGCTCATGGAAATGAAATGCCGTATTTATTAATGATAATAAAATACAGGGCGTTACACAACGGCTGACGAGTCGGGTGGACGTGGGATGGTTAGAGTTCCTAGTGCGCCTCTCGCTGTTGAAGACGTCCAGTGATGCGTATGCACTGTTGAAGACGTCCAGTGTACCGTTGAAGACGTCCGACTAGTGCTCTAATGTATTCTCAGCTGTGTAGACGACCAGTGGGAGTATACGCATCGTTGAAGACGTCCGATGTGCCGTTCTATCGTTTACAGATAGGTGGTACCGTGTAGACGACCGGTAACCCTATCAAGGGATTGTGGGACCTATTGCCTAGTCGGGTGATTCCGATTGGCATTATTGTATCGACGTATGGATACGGATATGAGATTTTGGTATCGACGAATGAACACAGATTTGTAATATGGTATTGATGTATGGATACAGAGATGGATAGAGATATGAATGTGAGTACGTATATGATGAGATTAATGTTCAGTCGTGGATTCAGCGTCCCGACGTAAAGGTATATGCATGGGTTACACGCATGGATTTGGTGAATACGTGATGAGATATGTTATACCATGATGTTTATCCTTGTCATTACTTAATATGATTCCTGCTATCGTTGATTAATGCATAGTTTAATGAGACCTCTGCTATGTCCGTGAGTGACGCCATTGTTAAGAGATTAACCGCATTTTAAGATGCTGAACAATAACGGTGAGGAGTGTTGTTTAGTATACTCACTCAGCTTTGTATCCAAAGCTGATGGCGTTTATGCCCTGGACATTCCAATGTCTAGAGCTTCGCAGGACTTGAGGACGAGATACTGATGTTCTGCCGGTCTTGGAGCTGAAGGCTTGGAGACGAAGACGTGCTGCTTGTAATAGTTAGTTTGTATATCTGTTGTTATTGTTGTTATAGGCTTCAGACTCTAAGCCAGCTGTTGTAATAGTTTTAGTAGACTTTTATAATTGGTACTTGGGCATTTGTTGCTTCCAAACCTTTTATAGTTTCCGCTGTCGCCTCTGATTATGTTAAATAAGATATGTTCTATGAATAGCATCCTCCCTATCGTGGTGTTTGTTGGTTGATTAGATGACAATGCGGTTATTCACCCGTCATTCCCTATGGACCCATAAAGGAAATTTATTTTTCTCTATTTATGCTGCTCCGGGGCGTGACAAATTTATCTTCCACCTATGTTTCCTTGTTGATTATGTTATTAAACTTTTTATTAATGAAATTTCTAGCTATGATGTTTTTTTTTCTTAAGTTATGGGTCAAGTAAGGTACGCTTTCTAATTGATTGATCTTGCAGCTGAAGATCTCAGTTGATTTCAATCTCTATTTTCTCTCTCTTTCTCTCTCTTTTTTTTTTGGTAAGTAACCCAACAAGGGAGAACCAATTACAGCCTGAAGATTTCCAAAAAAACTAGCGAATAGTCTGCAAGAGGAGGACAATCCTCGCAAACCCAAAAAAAAAAAAAAAAAAAAAAAAAAAAAAATTAATCTTAAAAATCTGTCCTTAAAAAGATGAGGAGGTGCTTCGATCCCCTAAAAAGTTCTGTGAATTCTCTCCATCCACAAGCACCATAGAGTAAGCAAGGTGGAGCCTTCTTTCAAGTCATCTGTCTATCCATCCCAACCTTGACCCCTTCCAGCAAATAAGCATATATTTTGACAGTGGCAGGCATCACCATCTGATACCCGAACAGGTAACAGCAAGTTCAACGCTTGACTGGCAAAACTACAAGGTAATAAAAGATGACCTCCATCTTCTAAATGTTGCTTGCATAAGCTGCACCGGCCTGCTAAAGGAATTCCCCTCCTTTGAAACTATCAACAGTAACCCAGCATGTAGACCCCACACACAGGAAAAAAAAAAAAACTCACTCTGAAAGAGACCTTAGATTTCCATATCAGCTTCCAAGGGAATCTCTATTCTCTCTCTTACTATACATCTATATACACCCGGACATGTATACATATGAGCAAGGCTCTCCGACGGAGACCAGTTTTTCAGCGACAAATGTCGCTGAAACTCAACATTACACTTTTAGTGACGAAAAAATGTCACTTTTAGCGACGAAATTTCATCGCTCAAATAAACGGACCGTCCATTTATAGAGACTTCCCGATATACAAATAACCTATGTCACAATTACCTAACCGGCAATGTTCTTCTTGACAATGAGTTGACTGCTCATGTAAGTGACTTTGGCTTGGCTAGGCTCCTGTTAAAATCTTTAGAGGAACCCAAAATGAATCAGTACAGCTCACTGGGGATTAAGGGAACAATTGGATATGCCCCTCCAGGTAATTCTTTCATTTTACTCTCTTATACACTAGGTTTGTACTGAGAGAAGTCGAGAGGGGAGAAGAGATGAGAAGAGAAACGAAACCCATTTCTTTCCACTTCTATTGTTTGGTATGTTAAGTTGGGAGGGGAAGACAGATTAAAGGGACAAAAGACCCCATCCCCCTCTTCCCCCTCCCCCCACCACCCCCCCCCCCCCCCCCCCCCCCAAAAAAAAAAAAAAAAAAATTAATATAATAATAATAATAAAATGGAGAGATTCGGGGGGAGAAAAGAAGGGAATGGAAATACAACATTCTCATGAATATGTCGCACTTGTGAAGTATCATTAGTTAAGATCAGTGGGCCTAGTCCAGTTGGTCTTACCCCATCTCTCCCAAGTGGGAGGTGGGGGGTTCGATTCCCCTCGTGGGGAATCAGGGGTGTTGTTTATCCCTCGGCCGTCTATGGGAGGAAGTCCCTTTGAAGTGGCCCCCCCTGGCTGTTTGCAGTCTGACTGCAAGTGTGTGTGTGTGGCGCCTGCGGGTGCTTTGACCACTAGCAAAAAAAAAAAAAAAAAAGATTCCAAATATTTTCTTTATCAGGTAGGAAGCGCGCGTTGGAGATGTTCACCGGAAGAAGACCCACTGACAGACTATTTGAAGATAATTTAAACCTTCACAAAATTTGTGAAACTAGCATTACCGGCACAGGTAATGGAGATAGTGGACCAACCTGCTCTTTCGACCGAAGGGGCAAGAGAATTAATGAACATGGTTGATTCTTGGATTGACTCAAGAAGTAAACAGGAACTAATGAAATGAAAATTGACCACCCCAGGAAAAATTTTCTATTTGGTTTTTAATGACCATTTCTTATTTGATACAAACCTAAGGGAATGAACTTGATCTATTTCTTCTTTGCAGGACCATAGGATTATCGAATCCTACGGGAAGGTGAAAAGTCCTTGTGAGGAAGAGACTCAATAAAGACTGTTCACTTCATTTGAGTCTACTAAAAATGAATCATGCTTTTCTTTAGCTCCTTTAAAACATACTCCATCTCCCTCAATCTCCGTCAAATGGCTGTCATTTTTTGTTATTTTCTTAGGTTCTGTTTGGATGGCAGTAATCGAGGGTGGGAATGGGTATCTTAGTAAGTAAACATTCATTTCCATTACTATGTATAGTATAAAACTTTAACTATATTTAATGCAGAAATATAACTGTACATATGCTCAATTTCTAATATCCTTTTAATGTGAGTAATATCATATTTCCTTGCCAGCCACCTCTATCCATTTCAATTCTTGGTCTTTCCCTTCTCCTAGCATTACCTTCAATATATTCATTATCACTCTTCCTAAGCGGTTTAGACCATCTTTAATCGATTTTCTCACACTATTCATAGTCATGTATATTATGATGCAATGAAAGAGGTCCAAATATAGAACAACAATGGTGAACCGTGTTTTTTTTTTTCTCAGTTAAAGGACTTCCGCCTCTTCCCACACTTACCTGCCTTTAAAGCTAAAAGAAAGAAAGAAAGGAAAAAAAAAAAACTTAGACAGTGTGTCAGGTTTATGAACAAGACTGAGGAAGGTTAAAGCAGTTCATTCTACTTTATAACTTTTGCATCAATTATTGGCTACAGGTAAGAAATCCTGAAAAACACCTAAACTTGTAGCCATTTTCAGGACAGCAACTATGAAGTTGAATATGCTCAGCAAAAACAATTGTAGAAGTTGAATATACAACTATTGCCTTTTCTATTTACCTACAGGGCAATAAGTCATAACTGATTAAAGAATGACTTCTTGGCAATCAATCAAAAAAAGTAATTTTGAGAGTTCCAACTGAGGTACTAAAGTTTTTGAGCTTTCAGGACAGCAACTATGAAGTCGAATATGCTCAGCAAAAACAATTGTATAAGTTATACAACTATTACCTTTTCTATTTACCTACAGGGAAATAAGTCATTAGCTGATTAAAGAATGACTTCTTGGCAATCAATCAAAAAAAGAAATTTTGAGAGTTCCAACTGAGGTACTAAAGTTTTTGAGCTTCCAGGAAAGCAACTATGAAGTCGAATATGCTCAGCAAAAACAATTGTAGAAGTTGAATATACAACTATTGCCTTTTCTATTTACCTACAGGGCAATAAGTCATTAACTGATTAAAGAATGACTTCTTGGCAATCAATCAAAAAAAGCAATTTTGAGAGTTCCAACTGAGGTACTTAAGTTTTTGAGCTTTCAGGACAGCAACTATGACGTCAAACATGCACAGCAAAAACAATTGTAGAAGTTGAATATACAACTATTGCCTTTTCTATTTACCTACAGGGCAATAAGTCATTAACTGATTAAAGAATGACTTCTTGGCAATCGATCAAAAAAAGCAATTTGAGAGTTCCAACTGAGGTACGGGCTCGCATGGTAACGTTGTGGTTTTTTGTTTTCAGTTTTTGTTTTCATTTTTTGTATTAATGCATGCCTCTAATTCAGTGCAAAAAATGAAAACAAAAACTGAAAACCAAAAACCACAACGTTATCATGAGAGCCCTTTTTGAGCTTCAGGACAGCAGCTATGAAGTCGAATATGCTCAGCAAAAACAATTGTAGAAGTTGAATATACAGCCATTGCCTTTCCCATTAACCTACAGTGCAATAAGTAACTAAAGAATGACTTCTTGGCAGTCAATCACAAAAAAGCAATTTTGGGAGTTCCATCTGAGGGATTAAAGTTTTTGAGCAGCTTTCTCCAGTGCCACTTGCACTTGATATGTTTGTTGTATGGTTATTAAATCAAATCTGACACTAACTGAGGCAAAATAGCGAATGTTTGTGTCAATTCACGAATAGTAACAGTGGAAGACCCAGTGCATTATAGTCAAGTTTTGCCTAATGAGACCGAACATGATCCTGTTTTTATACATTACGAAATAGGCCCCTCTTAAAACAGATGAAACTGTTCTATTTAATGATCTGTTTGGTTGAACCTTTTCTATTGCATAAAACATCCGTGTTGGATCCAAAGATACTATTAAAGCATGTGCACTATGTCAAACCAACCAATATGATGCTCGTCTTCACAAACTCCTATAAAAAAATGAAAATGAGGCCGAACCTGATCCTACCTCGTGCAGTCACATAGACTGCAGCTCCATTTGGGTCTTTAGTGCACCTGCTGTTATGATCTTTTAAGCATCTTAGTAAGTAAAGACTTAGTTACAAATGACTTGTACATACTTACTGTTGTGAAAGTGATATTTGTCTAAGTACTGCCTAAGCGGACGCTACGTGGGCCAATCATGTGCTGAAACAGTACTGTTAACAACCATCTACACTAAAAGGTTAAGCTGTTAGAGAGGGTGTAACTTAAGTATTTATACTCTCAACACATGCCCCCTCATGTGTGACCAGACTTTCTTTGATAAGGGCCAAACACGTGGAAATTATAGAAATAGGGTGACGGCGAGGATTGAACTCAGGTCCTTTGCCTGCTCTGATACCATGTTAAGTTCAACAACCATCTACTCTAAAAGCTTAAGTTGTTAGAGATGGTGTAACTTAAGTATTTATACTCTCAACTGTTTGAAATATTTGTGTTGCTTAATTTTTATTTTTTCCTTTATATTTTAGTGGCAGTGATTCTTCCCCACGGGCATTCTTGTAATTTTCTCTTATTTAGTTCTTAATAAAATACAAGAGACATAATCAGTCTCCTAAGTTTTGCCCTAATCTAATTCTACATCAACAAGTACCATGCATTTGTACATAAGAAACGTATAGACGTAAAGTCCTCTGAAGAAAAGCATAACAATGGAGCACATATGCCATATCATGTTTTAGTAGGAATTCCACAATCATACATTGCCGACAGAATTTTGCAGATAAGGATGACTAAACATTACCACATTGACCATTTCTGCTGAACATCAACGTCTTGGTGGTGCTAGAATAATCGCAACCATCATCCTTCAATGTTAAAAAAAGACATCACAGCTTGACAAGTTATATCATTGGTGCATTTACAATGATATATAAAAGCACCAATGCTGGGAAAGAGGATGAACCATCACCAGCGCGAACCTGGTGTCTTCATAGACTTGTGAAGTTATGTCAGTACTAATAGTTAGTGATTATCACATTCAAATAAGTCATGCTGACTTTCATGGAATATCACAGTATTCAAAGGGTTACAAATTCCTAGATCAGATAATAAAAAAAATCTGTTGGGAGTAACAATCAGGGAAAATATTTTCACTTCTTCTGTCCTCTTTTCTTTTTTCCATTTTTTTTCTTCAAAAAATATGACATTTAGGGTTAACCATCACCATGTCCTGTGTTGATGGTCAACCACAATTCAGTTCCAAGTCCAATGGCTGTCACTCTCAATTATATATCATCCTTTCATTGTCACAAGTTTTAGAAAGTGAAAGTTCTAAATATTCCCAAGTGTTATTTTATTTATAAATATACATATATATGTATGTATATGTAAGCATATAATTCCTTTCATCATTTATCCAACCATAGCCTAGAGGTTACTGTTAACATATTTTATAACCAAACATAACTATAGCACTTCCGTCAGAGGCTAGAGGAAAATAAAAACACTAGACAATAAGAGAATAATCATTTTCAAAAGCAAAGAAAAAAGGAAGTTGAAAATAAGCCAATGAGCTGATTACACTATTAAGTAAATATAGTGAAACTGAGACAAGCTGAATCAAACAAATAAACTACTTACGAGAAGGAATTAGTTAGTCTCACCAGAACTAAATTCGGCAATTTGATAATACATGAAATTGAGTAACCAGAAAAGGATTTGAAGAAACTCGCAAATTGAAGCAGTAGCAATGAATTCTCCTTGCCTCAGAGTTTGATTAAGGAGGACGCAAGAGAGCATGAGATCGCTGAGGTCACATATGCTGCAACAATGCTCATTAGGGTACCCAAAGTCGTCTCTGTCCAGTGTCCACTACCCAGAGACCAGAGTTAAAAATTCAAGATCTTGACATGTCTTCATTCCAATAAACAAGCTATGGTAAAACGTTTGTCATCACTGATTGGACAGATTACCTGACCCCAATTAAAATGAACACGGCAAGGCAATTTCAGAAACTATGTAGTCATCGTCATTTGAAGAGGTCAATAAGTTTTTGCATATATAGATATGCACCCGATAGCCAGTACCATTCCCATCTTACCACACATAGTAGCACCTACTTTCTTCGTCTAAAATGGAGTTTTTATCCACTAAACGCCTAAACGTACTCTTATCCCGAACCTTCCCAGCCATCCTCTTACTACTCCTGTCCTCATTTGCCATACATGTTTCAGTCGCCACACTTGGAAATGAAACTGATAAACTTGCCTTGCTTGAATTCAAGGCACAAATAATAGATGATCCTCTTGAAGTTTTGGCCTCTTGGAACAATTCAATCCATTTCTGCCAGTGGATTGGAGTTACTTGCGGCCTTAAACACCAAAGAGTCACTGGCCTAGACCTTGATGGCCAGAAGTTGTCTGGAACCATATCACCCCACATTGGTAATCTGTCTTTCCTTCAATTGCTTGACCTTGCCAATAACTCCTTCCATGGAGAAATACCCCCAGAATCTGGCCGCTTAAGCAGACTTAAATATTTGAATATGAGCACTAACTTCTTGGAAGGAGAAATTCCAGTCAATCTGTCTCGTTGCTCAAAACTCTTGATTCTCAGGCTAAGCAGCAACCAACTAAAACGACAAATTCCTGTTGAGCTTGGGTCATTTCCAAACCTTGTGGTACTGTCTCTTTTCACCAACAATCTTACAGGAATGATACCAGCTTCTATTGGAAATCTATCATCTCTTCAAAGGCTTTCAGTCGGGTACAACTTCTTGGAAGGAGAAGTACCATATGCATTTTCCCAAATGAAAAAACTCACAGCTTTCCTTGTGGGTTCAAATAATCTTTCTGGTGTCTTTCCTCCTTTCCTTTACAATCTGTCATCCCTGGAACTGATATCTTTAACTTCCAACCAATTCAAAGGCAGCTTAATGCCCGACATAGGCCTTTCTCTTCCACATCTCAAAGTATTTGATATTGGCAAAAATCAGTTTACAGGACCCATTCCTTTATCATTATCCAATGTTTCATATCTAAAATCA
The DNA here is from genome assembly GCA_033977485.1 of Hydrangea macrophylla. NCBI lineage: Eukaryota > Viridiplantae > Streptophyta > Magnoliopsida > Cornales > Hydrangeaceae > Hydrangea > Hydrangea macrophylla. Next base: position 92,141,960 of record CM066982.1, on the reverse strand, counting down.
ATTGATCTGCCTGATAACAGATTCACAGGAAATGTGCCCCTGAGTTTTGGGAAACTTCAAAGTTTGCAGTGGCTTGGCATTGGCAATAATCTTCTAGGAAACTATGGAGCTGATGACTTGATTTTCTTGACTTCTTTGGCCAATTGCAGCCAGCTTAATTGGCTGGACATCGGCTACAATCACTATGGAGGGGAGTTGCCCAACTCTGTAAGCAATCTGTCGACCCAAATTACATGGCTAACAATGGGAGGAAATAGAATTGGTGGAACCATTCCTGCAGGGTTAGAGAACCTTGTCGGCTTACTTAACCTATGTATGCAGAGTAACCTCTTGATAGGAAATATCCCAGCTTCAATTGGAAAGCTTCCAAAATTAACAGGTCTGTCGTTGAACTTGAACCAACTGACAGGGCAAATCCCGTCATCCTTTGGTAACCTCACTCAAATGCTCAACCTTGATTTGAGTTATAATAGCTTAGAAGGACACATACCTCGAAATCTGCCAAACTGTCAAAATATTCAATACCTTGATCTTTCTCATAACCAGCTCAGCGGAACTATACCAAATCAACTCATTGGTCTACCATCCCTGTCTGTTATCTTTAACTTGTCTCATAACTCCTTCAATGGTTACCTTCCACCAGATGTCGGAAACTTGAAAGTTCTTGTTGCACTAGATGTTTCAAATAACAAGTTGTCTGGTGAGATTCCAAGCACATTAAGCAGTTGTATGGCCTTGGAAAAGCTTTTTTTGCAGGGTAACTTCTTTCAAGGAACAATTCCGTATCTACCTGAGTTGAAAGGTATACAATTTATGGATCTTTCAGGCAACAACTTGTCCGGCCAGATTCCAGAATATCTGGCTAGTTTCTCTACCTTGCTGAATCTAAATTTGTCTTTCAACAATCTATCGGGTCCAGTCCCAGTTAAAGGAGTTTTCCAAAATGCAAGTGCAGTAGAAGTTTATGGTAACAGCAAGCTCTGTGGTGGGGTCAACGAGCTGAAGTTGCAACCATGCCCTGTTCAAAAGTCTGAGAAGCACAGAAACCATCATTCTTTAAAGCTCATATTGGTGACAGTCGGTGTCACAATCTCCTTCTCTCTGATCCTGGCTTCCATTTCTCTATGCTGGATAAGAAAGTCAAAGAAGCCTCTGTCAACACCTTCGTTTGGTCACTTTTACCCAAAGGTTTCCTATGAAGACCTCCTCCGTGCAACTGAGAGATTCTCTTCAGGTCAGTTGATCGGTATGGGTAATTTTGGCACTGTATATAAAGGAACCCTTGGTCCAAATGAAACAACTGTTGCAGTTAAGGTACTCAATCTAAAAGAACGAGGAGCTTCCAAGAGCTTCATCGCAGAATGCCAAGCTTTGAAGAACATCAGGCATCGAAACCTCGTTAAGGTTTTAACTGCTTGCTCAAGTGTTGATTTTCAGGGCAATGAATTCAAAGCTTTAGTATATGAATTCATGCAAAATGGGAGCTTGGAGACGTGGTTGCATCCAGAAGATGAATGGAAACAACTGAGAAATTTAAGCCTTCTTCAAAGAATAAACATTGCAATTGATGTGGCTTCAGCTTTGACTTATCTCCATCATCACTGCCGGATACCCGTAATTCACTGTGATCTAAAGCCAAGCAATGTTCTGCTCGACAATAATTTGACTGCTCATGTAAGTGATTTTGGCTTGGCCAGGCTGGTTTCTGCATCCAGGAAAGACATCATCAGCTCAATTGGGATTAACGGAACCATCGGGTATATTGCACCAGGTAAGATTTTCAAATCGATGTCCTCAAAGAAAGTTTGTGATGTTGTACATACAATACATTAATCTTAACAAAACAGTCTGACACTGACTGACAGTATGAACTGGGGGTTTGTGAATTACAGAGTACGCGTTGGGAGGCCGGGTATCAACTCAAGGAGATGTCTACAGCTATGGCATCCTTTTGTTGGAGATGTTCACTGGGAAAAGACCAACTGATGAACTACTCAAAGATGAGTTGAACCTTCCCAAGCTCGTTAAAATGGCATTGCCAGAAAAAGTTATTGATATTGTGGAAAGTAACATTGGAAGTTTGAGCAGCCATACAAGTGAACAGATCAACTGCTTGATATCTGTACTTGTAGTTGGAGTTAAATGTTCGGAAGAATCACCAAGATGCAGAATTAACATGAGAGAAGTTCTCAAGGAACTGATTTCGGTCAGAGACAAATTTCTCGGAGTTGAACAGCTTTGGGAGGCACTTTGCAGCCCAGTTAACAGGTGAAATTTCTGATTTTGATGTAACCATACATGTATTTACAAGTTTTGCAAGCATACATGTCTTTTCTGTTAAGCATTTTGATAAAAAAAAAAAAAAAAAAAAACTAATAATAATGTAGTATTGCAATATGTATTATGATATAGTATCATAATCATTATGAGTGAAGAATTTAAAAATATTTATTGATTGTGTTATTAGATATAATATTGATTCAAACAAATTGAATTTAGTTGTTCTTAGTACTTTCTTATGAAAACAGTATAAGTTGAATATTATTGTTTTGAACATACGTATTATTGAGTAGTTCATTCTATTGGCTATTGGAATTTTAAATTATCTATAGCTAAAAATAAAGTAATAAACCAAAAATTCGAACATTGTAATTTCTGTTATCATAAATTAAAATTAACAAAATATTCAAAGTTATAGGATACTCTCAAAACTAATCATTGCAGACTATTTAAATGTAGTAGTAAAAGTGTAATCACAGTAAATAATCAAATCAATTCTTTGAGGGAGAAAAATCTAACATTTTTTGCTTTTAAATATCAGTCAAGTATCATAGGAAAGTATTATAATATGATTTTTTTTTTAATTTTAAAATATGTTATAGTCTGACCAATATTAATTCAAAAAATAAAATTAGCTTATTTTTTTTGTTTGTCATCTATTGTCATACCCTTATTTATTGTTTTGTTTTATTTTTCATATAGTAGTTGAGTTGTTGTATTTAAAAGTAAAAACTTTTTACATGAAAATTGAGCCTTACTTGCAGAATAAAGTTCAACTATATATACCACTTTTGAAGTACTTCATTTTTCTTCGAAATGCCTAAACAAAAAGAGATGGCTATGTTCTATATTCAATACGTCCCATTTCACCTAAGCATTAGGTATCAATATTTTTTATTTTATTTTTCCAGCAGAAGAAAAAAATACCCGATACGCAATGCTTAGGAGTTAGGAGTTCATATAAAGTGATATTGAAGTTGGAATATTTTAAAATTGACCTTTTAACTATACAACCAATAGGGAGATTTCTTTTAACAATCAACTTTATTTGAATAAATTGCTATTAAAAAATAATCATAAGTTCATATCAACTTCATTAGCTTGGTATTAATATGTAATTAGGTAAAACTTAAATCCCTACCATCTTTTTTTGGTCTTGAATTCATTGATACGATGATAAGTTGTTAATTTACCAAATTAAAACAACTATTTGTTGTGAAAACATTTATAGGTGTTAGGCAAAATCATAAAGATATTCAAACAATGTAAAGAAGAATTTTGTGAGTTGCTATTGTAATAAAGTACTAAAACATGAATTAGCATATAGGGATAATTTTTTTAGTATCACATATCAATAATTAATATAATCAATTTGGCATTATAATTTCGGTCATTATAACTTTCCATACTTCGATGATGCCCATATTTTGACCTTACCCCATGGGAAGTCAGTATAATTCACCTTTGTCGTTTTTAAATTTTTTATTTTATTTTATTTTTTATAGCCTTGTCATTTTCATTTCAACCAATAGAAATTGTAATCTTATTAGGACTGACTATGAAACAACATAGGGTGCGTTTGATAAAACTGAAAATTAAGTGCTGAAAATTAAGTGCTGGATTTTAAGTACTGAAAATTTTAAGTGATTGAATTTGTAATACTGAAAACAGTGCTTCAACTATTGAAATAGAAAGCATTCAGTGATTATTTTCAGTAGAAATTTTTTACTTAAAGTTTTCAGTGATTTTTTTACTGCTTTTTTAGTTAAGTGGTACGTTATCAAACACACTGAAAAAAAAAACAAGTGCTGAAACTTTTCAGCACTTAATTGGGTTATCACACATGTCCTCTGTGTTCATTAAGTGGAACAAACCTGATTGAAAAAAGTGAAAAACACTAAAACTAATGATAGAAATTGTAATGCACGCGATTGGTGCACAAATGGCTAGATAACAACAAATTGAAGGATCAAAATGACTGAACAACTATCACATACTTGAATACTTATCACATGCCAACAATTTCTTAACTTCTTTTAGAGAAGTATCACCTCAGATATATATATATATATATATATGTGTACGAAAATTCTCCAGAGAGGGCCTCTGTTTTGACCGTCGGATTGTGTTTAAAAACTGGATCTGATGGCCAAAATAAAGGTCCTCTCTTTAATAAAGAGAGGGAGCCCTCTCTAGATCCTGACTATATATATATATATATATATATCTAGTTTTAAATTATCTAAATTGTAAGATATCACTAAATTGTTATTTAAAATATCATTTTAAGTATTGAGTGAAGTACTCTAACACATTAGTCTTGCATTTTTCTAATTTTTTCTTACCATTTTGACTATGTTGCTTTCTTCAGTAACTATGCCGTTCATATTCTTTTCACTTTTAAGTGGAAATTATAACCATTATATATCCTGCTTTTTTTCTTTTCTATAATGGACATGTGTTTGGACCATAAATTATTTTTATATGTATTAGTATATAAAGTCATATTATATTATGTTATATTATTATATAGTATATTTATTATTGCACATGGAAAACCAATTCAAATTGGTTGGTGGTTATTTGGAAGTTGATTAAAGGACACTTGGCATTACAAGGGGAGATTAATATTGGTTACTTGAAGATCAGTGGTGATGATGAAGATGGAAGTTGCTTGAAGACACTTGTCATTGTAGGAGCATCTCCCACTAATTGGTAGTTGTAAGAATTTGAATTATTAGTTATTATAGTTGGAGGGAAATGTAAATCAAATTCAAAGTAGTTGTAGACTTTTCCTATAAATACTCGTGTTGTACTCCTTTGTAATGGTCCTTGCCAAACAATCACATCAATACATTATGTAGTATTTCTTCAATATATCATTTACTTTCATTAGGCCACCATGGCCATTTTACTTTGCATGTAGTTTAGTTTCTAGCACTAGATTAGATTCTAGTTAATTAGTTTCTTAGCCTACAATTTCATTTACTCTCTTCCATAGTTTAATCACCACTTCGAAGGCATCCTTCGAACTCTACCATCTTCTTTTTCTTATTTCACCGTTGGACATTACTTTCATTTATTCCATATTGAAGACCTTCGAAGGTCTACAATCGATTGAGTATTCAACCTCGAACTCTCTCTTTCTCATCTCCTTTTTCTTTACAAATTGTTCGCTTCTAAGTCCTCTTAATTGAGGCAATCGAACACTTCAAACACAATTGTGTGTTTCAAGGGCTTGTTCTTATATGTTTTTGAGAGTTCAAACATATTTTTGGTGCGTTTGCCGGGAGGGCCAAGTGTAAAGAGAAAAAAAAATAAAAATTCAAGGGTTGTATGTTTCACCCTCATCAACACCAAATTTTGGTGATAACAAATTCGAATGGTTGTATTTTATACCATCAACACCAAGTATTGGTGATGAAAATTGGTTCACTAGTATGGTTCCATTGTTGGAACAATTAAAGGATCAAGCGCTTAGTTTGGAAACTAAAATTTATGAAATGGCTCGGGGGGTGTCGAACCTTCTTCAAAATTATGAGCCAATAGATGAAAACAACTTGATTGTGAAGAATCTTCTAGATCCTTTAATGGTGGAGATAAAAAATTCTCAATCACCACCACCTTCATTACCCACATTGGTTAATGTACCAAGTAATTGTGGTGAAAATATACTCGGGGGGTGTATTTTTCAACCAAGTATGGTTGAGAACCATGAACAAACTCTTGTTCATAGATTTGAGTTTTTCAATATTATGCAAAGTATTGAAACTTGTGAATTATTTAAGCCACTTATGGCTTTAAGTGGTCAATACCCATTTTGGCTTTGTGGATCTCATCAAAAATGGGTTATGTAGAAAAATATGCACGCAAGCATACGAGTCGGGTTTAGGTCACTTACCTAGCGGAATAACCCAACGGATCGCCGAACGGTGTTGTTACGAGCCCGGCGCCTTCACCCACGAACTGCTGCTCCATGTTGCCTCCGTGTACTCTCTTATGCATCGCCTAGGTCGTAGAGGACGCTTCTTGAGCCATCCCCATGACAGTCACGTTCTAAATCCCAAGCTCCTTGGTGATTAGCTAGAGAGAGAAACCGTAGGGAGAGAGAGATAGAGAGGCTACTGTGATCTTAGGGATAGATCAATATGTTGTGTTTATATCATATATATACACACACATATCCAAACCCTAGGGCTCCAAGAGCCATGGCCCATTGGACCCGGTCCAATGTATGTGGGTGCCCGTATGGCCCACATATTTCTTACATCTCCCACTCACCCACATAGGGCTAGTACTAAAACCAATCTCTCGAAACAGAACTTCTCATCTCTTCATACAGGGAAATAGAACGTGCGACCTTACGAAAAGAAAGTACAGCGACAGGAGTGTAATGCCAAATCATCACCATAACCAGCAAGACACATCACTCGGAAGCTTCTCGTGTATGCCTTAGACGATTCAACCACACCGGACACAGCATCCTCAATCCCTCGGTGAAAAGAATTGCTGCACCACCTCAATGTAATGTACTCATGACATATCAGTAACAAAATACGATTGTCGCAGGCCTGCTAATGAGTCACAAAAACATGGTGTGTTATTGAATGGTCTTCCCTAAGCCCACATGTCAATCCGACTAACTTGACCGCTTGTCCAGACACGCCCCATAGAACGGAATTGTCTCGTCATCCTAGGATAGCATGCTAAAGTAGCTGTCATCAAGCATCCTCTTCATGACATAGTCTCAAGTCGTGAAGGCAACCAGTTTGTAGGATAACCAATGTCTTGGATATGCTACATGGCTCACACAGCAATGAAGAGGAATCCATTCACTGCTCCACAAACGATCGCAAAAGCACATACAGTATGAAATGTATGCTATGGCGTTCTTCCATAAAAATGGGCATGTCACTCTATGTTTGGAAAACAAGTAACGCCATACGAATCTTAGTCTAGACGTTACACAAAACGTCTAACCAGAGTTTTCCAGCACAGTCGCCACTCCTGGCGCCCGTCTGAAAACTCACATTCGGCTATAAACAGGCTACATAGAGTCGTGGGATATCTCTATGTTCGACCAAGTATAAGGTCTCATCTTAGATCCATCTAAGGCGACATATAGAAATAATAGGGTTTATATCTAGCTCGCTGTTCTTATACTGCGTAGATATAAGTGTTCAAGCTCGCTTTCTAAGCGCTATGGACACACATGTCCTAGCTAGCTATCTAAGCGCCATGAACACAAATGTCTCATCTTGCTCGCCATCTAAGCGCCGTAGACACGCATGTCCTACTTCGCTATCTAGGCGCCAAGGTGAATCACCCGTGTGAGCAGGTCGATTCAAGCCCGGTGACATATTAGAAATGTGCATCCGTTCCACTTATAACAAATATATATATATATATATGGAAACCAACTAGTTTATAAAAAACTTGAATAATAATGTCAATACCACAATAAAATGTCTAAGCACATCAAATCCCCAATTGGAGATATGCCTCAAGACAACTTCCCTTTGCGCAAACTACATCTCAAAATGTGACAAAAACGAATGTCTATGTGCTAGAATGGTTTTTGAGATCTTTTGCATATGCTCATGCTTATGTGCTATCAACATAGATAAGCACAACCTCATCACTATGAGGTGAAAAACCTAGCCACTACAAAAACTCTTAAACCAAAACAGCTCCTCGAACAGCTGATAAGCACACCACATATTATGCTTCCATCATGGACAGCATAAGGCAAGGTCCACAGTCCTCCTGCGAACATATCGCAAGATAGTCTTCACTACTCTCTAGTGACAGGACCATGGTTGCTACGACAATGACTAATTAAACCAACCGCATAGCAGACATCTGACCGAGTACACACATTAGCATACTTCAGATTCCCTATTGCGGACGGATATGGCAAACTGGACATTTGTTTCCTCTTCTCATTATTCTTAAGACATTGATCTAAGGTCAAAGTGAGTCCCCCAAAAATGGGATGTCTATGGGTTTTCAGTTTTTCATGTGAAAACGTTCAAGAACCTACATCTTGTAAGTCCCTCGAGACAAATAGAGGAGCTTCTGAGAACAATATCTCACAGTCTAAACTTCCAACACATAGTTGGAATCACCCATGTCCTCAATCTCAAACTGAGAGGACAACCATTCTCAAGTGGCGACAATGGAACTCATCTCATTCCCAGCTAAAAAGACGTCATCAACATATAAAGAATTAAAACACTTTCCTTGGATCATTTAATGTACACACATTGTACCACTGCCTAGACGATTTGAGATAATAAATAGATCGTTTGAGATAGCACACTTTTGCGCTCATTCCCTTTGGTCACAACACCAATGGGATGATCCATATTTATCTCGTCGTCTTGTTCTCCATTGAGAAAAGAACAGTTTAAACATCCAACTAAAAAGGTTCAAAAACTAAATATGCGACAATTACTAGGATAAGGCGAATGGAGTTAGATCTCACCCTTTGGGAGAACATGTTTCCATGGTCTATACCCTCTCTGGGTACAAAGTATCGCCACAAGGCGCGCCTAATACTTGTCAATTGAACCATCTGCCTTGCGCTAGATTTTGAAAACACAATTGTCTCCAATCGTCTTACGCACAGGCGGATTGTCAACTAACTCCCAGACCTTATTCACGTCCATAGAACTCATCTCATCTGGCATAGCAACTATCCACTCTGCTTCAGCAGACGAAGAAAAACGCTTCAACAAAAGAAGCAGGCTCATCCTCATCCACTTGTGCACACATTTGCACACATATGAAAATGTCTTCCTCAATTTCAAAACAGCGATAGGGAACGTTTTCCTCATCACCATACAGTGTACTACCTGAGAATCTTGAGTGCCTAGTGGTGCACTCCCACTATCTGGTACACTCCCACTAGCGTCTAGCGGTGCACTCCCACTATCTGGTACACTCCCACTAGCGTCTAGCGGTGTACTCCCACTCGGCTGGAGACTAGTACCATTTTATAGCGATTATTGGATGTGGATTCTCAATCTCCCCACCCTCGCTTAAAGATGGTATGTTGTCTTCAACATCCTCCAACTCATAGAGGTCAAGATCTCTCTTAGTAATACAAATCTGGGAAAGTCATTCTCAATATCATGTGGCACCATTTGTCATTCCTATACCCATTTGTTCATTATACATAACAGAGCCTGTCGAGCTGTTAGAATACCTTATAAAGGTATAATTTCCAGATCTTGAGCATAGTTTTTCGTACTTATACGAGGTATAGTGAACATGACCTCTTGAGCTCCACGGGCGCAAATGCTCCAAAATGAGCTTTTCGCCTTTCCATAGCTCATAAGGGGGGTAGAGGGAAACGACTGAGGAGAGGCACTCTCGTATGTAGGCAGCAATCAAGAGTACATCCCCCCAAAACAACATTGGGAGGTTGACTTGCGCCATCATAATCCTAGCCATATCTAGGAATGTCCTATTCCTTCTTTCTGCAACACCATATTGTTGCAGAGTTTCCGGAACAGAAAGTTGTCTGCGTTTCCCCTTTTTCCTCACATAGTTCCCAGAACTGATTAGATAAATACTCACGATCCTCACATCGCGCGAAATCATCTATAAAAGTGAGAAAATAAGAGGCGCCATGACGTGCCTTTACAAACATAGGTCCACAGATATCTGAGTGAAATAGCTCTAATGCTTGAGTAGCTCTGATAGCCTCTCTAAAAGGCTTTCGACATGCTTTGCCAACTAAGCAAGACTCACACATAGGCAGGTCAACCTCAGCGAGTGGGCCCAAAAGGGCTTCTCAAGCTAATCAAGTCATCCTATTACATCCTATGCGTTCAAGTCCAGCATGTCATGTCTCAGAATAAATGAATGATAGAGTAATCCAGAATTTATGAAAACAATTCTTAAGCAGTTATCCCTAGATAACCATGTCCTAGTAACACTACCACCCAAAAATGTCCATCCTATTACCACCGAACTGGAAAACGCCCTCGATTGCGCTCTTCCACCTTATTAGCCTTGGGCGCAAACTTGCTTGCCCCACCCTGCCTCTAGGCGGGTTTACCCTTACCATTGCGTTTAGGCCCACTAGCCTTGCGCTTACTTCCACTTATGGAAGTAGTGGTCAAGAGTATAGCTATGCGGTTCGCCTCACCTTTTTGGCGCTCCGTATTCAGCTCAACATGTCAGAAAATGTCAAAACCCAAAAATTTAACATTTCCGTTGTGGATCATGATTTGTTTTCTATGGACCCGCGAATCAGACAAATAACTAATCATAGCCTGAAACTGCAATTCGCCAGTAAAGATGTTCCGAGTATTCTGAAATCACGAATCATACCTGTCATCGACCTTAGATGTCCAGTCATCGTGTACTTGGAACGTTTTCTTTACTTTCCCGAACTTCATAACTAGATGCTTAATCTAGTAGTGAATGTGTCATCGAAAACAAATTTGAGCTGATCTCATAATACCTTGGCTATTGGGTAGTACATATACTTCCCAACAAGATCATGGTGCATGCTGCTTATCATAAAGCGCGTGCTATGATCCTTCTCGAGCCAAGTATTATAGGCTATTAAGGTTATAATAATATTGGGCCGGAGGCCCATTATTCGGTTTAATGGGTTGGACCATAGAATAAGCCTAAAGCCCACAAGCTCTTACTCATTCTATCGGTGTGTTACTTTACAGTGCCATATTAAAAAAAATTAGTCACTTTTAAACTTGTTACTCTTATAAAGATCGACAAAGTGTGGTTTGGAAAATTTTTGTTTTTGTGAATCCAAAAATTTGAAGAGAAATATTTGAAAACATGCGCAAGGGGTTGACATTATTATTTGCACATTTCATAAGGTTTGTTTTAAAATCCAATTACAAATGAGTTTTCCCCTTTCTACAATTTAAGACCAAAGAATTCGCTATTGCTCATTAATCAAATCTTAATTTTGTAAATCAAGAAAAACTTTTTATAATTGATTTTTCTAAACAAACATCAATTAGATGGTACAATTACCTATCTAAGATCATCCACAGTAATATTAAGTGCGCCATACAACAAAAATGCGCACGGACCCCTACGTGGGTCCGAATTGACAACTTAGAGCTCATGTTAAGGTAATTCAAGTGTATGATTTATGAACAAAGAAAACCATCCCTTTACAAGTAGGCTTTTCCAATACAAGAAATGAAACCCTCGTCCTCACATTACATTTATAGCCCATAAAAAATAGGGATGCTTTGTTCATAAACATATACAAGAACAGCCTTAAACATACATCGTGAAGACACAAGCTCCATAAATTGTCAATTAATTGTCCATTCATTTAAGCCAGATTAAATTGTATTAATCACACACATCAAGCACTCATGTGGTCTTATTTTAAAATGAATGGACTCATCCGTCACTCCACTTAAGGAGGAGGAATTAGAGGTCATAGGGTCAACCAATCACAAACAACAGTAATTAAACGTGACCAACAATGCAATGAGCCTCTAAAATGTGCAATAAAATGATTATTGCACAGCCCGGATAGCTCCCGTAAGCTAAGTAAAATCAATGAAAAAAAAAATCCTGGATTTTTCATTAATTTTAACCCAATTTTAGGTCTTAAAACATAATTTAAAACCAATTTATTAAGGGCCCTTTAAATTAACAATTAATTTAAAACCTTATGGAAAATTTAATTAATTGAAAAACAAATTTTCATTATAAATAAAAATTTCCGGAATTTCACCAAGGCCCAAAAACATTTTGAATCAATTTAACATAATAAATTGATCTTAGTTAAACAAAATTAACTATGAGCAACAAAATTCCTAAAAATACAAAAATTTCAAGAATTTGTTCTCCAAAGATTTTTAGTGGTCTAATATGGTGTTCCAAACACCCCATATTAATTTCAAAAATTAATAATCTATTTTGGCTATTTTCAGCAATTAAATAGATGCCCATATGCATAAATTTTATGCTCTAAAATACCAAAAAAATGAGATAATTCATAAAATTTTCTCAAGTCTCCAATTAGTGTACAAGAACACTAGACTTTAAATTCAAGAATTAACAATTTTAGTTGGTTATATTTTAAGCAATTAATATTGCATACTCAACACAACATATATGCTCTAAAATACGTCCCAAAGAGCGAGAAAAATATACTAAATTAATTTTCTCAAGCTACCACTAGTGTTCTAAACACATTGTGTTAATTCCCTGAACTAATAATCAATAAAAATATTTTAAGCAATTTAATACGTGTACAAAAACACATAATTATATGCTCTAAAATATTAATATGATTTAGATAATTCACCAAAAATTATCTATGGATCCCATAAAAATTTTACATGGTCTAAAACAGTGTCCCTTATGTCCCATATTAATTTCAAAAATTAATAATGTATCATGGTTATTTTAAGCAATTAAATCAACGTCCATAAACATTAATTATATGCTCTAAAATACCATAAATACATGATAATTTACACAAAAATTATCTTAGAGTCCCTTACAGTGTACTAGACACTTTATATTAATTTCAAAAATTAACATGTAATTTTTGATATTTTAAGCAATTAAAAACGTATATAAAACACATATTTTATGCTCTAAAATATCAAAATCAGTGAAACAATTTACCATAAAATTATTTCTGGTCCCACACAATGTCCATAAGATAGGAAAAATAAAAAATTAATTTTTCACATTTTTCCAGAATTTTAAAGCAATTAAAACAGTTTAAAACATTAAAAAATTATTTAATTTAAAAGCAGAAACTGTTTTAATTACAAAATAATTAAATATTTTTTCAATAAAAATATATAAAAAATATATTATGGACCAGGGCCAAGAGACACACCTCCACTCTCCAGAGCCATGGTCACCGGACCAACGTCGGCCGGCGAGTGGGCCCCACTCTCTTCAGCGAGAGTGGGCGTGGTAAATCTCTGGTTCATCTTCCCCAAAACAAAACCAATCTGGGTTTTGGGGGCTGCTCAACCCTCCTACTTTGCAAGCTCGTATCTCCTTCAATATTGATCCAAAGTTTACAAATTTTATATCGTTGGAAAGCTCTCACGGAGTACTACAATTTTAAACCAAAAAACAGAGACATTGATTGAGTAAATCTTCCAGAAAATTGGATCAAAGTTGGAAAAAAAATTCGTTTTTATTGATCCAAAAAATTAGGTTTTGCAATATCTCACTCGTTTGAGATAATCAGGCCATGGGACTTTATGGAGGGACTCTAGGGACCATATGGGACACAACCATGCCAAAAAATTGGACCCTTATTGGAGTTTTGTATTAGACCCACTTCAAAATCAAAATATCAAAGTTTTGATAAAAACTTGGTTAAGCTTTAATGGCAGATTCAATTCGGGTGATCTACGGGCGAATCAAACACCTATAGGCTCTGATACCAATGTAGAAAAATATGCACGCAAGCATACGAGTCGGGTTTAGGTCACTTACCTAGCGGAATAACCCAACGGATCGCCGAACGGTGTTGTTACGAGCCCGGCGCCTTCACCCACGAACTGCTGCTCCATGTTGCCTCCGTGTACTCTCTTATGCATCGCCTAGGTCGTAGAGGACGCTTCTTGAGCCATCCCCATGACAGTCACGTTCTAAATCCCAAGCTCCTTGGTGATTAGCTAGAGAGAGAAACCGTAGGGAGAGAGAGATAGAGAGGCTACTGTGATCTTAGGGATAGATCAATATGTTGTGTTTATATCATATATATACACACACATATCCAAACCCTAGGGCTCCAAGAGCCATGGCCCATTGGACCCGGTCCAATGTATGTGGGTGCCCGTATGGCCCACATATTTCTTACAGGTTATGACCATGTGGATTTTTCTATGGCAAGATTTTTATGAAAACAACGAAAATTATTGACTAAAATTTTAAGCAGACATACGGCCACTGTGTTAAATCGAACAATTTGGCCGATGCAAAAAAGGATGACAATCAATTGTATTTCCAAGTTATATCATTATCACAGTGGGCTATTATTGAATGTCAAGGCTTACTGCCTTATTTCCATGAATGCATTCAACTTCGAGTCACTTTTGGTGAGACTCGAGTATCATGGTTGAAGTTTCTCCAAAGGCCATCCAAATATTTGGATTAATTTCCACTGAGGTAGATATTAGAAAATTCGATGGTTGTAACTTTTTTGAAATTATTTTATGATTTGATACATTTATATTGTCTTCGAAGCCAGATTAAAGTCACTTATTTTATGTTCGAAGTAATTAAATTGGCTTCAAGGCAAAGTTTAAGCCATTATTTGGTTATTTGGTGTTCAAAATTAGTTTATTGGTTTCAAACCAATTTAAAAATAGTTTATTTTGAGTTTGAAATTATTATTTTGGCCTCGAAGCAAGTTATTTGATGTTTTAATCCTTTTTGTTGGCTTCGAATTAAGTTTAAAGCCATTGTTTTGGCACTCGAAACTATTGTGTTTACTTCGAATTCGGTATTAAGCCATCATTTTATTGTCAAATCCTTTTCATTGGCTTTGAAGCAACTTTGAAACCAATGTTTTGTGTTCGAAGCAATTATATTATTTTCGAAGCAATTTAAGCCATCATTTTGGTAATTCGAAGCAATTACATTGTCTTCAAAAGCATGTTTAAGCAATTTTATTGACTTTGAGGCAAGTTTAAACCATTGCTTTGTCTTCAAAATAATTATATTCGAAAGCCAATTCAAAGCCTTCTAGGCCTTCAAAATAATTATATTGGCTTCAAAGCCTTCTAGGCAATATTTTGTGTATTCGAGACTTTTATTGGCATCAAATCAGTATAAAAGCAGTTTATTTTGTGTTCAATGTTATTATCTTGGATTCGAAGCTAATTCGAAAAACTGCTTTAGATTGTTAATTTGGTCCATTTCGAACCTACTAATTGGATCGAACAATGTTATTTCGACTTTCTAAGAACTTCGTTCTTAAAGAGCCGCGGGGGGTATGTTTGGACCATAAATTATTTTTATATGTATTAGTATATAAAGTCATATTATATTATGCTATATTGTTATATAGTATATTTATTATTGCACATGGAAAACCAATTCAAATTGGTTGGTGGTTATTTGGAAGTTGATTAAAGGACACTTGGCATTACAAGGGGAGATTAATATTGGTTCTTGAAGATCAGTGGTGATGATGAAGATGGAAGTTGCTTGAAGACACTTGTCATTGTAGGAGCATCTCCCTCTAATTGGTAGTTGTAAGAATTTGAATTATTAGTTATTATAGTTGGAGGGAAATGTAAATCAAATTCAAAGTAGTTGTAGACTTTTCCTATAAATACTTGTGTTGTACTCCTTTGTAATGGTCCTTGACCAATTAAACAATCACATCAATTCATTATGTAGTATTTCTTCAATATATCATTTACTTTCATTAGGCCACCATGGCCATTTTATTTTGTATGTAGTTTAGTTTCTAGCACTAGATTAGATTCTAGTTAATTAGTTTCTTAGCCTACAATTTCATTTACTCTCTTCCATAGTTTAATCACCACTTCGAAGGCATCCTTCGAACTCTACCATCCTATTTTTCTTATTTCACTGTTGGACACTATTTTCATTTATTCCATATTGAAGACCTTCGAAGGTCCACAATCGATTGAGTATTCAACCTCGAACTCTCTCTTTCTCATCTCCTTTTTCTTTACAAATTGGTCGCTTCTAAGTCCTCTTAATTGAGGCAATCGAACACTTCAAACACGAGTGTGTGTTTCAAGGGCTTGTTCTTATATGTTTTTGAGAGTTCAAACAACATGCAATAAGAAAAATATATAGAAAGTAAGTAGAGGGAGTTCTTTTTAAGAGTAGAAGGAGAGTATGAATGGTGCAAAAAATTGCACAGCTAGTTTGCTTGGCAATAGTTACTATTATGTAATACCCTGTATTTTGGTATATTAATAAGACTTGGTATTTCATTTCTATACTCGTATAAACTTTCTCTTCCTTTTGGTAAATTTTGATACCAATCGATTGATAAGTTTCCCAATCGATTGACACTTTTTAGATACCAATCGATTGATAAGTATCCCAATCGATTGACATTCAACCGACTAAAAGTGAAGACGTGTCATTATCCCAATCGATTGCCATTCATCCCAATCGATTGACATTGTTTCCAATCGATTGACTACAAATATCTGTTGCCAATCGATTGACTTGTGTCCCAATCGATTGACATAACCTGAGACAAGTTTTCTTCTTTCCTTCAGCTTTAAACGTGTGGCACTCCCATATCTCTATATACATGTCTCATTTATTGGCCTTGGGGCTGTTTTCAGACCATTGAGAGAGAGAGAGACATACTCTTGAGATATATACATACATATATCTATATATCTACATATATACACACACTCACTGCCTTAGCAGCTGGGAGAGAGAAGAGGGAGAAACATAAAGAAGAAGAAAGAAGAAAGGAGGAGACAGAGAGGGAAGACAGAGACAGAGAAGAGGAGAAAGAGAGAAATCTTGGAGGTTTCAAGCTTAAACACATCCAAACGCACCCTAGGTGAGTTTCTAACTCACTTGGTCCCTTTATGTGAGGTTTATGCAAGTTATTATGAAGCTTAGATGGGTTAAATGCTTGTAGTTTACGTTTTATATGCTGTTTTTACAATCTGCTGGGGAAGACGTAGTGCCAATCGATTGACATAATCTCAATCGATTGACATCAGTTGCATCCCAATCGATTGAATATGATTCCAATCGATTGGCATCCCAATCGATTGAATAGGATTTCAATCGATTGACACTTTTCAAATACCAATCGATTGACAGGTTCTCAATCGATTGCTATAATTTTGATACCAATCGATTGAACTTAGTCCCAATCGATTGACATGATCAGAACATGGATTCCTTTGCCTATTTATTATATAAGAGGTTTAGTTGTTTGATTTCTGATTCGGAATTCCATTATGCGACTATGGGGTAGACAGGAGTAATGTGACACCAAAGATCTATGGATAATGAATAAAAAGTAATATGAAGACATGGGTGACGTGTTGTTTCTTGTATGAGTTCGATGTCTGTTTTCTTTTAATCCAAGTAGTCAGGCCACATTGGGAATTTGTCATGTGTCGATGTAGAATGGAACGTAAGTAGGTTTGGTAAGTTCTGGGAATGGTACGTGGACGGACGATTGGTCATGATATGCTCTTAAAAGCGGTGAACCAGATACATGGTTCTTAAAAGCGGTGAGCTGGACCAAGAAGTCTTAAGATAGACTGGATGATCTGTGATATGCTCTTAAAAGCGGTGAACAGGACCATTGTTCTTAAAAGCGGTGAGTTGGGATCACTAGTAGATGACGTTAAGTCGTGGCAATAGATTGATATGCCTTGTTCGAAACGTTATATCCCTGAAATGCGGTGAACATGACCATTGTTCTTAAAAGCTAGGGACAGACTGACGTGGAGTCCATGACATGCGGTGAGCATGATATATTGCTCTTAAAAGCGATGGGCAGAATAAGGGTGTATCCCTAGAGTTAAACGATTGAGTCTGTTCATGGAAATCAGAGTCTGTTGAGTTCGGTATTTGAGTAACAAGACGATAAGGGTCGGTTTACAAGAAGGAATAGAGGAACAAGATAATGTTATCCTTATAATAAGATGTTAACTCGTATTTTCATAAGCTCGTGTTTACTTCAGATAATTGGTACCTCATTAGTTTATGCTCACTCAGCTCTCAGTAAGCTGACGGCCTTTTATTGCCTGGACTTTCCCCGTCTAGAATATCCTGCCCCTTATTCTGCAGGTAATGACCAGTACACTGATGACTATTATCCAGAGGAAGGCCCCACCGATGATGGTTACGCCAGGGAGGATTATCCTTATGCCAGTTGAAGACTGAAGATGTTATAGTTAGATTTCATTCCGGATTGTTCTGTTAAACCTTTTGTTAGCGGGTACTTGGACATTTGTTGTCTTCAGACCTGTTGTGATCCTGTGGACCATACTATGATATTTTGTAATAGTTAGCACTGTGTGTTATTCTCAGTTGTTTACTGTTGCTTTTCTTTTGGACTAGTACTGCGTGGTGTGGATTATTAGTGACTTTCACCTGTCATTCCTTATGGACCCATAAAGGAAATTTATTTTTCTCTATTTATGCTGCTCCGGGGCGTGACAGGGTTTTTGGTATCAGAGCCTGCGTTTGGTACTCTAGGTTGTGATACTTTTGTTCACTAAGTATTTCCACACCATCTGGTCCTAGTATGATAGAATTTCTTTGAGATGAGATATGAGTATAAGATAAGTTCGTCTTCCTGACGATAGATAGTTTCCTTTGCAGGATAGCATGGATCCGGAGTTTCACCAGTTTATGACTGATGCTTATGGAGGACATATTATCCATGGAGATACCGTGGAGCCAGTTGACCCAGAGTTTTATCGTGAGCGTGTGTGCCAGATAGCTAGTCGACATTTAGAGGAAGACATGTGGAGAGCGCTTTATGTGACCAGGAGTACTCACCCGACACAGATGCGCATGGATGCTTACCATACTGCGAGGGTCGGTAGAGACATTTGCCAGGAGATGTTACGACTAGTTTTGAGTAAACCAGAGATGGATGAGATTGAGTTGAGAGCCATTGTAGCCGGTCCACCAGAGCCTATAACTGTACCAGCAGCAGCAGTAGCCCCACCATCACCAGTGCTCGACGTACCCGTCCCAGAGCCAGAGCCTGAGCTGATTGAGGATGAGGAGGATCTAGAGCCTGAGGATGAGCATCCCGATGAGGACATGGGTGGAGATGGAGATGGAGAGGAGGAGCCGATAGATGACAAGGACCCAGTAGAGGATGAGCATGCAGACGATGCAGATGATGATGAACCTGAGGATGACCCCGAGGAGCCAGAGTTTGAGCCAGAGGATCCAGTACCAGACCCAGAGGCTATTGAGGCAGACGTAGTAGTAGATGAGGAGGTACCCGACGAGGAGATAGTTGTGCCAGAGGTACCCGTTGTGCTTCAGATACCAGCTGGACCTATTATGCATATGGCAGCCATGGCCGATATGGCAGTAGGATGGATAGCTCAGATGGTAGCACAGCCAGCAGATTTTGTTATGGGAGAGGTGGCTATAGCAGGAGCTCTTGACATAGCTGACGGTTTTGCTGCAGTAGCTATTGATGTCGCTAACCAGGCGATAGCAGACGTGATGGAGGACGATGATGCAGAGATGATAGAGGATTGGGATATAGGGGTAGTAGTCGGAGATCTTGTCGCACCAGTTGAGGATGATCCACTCGAGGAGATGGATATAGACCCAGAGGACGAGGCACCACCAGCAGGATCATATACTGACAACTTTTGAGTCAGGATCGTCAGGGTGTAGATTTTGTTAGTTTATATTAGGACATGTTGTCCACTAGATTTTTGGGAGCTTGAGAGATAGCTATTGGCCATAGCTTTGTATAGTATTAGCTGACTTTAGTTGTTGTAACTCTTGTCCCATATGGTACACAGTTTGACTAATGTGTACTATACGGTACATCTTTTGATATATATATATATATATATACGAGCGGTACTTTTATTATTGTTTGGTTGTTGCGTTGTGCTGTGTTGTTTAGTAGAATGGTTAGTTTTGCTATTTCTTGTTCTATCTTGAGTTCGTTTCTACGAGAAGACTTTCAGCTGATCCATATGTCTCTTGTAGGCGATACTCGTTAGCATCATGGTAGGACCCTTGAGAAATCACCAAGCACGTAATGGAGCACCTATTCCGGAAGGGGTGGATCCGACGGGAATTTTCGAAGCATTTATGCAGAGGATGGAGCATGTGGGGGATACATATAATCACTCCACCCATCAGAGACCTCTTGCACCCCCACCACCAAGATAGACTGGAGATAAGCTGTTAGCAAATTTTCGTGGGTTACGTCCCGAAAAGTTCGATGGACTAACAGAACCATGGAAAGCAGAACAATGGATAAGAGAGATGGAGTTAATATTTGAAGCATTGGAATGCAACAAACAAGAGAAACGTCGCCTTGCTACGTTTCAGCTCACTTATGCCGCCGCAGATTGGTGGGAAGCTGAGCAAGCCACTATTGGGATCGATGCCGCTAGAGCTATGTCGTGGGAGACATTCAAAGGCAGATTTTTGGATAAGTATTTTCCAGAAGATGAGAGAGATCAACAGGAAAGGAACTTTCTCAATTTGATCCAAGGAGGATGGAATGTACGGGAATACACAACACAGTTCGAGCGTCTATCCAGATTTGCTCAGCATATGATAGACACTCCGCAGAAGAAGGTAAAGAGGTTTCACCAAGGACTGAACCCCCACCTCAGACATATGATGGTTGGTCATCTGAACCAGTCGTATGAGGAAATTGTTAGATTTGCTACAGGATTAGAAAAGGATGCTAATCCAGTACAGCAATCACAGACAAATCGACCTCAGTCGTCACGAGGGTTTCAACAGAGGAATTTCCATAATCGACCACTGAGAAATACCCAAGGATGGAGACCTCAGGAAAACTTTCAAGGAAACAAGAGAATCTGGGAAGGAGCCAGGAAACCTCAGCAAGGTTATAATCGACCCCAACAAAATCAACAGCGAGAACTACAGCCGCAGGCATTACTAACAGCCCCACCAAGCAATAGTGGAGGATGTTTTAACTGTGGAAAGCCCGGACATATTGCAAGGAACTGCACCGTCTACAGACCTAATCGCATGCCAGCTATCGTCTGTCGCAACTGCAACAAACCAGGACATTTGAGCAAGGATTGTCGTGCACCACGAGGAGGATACTACGGGGCACCAGTGCAAGGAATTCAAGGACCTCCTGATCAGACGAGGATGAATGCTATTATTCCAGGAGAAGCAGGCTTTAATGCTGATGAGCAGCAACATTTGGAAGGTACACTTGTACTCTTTCATAGTCCAGTTAAAGTTTTATTTGATACTGGAGCCGCACGTTCTTTTATTGCTGTTAAGATTGTGCGTCAATTGGGTTTAGAACCCCAGACACTTGAGTCAACACTGAATGCTGTGTCACCATTGGGAGTGACAGTTAAGTTGAGTAAAGTGTGTAGAGATTGCCCATTGACTTTGGGAGATATGAATCTTCCAGCAGACTTGGTAGTTCTGTCGATGTCAGAATTCGATGTTATCCTAGGGATGGATTGGTTAACTAAATATGGTGCCAATTTGGATTGCCCTACTAGGACGATTGTATTTCCAATACAAGGAAAGCCGACGATCAGATTTCAGTGTCAACCGACAAGCGACCTGTTTCTTACGAGAGGTTTGGCTACGATCATTAGTACGAGTACGGAGCTTACGATGGATCAAATTCCTATTGCACGAGACTTTCTGGATGTATTTCAGGATATTAAAGGACTTCCACCGAAAAGAGAAATAGACTTCTGTGTGGAATTAGTACCTGGTACGTTGCCTATTTCTAAGACTCCATATAGGATGGCACCAACCGAGATGTTGGAACTGAAGAAGCAAGTTCAAGAACTCGAGGATCTAGGATTTGTTCGTCCGAGTACGTCACCTTGGGGAGCACAAGTTCTGTTTGTAAAGAAAAAGGACGGAACACTTCGACTCTGTATAGACTACAGGGAGTTGAACAAGGTTACGATTAAGAATAGATATCCGTTACCTCGGATAGATGATCTATTCGACCAGTTACAAGGATCTAGGATCTTTTCCAAGATCGATTTACGTTCAGGATACCACCAATTGTTAGTTCGACCAGAGGATGTATCGAAGACTGCATTCAGGACAAGATACGGGCATTACGAGTTTCTAGTTATGCCTTTTGGATTGACGAATGCGCCAGCAGTATTTATGGACTTGATGAATAGAGTATTCAGACTATATCTGGATAAATTTATTATTGTGTTCATTGATGATATACTGATCTACTCAAAGACAGAAGAGGATCACAAGGAGCATTTACAGGTTGCCTTGTAGACACTTCGAGATAGCAAGTTGTATGCAAAGTTCAGCAAGTGTGAGTTTTGGCTACAGGAAGTCAAATTCTTGGGACATGTTATATCTCAGGAAGGTATTTCGGTAGACTCATCTAAGATTGATGCAGTCTTAAGCTGGAACAGACCGACGAATGCGACCGAAGTCAGAAGTTTCCTCGGTTTAGCAGGATATTACAGAAGGTTTGTCGAAGGATTTTCCAAGATAGCAGGACCCTTGAAAAACTTTACCAGGAAAGAGACGAAGTATGAATGGACAGACAAGCATGAGGGTACACTTCAGGAGTTAAAAGAAAGATTGACTTCTGCACCAGTACTCGGGTGTGTGCTTATGCAAGATGGAAATGTTATCGCATATGGATCAAGACAATTGAAGGTACATGAGAAAAATTATCCTACGCATGATCTGGAATTAGCAGCAACAGTGTTTGCGTTGAAAATTTGGAGACACTATCTCTATGGAGAAAAGTTTGATCTATTTTCCGATCATAAGAGTCTGAAGTATTTGTTCTCTCAAAAGGAGTTGAACATGCGACAACGAAGATGGATGAAGTTACTCAAAGACTATGACTTTTCTTTGCAATACCATCCCGGCAAAGCAAATGTAGTAGCAGACGCTTTGAGCCGTAAACCGCGGCTAGTGATCGCTGCATTACTAATTAGAGAATGGAGAGCATTGGAAGAAATTGCTGAATTTGATCTTCAGCCAGTGGAGCCAATGAAAGGACAACATTTTGGATGTCTTATGGTACAACCAACTTTGATCAGTCGTATCATAGAGGCTCAACAGACAGCAAAGGATTTGAAGTTATGGTTCGCCAAGATGTCAGCCAAGGAACCGGAAGTCTGGAGTATTAGTACCGACGGAGCTTTACGATGTAAAGGTAGACTCTGTGTACCTAATGAAGAAAGTCTCCGAAAAGACATATTGGATGAAGCTCATAAGTCACGGATGACGATTCATCCCGGAAGTACGAAGATGTACAAGGACTTGAAGAGAAATTTCTGGTGGGAAGGAATGAAGAGAGAAGTAGCTGAGTATGTAGCTCAGTGTCTTACTTGTAAACAAGTAAAGGCAGAACATCAGAAACCACCTGGACTTCTACAGCCGTTACCTATTCCTCAATGGAAATGGGAACACATAACCATGGATTTCGTGGTAGGATTGCCGAAGTCACAGCAGAATCACGATGCTATATGGGTAATCGTGGATCGACTTACTAAGACGACACATTTTATTGCCTATAGCATGACGTATTCAGCAGAACGTTTGAGCCGAATGTATCTACAACACGTTGTACGATTATATGGAGTGCCTGTATCTATTGTGTCAGACCGAGATTCGCGTTTTACTGCAGAATTTTGGAAGAGTCTCCAGACAACGATGGGAACGACATTGAACTTGAGTTCAGCTTTTCATCCACAGACAGATGGACAGACGGAACGAGTTAATCAAGTGATGGAAGATATGTTTCGTGCGTGTGTCATTGATTTTGAGAGTACTTGGGAGATACACTTACCTCTGATTGAGTTCGCCTATAATAATAGTTATCATTCGAGCATAGATATGGCGCCATTCGAAGCTTTGTACGGAAGACCTTGCCGATCGCCGCTATGTTGGACCGAAGTCGGAGATAATCAACTTCTTGGGCCAGAAATGGTACGAGAAACCAGTGAAAAGATTCAAGTCGTATGTGAGAAGATGAAGACAGCCCAGACCAGATACAAGAGTTATGCTGACAAGCGACGCAAAGACTTGGAGTTTGCCGTTGGAGATCACGTATTACTCAAGGTTTCACCTGTTCGAGGAATCGTTAGATTTGGTCAGAAAAGGGGCAAGTTATCGCCATGTTTCATCGGACCATTTGAGATTCTAGAGTGTGTTGGGAAGGTCACTTATCGCCTTGCATTGCCACCAAAGATGTCAGGAGTGCACAACATTTTTCACATCAGTATGCTGAGGAAGTGTGTTCACAACCCAGCGCATGAGATCAACTTTGAGGATATCGAAGTCAACAGCGATGTTACGTTCAATGAAGGACCTGTTCGTATTCTAGATCGAGGAATCAAGAAACTCAGGAACAAGGAGATTTCGTTAGTCAAGATTCAGTGGAAGCATCACGATGAAGGAGAAGCTTCGTGGGAACTAGAGTCAGAGATGCGCGAGAAGTTTTCGTTTTTATTTTAGACCTTGTTGCTTTTGATTTCGAGGACGAAATCTTTTGTTGAGTGGTGGATGATGTAATACCCTGTATTTTGGTATATTAATAAGACCTGGTATTTCATTTCTATACTCGTATAAACTTTCTCTTCCTTTTGGTAAATTTTGATACCAATCGATTGATAAGTTTCCCAATCGATTGACACTTTTTAGATACCAATCGATTGATAAGTATCCCAATCGATTGACATTCAACCGACTAAAAGTGAAGACGTGTCATTATCCCAATCGATTGCCATTCATCCCAATCGATTGACATTGTTTCCAATCGATTAACTACAAATATCTGTTGCCAATCGATTGACTTGTGTCCCAATCGATTGACATAACCTGAAACAAGTTTTCTTCTTTCCTTCAGCTTTAAACGTGTGGCACTCCCATATCTCTATATATATGTCTCATTTATTGGCCTTGGGGCTGTTTTCAGACCATTGAGAGAGAGAGAGACATACTCTTGAGATATATACATACATATATCTATATATCTACATATATACACACTCTATACACACACTCACTGCCTTAGCAGCTGGGAGAGAGAAGAGGGAGAAACATAAAGAAGAAGAAAGAAGAAAGGAGGAGACAGAGAGGGAAGACAGAGACAGAGAAGAGGAGAAAGAGAGAAAGCTTGGAGGTTTCAAGATTAAACACATCCAAACGCACCCTAGGTGAGTTTCTAACTCACTTGGTCCCTTTATGTGAGGTTTATGCAAGTTATTATGAAGCTTAGATGGGTTAAATGCTTGTAGTTTACGTTTTATATGCTGTTTTTACAATCTGCTGGGGAAGACATAGTGCCAATCGATTGACATAATCTCAATCGATTGACATCAGTTGCATCCCAATCGATTGAATATGATTCCAATCGATTGGCATCCCAATCGATTGAATAGGATTTCAATCGATTGACACTTTTCAGATACCAATCGATTGACAGGTTCTCAATCGATTGCTATAATTTTGATACCAATCGATTGAACTTAGTCCCAATCGATTGACATGATCAGAACATGGATTCCTTTGCCTATTTATTATATAAGAGGTTTAGTTGTTCGATTTCTGATTCGGAATTCCATTATGCGACTATGGGGTAGACAGGAGTAATGTGACACCAAAGATCTATGGATAATGAATAAAAAGTAATATGAAGACATGGGTGACGTGTTGTTTCTTGTATGAGTTCGATGTCTGTTTTCTTTTAATCCAAGTAGTCAGGCCACATTGGGAATTTGTCATGTGTCGATGTAGAATGGAACGTAAGTAGGTTTGGTAAGTTCTGGGAATGGTACGTGGACGGACGATTGGTCATGATATGCTCTTAAAAGCGGTGAACCGGATACATGGTTCTTAAAAGCGGTGAGCTGGACCAAGAAGTCTTAAGATAGACTGGATGATCTGTGATATGCTCTTAAAAGCGGTGAACAGGACCATTGTTCTTAAAAGCGGTGAGCTGGGATCACTAGTAGATGACGTTAAGTCGTGGCAATAGATTGATATGCCTTGTTCGAAACGTTATATCCCTGAAATGCGGTGAACAAGACCATTGTTCTTAAAAGTTGGGGACAGACTGACGTGGAGTCCATGACATGCGGTGAGCAGGATATGTTGCTCTTAAAAGCGATGGGTAGAATAAGGGTGTATCCCTAGAGTTAAACGATTGAGTCTGTTCATGGAAATCAGAGTTTGTTGAGTTCGGTATTTGAGTAACAAGACGATAAGGGTCGGTTTACAAGAAGGAATAGAGGAACAAGATAATGTTATCCTTATAATAAGATGTTAACTCGTATTTTCATAAGCTCGTGTTTACTTCAGATAATTGGTACCTCATTAGTTTATGCTCACTCAGCTCTCAGTAAGCCGACGGCCTTTTATTGCCTGGACTTTCCCCGTCCAGAATATCCTGCCCCTTATTCTGCAGGTAATGACCAGTACACTGATGACTATTATCCAGAGGAAGGCCCCACCGATGATGGTTACGCCAGGGAGGATTATCCTTATGCCAGTTGAAGACTGAAGATGTTATAGTTAGATTTCATTCCGGATTGTTCTGTTAAACCTTTTGTTAGCGGGTACTTGGGCATTTGTTGTCTTCAGACCTGTTGTGATCCTGTGGACCATACTCTGATATTTTGTAATAGTTAGCACTGTGTGTTATTCTCAGTTGTTTACTAGTTGCTTTTCTTTTGGACTAGTACTGCGTGGTGTGGATTATTAGTGACTTTCACCTGTCATTTCTTATGGACCCATAAAGGAAATTTATTTTTCTCTATTTATGCTGCTCCGGGGCGTGACATATTAGCTTGACAATAGTGGTAGCCAAAATTAATTGATAAAGTAATTATGTAATCAACAATTTCATGTCCTTACGTGATTATACTGAAGTAGGATTCCTAAAAACTAAAACACACAACCAAAAATTATAACCAATTGGAATTGTGTAATGAGGTATGTTTAAAGAAAGAGTAAAGATTGGAACACATCCAAAGACACAAAAGTTGTGTCTTGGGTTGTGTCCCAAGTATTACTTGAAAGAAATGTACAACACTTATAAAGGAGTTGGTACATATAACCAAACCAAACCAAACCAAGCCTTGTGTCCCAATCAATTGGGGTCGGCTGTATGAATCATTTTTCTCCATTCTGCACGATCAAGAGCCATATGCTCATTTAAATTATATATATTCATATCTTGTTGCACTACATATTCCCAAGTCAGTTTAGGTCTTCCTCTCCCTCTAACTATTCCAGACACTACGATCTTATCACTCTTTCGCACAGGTGCATCTACAGGTCTTCGTTGCACATGGCCGAACCATCTAAGTCTATTCTCCCTCAACTTATCCTCAATATGTGTCACTCCTACAGTCTCTCGGATGTACTCATTTTTAATTCTATCTTTCCTAGTCTTACCACACATCCATCTTAGCATCCTCATCTCTGCTACACTCACTTTGCTAATGTGTTGTTTCTTAGTTGCCCAACACTCTGTCCCGTAGAGCACAGCTGGCCTAATAGCTGTCCTATAAAATTTTCCTTTCAATTTTGCTGGTATTCTCCGGTCACATAATATTCCAGAAGCACTCCTCCACTTAAGCCAGCCCACTTTAATTCTATGGGTTATGTCATTACCAATCTCTCCGTCTCTACTGATCATTGAACCTAGATAGCAAAAGTGTTCCCTCTTTGGGATCTCCTGATCTTCGATCTTCACTGCTTCGTTGTCTCTACTTCCACTGTTGCTAAAAGTACATTCCATGTATTCTGTTTTCGTCCTACTTATCTTTAGCCCCTTAGTCTCCAGTGCTTCTCTCCAAGCTTCTAGTTTAGTGTTGAGTCCCCTTTTAGTCTCATCAACCAAGACAATATCATCTGCGAACAACATACACCATGGGACCTCATCTTGAATGTGTCTAGTCAATTCATCCATAATTAGGGCGAACAAATAAGGGCTCAAGGCCGACCCCTGGTGCAGGCCTACAATAATTGGGAATTCTCTAGCTTGTTTCTCCGGCTGGTGATCTAATTGTAGTAACTGTTTCATCATACATATCCTTCACCACGTCAATATAACCCTTGGTCACTCCTTTCTTCTCTAGCACCCACCAAATTAAATCTCTAGGCACTCTATCATAAGCTTTCTCTAAATCAATAAAAAACCATATATAGATCTTTTTTCTTCTCTCTATACTTTTCCATTTGTCTTCTAAGTAAATAAATTGCTTCCATAGTTGATCTCCCAGGCATAAATCCAAACTGATTTTCTGACACTGATGTTGCGCCTCTTAAGCGATGCTCCATCACTCTCTCCCATAGCTTCATAGTATGGCTCATCAATTTAATACCTCTATAGTTGTTGCATTGTTGTACATCTCCTTTACTCTTATATATAGGCACTAGGATGCTCTTCCTCCACTCATCAAGCATTTTTCTAGTCATTAAAATCCTATTAAAAACTTTTGTAAGCCAAGATGCCCCCACATCTCCCAAGCATTTCCAAACCTTAATGGGGATCCCATCTGGTCCTAAGGCCTTGTTGGGTTTCATCTTCTTCAAAGCAAATTCTACCTCAAACTTCCTTATTCTCCGATAGAATCTGTATTCTCTAGTTTCGTCGTAACTTCCAGTTTCTTCTTCCATTGTGTTATCCATATGTTTTTCATTCAGCAACTTCTCAAAATAACTCTTCCACCTTTCCTTAATCTCTTCGTCGTTCACTAATATCCTAGAGTCATCGCTTTTTATACACTTAACCTGATTAATGTCTCTTGTTTTCCTTTCTCTCGACTTAGCAAGCTTATAAATACATTTTTCTCCCTCTCTAGTGTCTAGTTTGGTGTAGAAAGCGTCATAGGCTTCCATTTTAGCAACTCTAACTGTCCTTTTAACCTCCTTATTTGCACATTTATAGTTTTTGAAGTGTTCCTCACTTCTATCATTTTGCCACTTCTTAAAGCAATCCTTTTTGGTTTTTACTGCAGCTTGTACCTCTTCATTCCACCACCAAGTATCTTTAGAAGCTAACCCTCTTCCCTTCGACTCTCCAAGGATCTCCTTCGATATTCTCGTGATGCACCCTGCCATTCTATCCCACATAGTATTGCTTCCATCTTCTAAATTCCAAGGTGCTTCTGTATACATTCTCTCTTGGAATATTGCTAGTTTCTCGCCTTTAAGGTTCCACCACCTAGTTCGTGGGTTTATAGGGTCTTTTCTAGTACGACATTGTCCTTTTATATGGATATCTAAAATAATAAGTCTATGTTGAGATGTTAAACTCTCTCCTGGGATGACCTTACAGTCTTTACATGCTAAGCGGTCTGCCTTTCTCACAAGGAACAAATCGATATGGCTTCTATTAGATCCACTCTTAAAGGTTATCAAGTGTTCTTCCCTCTTTTTGAAAAAGGTGTTTGCTACTACAAGATCATATGCTACGGTGAAATCTAAAATACTCACCCCTGCCTCATTCTGATCTCCAAAACCATACCCCCATGCACCCTCTCATATCCAGTTCTATCTTTGCCTACATGGCCATTAAAATCTCCACCTACAATTATCTTCTCTCCTCCCGGTATTTCTTGCATTAAAGCGTCAAACTCATCCCATAATTGTCTTTTAGTGTGATCATCCAATCCTACTTAGGGCGCGTATGCACTAATCACATTAATTATATCCACTCCAACTACCAGTTTGATAAGCAATATTCTGTCTCCTTTCCTCGTGACTGTCACAACTTTATCCTTGAGGTTCTTGTCAACCACGATTCCGACACCATTTCTATGCCTATCTTTCCCTGTATAGAATATCTTATACCCAGTCTTTTCTACCTCCTTAGCTTTCTCTCCAACCCACTTTGTTTCTTGTAAACATACTACATTAACCTTCCTTCTAATCATAGTGTCTACTAGTTCCATAGCTTTACCTGTTAAGCTTCCTATATTCCAAGTTGCTAACCTAAGCCTATAGTTCTGGACTAGCTTCTTTACCCGCGGTGGCCCAGATGAGCACGAGAACCCTTGGTTATTTAACACCGCACCCGGGAGTCGATGCGGCGCCCCTTGCACATTTTTCGAAACACCCGAAGGCAGGCGCAACGCGTCGCTTAAAGGGAACGCCCTAGCATTTACACGAGTATTCATATTTGGATTCATATCATAAGGATCCGACGGTTTTTTTTTTTTACGTGCTGGCTGTCGAGCTACCTAATGCACTAACCCTCCTCTTTTATCCGGGCTTGGGACCGGCAGTGTTGAAACAACCCAGGCAGAGTTAGGAGTTGGTACATATATAATATAAATATTATTCTTTCTATTATAGATCTTTTGCAATTCGATTTTACTTATTTTGTCAATTAAGTCTCTATGGATAAAGTTTTCTATTAAATTTAAATATATATATATATATATATACAGAAATTCTCGAAAGAGGGCGCCCTCTCTTTATTAAAGAGAGGGCCTCTGTTTTGGCCGTCGGATCGTATTTTCATTAAGGGCAGTGTTGTCATTTCACAGTTTTTAAACACGATCCGACGGCCAAAACAGAGGTCTTCTTTTTAATAAAGAGAGGGCGCCCTCTTTAGAGCCTGACTGTACATATATATATATATATATATATTTCAATCCACTTGATTAGCTTAGTCATTGCATGTAATTTTTAATGATCATCAAGCATACAATTAGGTAACACTTTACATTTTATTTGCCTATTTTTATCGTAAACTTACTAATACAATTATAAATTAAGCTAAAATTTTACACTGTCTAGCTTTGTTTACACGTGTAATTTTTAATTATCATCAAGCAGATAATTAGGAAAAACTTTGCATTTTATCTAGTCATACAACACGTGCTTTGCATGTGGTTGGAGTGCAAGAGAGTAGATGTTAATAAATCCCTCGAAGGATCAATTTGGCTAAACAATTTGACTCGTACAAATAACTTCTTAACATATTTTTGAAAAGTATTCAAATGTAGAAGAATCAAATCAGACATCTAATGTTAAATTATTTAGATCATAAAATATCTTTCAAGTGTTAATGTGAGGTACTCAAACACTTCCTAATTGTTCGATTAAATTATATCTTAATTTTGATAGAAAAAATTCTCACATTTTGAATATGTTTCGTTCTTGCTACTTATATGGTCATATACATGAGCTTATTTTTCATTAAGTTTTTGTAGCTTTTAGTTGCTTCATAATTATTCTGTATAACGTACAAATACATAATTTTTTAAGTCAATTTTTTTTAACATAAATAGCTATTGCTATTTAAGTCAACTATACTGTTTGGATATCAAATGTATGGTAGTTTACATTTGATATTATTGTAAGAACCAATACATATTTATATCAAAGGACAAATAAAGTTAACTACCAAATATAGTGCAAAATACATCTCTTGTACTTGATAATATTTTCTGTGATCGAATTGTATAATAAAAAAATCATAAAATTGTTCAATGAGCTTTCCGTTATGTGAAATTAACTCCTATAAAAAAAATTTTTAGAACAATCTAGACTCTTTTATGTAAGTCAAACTGCACCAAATTTTCATCTCATAATATTTATTCAATAAATAATGAAACATTCTTAAAAATTGTATGATTGCACTCTTTGTATTAAATCTCAAATTACAAATGGTTGTTCGTATCTGTGTCAGAAGAAAAATAAATAATTAAAGATTCTTTTTTCTATATAGAGTGACACTTAATATTGATGTTCTGAATAAAATATAATATAGCATCATAAACATAGGAAATTAATAGTAAACAAAGTTATGTCAATACAAAACTGGGGATTTGCAAAAATTATGTCAAAATAAAACTGTGGTTTTTAAAGCAATTCATATTGTTAAAATAGTTATCAAAGAAAAAGTTTTATTTTTTGGAATTGCAACTACTGTGAGTATAAATAAATAAAAATAAAAAGCATTGTCATAACTCATAAGTAAATTGATTGAAATAGTGTTATGAACCCAAAATTAAAACAATTTTTAAACTTGAAAATCTCCTCTCTAATAATTATACTCTAAATACTTCTCCCTCCGTCCCATTTTATGTGTCTATCTTTCCTTTTTGGGATGTCCCAAAATTATTGTCCACTTTTCTAAATTAGTATGTAAATTTTACTTAGTTTCCCAAACTACCCTTCCTTACACTCAACACCAAAACAAAGCAAAAAAAGAAAGTGCAAGGATTATGGGCAATTGTGGAAAGTAGGTGTAGATTCTTTTTGTCCCCTTAAATAGTGGATTCCCCAAGATGGACACATAAAATGGGACAGAGGGAGTATTACAAAATGCTTATATATTTGCAAAACTTATTCTTTTTCTATTTTTGTATCATGTTACCAACACATGATGTAAAAGTATTAACAATATAACATTTTTGTCTCTTCTTTGAGTCGTTAAAAATTTTAGAACAAAATTACATAAAGTTTGGTGTACAACAAAGGGCAATTATATGTGCAACCAGGTCAACCTAAGCGGAGGGGTAAAGAAGGGCAACCGCCTTGGGTCACCAAAGTTCATTAAATTTTGAGGGCCCCTATGAAATTTTCATAATTATATTTTTATCTTAAGATTTTTTTAGTATTTTACATTTAGGCCCCCCTCAACTTATGTTTAGGCCCCCCAAAAGAGGCCAAATTTAGTGGCATCAACTACATATATATTGATGTACAAGTATATAAAACTCAAAATCAAAGGTCTCTAGAATTTTGAAAATTACACTTTTAGTGTAAGAATTTTTTTAATTTTAGAAATAGGCCCCCTAGAATTTTGAAAGACACCATACAATATTTAAGTTTCACAAATAAACTCATATTATAAGTAGAACGCAAAAAAAATGCCAATTATGTATAAGTAGACCCTAAAAAAAATTGCCAATTATGTATTAGTAGACCCCAAAAAAATTCACCTCGGGGGCGCTGCCCCAGCCCTGAGCCCATGTATAGGCGCCTTCCTTTTAGTAGTTCGTCTCGGGCCTCCAAATACTCAGGGCCGACCCTGTGTGCAACAAAGGATAATTTTGTCCAATATTTCTAATGGCTCGAAGAAGGGATAAATAAGTATCATGTTGTTAATATTTTGTACCATATGTTGCTCACATGATTAAAAAAATAGTAAAATGAAAAAAATAAATTAATATTTTTTTTTGGGATGGAATTTTAATGAAAGGAGTTTTAATGAAAAATGCGATAGTTGAGGGGAGTTATAAGTTTGGCAAGCTTTATAGTTTAGGGACGTGTTTGAAAAAGAGTCATATTTGAGGGAGTGTAACTTAAAAAAAACAAAGGAAAAAAAAAGAAAAGAAAAA
The DNA here is from genome assembly GCA_033977485.1 of Hydrangea macrophylla. Lineage (NCBI taxonomy): Eukaryota > Viridiplantae > Streptophyta > Magnoliopsida > Cornales > Hydrangeaceae > Hydrangea > Hydrangea macrophylla. The sequence continues at coordinate 92,108,646 of CM066982.1, read as the reverse complement.
GAAAAAAAAAACCAATCGTTAGGCCAAATTAAAAATAACAATAATAATAATAAAAAATTAAAAACCAACCTTGGACAAAAGTGGGGAAGTAATCCTCCATAGAATCCAAAAAAAAAAAACCCAACCCCTGTGAGTTGACTTATAAAAAAATAAAAAAAAATAAAAAAGAAGAAGAAAATAAAAAAAAGAAACCAATCATATATAAACTAAAGTGTCATTAACTATTTTTTCATGAGTTGTTTTGGAAGAAGTTGCAACACAATAGGAATATGGTATGTCGTTATCTAAAGGAGTTGTAAAATAATAGGGATTGTATATAATATGTATATATATATATAACATGATATATCCAATGAAGAAAAATAAAAAGTTAGGACTCTCGTGGACGGACCAAAAAAAAAAAGTGGTATACTAATGTTGTTAAAACTCTAAGAAAATTATTTAAGTGAAAGTGCACCGATTGATAAAAGTTCAAAACACTCAAGGCTATCGGTGCACTTATATATATATATATATATATATAATATAATGTTATATATTGATACGTCCAGAAATATTGTGTAACGGTCCGACCACCACGTGGCCAGCGGATAATCCGGAATGAGAGCATGGAGCCCACACTTCCGAGGTGTTCAGCTATAACCGTCCGGGATACTCGACAGCTCGGGAACGAGGCACAGTGACTCCCCGCTAGGCGCGGAGTATATGGCGTCTCTCATCATTTCCTTATACGGCCCTGACTCTATCAAGAAAGAATCAATAGTTTCCTAAGCCACTTAGGAAACTCTCCTAACATTGTACAAATCTATTGTGATTAGATTAGGTTTCCTAATCTAATAAACTTACCATGTAAGGGTGGATTCTTACATCTATAAAAGGGCCCACCTATCCTCCCTAGGGGGGATCCGAAGAAAAATTCTCTAAGCATATAAGCACATATTAGAGAACTCACCACCACTTACACGCATACACCCGGCCGGTATTACTGGTAGTGCTGCTCATCTTTGTTGGCTCACCAGGCCCGCCGGTGATCTGCTAGTGAGAAGCGTTTAGATGCACACGTGGACGTAGGTCACCTCATTAACGGGACCGAACCACACACAAACTTTTCTTTGCTTTGTCTTTTTGCACAAATCTTGCTTACCAATTTTTGGCATCATTAGTTTGGCGCCGTCTGTGGGAATCGACACAGTTTCCTCATCAACAAAAATATTTGACTGATCGACATGCCGCCGAAGAAGGGCAAGAAGACCGCCGATTCAGCCGGTGAGGAGGACCTGCAGATCGAGCCTCGGGCAACCTCCATGACCACCGAACAGGTTACAGCGGCGCTGGAACAGCTCTTGGAGGGTCAGCTCCGGACACAACAGCAAATAGAGGCGCTTATGGCCCAGCACGAAAAGGCAATTGGGGACCATGAGAAAGGCCTTTCGTCGGAAGAACGGCCTGAAAAGAGCGCTCCCCGCCAAGGGCCCGCTCGAACACGCGGAAAAACCCGATCTGCTCCAGTGTCCCAACCAGATCGCGAACGTTATCCGAAGGGAGAACGTAGCCAGGCTACCAAGCGCTCGCAGAGAGGACCTCGGTACATTCCTCGCCGAGCGCGCCGAGTGGAAGACGCCAGGATCCTCATTGAGCGGCGGCGAGCTGCGAGGGGAGAAGCGCCCGGACGTAAAGCCCGAGAGTCGGTCGACGATCCGCCCGTCCTGAGCCGGGGGGATCTTAGGCATAGACTGTCCCGGACCCACAGCCGAGTGTTATCCCCGAGGTCGACGCGCTTTGAGGATGAGGCCTCATCATCCGACCCTACCTACCACTCGGACACAGAAAGGAGGACCGGGCACACTGACGTCAAAGCCTAGGTCGAGGAGTTGCAGCAGCAGATTGAGAGGCTGAACCGCAAATGCAGCCACGACCTCACAAATACAGAAACAGAGTCGCCCTACACTACCCGGGTGACGCAATTTTCAATTCCGCGGAAGTTCAAACCCCCTCACCTCAGCTCATATGACGGCACGGGGAGTCCGGTGGACCACATCCGCACTTATAAGGCGCAGATGACACTGGTCACTACGATAGACGAGCTGCTGTGTCTGGCCTTCCCTAGTACTCTCAAGGGATCAGTCGCACAGTGGTTCCATGCCCTGAAGCCCCGGACGGTTGACAACTTCAAAGCCCTCAGCAAACTCTTCATCAGCCAGTTTGTCGGGATGCTAGACCGATCTCAACCAGACACCCAGCTGCTAGCCGTCAAGCAGCAAAAGGGTGAATCTTTAAGGGAGTATGTGGATCGTTTCAACCAGCAGAGGCTCCTGATCCGCAACCTCAACGAGACGGCCGCAATCATGGCCTTCTGTTCAGGAGTTCAACACACCAAGGTGGCCACGTCTTTTCATCGCAATTGGCCGGCAACCCTGGTGGAACTCTCGAAAAGAGTTGGGAAGTATATAGACACCGAAGAGTTTTTGAAGGCAAAACGCGCCAGCCAGGCGGGAGATGAATCCCCAAAAGCCAAGCGCAAGCACGAGGAATCAGAGAAGGGCCCAGGAAAGAAGCTGAAGCTAGATCAGAGGGATGCTAGGGGCCAACCCCCAGCGGCTTTCACACCCCTCTCCCGGCCTATACATGAGGTGATGGCCGCCGCAGAGGCACAGAGGCTGCTTCCGCAACCAGCCAAGCTCAGAGCCCCGCCCGGCAAACGAAACCGGGAGAAGTTTTTCCGTTATCACAGGGATCACGGCCACGAAACGGAGGATTGCTTCAAATTGAGGATAGCAATCGAGAAGCTGATTGAGCAGGGACATCTAGCCGAGTTTGTCGCAGCGGACAGACAGCCCCGACAGGAAGCCCAAGCTCCCGGTCAGCCCCCTCCACCGCTTGGCCACATTAACGTGATCTCCGGTGGGACATCAGGGGGAGGTGATTCTCAGTCGGCATGAAAGAGGCATGCCCGAGCATCCCGAGCGGATATATGGCAGGTCCAATCCACCGGCTCCTCACCAACTGACGTTCTGACCTTCTCGTCCAATGATATGCAGGGCCTCCACTGCCCCCATGACGACCCGCTAGTAGTAACGCTTTCTATAGCTAACTATATGGTCCAGAGGGTACTGGTTGACACAGGCAGCTCGTCCGACATAATGTTTACAACGGCATTCGACCAACTCGGGATCTCCCGGGATCGGCTCCGGCCAGTTGCTACTCCCCTGGTCGGATTCAACGGCTCCAGCACTCAACCGCCCGGTACGATCGAGCTTCCAGTTCTCATGGGGACCTACCCACAACAGGTTTCCATACTGGCTAATTTCGTGATAGTGGAGGCCCCCTCGGCCTACAACGTCATCCTCAGAAGGCCGACCCTCAACAGGGCCCGAGCAGTTGTTTCCACATACAGCTTAACCGTGAAGTTCCCAACTGCCCAGGGACCCGGATGTTTGCGAGGAGACCAGACCACGGCTCGAAGTTGTTATGTTAGCTCGTTGCGCCGGGGGTAATCACCGAAACACTGAACATCCAAGAAATGGACCCCCGGGACCATAAGGACGTAAAATTGACCCAGTTCTTGAGGAAAAACCAGGACGTTTTCGCTTGGAGTCATGAGGACATGCCCGGGATTGATCCCCGGGTGATGTCCCATCGTCTCAACGTCAGCCCGGACTGCCGCCCAGTGAAGCAAAAACGGAGGGGGATGGCCCCCGAGAGACAAATGGTAGTAAGTGAGGAGGTCGAGAAGCTCCTAAAGGCGAACTCTATCCGGGAGGTCTATTATCCCGAGTGGTTGGTTAATGTTGTCCTGGTCAAAAAGAGCAATGGGAAGTGGAGAATGTGTGTAGACTTCACTGACCTCAACAAGGCCTGTCCCAAGGACTGTTATCCGCTGCCCAGGATAGACCTCCTCGTCGACTCAACAGCGGGCCACTCACTCCTCTCATTTATGGACGCCTACTCGGGGTACAATCAGATCAGCATGTACCCCGGGGACGAAGAGAAGACGGCGTTCATCACCGACCAAGGCACGTACTGTTACAGAGTCATGCCCTTCGGCCTTAAGAACGCCGGGGCTACATATCAGCGCCTGGTCAATTTCATGTTCAAAGACCTCATCGGAAAGTCCATGGAAGTGTACGTGGACGATCTCCTGGTCAAGAGCCGGGACGAACCCGATCACCTTGAGCATCTGGCCGGGGCCTTCAACATTTTGAGAAAATTCAGGATGAGGTTGAACCCGGCCAAATGCACCTTTGGGGTCTTGTCCGGGAAGTTCCTCGGTCATCTAGTCAGCAGACGGGGAATCGAAGCAAACCCCGACAAAATCCAAGCTATCATCAACATGCGGTCACCTAAATCAACAAAAGAAGTTCAGAGCTTAGCCGGACGGGTAGCCGCACTGAACAGATTCGTGTCCAGAGCAACTGATCGGTGCCTGCCGTTCTTCAAAATTCTCCGCAAAGCTTTTCAATGGTCGGAGGAGTGCGAGGAGGCATTCCAGGAACTCAAGAAATACCTGGCCTCTCCTCCTCTATTGTCGACACCTACAGCCGAAGAGGAACTGTTCCTGTACCTGGCAGTGTCACCATCGGCGGTTAGCTCGGCACTTATTCGGGAAGAGCACGGGATACAGTTCCCAGTGTACTACACTAGCCGGGCGCTGCAAGGTGCGGAAAGCCGATACTCCGGCATCGAGAAATTGGCCTTCGCACTCATTACCTCAGCCCGAAGGCTCCGACCGTACTTCCAGGCCCATGCCATTGTAGTACTGACCGATCAGCCTCTCCGCAAAATTCTCTCTCGGCCAGACACATCCGGGAGGCTCGTCAAGTGGGCTTTGGAACTGGAAGAGTTTGAGGTAACTTATCGACCCCGGACGGCAATCAAGGGACAAGCCGTCGCGGATTTTCTGGTCGAGTTTACGTATCCAGAGGATCCGGTCGAGGAACCTGAGCCTCCGGCATTACCGCCCGGATTGCTCGCCGGTATCCCCACTTGGGTATTACATGTCGACGGCTCTTCAAACCAGCAAGGTAGTGGAGCCGGAATCATCCTGACTACCCCCCGATGGCATCCAGCTCGAATATGCTTTAAGGTTTGGGTTTCGTGCCTCCAACAACGAGGCCGAGTACGAAGCCCTCTTGGTTGGGTTACAGTTGGCCGTCTCAATGAGTGCACTGTAGGTCCAGGGCTACAGTGACTCCCAGCTCGTGGTCAATCAAGTAAACCAAGAATACGAAGCCCAGGAAGATAGCATGGTCGCCTACTTGGCCCTCGTACGGGCAATTTCCAATCAGCTCCAAGGATTCTCCATCAATCGGATACCTAGAGAGGAAAACACTCGAGCTGACAGGCTAGCCCGCCTCGCTTCGTCAGCTAAGTCGGACTTACCCGGGATAAGGATACAATTCTTACCCGAGCCAAGTGTGATCAACTCAGAGGGCATGGAGGTTGACCCGGTCACTCTGGCACCCAGTTGGATGGATCCAATCGTGACTTTCTTGACAACAGGAAGGCTGCCGGATGAAAAAGAGGAAGTAAGGCGGGTCAAGTACCGGGCGGCACGATACCATGTTCTCGACGGTGTCCTTTATAAGAGGGGGTTCACCATTCCATACCTCCGATGTGTTCATCCTACGCAAGTTCAAGCAATACTGTACGAAATTCATGAAGGCGTGTGCGGGAACCACGTAGGGGGTCGGACACTCTTGAGAAAGGCCCTACTACAAGGATACTATTGGCCAACCATGGCCCGGGATTCGCAGGAGTACGTTCGAAGGTGTGACAAGTGCCAACGGTACTCTCCCATGATGAACCAACCGGGAGAACTTCAGACCCCGGTCCATAGTCCTTGGCCATTCGCCCAATGGGGGATCGACATCGTTGGTCCCTTACCAACGGGAAAAGGGCAGGTTAAGTTTGCTGTGATAGCCGTTGACTACTTCACCAAGTGGGCAGAGGCCGAGCCCCTGGCAACGATAACCGAGCAAAAAATGGAACATTTTGTGGAGAGAATTATCCTTAGCAGGTTCGGTATTCCACGAGTCCTGATCAGCGACAATAGAAGACAATTTGATACACCCATCTTTAGACAGTTCTGCTCGGGCTATGGGATACTGAATCGTTACTCTTCTCCCGAGCATCCACAAGCTAATGGTCAGGCCGAGGTGACCAACCGCACGATCCTGCAGTCGATCAAGACGAGGCTTGAGAACGCCAAAGGCCTGTGGGCTGAGGAACTACTAGCCCTTCTGTGGGCCTACCGCACTACACCCCGAGCAGCTACGGGCGAAACCCCATTTTCCTTAACCTGTGGTTTTGAGGCGGTAGTCCCCACAGAGCTCGGGCTGCCATCATACCGGGTGGCTACCTTTAATGACCAAGACAATGGAGAAGCCCTCAGGATGGAACTAGACCTGGTCGAAGAAAGAAGAGACCAGGCCTATCTCAGGGTGACAGCTTACAAGCAAAGGGTCTCGAGGTATTATAATAGCAAGGTGAAGCATCGTAGCTTTCAAGTCGGGGACCTTGTCCTTAAGGCAGTGAACCAGTCTACCCGAGTTCCAAGCCATGGGAAGTTGGGAGCAAACTGGGAAGGACCGTATATCGTGACTAGGGTCAACCGACCGGGAACCTACTGGCTGCAGAACATGGACGGGCACGATCTCAGTCATCCCTGGAACGTGCAACACCTGCGCAAGTATTATTAGTAGCATTTGGCTAGGGAATTCTAGTACTATATGACAAGTTCTTTTCATGTAGCCCTGATCGGGCAACTATTACAGATTGGCATTTTCTAAATAAAATGGATAAAGTTTGTTTCGAGAGTTTACACCGTGCAAAGAAAAAAGACCTCGGGCCTAACCCCGAGGCACTAAAAAGACCTCGGGCCTAGCCCCGAGGCACTAAAAAAGACCTCGGGCCTAACCCCGAGGCACTAAAAAGACCTCGGGCTCTGAACCCAGGCATGAAAAGCTCCTGCAACCACCCATGATCCAGGTCTGTTTCCTATGGTCGCCCCTCTGCATGCCCCCGCCTTCGCAAGAAAGTCGGGGACAAAAGGGTACTAGACCTACAAACAGGAAATTAATTAAGTTTTGCCTAGGTCCAGCCGACGACGGGGCCAAGCCCCTAGGTGGCCGACGATGGCAAGCTTCAAAAGCTCCTGCAACCACCCATGTTCCAGGTCGGTTTCCTATGGTCGCCCCTCTGCATGCCCCCGCCTTCGCAAGAAAGTCGGGGACAAAAGGGTACTAGACCTATAAACAGGAAATTAATTAATTTTTGCCTAGGTCCAGCCGACGACGGGGCCAAGCCCCTAGGTGGCCGACGATGGCAAGATTCAAAAGCTCCTACAACCACCCATGTTCCAGGTCGGTTCCCTACGGCTACTTACTCCCGCACTCCCATACTCCCGCCTTAGCACAATGCTTGGGGGGGCAGGGGGTAAAGGGAATTAAATGGGAATTAAGGCTAAAACATGGAATTGCATCGTTCGACTAGGTGTTCTGTGGGTTACGGTCCTAAAGCATTTGCTAAGGCAGATGTTAGGTCGGCTAAAAATCGAACGGATACTAGCAAAAAGGCATAGTACAAAAACATTACAAAGATTGATGGAAAGCTGACCTCAGGGGTCTTTTCATTAATCAAATAAAGTGTACAAAGCCTGGGGGCAGTTGTAGTGGCCTCCCCAAAAAAAAAAAAAACAAAGCAAAAACTACAAGCAATAAAATAAAAAAAACAACAAGAAGGAACCGGGGAGTCAGTCTTCCACATTGACCACATCCTCGGTCTCCCCGGTCTGCTCCCTTGGCACGGCAAGTCCTTCGTCCCCCATGTCCCCGCCCGGGGCGAGTTCTGTGGCTTCAGCAATGGCCTCAGGGTCTTTACCAACCGCAGGAGCATCACCAGCTATGGGATCTTCACCGACATCCCAGTAATCCGAGTCAATCCCCTCGTAGGCCGAAAGGACCCATTCGGGGTGATCCCGGGCTACCCGCCGCTTCAGATCGTCATAACCTTGGAAGAAGCTGTCATCAAACGCGCCCTCCAAGGCCCCTGCAGCTGGTGTCTCGGCCGCCGCCTTCTCCCGGGCTTCAGCTGCCGCAGTGAGGGCCCGGGAAACCTCCAGTTCGGCCAAAGCCGCTGCCAAGTCCGCTGAGGCCGCACCCAAACTCAAGGCCAATGATTTCGTCTTGCTTGTCTCCACGGCTAAGGCGGCTTTAGCTACTTGCAGCTCTTTCTGCTCCTTTGAAAGGGCGGCTTCAGCAGCGCCGACTTTCTCGGTCAGAGAGGACAGGACGGACTCGGATCCCGCGGCCATGCAGCCAACCTATGGCAAGAGGATGAAAATCAGTTAGGCAAGTAAAAAGGGGAGCAGGCCAATGTTTGAAGGGGGACAGAATACTTACCAGATGGGATATACTATACAGCCACCCTTAAAAGCCTTGGGGAGATAGCCCGGCGTATGCTTCCACCTGGCTTAGGACAAGGACGGATTTCAGCCTTTTCCGGACCTCATCAGGTCTGCCCAGGGACAGACCTGACGGAATATCAGCCCTGGGCACGGGCTCGTCAGTAGCCGGCCTATGGGGAGCCGACGTCCCCACAGGGTCAGGACGGTTAGTCGTCCCGTGGCGAATACGCCTGAGCGGGCGCTCGCCGCCCAGGGCCTCGGTGGCTGGCCTCTTTCCTTGGGCGATTGCCGCCCGAGCGGCAGTAGTGGCGGCGACGGCAGCCTGTCTCTCCCGCAGCTGGTCCAAATTGCGCTTGGGGGCCATTTCTGCAGAAACCATGGTCGCGCGGTCAGAAGTGCAAGAAAAAAATGCATGGTTAACGCATAATGTAGCCAGGATACTCACCAGGAATGATGGGCGAAAAGCTGGGGGCTGGAACGGGTTCCTCAGGGGAATAGGTCTCAACAAAGTCCCCTGTTCGGGATAATACGTTCCAAACACTAGTGGGCAACTCTGCTAGGTTCCAGATCCTGGCTTGGCACCGTTCGGAGATTTCGGGAGGTTCTGTCGAGCCAGCTGTGCATAGAGAAATGAAGTCAGTTAGAGAGCCATTGCGTTCCTAAAAACCGAAAGAACGGACGAACACGGAAGGGTGGTCTTACCCCTCAACTCCCCTGCCCAGGATGTCCTCAGCTGGGTCCCTGGGGCCATGTCACAAAGGCGAAGGGTGGACACTTGGAAGAACTTGCCCTTCCACCCCTTGTTGTTGCTAGGGCATCTGTCGATAATTTTCCTGCCCGGACGGGCAGAAAATGAGAAAAACCCCACTTCCCGGTGCACAGGGAATGGTCGATGGGCCCAAAGAAACTCGTGGAGGGTAAGCTCGTACCCGAACACCTGAGGCCACAACGATATATACCCCATCAGGAACCTCTACCCGTTGGGGGCCAATTGCCCGGGAGCGATATCGAGATAGATCAGGACATCCCGGGCAACGCGGTGGAGGGGTAGTCGGAGGTCCGCCATCAAGGCATCCTCAAACAGGGTGACGAACCCGGGCTGATAGAGGTGCGCACCGCCGGGGTTTACGGCTAGGGCGCAACCGTCAGGAAGAGAGTACCTCTCTCTGATCCGGAGAAGGTCTTGGGAACGCAGCGTAGAAAGGGTGGACTCATAGGCAAACACTATACGATCAGTTCCCCTGGGCAACTCATCGCCCGAACCCCTCGAGACGGAGGCGACAGGGGCCTCCTGAGTAGACTCACTGTCCCCGCTTTGATGATCGGTCAGGGACTCAGAAAGTCGGTCCCGAATGGCACCGGGGGATCCTGACTGATACTGTTCACTCTCCGATCTCGACGCAGAGTTGAAGCCGGAGTGTTCCATCTCTGGCACTCCGACGGAAAGGAACGGACGCAAACTACGACCTGCGTATGGATCGGGAACCCCAAGCCTGATATACAGGGGGGGCAGAGTCACTAACCTGAATGGTAATGAGTAGGCACTCCTCAGCACCAAGTAACACTCTCCCAAGACAGCGCAAGGAACACCTGCTCGGATCAGATGTGTTAAAGTTCCACCCGACTCAAAGAACGCACAAAATCTAGGGAGAAAGAAATCCCACTCCCGCTCGAACCTCACCAGATTTGTTCTCTCCAGCCTCACTCCGAAGTGAAAAAGGACGGGGGAAAAGAAAAGAAGGCAGGAAGTAGAAGATAAGGGATGCGAGAAATGAGGCAAGTACTCCTTATATAAAGGCCCTGAACGGCCAAGATCAGAGCGGATCCAGCGGTCCAGGAGATTTCCCGCCCAAACTGTCGCTTCGGTCACGTGAAGAGTCGCCTCAAAATAGGGCTGCACATGGGTCGGGTCTCTACAGAACCGGAACCGACCCGATTATGAATGGTTCCATGTTTTGAGACCCAGACCCGAACCGATGAGGTTTGGATCCGACCCAACCCGACCCAGTAACTTTGGTTCGGGTTGGGTCGGGTCTGGGCCACAACCCAGTTTTTTTTTTTTTTTTTTAAATATATGTTTTTTCTTATATTTTATTTTATTATTATTTATATTTATATTCATTAGTGGATACCTATTCTTCTATGAATAATATATCCATTAAAAAAATTGATGAGGGTGGAGAGTCATGAAAATTAATTCCCACCATTAGAAAGTGAATATAATGTTTTATATATTCATGGATATAATGATGTGCAACCTATAAAAGTTCAAATTAATAAAGTGGTTATGTTTTATATATTCATGGATATAATAAAAAGAAAAATGAGTTCTTTGTCACCAAAATGAACAATTAATTAGCAAAAACAGTTTGTCTATTGACTGGACCAGACCAGACCAGACCCGAACCAACCCAGACCCGACCCGAAATATTTATCTTATAATTGGACCCGAACCCGACCCGACCCATTTCATTTCAGACCCGACCCAACCCGACCCAATCGGGTTGGGTCTTCGGGTTGCGGGTTTTTTGTGCAGTCCTACCTCAAAAGGCGCGCGCATTAATTGCGTGACGCGACGGTTTAGTCAGCCCGCAATCGGTTCGGTTACGATCACATTACCATTGTCAAGTTCTAACTTGACTAATGATTGGTTGGTACAAAGCAGCGGTGATCCGAACCCGAGTTGCCGCAGCCCGGGCGCATTCATACACCGGCCGGGCATTAGCTGCCCAGCGTAGCACAGAATCAGCAAATAGTTGAAGAAGCATATTGAAAGGTAAAACGTGGCCTCAAGGACCTTTTTATTAGAATGAAAAGTAAAACTGTATAGAGATCGAGGGCAGTTATAGTAGCTCCCCGGTAAAAAATAAAAAAATAAAAAAGAAGGAAAAAGCAAGGAGTCTTTAAGGTCCTTTGCCCTTCAGAGCTTTTACCTCCTCTTCTAGGGCCGTAATCCTCGCCACTAAATCCTTGGCGGTAAGCTCTGTGGCGTGAACATCCACCTCCTGCATGACAGAGTTAGTCTGCAGGAGGGCGGTCTGTTTCTCCACCTCTTGAAGTCGACCCTCCAGGTTATCGAAGGCTAGGCCCGTCCAAGAGCTCGGCATATGTAGACCGGACGGGGATTCCGTCCGGCTCCTTTTTGGTGGGGGTTGAGATTCTTCACCAAATTCTTTCTCTTTTCCCTTCCTGGACGGTCCAGGTGGCGGGCTTGCATCCCCGGACGAGGAGGAGTCACTGCTGGTGGGAAGAGAAATTGGCCCCTCGGGTGCACTGGCCCTATTTGTGGCGCGCGGGCCGGTGGCCATGGACCGGGTGTAGCGGCGTGACCCCGAAGCCGCAGCGGTAGGAGCAGCGGAGGAGGGTCCGGCGCCCGCACCATCCACAGGTCCCCCGACCAGTAAGGGGTAAGTTAAGGAATTAAATTACTCTCTCACACTAAGTGGAGGGAAAATTTGTGTTATGAACTCCCTCCAGGGGAAATTTGGATGCTGCTTCTATTGGAACATTTAGATAGAATTGGAACAGAATTACCGGATCAATAGCCTCTTTAACAAATCTTGGGCCGTGTCGCAGACCATGTCACTCTCTTTAAGACGTTTCGCGGCTCTGCCCAAATTGTGCAAGCGATTCGAACTTGCCACTCCGTCCCCAGGATAAAACAGCCCAGAATCTCCTCTGTCTCGAAATTCCTTGCATGGAGGAAGATCGAAATGCTCATACCCTTTCGGAATAGTTGCTCAAAAAACAGAAAGTAAAAATATTGAAATTGTTTATCTTTCTCTTTTAATTATTTCACTCTCTGGAATTGTATATCTCAAGAGAGAGCAAAAGCTCTATATTTGTAGGAAACATTTTCATTACCTTAGAAAGAATTATCTTACGGAAATAAATGGAAGAGAAAGACTTGGGAGGAAAATTATGAAGGAGATTGAGGGAGAGAAATGTTTGGAAGACAAGTCCCACAGACCAAGCCCAGCTGATAAGCTGCTTGCCCAATATGTTTTTATTTCTATTGTAAACAAAAATTAAAACACATTTTCTAAAATCCTTAAGTCTAAAATTTTAATATATACACACATGGTTCAACAATCCCCCACTTGTATATTTGAAAATGATTTAAGTTCATCAAGCAATGTATCATAAGATTGTGCATAAACAAAGGTGTTTTTCAACTTGAACCTTTACGTAGTGATAGTGCCCCCGATTATACTAGAATAACCATAGTTTTGAACTCTATCTCAAACAATACCGCACACACAACCCTACTAGGGTGAAGTTTAAAAAGCCAACACTTTATGGCCATGTGCTTATATCCCAGTATAGCGAATGATCTAGAGATTTACCTAAATTTCATATGAAGCGGCCTCACTTCCACATTCGCCTAGGTGAGTCTAACAAGGATACTCCTATAGCTAGGTATCTCACTCCAAATGGAGTTTAGATCTCATTAAGAGTTATTAATAACTCAACCTTCTATCCTTCAAGATGCTATGCTTCTTAGGGATGGACATGGAGTATAAACCCCATATTTAGAAGATTAGCATACACTCATATCACTTCATGACTTGTTATTACCCTTTGAATCTATTTCTTGGGATCTCCAGTCTATAGGTTGGGTTACCATCATAAGTGATTCAACTATTGGGCTTTAGTCCCATCCCTTTTCGAGGTTTTCCAAACCTTCTCTCATGCTAACCCTTTCGTCAAAGGATCAGCCAAGTTCTCTTCAGACCGTACATAATCCACTCTTACAGCCCCAGTAGAGAGAAACTCTCTAATAATGTTGTGCTTGCGACGTATTTGTGGTTTCGTGTCGTTGTATTAATGGTTCTCAACTTTTGTAATAGCCGCGGTACTATCACAGTGGACTAAGACAGCTGGTATCATTCTCTCCCATTGAGGGGTATCTCATAGCAGGCTTCTTAGCCAAGCTTCCCTCACTAACAGTAGCTAATGGTATCAAATCTGACTTCATCGTGGAGTTAGCCAAAATTGTCTATTCATTACACTTTTACAAAACTGTGCCTCAGTTACACAAAAAATATTTATTTACTATGGCTTCTAAGTCATATAAAAGGGTATTCCAATAAGCATCGCTTTATCCTTTAAGGACAGTGGTAAACCTCTCATAATTTTGGTTAAAAACCATCCTTGAAAACCAAAAATTAAATTCTTTCGAATTTCGAGATATGCAATATTTTATTTTATTATTATTATTATTATTTTCAAAACAGTTTTTTTTCCTTCTCTTTGAGGTACATAAACACTTTTCAAAATTTGATTTCTTCTTGAAGGAGAAGTTCAATTTCACACCTTTAGTACCAAAACCTTGGTATTGTGTGAATCACCAATTAAAATATTTTTCATTCTCCATTGGAGAGTATCTCTTGTAACAGTTGTAATTGTTACGCATATGCCTAGAAGCATTCATATCAATTAATTATCCTTTAGAAGTTGTCATGCAATTCACTTCTATAAACATAGCCACAAATGCCTCTTTGGTCACATTAGCCTATAAGCGGAACAACCAATGCTTCCGGCATCTTTGAGTTTTACCACAGTAAAAGATAAGTTGGGGTCATAGTTTGGTAGAGTACCTACATAGAACTCTTATTGCATAAGCAACAACATATCTAATATAATATGTAGCACACCTCGAACTACCAATATTTTTTAAAGAACCTCGACGGAGCAAGGAGAAATTGATTAAATCATTAAAAAGGTTACACCAGAGGGGGGACAAAAGCCAAACCCGCAAGATACAAAGCAATGCAGCAACAATACCCAAAAATGGGGCAAAGCAATACAAACACAAATGTTCCAATAGAAGCAGCATCCAAATTGCCCCTGGAGGGAGTTCATAACACAAATTTTCCCTCCACTTAGTGTGAGAGAGTAATTTAATTCCTTAACTTACCCCTTAATATGTGTCAAACCACCTGCCCAATACATTATTTCTCAGTCATGGCTGAGGTACACTACCAGTTACGTTAATGTGGGGGGAGTTATCAGGTTTTGAATTCTTGCCTTTGGACTGAAGTGAGAACATCTTTGGTTTACAACCTTGTTCTTCAACTAGAGGTGACAGCATTTCAGGATAATGCTTGGTGTTGGTGATATCTCAAGTACTCAAATTGTCATGATTTTGCATAGCCACCTAGAATAATTGTCCTTGTATTGATTGCTTCGAATATGCAATGTAAGCATTTCTACTCAAAATTAAATATACTGAGAATCGTTGCCAGTAAGAATTATATCATCAACACAAAGCAACAAATAGGTAATGGAAGTCCCACAATGTCTTATGAACAAAGAAATATCAGCTTGACTCTGGACAAAGTGGAATTGAAGTCGCTTGGAAGTAAAACACTTTAAAATAACGATCAGTGCTAATGAGACCAATATATGCAACATACTAAAACAAAGTGGAACAACAAAGTTATCATGTGAAGCAAAGTTAATTATTTGGGATGAAGCACCAATGGCAAGACGTTATTAAGACACTTGATAGAATAGTGAAAAATATCTTAGACAACCAAGAAGATTTTGGAGGAAAATTTATCGTGTTTAGAGGGGATTTTCTGTTAGGGATATATACTAAAAGCCATGCTTTATGTAGTTGATTTATTATTCGTTTAATAAAATCAGTTAATCCATTTTTTATGAGAATCTGTGTGGGCAATGTTTGTATTATATTATTTATTTAATATTATGCATGTGTGTCTCTCATTCTATATAGTAGGTGGTTTGGTGTGTAGAGTTCAGTTTACACACGGAAGATCAGGCCATCAGATATTATAGAATGTAAGATTTTGGTTTACAGTCTTAGATGGGATTGGACACACCATCGGTAGGACTGCAGCATGGTGTTGTAGTAGGTTTGTCTTGACTACGAAAAACGGTATAGTTTCAACTCACTATGCTGGTATACTTTGTGTATTAAACGGGACTGACTTGGGGTAATTATCTTTATACTGACTTATAAGATAATTAATACCTCATGGCTATTATGAGTGCTTATGCTCTAAATCCTAAGTTAATTTGTAGACACGTACATTTAATATTTACACTTTGAACCCTAAAAGGGTGAGATCCTTAAATGGGTCAATATCTCATTGGATTGGGTGTCAATATTAATTGTGTGGTGAATATTAATTAATGATGGAATTCACGTCTCAATTTTGGGATTGATAATATCCCATTGAGAAAGCTTATAAGTTTTGATTATATCAAACCCTGCAAGTGGATTTTGTATCCGACATATCAGATAAGTTAAGCAGAGGATCTCAAGGAATTTTAAGAAATTAATTAAATATGATTGTCAGTAATTATATTTAATTAATGGATATCTGTAATCTTAACATGGGGAGATAATAAGCATTTAATATCATGGAGCTCGAAATATACTTTGAGATAAGGGTAGGAGTGCAATTATAATTCTTTAGTGGTATGAATTATAATTTATGGAAATAGGAATCTGATTCAGTTTGAATTAGGGTTTCCTAATTCCATAAGGAAGCATATTCCTTATTGACTTCTTATGGTCCCTATCGTAGCATATATATATATATATATATGCTGCTTTGGCTCTCTCTTCAGTTTGCGTTTTTCCATCAAGAGTATTATAACTCGGAATAGAAAAGAGAGCGTAAAAAGAGAGAGCAGAAACATAAAGGATTTCGAAGGAGCCCACACTCAGTTCGATATTCTGGCAGCAAAGGAATACGGTAGAAGATTGTGAGCTGTTATCGAGCCCGTGTTCTCGATTCGTCTACTACAGCAATCCGTTTTAGCAGTTTAAGGTAACCCTAGTTCCGCCCTTGTAGGGTTATTGTAGTTTTCACGTAAATTTTTTTTTGCAGTACCAACTTATACGCGCTGTCAATGGATTCTGGGAACACAGTTTCCTAACATTTTCGCCAAGTATTACCAGTAGTGCCTCGAGCTACAAGAGAACAAATTGTAAATGCAAGTCTGCTAAAGTTATATCTTTGGCCAAGAATGAAGAGGTTAACCTGAACAAAAAAATATAAGAGCAAGAAATCAAGAACTGATCCACACTCTGGCACGATACTTCTACAAATGAGAAATGGCGATGAACCAACAAATGATGGTGATGTGAATGTTATTTCAAAGGAAATGGTGATTGAATACGTCAATGATGGGTTATCAGAGCAAAAACTTAATAGATTGCATCTTCCCATCACTGCATCAAAAATTTAAATCACCAGACTACATGACAAATCGAGCAATACTAGTGACCAAAAATGAATATGTGGACAAATTGAATGAGAAAAATGATTAGTCTGTTTCCGGGCGATGCCAAAACATTCATAAGCTTTGATGAAACAGTAGATAACACTTGCAACTATTATCAAGAACAGTTTTTGAATTCTTTGACTCCAAATGGACTACTTCCACATAGGTAATTTTGAAGATAAACTATCTAATTATACTACTAAGAAATTTAGATGCATCATTTGGTTTATGCAATGGGACCTGCATGGAGTGTAGAAATTTGTGGATTATGTTATCCATGCAGAAATCCCAATTGGAGAACATGCGGGGAAACACGCTCTTCTACCATGAATTCCTCTATCCCCGGCAGAGAATGAAGGCTATCATTTCCAATTCAAACGAAAGCAATATCCAATTCATCTTTGCTTTGTGATGACCAGAAACAAAGCACAAGGACAAACTATGCCAAATGTGGGAATTTATTTGCCTCAAGCCTCGTACTCTCTCATGGGCAATTGTATGTTGCCTTGTCAAGGGGAATCTCAATGTCAACAACTAAAGTCTTAATCAAGTCAGAAGCTACAAATAAATAAAATGAGGCGTATACAAAAAATGTCGTTTGTAAAGAAGTTCTAAGTAGAAGTTCTAAATTCAAATAGGCCGAATTAGGTAAATGTGTAGTTAATTTATTTTGATTGATATACAGTTGCCCTTTTTTCTCTTTAATATTTTAGCAACTTCACTAACTTTTAGTTGAAAAGGAGTCTCACTTTACTAGGTTTTCCTTGTTGTTCCATATTGAACTGCTTGAAAATGGTTCTCACTATACACTGTCACAAACTTTAGTTCTTTTATTTTGTAGAAACTGCTCTTGAGTGATAATTCTATATGGATGATTCCTACAGATGGAAAGGACTGAAATCACTAAAACTAGAGGACATGTCTTTGAGCTAAAACTTAAAAATTTTGGTACTACAATCGATTCATTAATTTCCAGTTTAATCAAATCGGACCTTATGTTTGACTTTTTAGTTACTTACAAAGTACCATACGTTTGTCTTTAAAATCTTTCCTTGATCACATTTCTTCTTCAATGCAATCGTTATTAATTATTTATCTTAATTTTAGTATTAATGATAGTTGGCTGATCTTGTTGTGATATCCAAGTTGTGATTTGAGTGTGAGATTCGTCATTTTTCCAAGAAAACAGTATTGGCAGTGCTTGTTTTGCTCTATTTTCTTCCATTCTTTATGTGGTTTGTATTAGATCAGAGTGTCTCTTTTGCTTTTTTTGGGGCTGGGTTCGTATTTCTCAGGGGTCTATTTTTTTTGTTGTTTTCAAGAACACATGCAGGGTGCTTGTAGAAAGGTTCTGGTAAAACACTTGAGTTAGTAGTTAGGTAGGGATCTTTTTCTTATCAATGGTTGCTACTAAGTTTTCCCTAACAACAATGACTAAAAAGAAAATGTTTTCCAGCAACTCATTCTAAGTTTAAGTTTATTTTACTATCGTTAGGTTTTTTTAACATTCATTATTCTTTGTGGAGCAACAATCAAATTATTGACAAATGGCACAGCTTATAAAGTTAACATTGTTCAATCACTTGAATGGAAAAGGAAACAAAAATCAGAGAAAAGTGATGGAAAGAGGAAACGTGCCCCAAAGAAGAAAATCAAAATAGAGAAGCAATAAGTTTTGAATATCAATAAATATTTTACTATAGTCTTTAGAGTTTATTTACTTGATGATCTTTCCAAGTTTAAGTTACAATGAACAAGTATCTTAAATTGATTTCTTTTCTAAGGATAATATATTTTCCCCTTCTTGCTTACACATTTAGTCAATGAACAAGTATCTTAAATTGATTTCTTTTCTAAGGATAATATATTTTCCCCTTCTTGCTTACACATTTAGTCATCAATATTCAACTATACTTATGAGTTATGACAACTAGGATTTTTTATTGGTACATTGTGATGTTGATTATTACAAACCATTCTCATGGTTCTATACTTTTATCAATTTGCCACTTTTTATGCTCTTTGTTATTTTACCATAACATTCCTACTTTCTATTTGCCCTTCTAAGCATTTCAATTGCCTTAGTTTTTGGACAAATCATATACAACTTCTTCAAACCATCATAGTTATTTTGCTAAAGCATCACGTTTCGCTTTTGTGAGGATAATATATTTTCCCTTCTTAATTACACTCATTTATCATCAATCAACTATACTTATGAGTTGTTTAATTTGTTAGGTCGTGATGATCTCATCACAAGCTATTCTCAAGGTTAAAGATATTTATAAATGTGCACCAACCACGTGCAACGCATGTGTTGTATGACTAGTATAAGTATATGTAAGCATATAATGTCTTTCATCATTTATCCAACCATAGCCTAGAGGTTACTGTTAACATATTTTATAACCAAACATCACTATTGTCACGCCCCGGAGTAGCCAAAAATAGGGAAAATTTAAAATTCTCTTTTTGGACCCATAGGGAATGACTTGATTGAAAGCCGTCCTGTCCTCTAACACTAGAAACAACATGAAAATAAAGGGGAGAAAGCTAATTATAACTTAAACTTCAATCTGAACAATTTAAACAATTACAAATTATAGGTCCCAATGCTAATACAACAGACTGTTATAAATACAAGATTGGCGGCTATCTTTGGTCTTCAGTCTAGCTCTACACTTCCAGAGTTCCTTACCATCTCTCTCTCAAGATTGAATTGTTCTCTGACCAACCTGTAAGGAAATCTGGACATTGGATTGTCCAAGCGTAATATGTCGTCAGCTTTGCAACAAAGCTAAGTGGGCCTTCATAACTATATTCTCTACCAATATACATACACTAACTACTCAACTCATGTTATTACTTTGCATCTTAGGATGCGGTTAGTCCATTATCGATTGACGTCGCTCACACGGACATAGCAAAGGTATCAATTAACATATGATTCAATTAATAAACATTTACCACTAACCAAATAACAGGATCAATGTAAATCATAACATGTTTGTCTAGTTCTGGTGATCATAACAACATATTCGTACTAATCAATTTCTCATTTCCATTATGCTCGTGCATATAAATGCGTACTCAATGAACCCAAACCCAAACTCTAGAATATAAAATCCAATAACCAATGCAACTCAATAGCATTGGGTTATAAAACCCACAACGGCAACTTATTCTGAACTTACTTTCATAATACAAACCACGCTTCTGCTGCGCACTCTGATACTCATTTCATACTTAACATCGTCGCCCTACGACCTCATAGTAACATCGTCGCCTTACGGCCTCATAATAACATTGTCGCCTTACGGCCTCATAGTAACATCGTCGCCTTACGACCTTATAGTAACATCGTCGCCTTACGACCTTATAGTAACATCGTCGCCTTACTGCCTCATAATCCAAATAGCACGATGGCGGAATTGGCTCGATCGTCTATACCCTCGCTGGTGAATCCCCACTAGACGAGATGCACATCAGAATACTAACTGCAATTATGCAAGCATGGTGGCAAGCGCACACACCATGTGTACTATCACGGCAAGCTCACCGCAGAGGACGGTACATTAGTAACTGACTAGCGCATGATATACAGCACGACGACAAACTCACACAACGTGTGTACTATCTCCGACAAAGCTCCTTGGACGACTAGTACATTAGAGCACTAACTGTTAAGCAGTACGACGGTAAACCCAGACGCATGTGCCATCTCCGGCGATTTACACGGACGACTGGCACAATAACAGCTCTAACTGTTCTCTTACTACTACAATCACAACATTCAATATCTCAATCATACTGTCCTGTTATTACGTCACTTTATCATTTTGAATGGTTTCCAAAGCGTAATGACTCATAACTCACGACACAAGAATCTCAATCGTATTAACTCCCAATTTCCAAGACTCCAAACATTTCAACTCACGACCTCACTTGGTCGGAGTCACTGACACTGACACTGACTGCATGTACTGACACCGTGATGTGATTCTTCAATTACATGATTCTTGATAACATAACTACATTAGGTGAAACATATAAATGAAACGTTACCATGCTCTTTATTCTCATTTGCACATTTAGATATGGTCATCAAGGCAATAATAACAACGTGCTCATATAATCAACATTGATGTATAAAACATACAAACTAACGTTCCATATTTGATTATTCATCGCAACTATCACATATAGTTCTTTTTTTTTACTTCTTATAAATATATCATAGTAATATCTAACATGCTTGTCTCATTGCAATCAATTTCATATATATAACGTAAACATCAAGGCACATCGAATAACCATCATAAGTACAGTACATATATAGAAATACTCTAGTAGTCATTATGTATATTGAGAGTGAGGTTAGAAACACTCACCTGGATGTCTTGTCAAACTTAGGACTCTCCGAACAGCGGATAAGTCACAATCCTACAACGTATAATAGAATAACGGTGATGAACCGTATGTGTTAATGATAAAGGTATAATGGTAATTTTACCAGATAAGGATATAACCTCAAGGTAGTGATCTACGTGTCATTCTAAGTCCAACGTCATTGACTAGACTCAAATCGGAGTCCGTCATATAAAAGGATGGGTTTGTTATACCAGTGTGGGCCCTACAGGTAAGCTATATTTTTTACCATGTCGAAAGGCCTCCAAATTCAAAGGAATATTTCTAGACATTATTCTAAGATTCTGGGAACTGACCGCGTATTTTTCTGAGCTATGGTTTATTTATTCTGAATTATCTAAGTCTTATTTATAGCCTTCGGAGTCCCATAATTATAAAATATAATTTAGAAGGGCAAGAAGCCCTTAGAAATATTTTTATTAAATGCTAGACCTTAAAATAGGCTAGTGATATTTTTCTCATAATTTTCGGGACTCGTTTGATATTTAACGTAACTAAAACATTAAATAAGTGGCTCTTTGATAATTACTAAAAGTAATAAAGTATAGTTTTATAATTTGATAATTATAAAACATGGTAAAATAATATTAGGAACATATTCCTAATTTTTAGAATTGAAAACGCTTAATATATATTTATTTTCTATTTTAAAATAAGTAAAACTTATTTAGTATTTATCGAATACTAAATATATATTAAATACATTTATTTATTAATAATAAATAAATAAGTTAAGTAAACTTTAATTAGTATATAAAAATATTAGACTACTTAATTAATTAATAAACAAATACATAAACTGTGTTTATGTATTAAATAAAGACCTTGATTATTAATTATAGAATAATTACTAATCAGGAAATATTAATAATAGTTAATTATTCACTAAGATAATTAACCGAATAATAACTAGTATTTTAAAATATAAAATATACTAATTTACAATATAAGTCGGATTAATACTAGTTAATCATAAATCATAACCATACCATATTTTAAATACTTAAAAATAATTATCCAAATAACAAGTGGATATTTTAAATATAACATATACTAATTTACCAATTAAACTGGATTAATATTAATTTAATACACAAGGCGACATAATATTTATTAGATACCAAACCTATTTTAATAAAATTTATAAACATAAACAATGACTAATTCGTACCGTACATACGAACCAATTATACACCATAGAAGATCTCGTGGCAACTTCGTCTTCTCCGTTCACAATTCACGAACTGTTCGTGATACATATATATACATAATACGTTATATATAAATATTTAAATCCAAACACTTAAACAATCGTAACTCCCTCAATTCTTAACGAAAATACGTAAACTCTATGTCGAAATCGAGTGCCTCGACAAGCCCGATCCAACGGTCTGTCCCTACGGGGGCAAAAACCAGTTCGTCCTGAAAAGAATAATTCGATCGTAGGACGACAAAACACGGTCTAAGCTTCGAGCCGTTCATTGAGGGTCTTAAGGGGGTCGGTAGGGTCATTTTGGCATTGATTTTACTGATTTTGATGACGGTCCAAAAACCCGAGCTCGTACGAGCTTCAATGGCCGCCGGGCACACCGAGAGCCTTAGGCTCAGATCAGGGTGGGTGCATGTGGGTTATTAAGTATGTGTGTGACATGCAGACGTCCTGGGAAGGAAATGGGGTTGGGTTTACCTCAGGTAGCCTCGAATTTTCTTCAAACTCCTCCGATCCCACTTTCTCTCTCCTCCACGTCTCTTCTTCTTCCTCTGCGTGTCTGCGTGTGCTGGGAGGGTGGAACAGAGATGGTACAGAGAGGGGGGGTGTGAGGGTGTGACCAAGGTAAGTGATGTGTTTGTGTGTACACCGAGAGTAAGAGGGTGTGGTGGTGTTTATACAAAACCGGGGGTGTGGGTGTGTTCTCTTCCTCCTCCTCTCTACACTCTCGGGTTTCTCTCTCCTCTCTAATACTAACTCAATGTGTGTGTGAGTAAAATGTGTGCTGAAGATTATATGCATGTGGTATATATATTAACGTGGGGCAAGGGTATTGACAAGTGTCCTAAAGTGGGTGCCAAGTGTTGTGCATGGTGTGTGCATGTGTGACACACGATGGGGTAATGCATAGCTGCCACGTGGCCATGTGTGGGACCCACGACTCGATTTACATGCCTCGAGTTACGTGCTGTACAGTCTAGGTAATACCAATTCTACAAGTCCGCGTGTAAATCAGTCCGAGTCCACAAACATAGTTCGGGTCTAATATGACCGTCCAGGGCCTAAAATAAAAAACGTCAATTACAATAATAATTACGACTATAGTCTTGGGACTATTGGATTCAAAATATATAATAGAACATATGCTTATTAATATCTAGTGATAACGAAATATCTAAATTTATAGAAATAAAATTACGCGACAGCGAATATAAGGTATATCCTATAGTAATAATATAAGCGGCCACGAATTATATGATAAGATCTATAGTTATAATATTAATGACAACTAATATTAAAATTACGATAGATTAATATACGGGGGTCTAAATTTAGGCGACCATGAAAACATAAATTATAACCTATGGTTAAAATATTTCGAGACGCGAATATTAGAATATAACATGTAGTACAAGATTAAGCGACAATTAAACATATTAAAATATAGTATTAACATACAAGATCCGGGTTAGGAATTAGGAAATTACATAAATGAAAGGTACGGATTTTACAGGTACTACAACTATAGTACTTCCGTCAGAAGCTAGAGGAAAATAAAAACACTAGACAATAAGAGAATAATCATTTTCAAAAACGAAGAAAAAAGGAAGTTGAAAATAAGCCAATGAGCTGATTACACTATTGAGTAAATATAGTGAAACTGAGACGAGCTGAAGCAAACAAATAAACTACTTAGGAGAAGGAATTAGTTTTTTCACCAGAACTAAATTCAGCAATTTGATAATACAAGAAATTGAGTAATACCAGAAAAGGATTTGTAGAAACTCGCAAATCGAAGCAGTAGCAATGAATTCTCCTTGCTTCAGAGTGTGATTAAGGAGGGTGCAAGAGAGCATGTGATCGCTGCATATGCTGCAATAATGCTCATAAGGCTGCCCAAAGTCTTCTCTGTCCTGTGTCCGTTAACTGGAGACCAGAGTTAAAATTTCAAGATCTTGACATGTCTTCATTCCAATAAACGCTTGGTAAACATATATCATCACTGATTGGACAGGTTACCTGACCCCAATTAAAATGAACAAATTTCAGAAACTATGTAGTCATTGTCATTTGAAGAGGTCAAGTGTAGTCATCGTCATTTGAAGAGGTCAATAAGTTTTTGCATATATAGATTGCACCCGATAGCCAGTACCATTCCCATCTTACCATACATAGTAGCACCTACTTTCTTCGTCTAAAATGGAGTTTTTATCCACTAAACGCCTAAACGTACTCTTATCCCGAACCTTCCCTGCCATCCTCTTACTACTCTTGTCCTCATTTGCCATACATGTTTCAGCCGCCACACTTGGAAATGAAACTGATAAACTTGCCTTGCTTGAATTCAAGGCACAAATAATCGATGATCCTCTTGAAGTTTTGGCCTCTTGGAACAATTCAATCCATTTCTGCCAGTGGATTGGAGTTACTTGCGGCCTTAAGCACCAAAGAGTCACTGGCCTAGACCTTGATGGGCAGAAGTTGTCTGGAACCATATCACCTCACATTGGTAATTTGTCTTTCCTTCAATTGCTTGACCTTGCCAATAACTCGTTTCATGGAGAAATACCCCCAGAATACGGTCGCTTAATCAGACTTAAATATCTGAATATAAGCGACAACTTATTGGAAGGAGAAATTCCAGTAAATCTGTCTCGTTGCTTCAAACTCATAGTTCTCAGGCTAAGTAACAACCAACTAAAACGACGAATTCCTTTTGAACTCGGGTCTTTGTCAAACCTTGTGACACTCTCTCTTTCCACCAACAATCTTACAGGAATGGTACCGGCTTCTATTGGTAATCTTTCATCTATTCAAGTGCTTTCAGTCGGGTACAACAATTTGGAAGGAGAAGTCCCGGACGCATTTGCCCAAATGAAAAAACTGACAGCTTTCCTTGCGGGTCCAAATAATCTTTCTGGTGTTTTTCCTCCTTTCCTTTATAATCTGTCATCCCTGGAACTGATATATTTAAGTTCCAACCAATTTGAAGGCAGCCTAAGGTCCGACATAGGCCTTGCTCTTCCGAATCTCAAAGTAATTAATATTGGCTCCAACCAGTTAACAGGGCCCGTTCCTTTATCGTTATCCAATGCTTCATATCTGCTAGCAATTGATCTGCCTAATAACGCATTCACAGGAACTGTGCCCCCCAGTTTTGGGAACCTTCGACAGATGCTGTGGCTCGGAATTGGCAATAATCTTTTAGGGAACTACAGGGTTGATGATTTGAATTTCTTGACTTCTTTGACCAATTGCAGCCAGCTTGATTGGCTGGATTTTGGCTATAATCACTTTGGAGGTGAGTTGCCCGAATCTGTAAGTAATCTTTCAACCCAAATTACATGGCTAACAATGGGAGGAAATAGAATCAGGGGATCCATTCCTGCTGGGTTAGAAAACCTAGTCAACTTACTTAACCTAGGTATGCACAGTAACCTCTTCACAGGAAATATCTCAGCTTCACTTGGAAAGCTTTCAAAATTAACAGGTCTGTCTTTGGAATTGAACCGACTGACAGGGAAAATCCCTTCATCCTTTGGTAACCTTACTCAAATGCTCGAACTTGATTTGAGTTATAATTTCTTAGGAGGACACATACCTCAAAATCTGGCAAACTGTCAAAATATTCAATACCTCGATCTATCTCATAACCGGTTCAGTGGCACTATACCCAACCAACTCATTGGTCTACCATCCCTGTCAGTTACCTTTAACTTGTCTCATAACTCCTTCACTGGTTACCTTCCAACAGAAGTTGGAAAGTTGAAACTTCTTGTTGCACTAGATGTTTCAAGTAATACATTGTCTGGTGAGATTCCGAGCACATTAATCAGTTGTAAGGCCTTGGAAAAGCTTTTTTTGCAGGGTAACTCCTTTCAAGGAACCATTCCGTATCTACCTGAATTGAAAGGTATACAATATATAGACCTTTCTTGCAACAACTTGTCCGGTCAGATTCCAGAATATCTGGCGAGTTTCTCTACTTTGCTGAATCTAAATCTGTCTTTCAACAATCTTGCGGGCCCAGTCCCGGTTAAAGGAGTTTTCCAAAATGCAAGTGCAGTAGAAGTTTATGGTAACAGCAAGCTCTGTGGGGGGATCAACGAGCTGAAGTTGCAAGCATGCCCTGTTCGAAAGTCTGAGAGGCACAGAAACCATCATTCTTTAAAGCTCATATTGGTTATAGTCAGTGTCACAGTTTCCTTATCTCTGATACTGGCTTCCCTTTCTCTATGCTGGATAAGAAAGTCAGAGAAGCCGCTGTCAACACCTTCGTTTGGTCGCTTTTATGAGAAGGTTTCCTACGAAGACCTCCTCAATGCAACTGAGAGTTTCTCTTCAAGTAATTTGATCGGTAAGGGTAAATTTGGCACTGTATATAAAGGAAGCCTCGGTCCAAATGAAATAACTGTTGCCGTTAAGGTACTCAACCTAAAAGAACGAGGAGCTTCCAAAAGCTTCATCGCCGAATGCCGAGCTTTGAGGAACATCAGACATAGAAACCTCGTTAAGGTTTTAACTGCTTGCTCAAGTATTGATTTTCAGGGCAATGAATTTAAAGCTTTAGTATACAAATTCATGCAAAATGGGAGCTTGGAGACGTGGTTGCATCCAGAAGACGAATGGAAACAATTGAGAAATTTAAGCCTTCTTCAAAGAATAAACATTGCAATTGATGTGGCTTCAGCTTTGACTTATCTCCATCATCACTGCCGGATACCCGTAATTCACTGTGATCTAAAGCCAAGCAATGTTCTGCTCGGCAATAATTTGACTGCTCATGTAAGTGATTTTGGCTTGGCCAGGCTGGTTTCCACATCCAGGAAAGACATCAGCTCAATTGGGATTAACGGAACCATTGGGTATATTGCACCAGGTAAGATTTTCAAATCGATGTCCTCAAAGAAATTTTGTGATGTTGTACAATACATTAATCTTAACAAAACAGTCTGACAGTATGAACTGGGGTTTGTGAATTACAGAGTACGCATTGGGAGGCCGGGTATCAACTCAAGGAGATGTCTACAGCTATGGCATCCTTTTGTTGGAGATGTTCACTGGGAAAAGACCAACTGATGAACTACTCTTAGATGAGTTGAACCTTCCCCAGCTCGTTAAAATGGCATTGCCAGAAAAAGTGATTGATATTGTGGAAAGTAACATTGGAAGTTTGAGCAGCTATACAAGTGAACAGATCAACTGCTTAATATCTGTACTTGTAGTTGGAGTTAAATGTTCGGAAGAATCACAAAGATGCAGAATTAACATGAGAGAAGTTCTCGCGGAACTGATTTCGGTCAGAGACAAATTTCTCGGAGTTGAACAGCATTGAGAGGCACTTTGCAGCCCAGTTAACAGGTGAAATTTCTGATATCGATGAAAGTATACAGGTATTTACAAGTTTTGCCAGGAAGTAGGAAACTAATACTTGCTTATTTCACTAGGAGTGCAAGGCTTACCTAAAGCCTAAAGGGAATGAAGATGGAAGTCTGTGTGAAGAAGCCAGTCGTTATTCTGATGTTTCTACAGTTTACGCCTTTAGGAGTCTGTTTGGGTTAGCTTTTAGAATAATCACTTGCTAGAATAAGAGATTTTTTAAAAGTTGTTTTTCAGCTTTAACAAGGAATCGTATTCTTTAAATGGCTGTGAAAAAAGCTAATCCTAACGGTCACAACGTTTTAAATAATCAATTATAGGTGACGGTTGGCCCCCCAAAAGCTATCCCAAACTGGCTCTCAGTACATCCAATCATTGTTCGTAGAAATTCTCTGTGCCTTCTTGAGGTTGACGCTATACGTCTCCATGTAGTTGGGAGTAGAGCTTTGTTAAGTTTGTGTATAGCTTATGGGTTGTCTGCATTACAATGTATTGTCTTTCCATGTAAAAGTTTTCTCTTGGCAAACCAATACTAAACTTAACTTTGATGACCTATGGAGAAATTACTGCTTCTGAAAATGATGTCTCCTGTGAGCAGTCATCGAAGTAAGTGAATGGTCTATAAGACTTGTCTACAATAATAAAAACAATCAGTGTGGTCGCCATAGATCTAGTTGAAGAATATTGCTTCTTTGGGTTAATGCCTCAACTAGGAGTGCTATGTTTAAAATTATAGGTAACTATGCAACCCACCAAAATTTTAGTTAGCTGCGTTAGAAGCAGCATCCAATTGCCCCTGGTGGGAGTTCATAACACAAATTTTCCCTCCACTTAGTGTGAGAGAGTAATTTAATTCCTTAACTTGCCCCCTAAATATGTGTCTATCCACCTGCCCAATACATTATTTCTCAGTCATGGCTGAGGTAAACTACCAGTTACGTTGATGTGGGGGAGTTATCAGGTTTTGAATTCTTGCCTTTGGACTGAAGTGAGAACATCTTTGGTTTACAACCCTGTTCTTCGACAAGAGGTGACATCATTTCAGGATAATGCTTGGTGTTGGTGATATCTCAAGTACTCAAATTGTCCTGATTTTGCATAGCTACCTAGAATAATTGTCCTTGTATTGATTGCTTCGAATATGCAATGCAAGCATTTCTACACAAAATTAAGTTCATGTTGATCTAGTTATTTTTTCCACTGAAATTTCAAGACGTGGAACAGTGTCTAGAAAAGAAAAGGAAGAGGAAAATCTACAATAAAAGAAAAGGACCATTGCCTGACAGAGGATAGAAGGGGAAGGGGAGGAAGAGATAATCAATAAGATAACATGTTGTAATGGTGTTGGTAACATATTCCTTACAAATATACAAAGCGCGGATCCTCCTGGAAGGATCAAGTGCCCATGTTGGACACAACATCCTTGACTAGTGTTAGACACTAAAATTCTTGTCATGTTCTTTTTATTATTTTTTTTTTCGGACTAGCGTAAGACATATGAAGGACACACTTGGATAGTTTGACACCAAGAGTAATATTTTTGAATTTTTTTTAAAAAAAAAAGTAGACGTCGAAAGTGATCAAGGGCTTTTAGTATGATTACAAAAAGAATTCTTTAACCTCGTAATTTGGGTAATTGAAAATGGGAGTAAATGGGTTCTGTGGAATCATAATAAGACTTTGACAAATTGAGAATACTAGTTATGAACCAAAATGGGGCTTGCAAAATAAGAAATAAGTAAGATCTTTCCATATAAAAGATGATTAGGCATCTTAGTTTTCCTATAGATCGTATAATTTTCTTAGAATACGTGATCATAAGTATCTTAATGTATGTTTATCATTTCGCTGTTCGTGACCTAACTTTTTAGAATTTTTCTAAGTCACAATATCATGTCATATTGTGTCTATGTCCTGTACCCCTATTCGTGCTTCTTAGCTAAGGATGTCAGCCCCAGTGGCACTGGGTGTTTAACTAACATGTCATAGTTGAAAACTTAGTCCCAGTGGCATTAGACGTTCAAATAAAGTTTAGTAATTAAAAACTTCATTGAAACTTAAGAAATCATTATACACAGTAACAACCTTGCCCAAGCTCAAAAAGATAATTTGCTTCTTTATAAACTTCCTGCATAGTACCATTTTTTCTTCTGAAGTGTACATATTAAACTTGTTACAAATAAATTGAAAGTATGAGAGTCGGACCAGGGCTCTTGTACCTTACCCAAGATGCACCTTGTGGGTGGGCCAGTAAGCAGGCCGATGGCCACTCCCAATTTTAGGGCACAAAAACCTGATAGGGCAGGTCTAGGAGGTCTCGCAGAGTCGCCATGTTGAATCCTCATGAGGCAACCCACCGCAAAATAAATAAGTCTCTGTGCAAAGCCGTAAACCATAATCCATGCAGGGGGGTTTTCTTTGTTTAGAAAACAAAATTTAAAAAGAATTCGACATGTAGGCTGTAAGCCTGTAACCCACTTTCTTTATTAGCCCAGCCCCTTGCATAAATACAACTCATAGCCCACTTTCCTTATTAGCCCAGCCCCTTGCATAATTACAACTCATAGCCCACATTAAAGGGGATGGACAATTGGAAAATCCTCAATTCACGAATTTGGAACATACATAGCCCGTTGAGCTTGATCTTCATTACCAACCTTTAGCCTAAAACTTGTATTTGCATACTGTTGGTGAAACAGTAATCTGGAACATACCTGATGTGGGCCTTTAATGTGCTTTCCACTAATTTGGTCTCTCTTTTTGTTCAACCTCTTTAAAAACCCCTGATTGACAACATTGCAGAACATGCAAAAGACAAAAATCATCTTCCAACAAACTTTAACGTTCTCTTTGAAGGGATTGTCACACTCAAAGTAACCTATGTTCTGGATTGAGCAAGAGTAAACTGTTAGAGGGTGATTCAATATGCTCTTGGTGCTTCAGGAAACCAATATATCATGTATCAATATCATCTATTAATGGTACGGAATGAACGGTTTACAACCAATTCTCACCAATAATCCATACATGAGCACTGCCCTCCTTTGAAGTGATGGAACCGATACCTATCCCTCAAAAGTATCTCTCTATCATAAATCCTAGATATGAGCTTAGCAACTGAATGGCAGTCCCCACAAACACGAAGATTCTTCACAACTCGAATTGGTTGAGAAGAGCCAATACTGAGAAGTCCAAAGGCAATTGCTAACTTCTCACTGTGAAGGTACAGTGCCTGGTCCTGAGCATCTTCTTCTTCAACAAGCTGAAGTAGGTGGGACTTGTTTGGCACATACCCAACTGATTTCAATCTAGTAGCAACCTCATCCAACTTTGAGTAGATTTTCTTGGATAGAGGGTGAGAGTTATCACCCACTAGAAACTCATGAACAGCACCACCAACCTCTATTGAGCTACAGCCGGGTTCTTTTTTCAATCCCGAATCTCTCATAAGCTTCCTTAATCCTGAAACCTTATCCCATTTCCCCAATTTAGCAAATATATTGGATAAAAGGACATAGGCTCCATGATTGTGAGGTTCTACGTCAAGCAAATGGCGACATGCCTGCTCAGCCAAGTCAAGATTTCCTTGAAGTCTACAGCCCCCGAGCAAAGCTCCCCAAACAGAAGCACTAGGTGCTATAGGCATGTTCTTTATCAACTCCATAGCTTCTTCCAATCGACCTGCACGACCAAGAATATCTATCATACAAGCATAGTGCTTCACTCCAGGCACAACACCATATAAAAGCTCCATTTGATTGAAAAAAGCCCTTCCCTCCTCCACCAATCCTGTGTGGCTACAAGCACATAATAAATTTGTAAATGTAACAGCGTTGGGCTTGACTTTAGCTTCTTGCATTTTTCCGAACAAATCTATGGCAGCCCTGCCACGCCCATGCATTGCCAAACCAGCAATCATTGCACTCCATACAAACACATCTCTCCTTTCTACTGAATTGAATACCTCAAGTGCCTTATCTAAATCTCCGCCCTTAGAATACATGTCGATGAGTGAGGTTGTGAGATGACAATTTAACTTCATGCCCTTCTTCTTTATGTACACATGGATCCACCCACCTAAATCCATTGCTCCAAGTTGCGCACAAGCGGACAGAGTACTAACAAGGGTCACCACATCGGGTTTTGCTTTGTTGCTGAGCTGCAATTCATTAAAAATGGCCAAAGCCTCCTTTGGCTTACCACTCTGCTCATACGCAGAGATGAGAGCATTCCATGCAGCAATATCTTGATTGGGCATTGAATCGAAAACTTGCCAAGCTGCCTCATATTCCCCCAATTTTGCATACCCAACAAGCATGGTTGTCCACGACACTATATCTTTCTTCTCCATCTTGTCAAATAATTGTTTCGCTTCCTCAACACTCCCACATTTAGTATACATATCAAGCATCGCATTACTCAAAGTGAGACCCCCAGAAATCCCGTTTCTTCCAACATATAAATGAACCCACCTCCCAAACTCCAAATCCAACTTGTTAGTACAAGCCGAAAGAACACCCACCATTGTCACATCATTGGGTTTCACACCCTCTGCCTCCATTTGTCTAAACAACTCCAATGCCTCCTTGGAACAATCCCCCTGTGCAAAACCCGTAATCATTGAATTCCAAGAAACAACATCCCTCTTAGGAATATTCACGAAAACCCGATGAGCCAAATCTAAACAACCACAGCTAGTATAAAAATGAATCAGTGAGTTGAGAATGAACACGTCGGAACCAAGAAGGGTCTTAATAACCATCCCATGAAGCGCTCTTCCAATCACTGAAGCCGAGAGCTCAGCCGCGGCTTTGATGACAAAAGGGTAAGTGAATTTATTGGGTAATTCGTGGAATCGATAAAGCAATTGGAGGAAGATAAAGAGGCTTTGTTCTGGGTCTGAACTCGAAGCGTAAGCCCGAATGAGGGTGTTCCATGTATAGAGATTTGGTTGGGGAATTTGATCGAACACTTTGCGAGCATAGTCGAGGCTTGAGAATGAGCAGAGAGCAGAGACTGTGATGAGTCTGCTGGCTGAGTAGGGATCGAAGAAGAGGCCAATACGAAGCATTTGAGCGTGGGCTTGTTTGAGCTGTTTCATATTCGTACATTGTTCGAGCAGTGAAAGTAAGGGGTGGTTTTCGAAGCGTCGGTCGTTATTGACAGTTGCGAGACGAGGGTTTGTGTTTGGGAGGTGTTGGTGACGTGGGAGGCAGATGAGTGAGGTGTTTAGAGTTGCCATTTGGCTTGTCGTTCAAATTAGCGTCCCCCCCATCTTAGCCTTGGGGTTTTTCATGTGTGCACGACCAATGAAATGAGAGCATTTTTGCTCACTCTTAATGTCTTATTGACTGACATGTGTCTTATTCCAATTACTAAAATCAATATCCGTGGAGTGTATGAGAAAATGTTTCTAAATTATGTTTAAATTTTTTTGTTAAGCAAATTGGATGTACTTAAATTTGTTAGTTGTATTGTTATTGTATATATAATGTAGTTATATTACTTTAGTTTGTATCGTGTATGTCACACCCCAACCTGCCCCAGCGGGTTAGGACACGTGTAACAAATAATTACCAATAACATAACACCCTCTACTAGCAATAAAACAAGAGTTAAATATAGTAAAATGTATTCATTAGTTTAAACTAGCACAAGGGTAAAATTTTCATTAAGAAAATGTGTCCAAATTTTATATCAAAAGATAGCCCTGCGAGTCTCGGTTCCAACGCAAAAAAATGGCGCGCGAATCCGAATTTTCAAGAAAGAGTTATGTCCGTTTTCGTAAAAGTCGTCAGGCTGAAACTATACCTGCGAATTCTTTGTTTCCTAACTACCAACTAACCAATAACAAAATTAAAATTTTAAA
The DNA here is from genome assembly GCA_033977485.1 of Hydrangea macrophylla. NCBI lineage: Eukaryota > Viridiplantae > Streptophyta > Magnoliopsida > Cornales > Hydrangeaceae > Hydrangea > Hydrangea macrophylla. The sequence continues at coordinate 92,075,094 of CM066982.1, read as the reverse complement.
ATCGTCGAATGTGTGACGCCTCGCCCCGCCACGAGTCCCGCAGGCGAGGGGGTGCGAACTAAAATAAAATAATAATATAATAACCAAGAGCGGAAGGACTGAACATACTTGTAATGCTTCGAGTCCTAGACCCGAAGCTTATCTGAAAAACTTTCTCTTTAGAAAAACAAACGTTTAAACTTTAAAATCATTTAAAGTCCAAAGCTCTGAAACATTTCAACTTAAAAACCTCAAACTTTGATACCACTTTACAATGCCCCGAGTCCTAGACTCTGAGGGTTGCTGCGGAAGCATAGAATAGCCTTTCAAATCTTTGATGGGAAAACAAAATCTTTAAAGACTCACGGATCTGAGTAAAACTATAGCGGAAGCATTCAACTAGTCTTTTGAAAAGCTTTGCTTGTCAATTTAAAAGACATTAACAGAAAATCTTTATCGGTTCATTAAATGAACAACGGTGCAGCGGAAAACATACAGATCTGGTAAACATTTATCAGACTTCTTCACCAGCTTTATAAAACAACTTTTAAATAGAAACGCAAACTTGGTTTCACCTATCGCAAAGTAATACAATGACTTACTGTCTTTTTCTCAAACGTTAGAAACTCTTATAATAAAACCCAAGTTTTTTAAGAATACAAAGTATCACGATCTCACAATTTCTTCCCTAAACGGGATTATTACGAGTAAACTCTACTATGGGCTTGAAAATTATGTTCATCACTTGGAAAACAATAATAAAACAGAAATCGGTTTTTCATTTGCAAACTATCCTTTCTTGAAACAAATCGTTTTCAAGATAAGCAACGAAAAAATCAGAGTTAAGCTATCATGCTATTTAAAAGCAGGTGGACTAACACTTGTCCAATTAAATCATAACATGCTCTTTGAACCAACATGTAAATTAAAATCCCATAAACTCGACCTTCAAACAAAACGGAAGTTCATCAAATCTCGGGGGCCTTACCCTTATCTATATCACCTGAAAGAAAGGTTTAATAGTCCATAAGCCAAAAGGCTCGTATAGTCATATAACCACACAATAACATCTGTTATACAACATGCGTGAGTGCAATGAATGCCAATGTCATGTATGAAAACCACTTTTCGTGCATTTTCAAACACTCACCCTCGATCGTCAATATCATTACCCGGACCATGGGCTTCCCGTCCACGTAGGCCTAGCCTCAAACGTGCGGGACTTTGGGCCTTACGAATTACACGGAGCCCTAGCCTTTACCATTACGGGGGTTTCTCGCAACACATCCCGCAATTCGAGTTCCTAGTGGTACCCATCTTACACGCCTACCCACAAATCCGGGATTTCTATCTTTTCAAAAACAAAATCCCTCCTAGAGGGTTTTATGCACGGAAGCCTCTAAGGTCTTCCCTTTTTCAAAACCTGGAAGTCTCTATGTAATACCCTGTATTTTTGTAATGTATTATGTGAATAAGACCCTGTATGCTTCTTTTAATACTTGTATGAGTTTGGCCTTACCCTTGGTATAATTTGGATACCAATCGATTGATAAGTTTTCCAATCGATTGCCTTATTTTGGGTACCAATCGATTGGCAAGTATACCAATCGATTGCTTATGTCAATCGATTGACACTTTATCCAATCGATTGCTTATACCAATCGATTGACTTCTATACCAATCGATTGGAGGCAGCTGGGCAGATTCTTTTGCTCTGGCTGGGGTTTGTCCACGTGAACACTCTCTCCCTATATATATGAGCCATTTTCCTACGTTTTTCTTTTTAGAAAAATCAGAGAGAGTGAGAGGGATAGTCTTGTGTGTGTATTATAGATATATACACTCATATATATATATATATACACACATATATACATATATTTTTACACACACACACAGATGGACTGAGAGAAAGAAGAGAAGAAGACCAGAGAAGAAAGAAGAGAAGAAGAAAGAAGAAGACAGAGCAGAGGAGAGAGAGAGGAGCCACCATTGAAGCTCAAAGCTTCATTACACACAACCAAACACGCCCTTAACGTCTAAGGTGAGTTTTAAACTCACTTGGTAGCTTTATATTGGTGTTAGAACATGCTTGAATGAAGAAATGGAGAAGAAACCATGTATTCCCATTTATATGTTGCTGGGCAGTCTTCACTGTGAAGAAGACGAAGTATCAATCGATTGGTACTCTTACCAATCGATTGACATCTTTCATGTTCCAATCGATTGACACTTTATGCAATCGATTGATATGGATTGTGATCCAATCGATTGAATCTTTTATCAATCGATTGATGCCACTTTTATACCAATCGATTGAACCTTCTTCCAATCGATTGATGCCACTTTTATACCAATCGATTGAACCTTCTTCCAATCGATTGATGCCACTTTTATACCAATCGATTGACCTCTATGCCAATCGATTGGAAGTTTCAGAATACTGTTTTTCTTATAATAACAGTTTAGTTGTTTATTTACTGTTCAGTATTTTCCCAGCATGCTTTATTATTGTAATACAGACATGATAACGAGTTAATGCGGCGTAGGATCGTAGTAAAAACAAGATTAATGGATAATGTTTATAACGTTAGATAACGGAATAGTCGTGAATCCTTTGGAGTTGACGTTCATTTCATTCAGAGTAGTCGGGCCACATTGGGATTGTCATGTATCGGAAATAGAGTTGAACTTAAGTAGGTTTGCTAAGATTCGGGAACCTTGCGTGGGCGGGCTTTGGTCGATCATATGTTCTTAAAAGCGGTAGACAGACGAAGGTGTCTATGACTTGCGGTGAACCGGACCATTTGCCCTAAGATAGCCAGATGATCTAATCATATGTTCTTAAAAGCGGTAGACAGACGAAGGTGTCTATGACATGCGGTGGACCGTGATCACTGGTAGACGTCGCTAAGTCGTGGCATAGAATGATGTACTGTTGTTTAAAGCGTTATATCCCTGACATGCGGTGAACTGTGCATATGTTCTTAAAAGCGGGGGATGGACTAACGTGGTATCCATGACATGCGGTGAACTGTGCATATGTTCTTAAAAGCGGTGGATGAGCAATGGTGTGTTATAGAGTTGAACTACTGTCGAGTCTGTTCCCCTATCTAGACGTGTTATCGGTCTTAAAATGAGTAAGACATTAGTAATCGGATAATCGGTTTGATGTAAAGAAGTTACCCTCACAGAACTCTAACTTGTCTGCGGCTTATAACTTGTAATAACTTCAATAGTTGATACCCTGTTAGTATCTAACCCACTCAGCTTTCATTAAGATGACGGCGTTTATGTCGCTGGACATTTCTACGTTCCAGCGCACCCTGGTTATGACTATACAGGTGAAGGGCCTGCAGGAGAGGACTACTATGCCGGTGACGGAGTTCCTGTGGAGGATTTCCCCGACGGAGGTCAGACCGAAGAAGACTACTACGCCGAGGACTACCTTTATGCCAACTGAAGACTAGACTAGAATTATAGCTAATTGTCTTTACCGTTTTAGAATCTTTTTTTGTAGTCAGGCATATGTTGCCTTGGCATTTGTACTTCCGCTGCCTTATATTTGATTCGAGACTCTGATATGTAATAGTTAGTAACTTCTGTTGACTTTGTGATACGTTGTGATCAGAACCTAGACTTCATTGTTGTTACACTATTACTTCTTGTTGCTTAGTACTGTGTGGTGTGGACAATCATGTGACTTCACCCGTCGCTGCCTTTGGACCCAAAAAGGAAATTTATTGTTCTCTATTTTTGCCATTCCGGGGCGTGACACTCTAAGACCTTCCTTTTTTAAAAATCGAAAGCCCCTAAGGTCTTTCATTCCAAAATCATTTTCGTGATTTTCGTGTTCATGCTCATGCTTATGAAATGCTATGACATATGCGAGCTCTAAGCATCCAGACATATTCAATATTTCATAAGATAGATTATTAAGGCATGGTATCAATTCAAAGCAACATAATAGACATGTTGAAATCATCTAGGTAAACACATAAAGCATAGTAGCTCAAGTAACCACGTAAGGCATAGCAGCTCAAGTAAACATGTAAGTACACTATTAACATGTTATACAACTTTATTGAGGGTTATACGGAACTACCGTTCACCGAGGATAGATTGAATAATTAATCAGAATAGAAACCGGAACTGCTCAATCTGTTACAAATCTCAATATACAATAATGCGCGTATATTAGTGAGGTACAACACCTTTAATCATAAGTACAACTACTACAAAGGCAAAGTACAACTCTTAAAGCTTAGGGTACAAGGTCCCTTAGCTCGTAACAGACTTAAGTACAACACAATAGAAGATTTCACCAAACTGCCTGAGGTCGCGCGCGCGGGCCGCTCGCGCGGGACCTCGCTCGCGCGGGCCGCGCGCGCGATGCCTCGCTCGTGCGGACTGCTCGAGCGAGTTAAGTTTACTAAGGTCACGTGGTTAATTCAAAACAGTTTTCAAAAATAGCATGGTCGCGCGCGCGGGCCGCTCGCGCGGGTCGCCCGCGCGAGATGTCACAGTGTCGTCTTCTTCCTTCTTTTTCCCCTGTTTTGAAATTAAGGATTATTTTTTACCCATTTTCAAAACGTAACCAAAACAGGACTTCTAATATATGAATCTCTTCCTCTCTCCACGTAGATTTCAAATATGAAATCAGTTTTGCAAGAATCAAAACACAGCTCTTGATTTTATCGAAAAATCGAATGGTGACAAAACTTTAATTCGACCGTTCGTCGCAACCGTTATGAATTAGCTTTTGAAATTTGAAATGGAGTCTCGTGGGATCGAGACCTTTCATTTGATATATAGAAATCACGTTTCCTTGGTTGTTTTTCTGCCCGCTAATTTCGGACCATTAACGATATATATATATATATATATATAATTCTATATATATCTATATCTATATCATCAGTTTATAAAAATTGAATTACAAACTGAATTATCAACAAAATTACAAAAGAAAATTTTACCAAATTGATTTTACAGAGAATTACAAAGAATTCCCAAATAAGAAATTAAGTTTGATTTCAATTACTCACTGAATATATATCTCTATGTGTGTGTGTATATAAGAACTGAAATTCAACTAAAAAAATGGTGTAGGAACCTTACCCATTTCAATTATAGAAAGGTATGAAAAGAAATCCAATACCCAAAGCTTTGATATCAACCTCCATGAATATATACATGTTTGTGAGTGTATGTATGTTTAACTATCTCTATATATATATATATATATCTACATATATATATATAATCCGAAGGAGAGACAGACAATAGAGAAAAGAGAGAGGCAGAGAGTTGCTTGAATTTTTGATGGGAGGTTGGGTGATCATTTATAGAAGTTAATATGCTTTGCCTCCAAGCATTGTAAAGCACAAGCTTTACTCACACAAGCAGCATACATACGCACACACAGTGCACAATCAGATTAATTGGGCTCCAAGTTCAATTGAGAATTACTTGTGTGTGTTGAGCTCACAAGCTTAACCACACACACAGATAAAAATTATATTGCGCAAAATTCAAAACTGGTATTTTTCTTTGACGGAAAAGAAATAATAATTTTTAATATTGTTCCTAATTTTTCGGGTTATTACACTCTACCCCCCTTAAAAGAATTTCGTCCGCGAAATTCAAATAAGGTCATCTGATAACCAAGTAATCGTAACACAGCCAAAGGGGTGTTTCACACTCCGTCTTACCACACTGATATTTAGTTAGGAGCATTCTGAAATGTCTGATCGTAAGAACCTTATTCAAGGTAGTTTATAACACTTCATCTCCCCTGAAGTAATTTTCTCAAAAGCCTAATATCCAATCCTCAAATAGCATTCCTTGAAATTCCAAAGGAGATTCAATTCTCAGAGTTCAACATCTACTATAATACAAGTTGAGAGATTCCTCAACCGCTTCCATATACTATAATATGATAACACCGTAAAAAGGTTGAGAGATTCCCCAACCATTCCATATACACCATAATAGAATAGTCTTGAGATAATACTGTCAATGCGTTGAGAGATTCCTCAACCATCCATATACATCGTATTAGAATACGTCAGAATAATACCGTACTAGAGTACACCGTATTGTAAGACGAGAGATTCCTCATAAAGGAATACCGCAATATCACATCATACGATAATACCATAAGATAGGTTAAGAGATTCCTTAACCGTCCAATATTCACAGTAATAAACTGATCTCAAATAATTAATATCTCCAACGACGCTATCGTTGATCCCCGATATACTCAACTCATATCCCCATATACTCACGTCACATCACATAACATATGTTCGAAACAGAGATTAATGTTCCCAATGTGTGAACCACATGCATGCTTACCACTTACCAGGATGAAGTCCAGGCAAAATAATAGATGCACTTTATACTCCATCTCACATGCTGTCTCAATTTCCTGTGCTCACCGTACATGTAACTGCATATTACGATGTCCTCTATGCATTTCTTCTGATGACGTTTCAAACATTCAAGGGTCAATATAATAAAGATTCCATAGAATGACATGATCACAGAATGATACGTTCTTTCCAGAAGACCGTGTGAACTTACATAGAAAGATAGTCACACCAAGACGCTTCATTGACATAGCCAGTCATCAAAATCAAAAAGCAAGGATCTGTAAAGGCAATCATACCTAACTCATAAAGGAGTGAATTCAACCGTTCAAGAGAATTCCCAAGGAATAATGAGTACCGAGGTCTAACCCAAAGGAGAGACTACTCCAAAAAGTCAAGAGGCTACCTATAGCCGAACTCTCAAAATAGGAGTGGGCATATGTCACACCCGTTCCAAAAATTTATAGTTTTATCATCCATAATTGTAAATTGAGAAGTTATCAATGTTAATTGATAATGGTGGATTGAGGTTGACTGTGAGTCAACGGTAAGGTGTCAGTGAGGACACGGGAACATGGAAGTTCATATTGCATAATCATGTGTACATGGCATTTATATGATTTAAATGTTATTTGACTTTATCTGGTATTCCTGTGAATAGTAATTATACCTGTGTAGTATAATTCTGGTAAATTTGGATATGATAGTATCATTTTGAGAACTGTGGTGAGAACGTGAGAGATACGTTAATTAAAAAGGAGGTTGTGTAGAGATTTCACAGAATATAGTTTTCGGACGTTATTTTGGACCCAAACGAAACTTAGTCGGAAACTTTTGAAATTTATAGTTTTCACTCGTAAGGTTATAAAATGAACGTGTGCGACGTTTCATGGGTTAATTAGAAGTTTGAGAAACTTGCGGGGAGGTAAACGTGATTTCCACAAAGTTTGCCTATATATAGATGAGGATGAGATTGAAATCTCATCCAAATCCAAACACAAATATCTAGAGAGAGGAGAGAGAAAGGAGATTTGTTTTCCTCGGGCTTTGTGACGCCGTTTGACAACTTTTCGTCCACCAGATTTTCTCCAGATTTCAGATTTGAACTCGTGGAGGTAAGACCTACGTTTTGGTACTACTTAGGTCGTGTTTGGCATAGTTTTGTAAAAATCTTAATTTTGGACTTTTGGAAAAAATCAGGTAAAACTTGTAGGAATCGTACTAAATTCGAAATCCGACGTTTATTTATTTCCCTAGACGATCCTTCAAAGTTTGAAGAGATTCGCACGAGGTATGAATTCTAGATCTATGAAATATATGGATTTTCATGTTTTGGACATCATTTTTTATATTCTTGGATCCGGGCGAAATTCATGTATTAGTTAGGCCCGTTAATTATGCACGTGAAATTATGATAAAAGCACGTATAACTGTTTATGTGAGCATATTATGTGTCTACTTGGGTCAAAGGGGAGTTTGGTGCAAATTCATTCGGAGTAAGCTCCTCGAACCTTGAGGATTGTGATCTTGTTGGAATTGGAATTTGTGGTTGTGTCTGGATTGGAGGTGGGCCCAACCAGTACACGGTACCTGGAATGGAGGAAGGCCCAACCAGTGTACGAGATGCGTGGGAGAGGTGGGCCTCCTACGGCATCGACCGGATGAATGCGTACCACTCACCCCAGAGACTATTTCTATGTGTTTTAGATGCTTAAACCCTGAACTGTCATATAAGCATACATTTAGAATTGTACGCTCAGCATATAGCTGAGCAGTGGAGATGTACTCCATTGCAGGTAAGAAGAAAGACAAGAAGAATCGTGAGGAGTGAGGCCGAGGAACGCCGGGGATTTCACACTTGTATATGTTTTTGGTTGTTTTATTTTAAATCCTGAAACTGGTGTAAGGTTTGGTAATATGTTGTAATAGAACCATAGATTAGTTCTATAGTATTGTAATCTTGTAATTGAACGTCTGTAATTATGTTTTAATACTTTAAAAAAATCAGTTGTGGTTGTGATTGTTGTGGGTTTTGAGTAGTAGGACTTGTTAATTTTCAGCACAGGGCTGCCAGCAGAGGAGCAGTCGACTGAACCCCCTGATCAGTCGACTGGATCTCGTGTATTTGGGATACTGTAAGGAAATATCAGAGAAGCAGTCGACTGGACCCCTTGGACAGTCGACTGAACACTGTTTATTTTAGCTACTGCTTCCTTTGATTGAAAAGCAGTCGACTGGATCCCCAGAGCAGTCGACTGGACCTCTTTGCAGAATGATGTATTTTTGGTTCTGCTTAACACAGTCGACGGAGCAGTCGACTGGACCCTAGTGCAGTCGACGGGGCAGTCGACTGAGCCTCTGTTTTCAAAACTGTTTTCTTTGAATGTGTTTTCAATGACCAAAACTTTTTATAACTCTGATTTTAATAGATTTTACAAACACCAAAGGGAACGTTTCCTAAGTTTTAATATACCCAGGGTTGTTTTATAGAAGTTCTTTCCGTTGCGTATTATTAAATGATGTTTGGATGAGCCTTAGTGGCGTGCCACGTGTCCTATTTCCACGCGTAGTGGGATGGGTCGTGACATTTATTGGTATCAGAGCTAGAGGTAACAAAACTTTGGGAACGTTCGACGACGAGTGGAGTGTTGAGTGAATTGCCACATGTTTTCAATAGCATTCATGCATCTTAGAGATGTTTGATGCATATGGATGTTGTTTTACATACATACTATTGTTATTATTGTACATGCATAGTGTTTATGCATTGAGAACTACAGGATTGAAATCATGAGTGACGAAGAGCGAGAACTATCGCCACACACTCGACGTATGAATGAAATGGCAGAGATGATGGGAAATATGGGGGAAATGATACGGAATATAGCGGAGCGATTGCCTCACACACCCCATATCGAAGTGGAACCAATAACTGTAGTACATGCACCCGAAAATAGGGGTATGAGATCAATATCTGAACAGTTTACTCGAAAGAAACCGATGGAATTTCATGGGATTCCTGATACAACATTGGCAGAACATTGGGTTATGGACATGGAGAGAATTTTTCGATCTATTCCGATGTCAGATAGGGAAAAGGTTGAGAATGCAAGTGACGTACTGAGAGGTGAAGCCCAGAACTGGTGGGTGAATGTCCTAGATCAAGGAGCACCGATTACTTGGGAAGGGTTTAAGGCAGAATTCAATCGCCGATTCTTTCCGCGAGCCGCCTACAATGCAAAGAAGCAAGAATTTGATAACCTTAAGCAAGGAGACATGACTGTGACAGAGTATACTTCCAAGTATAATGCGTTGTTGAGGTTTGGTAAAGGTTCTGTGCCAGGAGAGGAAGATAGGGCAAGGAAATTTGAAGAAGGCTTAAGGGAAAATATCCGTTTGAGGGTAGAAACCTACGAACATTCGACTGTGGCAGCAGTACAGCAGACGACACTTGTAGCCGAAAGTGGAATAGAGAGATCGAGACAAAATCACCAAGGAAAGCGAAGTCATGAGGGTGGTGACCGAAGTCAGGGTGGATCTTTTAAGAGGCCGTTTTCACGAGGCTCTAGTTCTGGTTTTAATGATTCCAAGAGAGTACCAAGTAACATACCGTTGTGTTCACTTTGCAACCGACCACACACCGGTCAATGTTTTCTGACCAGCTTTCAGAACAGATCTACAGGGGAAAACAGTGTGAGTTCTACGACTCATTCGCAACTCAAGTGTTTTGACTGTGGTACCTTGGGACACCGAGCGAAAGATTGCCCAAAGAAGCGATCTCAACAAGGGACAAGTTCTATGGCTTCTAGTGGTTCGAAGCCTAAGCAGTCTAGTGACGGGGGACAAAGGACAGAGCAACGTCAGGGAAGATCATTCCAGATGAACCCTGGAGACGTGGCTGCTACTGATACAGTGGTCTCAGGTATGGTGCTTGTATGTTCGCACTTAGCACGCATACTCGTTGATTCGGGATCTACGCATTCATTTGTATCTTATAACTTTGTTGAACATTTGAATGTTAAGTCTGCGCCACTAGGATATGAATTGTCTATCGCTGTGCCACTTAGTAAGTCAGTAGTGACATCTACTATATATAAGAATTGTGCAATCAAACTAGGCGGGAACTTGATGACTGTAGACCTTATATCGATTGTGGTGAACCATTTCGATGTGATACTAGGAATGGATTGGTTAGCTCTTAACCATGCCACAATAGACTGTGAACGAAAAGAGGTTAATTTTCGATCACCGGTACATGGGAACTTTTGTTTTCAAGGAAGTGGGGTTATACCGCCGCCATATTTGATTTCAGCTATCCGAGCGAGAAAGTTATTGAAAAAGGGATGTCATGGATTTCTATGTTCAGTGACTGATGTCTCAGCGACCGAATTAAAAGTAGAAGACATTCCGATAGTGCGAGAATATTCAAATGTCTTTCCTGATGATCTACCAGATGTTCTTATTGAGAGAGAGATTGAATTCACTATTGAGGTTATACCAGACTCAAGGCCGGTATCCAAAGCACCGTATAGAATGGCACCAGTAGAATTGAAGGAATTGAAAGTTCAATTGCAAGAGTTACTTGACAAGGGTTTCATTCGACCAAGTGTATCACCATGGGGAGCTCCAGTATTGTTTGTGAAGAAGAAAGATGGCTCCATGCGTATGTGTGTTGATTACCGGGAACTGAACAAATTGACAATCAAGAACAAGTATCCACTACTCAGAATTAATGACTTATTTGATCAACTTCGTGGGGCACAAGTATTCTCCAAGATAGACCTAAGATCGGGTTATCATCAGTTGAAAGTGAAGGCCGAAGATGTTGAGAAAACAGCTTTCAGAACGCGTTATGGACACTACGAGTTCTTAGTTATGCCATTTGGGGTAACTAATGCACCAGCTGCGTTCATGGACCTTATGAATCCAGTATTCAAAGATTATTTGGACGACTTTGTGATTGTATTCATTGACGATATCCTTATCTATTCACCTAGTGAGACGGAACACGAGAACCACTTGAGGTTGATACTTCAGAGATTACGAGAGAAACAATTGTTTGGGAAATTCAAGAAATGTGAATTTTGGTTACCTAGCATCACTTTTCTTGGTCACGTGATTGACAAGAATGGAGTATCAGTTGATCCTCACAAAGTAGAAGCTGTATCAAATTGGCAAAGACCGACTTCCGTATCCGAAATTCGAAGTTTCTTGGGATTAGCGGGATACTACCGCCGTTTTATTGAAAATTTCTCGAAGATTTCATTGCCAATGACAAAGTTAATGAGGAAGGGAGTTACATTTGAATGGAGTCAGGAATGCGAAGACAGTTTTCAAGAATTGAAGTTAGGGTTGACAAGAGCACCTATTTTGACAATACCATCCAGAACCGAGGGGCTTGTGATCTATAGTGATGCTTCACACAAAGGGTTGGGATGCGTGTTGATGCAAGGGGGTAAAGTGATTGCTTATGCATCTAGACAGTTGAAGACACATGAGATTAATTATCCAACTCATGATCTGGAATTAGCTGCAGTAATTCATGCCTTGAAGATTTGGAGACATTATTTGTACGGAGAAAAGTGTGAGATATTCACAGACCACAAGAGTTTGAAATATATTTTCACCCAACGGGACTTGAACATGAGACAACGAAGATGGTTGGAATTGATGAAGGATTACGATCTTTCGATTGAGTACCATCCGGGGAAGGCGAATGTAGTAGCCGATGCATTAAGCCGGAAGACGCCGAGGAATTTAGCCGACGAGTTAACACAACAAAAGGAATTGGTAAAAGAAATGGAACGCTTAGACTTGGACGTGATTCCAGAAACTAGTGGTGGTTTAATGATGGCAATCATGGTACACCCAGATATTATTGATGAGATTCAGAAAGAACAATTCAACGATGTCTATTTATGCAGAATGAGAGACGAGATACCTTTGGGGAAGCGACCTGGTTTTGTGTTGGAACGAGGAACGTTGAAACTGGGAAATCGATTATGTGTACCAAATGTGAAAGACTTGAAAGAGAGAATTCTAGAAGAAGCTCATAGTACGAGATATTCAGTACACCCGGGAAGTAATAAGATGTACCGGAACTTGAGAGAAAACTTTTGGTGGAAGGGTATGAAGCGTGAAGTTGCTAAGTTTGTATCCGAATGTTCGACATGTCAACAGGTTAAAGCTGAGAGACAAGTACCCGCGGGATTATTGCAACCTTTGCCAGTGTCGGAATGGAAATGGGATGAGATTACGATGGACTTTGTTTCAGGATTTCCACGATCAATCAATAAGAATGATAAGATTTGGGTTATAGTTGACCGGTTAACAAAGTCAGCTCATTTTCTACCGATCAAGACGACTAAACCGTCCAAGTTAGCGGAATTGTATGTGAAAGAGATTGTAAGGCTACATGGAGTCCCAGCTGTGATTGTATCAGATCGTGATAGTAGTTTTACGTCAAGGTTTTGGGGAAGTTTGCAAGAAGCTATGGGTACGAAATTGAGTTTCAGTACTGCATTTCATCCTCAGACCGATGGACAGTCAGAACGTATGATTCAGATGCTAGAGGATATGTTGAGACTTTGTGTATTAGATTTTGGGAACGATTGGGAGCACCACTTGCCGTTGATTGAATTTGCTTATAATAACGGATTTCAGTCAAGTATCGGTATGGCACCGTATGAAGCTTTGTATGGACGTAAATGTCGATCACCAGTTTGTTGGACCGAGGTTGGAGAAAGGAAGTTGTTAGGACCTGAGTTAATACAGGTGACTACTAAGAAAGTGAAGTTGATTCAAGAGCGACTCAAAGTAGCTCAGAGCCGATATAAGAGTTATGCAGATTTGAAATGACGACCGATGAATTTTGAAGTAGGAGATTTTGTATACTTGCGGGTATCGCCTTCGAAAGGCATTGTCCGATTTGGGAAGCGGGTGTTAGCCTTAAGGTATATTAAGGCATATTTAATTATGTTTTGATGATGTCAAATATGCTATGATAATTACATGATTCATATTGATTCATTATTTGTTATTATCATAGTCATTTTCATGCTCACATATAATCTCATGTATTAATATTGTATCAATGTTTTAACATCTTTGTGTGCAAGAGATTTAATTGATGTAGATCAAGATTACAAGGAGCTCAACAAGGATCAAGCTTGAAGACTTGATGATATTTCATCCTTGGTTGAAGTCTAGGACCATCAATGTAAGACTTCTTGATCTCACACTCATATTTGATTTTTTTTTTGCATAAATCTTGTTTCATCCACTTGTGATTTGGATATGTCTTTACATAAATTATCATGCTCTTGATATTGCTTATTTGAAAAATGATGATATGCTTTTGTTTAATTAGACAAAATTTTAATGGTTAGACAAAATGATGTTTCGTAAATCATTCAAATTTTTGCTGCTAAACTGTCATTTTTATGAACTGCTGAACAAAGCAGTCGACTGGTACCCCGACACAGTCGACTGGTTTAGCTGTGAGGCTTTGATTTCTTTTAATTCTGCATTGGTAAGTCGACTGAGGCGTCGACTGTTTTTGCACACCTTAATCCCTGCCCACTTCCGTCGACTGTGGCGTCGACTGACCCGACTGAATATTTGTTTTTCATTGATTTTGAGTTCTCCAACTTTATCTTTTGGGAGAATATGCTCTCTATTCATATCTTTTGGTATCTTTTATCATTGCACATGCTTAGGGGGAGCACTTTCATGTTTCATTTGCTCACATGTGGTTATATTTGTTTATTTTTGGTATCATTTTGGCCTTTTGATTTGTATGCCTATTGTGAGGGGGAGCTTTATGTTTTATCCCCAAATCTTTTTGATAATGTCAAAGGGGGAGAAATATGAGAAGTATTAGGGAGAAGTATTTGGGTAGTTATCATTCATGTTCTTAAACATTTGATATCCATTATGAATGATAATTTGAAAATGACCAAATTGTGCTTATATTGGCATATCTTTCATTGGTTGTTTGCCATCATCAAAAAGGGGGAGATTGTTAGCCTTAAGGTATATTAAGGCATATTTAATTATGTTTTGATGATGTCAAATATGCTATGATAATTACATGATTCATATTGATTCATTATTTGTTATTATCATAGTCATTTTCATGCTCACATATAATCTCATGTATTAATATTGTATCAATGTTTTAACATCTTTGTGTGCAAGAGATTTAATTGATGTAGATCAAGATTACAAGGAGCTCAACAAGGATCAAGCTTGAAGACTTGATGATATTTCATCCTTGGTTGAAGTCTAGGACCATCAATGTAAGGCATCTTGATCTCACACTCATAGGGGCTCAAACAAATGCTAAAAGTCAAAGTTTTGGAAATAAATTTTAAATGGGTCATCTTTAAAGCAATGCCCCAACCAATTGGAAAATAATTAATTGTTTAATCTTATATGGTTGGAAAGGTATTTGAATCTAGTTTCCAAAACATCAAACGGATCGAAAATCCGAGTTTTGTAGAGGAAGTTATGGCCATTTTAGTGGAGATGTGTCAAGCTGTCAAACTGGGAAGGGCAGTCGACTGGGCAGTCGACCGAAGTGAGCAGAATGCAAACAGAACCCTCTGTAAACACATCTCAGTCGACTGCTTTAAGGGGCAGTCGACTGCTTCTTGTTTCAGTCGACTGAATCGACCTGAAAACACATAACGGCTAGTTTTTAAAGGGGCTTTTAATTACCAAACTTGCCACCAACGGCTATAATCTTCCAAGGCCTATAAATACATGTTTTCCCAAGCTATTTAAGGTTGAGATTTTGATTGGAAAACATAGTATTGATCACTCATCTCTTTGATCTTTAAACATTATTATTTGAGCCCTAGTTTGAGTGAAAAATCAATTTGCTCTAGATTTCAATTGTAATTCTTGAGAGAGCAAATTGTAGTGAGCTTTTATTTGTAATTTCTACTCACTAAGGAGTTATTGTGTGAGCTTCAAATTGTATTATCCACTCTAGAGAGAGAGAGAGTTCAATTTGTATTCAAATCAATTTGTAAAGGTTGAGGGTTAGTAACCCTTGTGTGCAAAGAAGAGGTGTTCTTCTTTGGGAGAGATTGAAGGCTCTTGTAAAGGTTTGGTGCACACCCGTAAGTGCTCCGGGATTAAAGGAATCCTCAAGAGGTGTTCTTGAGGGGTGGACGTAGGCCGCGGGGTGCGATTGCCGAACCACTTGAAAAATCGGTTTGCAAGTCTCTCTTCCCTTCTCTATTTACATAATTGCTTGTGATTGTAGTTAATTTTCTATTAAGTTTTTAAAAGGTTAATTTCCGCTAAAACCTTATTCACCCCCCCTCTAAGGTTTCCATTCTTGGGCCAACAATTGGTATCAGAGCTTCGGCTCTTCTATTTTCAAAATATTTTGAAAAATTTGAGTTAAGATCCAATGGAAACCGACTCTTCTTACATTTATTATTGTGAGGGTCAATCGACATTAAGACCACCATGTTTAAATGGCTCAAACTATGCCTATTGGAAAAATAGAATGAGAATCTATATGATTTCTCAAGATTTTGATTTATGGCAAATCGTGGTCAAAGGGCCTCATCTACCTATAAAAATTAAAAACGGTTTTTCTATTCCAAAGACGGTAGATGAATACAATGATATCGATAAGAAACTCATAAAAATAAATGCTATGGCAATGAATTTATTATATTGTGGATTAGACCCTAATGAGTACAATAGAATTTCCTCTTGCGAGTCCGCAAAGGAAATTTGGGATAAACTTGAGGTTGCTCATGAAGGTACTAATCAAGTTAAGAAATCAAAAATAAATCTTCTTGTTCAAACTTATGAATTGTTTAAAATGTTGCCATATGAATCTATTGGAGATATGTTTTCTCGTTTTACCATTCTTATTAATAACTTGAAAAACCTTGGTAAAGTTTATACTAATGAATAAATGATTGAGAAAGTGCTTAGGTCTTTACCAAAGGATTGGCAACCAAAGGTCACGGCGGTTCGTGAAGCAAAGGAGCTTTCAACACTCTCCTTGGAACAACTCATGGGTTCTCTCATAACTCATGAAATGGAGTTGTCCGTCTTCGAAAGTGAAGACAAGAAATTGGAAGTGAAAGAGGCCAAAAGGAGAGACATGGCTTTAAAATCCTCAAGCTCAAAGAAAAAGATGAAAGATGTTGAGAGTGATGAGGATGAGAAAATGACAAAGATCACCCGAAAATTTGCAAAGTTTCTAAAGAAAGAAAAATCGGGAAAGAAGTCACCTAAGGAGGAAAAACACAAAAAGAAGACAATCAAGGCCACTAATAGTAGTTCCGAGAGCCAATCATCGGACGACGACTCAAATGGTGAAGAGATTGTCAATCTTTGCCTCATGACATTGGAAAGGGCCTCTCCTACCACCTCGGCAAATGGAGCATCCAAGAGGCACTTGGACAATGGTTAAATCTCTCACCTTGAGCCTAGTAGGAGTAGGTTAGATTAATTTGTTTCAAATCACTTTGATTTTGTTTAGATATGCATATTTGATTTTTTTTTTTTGCATAAATCTTGTTTCATCCACTTGTGATTTGGATATGTCTTTACATAAATTATCATGCTCTTGATATTGCTTATTTGAAAAATGATGATATGCTTTTGTTTAATTAGACAAAATTTTAATGGTTAGACAAAATGATGTTTCGTAAATCATTCAAATTTTTGCTGCTAAACTGTCATTTTTATGAACTGCTGAACAAAGCAGTCGACTGGTACCCCGACACAGTCGACTGGTTTAGCTGTGAGGCTTTGATTTCTTTTAATTCTGCATTGGTAAGTCGACTGAGGCGTCGACTGTTTTTGCACACCTTAATCCCTGCCCACTTCCGTCGACTGTGGCGTCGACTGACCCGACTGAATATTTGTTTTTCATTGATTTTGAGTTCTCCAACTTTATCTTTTGGGAGAATATGCTCTCTATTCATATCTTTTGGTATCTTTTATCATTGCACATGCTTAGGGGGAGCACTTTCATGTTTCATTTGCTCACATGTGGTTATATTTGTTTATTTTTGGTATCATTTTGGCCTTTTGATTTGTATGCCTGTTGTGAGGGGGAGCTTTATGTTTTATCCCCAAATCTTTTTGATAATGTCAAAGGGGGAGAAATATGAGAAGTATTAGGGAGAAGTATTTGGGTAGTTATCATTCATGTTCTTAAACATTTGATATCCATTATGAATGATAATTTGAAAATGACCAAATTGTGCTTATATTGGCATATCTTTCATTGGTTGTTTGCCATCATCAAAAAGGGGGAGATTGTTAGCCTTAAGGTATATTAAGGCATATTTAATTATGTTTTGATGATGTCAAATATGCTATGATAATTACATGATTCATATTGATTCATTATTTGTTATTATCATAGTCATTTTCATGCTCACATATAATCTCATGTATTAATATTGTATCAATGTTTTAACATCTTTGTGTGCAAGAGATTTAATTGATGTAGATCAAGATTACAAGGAGCTCAACAAGGATCAAGCTTGAAGACTTGATGATATTTCATCCTTGGTTGAAGTCTAGGACCATCAATGTAAGGCATCTTGATCTCACACTCATAGGGGCTCAAACAAATGCTAAAAGTCAAAGTTTTGGAAATAAATTTTAAATGGGTCATCTTTAAAGCAATGCCCCAACCAATTGGAAAATAATTAATTGTTGAATCTTATATGGTTGGAAAGGTATTTGAATCTAGTTTCCAAAACATCAAACGGATCGAAAATCCGAGTTTTGTAGAGGAAGTTATGGCCATTTTAGTGGAGATGTGTCAAGCTGTCAAACTGGGAAGGGCAGTCGACTGGGCAGTCGACCGAAGTGAGCAGAATGCAAACAGAACCCTCTGTAAACACATCTCAGTCGACTGCTTTAAGGGGCAGTCGACTGCTTCTTGTTTCAGTCGACTGAATCGACCTGAAAACACATAACGGCTAGTTTTTAAAGGGGCTTTTAATTACCAAACTTGCCACCAACGGCTATAATCTTCCAAGGCCTATAAATACATGTTTTCCCAAGCTATTTAAGGTTGAGATTTTGATTGGAAAACATAGTATTGATCACTCATCTCTTTGATCTTTAAACATTATTATTTGAGCCCTAGTTTGAGTGAAAAATCAATTTGCTCTAGATTTCAATTGTAATTCTTGAGAGAGCAAATTGTAGTGAGCTTTTATTTGTAATTTCTACTCACTAAGGAGTTATTGTGTGAGCTTCAAATTGTATTATCCACTCTAGAGAGAGAGAGAGTTCAATTTGTATTCAAATCAATTTGTAAAGGTTGAGGGTTAGTAACCCTTGTGTGCAAAGAAGAGGTGTTCTTCTTTGGGAGAGATTGAAGGCTCTTGTAAAGGTTTGGTGCACACCCGTAAGTGCTCCGGGATTAAAGGAATCCTCAAGAGGTGTTCTTGAGGGGTGGACGTAGGCCGCGGGGTGCGATTGCCGAACCACTTGAAAAATCGGTTTGCAAGTCTCTCTTCCCTTCTCTATTTACATAATTGCTTGTGATTGTAGTTAATTTTCTATTAAGTTTTTAAAAGGTTAATTTCCGCTAAAACCTTATTCACCCCCCCTCTAAGGTTTCCATTCTTGGGCCAACAATTGGTATCAGAGCTTCGGCTCTTCTATTTTCAAAATATTTTGAAAAATTTGAGTTAAGATCCAATGGAAACCGACTCTTCTTACATTTATTATTGTGAGGGTCAATCGACATTAAGACCACCATGTTTAAATGGCTCAAACTATGCCTACTGGAAAAATAGAATGAGAATCTATATGATTTCTCAAGATTTTGATTTATGGCAAATCGTGGTCAAAGGGCCTCATCTACCTATAAAAATTAAAAACGGTTTTTCTATTCCAAAGACGGTAGATGAATACAATGATGTCGATAAGAAACTCATAAAAATAAATGCTATGGCAATGAATTTATTATATTGTGGATTAGACCCTAATGAGTACAATAGAATTTCCTCTTGCGAGTCCGCAAAGGAAATTTGGGATAAACTTGAGGTTGCTCATGAAGGTACTAATCAAGTTAAGAAATCAAAAATAAATCTTCTTGTTCAAACTTATGAATTGTTTAAAATGTTGCCATATGAATCTATTGGAGATATGTTTTCTCGTTTTACCATTCTTATTAATAACTTGAAAAACCTTGGTAAAGTTTATACTAATGAATAAATGATTGAGAAAGTGCTTAGGTCTTTACCAAAGGATTGGCAACCAAAGGTCACGGCGGTTCGTGAAGCAAAGGAGCTTTCAACACTCTCCTTGGAACAACTCATGGGTTCTCTCATAACTCATGAAATGGAGTTGTCCGTCTTCGAAAGTGAAGACAAGAAATTGGAAGTGAAAGAGGCCAAAAGGAGAGACATGGTTTTAAAATCCTCAAGCTCAAAGAAAAAGATGAAAGATGTTGAGAGTGATGAGGATGAGAAAATGACAAAGATCACCCGAAAATTTGCAAAGTTTCTAAAGAAAGAAAAATCGGGAAAGAAGTCACCTAAGGAGGAAAAACACAAAAAGAAGACAATCAAGGCCACTAATAGTAGTTCCGAGAGCCAATCATCGGACGACGACTCAAATGGTGAAGAGATTGTCAATCTTTGCCTCATGACATTGGAAAGGGCCTCTCCTACCACCTCGGCAAATGGAGCATCCAAGAGGCACTTGGACAATGGTTAAATCTCTCACCTTGAGCCTAGTAGGAGTAGGTTAGATTAATTTGTTTCAAATCACTTTGATTTTGTTTAGATATGCATATTTGATTTTTTTTTTTGCATAAATCTTGTTTCATCCACTTGTGATTTGGATATGTCTTTACATAAATTATCATGCTCTTGATATTGCTTATTTGAAAAATGATGATATGCTTTTGTTTAATTAGACAAAATTTTAATGGTTAGACAAAATGATGTTTCGTAAATCATTCAAATTTTTGCTGCTAAACTGTCATTTTTATGAACTGCTGAACAAAGCAGTCGACTGGTACCCCGACACAGTCGACTGGTTTAGCTGTGAGGCTTTGATTTCTTTTAATTCTGCATTGGTAAGTCGACTGAGGCGTCGACTGTTTTTGCACACCTTAATCCCTGCCCACTTCCGTCGACTGTGGCGTCGACTGACCCGACTGAATATTTGTTTTTCATTGATTTTGAGTTCTCCAACTTTATCTTTTGGGAGAATATGCTCTCTATTCATATCTTTTGGTATCTTTTATCATTGCACATGCTTAGGGGGAGCACTTTCATGTTTCATTTGCTCACATGTGGTTATATTTGTTTATTTTTGGTATCATTTTGGCCTTTTGATTTGTATGCCTATTGTGAGGGGGAGCTTTATGTTTTATCCCCAAATCTTTTTGATAATGTCAAAGGGGGAGAAATATGAGAAGTATTAGGGAGAAGTATTTGGGTAGTTATCATTCATGTTCTTAAACATTTGATATCCATTATGAATGATAATTTGAAAATGACCAAATTGTGCTTATATTGGCATATCTTTCATTGGTTGTTTGCCATCATCAAAAAGGGGGAGATTGTTAGCCTTAAGGTATATTAAGGCATATTTAATTATGTTTTGATGATGTCAAATATGCTATGATAATTACATGATTCATATTGATTCATTATTTGTTATTATCATAGTCATTTTCATGCTCACATATAATCTCATGTATTAATATTGTATCAATGTTTTAACATCTTTGTGTGCAAGAGATTTAATTGATGTAGATCAAGATTACAAGGAGCTCAACAAGGATCAAGCTTGAAGACTTGATGATATTTCATCCTTGGTTGAAGTCTAGGACCATCAATGTAAGGCATCTTGATCTCACACTCATAGGGGCTCAAACAAATGCTAAAAGTCAAAGTTTTGGAAATAAATTTTAAATGGGTCATCTTTAAAGCAATGCCCCAACCAATTGGAAAATAATTAATTGTTGAATCTTATATGGTTGGAAAGGTATTTGAATCTAGTTTCCAAAACATCAAACGGATCGAAAATCCGAGTTTTGTAGAGGAAGTTATGGCCATTTTAGTGGAGATGTGTCAAGCTGTCAAACTGGGAAGGGCAGTCGACTGGGCAGTCGACCGAAGTGAGCAGAATGCAAACAGAACCCTCTGTAAACACATCTCAGTCGACTGCTTTAAGGGGCAGTCGACTGCTTCTTGTTTCAGTCGACTGAATCGACCTGAAAACACATAACGGCTAGTTTTTAAAGGGGCTTTTAATTACCAAACTTGCCACCAACGGCTATAATCTTCCAAGGCCTATAAATACATGTTTTCCCAAGCTATTTAAGGTTGAGATTTTGATTGGAAAACATAGTATTCATCACTCATCTCTTTGATCTTTAAACATTATTATTTGAGCCCTAGTTTGAGTGAAAAATCAATTTGCTCTAGATTTCAATTGTAATTCTTGAGAGAGCAAATTATAGTGAGCTTTTATTTGTAATTTCTACTCACTAAGGAGTTATTGTGTGAGCTTCAAATTGTATTATCCACTCTAGAGAGAGAGAGTTCAATTTGTATTCAAATCAATTTGTAAAGGTTGAGGGTTAGTAACCCTTGTGTGCAAAGAAGAGGTGTTCTTCTTTGGGAGAGATTGAAGGCTCTTGTAAAGGTTTGGTGCACACCCGTAAGTGCTCCGGGATTAAAGGAATCCTCAAGAGGTGTTCTTGAGGGGTGGACGTAGGCCGCGGGGTGCGATTGCCGAACCACTTGAAAAATCGGTTTGCAAGTCTCTCTTCCCTTCTCTATTTACATAATTGCTTGTGATTGTAGTTAATTTGCTATTAAGTTTTTTAAAAGGTTAATTTCCGCTAAAACCTTATTCACCCCCCCCCCTCTAAGGTTTCCATTCTTGGGCCAACAGCGGGGAAAACTCAATCCGAGATTCATAGGACCTTTTGAAATCCTAGAGAGG
This sequence comes from Hydrangea macrophylla, assembly GCA_033977485.1. Classification (NCBI taxonomy): domain Eukaryota; kingdom Viridiplantae; phylum Streptophyta; class Magnoliopsida; order Cornales; family Hydrangeaceae; genus Hydrangea; species Hydrangea macrophylla. The sequence goes on along the minus strand of CM066982.1, from coordinate 92,052,766 downwards.
GTTGGTCCAGTAGCTTACCGATTGGCATTGTCGTCAGAGTTGGAACATGTGCACAACGTGTTTCACGTGTCTATGTTGAGACGTTGTATGACTGACATGAGTAAGATCATTGTACCTGAACCGCTGCAGATTCAGGGGGACTTGACTTATGTGGAACAACCGGTGGAGATTCTAGATCGCAAAGAACAAGTTTTGAGAACCAAGACTATTCCAATGGTGAAAGTGCTATGGCGTAGTCATACGTTGGAAGAGGCTACATGGGAAAGTGAGGAAGACATGCGGAATGAGTATCCATACTTGTTCGACGCTTGAGGTAAAGTTTGGGGACAAACTTCCTTTTTGGAGGGGAGAGTTGTCACACCCGTTCCAAAAATTTATAGTTTTATCATGCATAATTGTAAATTGAGAAGTTATCAATGTTAATTGATAATGGTGGATTGAGGTTGACTGTGAGTCAACGGTAAGGTGTCAGTGAGGACACGGGAACATGGAAGTTCATATTGCATAATCATGAGTAAATGGCATTTATATGATTTAAATGTTATTTGACTTTATCTGGTATTCCTGTGAATAATAATTATACCTGTGTAGTATAATTCTGGTAAATTTGGATATGATAGTATCATTTTGAGAACTGTGGTGAGAACGTGAGAGATACGTTAATTAAAAAGGTAGGTTGTGTAGAGATTTCACAGAATATAGTTTTCGGACGTTATTTTGGACCCAAACGAAACTTAGTCGGAAACTTTTGAAATTTATAGTTTTCACTCGTAAGGTTATAAAATGAACGTGTACGACGTTTCATGGGTTAATTAGAAGTTTGAGAAACTTGCGGGGAGGTAAACGTGATTTCCACAAAGTTTGCCTATATATAGATGAGGATGAGATTGAAATCTCATCCAAATCCAAACACAAATATCTAGAGAGAGGAGAGAGAAAGGAGATTTGTTTTCCTCGGGCTTTGTGACGCCGTTTGACGACTTTTCGTCCACCAGATTTTCTCCAGATTTCAGATTTGAACTCGTGGAGGTAAGACCTACGTTTTGGTACTACTTAGGTCGTGTTTGGCATAGTTTTGTAAAAATCTTAATTTTGGACTTTTGGAAAAAATCAGGTAAAACTTGTAGGAATCGTACCAAATTCGAAATCCGACGTTTATTTATTTCCCTAGACGATCCTTCAAAGTTTGAAGAGATTCGCACGAGGTATGAATTCTAGATCTATGAAATATATGGATTTTCATGTTTTGGACATCATTTTTGATATTCTTAGATCCGGGCGAAATTCATGTATTAGTTAGGCCCGTTAATTATGCACGTGAAATTATGATAAAAGCACGTATAACTGTTTATGTGAGCATGTTATGTGTCTACTTGGGTCAAAGGGGAGTTTGGTGCAAATTCATTCGGAGTAAGCTCCTCGAACCTTGAGGATTGTGATCTTGTTGGAATTGGAATTTGTGATTGTGTCTGGATTGGAGGTGGGCCCAACCAGTACACGGTACCTGGTATGGAGGAAGGCCCAACCAGTGTACGAGATGCGTGGGAGAGGTGGGCCTCCTACGGCATCGACCGGATGAATGCGTACCACTCACCCCAGAGACTATTTCTATGTGTTTTAGATGCTTAAACCATGAACTGTCATATAAGCATACATTTAGAATTGTACGCTCAGCATATAGCTGAGCAGTGGAGATGTACTCCATTGCAGGTAAGAAGAAAGACAAGAAGAATCGTGAGGAGTGAGGCCGAGGAACGCCGGGGATTTCACACTTGTATATGTTTTTGGTTGTTTTATTTTAAATCCTGAAACTGGTGTAAGGTTTGGTAATATGTTGTAATAGAACCATAGATTAGTTCTATAGTATTGTAATCTTGTAATTGAACGTCTGTAATTATGTTTTAATACTTTAAAAAAATCAGTTGTGGTTGTGATTGTTGTGGGTTTTGAGTAGTAGGACTTGTTAATTTTCAGCACAGGGCTGCCAGCAGAGGAGCAGTCGACTGAACCCCCTGATCAGTCGACTGGATCTCGTGTATTTGGGATACTGTAAGGAAATATCAGAGAAGCAGTCGACTGGACCCCTTGGACAGTCGACTGAACACTGTTTATTTTAGCTACTGCTTCCTTTGATTGAAAAGCAGTCGACTGGATCCCCAGAGCAGTCGACTGGACCTCTTTGCAGAATGATGTATTTTTGGTTCTGCTTAACACAGTCGACGGAGCAGTCGACTGGACCCTAGTGCAGTCGACGGGGCAGTCGACTGAGCCTCTGTTTTCAAAACTGTTTTCTTTGAATGTGTTTTCAATGACCAAAACTTTTTATAACTCTGATTTTAATAGATTTTACAAACACCAAAGGGAACGTTTCCTAAGTTTTAATATACCCAGGGTTGTTTTATAGAAGTTCTTTCCGCTGCGTATTATTAAATGATGTTTGGATGAGCCTTGGTGGCGTGCCACGTGTCCTATTTCCACGCGTAGTGGGATGGGTCGTGACAGCATAGGAACTACACGAATGCTCTCACTACCCCTTTCACACACGAATCCAATTCAAGCCGCACTCATGGTATAAAACAATCGTGTACACAACTCAAAGGTATGTATAACGGCATAAACATATACGTAGAAAGACACGTTTCTAGCATGCTTGTCGCTTAACTAACATGTAAGCATATAAGCATTTTAAACAACGTGGCATGTTATATCACATAGTCCCTCAGGCAAGCAAACATGTTCAATTCATCTTCTCAAATATACGTGCAGTTAAAATTTTAAACAACACATCACAAGTTATCAAGTAATAGATTAGTACATGATAATACGTTTCTCAAGTCATCGACTAATATGTCAACAAAATAATTTCTCAATCAACATGAGCACATAACCCGGCGTTCCAAAGTATTCGACCCGGTATGCTCTGATACCATCTGTGCGCCCCGCCCCGCCACGAGTCCCGCAGGCGAGGGGGTGCTAACTAAAATAAAATAATAATATAATAACCAAGAGCGAAAGGACTAAACATACTTGTAATGCTTCGAGTCCTAGACCTGAAGCTTATCTGAAAAACTTTCTCTTTAGAAAAACAAACGTTTAAACTTTAAAATCATTTAAAGTCCAAAGCTCTGAAACATTTCAACTTAAAAACCTCAAACTTTGATACCACTTTACAATGCCCGGAGTCCTAGACTCTGCGGGTTACTGCGGAAGCATAGAATAGCCTTTCAAATCTTTGATGGGAAAACAAAATCTTTAAAGACTCACGGATCTGAGTAAAACTATAGCGGAAGCATTCAACTAGTCTTTTGAAAAGCTTTGCTTGTCAATTTAAAAGACATTAACAGAAAATCTTTATCGGTTCATTAAATGAACAACAGTGCAGCGGAAAACATACAGATCTGGTAAACATTTATCAGACTTATTCACCAGCTTTATAAAACAACTTTTAAATAGAAACGCAAACTTGGTTTCACCTATCGCAAAGTAATACAATGACTTACTGTCTTTTTCTCAAACGTTAGTGTTGACCCAAATGTGGAAACCTTAGAGGGGGGTGAATAAGGTTTTAGCGGAAATTAACCTTTTTCAAACTTGATAGCAAATTAAAACACAATCACAAGAGATAATAAAGTAAAGAGATAAGGGAAGAGACACTTGCAAACCGAGTTTTCAAGTGGTTCGGCAATCGCACCCCGCGGCCTACGTCCACCCCTCAAGAACACCTCTTGAGGATTCCTTTAATCCGATCTACTACACGGGTGTAGACCAAACTGTTACAAGAGCCTCCAATCTCTCCCAAAGAAGAACACCTCTTCTTTGCACACAAGGGTTACTAACCCTCACTGTCACAGCCCGGTCCCACAATAGCGGAACCGGAGCCCGTGGCACGCCACCGAGGCTAAACCAAATCATTAACGTTCCCAAAAATTAGTTTGAAGAACACACGCAGCGGAATAAAACAAGTCATTTTTTGAAAACTATTCGTCCAGTCGACTGATCCTCGGATCCAGTCGACTGATCCAGGTCCAGCAGAAAGTTGGGTTTAAAAACACCATCCAGTCAACTGCTTTCTACACCCAGTCGACTAGGGCTTCAAATTTTTCAGTCGACTGATGAAGTCCGGTCGACTGAAGTCTGGCCTGAACAAAATATTTTGAATTGAAAACCTGATCCAGTCGACTGTGTCGGGGACCCAGTCGACTGATCCTCTATGAAACAATGCAGAGAGTTGCTGAAAACAGAGGCTCCAGTCGACTGTTTCCTCAACCAGTCGACTGATTTATGGCAGCAGCACATTCTGCAGAGTTTTCTAAGTTTAAAAGTTTTTGAATTCGAACGGCGATCAAACACACACTTCCAAACGTACTCCAAAGCAATTCTAACTGTATTAACATATTACCAAAGCACAGTTACAACATGTTACTAACTATTACAACGTTTTAGATTCGTTCTAACATACCAAGTTAAACATAACTAAAACCATAAGAATTCTTATTACAACATTTCATATTGTCTCAAAACTACAATATTAACGCTCAAGTTGCCTTCTATAAGAACTCCCAACCCACGTGTTCACTTCTGCGATTCCTCGCCAGCATTTACACCTGCAATGGTTATTTGAATAACCACACATATTTCGATTTGTTTAAGCTAAAGCTTAGTGAATAAATCAACATATGTACATGAATGATAAACATGTCCGCATTCACATCTCTACATTTCATACTAGTCGCCGGAGACTCACGTGCCCGTCCATACTCCCAATCCGCGACTCCTCGCCAATAAGTCCACGCGAAAGGGTAAGACCCACGATTCTACAAACAATCGTGCGATCTTAATGCCTATATCGGCTCCACAAAATGGCACGGTGACCACGTGCTCCTTCTGACCCAGATAAGCAACTTAACATGCTCAAATACATATCACCATGCTCGCGGTAATCGAAACATATCACCGTGCTATTGAGCCTACTTATCAATATAAATGCCCAATATGAACTACACAATATATCTCTATGAATTAATACATGCTATTCAAACATAACATGAATACATGCCAAGAAATCATTCCAAAACATAGTTGAATCACTCACCTCCGATTTACGCTCCTATAATTCAATCTGAAGAAAACCCGTGCACAAAGAACGTGCAGAAGTCCGTCTAGCAAAATTCCTATGGATCAGAATTCCATTTATCAACTTTTATGAAAAATTCTAGAAAATAACTTTTCGGAAAACTTAGCCAAACAGGCCCTAATAGGTATCAAAACGAAGCTCTTACCTCGAGGAGCTCGAATATGAAATCTGGGAGAAACCAGACTGACGGAAGGTCGTCGTTTGGCGTCGCAAAGCTCTAAGCTCCCAAAATCTCCCTATGGCCTCCTTTCTTGAACTTAGGTTAAGATTTACAAAAATCTAAAGATCCATCTCTATCTATATATAGGCAACTCTTTTGGGAATTATGTTTACCTCCCCACGAGTTTTCCAAACTCCTAATCAGTCTCTGAAACTTTCTATACAGCTAATTCATAGCTTTACGAGTGAAACCTCAAAATTATAAAAGTTTTCGACTAAGATTCGTTTGGTCGCTAAAACGCGAATTTCTATATGACGTTTCCGAAGTTGCTAATTAGCCTACCAAATTAATAGCGTATTCATTCGTCCTCACCAGGATACTAAATCTAACAACAGAAATATATTCTAAGCCAAAAAATAATACAGATATTGAAATACACAGGTAAACATTTATTTTCAGATAAACATTTAAAATGTTCCACAGTGACCGTCTCATACTCGGAGAGACTTCACAAACAACAAATTCTAAATCACCACAGTCTCAGAGGGTTCTCTAATACAGACACCCAAATCAACTCGTGAGTCAAAACTCACTCAATCATGTGTCATAGGACACGCCACATCACATTATCATGCATGACAATGAAATGCAAAAGCAATAACACGAATGTGGGTGTTATAATACTCTCCCCCTTAAAAGAAGTTTGTCCCCAAACTTGTACCTCAAGTCTCGAAAAGGTGCGGATACTGAGTACGCATCTCATCTTATATCTCCCACGTCATCTCTTCCGTAGTTTGGCTACGCCATAACACTTTCACTTTCGGTATTACTTTGTTCCGTAAGACTTGATCCTTCCGATCCAAGATCTCTACCGGATACGCAACATACGTTAAATCACTCTAAATCTCATTCGATGTCGGAGTCATCACTTGATCTCTATCTTCCACTAATTGTTTGCGTAACAACGATACATGAAACACGTTATGAACTTGAGCATACTCGCTCGGCAAGTTCAAACGATAAGCTACGGGTCCAACCTTTCCAATGATTTCAAAAGGTCCTACAAACCTCGGGTTGAGTTTCCCGTATCTACCAAATCTGGTTATTCCCTTTGAAGGTGACACCTTCAAATACACTAAGTCTCCTACATCGAATTCCAACGGTCGTCTGCGTTTGTCGGCATAACTCTTATACCTACTCTGAGCTGTCAATAACCGTTGTCGAATTACCTTTATCTTATCCATCGTCTCTTGTACCATTTTCGGCCCTTCAATCTTTCTTTCTCCCACCTCTGTCCAACTAATTGGTGAACGACATACACAACCATATAAAGCTTCATAAGGAGCCATCCCAATACTCGACTGAAAACTGTTATTATATGCGAACTCAATTAACAGTAGGTGGTCTTCCCAATCATCTTGAAAATCAAGTACACATAAACGAAGCATGTCTTCCAAAATCTGGATTACTCTTTCTGATTGACCATCGGTCTAAGGATGAAAAGTTGTACTAAAGTGCAATTTGGTACCCATTGCCTCTTGCAAGACTCTCCAAAACTTTGATGTAAAACTACTATCCCTATCCGAAACGATAGAAACTGGGATACCATGTAGTCTAACAATTTCGCGAATATACAACTTAGCTAACGTCATTGGCTTAGTTATTCGAAGCGGTAGGAAGTGCGACGACTTCGTCAAACGGTCAACAATCACCCAAATAATAGTGTTCGATCTCTTCGACCTCGGAAACCCACTAACAAAATCCATTGTTATGTGCTCCCATTTCCACTCGGCTATCGGTAACGGTTGTAACAATCCCGAAGGTACTTGGCGTTCGGCCTTTACTTGTTGACAACTAGTACAACGCGAAACGTATCGTGCTATTTCTCTCTTCATTCCCGGCCACCAATAAACATGTCTTAAGTCTCTATACATCTTGGTGCTTCCCGGGTGAACGGTATATTTTGTGTTGTGTGCTTCCTCTAGGATGTTCTTTTTCAACTCTTTCTCACTAGGTACACAAATTCTACCCCTCAATCTCAGAACATTGTTCTCAAACGTGAATCCCGGTTGTTTGCCCATTGGAATCTCATCACAAATCTTCTTCAAAGCCACGTCTTGAAGTTGTTTCTCTGTAATCTCGTGAATCAAGAGTGGTTGTGCCACCATTGTCGACATCAAGCCACTTTCAATCCTCGGAATCACTTCAAGTTCTAAGTTCTCCATGTCTCTCATCAATTCTTTCTGAGAAGTCAAATCTGATGCGGTATTGGTTGGTACTTTGCGACTAAGAGCATCGGCGACGACATTCGCCTTGCCCGGATGATATTGGATTGACAAGTCATAGTCCTTCATCAACTCTAACCATCTCCTTTGCCTCATATTCAAATCTCGTTGTGTAAATAGGTACTTCAAACTCTTGTGATCCGTATAGATCTCACATTTCTCTCTGTATAGGTAATGACGCCAAATCTTCAATGCAAAAATCACGGCGGCCAATTCTAGATCATGAGTTGGATAATTCTTCTCGTGCGGTCTAAGTTGTCTCGACGCATACGCAATGACTTTATCACCTTGCATAAGAACGCAACCTAAACCTCTATATGAAGCATCACTGTAAATAATAAATCCCTCAGTCCCTGATGGAACGGCTAAAATTGGTGCTTTCACTAGTCGACCCTTCAACTCTTAGAAACTTTCTTCACATTCTGGACTCCAAACAAAAGCAATATCTTTCCTCATTAACTGTGTCATTGGCATTGCTATACGCGAAAAGTCTTTTACAAATCTCCGATAATACCCAGCTAATCCTAGGAAACTTCTGATGTCTGTCACATTCGTTGGTCTCGCCCAGTTGGTAACTGCTTCTATCTTCTGAGGGTCTACAGAAATTCTTTTAGCTGATACAATATGTCCAAGAAAAGCAATCTCTGTCAACCAAAGCTCACACTTCTTCAATTTGCCGAATAATCTCTTTTCACGCAATCGTTGTAAAGCTAATCGCAAATGATACTCGTGATCTTCTACGCTTTTGGAGTAGATTAGGATGTCATCTATGAACACGATAATGAACTCATCTAAATAATCTTTGAAGACACGGTTCATCAAGTCCATGAAAGCAGCTGGTGCATTAGTCACTCCAAATGGCATAACCAAAAATTCAAAGTGACCATATCGAGTCCTGAAAGCTGTCTTCTCAACATCTTCCTCTTTGACTTTCAATTGATGGTAACCGGATCTCAAGTCGATCTTCAAAAATACTTGAGCTCCTTGTAACTGATCAAACAAATCATCTATTCGCGGCAACGGATACTTGTTCTTGACGGTCAACTTATTCAACTCTCGGTAGTCGATGCACATACGCATTGTTCCATCTTTCTTCTTCACAAACAAGACTGGAGCTCCCCACGGTGAAACACTCGGTCGAATAAAACCCTTCTCCAACAGTTCTTCTAACTGAACTTTCAATTCTTTCAACTCTATCGGTGCCATTCGGTACGGTGCTTTGGATACCGGTTGTGACCCTGGTACTACTTCTATTGTGAACTCAAGCTCTCTTTCAATCAATACGTCGGGTAACTCATTGGGAAAAACATCTGGAAATTCTCGAACTACTGAAATGTTTTCTATTAGTGGTCCAAGAACTCGTGTGTCGACAATTGAACATAAGAAACCCGAACAACCCTTCTTCAACATCTTACTTGCTTGAATCGCCGATATCAAGTACGGCGGTATGATCACTCCCTTTCCTTGAAAAGTAAACTCCTCTCGTCCTGACGGATAGAAACTAACCCGTTTCTGTTCACAATCGATTCTGGCTTGATTAACCGACAACCAATCCATACCCAAGATAACATCAAAGTAATTCACCGTCAACGGAATCAAATCAACGCTCAAGACTTTATCACCTATCTTGATCTCACATGACTTGAATATCGAAGAAGTAACTAGTGGTTCACTACTAGGCAATGATACACACAGGTCGTATCCTAACGGTTCTGACTTAACAGTTAAATGCTTAACAAAATCACGTGATACAAATGAATGCGTCGAACCAGAATCCATAAGTATACGTGCAGGATACGAAAAAATAGGAAGAATACCTGATACGACGGTATCATCCGTATTCCCCGGCCTGAGCTGGAAGTATCGTCCTTGTTGTTGCGCGACTCCTTTCCCTTTATCTACACGAGGCTCTACCCTTGACCCGCTTGGCACACTCGATGCACCGGTACTCATTCCCGGTTGTCTCTTACTCGGACAGTTCTTTGCTATGTGTCCCGGTTGTCCACACTCAAAACATTTTCCTCTCGTTTCTGGGTTATAGCTCTTGGCGTTCGAGGTTGTGTTTGGTGTAGTCGAATTTGCGCTCAAAGGACAATTCCTAGACACATGCCCCAATTGTTTGCACAAATAGCAAGTGGTCAATTGATAACAGGTTCCTCTGTGTTGCAGGTTACATGTTGGACACAACGGTCTCGGGTCCCCCATGAACGTACTCCCTCCTTGGCTACTCATATATGATCCCGAACCTTGCGTAAACGGTTTCTTCGCATTCCCTTGACCCTTACTCTGACTGTCATTTGCTCTCTTCCCTTGTTGTCCTTGTCGATATCGGTCGACACTCTTCTCAGCTATACGGGCGGCTTCCTCGACTAGAGAAACGGTCGGGTGTTGCAACATGTCCACACGGCCACGGATGTTCTCTCTAAGCCCTTCCTCAAACTTACGAGCTTTATCCCTATCAGTCGGAACGGTAGTTTTCCCAAATCGTAACAAGGCATTGAAACGAGAAACATACTCACCTACGGTCATATCTCCCTGAACCAAACTTGCAAACTCTTGACGTTTCTGAGTATAAGCAGATTGCGGAAAGAAACGTTTGTTGAATTCCTCTTTAAATGCTTCCCACGTGATTGGCTTCCCTTGTTCAAGCACGTTGTTCCACCAGTCCAAGGCTTCACCCATCAACGTATCGGATGCACATAAAATTTTCTCCTCATCGGTACATATTACCTGACGGAAATGTCTTTCCATGTCCATCATCCAATGATCGGCCAAGTCTATGTCAACCTGTCCATGATACAACGTCGATTTTCGTTTATGAAACTGTTCCACGATTGTGTGTTGAGATCGCGGTGCCGATGGTGCATTGACATAACGAATTTCCACTTGTGGAGGCTGAACGTTCATCTGTTCTCTTTCACTTACCGCTTGTATGAAATTTCCCACCATATTCACTATTTGGTCCATCCGCGAATGCGGTGATAATTCTCTTGGTGGATCAGCCATAACGTTTCAAATATTTCCCCTGTTGAGTTCAATGCATAATGACCATGCATGCTATGCCACAATATAGATATATGTGCACAGTTCATCACAATCAACAAATGCTAATGCTTGAAGCATTTCTACAATGATAGCAATTATCTTTACAATTACACACTCCACTCGACGTCACTCAGCATATATAACGTCACTCGTTTCCAAGGCTCTAAACTTAAGCTCTGATACCACTAAATGTCACAGCCCGGTCCCACAATAGCGGAACCGGAGCCTGTGGCACGCCACCGAGGCTAAACCAAATCATTAACGTTCCCAAAAATTAGTTTGAAGAACACACGCAGCGGAATAAAACAAGTCATTTTTTGAAAACTATTCGTCCAGTCGACTGATCCAGGTCCAGCAGAAAGTTGGGTTTAAAAACACCATCCAGTCGACTGCTTTCTACACCCAGTCGACTAGGGCTTCAAATTTTCATTTGACTGATGAAGTCCGGTCGACTGAAGTCTGGCCTGAACAAAATATTTTGAATTGAAAACTTGATCCAGTCGACTGTGTCGGGGACCCAGTCGACTGATCCTCTATGAAACAATGCAGAGAGTTGCTGAAAACAGAGGCTCCAGTCGACTGTTTCCTCAACCAGTCGACTGATTTATGGCAGCAGCACATTCTGTAGAGTTTTCTAAGTTTAAAAGTTTTTGAATTCGAACGGCGATCAAACACACACTTCCAAACGTACTCCAAAGCAATTCTAACTGTATTAACATATTACCAAAGCACAGTTACAACATGTTACTAACTATTACAACGTTTTAGATTCGTTCTAACATACCAAGTTAAACATAACTAAAACCATAAGAATTCTTATTACAACATTTCATATTGTCTCAAAACTACAATATTAACGCTCAAGTTGCCTTCTATAAGAACTCCCAACCCACGTGTTCACTTCTGCGATTCCTCGCCAGCATTTACACCTGCAATGGTTATTTGAATAACCACACATATTTCGATTTGTTTAAGCTAAAGCTTAGTGAATAAATCAACATATGTACATGAATGATAAACATGTCCGCATTCACATCTCTACATTTCATACTAGTCGCCGGAGACTCACGTGCCCGTCCATACTCCCAATCCGCGACTCCTCGCCAATAAGTCCACGCGAAAGGGTAAGACCCACGATTCTACAAACAATCGTGCGATCTTAATGCCTATATCGGCTCCACAAAATGGCACGGTGACCACGTGCTCCTTCTGACCCAGATAAGCAACTTAACATGCTCAAATACATATCACCATGCTCGCGGTAATCGAAACATATCACCGTGCTATTGAGCCTACTTATCAATATAAATGCCCAATATGAACTACACAATATATCTCTATGAATTAATACATGCTATTCAAACATAACATGAATACATGCCAAGAAATCATTCCAAAACATAGTTGAATCACTCACCTCCGATTTACGCTCCTATAATTCAATCTGAAGAAAACCCGTGCACAAAGAACGTGCAGAAGTTCGTCTAGCAAAATTCCTATGGATCAGAATTCCATTTATCAACTTTTATGAAAAATTCTAGAAAATAACTTTTCGGAAAACTTAGCCAAACAGGCCCTAATAGGTATCAAAACGAAGCTCTTACCTCGAGGAGCTCGAATATGAAATCTGGGAGAAACCAGACTGACGGAAGGTCGTCGTTTGGCGTCGCAAAGCTCTAAGCTCCCAAAATCTCCCTATGGCCTCCTTTCTTGAACTTAGGTTAAGATTTACAAAAATCTAAAGATCCATCTCTATCTATATATAGGCAACTCTTTTGGGAATTATGTTTACCTCCCCACGAGTTTTCCAAACTCCTAATCAGTCTCTGAAACTTTCTATACAGCTAATTCATAGCTTTACAAGTGAAACCTCAAAATTATAAAAGTTTTCGACTAAGATTCGTTTGGTCGCTAAATCGCGAATTTCTATATGACGTTTCCGAAGTTGCTAATTAGCCTACCAAATTAATAGCGTATTCATTCGTCCTCACCAGGATACTAAATCTAACAACAGAAATATATTCTAAGCCAAAAAATAATACAGATATTGAAATACACAGGTAAACATTTATTTTCAGATAAACATTTAAAATGTTCCACAGTGACCGTCTCATACTCGGAGAGACTTCACAAACAACAAATTCTAAATCACCACAGTCTCAGAGGGTTCTCTAATACAGACACCCAAATCAACTCGTGAGTCAAAACTCACTCAATCATGTGTCATAGGACACGCCACATCACATTATCATGCATGACAATGAAATGCAAAAGCAATAACACGAATGTGGGTGTTATACTCACTCTTTACAAAATGATTTGAATACAAATTGAAACTCTCTATATAGAGTGGATAATACAAATAAAGCTCACTACAATTTTGCTCTCTCAAGAAATACAAATGAAAGATTTGAGCAAATTGATAAACTCACACAACTAGGGCTCAAATATGAATAATTAGAAATCAACAAGTTGTGTGATTTAAATTGATGTTTTCCAATGGATTGATCAACATAAAATGGTGTGAGAAAACATGTATTTATAGGCCAAGAAAGATTATAGCCGTTGGTGGCAAGTTTGGTAATTAAAAGCCCCTTTAAAAACTAGCCGTTATTGCCTTTCAGCGCAGTCCAGTCGACTGGATCGAGGGTTCAGTCGACTGGGAAGTTTATAGCAGTGAAGAGGCAATTTCAGTGCTGTCCAGTCGACTGAAAAGTTCAATCAGTCGACTGATGTTACAATCCAGTCGACTGGACCCTTAAAAAATCAGTCGACTGGTTTTAAGCAGTTTTTGGCAGACTGACACCTCTTTACTAAAACGGCCATAACTCCCTTTACAAAACTCGTATTCGCGATCCGTTTGAAGATTCGGAAACTAGATTCAAATATATTTCCAACCATATAAAACTCAAGATCTAATTCCTTACCAATTGGATCAGGTTTGCATTTAAAGTTGACATATCTGCGCAAAGGTACTTTCTTTTGACTTAACCACTTGAAAGCTTTTGTGAAATGAATTTAAATGAGTGGTCTAAGTATGTTTAGGTCCTTGAAAGTATTTTAAAGTGTGAGTGCAAGGATCCTAAAGTCCAATTAAAGTTACTTGAGCCCCTATGAGTGATTGATCAAAATGCTTACATGTAAATCCTAGTCTTCAACAAAGGATGAAAAAATCTTCAAGTCTTCAAGCTTGATCCTTGTTGAGCTCCCTCACTCTTGGACTTCACCACATGCTATTTCATGATCTCAAACAAAGTTAGAACATTTAAGTACATGAATAAAGAGATTAGCGTAATGAAAATGACAAGATAATTGATTAAAATAGAACTAATGAAAGTATGCACTTATCACTAGATTTGTCATCATCAAAACAAAACAAAAATAATGCCTTAAATAAATTCAAGGCTAACAATTTCCCCCTTTTTGATGATGTCAAAATATGCAATAGAGATATAGAAATTAAAGCACAATAAGTGTCATTTTCATGTTATCATTCAAAGTAACAAGAATTCCAAAGTATGAGTCCAAGAATGATAACTTTCTAAAAACATTCCCCCTTTTTAAAGGTCTATCATTTTCCCATTAAAGAAAAACTCTATCATTTTCATATCTCTATATCATTTTCATACCTCTATATCATTTCCCCCTTTTTGACAACAGCAAAAAGATTAGGGGTTGGAACTAAAAAATTCCCCCTCAAGATATGCAATAGAATGATACCAAGGAAAACTCAAGTTAACAAATCATGGAAGCAATAAGATACCAAATTGCCAAAATATGATACCAAAAGTAACTAAAGTGAGCATAATATCATGATACCAAGAAATCAAGCAAACTAAAATAATAATATGTTCCCCCTCAACATATGCATATACGAATGAATACCAATTTATAGGATCAACATTATGCATTATCTCCTTAGGAGGATGGGATAGCTATGAACATCAAAACAACATGTCATTTGAAAAGTAAGCATGATTTCATAATCAAAGCAAGTTAATGTGATAAATCAAACATGATTAGCATGCTACCAAAAACAAGAGAAATATCAAAACAATTTAATCTACCCTACTCCTACTAGGCTTAAGGTGAGAGATTTAACCATTATCCAAGCACCTCTTGGATGCAACATTTGCCGAGAAGGTAGGAGAGGATCCTTTCACAACCCAAATCATGTTAATTTTCTTACGAAATGAACATTTATAATTAACATGCCCCTTTTTCATACAATAATGACAAGTTACATGGGGGAGGGTATCATGTGAGCTTGAAGCTTTAATAAAGAAGCTATTATGAGAATTGTTTGAACTTGAAGGAGTAGATTTTGCAAAGAAATTGTTATACTTCTTTTCTTTGTATGTGGGATTAAATCCCAAACCGGCTTTGTCAAAAACACATTTTTGCTTTCCCAAAAGCATATTCAAATTTTGTTCACCTTGTGTGAATTTTGCCAAAGTTTTTGTCAAATCATCCACCTCCTTTCTCAACTCAACATTTTCTTTTTCAATAAGTTCACTTGAAGGTTGATTGGTTGAAACAAGCTTTTCTTTTCTCAAAATTTCATTTTGAGATTTTAACTCATCTAATTGCTTTTTCAACTCCAAATTTTCTTTTTCAAGCTCATTTGAAGATTGTGCTCTTAAAACATGTTTTTCATTTTCAATCTTCAAAGATTCATTTTGGGATTTCAAAATATTTAACTCATTTGATAGTTTGGAAAAATTCTTTTTAAGAGTTATATATTTAGATCCCAAATTCTCCAATTCCTAATGTAACTCCTCAAAAGCACATTGAAGCTCATTATAGTTAGGAGATTCAACAATAGAGGGAGGATTACAGTTTACCAAATTTTCTTGTGCACCTACTTGGTCACATGAGTCATCATCGGATGAGTCATCATCATCCCAAGTGGCATCTTTTGCCATTTTCTCATTCTTATCATCTTCTTTATTGGCAAATAGGCACACTCTTTCTTCTTCACAATTTTGGTTAGTAATAATGTGAAAATTTTCTAAACATAACCAAATTTCATTTGCACTAGAGCATGAACGAATTCTATTATATGAATTATCATCCAAAGAATTATATAGAATTTTCATAGCTCTAAGATTCAATAGAAAGTTATTTTGATCACTTTCATTCCATTCAATCTTTGGTTTAGAAGAAAAACCATTTTTGACAATGTTCCAAAGATTTATGTCAAGTGATATAAAATAAATTTCTATTCTCCTCTTCCAATGATCATACTTATGATCTTTCAACGATGGAGGAGTTGTAATGCAATAACCTTCTTGAAATTTTGTTTCCATAGAACATGACCCAACATTTTGAAAATCATTGGAGTCATTTAAAGAGCAAGAAGTAGAGGTTACCCCATTTTTGATTGCCATGAGACAAAGATTGACGATCTCATCTTCATTTGAGTCGTCACCCGATGATTCACTCTTGGAGCTACTTTGAGTGGCCTTCATTGCCTTCTTCTTGCGTTGTTCATCTTGAGGAGGCTTCTTTCCCAATTTTTCTTTCTTTAGAAACTTTGCGAATTTTTGGGTGATCAAAGCCATTTCCTCATCCTCATCACTCTCATGATCTTTCCCCTTTTTCTTTGAGCTTGAGGACTTCAAGGCGATGTCTCCTCTTTTGATCTCCTTTTTCTTGTCTTCTTCGACAAGCACGGCTAACTCCATTTCATGGGTAATGAGAGATCCCATGAGTTGTTCAATTGACAAGTTTGTCAAATCTTTTGCTTCCCGGATAGCCGTGACCTTCGGTTGCCATTGCTTTGGTAAAGCCCTAAGAATTTTCTCAATAATTTCTTCATTAGCATAAACTTTACCAAGATTTTTCAAGCTATTGATGATAGTTGTAAAACGGGTAGACATATCACCAATAGACTCAAAAGGCAACATTTTGAACATTTCATAAGATTGAACAAGCAAATTAATTTTTGACTTTTTGACTTGGCTTGTTCCCTCATGAGTCACTTCAAGTTTATCCCAAATTTCTTTTGTGGATTCGCAAGATGAAATTCTATTGTATTCATTTGGGTCTAAACCGCAATATAATAAATTCATTGTCGTTGCATTCATTTTAATGAGTTTCTTATCGGCATCATTATACGCATCTTCCGTTTTTGGAATAGAAATACCATTTTCAATTTTCGTTGGAAGATGAGGCCCTTTGACCACTATTTGCCATAAATCAAAATCTTGAGAAATCATATAGATTCTCATTCTATTTTTTCAATAAGCATAATTTGATCCATTAAAACACGGTAGTCTATTTGCCGAGAGACCCTCACTACAATAGATGCGGGAAGTGTTGGTTTCCATTTGGATCTTAACTCAAATTTTTCAAAAACTTTTGAAAATAGAAGAGCCGAAGCTCTGATACCAATTGTTGGCCCAAATGTGGAAACCTTAGAGGGGGGGTGAATAAGGTTTTAGCGGAAATTAACCTTTTTCAAACTTGATAGCAAATTAAAACACAATCACAAGAGATAATAAAGTAAAGAGATAAGGGAAGAGACACTTGCAAACCGAGTTTTCAAGTGGTTCGGCAATCGCACCCCGCGGCCTACGTCCACCCCTCAAGAACACCTCTTGAGGATTCCTTTAATCCGATCTACTTCACGGGTGTAGACCAAACCGTTACAAGAGCCTCTAATCTCTCCCAAAGAAGAACACCTCTTCTTTGCACACAAGGGTTACTAACCCTCACTCTTTACAAAATGATTTGAATACAAATTGAAACTCTCTATATAGAGTGGATAATACAAACAAAGCTCACTACAATTTTGCTCTCTCAAGAAATACAAATGAAACATTTGAGCAAATTGATAAACTCACACAACTAGGGCTCAAATATGAATAATTAGAAATCAACAAGTTGTGTGATTTAAATAGATGTTTTCCAATGGATTGATCAACATAAAATGGTGTGGGAAAACATGTATTTATAGGCCAAGAAAGATTATAGCCGTTGGTGGCAAGTTTGGTAATTAAAAGCCCCTTTAAAAACTAGCCGTTATTGTCTTTCAGCGCAGTCCAGTCGACTGGATCGAGGGTTCAGTCGACTGGGAAGTTTATAGCAGTGAAGAGGCAATTTCAGTGCTGTCCAGTCGACTGAAAAGTTCAATCAGTCGACTGATGTTACAATCCAGTCGACTGGACCCTTAAAAAATCAGTCGACTGGTTTTAAGCAGTTTTTGGCAGACTGATACCTCTTTACTAAAATGGCCATAACTCCCTCTACAAAACTCGTATTCGCAATCCGTTTGAAGATTTGGAAACTAGATTCAAATATCTTTCCAACCATATAAAACTCAAGATCTAATTCCTTACCAATTTGATCAGGTTTGCATTTAAATTTGACCTATCTGCGCAAAGGTACTTTCTTTTGACTTAACCACTTGAAAGCTTTTGTGAAATGAATTTAAATGAGTGGTCTAAGTATGTTTAGGTCCTTGAAAGTATTTTAAAGTGTGAGTGCAAGGATCCTAAAGTCCAATTAAAGTTACTTGAGCCCCTATGAGTGATTGATCAAAATGCTTACATATAAATCCTAGTCTTCAACAAAGGATGAAAAAATCTTCAAGTCTTCAAGCTTGATCTTTGTTGAGCTCCCTCACTCTTGGACTTCACCACATGCTATTTCATGATCTCAAACAAAGTTAGAACATTTAAGTACATGAATAAAGGGATTAGCGTAATGAAAATGACAAGATAATTGATTAAAATAGAACTAATGAAAGTATGCACTTATCACTAGATTTGTCATCATCAAAACAAAACAAAAATAATGCCTTAAATAAATTCAAGGCTAACAGTTAGAAACTCTTATAATAAAACCCAAGTTTTTTAAGAACACAAAGTATCATGATCTCACAATTTCTTCCCTAAACGGGATCATTACGAGTAAACTCTACTCTGGGCTTGAAAATTATGTTCATCACTTGGAAAAGAATAATAAAACAGAAATCGGTTTTTCATTTGCAAACTATCCTTTCTTGAAACAAATCGTTTTCAAGATAAGCAACGAAAAAATCAGAGTTAAGCTATCATGCTATTTAAAAGCAGGTGGACTAACACTTGTCCAATTAAATCATAACATGCTCTTTGAACCAACATGTAAATTAAAATTCCATAAACTCGACCTTCAAACAAAGCGGAAGTTCATCAAATCTCGGGGGCCTTACCCTTATCTATATCACCTGAAAGAAATGTTTAATAGTCCATAAGCCAAAAGGCTCGTATAGTCATATAACCACACAATAACATTTGTTATATAACATGCGTGAGTGCAATGAATGGCAATGTCATGTATGATGTCACGCCCCGGAGCAGCAGAAATTAGCAGGAAATAAAATTTTCCTTTCTGGGTCCGTAAGTCATGACCAGTTACGTTAACTGATTGTCCACAAACACTAGATAAATAAAAGAGTAACTCAAACGGAAGCGCAAACTGAATATATACATCAACCGATTACTAGCTATTACATCAGAGTTTGTTGTTATCAAAAGATAAAGAACAAAAGAGCTTAAGGCGTTAGACGCCGTTTACAACTTATTAGCACGAAAGGATAAAAGTCTATAAAGAACAACTAAGTCTTCTTTCTTGAAGCCGCGCCTCTAACTGGCGTAGCCGTGACCTTCAGCATAGTAGGCTTCCCCTTCGTAGGCTCCTTCCAGATAGTCCTCTTCTGGACAATCATATCCTGTATAGTCTAGACATGGGAATGTCCAGGGCGTAGTATGCCGTTAGCTTTAATAAAAGCTAAGTGAGCGTTCTAACCGAACACTCCTAATATAAAATATGTATTCAAAAGTACACAACGGCTGGTTACGACGGTTGAATGAATTATAATTAGACCGTGCATGAAACTATGCATCGTCGATATATTTGACTTCACTCGACTTAACCTCCGACTTACTTAACTTTGTTACATTACCAGTGTAACGCCGTTGGCTTAGAGTGACTCGCCCAGTGGGTCGAGCTATGGTTACTTTACTATCGTTGTCTGCCCCTCCGTGGCCATAGTAGTAATCTCGCTTTACAAGCTAACCATGTACTCTAGGTCCTCGGAACCTTGCCTTTATGAATATCGTCGCCGGTTTGCGAAACGGTTACTTTACTATCGTTGGTCGTCGCGACTTCAGTAGTAATCTCGCCTTACAGGCTAACCGTGTTTATTCATTTCTCGATGTATTCTTATCAACATGGTTACTTTGCTATCGTGTTTGCCTCTCCGTGGCCATAGTAGCAATCATCACCGGCATGCGATCCTGTAATTCCATTTGACAGTACCAACTCACTACATATCAACTTTCGGACCTCCGCGGTCAACTTACACGTACTTCCAAATGTATACGAACTTGGTCTCCGCGACCGTTCGACTCTATACTCGTACACGTCGACTTGACGTTATGACACCGACTTCTACATGAGGTGTATCATATGTTATGCACGAGGTACAAGTTAATTAAACATGTACTATTTTATTCTTGAAATAAAGTATGGATCCGAAACTCGTAGTACGGTATGTTAAAGCATGAGGCTAACCGGAATAAATAATAATAATAAACAGAACTAATTACCACATGTTAACATGGAGTTAACCCGACTGATAATAATAACGAACATAAATAGTAATAATAATAATAATAATAATAATAATAATAATAACGGAGATAATATGTTCGGGGTACAACATATTAACATGAGGTTAACCGAAAGGTGATAACAATAATATTAGCAATAATATTATTAATATTAATAATGATATTAATAATAATAGTGGAATAATATGCTCAGGGTATAACATATTAAAAGTTGAAGTTAAATCCATAATAATAATAATGATAATAATAATAACAATAATAATAACAATAATAATATCATTATTATTAATGGGATAACAAAACGGATATTAATATGTTCAGGGTACATGTATTAATCACGAGGTTAACTGGATCATAATAATAATAAGCGGAAAATAATAATATAATAATAATAAATATTATTATAATAACAACATTTATAATATGGACCTGGGTTAGGGACACCACATGTTAAAATGTAAGTTTTAACGACTAACTAATAAGATAGCAATAATAATAATAAATAGTAGTAGCGATAATAACAATAATAATATAATCATAATACGGACCTAGATTAGGGGCAGCACATGTTAAGTACAACATTTCTAAATAATAATAAAGGAAAGATAACATGGGCATTAATCTAATATACCAAGTGAGTTAGGAACTCACCGTGGGTTTAAGGTTGCGATGTGACACAAGGGGTAAGCTTCCTTTCTTTTCTCTCTTCTCTCTCTCTCGGGCTAACTCTCTCTTCTTTTGTTCCTAACACTAATGGGGAGGGGGTTTATATAGGGGTGGGAGCATTCTCTCTCTCTCTCTGTATATATTATACATCTAACACACACCTAATATAATATCTATATTAATACACAACACACACTCCACTATCACACACAACACACAGGACACACACATGCACACACCTACACTTTACACTTGTCACCCTCACAATTACCCACTCACTCACTCACTCTCCCCCCATGTCGGCACACTCACATACACTACACTCAACACTACACACCTCACACCTACACCCTACACACTAGCCCACCCAACTCACCACCCTACAACACACCTCACCACTCTATCTCCCTTTAATGTCGGTACACACACAACACAATGTGTAGGGGTTGTTTGGGGGTTAGTTTAGGGTACACACATGGTTGGGCAACACAGGTATAATTATGGGTTCAAAAATAATATTTAATGGCAGTGAAAATCTTATAATCACTGTTTGGGACTGGAATTTATATTAATAAAATATAATAAAAATTTTAGGTATTACAATATCCACCTCCTATCAAAGATTTCGTCCCCGAAATCTGAGCTAACTAGTCACTAAACAAAGCTGGGAACTTCTCGCGCATTTCTGATTCCAACTCCCAAGAAGCTTCGCGTTCGTCATGGTGTCTCCACTGAACTTTCACCAGAGGAAATTCCTTTGTCCTTAGCTTCTTGACTCCTCGATCCAAAATTCGGACTGGTCCTTCAGTATAAGTCACATTGTTGTTTACCTCGATGTCCGTGAAGTCAATCTCATGTGATGGATCATGTACAACCTTCCTAAGCATACTTATATGAAATACATTATGTACTCCTGACATCTTAGGTGGTAGGGCAAGTCGGTAGGCTACTCTTCCCACACGCTCTAAAATTTCAAACGGTCCAATGTAGCGCGGTGACAACTTTCCTCGTTTCTGTCCGAATCTGACAATGCCTCGTACCGGAGATACCTTGAGAAGTACATGATCTCCAACACTAAACTCCAATTCCTTGCGGTGCTTGTCTGCGTAGCTCTTCTGTCTGCTCTGTGCTGCCTTCATCTTTTCTTTCACAATATTAATCTTTTCATTCGTCTCTCGAACCATCTCCGGTCCTAGAAGTTTATTGTCTCCGACTTCCGCCCAGCACAATGGTGATCGGCATGGCCTTCCGTACAGTGCCTCGAATGGTGCCATTCCGATGCTCGAATGATAGCTGTTGTTGTATGCAAACTCTACCAATGGCAAATGTGTCTCCCAAGAACTCTCAAAGTCTATGGCACAGGCTCGGAGCATGTCCTCCATTACTTGGTTGACTCGTTCTGTTTGTCCATCGGTTTGAGGATGAAATGCTGAACTTAACTTCAATGAAGTTCCCATTGCTGCTTGCAAGCTTTCCCAAAATCCTGATGTAAAACGTGAGTCGCGATCTGATACGATCGATACAGGTACTCCGTGTAGTCGTACGACTTGCTGTAAGTACATTCTGCTCATCTTCTCAACCGGGTACGTCATATTGTAGGCGATGAAATGAGATGATTTGGTGAGTCGGTCCACGATCACCCAAATAGCGTCATGATTCTGTTGCGATCTAGGCATTCCTACAACGAAGTCCATAGTAATGTGTTCCCATTTCCATCCAGGAACTGGTAGTGGTTGTAATAACCCTGCTGGCCTCTGGTGTTCTGCTTTGACTTGTTTGCAGGTTAAACATTTGGATACATGATCTGCTACTTCTCTTTTCATTCCTTCCCACCAGAAGTTTCTTTTCAAGTCCTTGTACATTTTTGTTCCTCCAGGGTGGACCGTCATTCTTGACTTGTGTGCTTCATTCAGTATGTCCTTCCTTAGGTTGTCCTCGTTAGGCACACAAAGTCTATTGCGGCATCTAAATCCTCCGTCTGCTCCAATATTCCATTCTGCTGGGTCCTTTGCTGATGCTTTCTCAAACCATTGACGAAGTCCTTCGTCCTTTCCTTGAGCTTCAAGGATGCGATTTATGAGCGTCGGCTGCACTACTAGACATCCAAAAATTCATCCTTCACTAGATTCAATGGTCTGAAAGTCAAATTCGGCTAGTGTTTCCAATGCTCTCCACTCTTTAACCATCAGAGAGGATATGAACAGTTTGCGAGGTTTTCGGCTTAGTGCGTCGGCAACTACGTTTGCTTTACCAGGGTGGTATTGCAAAGTGAAATCGTAATCCTTCAACAATTCCATCCAACGTCGCTGCCTCATGTTCAACTCCTTCTGAGAGAACAAGTATCTCAAACTCTTGTGATCTGAAAATAGATCGAACTTCTCTCCGTAAAGGTAATGTCTCCAAATCTTGAGAGCAAAAACAATTGCGGCTAGTTCGAGGTCATGCGTAGGGTAATTCATCTCATGTGGTTTCAGTTGTCGTGATCCATATGCTATCACTCTTCCATCCTGCATGAGCACACATCCAAGTCCTTGGTGTGATGCATCACTATAAATGGTGAACTGCTCACCGCTCTTTGGTATTGCAAGCACTGGCGCCGAGGTCAGTCTTTCTTTCAGCTCTTGAAACGCGCGTTCATGCTTGTCTTTCCATTCGTACTTCACGTCCTTCCTTGTCAGATTGGTCAAAGGGGATGCTATCTTAGAGAATCCTTCAACGAATCTTCGATAGTATCCGGCTAAACCAAGGAAACTCCTAACTTCGGTTGCAGTGTTCGGTCTATTCCAGTCCAAAACAACATCTGTCTTGATTGAATCCACAGCTATCCCGTCCTGTGAGACAGTATGACCCAAGAATTTGACTTCCTTTAGCCAAAATTCACACTTGCTGAACTTCGCATACAAGTGGTTGTCTCGAAGCGTCTGTAGTACGATCCTCACATGTTCTTTGTGTTCCTCCATGGTCCTTGAGTAGATTAGGATGTCGTCTATGAACACAATCACAAATTGATCCAAGTAGGGCCTGAATACTCTATTCATTAAATCCATGAATACAGCTGGGGCATTCGTTAGTCCAAACGGCATGACTAGGAATTCATAGTGCCCATATCTTGTTCTGAAGGCTGTCTTTGATACATCTTCAGGTCGAACCAACAATTGGTGGTATCCAGATCGTAGATCTATCTTGGAGAAGGTCGTCGCTCCATACAATTGATCGAATAGGTCATCGATTCTGGGAAGTGGGTATCGGTTCTTGATTGTGACCTTGTTCAACTCTCTGTAGTCGATACAGAGTCGAAGTGTCCCATCCTTCTTCTTAACAAATAGCACTGGCGCTCCCCAAGGCGACGTGCTCGGTCGAACGAATCCGAGATCTTCAAGTTCCTGGACTTGCTTCTTTAATTCTTGCATTTCTGTTGGGGCCATCCGATATGGGGTCTTAGATATCGGTAGGGTACCGGGTACCAGCTCAATACAAAAGTCGATGTCCCTTTTGGGTGGTAGTCCTAAGATTTCTTGAAATACGTCCTCAAAGTCTTGAACCACAGGGATTTGTGTAATCGAAATTTCCGAACTTACACTTCCAAGGGTAGCTAGACATCTTGTGAGGAAGGCGTTGCACAAGGGATCGCATTGGAATTTAAATGGTTGGCTTCCAGGTGTCGAGAAAGTAATAGACTTGTTAACACAGTCTAATTTGGCATGGTATTTCGTGAGCCAATCAATTCCTAAGATTAAATCGAATTCCTTCATCGACAGAACTATTAGATCAGCGGGGAGGTTATGATCTTCCAAATTCAAAGTGCAGTCCTTACACACTTTTCCCAACGTAATGTTCACTCCTAAGGGGGACACAACGTTCAGAGCTACATCAAGCGTCTGGGGTACTAAACCCAATCGTTGTACAATCTTAATAGCAATAAAGGAGTTGGAAGCACCAGTATCGAATAAAGCTTTAACTTGACTGTTAAACAATGTGAGGGTACCTTCCATATTCTGCTGTTCTCCTTCATCGAATCCGGCTTCCTCTGGGATAATGGCATTTAGGCGGGCTTGCTTAGGTTGACCCTGAGTAGATGCTCCATAGTATCCGCCTTGAGGCGCTCGACAATCCCTGGATAAGTGGCCCTTTTTGCCACAGTTGTAGCAGACGGTGTCCTCTCGGCTTCTCCTTGGGGCTCGGCAGTCCTTGGACATGTGTCCGGGTTTTCCACAATTGAAGCATCCATTGTTATTAGCTCCAGTGAAAACAGGTGGTCCTCTCGGGGTTTGTGCTTGGGGTACAGATGGTCGGTTCTGAGGGAATGTGAGTTGTGGCTTCCTTTCGCCAGTCCAATTACGCTTGTTTTCTTGAGATCGCATTGGGGGTCTTGATCCTTGGTTGCCTTGGTTGTTTCTGAATGGTAGTCGATTTCCAAAACGTCCTCGTTCTCGACCATTGATTTCTTCGTGGCCGATTGCCATGCCTACCATGGCTTTGAATGTCAGGCCTTGATTGTTGAGAGTCATGCGTTGAAGTGGTAGCGATAGGCCTTGGTGGTACTGTCGGTTTTTCTTCTCAGGGGTATCAATCATGTGGCGAGCAAAGCGAGACAATCGTTCGAACTGTACTGTGTATTCCCTCACAGTTCGATTTCCTTGTGTCAGATCAATGAACTCCCTCTCTTTCTTGTTCCTCTCTGTCTGTGGAAAGTAATTCTCCAGGAACAGCTCCTTGAATGTAGCCCAGGTCATTCTTCTTACTGCCGCTTCCCCTACCGTTGCTTTCTCCGATTCCCACCAATCGGCTGCCGCGTATGTTAATTGGAATGTCGCCAGTCGACGCTTCTCGATCTCTGTACATCCTAGTGTGTCGAAGATCGACTCCATTTCTCGGAGCCACTGTTCCGCACGCCATGGCTCGGCATCTCCGTCAAACTTCTCAGGACGAAAATGACGGAAACGCTCTACCACTCTATCCTCTACGGGTCTCGGAGGTGGTACAGGGTTGTTCCTATTATTCGCGTTATTGTTGTCATTGTTGTGGATGCGTTCTAGTCTCCGCACAAAGGCCTCGAATAGACCAGTAGGATCAGCGGCTGCAGGTGCTGGGGGTGCAGCCTCAATCTGCCCAACGGGATTGTTACGGGTACTTCTATTTCTTCCTGCCATAGGGATTCGTGTGTTGGTGTACCTACACAGACATCTATTGGTTACTACTAGAATATATGCACACATCTACAAATTGTCACCGAAGCATAAACGTCGAGATGTAAAATTTAACAAGGTAGCAACAATAGTAAAAATATAAAAACATCAAGATTATTAGTGCCACAGTTTATACAAAAAGATGATACTCGTATACATATACTAGAAAATCTAAGCCCCCAAAAGTCCTGATTCAGTAGTCATCCACGTCTGATCCATATAAGGGAGCTTCATCCACGAAGGAAAAATCCCACTCCTCGACCATCATCTCCTCGTCGTCCTCCTCGTCGTCGTCCTCCTCCTCTATAGCGTCTATTGCTGGCTCAGCAGCATTAGCAGCTGCAGCGGCAAATCCCTCGGCTATAGCAATAGCCTCTGCTAGCTCGACCTCTCCTATAATGAATCCCTCTGGCTGTGCTGCTATCCCTACTACCAAATCTGCTGCCCTATTGACAAGGACTGCCATCTGTAATATAGGCCCTGCTACTATCTCAGGTTTAACTACCTCCTCAGGTCCCTCATCTTCAGCATCATCATCTACCTCTGGTACAATATCTCCTCCGGCTATAACATCCATGTCCGCGGGCTCTGGGTCCTCGGGATCCTCCTCTGGGTCATCCTCCGGCTCATCATCGTCATCCACGGGCTCCTCCTCTCCGTCCCCGTCCACATCCTCGTCACCCGGCTCTATGTCCTCAACCGGATCCTCGTCATCCTCTATCGGCTCGGGCTCCGCTGGCTCTGGCACTGGTGCTACTGGAACCGGTGCGGGTGGTGCTGGTACTGGTACTGGTGGTGCTGGTGCTGGTGCTACTACCTGAACTTGTGCAGCCACAGGTACGGGTAGGGGATCAGGCCTCGCTAAGATAGCTCTCAACTCGATAGCGTCCATCTCTGGCTTACTCTGGACCAACCGAGCCATCTCGTGATAAATAGCCTCCCGAGTCATCGCGAAATGGTACGCGTCCATACGAATCTCAGTAGGGTGAGTCCGTCTAGTAACATACAGGGCTCTCCATACATCCTCCTCTAGGTACTGGCTGGCCGCACGGCGTATGCGCTCGTAATAAAGCTCTGGATTAGCAGGCTCCACTGTGTCTCCATGAATCACGTGACCTCCATAGGGATCATCCACAAACTTATGAAAGTTTGGATCCATGCTAACCTGCAAGGAAACTATCTAACGTCAGCATGACGAACTTATCTTAATACTCATATCTCAGGAATCTTAAATACTAGAAATAGATGGTGGGGGACAATCAGCGAGCACATCTAAGTAAAACCTAGTGCTCTGATACCAAAAATCCTGTCACGCCCCGGAGCAGCAGAAATTAGCAGGAAATAAAATTTTCCTTTCTGGGTCCGTAAGTCATGACCAGTTACGTTAACTGATTGTCCACAAACACTAGATAAATAAAAGAGTAACTCAAACGGAAGCGCAAACTGAATATATACATCAACCGATTACTAGCTATTACATCAGAGTTTGTTGTTATCAAAAGATAAAGAACAAAAGAGCTTAAGGCGTTAGACGCCGTTTACAACTTATTAGCACGAAAGGATAAAAGTCTATAAAGAACAACTAAGTCTTCTTTCTTGAAGCCGCGCCTCTAACTGGCGTAGCCGTGACCTTCAGCATAGTAGGCTTCCCCTTCGTAGGCTCCTTCCAGATAGTCCTCTTCTGGACAATCATATCCTGTATAGTCTAGACATGGGAATGTCCAGGGCGTAGTATGCCGTTAGCTTTAATAAAAGCTAAGTGAGCGTTCTAACCGAACACTCCTAATATAAAATATGTATTCAAAAGTACACAACGGCTGGTTACGACGGTTGAATGAATTATAATTAGACCGTGCATGAAACTATGCATCGTCGATATATTTGACTTCACTCGACTTAACCTCCGACTTACTTAACTTTGTTACATTACCAGTGTAACGCCGTTGGCTTAGAGTGACTCGCCCAGTGGGTCGAGCTATGGTTACTTTACTATCGTTGTCTGCCCCTCCGTGGCCATAGTAGTAATCTCGCTTTACAAGCTAACCATGTACTCTAGGTCCTCGGAACCTTGCCTTTATGAATATCGTCGCCGGTTTGCGAAACGGTTACTTTACTATCGTTGGTCGTCGCGACTTCAGTAGTAATCTCGCCTTACAGGCTAACCGTGTTTATTCATTTCTCGATGTATTCTTATCAACATGGTTACTTTGCTATCGTGTTTGCCTCTCCGTGGCCATAGTAGCAATCATCACCGGCATGCGATCCTGTAATTCCATTTGACAGTACCAACTCACTACATATCAACTTTCGGACCTCCGCGGTCAACTTACACGTACTTCCAAATGTATACGAACTTGGTCTCCGCGACCGTTCGACTCTATACTCGTACACGTCGACTTGACGTTATGACACCGACTTCTACATGAGGTGTATCATATGTTATGCACGAGGTACAAGTTAATTAAACATGTACTATTTTATTCTTGAAATAAAGTATGGATCCGAAACTCGTAGTACGGTATGTTAAAGCATGAGGCTAACCGGAATAAATAATAATAATAAACAGAACTAATTACCACATGTTAACATGGAGTTAACCCGACTGATAATAATAACGAACATAAATAGTAATAATAATAATAATAATAATAATAATAATAATAACGGAGATAATATGTTCGGGGTACAACATATTAACATGAGGTTAACCGAAAGGTGATAACAATAATATTAGCAATAATATTATTAATATTAATAATGATATTAATAATAATAGTGGAATAATATGCTCAGGGTATAACATATTAAAAGTTGAAGTTAAATCCATAATAATAATAATGATAATAATAATAACAATAATAATAACAATAATAATATCATTATTATTAATGGGATAACAAAACGGATATTAATATGTTCAGGGTACATGTATTAATCACGAGGTTAACTGGATCATAATAATAATAAGCGGAAAATAATAATATAATAATAATAAATATTATTATAATAACAACATTTATAATATGGACCTGGGTTAGGGACACCACATGTTAAAATGTAAGTTTTAACGACTAACTAATAAGATAGCAATAATAATAATAAATAGTAGTAGCGATAATAACAATAATAATATAATCATAATACGGACCTAGATTAGGGGCAGCACATGTTAAGTACAACATTTCTAAATAATAATAAAGGAAAGATAACATGGGCATTAATCTAATATACCAAGTGAGTTAGGAACTCACCGTGGGTTTAAGGTTGCGATGTGACACAAGGGGTAAGCTTCCTTTCTTTTCTCTCTTCTCTCTCTCTCGGGCTAACTCTCTCTTCTTTTGTTCCTAACACTAATGGGGAGGGGGTTTATATAGGGGTGGGAGCATTCTCTCTCTCTCTCTGTATATATTATACATCTAACACACACCTAATATAATATCTATATTAATACACAACACACACTCCACTATCACACACAACACACAGGACACACACATGCACACACCTACACTTTACACTTGTCACCCTCACAATTACCCACTCACTCACTCACTCTCCCCCCATGTCGGCACACTCACATACACTACACTCAACACTACACACCTCACACCTACACCCTACACACTAGCCCACCCAACTCACCACCCTACAACACACCTCACCACTCTATCTCCCTTTAATGTCGGTACACACACAACACAATGTGTAGGGGTTGTTTGGGGGTTAGTTTAGGGTACACACATGGTTGGGCAACACAGGTATAATTATGGGTTCAAAAATAATATTTAATGGCAGTGAAAATCTTATAATCACTGTTTGGGACTGGAATTTATATTAATAAAATATAATAAAAATTTTAGGTATTACATATGAAAACCATTTTTCGTGCATTTTCAAACACTCACCCTCGATCGTCAATATCATTACCCGGACCATGGGCTTCCCGTCCACGTAGGCCTAGCCTCAAACGTGCGGGACTTTGGGCCTTACGAATTACACGGAGGCCTAGCCTTTACCGTTACGGGGGTTTCTTGCAGCACATCCCGCAATTCGAGTTCCTAGTGGTACCCATCTCACACGCCTACCCACAAATCCGGGATTTCTATCTTTTCAAAAACAAAATCCCTCCTAGAGGGTTTCATGCACAGAAGCCTCTAAAGGTCTTCCCTTTTTCAAAACCTGGAAGTCTCGAAGATCTTCCTTTTTCAAAAATCGAAAGCCCCTAAGGTCTTTCATTCCAAAATCATTTTCGTGATTTTCGTTTTCGTGTTCATGCTCATGCTTATGAAATGCTATGACATATGCGAGCTCTAAGCATCCAGGCATATTCAATATTTCATAAGACATATTATTAAGGCATGCTATCAATTCAAAGCAACATAATAGACATGTTGAAATCATCCAGATAAACACATAAAGCATAGTAGCTCAAGTAACCACGTAAGGCATAGCAGCTCAAGTAAACATGTAAGTACACTATTAACATGTTATACAACTTTATTGAGGGTTATACGGAACTACCATTCACCGAGGATAGACTGAATAATTAATCAGAATAGAAACCGGAACTGCTCAATCTGTTACAAATCTCAATATACAATAATGCGCGTATATTAGTGAGGTACAACACCTTTAATCATAAGTACAACTACTATAAAGGCAAAGTACAACTCTTAAAGCTTAGGGTAAAAGGTCCCTTAGCTCGTAACAGACTTAAGTACAACACAATAGAAGATTTCACCAAACTGCCTGAGGTCGCGCGCGCGGGCCGCGCGCGCGAGGCCTCGCTCGCGCGGACCGCTCGAGCGAGTTAAGCTTACTAAGGTCACGTGGTTAATTCAAAACAGTTTTCAACAATAGCATGGTCGCGCGCGCGGGCCGCTCGCGCGAGATGTCATAGTGTCGTCTTCTTCCTTCTTTTTCCCCTGTTTTGAAATTAAGGATTGGTTTTTACCCATTTTCAAA
Source organism: Hydrangea macrophylla (assembly GCA_033977485.1). Taxonomy (NCBI): domain Eukaryota; kingdom Viridiplantae; phylum Streptophyta; class Magnoliopsida; order Cornales; family Hydrangeaceae; genus Hydrangea; species Hydrangea macrophylla. Next base: position 92,021,705 of record CM066982.1, on the reverse strand, counting down.
ACGTAACCAAAACAGGACTTCCAATATATGAATCTCTTCCTTTCTCCGCGTAGATTTCAAATATGAAATCAGTTTTTCAAGAGTCAAAACACAGCTCTTGATTTTATCGAAAAATCGAATGGTGACAAAACTTTAATTCGACCGTTCGTCGCAACTGTTATGAATTAGATTTTGAAATTTGAAATGGAGCCTCGTGGGATCGAGACCTTTCATTTGATATATAGAAATCACGTTTCCTTGGTTGTTTTTCTGCCCGCTAAATTCTATATATATCTATATACATATATCTATATCTATATCATCAGTTTATAAAAATTGAATTACAAACTAAATTGTCAACAAAATTACAAAAGAAAATTTTACCAAATTGATTTTACAGAGAATTACAGAGAATTCCCAAATAAGAAATTAAGTTTGATTTCAATTACTCACTGAATATATATATCTCTATGTGTATGTGTATATAAGAACTGAAATTCAACTAAAAAAAATAGTATAGGAACCTTACCCATTTCAATTATAGAAAGGTATGAAAATAAATCCAATACCCAAAGCTTTGATATCAACCTCCATGAATATATACATGTTTGTGAGTGTATATATGTTTAACTATCTATATATATATCTGCATATATATATATATATATATAATCCGAAGGAGAGACAGACAGTAGAGAAAAGAGAGAGGCAGAGAGTTGCTTGAATTTTTGATGGGAGGTTGGGTGATCATTTATAGAAGTTAATATGCTTTGCCTCCAAGCATTGTAAAGCACAAGCTTTACTCACACAAGCAGCATACACACGCACACACAGTGCACAATCAGATTAATTGGGCTCCAAGTTCAATTGAGAATTTCTTGTGTGTGTTGAGCTCACAAGCTTAACCACACACACAGATAAAAATTATACTGCGCAAAATTCAAAACTGGTATTTTTCTTTGACGTAAAAGAAATAATAATTTTTAATATTGTTCCTAATTTTTTGGGTTATTACAGAATGGTACTTGGACAGAGTTCCCCCTATTACAACATCATTCCCCCTGTTAAACAAGAACTGAAATACCAAAATATCACCCAAATATTTGAAAAATATTTTTAAAACTTCAATCCACAATTCATATATTACAAGGATCTAATATAAAACCGAATCATAAACTTATCTCCAAAAACCCAACCACCAGGAATATAACTACTCATCTAAACTCATTTACATATGAACATATTAAACATTAACCATTAATCTCAAGCTATCCCAGAATCCCCACAGTTCAACGCTTCTCACTGTGATGCTCGTCCTGACATGCGTGATCATTAGCCACAAAAATTGATTAAGTTTTCGGTTAGTGAGTACGTGGTACTAATCATGCAATTGAAATATTTAATGTATCATAAACACCAATTAAGCATTTACAATAATAAATGGTCGTCGGTGTGTCAAATAATCAATTACCATCGTATTGGACTCTTGATTCTGGGTCATTCTCACTTTGTCGTCACTTTAAAAGCGATATCACACACTCTCATGTGACCGTAGTCAATTCGTTGTGGTCGTCACCACCGTCCCCTTTTCTCTGAGGACTTCATCATCATCCCCCTTTTCTCTGAGGAATGGGCGTCCATTATATACGGGCTAAATAATGGTGATTATCAATTGACACATTTTGACCCAAATAAGCACATAAGCAACTCAACATGTCAACATGGCAATTTCAACATTTTAGACATGTTAAATAATAAATTATCACATGCTTTTCTACTTAATCACAATTAAGCATTTTAAAGCATTTAATAACAAATAAATAACATTAAACATCCAATTTTGGGATTAGGACACTCACCTCACGAATAAGTCCAAATAAGCCTAGAAATCTCAAACTCCTTCGCAAAACTAGCTCTAGTTATTCCCAATGATATCCCTACATATATATATATATATCACATTTATGTATTACCCCTAGAATGGGTCGCGGAAAAACATTACCAAAATTGAAAAGGAAAGACATAGAAATAACCCTCTCACCTTCACGAGTCCGAATATGGCTTCGATTCACAAAATAGAGGTCACACGACGAAGCTACGGCGATAAAATGGCGCGGAACCCTTCATTATTTTTTTTTTCTTTTCTCTTCCGTTGAACTCTCAGAAACTCTAAACTAACATTTTGCGTCTTTTTTTTTTATTCCTTACTAACCGACTAACATTGTCAAGGATATGTTATGATTTTTTATATTTCTATTTACACCCTCATATGTTTCTAAAGTCCTATTATGAAACCCCCTAAACTTTATATTAACCAAATATCTAAGTGGATATGTGTCTATGTCACATATGGATTCCAAAAGTGGTCCCAAATATTTTATGAAGTTGCTAATTAGCCTACTAGTTATAAATCATATTCCAATTCGCCCTCACACGGTTATCCAAATTAGCACCATAAAAGATCATAAGTAGTAATAAAATATTGAAAACAATTAAGTAATTATTCATTTAATCACATAAATGCAACTAAATGCAATTTATCTAATCTGGACCTCCCGTGGGTCCCATTTCACATCTATCCAATTGTGCCCTTCTCGAAGCACTTATCACATCGGGGTAACTGGAACTTACCCAAATATCACATGCAATTAATTATACTAATTAATGCATGAAAAATAAATTTTACTTCCATTTTCTGGATACAGGTATTACAGTGTATGTGTATATATTTAGAGATATATGTATATATATTTTATACAGATTTGATATTTTATGAGATTTGATATGCTTTAAGAAGAGATAAGGAGAGAGAGAGAGAGAGAGAGAGAGAGAGAAAAGGAAAAAATATAGAAAGATTATACATGTATATCTTATTAATTCTAGAGATAGAAAAAATTGGATGGGGGGGGGGGGGGGTGGGAGAAGAATATAAAAAGTAGAAAAAATCACAGAGCCTGCTAAGCTAATTTTATGTACGCAAATTTGTTAATGATATTATTATTTTATATAATATGTAGTTATATTGTTTTAATTAATTAGTTTAGATTGTGTCATGTATGTGTGTATATTTGAAGATATGTGTGTGTATACATAGATTAGATATTGATGAGATTTGATATGATTTAAAAAGAGATAAAGAAAGGTGATTAAAAAAAAAGGAATTGAGAGAGAGATTATACATGAATATCTTATTAATTCTAGAGATATGAAAAATAGGAAGGAAAAAAAGAAGAAGAAGAATATAAAAAAGTGAAAAAAATCACAGAGCCGCCACATAGTAGGCGTCTGATTCCACTTTATAATTTATACATATAATATATAGGGAATTGCTATATACACTCGTGTATTTGCTATGTATACCCAAATTCCTTTATTTTAGTCATTTTTCTTCTAAAAATTCTCATTTTTCTAAAGTTGAGCGCTGTACATAGCAAAACTAGCGGTGTACATAGCAATTCTCTATATATATTATAGATTATGTTGATGATACATAGGTAAAATGATAATAGAATAGAGCACATGTCACTTAGTGGAGGTCCGAGTGGGCAAAATGTATTCTAATGAATTAGCTCACCTTCAAGTTGGCATTGGTTTGGGCCTACTTTTGTAAGAGGGAACAACACCACTAACACTGCACCCAAGGGACTGCACTAACGTGTTGTCCGCGTGGGAAATACTCAAGAATAATGCTATGATTCTCAAATGCTTTTCAAATTTATATGGCATCACCTGATTTTGATTGGGGGATGTTGAACTGGTCCCACAATTATTGAAGGTGGCCCCATTGTCAAGTGTATTTGAGATGCAAAATTTGGAAAGCATAGCATTATTCAGTACTAAAATATAGGAACAAATCTAACCTTCACTTTCACCAACCCTCCCAGACTTTGCTTGCGAATTTGGTGAGGAAAAATAGAGAAAAGAAAATTAGATGGAAACTATTTATAGGCTTTGTTTGGTTAATGGATTTAGCGAGAGAAAAAAAAAATACAAAGAATAACATTTTCCTTTACATAGTTACTAAAAAAAATACGAGTGAAAAGAAAATATAGTGAACGATGAACTGAAAATTTTGCTTTTTTTTTTTCTCCTTCGGTTATTTTTAAGTTCTACTTTCTTTTATTTTTTTATTTATTTTTAATAATTTGATGTAGTGTTCTCGTGTGAGAGTACATAAGTGTCAAGGCACGGATTTTATTTTTTACCAACTAGGCTAAGTCGTTGCTCATTTTTAAGTTTCACTTGCATTTTGAATGTTTGTGACTTTTAATTTTATTTAACAATGGAGGAAAACAACAGGGAAAAACACGATGGAATTAAATTACCTTATTATTTTCCTTTCTCATTTCTATTCTTTCCGTGAATCTACAAAAAAAAAAAAAAAAAAAACCTCGTCTTTTCCATAATGCTCTTCTCATTGATTAAAAAAAAATTAAACCTTATGATGTTTTTTTTTTTAATAAGGAAAATGGTAAATCAAGTAAAGATGAAGGAATTGGCTCATAAAATCCAATTTTTTTAGTTTCAATTTTCTTTTCCTTCCAAGTTTCTTCACTGCTTTTCTCGCGAATCAGAAAATTGTTTTCCTTTCGTGGATTTTGTGAGGGAAGAGAAAAGAAAACATAGAGGAAAAAAAAAACTGTTTCCTTTGTTTGGTTAATAAAGGTGAGGATTTCAAGGCTCTAGTTTATGAGTTCATGCCTAATGGGAGTTTTAGAGCAGTGGCTACACCAGAGTGAAGCTGAGCAAATTTACCCAAGAAAAGAAATTTAAATTTAAATCAAAGACTAAGTATAGCAACAGATGTGGCGTACACACTGGAATACCTTCACCATCATTGCCAAACACCAATTATTCATGGTGATCTAAAACCAAGCAACATTCTCCTTGATAAAGACATGACTGCCCGCGTAGGTGATTTTGGGCTTGCTAAGTTTCTGTCTGGTGGCATACATAGTAACTCTTCTCAAAATCAGACTAGTTCTATTGGGATAAGAGGAACTGTTGGCTATGTTGCTCCAGGTAACTTACTTAACACATTCATCTTCTCTATTAGAGACTAAAACAAAAAAAAAAGGTTCTAAAATGTTTTGGCAACTAACCATTATTTCTTAGTTTATTAAAGTTGAATTTAGAACTTCCAACTTAAACTGGTGCATGGTGGTTCAAATTCAACCCGATGTTAAACAGGTCAAATCTGACCTGGTTCCTGTTACTAGGGTTAGGGTGTTCAGACAGTAACAAATTTATCATAATTCATACTGAAATCTTACCATCTACTGCCGTGGACGTAGGCCTTTAAGCCAAACCACGTAAATCATTGGGTTCTTATGTGCTTGTTTATTTTCTCGTTCACTTTTTGTGTGATTAATTTGCTGCTATTTGAGTCTGATATCAGACTCTGCGACAACAAACTCTTTATTATCAATTTAGCACCTAACATGATTGATAAACATTCTTTGCGTAGAATACGGTATGGGTGGCAACGCATCCAAGGAGGGAGACATATACAGCTTCGGAATTCTCTTGCTGGAGATGTTTACAGGAAAGGGACCTACTTATGAAATATTCAAAGATGGTTTGAACATCCACCAATTTACTTAAATTGGCTCTACCCAGAAGAGTGATGGAGATTGTTGAACCTTCATTGTTATCAGAAGCAGGAGGTGACAACAATGATGTCGAAAATGACCGTCGGAGTATGATACAGAGTGCCAAAATCGAAGAGTGTTTGGTTGCAGTGTTAAGTATTGGAGTTTCCTGTTCGCTGGAATCACCGGGGGAGAGAATGGACATGAGAGATGTGGTGGCAGAAATGTCTCAAGACTTATAAAGGAAAAGTTTTTCGGAATTAGGATTTGACATGATGGTCATTGTTGATCTTTTAAATTATGCTAAGCAATTAAGTGTTATAACCTGATCTAAATCGCTAAACAAACTTCATGTTTTTACTTTTTTCTTACTTCCTCCACTATATCATAATATAATAACCATTAAGAAGAAAGAGAAAAAAGCATCTTATGTGTATATATATAATCAGTAGTTCATCGTGGAGATTTCAGCTTCACTCAGGCTCCGTTTAATTCTTGGATTTTAGAGAAATAAAAGGAAAGTAAAATGAGAAAAAATAAAAATAAAAATTTTATTTCCCTAATATTTCTCCTCCTATTTCTTTCATAATTAGAACTACATTAGAAATTATATGTGTATATATATAGTGAGAGGCTCTTAAGTGAACTGGGTAGAGTAAACTTACCCAGTGAGTTGGAGTTTAAGCCTAAAAGAACCCGCGGGCCAGCAGGGCGCAGGATGGAGCGCGGGTCAGCGGGGCAGCCCACGGGTTCTTTTAGGCTTAAAATCCAGTTCACTGGGTAAGTTCACTTAAGAGCCCCTCCCATAAATGACTCACAAATTCAAGATTTCTAAATTTTCTTGTACCATTTTTTTCTTTTCCTTCCTTTTTTTAACTCAATGTTTTCCTTGTTAATGAAACAAAGAGAAGTGTTTTCCTCAATATTTGCTTTTCCTTCGCGTCGCTAGATCCATAAACCAAATATAGCCTTAGAGTACCACAAAGACTAGTGTACCAACAGACATGAAAACTCCTGCTTTGTACCCGAAACCGAGAATGCACATAAGCACAAAGCTTAATGATAAGAAAAACCACACGCAAAATGCACAAAACTTTGTGTCGCAGCCTATGCGCATAGCAAAAAGGAGAAGAAAGAAAAAGGAAAGCCTTCCAATAACAGCATGTGATTAACCCACATCAACAAAGCTTTTCAAATATATCCGGCTATATAGGTCTTTTTTTTGGCACTAAATGATCCACTCAAGAATCAAGATCATATTAACTTCACAACAAATCTTCATTTCTTTTCGGTCAACCATGTATAGGCTGCTCCAATAGCAGAGATAGTTAACCGCAATTGCTGTATATTAACACAAGGCTTTGTGTACAAAAGCAAACAAAGGGTTCACCAATTCAGGAACTATTCGAGTTTTTATTTCTTATTCCAAGCATGACATTTTGGCCATTGTCAAATTTTACAACTGAGAACGGTGTTTCTTATGCGACAAGAGGATTATTTTTTTAGCTTTTTTGCTATTCCAGAGACATACTTGCCCTGATGAAAAGCTTGTTGGAGTTCGAGCTCAGTGGGTTGACGAGATCCATCTCCTGCATAAGTTCCGGCGCCGTATGCAGATCCACCCTTCACCTCATTCATCTCAAACATAGAGCTCCCAAAGGTGTAGCCAAGAGGGACATATATCATGCCATGATGCGTTAACTGTGTTACGGCTGTTAATCTGCAACTTGGAGAGAGAGGGAAGAATCAAATACAAAAACCAACCAATTACAAGACTTCCATCACAAAGAAACTAAAGAAAATATTGAAAACAACATTTACAAAAACAGAATTCTTTGGTAATCAACTAGGAAGCACCGACACTTCTAGGAAGGTAACGTGTCGTGTTCGACGCACGGCCACTTTTCCTGCACTGTCTACGTGCCCGTGTCCGTGCTTCATTGGTAATCACACAAGGTTACCAAATGGATATATAAGAAAGAAGGTAATAACCATCTTACCCTTTGGTTTCCTTGAAAAGGAGAAATACTTAAAGAGTGGCTCAGCACTATGTCACCACGAAATCGGACATATTTACGCAAAGAGATTGGTACTGCAGGATCAATTCCATCTGAACAAATTTGTGGTTGTATCCAGAGGCGGAGCCAGGAATTTCGGCCGGGGGGGGGGGGCCTAGGCTATACAGGGGTTCGGGGCAACGCCCCCGAGGCGATTTTTTTGGGGTCTATTTATACATAATTGACATTTTTTTTAGGGTTTACTTGTCTATAATTGTGATTTTTTGGGGATATGCTTATAATATAAGTCTATTTGATGACACATAAATATTGTGTAGTGTCTTTCAAAATTTTGAGAGGGCCAATTTCTAAAACGCATAAAATTATTACACTGAAGTGTAATTTTTAAAATTTTAGGCGCCTTTCCTTTGAGTTGTATATACATGTATATCAATATATATGTAATTGATAGCACCAAATTGGGCCTTGGACCCCTTTGAGGGCCAAAACATAAGTTGAGGGAGGCCTAAACATAAATTGAGGGGGGGCCTAAACATAGTTGAGGGAGGGTCTAAATGTAAAATACTAAAAAAACTTAGGGTAAAATTTTAATTCTCAAAATTTCAAGGGGGGCCTGGGCCCCCCCTCGTCCCTTAGTGCCTCCGCCAGTGGTTGTATCTATGAACATTTATTAATTTTACCTCTCACAAATTTGTAGTTGCATGGCCTTTCTCAAACCAAGCGTACCTCTACAAAGGATTTCAGATGGCAGGGCAAAACATAGTCATCCTAGAAGTAGTACATTTATTGCTATTTACAAGATACAAAAACAGAAAACATTCCTCAGACAAATTAGTTCAAAAGAAAAGGGAAGAAAAAAAGAAAAAGAAACATTTCTTTCAACAAATTCACAAAATCTGGGAAAGCAGGTGTACAATACAACCAGCAAACTAAGCATTTATAAAAAAGGTTTTTCAAAACCTTTAGTTAACACAAAACAGAACAGGTAAGCCAACTAACTTGATTCCGGCTAGAGCTACCAGTATTGAGTACATTAAATATACTGCAGATACGAATTAAAATAACCAGGTTCATACAGCATCATGGATCATCAAACTCATAATGATGCCAACTAGTGCATATCATGAATTATCAAATCATAATGATAACGATATCAATGTGAGATTATCAAGTCTGTCTGGGACTTGGCCCTCGGAGACGTTCCATTGCCTTGATAGTGGAACTATTTCCTACATGTTCAAAATCCAATCCACAGCCTATAACTGTAAAGGCCAAGGCTCATAACAGCAATTATTACTTTGAATTTCTTCACATCCTTGCATAATTTTTTGAGGGATTACTACAAGAGGGTAGACTGAGTTATGTGCAGATCTAGTAGTGAAATTCCTTCCGAAAATGACAAACTTAGTTGAACACGTCCCATCACTTTGTGGAAAAAAAATGCCACTGGTTAAGTGTATCGCCTTTCCCCTCCCAACATCCTCTCTAAGCAGGACCACCATTTGAGTGTACCGTAAGGTGAAATAGTTACAGAATCTTGTACAAGCTGTAGGTCAAAAATTTAAAGCCTAAAGTCAAAAGTACACAGATTGACTAGATACGGTTAAGAAAACGTTTGATGCATCAACCCAGTAGCATGATGCAGGAGGTCCCAAGTTCCCAACCCTGAAGCCTAATTCTAATAGGCCAATTTTTAACCATTAAGAGCCCTCCTGGGTTCGCTGTTAAAATAATCGCTTTTCGGAATAAGATATTTTTCAAAAAGCTACAAATTGGAGCTGTTTGAAAAAGCTGTTTTTAGCTTTCAGAAGGAATCATGTTTTTAAAACAACTATGAAAAGCTAATCCAAACGGTCACATCTTTTTAAACAAGCACTTAGAAATGATTGTTAATATCCCAAACGGGTTCTAAAACCATCAAACTAAGAGCCAAGCCTAAATGCCTAATCCATTACTATTTCAATAAAATAAAGCATCAGAGATCAAATGAGTCAAGTAGAGAAACATACAATATAAGTGCACATGGATCAATATATCAACATGAAGAGTCCATAAAGCATAAAATAGAGTAAGAAAGGAACTCACGCGGTGTTCTCTTGGCCTCCACCATGGAAACCAGTACTCCAGAAGATTCCGGCAGGTTTACCAGCAAGTGCTTGGGTGGCCCACAGCTCATGGGTGTCATCAAAAAAGGCCTTGAATTGGGCTGCCATCATTCCGAATCGAGAAGGAAATCCAAATACAAAACCATCAGCCTCTAGAAGCTGTTCTGGCTGGATCTCTGCCACATCATTTGCTTTTAGAGGAGCCTTCATCTTTTCCAATACCCGGCTGGGGAGCGTTTCGGGTACCTATTTCAATCCAATCAAATACAGATTTACTTAAATAGAGAAATATCGTGTTCGGCATCTTCTTGTTAATATTTGTACAAAATTACTAAGGGAATTGGGCCTGTTTGGCAAAAACTTCTGCTTATGTGATTCAATCGCAGAAAAATGCTATTGTCCAGAAGCTGCCCAAGGCAGCTTTTGATCAATCGTAGTTTTTCTACACTTGACTAGCAATTCTTAGGATCAGAAGCTGAGTTTGTGAAACAGTTTTATAATAACTTTTGGGAGCTCCAAAATCACAACTTATGAACTTTTAAAGTTGTTGCCAAAAGGGGCTAAATGAAAGAAGTACCTGCCAAAGTGTGGCTTCAACACCTTCAACTGAATTAGCTCCGCGTTGCACTTCCCTTGCCATGATCTCCACATGTCCATACAAAGAATAAAACCTGCAATAGTAAGAGATTTCACAACCTTAGTACTCACTAAGGGAAATGCAGAGATGAATATTTAGATACATCTACAAATACGCTGTACTCACACTATGTACACCTTGGTGGAAGCCATTGTTGCAGTAAGTAGAATATTTTGATATATATGTCCCACCAACTGCTATTTATCCATAAGTACAGAACTACAACATCAGCACATCCCCTCGTGAGCAAATACAATCCGCACAATGAACAAGAAAATCAAATAAACAAAGTTCAAAACGAACCAAACAACTCTTTTATGTATCATCAAATCAAAGCTTTGATAACAATACCCAAATCCCAGAAAAGGGAACAAAATTCACAAACCCAAGTTAATCAAGATTTCACAACACTGTACTCGATATTAATAACCATGTGTATAGAGACATTTTATCAAACAAAGACAGTGCAATACTAAAAAGAATAAAGAACCCACCTGTGGTATTCTACGAATGCGTACCAAAGAAAGCGATAATGAAAGAGATATCAAAACTGGGAGTGGGGCCGCAAGCGAACCAGCCGTCAAGAAACCGTGTCAGATTCCGCCACGTCGGAAGAGCCTTTATTATGGGCTCACGTATTTGTACTCTTCTCCTATTCTCTATTTGTTTGTATGTGTAGTTGTGTACCATTATTCACTATGATTCACGATAGTCTGACCCACTTGATCAAGAAAACTTAGAGCAATGTTACATCCATATTTTTAAATTCACACCCAACACATCCGACTCTTGATTTCGATGGTCCTGTGTGGGATCTATGTAAGATTCACTGAAATTAAGGATCATTTTAGATGTAGGTGTAACATTTTTAAGAAAACATATATAATAATCACGGCACATTTTCGCTGCATTTTTATGTCGAGAAGTAGCGTATTTTTCACGTTTCCCATTCTCAAGATAAAAATAGACCCCCATATAAATAAAAATTAAAGATGGGGCTTTTGGCAAACCGCACACGTTTAGTTAATTTTAGATTCTTGTTTAGAGCAATGACTTAGCTTAGTCAATAAAAAAAATATATTTATCACGTTCAAATTAAGGTTCAAACCTCGCCCGCTCCCTTGGCCCCTAGTTCTTATGTTATTGTATGAGACCACTACACTAAATGATCCCAAATATATATATATATATATATATATCTTTTTGTACTTATTTTTTTAAGGGTTAACTACATTTTATCCTCTGTGGTTAGGTCCGTTTTCACTTTACCCCTGTGGTTCAAAAATGGAAACTTAGGGTGTGTTTGATAACCCAATTAAGTGGTGAAAATGAAAAATTTTAGCACTTAATTTTTTTCAGTGCGTTTGATAATGCACCACTTAATTGAAAGGGCAATAGAAAAATCCACTAAAAACGTTAAGTGAAATTTTTCTGCTGAAAATAATCACTGAATGCAGTCTATTTTAGTTATTGAAATATTGTTTTTAGTTTTCATAATTCAAATCACTTCAAATTTTCAGCACTTAAATTCAACATTTAATTTTCAGTACTTAATTTTCAGTTTTATCAAACACACCCTTAACCCCCTTGTATTTTTGGACTAAAGTGAAATTGTTAAGATTTCGATCCCCTAAAACTGATCAAAACTCTAAAATTAGATAATAAAAAAAAAATATAACACTTATCCCCCATTGTGAGGTTAATTTTGGGATTAATCCCCTATGTGGGGATAACTCTGTTATTTTACCCACATATGTAGGACTAATTTTTAATACTTTACCATTTTGGGAGGCTAATTTTGGGTTCACTGCCTATGGTGAATTAGTTTTGACACTTAAACTCTCCTATATGGGGGTGAATTTAACACTTAATTCTCATGTAGGGCTATTTTGAGAGAAATTTTAGTTATTTTATTTTAGTCCAAAACTATAAAGGGGTTAAGTGTTCACTTTTGAACGATAGGGGGTAAAGTGGAAACGGATCTAACCATAGGGGGATAAAATATAATTAATCCTTCTTTTTTTTTAATTACTAATTAATACTTTTTTAAAAGTTAATAATTTGAAATCTTATTATTGTAAGGAATATTTTAAGATATTATTGGTTCCAAGGATCTCCCACGTATGTGTTGTAAATAAAAGAGGTTATTTGGAAAAGTAAATAAATGATTTTGTATTTCATAAGTGAATCAGTTCTAATTTAAGTATTTGGTGAGTGTCAATTTTTTTGGATAGAAGCATGTTCTGAGTCTAATAACTCTTACAAAATTAGTTCTTTATCAAATCAACACAATATATTTTTTTTTTTAAAAGAAAAGTCAACACAACCTTAGTTATTACAAAAATCAGATAAAATGTGACGATTGAATTGAACCATGTCTTATTTTAAGTATTCTCTAACAGACCCTACGTTGAACACATATTCCAATCACTTCTAAGTAAAAATATACTTAAAAGAAGTATAGCCAATCTTTTCTTTTTCAAATGAAAATATATAATAACTTGCTACTAGAAGAATTGCATTTCAGTAAGGTGTTCGAGAAAATATAAAATGATATATCTGTAGAGAAACAAAAGACTAGTAAGACTTTGCTACGTATATGAAATTATCCTTTTTGTAGTCTTAGTATATATTTCAAGGACCTTATTCTTGTACATTATGTGAGTACACTTCATACCTATGATTGATGAATACATTTTTGTTCACCTCAAAATTATTCATATATTTTTTTTTATTGGCTAATGCAGTGGGACTCAGTATTAAATAAGAATTAATTAATATTATAATATATTAGACTACATTGTATTAACCAATGGAAGAGGAGGGCGAATAAAGAATGAGCAATTTTAGGGTGAAAACTACACTCATGATTGATAGGAATGAAAAAAAAAATGAAGGGGAGGAGTGAGAGGGAGGACCTTTATCCACACACACACACACACACACACACACACAAAATATGAGTAATGCTAGACCCACATCCAAATCTCACACTCATTCATCCACACCCTGATGTGGACCAATGGGGAGAGGAGAGAGATTGTAAAGTGGTGTGAACCACAATAGATTCCACAATCTCTCTCATCACCTCATTGGTCCACATCAGGGTGTGAGATTTGGGTGTGGGTGTAACACTGCCCAAAAGTTTTAGTAACAAAAAAAAAGAAACGCTAAACTTTTAGTAACACTTTTTGCTTAGCGACAATTTTTGCTCTGACACTAACTATTATTAGACAATAGAGCTAGCCTAGAGTTAAAAGATGCAGCAAACATAAGTACATAAACGTAAGCCACTACATAAAACTATACAACTCTTTAAGCTTCTAATAAAACTACTTATGATTTGCACAAACAAGTTGACCTACAGTAATCAAGTTGTAAAGTCATCATCAGTCAGATGCAAAGTGAAGAGGTCGGTTTGGGGCCAAATTCTTAAGAGTAATGCTAGGTGTACACAACTTTTGTATACACATTTGCACACAAATACTTTAAATACATGTACTTTATGTTTAAATTTTTTACATTTTTCTGTGTGCCACTTACACAGGGTACATACATTTAAAGTAAATTTGTGTACACTTAGACTTACTCGATTCTTAATAGAGCAAATAAAGGGGTTGGACTTACCGCTTAAAAAAAAACAGCGCTTAAAAAAAACATAGCGTGAAAGAATCCAAAGCCAACAACAATGGCTAATGAGTTGGATGAAGAAATAAAATAAAATAAAATAGAAGGCAAAGAAAGAAAGAAACAATCCCTTTTAGATCATCTCATATGATTTATAAAGCAAAGCAAAGAAAGAAACAAACAATCCCTTTTATTTCATCTCATATGATTTTCAAGGTTTATAGTTTAATTTCTCTATTGGTTCAGGTCATTTCAGAGTAAGCAGATCATTTATGAAGAAGAGGATGAATTTCAAAAGAATATTCGGAGTTCTTGCAGAGTAGAACCATACAGACACGAGATAAATCTTCCAAAGAACAAGGCCTTTTTCGAAAAAGCCAATTCATTAACTCTTTTATGGCTCTGTTTGATTTATCATTTACTTTCCCCTCTCTCTTTTTGGGTTAAATTACAATAACACACACACACACACACACACACACACAAAAAAAACAGATAATACTCCTGCTAAGCAGTAGAAAGAAAAACACTAAGGGAACAAATTTTCCTTCTTGGTTTTCTCTTCCTTTCTTTCAATGAATCGACAAACCCAAAAAAGCTGAAAGATTTGAAGGAACTCCAATTTTGAAACACCCCCCATCTACAAAGTCCAAGCTTTAAAATCAATCACTTGAATATACATACACACCGTACTAGAATACAACCAGCGAATATACATTCACTCTCTGTTCACAATAAGTTTTTGCACTTCTTTGGAACTAACCCCATTAATCTCACGCATGCAAACATTTGAAGGGTACACATAGCCTCATCTACTAACATACACTGTTTTACGCAAATTAAAACCAACAAAACTGAAGCCTATATCCAAACACTATATTGTTTCTCCACCAAGAAAATTAAGAGCGTTAAGAGGTGAATACTTTAGCTCTGACCCAATTATAAGCATCCAAACCATTTCATGGCATTTTTCAAATAAACAACCTCCATTTTTTTTACCCATCCCCAAGAACTCAAAGCATCCACACCCAAAATTGCGTTGCTAACCTAGTAAAAGTATTGAATTACCTTGGGGGGAAAAACTACTACTATACGGGTGAAGAAAATCTGTCATTTCTCGACAAACGATGACTCTGCAAGATCAATGGCCCGGGCAAGAGCTGCAGATTTATTCTCACACTCTCTCTGCTCCTCATCAGGATTGCTGTCAGCTACGATACCGGCCCCCGCTTGAAGGTGTGCAATCCAATCTCTCCGCTTGTTTGCGTGCTTGTATGAGTACATCATGTCGTAACGCATTCCTGTTGAAAATACAATGGTTCTCAAAGCTAGAGCAATGTCCATATCTCCGGTAAAGGAAATCCCTCCAAATCCACCACTATATGGCCCACGCCTCGTGACTTCCAGCTGATCGATTAGTTCCATGGCCTTAACCTATATTGCAGCACAGTCAACAATAAGAAGCATGTTACATACTCTCACAATGTCAAAAAGATAAATAGATCACCTTTGTGTGTGTGTGTGTATACTTCAGAACCATGGAAAGTAGCAAAATAAGTTTTTAACTGAACCATTCTTCTGAAAGAAACCAAAAATCTGTAAGACGAGGTGGCCTCACTTGGACCCAGCCTAATTAGGTATTATCTTAGAACCCTACACTAATTCAGGTTCAATAATCATCCTAAACTCGTTCCTACCAAGCATACACATGCATGTCCAGAAACTTTATTACAAGTGGAAACTTGTGGGAGTCATTAACGAAAAAAAGGATGACATGAAAGCATTAAAATACCTAAATCTCACTGACTAAAGACCTATTTGAGTTCAAAAAGCCCAAGCACATCCTGACTTGAACCTATTAAGAAAAAATGAAAAAGGACAAACCCCATGAAAACTTACCAAAGGATTTACCCTTGTAGTTGCCTAATACATGTGAGACGATGCGTAAAAGGCCAACGGGTCACAAATCCTCAGAAACCATGTGCCAACAAGCGAAACATGATAAAATACCTGTCCTATTTCTTAATTGAATCTTCTTTTTCATTTTCAGATGCGGCGAACACCTATGGTGCACACAACGGACTTACTGAAAGGTTACAAGATATAATAATCTTGAAATTCAATTTCAAAAAAGGTGCAAAACTTAACAACGTTAAAAGTTGGGTTTTTCAGAATTACACGTTGTTAGGATTTTGTTTTTGTCTAAGTTAATCAAGTGCACCAAGTTTAGAAATGACTAATGAGTTCACATATATAAATAATCACCAGTGTCCACAACTCAAGTATTATATGCAGAAGAGGGCCGGTAAATAAAAACCTTTGGTGCGCCGCTAACTGTTCCAACAGGCAATGCAGAACGGAGAGCATCCCAGCTAGTTAAATGCTCGAGTAACTCTCCAGAGACCTGCAAAGACAGATATAAGCTGTCACTAAATGCATCCTGTTATGGAAAGTACAGCACACAGATGTAACCCTCAACATATATTGCTTTGAAAATTCACAAAACTTATGACAATAAATCAGCTATCAGAACATAGAAAAATAATTTGTATAATAGCAAATCTCTACCCATTCAAAATCTTATATATGAGGGTGACATACAAAGATTTTTATTTCCTTCAAAAAAGATCATATATATTTATAAATATACATACATTATACACACACGCAGATATTATGGTGTGTATGTCCATTATAAATTTACCTGATGGAGGTAAAATGTTAAAGGACTGTTTAGATTCTCCTTTACCCGCACTATATACATTGCTACATCGCACATTGCGATAATCAAAGACTTACAGTGGAACTTATGTGCATGACGTGGGAATATCGTTCAATGTTCATAAGCTTTTCAACTTTCACAGAACCAGGTTTGGAGACCTGCATAAATAGACCTCGTTAGCTCTGGGATAATGGCAAGTAGTATCAGCATAGTGAGAAACTTGAGGCAATTGTAGGCTTTTTTAGTATAAAGAACCGGCAGATAATAATCAAACACGCATCAATGTATGCAGTGAATGGAGTGAATATCACCATGTACATGACATCATGTCTCACTGATACCAACTACCAAGATAGACAAGAAGTTGAGAGCTTTTTCTCCAAAGTGATAAGCAAATTTGAAATGTGCATAGAACCTACACATTGATTTCTAAGATTTATAGCCTGCACCATATTTCATGGTGTCCAATAATACTCCAGGGTTGTACAAGGCAGAAAAAGTAGGCTCAGCAAAAGAGAGAGAGAAATCGTATAGCACCTCCATGACAGAAGTCACATAACCTTAGGGCATGATCGTTAATATTTCCATCGTTCAGGCATTTAAAATGTATCTGAACTGAACACAGCAGCACACCGATAAGTATACATATTCAGAGTCTCTCTCCTTCTCTCCAACACCAACCACCCCCCCCCCCCCCCCCCCCCCCCACACACACACACACACAAACACAAACAACAACAACACACACACACAAAAAAAACAAACCATTCATAACAAAAAATGTTTGAGATTCCTAAGAGCTTGACTTTAAGTAAAACCTATGAAGACACATAAAAGGCAGCCTAACTATATATTTGTTATCATAACAATTATTGTCCTCATATTTTTGACAAGAAGAGAATATTGCTCGACATATTCATCCAAGAAGTTCAATGGAGGTCTTAATCTTTCAAAAAAACAAGAGCAAAGAGTGCAAACCTATGAGATTTATCACTGTATGACATCCTTCAAAACAGTTACTGATCAGCTACTTCATCCATATAGGAAGAAGTTTTAAATGAAATTATCCATTTTAAGAATAAGCATTTCAAGGTTTGCATTATGCAGAATTCAAAACAACATATAAAAAAATAGGTGTGTGAACCTTCCCAACATCATTCCTTCCCAAGTCAACGAGCATAATGTGCTCTGCGCATTGCTTTCCATCATTCAGAAGCTGCTTTTCTAACATATAATCTTCTTTGGGGGTCTTCCCTCTCTGAATAGTCCCAGCAAGGGGCCGATTAGTGATCTTCCTCTGTCAGCAAGAGTGGAAAAAGCACACCCATACTATTAATATTTGTTGAAAGAATTGCTGCAAGTGAGAAGTTAATAAAAATGCAATTGAAAGTAAATTGCTTCAAATGATGGAAAATGTAATTGAAATAAACTGTTGCAAAGGAGGAGTCAACAAAAATTGCAATTGAAATTGAACTGCTGTAAAGGACAGGTTTATGAAAAAAGCAGTCATATTGCTGTAAATGCAAAAACCAAGAGCAGGATCGCATGAACACTTGTACTATCATTGTAATGGTGTACCTTCTTAACACGAGTAAGAATTTCAGGACTTGAAGCAACTAAAATACATCCTCTAGCCTGACCATAACAAATGTTCAATAAAAAATCACGGTTAGAATATAAACAAACTCCTGAAAAAAAGAAGCCAAAGTAATACTGATGATATCAATAATGAAGAGTTCCAGGGAAGAGGAAGCGGACTTGCAAATAGGTCATATATGGGCTTGGATTAACAATTCTTAATGCCCTGTAGACTTCAAACGGGTCTGCAAAAGTTCTCCGTTCAAACCGCTGACTTAATACAATTTGGAAAATATCTCCAGCTAGAATATGTTCTTTAGCTTGTAACACAGCCTCCTTGTACGCTTCGCTTGTCATAGTTGAGTTCTTCAATGAAGGACCAAAAAGACTAGTATGTAGTTTAATTGAACCAGCAGCCAGCCTTGGGCTGAAATTAATAATCAATTCAAGCATACTAAAACATGAACAAAAAATCAACGCAAGGAACAGTGTGTATAAAATGGATTACTCACGGAACTATATCATGCACTCTAGACACTAAACTTTCCAACCGGATCATTCCATCATTAAAGGCCTCCTCAGCAGTAGAAAATTGATCTAATCGCACCCAGTGTATCACATATGCTTTCTGAGGTTGAAGAAATTACCAAGTAAAAAAGTAACTCAATAATATCCAAACAGAAAAAACTTCGGCCCGTTAAAATACTAATATTAAAAGTCTAAAATTGGAGCTATAGTGACCATTTCATCATGAATCAAAGCAATAGATTGAAAAGAGCTTATTGACACATCTTCTTAAGTTTCCATGCATAGTACAGAACGCATTAGTCCATAAGAATTATCACATCTTAAAAGTTATTAATGACTTGAGTCGAGGTTTCATCACAAGAACTCCGCTCAAATATATGATAAGATAGAGATAAAATTGCATAGGGGGGCGTGCAACTAAATACAAATAATAAACAGCATACTGGTAAAAAACAATAAAATCTAGATTGTATATAGTTTAAGAACTACAAAATGGTCAACGGGTAGAGTGAGAGAACCTTCTCCACATGATCAAACACAATTACATCATCATAAAGGCCTAGATGAACATCAGGAAGGTTTCTGTCATCCTCCGGGGCATTTGCAAATGGGAGTTTTTTCTTCTCTACATAACGTACTGTATCATATGAGAAATAACCAACCCAGCCACCTGGTCGAGAAGGAAGTACAATGGTAGATATAGTTAGGTGACATTCGATGAAACCTCAATTTTGTTAAGGCTGAACAGGATAATCATTTGAAATTTTCTTTTTCCGCTTTGCAGTAGCATGACTGAAGATCTCAATTTACATCTACGGAGCCAAACTATGCAAATGAACTCCAAATGGACAAAACTAACAACAATTTGAAAAACAAAAATAAAGACAAATAGCACAAATACACAATTGAAGGATGCATCTCTAACCACCAAAAATAACGACGACATTAAAGCGCATGACTAACCAACTATCTTCCCTACTCGATTCATATATAAGTAGGAATAAAATAAAGGAAAAACAAGAAAAAATGATGGTGGTTAGTATACCTCTGTGATGTTCTTTACAAGAACCACATGAGTTCCAGGATGAATTCAATAGAAAACTCAATCAGTCATTCTTTTCTTTCCAAAGAATGTCACTAGAGACACAAAATGCTACCTGGAATATCAGGCTGTTTGCAACACCAAATACTCCTCACTCCTCAGAAGGTGCCCCATGCAACCGTCTAAACATTGAATTGAGATTGCGTGGTATCTATCTGGAGGGAAAATAAAGGAAAAATCTAGCCCTGCATCATAATACATGCACACACACACACACACACACACACACAAACAAACGTAAAGATATTCCAATCTTTTAAAGCACCCTAATCAGCCAACAATTGACCTTCTTTCATCGGGGAAAACACAGCAATCAAAATTATAAAATTGTGCTGATCATAAAACTGTCTATAACCCAAACCACGCATCAAGACCCCACCATTATCTAGTGCTGAAGATAGAATAAAATTCGTATATTAAGTGATCAAAAGTAGTAGACTGACTGAGCATGGCAGTATTCATCATTCTGCAACCTGCAACTTATGCTGACTATAGTAAGGACAAGATTTTGATAAGTTATGTTTTCTCTAAAACTACTCTATGATACCCTATGAATGTCAACTTCTATGCGAGTGTGCTTCTTTCATTCTCTTTATACAGAAAATAAGGTTAGTTCAGCATCAAACTCACATTTTCTGTGGACTATCAATTTATACTTCAAGTTGAAGCGTGAAGTCGAAGCATTTTTTTAAATCCAAATGGATAAATGTCTTACCACAAAATGCTTCAGGCAGTTCATCTATCCGTTGAGGTTTCCATTTCTCCATAATTCTACGGGGCACTACCATTGGATCCTCCACAATCTCCTCCGTTTTCCTCCCTTCATGATGATCCATAACAGTCACCATATTCTCCTTTGCAACTATTTCCATGGTCGGCTGAGCTCCAATCACACTATAGCGCCCCTAACATATTAATATAACAATCAAAGACACATCTTAGGGATTTTAAAAATAAAAAAATATATATATATAATAATAATAACAATAATAATAATAATAAATAAATAAATAAAACAAAAAAGAGACCCTAAACATCAAAGAATTGAACAAACAGATTTTCTGTCTGATTTTAAAGAAAATGCTGGAAATAGAAAACTAACTATGGAATCGGATTATAGAATCTTCTTTTATTTATTATGTATCAGACCGATGGATTCTTTGTTAAGCAGCCTCCTTAGTTTTAGGCCATTCTTTTAGTGATTGATTATATTCTTTTACTATGTATATTTGTTTAGTCCTCATTTGAGGCTATTCTTTAGGCCTAAGTCATTACTAACTTGTTCTTGTATTTCCAGAATATATACCCCCTTCGAGGGTGTATAACAAATGGTGAAATTTCTCCAATTATATTGTTCTTTCATTCTTTAACCACTGATCAGCTCATCCTGATCAGAAAGTTTAACTTACTTAGCAAGACATAGTATGTTGATGCAAGTTCAAAAGCTTTCAAAATCGTATTTTAAAGATAATTTCTTTCAAATGCTAACCAAAACTCAAAACGTATCACTTTAACTTAAGACATTAATATTATCAGTATACTTGAGTCCAAAAACTGTGCTCCAGCCTCCACTGGAAAGACCCGAAATTGCCGCATTAGTAAGGTTTCCATCACTTTTAGGTTGCAGAAAAACAACTTAAAATCAACACTTATCAATTCCCTTCCAGAAACCAGATAAAAACTTCAAAAGTTTCAAAATTTATTTTCTGCTACATATCTTCTTCTCTTGCATTCTCTCAACAGACAGACAAACAAACAAACAGACAAGAGAGGGGGGTAAAAATAGGCTTACAACACTGGAAGCCTGAAAACCAGGCTCAACCGACTCAAACAGAAAGCTGGGGGCATCTCTATCGTCTTCCTTAACCAAACACCGGTAAGCGAGCACCGGAGTCAGGTGATCAGAGAATATCGAACGGTACAGCGGAATCAAATTCCCATGTTTCGCAGCTTCCTTGAACTTTTCCGATTGGTCGACTACATTAACCAAATCAAAAAAAAACACACACACACAAACACAAAACATAAACAAACACATTCAAACAATTCAAATTAACATCTGAGAGGGATTGGTACCAGGTGACGGAGGTGATGAGAGAGAACAGCATTTGAGTGTTCGGAGACGCCGGTTCGGGCTGTTGAAGAGAATGAGGAACGGCGGCGATGGAGAGAGACGGTGAGCGGAGGGGAAGGAGAGAAGGCGGCCGGAGGAAAGCGGACGGTGAGAGAGGGTTAGGGTTTCCATTGGGTTAGAGCATTTGAGAGGAAGTGTCGGCTCTGGTTTTTTTTGTTTCCCTTCAAAATGTGTGAATCCGAAGGTGTTTACAGCAACATACAGTGAAAACGAAGGAAGTATAGTACTACTCCCTCTGTGGATTGTAGACGACTAAGACGACTCCGACAGTCAATGGGTGGATTCGGGTAATGGGTAAATTATACGAATCTGAATATTATTATTACTGGAGTATACAAGATATCAGCGGGTTAACCGGTTAACCCGATTGTTTTATATTTGGTTAATTATAGATACACCCCCTATAATTTTTTAACTTTTTTAATTTGTCCATTATAATTTTAAATTAACACTAATACCCTCATTGTTTAATGAAATATGCAACTGTCGTCCAATGTTAAATTTAAGGGTTAATTACATGGACCTCCCCTGAGGTTTGGTAAAATTACAAGAACCTCCCCTCTGTATTACAAAATTACACAGATCTCCTTTGAGCTTTGGATTTGCGTTACTCACACCTCTCCTCTAGATTGCAAAATTTATAAAGACCTCTATTTACAATTTGCTAATGCCAAAAATACTCTTACAGTCCGTTTGGTATGCCACAAACAAGAAAAGAATTGATTTGCAATTCTTGTTTGTGGCAAATCATGTGTTTGGTTTGACACAAAAAATAGAATTGAAATGATTTCCAATTCTTGCCAATTCTTGAGAATTGAAGTTTTAGGCAAAGGTAAAATCCGACCAATTTTGGTCGGATTTGGTGAGAATTCAGTCTCCAAACGTGTTCTTCCGAAAATACCCTCGTCTTCTTCGTTGTTCTTCTGGTTTGCTTCTTCTTCCGTCTTCTTCGTCTGCTTTTTCTTCCGTCTTCTTCGTCTGCTTCGTCTGCTTCTTCTTCTTCTTCTTCTTCGTCTGCTTCTTCTTCTTCGTCTTCTTCGTCTGCGCCTTCTTCTTCTTCTTCTTCTTCTTCTTCTGCGGTCTTCTTCTTCCTATGGTCTGTAGTTTTAGGGTCTGTTTGTTTTGGGTCTGTTAGTTTAGGGTTGTTTGGGTCTGTTAGGGTATGTAAGTTTGGGGCTGTTTGGGTCTGTTAGGTTTGGGGGTATTTTAGGAAATAGCAATAATTCTTTTCAATTCTATTCTCTTCATTACTGTTTTAAACCAAACAAGAGAATTAGAATTGCAAATCAATTCTATTCTTTTCTTTTCAATTCAATTCTGCTCAATTCAATTCTATTCTATTTTATGATCATACCAAACGGAGTGTTAGTTATTAAAAAAAAAACCTCCTATCTCTATCTTCTCTATATACATATACACATGCATATATACATACACACTATATATACAGACCATGCATATATACACAACTATGTATATTTATATTTGTATACATATAGCCATTGAAGGCATATATACATAGATACTTATATACATCTTTAAGGCGGATTTGGTATTTTAGGTTTAGCTCCTATGTTTTTTAAACAAATTGATTTTGGGTTTAAATTTTAGAAACAAATTAGTCTTTGAAATAAATTAATTATGGTTTAATTTAATTCTTAAGAACAATTTTGCTCTTGGAACAAATTGATTTTGGGTTTAAATTTTTGATTTTTTTTACCAAATTCATATTCATATATATATATATATATATGTGTGTGTGTGTATATTCATATATTATGTATGTACTTACATATATCTATATCTATATCTATATATATACACACGCAGTAGATATATATATATATATAGAGAGAGAGAGAGAGAGAGGTGAGGAGGTGTGTGTAGTTTAGTAAAATGGTAAACAAAGTAAGAGTAAAATAGTAAAGTCCAGCAAGATGGGAAGTCTGTGAAATTTTACAATATAGAGGGGAGATCTGTGTAATTTTTCCAAACCTCAAAGGAAATTCGTGTAATTAACCCTAAATTTAATGGGACAAAAGTGAAATTTCAACATGCCTTGCAACTACTTCCGGAACATTTGGTGTGCTAGCATTGCTATTAATGCATTAAATAACTCACAACTTAATGTTTCATCGCAAGTTTTACATTATCATCTATGTGATAATGCACGCTTTTGTTTAGTTATTTCCCCAATTACGAGATCTTAAGCAAAGCATTATTACATCTTCTCTTTTCTTCTTCTGTATTTTGTTTCTTACTTTTATATGTTGTTTTGTTTGGTAGGTTTGCAAAGAAAAGGAAGAGATGGGAAAGTTTATGAAGGAGAAATAGATCAGAATTCAAGGCTGCCACATCCGGATCGATCCGGCCTTCGCGCAGATCGATCCGCTTCTGTTTGATTAGAATGCTTATTGTCAAAACCGGATTGATCCGGGTCCCAGGGGATCAATTCAGACAGGCAAATTCAGACCCCCTGTTTTATTACAAGTTTGTCATTCTTAACTTCTTCACCTCATAACTTGTAACAAATAGTGAGATGACCCCTCCCTTCATTTCTGCAGCCATAGGGACTTGTATTAGTTTTCCCTTAGTGAAAATGGATCTTCTATATGAAGGGAGCTTGATGGATAGGAAATGTTACGACCCATCCCACTACGCGTGGAAATAAGACATGTGGCATGCCACCAAGGCTCATCCAATTCATTAAATAACTATATGCAACGGAAAAGAACTTAAAAACAACATTGAGTATTTAAAACTTTAGGAAACGACACCCTCCGAGTTGTAAAATCCGTATAAATTTGAAAACGTAATTATATTTTGAAACGGATGAATTGATGTCGAAAGGGGTCCCAAAGGTACCCTAAGAACCAATCAAAATATTTAAATAATTACGAGAAGAGGTAGAAAAGGAAAACATGTAGGGGGTATTTCGACCGGTCGAACGACCCCCTTCGACCGGTCGAATGACCCTTTAGCAGAATTCTCTCCAAAGCTGTAGAATTTTGCTCAAGGCATCAAACAACCTTCACTTCTTTCATTCCTCCAATCATGTTTACATTATTCTAAACTTCATAAGCTATACTAAGCTTTCAAGAACACCATTAAAACATACTAATCCACGAAAAAAAACAATCACGGAACAAGCTAAGGCTTGTTTGAATCAATTATAAAAGTACTAACAACATTCATTCGAAATCCAAATTTAACAAGTTAAGCATTCAAAATATGAACTCATGAGTTCGGATTCGTTCAAAACTAACTAAAGGAAGTTTAGTTACATATTACAACATTCCAAGGTTTTCGAGTTACAACAAAACATTGTCTAGTTCCTTAGAACATATTTTACAACATTTGAAGTGATCAACAAAAACATGTATAGGAGGATCTACCCCCCCCCCCCCCCCCCCCCCCCCCCACCCCCTGCATTCTCATCGGCCTCACCCTTCTCGCTTCTTTTTGTCACCTGCAATGGAGTTAAGCTCAACTGCTCAACTATATGGTGAGTACACAATTCTAAACATATGCTTATATGACAATTCAAGCTTTTAGACATCAAAACACATCAAATTAGTCTCTTGGGAGAGTGGTATGTTTCCATCCGGTAAATGAGATTGATGTCGTGGAAGGCCTACCTCTTACCACGAACCCAGTGCTCTGGTTGGGCCTTCTCCCAAATCATGCACCGTGCCTTGGCTGGGCCTTTCTCCAAACTAGGCACATCAACTATCGATACCACAATCCTCAAACATCGAGGAACTTCCTCGGATGGAATTGCACTAAACCCCCCTTTGACCCACATAGACATATAACATACTTATATAATCACATATACGTGCTTTTATCACAGTTTCACATGCATAATTAATGGGCCTAATTAATACATAAATTTCGCACGGATCCAAAATATCAAGTCGGATATCTAAAACATGTAAATTCCCTATAAACCATAAGCCTAGAATTCATACCTCGTGCAAACGCCCTATAACTTTGAGGGAAGTACTAGGGGACCGATTAAACGCCATATCTCCGATCTCAAGCGATTCCTATGAGTTTACACATGTTTTTTCCAAAATTCCATCATTAAGATTTAAAAAAAAAAAAAAAAACTAAAAACTAAAAACTAAGCCAAATAGGGCCTAACAACAATCAAAACGAAGCCCTTGTCTTGAGGATTTCAAGTATGAAATTGAGTGAAAAACAAACGGGAAGTCCATCGATTTGCGTCATGAAGCTCGGAGGAACCAAAAGCTTTCAACTTAGGCTTTCAGAAAACTTTAAAATGAAAATATCTCATGAGTTCCTATATATAGGCACGACTCTCGAAAATTGCATTTACCTCCCCCCGAGTTTTCAAACTCCTAATTATCCCTCAAAACGTCTTACACGTCTAATTCATTACTTCACGAGTGAAAACTACAATTTATGAAACTTTTCATCTAAGTTCCATTTGCCGCCGTAATTACGTTTCGAAAACTAATTTCGTGGAATTTCTAGATAGTCTACCTTTTATGCAACGCATCCTATCGGTTATCGTTAAAACAATCAAAATGATATTAATCAAGATCCAAACTACTAGAAATTACATTACACAGATAATTTCACTATTCCTATATATATATATATATTAGATAAAGTCAAATAACATTTAAGTCATATAAATTTCATTTACTCATGAATGCCTCAATGATATCGAATCACCGTGTCCTCACTTGACACATTATGTTGACCACAGTTAACCACTTTCACACTTATTAATCGACATTAAAAATTCTCAAAAGTCTAATTATGCATGTTAAAACATTTGATTTTCTGGGACGGGTGTGACAGGAAAGCGGGTTCTTCATTCAACTAGGTTTTCATCTTATTCTCCTTGTTCTTATTTATGTGTTTTAAAAATACTTTGTGAGAATTAATTGTGGTTTTGAATTATTGTAATTTGAATTGGTTGTAGTTTGAATGTTAGAATTTTCATCTCCGTATGCCTTTAGTTTATTATTCTTGAATATGTGTAGCTAAACTCCTAAGGCAGGGAAGCCATAGCTTAAACTAGGGGTGGGCAAATAGTTCAGTTAACCGAAATTCGAACCGAACCGAACTAAAATTTTCATTTCAGTTCAGTTAATTCAGTTAAAAATTTCAGTTCAGTTTCAAACCGAACTATTTTTTTTTTCAGTTCGGTTTTCAGTTCCACTCTCCCAAACCGAACCGAACCGAAAAACCGAATTTTTTTTTAAGTTTATATATTATTAATATATTTTTATACACAACTATATATTACAAAAATATAAGTATAATATATATATAAGTAAATATAAACATATGTTTTCTTTGTAATATGAAAGAAAATGGGACAAGAAACATATAAAAAAGTTGTGAAAATGAAAAAAAAAAAAAAAAAAGAAAAGAAAGTATAGTTTTTTCAAAATTCGGTTAAACGAATTTCCAAACCGAACCAAACCGAACTGAATTGACCAAAACCGAACCGAACCGAACCGAAATATAATTCAGTTCAGTTTCAGTTCCCATTTCTCCAAACCGAACCGAACCGAACCGAACAAAACCGAACCGAATTTCTCCAAATCGAACTGAACCGACCGAATGCCCACCCCTAGCTTAAACTTTGAACTCATGTTCTTCAAGAGAAGTTTTATGGTTCAAATCATTCTTCGAATTCTTAAACCTAGATTGGATTCTAAGAGGAACTTCATTGTTGACGTCAAGCATCAAGAATAGAAGGATTCTTAAAGGATCATATCTAGATTCAATAACTTGGATCTAATATATTAGTTGACTACCATATGTTTGAGTTTATGCCTCAATAGGATTGTTATTCAAAAGGGTAATTAGAACATATTTCTTTTGTTTTTGTAAGAGTTCAAAGTATAGTTATCTTCCCAATCTTATCTTTTAAATCCTTTCTTTCCAATCTCTTTAAGTCTTCCAAATTTCAATTTGTCTTCCTAAATTCTGAGATTTAAAGTTATTTAAGCTAATTCCCATATTCTTAGTTTTTTTAGAATCTAGTCGTCTTTTAAAAGTCTTTGTAGTAATCGTTGGTTTGAAAAATCCCATAAGCAAAAAGACTTAGGTCTACTTTTCTATTTTCTTCTCTACTCTTCTTTTTCTTGTGGATACTTCGTTCCTAAAATCGCCAAATACATTGTTTATCCTATTAGTCCCTGTAGAAATCGACCCCGTACTTCCTGTCACGCCCCGACGTAGCATAATTCAGGAAAGCATTTAATTTCCTTTATGGACTCGTAGGTCGTGACAAGTGAGTATGACCAATTGTCCCTGCAACAAATAACTTAACAAACATTTCTAGAGCAAAGGATACTAATAAACATAAGCTCTGAAATTTAAAACTTACTAAACTATTACATAAGTCAATGTCTTAGGCACAAAACGCCCTTATTCAAAAGC
Source organism: Hydrangea macrophylla (assembly GCA_033977485.1). Taxonomy (NCBI): domain Eukaryota; kingdom Viridiplantae; phylum Streptophyta; class Magnoliopsida; order Cornales; family Hydrangeaceae; genus Hydrangea; species Hydrangea macrophylla. The sequence continues at coordinate 91,993,255 of CM066982.1, read as the reverse complement.
TATTCTCCAGTCTATTACAACTTCAGAAAAATGAAAGACATAGGAAAATAATAAGCAGCCTCCTGGAAAGTTCCCTGCCTCTAACTAGCATAGTCGAAGTACCCTGGCTGCTCCTGCCCCTGAAAATCTGGACATACAGTCCAGGACGCATCAACGCCGTCAGCTTATGAAAGCTGGTGAGTAAAATAAACAAGTGCTCGCAATGTATATATAAGCAAATAAACAACGGTACCATTTAACTTTAACAGTAATATATTCAAGGTTCCAATTCCAACATAATCACGGGGGAATATAGTAATAAATAAATACGAAATTGTACATGAATTGTGAAACATCTTATTTTGCCAATTCTTTCCTTTAGAACAATCCACTTAAATCAATACATTATTTCAGCTACCAGAAGTAATAAGTATTCAGTCATCCAATTCACACACTACACTATCGCCTCCAATACCAGGAATACTATCCGATCAGTATTGAAGTCACACACCACACTACTGCCTCAGATACCAGGAATACTATCCGATCGATATCTAGACTGATCACAACCAACCATCGCTCCGGATATCAGGAATACTATCCGATCAATATCCGAAACGCGCGCCTTAGATACCAGGAATACTATCCGATCGATATCTAAGTCGTACACAACACTATCACCATCGCTTCGGATATCAGGAATACTATCCGATCAATATCCGAAACGCGCGCCTTAGATACCAGGAATACTATCCGATCGATATCTAAGTCGTACACGACACTGTCGCCTCCAATACCAGGAATACTATCCGATCGATATTGAGGTCGCACACCAGACCGCTACTCTTTACTCTTTTCACGCTTCTCACACACATGCATGTTGACACAACCTCAACCCTAATATGTATGTCAATGTTTCATAAATAACACCATTAATAAATCACAAAGCCGGATAATTGTACGAGCATAAAATTTCGGCCTAAGTTGTTCTTGTTTCGTACAATCATTAAAACATAGACCTTTAAAACAATATTTTTGCCAAACAGTTCTTTGAAATCTCCAAAAACATTTTCCAAACAGTCCCTTACCAAAAATCACACAAACTGCCAAAACTGCCACCTCGCGCGAGCGGATCGCGCGAGCGAGGGGGAAGGCAGATCGCGCGAGCGGATCGCGCGCGCGGAGGGGCTGGACAGGTCGCGCGAGCGGATCGCGCGCGTGAGGGGGGGGAAAGGTCCGCGCGAGCGGGCCGCGCGAGCGAACCTCGCGCGAGCGGGTCGCGCGCGCGAGTTCTTGCAGAATGTCATCTTCTTCGTCTTCTCCCCTGTTTCTGGTTTTAAAACTGGAATTTACCCATTTTCAGAATCTGTTCGTACTAGGACTTGTGATATATGGTTCTCTTCGGTTTTCCGCGTAGATTAAGAATACGCGATCAATTTTAACTAATACGGATTATATTACTAGTTATTCGCGATTAAAGTTAGAGTGACAAAACTTAAAATCAACGGTTCGTCGCGATACGGGTAAATTACTGTGTAGGATTCGAACCACAGCTTATCGGGATCAATATCTTCCATTCCCAATTTACAGAATCGATTTTGGTTACGATTTCTAAAGCTTCAATTTTCAAGCTTTCATGGTGTTTTCATATATATACATATATACACACTTATATACACTGAAAAACACATATATAGACATTGAGAGTGAGTTTAAATTACTCACTGAGGTTAATTACACAGAGAATTTGAGACCGAGAGTTTCCGTCGTCGAATTCCGTCGTCCAACTCTACTCCTCCGTCTTCCTCTCTTGATATATATATATATATGTGTGTCTAAGTATGTGACTGATTATATATATATAATCTGAAAGTGTGTGTGTGTATGAGAGTTCTTGAGAGGAAGAGACAAATGGAGGGAGATTGAGAGTAACAGTGAGAGTGAATGAGAGAGATGAGAGTCAGTTACACATACATATACTGTATATGCTTTGGGCTCCAAGAAAGGGGAAGAATTCCCCCGGTGTGGTTGAGCTCACGTGCTCCCACACCAAAACGCGGTAAAGGCGCAGTTTTAAAACAAAACTGGTATTTTCTGGTTTAAAATAAAATACAGAAAATTATACTAATGTAGGAATTAAATTCCCAGTTTATACAAAATATAGATATCAATTTTGAAACCATAGAAAGTATTTTGGAAATTACAGTTTGACCCCAGATAAATATTTATAAATAGAAATTAAATCAACTACTCATGAAAATAAAATGCAATATTTATTTATTAGTGATAGTAAAATACAGGGCGTTACACCCTACCCACCTTAACAGAGATTTCGCCCCGAAATCTGAGCTAACTAATCCTGAAACAACTCGGGGTATCTAGTCCTCATGTCTGACTCTAACTCCCACGACGCCTCTCCTTCGTCATGATGCCTCCACTGAACTTTAACCAAAGGAACGTCTCTTCTCCTCAGCCTCTTGATACTCTGGTCGAGAATTCTCACAGGTCTATCCTTGTAAACCACATTCTGACTTGTCTCAATATCATCAAAATTAACCACATGTGAAGGGTCCCGTATGTATTTCCTTAACATACTGACATGGAACACATTATGAACACCAGACATCTTTGGTGGCAACGCGAGCCGATAAGCCACTTTCCCAACACGCTCCAAAACCTCGAACGGTCCGATGAAACGAGGTGCCAGCTTCCCTCTCTTCTGACCAAAACGTACTATTCCACGAACAGGTGAAACCTTTAGGAGTACGTGATCACCGATACTGAACTCCAAGTCCTTTCGTCGTCGATCCGCATAACTCTTATGCCTACTCTGTGCAGTTTTCATCATTTCCTTGACCAGTGAAATCTTCTCATTGGTCTCTCTCACCAAATCTGGTCCCAAAAGTTCTGTGTCTCCCACTTCAGCCCAACACAACGGAGATCGACAAGGTCGTCCGTACAAAGCTTCGAACGGCGCCATTCCAATACTCGAGTGATAACTGTTGTTATACGCAAATTCAACCAAAGGTAAGTGCGTCTCCCAAGACTCTTCAAAGTCGATTGCACAAGCTCTGAGCATATCTTCCATAATCTGATTAACACGCTCGGTCTGCCCATCGGTCTGAGGATGGAATGCAGTACTCATCTTGAGCGAAGTTCCCATAGCCTTCTGCAGACTTTCCCAAAATCCCGAGGTAAAACGTGCATCGCGGTCTGATACAATTGTCACAGGTGCACCGTGCAGTCGCACCACTTGCTGTAGGTACATTCGACTCATCCTTTCTACTGGGTAAGTCATATTGTACGCGATAAAGTGTGCAGACTTCGTCAAACGATCCACAATTACCCAAATCGCGTCATGATTCTGTTGTGACCGGGGTAATCCAACCACAAAATCCATAGTTATGTGCTCCCACTTCCATCCTGGAACAGGTAAGAGTTGCAACAATCCCGAGGGTCTCTGATGTTCGGCTTTCACTTGTTGACAAGTCAAACATTTAGACACAAACTCGGCTACTTCTCGCTTCATCCCTTCCCACCAGAAGTTTCTCTTCAAATCCTTATACATCTTCGTTCCTCCTGGGTGTACTGTCAGTCTCGATTTATGTGCTTCTTCGAGAATATCTTTTCTCAAACCTCCTGAATCTGGCACACACAATCTGTCTCGACATCTGTACCCTCCATCGGCCCCAACCTTCCATTCTGTCGGGTCCTTTTCTGACATCTTGGCGAACCATACTTGAAACTTCTCATCTTCCTTCTGGGCTTCGATAATTCGACTCACAAGTGTTGGTTGTACTACGAGGCATCCAAGGTGTTGCCCGACACTTCCCTCAGAAACCTGCATATCAAATTCTGCGATTGTCTCTAAAGCTTTCCATTCCCTCAACATCAATGAAGCAATCATTCCTCGAGGCTTCCGGCTTAGGGTGTCAGCGACTACATTAGCCTTACCGGGGTGGTACTCTAATGTAAAGTCGTAATCCTTGATCAGTTCCATCCACCGACGTTGCCTCATGTTCAACTCCTTCTGAGTAAACAAATACTTAAGGCTTTTGTGGTCTGAGAACAAATCAAATTTCTCCCCATAGAGGTAGTGTCTCCAGATCTTAAGCGCGAACACTACTGCTGCCAGCTCTAAATCATGAGTTGGGTAGTTCAATTCATTCGGCTTCAACTATCGTGAACCATAGGCGATAACCTTTCCGTCTTGCATAAGGACACATCCCAATCCTTGATACGAGGCGTCACTAAAAATAGTGAACTTCTCACCATCCCTTGGTATCGCAAGCACTGGCGCTGTTGTCAATCTCTCTTTCAATTCCAGAAAAGCGCGTTCATGCTTATCAGTCCATTCAAACTTCAAATCTTTCTTAGTCAAACCAGTTAACGGGGCTGCTATCTTTGAGAAACCTTCTACAAATCTCCGATAGTAACCAGCTAGTCCCAGAAAACTTCTGACTTCTGTAGCATTGGTCGGCCGAGTCCAATTCGCCACTGCATCGGTCTTTGATGAGTCAACTGCGATTCCTTGTTGAGAGATCACATGCCCGAGAAACTTAACTTCCTGAAGCCAGAATTCACACTTGCTGAATTTAGCATACAGGCGGTGATCCTTGAGAGTCTGCAACGCGATCCTCAGGTGTTGTTCATGCTCTTCCTCTGACTTGGAATAGATCAAAATATCATCAATAAAGACAATAACGAATTGATCTAAGTATGGCTTGAATACTCTGTTCATCAAGTCCATAAACACAGCCGGAGCATTCGTCATCCCAAACGGCATCACTAAGAACTCATAGTGTCCGTATCTCGTCCTGAAAGCGGTCTTAGGTATGTCTTCCTTCCGCACCCTCAACTGGTGATACCCTGACCGTAGATCAATCTTAGAAAAGGTCGTGGCTCCTTGCAACTGATCAAACAGATCGTCTATCCGAGGTAAAGGATACTTATTCTTGATAGTAACCTTATTCAGTTCTCAGTAGTCAATACACAGCCGCATTGACCCATCCTTCTTCTTCACAAACAACACTGGTGCTCCCCAGGGTGAAGTACTTGGACGAACAAAACCCAACTTCTCAAGTTCTTGAACTTGTTCCTTCAGCTCCAACAGCTCTGTAGGGGCCATCCTGTAGGGAACCTTGGTTATAGGTCGAGTACCTGGCACCAATTCCACACAGAATTCTATGTCCCTTTCCGGCGGTAATCCTGAAATATCTCGGAATACTTCCTCGAACTCTTTGATTACCGGTATTGATGATACTGTCACCTCTGCACTGACAACCTCAATGTTTGCTAGGCATCTAGTGAGGAACATATCACCCGAAGGGTTACATTGGAAATCGAAGAGTTGATTCCCCTTGTCTGCAAATGTGATCTTCTTCCTTGCACAATCCAACTTCGCATGATTCTTCTCGAGCCAATCCATTCCCAGGATTATATCAAACTCCTTCATCGACAGAACCACCAAACTTGCCAAACGTTCACGGTCTCCCAACCGTAGAGGACAATCCTTACACACATGTAATAACTTGACGGTGGTCCCTAAGGGTGAGACAGCACTCAAAGCTTCCTCTAAACGTTGCGGTACTATACCCAACTTTTGAACAATCTTCACAGATATAAAGGAATGTGTAGCACCCGTGTCAAATAAAACTTTAACATGAGAGTTAAACAAGGTTAGAGTACCTTCCACTGCTCGTTGCTCGGGCGGTCCCTCCTCATTGGTACCTTCTTCATACCCTGTCTCCTCATAGCCAGCAGCCTCGGGAATGACAGCATTCAGACGGGCCTGTCCTTGCTGACCATAGCTACCTTTCCTGGGAGCCTTGCAGTCCGGACTTATGTGACCGGGCATGCCACAGTTATAGCACACGACTCCCGGACGATCCGCACGCCTAGGTGCTCTGCAGTCTTTAGCTCGGTGACCAGGAACTCCACAATTGAAGCAGTTATTGTTTTTGGCCCCTTCTATTGCTAGAGGCTGATATTGTTGAACTGCTTGTGTCTGTTGAGGTTTCTTCCCTCCATCCCAGGTCCTTTTCTGTCCTTGAGGGTACCCAGGTTTCTGTCCTGAATATCCCTTCTGCGGAGGTCGATTTCCAAATGACTTCAGATTCTGACAACCATCATTCTCTAACCCCGTAGCCAATCTCACCAGAGCTTCAAATGACTGGCCCAGATGCCCCATAGTCAGATGTCGGAGAGACAAGTTGAGACCCCGGTGATACTTCTTGATTTTCTTCTGGGGTGTGTCCACCATATGTGAAGCAAAACGAGACAGACGCTCAAATCGAGTAGTGTACTCTCGGACAGTCAGATTCCCTTGAGTTAGTTCCATAAACTCTTTCTCTCTCTTGTCCTTCTCTTCTTCAGGGAAATATTTCTCGAGAAACCTTTCCTTGAACACCACCCACGGCATTCTCCTTGCAGCTTCTTCCCCTATGGTCGCCTTTTCTGCATCCCACCAATCAGCCGCTGCATAAGACAGCTGAAAGATAGCCAGACGCTTCTTCTCCAGATCAGTGCACTCTATGGTCTCAAAGATACGCTCCATCTGACGTAGCCACTGTTCCGCTTGCCAGGGTTCATCAGTCCCCGCAAAATACTCAGGTCGCAGGGCGCGAAACTCTTTGAGAAGCTTGTCTCCAGTCTGGTGGGCTTGCCTTCCATTCCCGTTGTAATTCCCATTCTGATTATTGTTCCTTGCGTTCTGATCACTAACCCTCTCCAATCTTCTAACAAAGGCCTCAAACATTCCGGTTGGATCTATTACCGGGGGTGCATCTTCAATAGCGGGACGATTCCTGAGATTTCTTCCAGCCATCTGATCGAGAGAACAGTACCTATCCATCAATCAACAGAATTCGGTCAACCTCTCGAGAAGAAAGAAAATTCTAAACGATAGACAGCGACTAAACACGGAACGAAGTCGAACTATCTTATCTTAATTCTATCTTAACGGGAGATCCTATGTGTCTGGACAATCGGTCGAGCCATAACCTGGCTCTGATACCAAAAAGCCTGTCACGCCCCGACGTAGCATAATTCAGGAAAGCATTTAATTTCCTTTATGGACTCGTAGGTCGTGACAAGTGAGTATGACCAATTGTCCCTGCAACAAATAACTTAACAAACATTTCTAGAGCAAAGGATACTAATAAACATAAGCTCTGAAATTTAAAACTTACTAAACTATTACATAAGTCAATGTCTTAGGCACAAAACGCCCTTATTCAAAAGCTATTCTCCAGTCTATTACAACTTCAGAAAAATGAAAGACATAGGAAAATAATAAGCAGCCTCCTGGAAAGTTCCCTGCCTCTAACTAGCATAGTCGAAGTACCCTGGCTGCTCCTGCCCCTGAAAATCTGGACATACAGTCCAGGACGCATCAACGCCGCCAGCTTATGAAAGCTGGTGAGTAAAATAAACAAGTGCTCGCAATGTATATATAAGCAAATAAACAACGGTACCATTTAACTTTAACAGTAATATATTCAAGGTTCCAATTCCAACATAATCACGGGGGAATATAGTAATAAATAAATACGAAATTGTATATGAATTGTGAAACATCTTATTTTGCCAATTCTTTCCTTTAGAACAATCCACTTAAATCAATACATTATTTCAGCTACCAGAAGTAATAAGTATTCAGTCATCCAATTCACACACTACACTATCGCCTCCAATACAAGGAATACTATCCGATCAGTATTGAAGTCACACACCACACTACAGATACCAGGAATACTATCCGATCGATATCTAGACTGATCACAACCAACCATCGCTCCGGATATCAGGAATACTATCCGATCAATATCCGAAACGCGCGCCTTAGATACCAGGAATACTATCCGATCGATATCTAAGTCGTACACAACACTATCACCATCGCTTCGGATATCAGGAATACTATCCGATCAATATCCGAAACGCGCGCCTTAGATACCAGGAATACTATCCGATCGATATCTAAGTCGTACACGACACTGTCGCCTCCAATACCAGGAATACTATCCGATCGATATTGAGGTCGCACACCAGACCGCTACTCTTTACTCTTTTCACGCTTCTCACACACATGCATGTTGACACAACCTCAACCCTAATATGTATGTCAATGTTTCATAAATAACACCATTAATAAATCACAAAGCCGGATAATCGTACGAGCATAAAATTTTGGCCTAAGTTGTTCTTGTTTCGTACAATCATTAAAACATAGACCTTTAAAACAATATTTTTGCCAAACAGTTCTTTGAAATCTCCAAAAACATTTTCCAAACAGTCCCTTACCAAAAATCACACAAACTGCCAAAACTGCCACCTCGCGCGAGCGGATCGCGCGAGCGAGGGGGAAGGCAGATCGCGCGAGCGGATCGCGCGCGCGGAGGGGCTGGACAGGTCGCGCGAGCGGATCGCGCGCGCGAGGGGGGGGAAAGGTCCGCGCGAGCGGGCCGCGCGAGCGAACCTCGCGCGAGCGGGTCGCGCGCGCGAGTTCTTGCAGAATGTCATCTTCTTCGTCTTCTCCCCTGTTTCTGGTTTTAAAACTGGAATTTACCCATTTTCAGAATCTGTTCGTACTAGGACTTGTGATATATGGTTCTCTTCGGTTTTCCGCGTAGATTAAGAATACGCGATCAATTTTAACTAATACGGATTATATCACTAGTTATTCGCGATTAAAGTTAGAGTGACAAAACTTAAAATCAACGGTTCGTCGCGATACGGGTAAATTACTGTGTAGGATTCGAACCACAGCTTATCGGGATCAATATCTTCCATTCCCAATTTACAGAATCGATTTTGGTTACGATTTCTAAAGCTTCAATTTTCAAGCTTTCATGGTGTTTTCATATATATACATATATACACACTTATATACACTGAAAAACACATATATAGACATTGAGAGTGAGTTTAAATTACTCACTGAGGTTAATTACACAGAGAATTTGAGACCGAGAGTTTCCGTCGTCGAATTCCGTCGTCCAACTCTACTCCTCCGTCTTCCTCTCTTGATATATATATATATATATGTATCTAAGTATGTGACTGATTATATATATATAATCTGAAAGTGTGTGTGTGTATGAGAGTTCTTGAGAGGAAGAGAGAAATGGAGGGAGATTGAGAGTAACAGTGAGAGTGAATGAGAGAGATGAGAGTCAGTTACACATACATATACTGTATATGCTTTGGGCTCCAAGAAAGGGGAAGAATTCCCCCGGTGTGGTTGAGCTCACGTGCTCCCACACCAAAACGCGGTAAAGGCGCAGTTTTAAAACAAAATTGGTATTTTCTGGTTTAAAATAAAATACAGAAAATTATACTAATGTAGGAATTAAATTCCCAGTTTATACAAAATATAGATATCAATTTTGAAACCATAGAAAGTATTTTGGAAATTACAGTTTGACCCCAGATAAATATTTATAAATAGAAATTAAATCAACTACTCATGAAAATAAAATGCAATATTTATTTATTAGTGATAGTAAAATACAGGGCGTTACACTTCCGGGCACTACTTGTCGCGATTAGTTTGCTCTTGAACTATAATGTTATAATATGATCACTTAAGTTCTTATATGTATGAACAAGGATACATGTGTATAGTCAGGCTATGGAGAGGGTGCCCTCTCTTTAATAAAGAGAGGGCCTCTGTTTTGATCGTCGGATCGTGTTTTCATTAAGGATAGTTTTGTCACTTCACAGTTTTTAAACACGATCTGACGGTCAAAACAGAGGCCCTCTCTTTATTAAAGAGAGGTCGCCCTCTTCATAGAATTTTCGTACATGTGTATATTTGTTTACACCCAAAATATGCATTTTTTATAAAATTCTATAAATTCATTTTATGGGATGATACTGTCACGCCCCGTAGTAGCAGAAATAGAAATAGAAAAAATAAATTCCTTTTGTGGACTCGTAGGCCATGACAGTTGAAAGTCACCACATTGTCCACGAATAAAATCTAACCATAATGACACATTGGAACATCTAAGTTCAACATATATATAAGCAGAGTGTAATACTAAACTATTACAACCCATAAGTATTTGTGAAAACGTAATTAAGGTATTACAACAACATACGCCGATTATAAACTTAACCAAATACAGAGTCTCTAGAAACATGAACATAAACTATTTATAGCGAAGCTCTAGGTCTTTAGCTCGCGTAGTAGTTATCTCGGACATAACCTCCATCATAGTAGGCTTCATCCTCATAGCCCATAGTCATGTACTCATCTCCTGCATACTCGTAACCCTGGCCAGCTGGACATAGAATATCCAGCGCCATTAAATGTCGTTAGCTACGAAAGCTGAGTGAATGTAAATACTAACAGAGTATCTATAGATATGCAGTATACATAAACAACATCATTAAAGGGTTATCTCATCGTTCACATAATGTATGCACCAATTCCATATATAATTACGGACATCGTCCCAACCAATCCCAAACATAACATGGACGTTTAGATCATCATCTCGCACGCAACCTTATATCTTAAACAATTCCTTTCTAACGTGGCCCATAACCCAATACATCACGACTTATCAAACCAGGCATGCAGTCCCATACTACACAATCTCGTAACTCGACACAAAGTCCCAACTCCCTAGCCAAACCACCTCGATGTATTATGGCCAATACGCCCCTAATTTATATATCTTCCATAATGTGTACCTTTTAGTCTCGGTCATGGACTAAAGTGACATATTCCTTAGCCTCTACCATGGACTAAGGTAATATTCCTTTAGTCTCTAATGGACTAATTTCATGATGCATCCCTCTTAGTCTCGGTCATGGACTAAAGTGACATATTCCTTAACCTCTATTATAGACTAAGGTAATATTCCTTTAGTCTCTATCAAATCTAAGATGATAGTATCAGCCTAACCCTCAGTCTCGGTCTGGGACTAACATGACCATATCCCTTAGCCTTAGTCAAATCTTTATTGTCTCGGTCATGGACTAAGGTAACATTCCATTAGCCTCATTCGGACTAGGGTACTAGCCTTATGACCATTCTCACAATATGTATCCCTTAGCCTCTATCGAATCTCTTGTCTCCGTCTTGGACTAAGGCAATACCACCAGTATATCCCTTAGTCTCGGTCATGGGTTAAAGTGACATATCCATTGTCACACCCGTCCCGGGGAAAAACAATCATTTTAAATGCACAATTGGAATGTTGAGATTTATGTTGATTAATAATTGTGATGAAGGTGGGTGTCAATCAAAGACACAGAAAGTTGGTAATTCATGAGGAACATGACATGATTAAATGGCATTTATGTGGATTAAATGATATTTGAAATTTTCGGTATATGTAAATAGTAAATATACTTGTATGGTGTAATTTTTGTTAGTTTTGATCTTGATAAAGATCAATTAGAACGAATTAGAGATAACTAATGCAATACGTTGCATAAAAGGTAGGTTACGTAGAGATTCCATGAAATTAGTTTTCACGACTTAGACGAAAACTTTTATAAATTATAGTTTTCACTCGTGAAGCAATGAATTAGGCGTGTAAGACATTTTGGGGAATAGTTAGAAGTTTTAAGAACTAGTGGAGAGGTAAATGTAAATTTCAGGAGTTATGACTATATATAAAAGTTGTGAGATATTTTGACAAACATCTCACAAAATCAACTTGAGAGCTCAAGGAAGATTTGGGGATTTTCAGCCTTAGAGCCTCTCGACACAAATCGACGAACTTCTGCCCGTTTATTTTTTTTTTATACCAAATTTCATATTTGGATTCCCCGAGGTAAGAGCTTCATTTTGATAGTTGTTAGGCCTTGTTTGGCTTAGTTTTATAAAATCCTAATTCTAGAATTTTGGGAAAAGCACGTGCAAACTTGTAGGTTTTGCGTATACGCAGAATTTTGGGGAAAACACATGCAAACTTGGACTCCCCGAGGTAAGAGCTTCGTTTTGATAGTTGGATGCAGTGGTTAAGAGACCTTGGACTTGCCATTGACATCGTGGTTTAAGATTTAAGACTTGCCGATATACCGGATGAATGCGTACCGCTCTCCCTAGAGACTATTTTGATGTGTTTTGATATCTTAAAGCATGAATTATCATATAAGCATTTGTTTAGAATTGTGCAATCAGCACATAACTGAGCAGTGGAGCTTTACACCATTGCAGATGATAAGAAGAAGGGAAAAAAGAAGCAAGAAGAGTGAGGCTGATGAGACGACATGATCGTCCTTGTAAATGTTTTTGTGTTTCCATTTCAATGTTGTAATTATGAACCTTCGAGTAACTAGAACTATGGTTGTTTATGTCACGCCCCGACGTAGCATAAATAAGGAAAGCATTTAATTTCCGTTATGGACCCGTAGGTCGCGACAGTTTGAAGGATCGATTCTGTCCCAAACGTCAACAACAAAAACATAATAATCAGAGTAGAGCAATCAAGACTTACAAATATTTTTCTAACTTATTACATATTACCGCTCTGGGTCAGCTAAGGCACAAGCCGCCTTAAAACAAAACAATATCTATTGTCTATTACATAATTCAGTTATAACTTAAAACATATAAAAGTAAATTCTCTATCCAGCAGTGTTTCTCAATTTGTGTAGTCATACGGCCCAGCAATATCATAACCTGAAAAGCCTGAACACGAATGTCCAGGTCGCATCAACGCCGTCAGCTTCAAGAAGCTGGTGAGTATTAAAAACATAACTTTGAATGCAACACATACTCATTTATCAATTTCCAATTCCCATTTAATTCAACAAGTTTATATTAAAGTAAAGAGTTCATTTTTAGAAAACAACCACAATATCATTTGAAAGCTTTAATTCGCATATATGTGACCGTGTATGAAAAACAATGCACCATCTCATCTTACCGACTATTTTCTCTCGACAAACACAACAACCCACTATCTCACACCAGTATCTTTGAAACGCTAAGATAGCCACACTTTAGCACAGGGGTGCCAGGGAATGTTCAAGTTTGCCTCACACTTTAGCACGGGATGCCAGGGAATGTCCAATGCCTCACACTTTAGTACCTAATCCGCCTCGCAAATACAACACACAGTATCCAGATTCGGGTACCAGGGAGTGTCCGTAGGCCACACTTTAGCACTACCATGGGTGCCAGGGAATGTCCAAGTTCGGCTTCACACACTTTGACGCTACCGTGGTCGTCAGGGAGTGTCCAGTTTTGCCACCGTCACATTTCAAAGACACTCTCGCCGCAATCTTATCCACAACACAATCTTAACCATACTCTCTTTACCACACTGACCATTACTTTTTTCCACACTGACCAACACATCACACTCACCATGCATGTACAACTGAATCCAAATGAATGACATATGACTTAATGCTGAAATATAAAGTACTGGGAACGATAACCATGGATATACGAGAATAAATCAAATCTTATATGAAACAACCGATGAATTCATCAAAGAATGCTTTAATATGCTTTATCGCTATTAGAACACAAGTGGGTCTACTTTGAAGCAATGCCCTAAAAAATGAGTTATAATTTTTGTGCATGAATTACATATCAAAAGAAAGTCTTTGAGTCTAGTTTCCAACGCTTCAAACGGTGCGCGTTTTCAAGTTCTCTAGAGAAAGTTATGGCCGTTTTAGTAAAAGTCGTCAGTGCTGAAAAATGCCAATCGATTGGTAAACATGCCAATCAATTGGTAAACATGTCAATTGATTGGTAATGATTCCAATTGATTGGTAAACATGCCAATAGATTGGTAATGATTCCAATCAATTGGTAAACATGCCAATCGATTGGCATTAGCAGTTTATCCCCTGTTACGAATTTTAGACTGATTTTTGACCCATTTTCAAATCCGAATGAAAACATGACTTGTAATATATAGTTCTCTCCGTTTTTCCGCAAGGATTATGAATACGCGATCGGTTTTAACCAATTTCAATCGTAGCTCTCAGATTTTACGAAAAACCGAGGGGTGACAAAACTTCAATTCTAATATACTTTCATATACGAATGAATTAAGCTCCAATACTTTGAACATAGCTTCTATGAACTGTAATCTATCATTATTATCTATCAAAATGAATTTTGGTCAAGTTTTGGAAATCACCAATTTTCAAGCTTCAAGCTTCCATGAAAAATCAACAATGGCAACTACACATAAGACTAATACAAACAGCAAACTAAAGTATAATTTACATTCTGAGTGAGTTGGTAATACTCACTGTGATAAGAGAATATAGTGTATGTTGAGAAAGATAGCAAAATAAATTGACCCACTTGCAAGCCTTTGGTTATGGTGGAGAGCTTTCTCTCTCTACAAATTCAGTAAATACTCACTCTCTGAAGCTCTCTCTATTTTCAGAATTTCAGTTTGTAATCCAAGTGTGCAGCTTGTGTGTGATAGTGTTGGATATATAGAGGACCAAGTAGAGATTCTTGGGGACCAAGTTCCACCTCTAACACTCTACAAATAGAATTTGTTTTTCAATTTACTAAACACATAATACATATATGAGCTGATATGTATTTACGTATGTATTAATCAGATTATAGGGGTCAAGAGAATGAACTAGGGGCCAATTTAGATTGTTTGGGAATTCTAGTTATTAGGCACAAACTAACACACACGTGCATGGGGTTGCCAAACATGGCACAAAGTAGTTGCCTAGAATCACTTTGGGTGTTTGGCAAAATAGCTTATGGCACTAGGAATTAAACACACACCATATACATTCCCAAACAATCCTAGTAATGATTGGTAGCATTAATGAGATTAAAGCAAGTGTCACTTCATGATTGGTGGAGAATCCAATATTGTGGGAGATTAACGCGGCGCAGACAGTTTTGCACATAAACCGGAATTTTCGTGGCGCGGTAGTCACCCCAAAAATACATAAAATTCATTTTTGCGTAAGAACTTATTATATGGTTTTATAAAAATACAGTTTGAGTCAAGAGAAATTATTTTCACCGTTTTGATATACAGATTTGGAATCCAACACAAGCGTTACTAAATTTACAGAAATTGTAGTTTGACCCCAATAATAATTTTAGTATGAAATAAAACAAGAAATTAAGATTCCAAACATGAGAACTGTAATTAAATAAATGCAGACAATACCAAATGAATTTAATTATGACAATGCAAATATAACACCCACAATTGTGTTATTGCATTTGCATTACATTGTCATGCATGATAATGTGACGTGGCATGTCTTATGACACATGTTTGGGTGAGTTTTTGACTCACGAGTTGATTTGGGTGTCTGTATTAGAGAAATCTCTGAGACTGTGGTGATTTAGAATTTGTTGTTGTGACATCTCTCCGAGTGTGAGACTGTCACTGTAGAACATTTTAAATATTTATCTGAAAATAAATGTTTACCTGTGTATTGCAATATCTGTATTATTTTCTGGCTTAGAATATATTTCTGTTGTTAGATTTAGTATCCTGGTGAGAACGAATGAACACGCTATTAATTTGGTAGGCTAATTAGCAACTTCGGAAACGTCATGTAGAAATTCGTGTTTTAGCGACCAAACGAATCTTAGTCGAAAACTTTTATAATTTTGAGGTTTCACTCGTAAAGCTATGAATTAGCTGTATAGAAAGTTTCAGAGACTGATTAGGAGTTTGGAAAACTCATGGGGAGGTAAACGTAATTCCCCGAGAATGTTGCCTATATATAGATAGAGATGGATCTTTAGATTTTTTGTAAATCTTAACCTAAGTTCAAGAAAGGAGGCCATAGGGAGATTTTGGGAGCTTAGAGCTTTGCGACGCCAAACGACGACCTTCCGTCAGTCTGGTTCCTCCCAGATTTCATATTTGAGCTCCTCGAGGTAAGAGCTTCGTTTTGATACCTATTAGGGCCTGTTTGGCTAAGTTTTCCGAAAAGTTATTTTCTAGAATTTTTCATAAAAGTTGATAAATGGAATTTTGATCCATAGGAATTTTACTAGACGGACTTCTGCACGTTCTTTGTGCACGGGTTTTCTTCAGATTGAATTATAGGAGCGTTATTCGGAGGTGAGTGATTCAACTATGTCTTGGAATGATTTCTTGGCATGTATTCATGTTATGTTTGAATAGCATGTATTAATTCCTAGAGATATATTGTGTAGTTCATATTGGGCATTTATATTGATAAGTAGGCTCAATAGCACGGTGATATGTTTTAAATTACCGCGAGCATGGTGATATGTATTTGAGCATGTTAAGTTGCTTATTTGGGTCAGAAGGAGCACGTGGTCACCGTGCCATTTTGTGGAGCCGATATAGGCATTTAAGGTCGCACGATTGTTTGTAGAATCGTGGGTCTTACCCTTTCGCGTGGACTTATTGGCTAGGAGTCGCGGATTGGGAGTATGGACGGGCACGTGAGTCTCCGGCGACTAGTATGAAATGTAGAGATGTGAATGCGGACATGCTTATCATTCATGTACATATGTTGTTTTATTCACTAAGCATTAGCTTAAACAAATCGAATATGTGTGATTATTCAAATAACCATTTCAGGTGTAAATACTGGCGAGGAATCACAGAAGTGAGCACGTGGGTTGGGAGTTCTTATAGAAGGCAACTTGAAATGTTAACCATATAGTTTTGGGATAATAGGATGTTGTAATAAGAATTTTTATGGTTTTTAGTTATGTTTAACTTGGTATGTTAGAATGAATCTAAAACGTTGTAATAGTTAGTAGCATGTTGTAACTATCCTTCGGTAGTATGTTAATACAGTTGGGATTATTTTTGGAGTACTTTTGGAAGTGTGTGTTTGATCGCCGTTCGAATTCAAAAATTTTTAAACTTAGAAAACTCTGCAGAATGTGCTGCTGCCATAAATCAGTCAACTGGTTGAGAAAACAGTCGACTGGAGCCTCTGTTTTCAGCAACTCTCTGCATTGTTTCATAGAGGATCAGTCGACTGGGTCCCCGACACAGTCGACTGGATCATGTTTTCAATTCAAAATATTTTGTTCAGGCCAGACTTCAGTCGACCGGACTTTATCAGTCGACTGAAAATTTGAAGCCCCAGTCGACTGGGTGTAGAAAGCAGTCGACTGGATGGTGTTTTTAAACCCAACTTTCTGCTGGACAGGATCAGTCGACTGGATCCGAGGATCAGTCGACTGGACGAATAGTTTTCAAAAATGACTTGTTTATTCTGCTGCGTGTGTTCTTCAAACTAATTTTTGGGAACGTTAATGATTTGGTTTAGCCTCGGTGGCGTGCCACGGGCTCCGGTTCCGCTATTGTGGGACCGGGCTGTGGCAGCAAATACAAATAATTAAAAGGAAAATGCAGGTTGTTACAGTTTAACTTAGACTCTAGTAATGGATTCGTAGTATTGCAATTATGTTTTAAGGATGTTGTAATACTGTTAGGATCTCTATGATTTGAGTTTATTATGTGTATTTTAATCCCCGTGTGAGTTGGATAACCTTAGACTTGAAATTGTGCAGAATGTGCAGCAGCAGGGGAAAATAGTCAAATGGGCCGGGACCACAATTGATGAGGCCCATTGTTTAAACGAAAGTCCTTCCTAGTTTTAGAAAAACCAGTCGACTGGTTTATCTTACAATCGACTGGAAACTGCACCAAAACATGACATTCTGCTGAATCCCGTCCAGTCGACCGGATAAGTATCAATCGACTGGAAATTTGTCACCACAGTCAACTGGATTGGGCTGTTGAGCTGTGATGCTTCTTGACCTCCAAAACAGTCGACTGGATCCTCGATACAGTCGACTAGATTGCTGCTTTCAAAACCGATTATTTCTTTACGCATTTCGAAGGAAAAATTTGTTTACAACTCTGATTTTCATGAACTATTATGTCGTTTGGAGTTGAATTATCACTATTCTACTTAAGCTTATTCCGCTATTATGACTTTACTTGAAATTGGATGAGCCTTGGTGGCGTACCACGTGTCCTATTTCTGCGCGTTGCGGGATGGGTCATGACAACCCTTAACCTCTATCGGACTAAAGTAATATAGGTAAACCACAACATCATATTTGTACCAAACGAAGCCTGACATACAGTCCCAGCTTTCCCAAACATATACCCGAAATCCCACACATCTGAATACCTCAACTCATTATGATCTCATACTCAACATTGTATGATCTTCGCGATCGTATTCATGCACACCAATATAAATAGTATTGACCTCTACGGTCTATAGAACCACTACCATGCATGTCGGCTTCTTGATTCAGTTAACAATATTACATCATTATCATAGAAATGGTTCCACTGTTTAATGCATTAAGCTTATTGTTCACGTGTGTATTATTCCAATATCAATGCATGATAATAAATAGCTTAACAGTTCATCATATATAAACAAACTAAACATTTACAATTTTGACATGTTCAATCGATTGAAGCCTTTTCAATCGATTGAAGTAAATCTAAGTTTGGTCGATTGAAGTTGAGTTCGATCAATAGAAGAACGTAAAGTTCGATCGATTGAAGAAAGTAAAGCTCGATCGATTGAAGAACGTTCGATCAATTGAGACTGTCTATGTTCAATCGATCGAACTAGTGATCGAAACTAGTTCGATCGATTGAGAAGTGATTTTCTTCTCAAATTGAACTGGAACTCCCTCGCACGTTCGGGATCCGTTCTTCTTGCCAAAACATATATATACATACGTATCTATGCTACTAAGCGAGTATAGGCACTCACCGTCAAGATTGGTGACGCCGACAACGTGTAGGGTGGCCGCGGATGGTGTTGGTGAGCTCTCTCTCCCTCTTTCTCTCTCTTATTTCTCCTTTTGCCCTCTTCTTCCCTCTCTGTCTTCTCATTCTGCCCTCTTCTCTTCTTCTTCTTCTTCTTCTTCTTAGAGCTTGAGAGTATGTTTGTGTGTGTATATATATATTGTCATATTGGTATATCTCTCTCTCCAACTCCTTCTCCAATAGTTCAACAATCCATAAGTATGTGTGTATAATACATATGTATAGAGGGAGAGAATGAATGAAAGCCGTGGAAATAAACTTGGTTTGCAAGTTTAGTCACGTTCGATCGATCGAAATGTGTTTGATCGATTGAAAGTGAGTCCATGTATGGATTCAGGTCGGCAACTTTTCAAGCGATCTAAGTGGGTTCAATCGATTGAGGAAACAAAAGTTCGATCGCCTAAAGTAAGTTCGATCGATTGAAAAGAGTAATAATGAAAGGTAAAGACAAATATACTGAAATTTTATTTATATTACAGTAATATAAAAGTACAATGAAAATAGCGGATATTACAGATACAGAACAAATCTAATATTTTATTTCAACTAAGAGACAAACTATGTAAAAATTAATGACTAAGTGATTGATTAAAGTTGATTTGATCAAATAAATTTTCAATCATCTTGATACTTACAGTTTGGGCTGACATGCATATATATAGGTTGGAGCTATCTCACTTCATTTGGCCACCCATATTTAATTAGACCACCTATACCTTATGACCATTCCACTTCAAATGAATCACATGGCCCCTCATTATATATGGTTAATGAAGGTGTGGATCCCTTATTTGGTTTATGGCCAAACATATTAGTCTTGGTAGACAATGATGCCGACCACTTGTATGTGGCTTTAAATTCAGTAACGATCAATTCAATCTGTCCCATCTGGCCGTTTAATACTTTTCTTCGGACTGACAATAATTTTGCCCTTACACATACACCGGTCTAAACGCATTGGTTGGCCATTAATATTTCATCCGATCACTTTGAAAGATATGCCCACTATGCATGGGAGGTTACCACTCCTAAAAACTTTTTGATATCAATTACATTAGTGGAGATTAAATTTAGAATGCATTTTTTTTTTATTGGTGTCACAGGAATTACATTAGTGGAGATTAAATTTAGAATGCATTTTTTTTTTATTGGTGTCACAGGGTCCCTGTGACTAGGGTTTAGTAGAGAAATACTCATAATTAGCTCTTTTAGCCCAATTCACAGCCCACAAACATAGATTATTTATTCAACAGATAGAGATATACACTAAATGACATACTGTGCTTTAAATGCATGTACTCTATGTTGTTTGAATTTTTTCACACTTTTTTATGTATCACTTACACAGCTTAGGATATATACATTTAAAGCTGGTGTGTCGTTTAGTGTGTCATTTAGTATATATCCCTATAATTTTTGTTACTCTATTTATTACGGGGAATGGGCCCACAATCACATTCACAAGATCAGATGTTAGCAGCTGGCGCCACTGTCAGTTGATTTTGTTAGAGAAGTTATGAACAACTGATGTGAAACAACTACAACTTGTGCACAATATGACTTTTGTGATTATGTATATTTTGGAGTAACAATAATGGTTGTTTATGCTTTTCAGCACAAGGTTCAACTCATTTAAGTAAAGTTGTGTATTTTAGTATGCTTTTCAGAGTGTGTATAGCATTACTCTTTGGAGTAATGTTATGCTTCCCAATTTTTTTTTCTCAAAAAGTGTCTCCCAACACATGTGGCAATGGGCCATTTTCATTTTTCATTAATAGTTGGACCACTTCAACATCAACCAATCAAAAAAGTCAACTGAGACA
This sequence comes from Hydrangea macrophylla, assembly GCA_033977485.1. Classification (NCBI taxonomy): domain Eukaryota; kingdom Viridiplantae; phylum Streptophyta; class Magnoliopsida; order Cornales; family Hydrangeaceae; genus Hydrangea; species Hydrangea macrophylla. Next base: position 91,972,680 of record CM066982.1, on the reverse strand, counting down.
TGTGTTAGAGAAGCACTTTTGAAATATATTTTTTTTAGATAACGTTGCATTACCCAAATTGGAATGTCTTATCATTGGGGGGACCAGTAAAAAGTTCCCTCTTTATTTTTTGATGGACTAATTGCTTTTCTATTTATCATATTCTTCTAGCTATTTTTTTAATTTATTTATTTTTTATCTTTTATTATAAGTAACGGAAGATGCAAGTGTTTAATAATAATTAATATTCTCTCCCATTTTATGTGTCCGTAAGTAATGCTATATTTTTCAAAATGTGATTTCCAAAACATAGGACAGTGGATCATCTTCAATTTTTTTTTTTTTTGCTGATGGTCAAAGCACCCGCAGGCGCCACACACACACACTGCAGACAAGCTGCAAACAGCCAGGGGCAGTGGATCATCTTCAATAGTAATTAATACTCCCTCTCATTTTTATCTTTTTTTTTTTCTTCTTTTTCTCAATAGTTAATGGCATTTTTTAAAGCTATCATTTCTTGTTCTTTCTCTCTTTGATTTTTTCTTGTATATTTTTTATCAACAAGGATAATTTTGAAAAGTTGACCTTAAATGTTCGAAATGCACAATAGTTCTTGGACTGCCAACGAATTCAAAAAATTCTAGTTTTGGGATGTACAATAGTTCTAGGATGACCAACAAAATGTATTAATATCATAAAAAAATAAAAATAATCTTACTCTTTTAAATAATAGAGATTAGAGTCAAATTTTGTCCTAATACTTTAGTCCACACCTTTGAGATTTTTTGGATCCGCCCTTGATACCAAAACTGTATATAAAGCTAGCTAGACCTTGCACTAGCAATATAGTGTTACTCTTAGATAATTGGAGTTAATGGTGAAATCGGTTCCATTCGATTGATTTTAGGGAAGTTTTTCAACCGATCGAATGGTTCGGTTTTTTCGATTTTAGTGTAATATTTTTTGATGTGGTTCGATTTTTACACTGGGTACATTTTATGAAAATCCGACCTCTCTCTCTCTCTCCAATATCCATGTGGGAGAGCCCATATTTATTAGGGGTGTATACAAATCGAGCTAAACTGAGCTCATGTATATTTGAACTTAGCTTGTTTATTAAATGGTCAAATGTATTTTGGTATCCTGCACTTATAGCGAAATTTCACTTTGGACTCTATATTTCGGTTGTAACACTTTGGGCTCTCAACTGACAAAACTTGTTTTACAATCCTGCTAGAGTCACCGAAAAAAATGCACTGATTATTCGGTGCACCATTTCGGTGCATTTTTTCGTGCTTCAATCTTTACTCCTTGTTTTATTCAAGGACAATTGTTAACGACATTAAAACTATACAACAGTATGGACCGTATGAAAGACCCAAAGTGAAACTTCGCTATATATAAGTACATAACCCAAATTAATCTTTGCCATGCCAATTTAATAATGTCAGACACAAACACAAACGCGTACAAACACGTACACATGGTTTATTTTTGGATGTCCATTGTTGTGTACTATAAAGATCAAGTTTATGTTAGAGTTCACTAAATTAAAATGATTATGCTAGGTTACTGAAGAAGGAAAAAAAACACCAGCACTAAATTAAAATGATTATGTTAGGTGGAATTTGGTATGAGTGTAATATTTTTGATCATTATTATTTGAGTTTAAAGTACAATTTATTTTATTAAATCAAATCCTTATGTCACAAAAATTCACAAATCATATATGTGAAAATTTTGTCATTTTTATTTTAAAATAAAAAGCGGTTGGGCCTAAGACTATAGTAGGACTTTTTGATTGAAATACTATTTTTTTTTAATTAATTATTAATCTAATTCACATGAGTAATGTTATATTTCTCAAATCTTAATCTCAAATTTACATCTCAAATGATGTGGCAGTGTTGTGTCAGAGAGACTACCTTCAGTAATGATAGAACAACTTCAACATAATCCAATCGAAATCCAATGGGCCCACTACCACTTCGTTTGTGATGTGAATTTGAGAAAAATATTGGTTGCAACGGTTATAGAGGTGATCACGTAGTATCCCAAGCTAAATAGATACCTTTATCAGTCCATTTAACTCCTTTATTTCTAGGAGAATCTAATTCGACATCAGCAAATACTGCTATTATATTAATAATGTTATACTCCGTAGATGATATAACATGGCGTACCCATTACAACCAATATTTATTCGGGAATTTGAAATTATAATTTGGGAAGCATTACTTTGGAATACGAGGACAAATCCCCCCACACACCCCGCCTGTCCTCTGCGACTTCGGGATCGATACTTATTGTCGTTTTTATCGGAGTAGAACATTAAAGAGCAAAACCTGGGCACATGCACCGACCCCACAACACACGCACCAGGTAAATCAGAGAGATAAGCTAGATTTGAACCCACACCAAGTTGAACATTTTTTTTGAAGTCCATCTTGAAGTCCATCCCTCCAACTACGTTATACGACAACCTCTGGGATTTTTCGAATCTCTAGTCTCTATTAGAGGATCAAGAATTATGATCACAATCACTTTTACCGTTAAGAGTTTCAAACCTTCAACCAAAAGAGTATTACACTCCCTGTTGTTAACACTCGCTTTCCACCAAAGCTAGATAGTCGTGGTTAGCATTACTCAATTCACATTTTTGAACCCTAAAGTTCAATTAATACAGGCCGTCCGATCATCACATCACAAATTAAATCTTGATTGTCCATATCAACCCAAATACATACGTACATGCACCACTCACGCTTTCTCCCCTGCTGCAAACCGTTACCATATTAGGGTTTGTTTTTCACATAAAGCTGCCGTAAAATTCAGAACTCTCAGTCATATATATATATATACACACACACAGAGACACATTTATACACACACTAGGGGTCACTTATCTTTACTTTTCCTTGAAACCCAAAACCCTTATTCTTCATAGACCTCAACCAACAATGGTGGTGAAAACTTCCAAGACGGAGAAGAAAGCACTGTACGATCAGAAGCTTTGCAAGCTTATGGATATCTACTCTCAGATCCTGATCGTGGCCGCCGACAACGTTGGGTCGAACCAGCTTCAGAACATACGACAGGGTCTTCGTGGAGATTCGGTGGTGTTAATGGGTAAGAACACAATGATGAAGCGTTCGATCAAAATGCACGCTGATAAGACTGGCAACACTCAGTATCTCAGCCTCATCCCTCTCCTTGTGGTACGCTTGATTCGATACTTTTGTATTTTGTGTTGGGTTTTTTGTTTGTGCGTTTTTTTTTTTTTTTGGCTTTTAGTGTTTGTGAGTTGCTTGGATCTCAAGGAAAGAAATAGTTTAATGGGATATTATAACTGTTTGGGTTTTTGGATGTGTTTTGTGATTTTGACCAGTGCGATTAACGGGACGGGAGCGTAGTTGTTTTTGTTTCTCAAAAGCTGCTTCTCAATGTTTCTCTGAAATAATTTTAGAAAATCTGCTTTTGATCTGTATACGAAATATGTTTAACTCGGAGTTTGTTTTTCTTTTTCCAAAATAAATAAGAAAAGCTCGTAGACTGTACCAAATGTACAATCATTGAAGTTGTGATCAATTGAAAATATGACTTCAAAAAGTTGACGAGTTTTGGTAATAAGTTGAAAAGTTGATTGATGAGTTTGGGTAATTAATTTACAGTTTTATTTAATATGACCCCAATTGATGGATATAATTTCAAATTGGGCAATGCTATTGTGAGAAGCTTCTCACATGAGAAGGCGGGTTTTAACCGTAGGATGAGCATCTAGCCTTAAGATTCTCAGGAATCTGGAGAGAATCTTAAGGCTAGATGCTCATCCAACGGTTAAAACCCGCCTTCTCATATGAGAAGCTGCTCACAATAGCATTTCCCTTTCAAATTCCATTTTCTGTCCTAGTCACTCTCATAATGGAGGATTTGGGTGTAGTTGTAATTTTTTTTGTCACCATTAACTATGGTAGGCTTATTATTTAATTAATTAATTAATTTTATTTTTATTTTATTATATTTTATTTTTTACTTTTGTGATGATTCTGAGTTAATATTGTTCTCTTTTGAAACAGGGAAATGTGGGGCTAATCTTTACCAAGGGTGATCTAAAGGAAGTGAGTGATGAGGTTGGCAAGTATAAGGTAAGGCTACATATTAATCCCTTCTGGAAATACTTTTTGCAATTTGCATATATGGTGAAGTTGTTGATTGGCATCAATGTATTGTTTGCTATAATTTGACTCCATAGTATAGGTACCTTACAAATGTAGTTTATTAATTTTTTTCTATTTAAAAAAATTACCCTTTTGGAAGTAAAAAATTTAGAACAATGCTTATTTCTCTTTGTAAGGTGATCCACTTGCCTAATAACTTGACGGACATGCACATTGGCTCTTAAATTGCCTAAACCCAAATTATTAGTAGTAATCCGCTTGATTTTATATATATTAGACTAACATTCTGTGTTTTGACCATGTTCGACTGACATTCAATTGAGACAATCCATCCCACATGGAAAAACGTATAATGTTAGGGTGTGTTTGATAACCCAATTAAGTGTTGAAAATGAAAAGATTCAGCACTTATTCTTTTTCAGTGCGTTTGATAACGTACCACTTAATTGAAAAAGCAGCCAAAAAACCACTGAAAACTTTAAGTGAAAAATTTCTACTGAAAATAATCACTGAATGCTTTCTATTTCAGTAGTTGAAGCATTGTTTTTAGTATTACAAATTCAATCACTTAAAATTTTCAGCACTTAATTTTCAATTTTATCAAACGCACCCTTAGTATGATATATATAGAACCAAGTGGGTTACTATTAACAACTTCGGCTTAAGCATTTAAGGGTCAATGTGGCAAACCCGTCAAGTTGTTAGGCCATAGTATCAGAGCCAACCCTGGGCCGTGAGGGCACCGTGGTGGAGTAGTAGTTGTACCTGTGCCCGCAAATGGGTTGCTCTGTGATCTCCAATGATCTGCTTCTACATCGACTAGCCAGGGGAGAACTAGGCTTACACAACAAGGGCGTCACTTCTTTGGGTGGTATGTTTCTTCCATGTGACGGATTCTCCGAATTGGGAGAACCCGTCCTACATGGAAAAAACATAGAACGATAGGCTGATATGTATAGAACTAAGTGGGCTATAATAACAAATTGGACTTAAGCATTTTAAGGGCCAATGTGGCAGGCCCGTCAAGTTCTTAGGCCAGTGTATCGCTTGAGGTGTAAAAGTATATCTTTGTGACCTGGTACCCTTTTTCTCTGTAGTGTAAAGCTCAATTTTCGTTGGAATCTCTGTTTTTATCTTGGGAATCTACCAAAAATTTTCTGATTCTTAACCATTTATTGTTTAAAGTGTAAACGTTAAGCAATTGGGTTCAATTTGCAATATTTTACTCCCTCCAACCCAGTTTATGTCTCCATCTTTCCTTTTTTGGATGTCCCAAAACTTATGTCTACTATAACAATTTTTTTAGCTACTTTCCAAGCTTATCCTTATTGATTTTGAAAATATCCAACAAAAAGTAAAAAGGAGCCAAAAACAAGTAGGGGTAGTTTTGGAACAATTGCATTTATTTCAAGCAACCATTATGTTCTCTTACAAAGTTGGTATCCCAAAGATGGACACATAAAATGAGACGGAGGGAGTATCATTTTTCATGAATCAATCTGTTTTTTGTGCCTCATTTTATCCATTTGGTTCCCATGACTTTATGTTGACTATAACATGCGCCATACTCTTCACTCTTGACATAAATTAACATACATAAATATGTATTTGTTTGTGTGTGGGTGTGGGAGTGTGTTATGTACGTTGGTATGCAAGTAGATAGCCATTTGCAGGTGCCTTGGTATAGTATTTTTTTTATTGTATGATTTTGCAGATCTCAGATAGTGTGTAGCAGTAAATTGATGTGTTTTGTAGCCTGGTTTTCCAACTACTCATGTTTCCCACACAAGCTTGTTTCGCTACCTTTCCAATTTTAATGGTTATTAAAGATCACTAATCTGATTAGGTGAGGGTTTAGTGCAAATTGCATGCATTTTAAATCTATGGGTGGACAAGTAGCTCCTTAATCGACGATTCGTGAATTGAGGGCTGGAACAACTGTTCGTATTAATTTGGGTTTAAGCTATGTTGTTAGAATCATATATTCTTGATCCGAGTCCTAAAAAATTCGAGTAGGTATGCCGAATCTATTTACTGAAATAATCGCAGATGAATCTAATGTTTTTTTTACGAATTCACCATATTTTCGAATCTGGAAGGTTTTTCCATTTCCTTTTCTTTTGTTGCTTCAATGGAAGAACTAATAAGATATTACTATTGTTTTGTCAATTCTGCTCACCTTTTAGTTCGTCTGTGGACTTGGGTTTAGACTTTACAATGGCCATGTTGCTTGTGGTCCCCAGCTTATTAGTACATGTTGAACTATAGTTTCCCTGAGTGCTTGAATTGAATGTGTCCTTGGTACGAAAATTTGTAGAGAGAGGTGATCTAGCTTCTTCTTGTGAATGAATACACATGATAAGAGCAGGGGCAGAGTGGGCAAAGTAAGGCGTTACAAGGGCAATTTAGTACAAACTTTATGCTGGGTTAGTGACAAAAAGGACAAAAAAATTTGGACCATTTCTCGATTTGTGCGTGTCATCCTTGCGCAGGGGCCATGCTAATCTTCTCTGTATCGTTCCAATTTTATCGGATGTCCCCGAAGGGACAACCTTAGCTGTTGGCTTTCTATATATTAATTGTAATGACCTTGTTTCTTTAGTCGATGTGGGACGCTTTGAGACTGTCCTTTTCATTCCTTTATTAACACTTTGCAATTCATGCCCATTAAACTAGTAACATTGGTGGATTTGTGTCTCTTACAAGAAACTTTTCAAGCACATGACTTCAATTATGAGATCATACAGAGTTTTCTGTGTATATGAATATAGGTTGGAGCTCCTGCAAGAGTTGGCCTTACTGCTCCCATCGATGTTGTTGTTCCCCCTGGAAATACTGGACTGGATCCTTCTCAGACTTCTTTCTTCCAGGTAAGATATTCATACTGATTCCACCACTTAGTACTCCGTTTGGTAACCAATTTTTTTGAGATCACAACCCATTATTGGAGTTTTTGAGTCCTTTTGGCAACTAGGAGTAACTTTTACAGCTTTTCAAAAATCACATTAACTTTAAAGCTGAAAAAGGAGATTATTTTAATGTAGTAAATTGAAGCTTTTCCAGTAAATTTGTCATTTTGTTAAAATCTCTAAATTCCTACAACCACCTTTAAGAAAACCTCCAGTAAAATTGTGATTTTACACAAAACTCTAAATTCAGCTTTCTAAAAAACCTCTTATTTCCACGACTATCCCAAACGGGCTGTTAATCTCTTGCTATAAATCTCACTCTTCCCCCTTTTTCAGGTGCTCAACATTCCTACAAAGATTAACAAAGGCACAGTCGAAATCATAACCCCTGTGGAGCTCATCAAGAAGGGTGATAAGGTGGGCTCTTCTGAGGCTGCCCTTCTCTCAAAGCTGCAGATAAGGCCATTCTCTTATGGTCTCATAGTCCTCTCTGTCTACGACAACGGTTCGGTGTTTAGTCCCGACGTTCTTGATCTCACAGAATATGATCTTGTTGAGAAGTTTGCTTCTGGAGTATCCATGATCGCCTCTCTCTCAATTGCCGTGGCATACCCGACACTTGCTGCTGCGCCTCACATGTTCATCAACGCATACAAGAATGCTCTTGCTATAGCAGTGGCAACAGAGTACTCCTACCCACAGGCTGAGAAAGTTAAAGAGTACATAAAGGTTTGATACTTTGTTTGGCAACAAACAAGAAATTATCTCATGTGACACCCAATATGATTTGAGCATTATGTAGTTTCTACTTGGATCCCACAAAATAGCAATTGCTATCACATGATTGCATGAGATAATTTCTTCTAAAGAAGTATATAATAGTTTGTTGTTACTATTCTTTGTTTCGAGATTAATTATTCACTGGAATGTCAAAATTGCAGGATCCAAGCAAATTTGCGGTTGCTGTGGCTCCAGCTGCTGCTTCTGGGGCTGCTCCAGCTGCTGCTGCTGCTGCCAAGGAGGACGCGAAGAAGGAAGAAGCAGCTGAGGAATCAGATGAAGAAATGGTGTTCAACTTGTTTGATTGAGTTGTTTATTAGTCGTAGTGGAGCGAGGAAAGTAGTAGAAAGAGTGTTTGACCTATATTTGGTACCACTTAGGATCCTTTCTGTTTTTTTTTTTTTTTGGGGGGTCTTTCTGACTCCTGGGAAGTTTTGGTTTTAGTCAAACTATGTTTCAGCTTCCTTATTTCTTCCTTTTTATCCTCGTACGCTTCTTTTTGTTACATGTAGTTTGGTTTTAACATCTTCACAAACGTGGTTGAACCTAGAGCATGATCTTTTCTCTCTTTGCTGCAATGTGAGTTGCTGGTGTGTTTAAGACAAGTCTTGGCTCTGGCACAAAATTCCATGCTATTATATAACAGCATGGATCTCAAGTATTTAGGATCTCTTTATGTGCTATTTTGGCTAAAACTGGTTTCTGTGACAATATCCACACTAATCCTCCCAAGGAATTTGACCTGATTTCTCAATTGATTGGAAATGTGCAGTTAAATGAGATTTGGTCCTTTAAGCATGCTCTGGCAAAATGATGCTAGTAAACCAAGTTCTCTTCAATTATTTAGCATATTCTGATGTGAAAAGTTGGCTTCGCCAAAAAGAAAAATAAATCAAAGGTGAAAAGTTTACTTTTGAATGTGATGGTAGAATTTTCGCTGAATTATTGCAGCAGGGTCTACTGAGTTCATATCAGATCAGAGGAGCTATTAGAGCATCTCTCTTGGTGTTTGGGAGAAGATCACCTGAAAGCAGATCCAAAATATCCACTTGTATTCTGCAGATTGAAATACAGAGATTACCACATGTAATTTGTCAATCAGCCATATAAGTTCAAAGCAGTTCAGGCCTACTCTTTGCTAAATTATCACAAAATCCACATACTCGATATTATATCAATACTCTGTAGTTGCTAAAAAATCTTGCGTTTGTGGATATCACAAAAAAAGTCCCTTGCTTACTGCTTCAGACTGATTTGAAGAGCGTCTTCAAGCCAAAACACAAATTTCTAGTTTTAGAGACGAGTCTTCAAGCCATGACACAAATTTCAAGTTTTGCCTCTTGGAAATGTGAGCCTAAATTCAATATTAAGAAAAACGTTTTGGTACTCCCATCTTTACTACATTTTGTACGGAACATTTATAAAAAAAAATTTGAATCACTCTTCATGTGTTGTTCTACAAGGGGACAATTGAACTTTGTTTTTGTAATCACTAGATGATTGTTGAAATGTCTGCACCGGCAACTCTTTGGTATCAAACACCAAATATCTGTTTAATTCTGATATCTCTAGTTGTTGTCTGGTGAACTTTAACTGCAACATCTGACCAAACTAGTCCTCAGCATCCACCATCAAGCTTGACAAAGAACTGATACCTACACTCGCACAATGAAGATGGAGCCTTCTGCAGAATAAAGAAATCTGGAAACCAAAGGGGAAAAAAACAAAAGAGAGTTAATAACATTTGATATTCGAGAAAGGTCCTAACCTAATAGATATAGATTAGACATTGTCTAACTTTTCTGAACTGACAGAGAAGCCATTTTTTATACTGCATATCAATGGGTGAAAACCGACAATGCAAAGCTTTGAAACAACAATGTTTCACCTGTAGAGTGTGTATTGATCTTGTTTACTTCTCGCTTGCTTTAGAAATAACATAAAAAGCACTTGGTTCTTACCTTTAGCTTCAGAGAGGCGAAGAACTGAAATTGAACTTCCACCAACAAGAACGTAGTAAATACACTTATGGGCAAAGCTACTGAAGGCAATTTCGAAAGATACGAATTCCCTGTTACAGAAATTAAAATAATTAGCACAATAATGGCTCTCAAGAGGAAGACTCATGCCAGAAGATAACTTTTCAAAAATCGACTCGAAGATCCAGCAAGTTAATAACTATCTTCATATACCTGTAATGCAAAAGAAATATCTGCATCATCTACTTTTAACGTTACTCTTCTAAGTTTATCTTCTCGAGATTGGCCAAGTTTGAGAAGACCCTGCACTCAAATCATGTCCCATCAGTTTACCCATACTACTATCTTTGCCTTTTAATAAGATGGTACAACTCTCATGGAGATAAATGTATTGTTGTGCACAAACGAAATCTAATATAAACAATCATCTCAAAAGCAATAGAAAACGAAAAAAGATGAATTCACAAAGAAAACTTGATTTAGTCACCTGATCACTTAGTACTCTGCACATATTTGAAAGTTCCATAATTCCAACTGGCGGAATTAACATTGATTTGCAAATATCTACGTAAGATTTACTGAGCTGCAACCATATAGCAAACTCAGTAGTCAATCACATAGTGCTTAAATCTTGTGTAGTCTTTTTATGGTTAAAACTATGGTAGAAAATGTACCTCCCCTATAGTTGTATCCTTCTTTCCCCTCCGGAAAAGCTTCACAGCTGAACAAAGTGTAATCTGGAGGAATATAAAAATTTTAAATAGACATATTGACACTAGCAATCAAAGAAAGAGCAAGACAAACAGTTAAAAACTAGATAGGTTTCATAACTATTGTTAGATTGGTTTCAAAATTAACCCGATCCATATCCTAAGGGCTGCAACAAGTTGTATGCAAACAAATCACTTTTAAGAAGAATTCTTTCAAATGCTTCTATCTTACAAACACGTTATAAGGCATACTATGATCACAGAGAATAAAGTTTCATGAAAGGAAGTATCATATTTGCTTTGAGAAATATATGAAATGAAAAAATTACCTGCCAAATAATTAAAACATTAAGAAACCATCAGAACTCAAAAGTGCCTTAAATGTTGTTAGCCATTGCCATATATATTGCTTGGATTTCACATAAATGTAAATTAAGTGTATGAATCCAAAAAAACAAGATTCTTGATACAGACCATTTTCGTCTGACTTCCTTTTAGTTTATCTGTAGGATCTTTTTTTGTCCCTACACAACTTTCTAATGTTAGAAATTATGAGATCCAAAAACCCCCATCACAAAGATTCAATGGTTCACTGCAATGGCTGGATATCAACATTCTTCCCTGGCTAAATGTAATAAATCCTCGTCGAACAGCATACTTATGAGTAAGTTGAATACCCCTATGAGCTAAAACCTAAAACAGAATTTCTAGACAAGCACGAATCATTTCGGGAATTGGGCACTGTGTCTTCTTGAGATTGAAACACGAAATTCAAATGCAACTGCAAAAGCTCATCTACAGAGATCCCTGAGTTTACAGCTAAGAAAGAACCTCTAAACAGCCTGTTTTTGGGTTCTAATTTGTATACATTTATTTGTGGGATTCAGATTCTCTGTATGTCTAGCATATACTGTCCAGTGCCCACAGTGCTTCCTAATATCGGTATCCTCTAATGTAGTTTATCTTTGGCTGTCTTTCCAAATGTTACGGCTGAAGTTTCTTACAATGGATACAAACTGGAAGGGTTTTTACCCCAGAAAACTTCTGCTTATATAAGCCAATATGACCTACACATCCCTGAGATGACAGTGAGGGAAACAATTGATTTTTCGGCTCGCTGTCAGGGTGTTGGAAGCCAAGCAGGTATGTCCACTATGATCAACAAACAAATCTCATTCTAGTTTACACACCTAGTGAATGTATGATTTGATGGTAATAAAAGATAACTGTTGTAGTCCTGCAAAGAAATTATGACTGAAGTCAGCTGAAGAGAAAACAGGCAGGAATTTTCCAGATCCAGATTTAGATACAAACATCAAGGTACTTTTAACATCTCCAAATCTTCTCCATTTGCTCATGTGAAATATTTTCCTTTGAACGTAGGGGGTGGTGATGATTGAAATTTTTTATAACCAACTTTCCATCAATTTACTTGGATTTATGTTTAAAGAAAACTGCTAGAAGTTGTTTTCAAGTTAGTGGGAGAAAAATGATTGGTATGTGTTGGAATGTCCCACATCGCCCATTTATAGCCTCTCTGTGCGGTTTATAAGGCTTTAGTTCCCCTCTCCTTAACACCTGGGTTTTAAGGAGTTGAATGGGCTGGGCCTTACAAGTGGTATCAGAGCTTGGTTGGTCTTGTCTTCCGGCGTGCCGAGTGTCCGGCTGCTGTGGTCCAGGGTATGCCGAGTGTCCGGCTCCTGTGGTTCAGGGGGTGTGTTGGAATGTCCCACATCGCCCATTTATAGCCTCTCTGTGCGGTTTATAAGGCTTTAGTTCCCCTCTCCTTAACACCTGGGTTTTAAGGAGTTGAATGGGCTGGGCCTTACAAGAGTATGCATGCCAAATTCTCGTACAAAATAGATTTTAGTTCATACTAGTAATATAAATAAAACATAAGATACAGGAGTATTATGAATTTATGATCCCCTCATTTGATATTCAGAATTTATGCTACAGATACAGTGGGAAAAGAAGTTTGAGCTTGTCATATTAGTGGTGGGACATCAGCATAACGGCATAATATTTCTGCCCTATCATCAATCACATGATTCGATTGATGGTGCATTTGAATAATGCTCATTTGGTCAATGCTACATGATATTGCACTTTATTAGCATTTGTTCTCGGGATTATTTAGTCATGCTAAGGTTCGGACTCGGAGCACCTACAAGTCACGTCTTAGAAATGTGATTTGATGTAAATTACCATGTAGCATGGTAAGATCATCGATAAGATTGCTGATTTTTTGTTTGCAATATGTGAGCTCATACATTGTACTTTGTTCTATTCTTTCTTTTAACAGGCAATTTCTGTTGAAGGACAAAAGACAACCCTTCAGACAGACTACATTTTGAAAGTAATTCTCTTTTGACAGAGCTGAGAATTATCCTTTTTCTTTTTTCTTTTTTGGTGAAGTTATAGTGGGACATTTGCTTTGCCTGTTCATGATTTTTCCATCATTCCCATTGTTTATCAGATTCTTGGACTCGATATAGATGCTGACACACTTGTCGATGATGCCATGGGGAGAGGTATTTCTGGTGGTCAGAAGAAAAGATTGACTACAGGTATTATTGAACAAAAGAAGTTTTATACTTGGCAAATGTCACAACTAACCCATTGAACTGAATATTAAGATATGATATTGAAGAATCAGTTTATTGGGTAATATGCAGGGGAGATGATGAAATATCAAATGAGTAAGACAGTTCCACCACATATCAGATTTGTGCTTGTCTTCAGCAACTGGCACATATCACAGATGCTACCATACTTGTGTCTCTTCTTCAACCAGCACCAGAAGCCTTTGATCTCTTCGATGATATTATCTTAATAGCAGAAGGGACGCTTGTTTACCATGGGCCCGTAGTCATGTTTTAGAATTTTTTGAGGATTGCGGGTTTAGGTGTCCTGAAAGGAAAGGGTTGCAGATTTCCTGCAGGAGGTAAGTTCGTTTTTGTCTTTAATGCTACGTTTCATACTGAAATCAGCCTTTTTTTCGTAATACAATGTTTCAAAATTGATAGAGTTTTTGATATAGAGAGGGAAAAAAATGAAAGAGGGGTAATTGCATCTCCATCCCAAACATTTTTTTCTCTCTAATCTACACTATACCAATTCTGATACACAAACCAGGAAGAAAAAGTACAAGACCGAAAAATTAAGAATTCAGAAATTCATATTCGCGACTAAAATATAAATATCAAATCCAAAGCTATAGACCAACTATACAGGCTAATTGAACCCCACGTTACATCGAGCAGCATGAATAGATCTCATCTCAAGGATGAGTGTCCAACTTGATAGGCCAAAGGGTAATTTCACACTGCAAATTAGTTACACCACAAGCACAGGAGTTCCCTACTCAATGCCACCATCGGTAGGACAACCCTTAATGTGCCACAAGAAGGTACTCTCTTACTTAGATGAATCCATGGGAGCCTGCAAAACCAGAACACGAAAGCTTAACTTGCTTTATCACCCGCATCTCAAGGTTGTGACAATCCACATTTGACGGACCAAAGTTCATGTCATTGCTGAGGCTCACCAAACACCATACCTCCTCAACAAAGATCCTCCAAAAACAACAGGCTACATGCCCTAGGCAGTCCCAGGATTACTTTCAGCACACTCATCGATAACTCGAAAATGGTCTGAGATGGGTCTGAAGTTATGGGGACAAAAATTGTCTTGAAAACTCACAGGTATGAGAAAAATTCCTTCCGCGTGGAGACATTGTAGGTGCAAAAGAATGATCATACAAAAAAATGTAGTTCGGAGCTAGAAGCAAAAAATGGTGAACTCAACTTTAGTGCGCTTCCATATCCTTCAAAATATCAATCATCCAAAAGGAAATGTTCTTAAAACGCTGGGTTCTCATAGCAATTTCCACACCTAAGGGAACTACCATCAGGTCATAAACAATAACATGGCAATAGGCCTTGCACAAAATTGTCAGAAGTCTGTCATGACAACAAGCCAGATGATATATTTTAAATGATTAGATTTAGGACCACCAATCCTCTACAGTGGACTTCAAACTATGGAAGTCAGCTCCATTCTCAGCCCCTAGAATCTACCATTAAGAGTGGTGGCCAGAAACAATTATCCAACCCTTCCTGAATACAAAAGCACACACTAATTGGCCAGTACAAACTCAGTAGCAGATCCTCAGCTAGCCATGGGACCATTCCCACTCATCAGGACTCAGATTATCAATGAGGGTCCAATGCAGTCCCAAATTCATGTACTGGAATGCCAAGGAGTACATTCTCCCAAAAGTGAATGGACTATCCCTCCCCAGGCCTCCCTCCCTGTCAAATCATTTCTTGGCTTGCTCCACTGCAGGCTCCTCCAGCTCGAAGTATAATAAATCCACTCAGTTAGTTAGGTTTAAGAACTTATCTCTACAGAGGCAGGGTCATCAAGGAGTCTCTAGCAAGTCAGTCTTGGCAAGCACAGCTTGGTTCACCTTAAATATTAGTTTTTGGCCATTTTACATTTTACTTCTTGGTAGGGATTCTATCAACTGAAAATAGATAATGTCTACAGTAGATAAAGTCAACAGCCATATAAGCACTCCTCCCAGAGGAAGTTACTATTGCATTTATCCATATCGGGTAGAGAAGATATGAGTGATTGAACTAAGGTCTTGAACTGCAAGTGGTAAGTGTAATGCCATTGGAGCGTCAGTACATTCCCCATATAGCACCAACTGTGCCGGTTTGAAGTGTGACTAGCGAATGGAAATATGATATGCAAGAAAATAAACATTCTAAGCTTCGGTATTTATATTGTCTATGAGTAGGAAACACATAATTTAGGTCATGTTAAAGCAAATAAGCCCTCATAGTATTAGCACGAAGATACCTGTTGATGTTGTGGAAGAGATTGTATAGTGTCTACTATTGGTGATCTAAATGACTTCGATAAAGCAACAACCATATGATCAACCCTTACCTGCAACATAATCCAAAAATTGCAACATTAGAGAAGATAGTTGATATAATCAAATAAATTTAGGAAAAGAAAGTTACTGTATAGTCTCAGAAAACAATCATAACACAATACACATTATTCCCAGTAGCCAAATTGAAAATTATCTCACGTAGCCAACAATTTCAGAAGTAATATGAACAAACACTTTTTGAAACACAAGTCTATGCTTAGGGAAAGGGATTTATCTCAATTATGAGTTCTTACAATATTGTTTTCTCGGTGACCAGCTGAAGTAGTCTGCTGATCAGAGAACCCAATTTCTGGTGATGACAAATTTATGTTGCTGGTAGAATCTCTGAGCTCTGCTTCTAGCATCTCAATTGCGCTTCTGGAGCAAAATTAAAAGGTGAATTAACTATCCTGCAGTTTTCTATTCTGATCAAAGCAAGAAGATTTTTAATATTGAATTTATACCATCTAAATCTTTGGTGTTTAATCATTCCTCGCATTTGACCAAAATTTTTTTTTTAAAAAAAGTCCATTCCTCGCATGAGATTTAGAACTTCAAGAAACTATTATGAGCCTACTAATTACTCGGTGCCTAAACCTTAAAGTATTTCACAAGAACATACGCAATCTGAAAGACTGAAAAATTCCTGCATTTTCAATTGAGACTATTTTCTCCATACGAGAGCAAGGAGTTCATTACAGAAACTCCTGAAGCCATGCCAAGCCCCATGGAATTCAAACATAAGGAAAGAAGATGAGGAGGGTTTGGGTAAGAGATGCAGTGACTTGGCACACCTACTTATGAATGCCTATATTCAAATTAGTTCTGCACTACTTTGAATCAACATCCATCTAATAACACCATAATCAGTAAGAAAACAGTTTCTACCACTCACAATTCTGACACTTGAGAATACAAATTCATCTTAGGCTCCAATCAGGTATAATATTGCAATAAAAACCAACCTGCAAATACACAGAGCTTTCCTCATATCTCCAGATGCAGCTGCAACTTTCTGCCAAGTTTCAGAAACTGTCAGTTTCTAAACTTGCTAATAGAGAATTTCCAAGTGTTAAGGTGACAAGTCTGATAGGTGACTTTACAATACTTGTACTCAAAAGAGAACATGGTTAAACAATACAGTTTATAGAAGAATCTACAGCAAAGTAATGAAATGCATCAAGCAAAGAGAAGAAAACATGATTTATCTTAACATCAGAAGGGCGAGGGAGGTGACTTACCCTAGCACACAGTTCCAAGGCATGTGGTTGAAAGACAATGTACGGAAGTGCCTGAGACAGAAAGGCAGTAAGTCACTGACCCATCGGATTAAAGGGAATTTTAAAAAAGAAGAAAAATAAGAAGCAGCACATTGGTCTTCCTAAATATCCTGTCAAAAAAAATAAATTGAATGAACAAAATCTTGCTTCAGTGAGAATAAGGAAAGAAGCACAAGACTAACCATTAACCTCTGTTGAAGAATCACGATGATTTGATCCTTGGAATAGGCCCGGAAAGTTACAACCGTAGGCTTGCCTACCACAAGAAAGCAGTATAAGAAAGCAGTAAGTACCAGTTTCAAACAATAGAGTAGCGCATTCTTTTATGTTTCTCTATACTTAGAATATTTTCGCTGCATTAAAGTCAATAAGTCCCAGTAATTGCTTCCTAGGTTATGTGGGAAGATAAGACGAAGATAGGAAACTGGATAAGTAACTTATTTGTTGCTAAATAGGACATAATTCGTTAATTGTATTTCTTCCAAATTGGTTTTACCAAGGAACAGGTAGAATATTTCGACGATGGCTCTCACTAACCAATAACTAGACACTGAACAATGGTAATCCACGAAGACATTGGATGAGAATGGGATTCAAAAACAATTACTAACGTAAATTTTTGGAGAAATCTGCTAGGCAAGAATAAAGTCTAGAGTCATCACGAGGGTCTTGGAAGAGGATATTCATTGAACCAAATCAAAAGTATAACAAAGAAGGTTAATTTGATGAAAACAAGTACTAAACTCACAATTCAGTGACTGCAGTCTTGGAAGAAATCGATCTGCCAAGTCTATAGCATTAGCTACTCCTGTAAAAGAGAAAGCATTATCAAACTGTTTGTGCGTCTACTTTGAATAAAGTTGCTTACTCTGGGAATCTATACTATTTCTGAACAGGCATGTACTATGAACATGAAATTTAAATATTACATTTCCATAATCGTACCTATCAATACACATCTTGAGAATGGGAGAGATGTAAGCATGAAAAGATCATGAAGCACAGCCCGGTCCTTGGTTATCAAATAATCCAACTCATCAGCAATAATCAGCCTGTCAATCATGAGACCTACTTTCAGTCAGAATTGGAGTTTGGTGACACAAATTATAAAAGCAAGCAGCCAAATGATTTGTATTTGAAGATCATGTATATGATTCAATATGTAGACGATGAAAATATTAATATGTGTCTCTATGGGTGTGGAATAATGATCACACATAATCAAAGGTATGCTTCTTACATCATCTTCATGCCCGTTGACTGTTGCTTTTGAGAATACATTTGCTGAAGATGTTGTAGAGATGATGCAGAACCATTGTCTTTCTTTCGTGGTTGGTTTTTACCAAGTATCTGCTAGATTTAACAGAATGTTAAGCATAGTGACATTCCAGTGCTAGGAATTCAAAGGAGCATACTTCTAATTTATGTACCTTGCTGAAAATTTCGGAAGTGCTTGCGAGAGAAGTACAGTTTATGGCTAATACATCTGGCGGCAGAAAACCTGCCTGGTAATTTTAACAATGACCCAATTAGCACTAGTTTAAAGAGAATGGAAAAATGTAAATGTAGCAGTTCAGAGTTTAAACATCCACACAAGAAGTTTTTTCAATTCTTACTATGTGCTAATTTATTTCTTTGACAATGGACACAAAAAGTGTGTTTATTAAAACATAACACCAACCAACAAGCATCATCAGTAAAACAAAATACAAAGTTCAATTATATAATTATTCTGAAGCCCGTATTGTAAACTAAATGGTGGAACCTAATGTGATGCCCGACAAGAACTGAATGCACATAATCGCTGGAAACTACTACGATATTTGTAATTCGCTCGGAAGATAGAAATAGTTTCACCGGTCTCACTTCTTTGAAATATTCAATCAATGGGAATTAGTTTACCTCCCTTCCCCAATCAAGCAGAGATTCTTTAACTCTTTCCATTGACAGCGATTTTCCAGTCCCGGGGCATCCACACACGTACAAACTCCCCGACTTCTCTTGCTCCACGCATTGCTTGCAGAACTCCAAAATCTTTTTCTGCTCATCTACCCGGCACACAATCGCAGATGGGGCAGTGGATACGTGCAGTGCTTCCTTGACCGCATTCATCTGCTCCACATCTATAAAAGAAATCCAAATGTTAACATTCAATTTTCTCGGTAAGATACATACATATATGTACACTCATAAGTAAGTATTCACTCATAAAACAAGCCAAAGAAACACATAACCAACATACATACATATATATATATATATATGTATTCACTCATGTATATGTATATATATAACCGATTAAAACGAGCCAAATCAACACATAACCTAAATACAGAAAATGTACTAATTTTCAAAAAAAATGACAAATTTGAGTAAACTTGCCTCTCGGATTCCATATCGGTTTTTCCAGAAACCTATCAGCCAGTCTTTTCACTGGTGACTTGCGCAATTTACCAGATTGTCTCTCAAATTCCTGCATTAAAGATCGAATTGTTATCACCAATGCATTCGTAGATAGAGAATGCGAGAGTCGTAATCTACAACGAAAAATGGCAGCACTGAACTCACTTTTGCCGGACTATTTGGGCTATCGATGACAGATCGACGAGGCGATTTCCATTTCATCGGCGAAGACGGCGGCTTCGAATTTGGCGTTGTTGAAGAGATCGGACTGCCTTTTGCAGCCGAATCAGATCGTAGTCTTCGTCGTTGAGGAGTGGAGTCTCCATTAGATCGGATCTCGCCGGAGTTCTCGTCTTTGAAGGTAATCGTATCCTTCAGATCGGTGCCGGCGACGAACCGAGGGGATCCATGTCTGGCGATGGTCGGCATGTTAGGGCTGTAGCGAAATTGAAGTGGCCACGATCTTCACAAACTGTCAATCTATGTCATTGATATGTGTATATATATATATATATATAAATAATAATACAAGCTGGTGATACATATAGTGCGCGCGTGTGTGTATATATATATATATATGTACAGTGTATGCCTTTGCAGGGGATGAGTTGTTTTTCGCGGGAAATATATAACAGTGCTACTTGCGTTTCCCGCCATTTCTTCTGTTATTCTTTTGAACGGGTGGGTTGTCGAAGACAGCCAAGAAATATACTACAACAGATTTTAGAAACTACTCCTACTGGTATTTAATTTTGGGTAATACTTTGGGCACAACCAAACCCACAACCTTTTACTCACAACCTCTATTTTGTGTCTATCTCTCTTTTGATGGGTATCACAGTGCCAGTGACCCCACAATGCCCACTAGGAGAGAGATAGACACAAAATGAAGGTTGTGAACAAAAGATTGTGGCTTTGATTGTGCCTCAAGTATTACTCTTTAATTATTGTAATTTTGTTACAATAGATCCAACTCAAAAAACAAATTGATGATAAGTCCAGAATTTTTTTTTGGACTTGACTACCCCTAATACTTGTCAGCGCGTACACCTCACAATCACTCCGACAATCTTGCATTTTTAAAATTCAATCACCAATTTTTTTAATAACCGATCTTTCCATGAATTTCTAGAGAGAGAGATAAATAGAGAGAGAAGCTTAGACAGGCAATGATATATATATATATTTAGAGAGAGAGAGAAGAGACCTTGCCATATGTTTGGGAAAGATGGAAAACTTCAAATGCAATTTCAGATCGGATGGTCTGAGCAATCGCTTTGCCGTCAATGATTGTGGCCTTATTATGATCAGATGGCGACGCCATTGTCAAACAACTCTCTCTCTCTCTCTCTCTCTCTCTCACACACACACACACACATTGTCACGACCCATCCCGCTAACGTGCGGAAATAGGACACGTGGCACACCACCAAGGCTCATCCAACCATTTTACAACTATACGCAGCGGAAAAGAACTTTAAAACAACATCGAGTGTATAAAACTTTAGGAAACATTTCCCTCCGAGTGGTAAAATCCGTGTAAAATTGAAAACGTAATAATATTTCAAATCGGATGAATATATGTTAAAAGGGATCCCAAAGGTACCCTAAGAACCCATCAAAACATTTAAAATATTTTCAGAAGATATAGAAAAAGAATTCTGGCAGGGGTCATTTCAACCAGTCGAACGACCCCCTTCGACCGATCGAATGTCCCTTCAGCAGAATTCCTCCTTAGCAGCAGAATTTTGCCTAAGGACAAACAACCAACACTCTTTTCATTCTTCCAACTACGATTACATCTAACCAACTCCACAAGTGGTAAAAAGACTTTAAGAACATCATTAAGACATACTAATCTACTAAAAGAAACAATGACGGAGGCTTGTTCGTCTTTAAAACATAATAGTTCTATTACGTGCCACCAAAACACGAGTTTGACGAGTTAAGCATTCCAACCATGAATCCATGAGTTTGGAACCATTACAACATAACCGAAAAGTAGTTTTAAGACATATTACAACCTTCAAAACAATTCCAAACTTTCCAGGTTGAAGTTAATAGTTCTAACTTCTCAAATTATATTTTTACATCATTTGGAATTTGAAAACAAAAACATGTACAAAGAAGGATCCCCATCGCTCCCGCGGTCTCACTCCTCACGCTTCTTCTTTCCTTTCTTTCTTTCACCTGTAATGGAGTAAATCTCCACTACTCAGCTATATGCTGAGTGCACAATTCTAAATATATATTTGTATGACAATTCATGCATTAAACATCTAAATCACATCAAATAGTCTCTAGGGAGAGTGACACGCATTCATCCGGTATATCGGCAAGCCCAAAGTCTATCAATCGTGATGCCAATGGCAAGCCCAGAGTCTATCAATCATTGCACCCAACTGCTCTGGCAGGGCCAGTTCCCAAACTAAGCAAGTAGTCGTCGCTACTATAACTCTCAAACGTCGAGAGGCGTACCGCGACATGAATTTATATCAAACTCCCATTTGACCCACATAGATACATAACATGTTCATATAATCACATATATATGCTTTCATGGCATTTTCATATGCATAATTAACTGGCCTACTTAATACATGAATTTCGTCCGGATCCAAAACATTAAGTCCGATAATTAAAACATGAAATTTCCTATAATTCATAGGCTTAGAATTCATACCTCGTGCGATTTCCCTATAACTTTGAAGGATGAATCAGGAGACCAAATAAACGCCGAATCTCCGATTACAAGGAATTTCTACAAGTTTAAGCATGTTTTCCCCCCAAATTCCAACATTAGGACTATTATAAAAATGTAACCAAACGAGTCCTAACTAGTATCAAAAAGGAGCCCTTACTTCAAGGAGTTCAAATCTAGAATTTGGAGAAAAACTGACGATCAGAAGGTCGTCGATTTGTGTCAGACAGCTCGTAGCAACTAAATCCCCAAATCTCCCCTCTCTTGATTTCCAATTTAGGTTTGAACTAATGAATTTAATCCATGAGTTTCTATATATAGGCACGACTCTCGGGAATTGCGTTTACCTCCTCACGAGTTCTCAAAACTCCTAATTATTCCCCGAAATGTCGCAAACGCCCATTTTATTACTTCACGAGTGAAAACTAAAATTTATAAAAGTTTTTGTCTAAGTCTCGTTTGTCGCCGTAATTACGGCCGAAAACCAATTTCCGTGGAATCTCTAGATAACTTACCTTTTTATGCCACAATCACTCACGTTCTCACCACAGTGTTCAAAACAATTTAAAACGATATCCAAACTATCATAAATTTACTTTACACAGGTAAATTACTATTCATGGGAATCAGGTAAAGTTAAATAACATTCAATCCACATAAATGTCATTTAATCACACAAATATCTCAATGATTATTGAATCACCGTATCCTTACTCGTCACCTTCCGTTGACCACAATCAACCACTTATCTCAATTATTAATAAACATTAATAATTCACATGTTACCACATTGTCATATTAAAAATATGTAATTTCTGGCATGGGTGTGACACACACAATCTACTCTCCCGAAAGTGTCAGGTAAGTTTAGATATGTATATATGTGTATGTATAATACCATACAATAGATGAGAGATTCATTTGTTCACTATTAATGCATTTTATTTTTTTTATTATTATGTGAATGTCGATTAAGTGATGAACCTGTTATTCTTGGGTTTTCATTGGACTACCTTCAGATTTTCACATGTCTTCATCTAATCCTTATTGCTTGTTTTTGTTTAATTTATTCTGTGCAGGTTAAAGCTTTCCCCAAATCTGTGCCTGTTAAAGTCTGTGCATGGCTAAAGGTTTTGCAGTTTTAAGTTTTTGTATATTCAATTCTTATGTAAACAAGTTTCATTTTTTTATTTTTTAAGCAATCAGAAAATTAAGTGATAAGGTTTTATTGCAATGGCAGCTTGAAGATTTCCCAAAAGGTTTACTTCTTGAAGTAGTAAGAAGTTTTTGTGATGCAAATCAAGTTGGCATTTTTTTTATTACTTTTGTGATTTTCGGACCCAAACGAAAATTTATAGTGCTTCTGCAAGTTTTTACTGTGTAGTGTACAGTAAAAGGTATATAGATGACTTTCTTTTCTGTTTTTATTTTTGCTAAACTGGTAGATGACTAGAGGTTTGTGATTCAGCGCACTATTAATTGGTTCATCGATAGATACACCATGGCTCCAGAGATCTCTGTATCTTTTATGATGTTCTTCCATGACGGCTATAAACCTCTTTCACTGTAACTAGAGGATTCGAGATAAGTAGGCTCGATCGGCCACATTGATAAAGCCCGAAAACTGTTTGATAGATTGCTTCGTATAGATGTTGTCACTTGGAACTCAATGATTATTGGGTACTCCCAATACGGTCGAATGGAGGATACTAAACTACTATTTGATATGCAATGCATTGTAAAATAATACATGTAAAATCATAGATGATTTTTAGTATAAAATTGTTCACTGAATTCTTTTTTGATATGCAATGAATTGTAAAATTATACAGTGTAAAAATTCTACTTCTGTAGTCATTTCTAATATAGTGTAAATTTAACTCTTGTAGTCATTTATAATGCAGTGTTAAAATTATAATATTAATCATCAACTCTTTTGAACTAATGCAGTGCAAAATTATGCTGTGTAAAAATTCTACTCTTGTAGTCATTATTTATAATCAAGTGTAAAATTCTACTATTGTAATCATCGACTTTTTTAGTCATTTGTTTGATTCAATATACTTTCATCCCAAATAAAGATAGACAATAATAATTCTATCTGTTTCCCTCTAATCATGTGATTTATAATATATATATATATATATATAAAAGAAAGTAGTTACCTAAAAAAAGGGGATTTAAATCACAAATTAAATGATTCAATCTTTAACTATATAGCCAACTATCCATATTTAATGGAGTATATGCATGTGTATATATATATATATATCTGTGTCCAGGGGTAAAATTGTTCCATTATTCACATTAATTTGGTGGGGTGGACTAATCACTAACTACTTTATGATTTTTTGGATCTAATAATATAATTAAACGATGAGTGGATCTAAACTAAAAAAGATTAGTAAATAGGGATTTTTGAGGAGATTTCTAATAATAATTTCATAAAAATAAATAGGGATTTTTTTTCAATGGAATTATTGCAAGCTAGAAAATGTGCATTTCATGGAAAAAATTGGGACTGTTTGATTGTACTCCCTCCGTCCCATAATAAGTGTCCACATTTTCTTTTTTGGATGTCCCACAATAAGTGTCGACTTTCCTAAATTGGCATATATCTTTTACTTACTTTCAAAAACTACCCTTATAATAAAGACAAAGTAGCATTTATTTGTGGTTTCAAAACAAGCAAAAAGTCAAACTCCCATAACAACTAAGGGTAAAATTGGAAAGGGACCCTATAATGAACCAAAAAAACTAATATAATACAACTTTCTTAAATAATGTGCAAAATGGAAGTGGACACTTATTATGGGATATTGAAAAATTCACATCACATTCAGACACCAACCCAACCCACTAATTTTCTCACAGCCGAATCAACCAAACTTTCCGAGAAAACAAAAGAAAATGGAGGAAAACGTGACCAGAGGCGAAGCAGAACCATTACTCAAAATTGCCGACAAGCCAAAGATCTTGCCGGTGCTAGAGAGTTTGCGATCTTACATCTTACCACAGGATGTTTTGAATATGTACATGTATATACAGATTTGTATATGGATATGTATCCATCCATATCTGTTGATTTTCAATCTATATATGTACATGTATATCTATATACGTATATATATACATGTATATACAAATTTGTATTTGTATCTATACAAGTATATGTATATATATTTATCTATATCTATATGTATCTGAATATCTAATGTATACATATCGACATGCGAGAGAGAGATAGAGAGTACAAATCCGAGAACAATAGTCACTAGAAGAGTCGATCGAGAGGGGGAGAGGTTAGATTGTCCAAAAAATTTCAATGGAAATCTTTTCTTAGGGAGTTAGGGGTAACATGATTTCATTTTCCTTAACAAAGAGGGAAAAGAGGGTCACGTGACCCTTTTGGGGAAAAAATTTCTATGGATTAAGCAATTAAACACTACACAAAGGGGGAAAATTTGTGAGAAAAATATTTTCCATGGAAAATTGAGGCTATCAAACGCAGCCTAAGAGAAAAAATTTCATTTTCGATGTCTGGTCTAATTTTGTTTGTTTGTTTGTTTGTTGTTTTTTTTCAACTTTTATTTTTAAATGCATTAAAACAAAAAGTAGAAAACTGCAACATTTTAAGTATAACTAGGGGAGGAATGGCACGTGTCATTTGGAATGCAACGTGACTTGGTTTGCTCCGATGTGCAAAATTCTTCAGTCATATAAATGTGGAAGATGTAATGCTATGCTCCGTAAAATTTGTATTCCGATTGATTTTCAAACACGTGTGGCTATATGAATGCATTTTTGTTCACCCAAAAATTGCTCACCTAGTCACCCACCAAACCCTCATTGGCCAATGCAATGATACCTAGGATTAAAATCCTGGGTTCCACTAGATATTGGCCAATGAGAGAGTTGGGTGAGCAAAAATGCTCTCGTGGTCATAGGCCCATTGGATTGTGATCGAAGAATGTTGAAGTGGTCTCACTATAATTGAAAGTGACTCCATTGTCACATATATTTGTGAACCATGCAGTGGCGGAGCCACATGAAATCCAGTGGCCTCACTCAAAATTCTAAAGCTGCTTTTATGCCATATGTATTCAATATAATATGCATTGTGCCACAAACATTTCAACATTATGTAATCCTTTTCATTTGGCCACAATGGCTATTACTCTAATTTACATTAGTTTAGTTTTAGTTTAGTATTCCTTCAATGCTTTACTTTCCTTTGATGCAATTCTTAGGAGTAGTCATAGAATAGTTCAATCACTTCGAAGGTATCCTTCGAACTCTCTCTTCTTCTTCTTCTCCTTCTTCTTTTTAGTTTTCTAGTTCATCTCACACGAAAAAGTCCTTTTAATTAAGGCATCAAACGTCACCACAATTCGCTTGGTGAGGCGTAGTTTGGATCACACACATTGGCAATTTACTTGCTTGGCACGCTCGCACACTTATAAATTTTCCAACCAAACATTTTTGGCACGCCCGGTGGGACGTAAGTGTCAAGATAAATTTCGAAGGGTTGAGTGTTTAACCCTCTTCAACACCATACATTGGTGACAACAATTATGAATGGTTGTATGTTTTACCACCAACACCATATTATGGTGATAAAAAATGGTTCACTAATTTTATTCCATTATTGGAACAAGTAAAGGACCAATTGTTTATTTTAGAAAATGAATTTCACAAAATGGCTGGAGGGGTGTCAACTATTCTTCAAAATTATGAGTCAATGAGTGAAAATAAATTAATTATGAAGAATCTTCATGATCCTTTAATGGTGGAAACAAAACAATCATCACCACCCTCATTACCCACATTGGTTAATCAACCAAATAATTGTGGTGAAAACATGCATGGGGGGTGTATTTTTCAACCAAGTATGGTTGAGAACCATGAACAAACTCTTGTTCATAGATTTGAGTTTTTCAATATTATGCAAAGTATTGAAACTTGTGAATTATTTAAGCCACTTATGGTTTTAATTGGTCAATATCTACTTTGGCTTTGTGGTGCTCATCAAAATTGGGATATGACCATGTGGAGTATTCGATTACAATATTATTATGAAGGAAAATTTTATTGCTCGAAACCAAAAATTCGATTCTGTCATACCAGATCAATGAAGACAATTGACATGTCAATGGCTCTTACTAATCATATCTCACGCCATATACCACGGTGGGGTCCATAGTCATGGCAGTTTGGTGTTGGTTTTAATAACTATGAATATCATGATTGATCCATGTAAATTTGCTTCTATGTGAGTATGGCACATGTATGTGGACTGATTCAAGTGCCACGAACTGTTTATATTGGTTCGACATATCCGTGTTGCAATTTCTATGCTATGGGTTATAAAAATTTGTTTTCATGGAATGGCTAATAAAAACTGATGTTTTTGATGAGTTATATTTGTTTCAAAAATAAAAATAAAACTTTTAAGTTTTGTTCTTATATTGGTGGCATCTCCACCAAGAGTTTATTTAATTGGTGATATACCATAATGATTGGTTAAATAGAAGTATTTTCAAAAATACCTTTATTGGCTTCAAAGCCATTTTAAAACAAATTCATTTTGTTTGAAGCTTTCTTATTGGTTTCGAAGCCAGTTTAAAGTGGTTTATTTGTGTTCGAAGTTATCATATTGGCTTCGAAACAATTTATTTTAGAGGCTATTACATTGGCTTCAAATTAATTTAAAAGCAACCTATCTAGTGTTCGAAGCAACTATATGGGCTTTGAATTAACTTTAAAGCCATTTTTTGGTGTTCAAAGTTAGTTTATTGGTTTCGAACCAATTTAAAAAATAATTTATATTGTGTTCAAGGCTTTTATTTTGGCTTCGAAGCAAAATTAAAGTCCTTTATTTTTGTTCAAACCCCCTATATTTATTTCGAATACAATGTTAAGCCATCATTTCATGATCAAATCCTTTTCATTGGCTTCGAAGCAACGTTGAAGCCATTGTCTTGTGTTCAAATCTTTTTTATTGGCTTCGAAGCAAGTTAAAAGTCATTATTTTTGTATTCGAGGCTATTGTATTGGCTTCGAATCAATTTTAAAGCCATTTATTTTATGTTCGAAGCTATTACATTGGCTTCGAAGCAAGTATAAATTCATTTATTTAATGTTCGAAATTATTAGATTGGCTTCGAGGCAATTTTAAAGCCATTTACTTTGTGATTGAAGTTGCTATTTTAGCCACAAATACTATTTTTTAAAGCCATTTTTCATGTTCGAAGTTGTTGTATTGGCTTCGCAGTAAGTTATATTATTTTATGGAAATCAAGAAATTGGTTCTTCAAAAATTACGTAAGCTTCATTTTCAAAGAACCAGAGGCGGCTTATGTTTATACCATAAATTATAATTATACTACTATATAATAATAATAACATTATTATTATTATTATTATTATTATTATTATTATTATTATTATTATTATTATTATGTCTCATATAAACAGATATATGGATTTGTGCCCCTCCTATATTTCAATCTACCATTTTTAAACTCAAAAATTTTACTTTGATCATTAAATTCTTATCCAAAGAAACATCTTATTTACTGAGATTGGCCAAAGTATTTTAGCCCTTATAGATATCTCTTTAGAACATATTAAAAATTATTCGTTTTATAAGTGAAGGCAGTAAAAAAGGGAAAGAATTAAGCATGCTAAAATAACTTTTTTGGACAAGAGTTATAGAGAGATTGCTTTGTCTTTGAATAGTTATGTTTTAATCATCAAGCCACTATAATGAAACCCACAAAACAACCACACAATTTTGAAAAATCCCAAATTATGGTATTCCCCCCCCCCCCCCCCCCCCCCCCCCCCAAAAAAAAAAAATAAATAAATAAATAAAACATGGAATCAAGGGTGCTACCCTTTAACCCCTCTATAAGTGTGTGCCCCCACTAAGTTCAAATCCTAACTCTACCCCTGAAGCTAGATTAAGGAAAATGGAAAAAAATTTGTTAGCTTACAAGAGTGGAACGAACTCAAGAAAAATAAGAAGGAAGAGTCCATGATATTTCAAAACAACAAAGAATCATAGATTGAATTTAAATCTTGTAGTCATTTATAATGCAGTGTTAAAATTATAATATCAATCATCAACTCTTTTGAACTAATGCAGTGCAAAATTATGCTGTGTAAAAATTCTACTCTTGTAGTCATTATTTATAATCCAGTGTAAAATTCTACTATTGTAATCATCGACTTTTTTAGTCATTTGTTTGATTCAATATACTTTCATCCCAAATAAAGATAGACAATAATAATTCTATCTGTTTCCCTCTAATCATGCGATTTATAATATATATATATATATATATATAAAAGAAAGTAGTTACCTAAAAAAAGGGGATTTAAATCACAAATTAAATGATTCAATCTTTAACTATATAGCCAACTATCCATATTTAATGGAGTATGTGCATGTATATATATATATATATATCTGTGTCCAGGGGTAAAATTGTTCCATTATTCACATTAATTTGGTGGGGTGGACTAATCACTAACTACTTTATGATTTTTTGGATCTAATAATATAATTAAATGATGAGTGGATCTAAACTAAAAAAGATTAGTAAATAGGGATTTTTGAGGAGATTTCTAATAATAATTTTCATAAAAATAAATAGGGATTTTTTTTTCAATGGAATTATTGCAAGCTAGAAAATGTGCATTTCATGGAAAAAAATTGGGACTTTTGATTGTACTCCCTCCGTCCCATAGTAAGTGTCCACATTTCCTTTTTTGGATGTCCCACAATAAGCGTCCACTTTCCTAAATTGGCATATAGCTTTTACTTACTTTCCAAAACTACCCTTATAATAAAGACAAAGTAGCATTTATTTGTGGTTTCAAAACAAGCAAAAGGTCAAACACCCATAACATCTAAGGGTAAAATTAGAAAGTGACCATTTAATGAACCAAAAAAACTAATATAATACAATTTTCTTAAATAATGTGCAAAATGGAAGTGGACACTTATTATGGGACATTGAAAAATTCACATCACATTCAGACACCAACCCAACCCACTAATTTTCTCACAGCCGAATCAGCCAAACTTTTCGAGAAAACAAAAGAAAATGGAGGAAAACGTGACCAGAGGCGCAGCAGAACCATTACTCAAACTTGCCGACAAGCCAAAGATCTTGCCGGTGCTAGAGAGTTTGCGATCTTACATCTTACCACAGGATGTTTTGAATATGTACATGTATATACAGATTTGTATATGGATATGTGTGTGAGTTCTTTATCCGATGTGGATGATATATGAGGGATGGTATAACACGTAAGCTGGTTAGTGCCAAGTGGAGCAACAAGTGATGTGCGGTGGAAAGTAAGAGTGAGAGTTTGGTAAGATAATAATAATAATAATAATAATGAATATATGTAAACAAAGATGGTGGGACTTGGAGAGTGTATGGCTCGAGTGAGAACCAGAGTAGTCCCAAATAAGAGAGAGAGAAAGCAGTAGAGGGTTGGTTATTGGTTGGAGACTGGCGTATGGGAGGGAGTTATTCCGTGAGGTTAGAGGAGAGGTAGGGGAAAGTTGAGTAATGGCTGAGAATTATGTCTTGTCGGAGATTTTGAGGAGGATGGTAAAGGTCTTAAGTGCTTAGGATTGCAGCTCAAGACTGGGTTAAGGCTTAAACTCTAGGTTGAGCTCGGGTTGTTGGATGTATTGAATGAGGTTGGTATTTATACATGGTTTGTGAGGTTCTTGGCACAGCTGGGGTGGCTGAGTTGGCATCTTCGGAGTGGTTGCCCTGTTTGAGGTAGGTAGGGACTTAAATGCGTATGTTTAAGGTAGTTGGCATTATTAAATGGGGATGCGGACAAGTCGATGTATTGGGGAGGTGAGACGAGGTATTGTCATATTGTCGTTGTGAGGGTGAGCCGATGTCATTGGTTGGTCAAAGGGAGGGAGACAAAGTGAAGGAGTTCTATAGGTGCAGAAGATGCAGCGAAGGGGCAAGGTGTCAAGGCTTTTCTTATTGGTTCGTCGAAATGTATTGTCACTGGGAACGAAATGGTTTTATTGGTGCAGAAGGTTAAGCATGGAGGCTCTCGAGATCATACTGTTGTGGCTTCCAGAGGGCTAAGCAAGGGTGAGTATCGAAGCTAAAGCCATTGGTGCAGACCCTTAAGCAGAGAGGATATCGAGACCCTGCTATTGGTTCGCAGAATACTCAGCGAGGTTGGAGTGACTGGGCAGGGTGAGAGTCAAAGGTTTCAGCTGGTTGCTAGGATATGGGCTTTTCTAATTGGTTGGGAGGTTAAAGGGGTAGGGCACGTGATTGGTGGTCACGTGTCTCTCTTTCTCTTTGGGACCAACCCTATCCAGCCTGTGAGGCGTTGAGATAGGGAGTTACCCCTGGTTCTAGCCACCGAACCATGAACTCTCAAGTTCCCAGTGGTCATAGCCACCCTTGGTACTGCTTCCTGACCAAGGGTGAGAAATCCACCTGTGAATGTGCGTTTGTGTTGTAATGAAGTGTTCATTGGGTGCGGAGGAGAGATTCCTTGTAAGCTGGCTTGAGAACAAGTGGTGACTACAAGCGATGGTTGATTTGTGGTGAGTGGTCATTCGACGCCATGGCTTAATCGATGACGTGGATGGTCATTCGACGTCATGGCTTTAGACTAGCGATAGATGGATTTAAACAACATCCACGTGTCGAATGGGCGGTGGTGTATCGAGCGGGGAGGGCAGTAGGTGGAATGGGCCCATTTTGCTTTCCTTCACTTTGTTTGGGTGGGCTCTACCGTAGTAGGCCTTGGGTGACTGCTCTGGGTGGGCTTTGGAGTGAGCTGCTCGAGGCTGCCCTTTTTCAGTCGTGGAGTTTCATAGTGGGCTCTGCGGAGGTGGGGCCCTGTTTTGTTGCGGAGTGGGCTTTGGATAGTTACTCTGAGTGGGCCCATTACTTGGTGACGATATTGAATACACTTGGAGTCGTTGTTAACATGTGTTGGTCAAACTACGTGAGCTGTTAACCATTACCTACAATATGTATCCATCCATATCTGTTGATTTTCAATCTATATATGTATATATATACAAATTTGTATTTGTATCTATACAAGTATATGTATATATTTATCTGTATCTATATGTATCTGAATATCTAATGTATAAATATCGACATGAGAGAGAGAGAGAGTACAAATCCGAGAACGATAGTCACTAGAAGAGTCGATCGAGAGGGGGAGAGGTTAGATTGTCCAAAAATTTTCAATGGAAATCTTTTCTTAGGGAGTTAGGGGTAACGTGATTTCATTTTCCTCAAAAAAAAAAGAGGGAAAAGAGGGTCACGTCACCCTTTTGGGGAAAAAATTTCTATAGATTAAGCAATTAAACACTACACAAAGGGGAAAAATTTGTGAGAAAAATATTTTCCATGGAAAATTGAGGCTATCAAACGCAGCCTAAGAGAAAAATTTTCATTTTCGATGTCTGGTCTAATTTTGTTTGTTGTTTTTTTTCAACTTTTATTTTTAAATGCATTAAAACAAAAAGTAGAAAACTGCAACATTTTAAGTATAACTAGGGGAGGAATGGCACGTGTCATTTGGAATGCAACGTGACTTGGTTTGCTCCGATGTGCAAAATTCTTCAGTCATATAAATGTGGAAGATGTAATGCTATTTTCCGCAAAAATTGTATTCCGATTGATTTTCAAACATGTATGGCTATATGAATGCATTTTTGTTCACCCAAACATTGCTCACCTAGTCACCCACCAAACCCTCATTGGCCAATGCAATGAGACCTAGGATTAAAATCTTGGGTTCCACTGGATATTGGCCAATGAGAGAGTTGGGTGAGCAAAAATGCTCTCGTGTTCATAGGCCCACTGGATTGTGATCGAAGGATGTTGAAGTGGTTTCACTATAATTGAAAGTGACTCCATTGTCACATGTATTTGGGAACCATGTAGTGGCGAAGCCACATGAAATCCAGTGGCCTCACTCAAAATTCCAAAGCTGCTTTTACGCCCTATGTATTCAATATTATATGCATTGTGCCACTCTCAACTATTATTATATTGTTTATACCATAAATTATAATTATACTACTATATAATCAAAATAACATTATTATTTTTATTATTATTATTATTATAAGCTCTTTTGGCTTGCCATGGAAGCCATTTATTGGCTTAACTTGCGGGACACTTGGCATCTTAGGAGTATATCAAGGATGTTTAATTGAAGATCAATGGTGATAATGAAGATGAAAGTTGCTTGAAGACACTTGTCATCGTAGGAGCATCTCCCACTAATTGGTAATTGTATGAATTTGAATTATTAGTTATTGAAGTTGGAGGGAAATGTAATTCAAATTTGAATAGTTTGTTATGTAATTCATCTATAAATAGATGTTGTGTACTCCTTGTAATGGGTCCTTGACCAACAACAAACATTTCAACATTATGTAATCCTTTTCATTTGGCCACCATGGCTATTACTCTACTTTTCATTTAGCCACCATGGCTATTACTCTAATTTACATTAGTTTAGTTTTAGTTTAGTATTCCTTCAATGCTTTACTTTCCTTTAATGCAATTCTTAGGAGTAGTCATAGAATAGTTCAATCACTTCGAAGGTGTCACGCCCCGGAGCAGCATAAATAGAGAAAAATAAATTTTCTTTATGGGTCCATAAGGAATGACAGGTGAAAGTCACTAATAATCCACACCACGCAGTACTAGTCCAAAAGAAAAGCAATAGTAAACAACTGAGAATAACACACAGTGCTAACTATTACAAAATATCAGAGTATGGTCCACAGGATCACAACAGGTCTGAAGACAACAAATGCCCAAGTACCCGCTAACAAAAGGTTCAACAGAACAATCCGAAATGTAATCTAACTATAACATCTTCAGTCTTCAACTGGCATAAGGATAATCCTCCCTGGCGTAACCATCATCGGTGGGGCCTTCCTCTGGATAATAGTCATCAGTGTACTTGTCATTACCTGTAGAATAAGGGGCAGGATATTCTGGACGGGGAAAGTCCAGGCAATAAAAGGCCGTCAGCTTACTGAGAGCTGAGTAAGCATAAACTAGCGAGGTACCAGTTATCTGAAGTAAACACGAGCTTATGAAAACGCGGGTTAACATCTTATTATAAAGATAACATTATCTTATTCCTTTATCTATCCTTGTAAACCGACCCTTATCGTCTTGTTACTCAAATCACGACATTTAACAAACTCTGATTTCATGAACTGACTCAATCGTTTAACTCTAGGGATACACCTCCATTTCGTCCACCGCTTTTAAGAGCATATGCACAGCTCACCGCATGTCATGGACTCCACGTCAGTCCGTCCCCCAGCTTTTAAGAGCATATGCACAGCTCACCGCTTATTAGGGACACAACGTTTCCAATAAGGCATATCATTCTATTGCCACGACTTAACGTCATCTACTAGTGATCCCAGCTCACCGCTTTTAAGAGCATATTCACAGCTCACCGCTTTTAAGAGCATATCATAGATCATCCAGTCTATCTTAGGACTTATTTGGTCCAGCTCACCGCTTTTAAGAGCATATTCACAGCTCACCGCTTTTAAGAGCATATCACGACCGAACGTCCATCCCCGTACTATTCCCAGAACTTATCAAACCTACTTACGTTCCATTCTAACATCGACACATGACAATTCCCAATGTGGCCTGACTACTTTGAATGAAAGAAAACGGACATCGAACTCATACAAGAATTTATAGTATCTAACGTTGTCAGATTTATACATATGTTATTAATCATACTTATCTGTGTTGTCACATTATCCCTGATAACCCCCAAATCGTAAAAAGGAAGTCCGTATTGGAAATCAAACAACAAAACCTCTTATAAAATAAATAGGCAAAGAAAATCATGTTCTGATTATTCCAATCGATTGGGACTAAGTCCAATCGATTGGTATAAAATCATATCAATCGATTGAGAAAATAGACAATCGATTGGGTCTTAAATAGTGGCAATCGATTGCTAACATTTTCAATCGATTGGGATGTCAATCGATTGGATTGCTATCCAATCGATTGGATCCAGACTGATGGCAATCGATTGAGATTTATGTCAATCGATTGGCACTTCGTCCTCACCAGCAGATTGTAAAAACAACTTATATAAACGTACACTACATGCATTTAACCCATCTAAACTTCATAATAACTTATATAAACTTCATATAGAGGGACCAAGTGAGTTAGAACTCACCTAGGGTGCGTTTGGATGGGTGTGGGCTTTAAAATCTCCAAAAGCTTCTTTCTCTCCTTCTTGCTCTTCTCTTTCTGCCCAGCTCTCTCTCTGTCTCTCCTTCTTCTTCCTTTCTTCTTCTTGTCCTCCCCTTCGTCTTCTTCCACCTGCCAATGCAGTGTGTGTATGTATAGATATAGATATATAGATAGATATATGTATATCTCTCAAGAGGTATGTCTCTCTCTCTCTCTCAATGGTCTGAAAACAGCCCCAAGGCCAATAAATGAGACATATATATAGAGATATGGGAGTGCCACACGTCCAAAGCTAAGGGAAAGAAGAAAACTTATCTCAGGTTATGCCAATCGATTGGTACTTATGTCAATCGATTGGAGACAGATATTTGTAGTCAATCGATTGGAAACAATGGCAATCGATTGGATTGATGTCAATCGATTGGTATCCGAAAAGTGGCAATCGATTGGGAAACTTGGCAATCGATTGGTAACCAAATTTCACTAAAGGAAAGAGAAAGTTTATACGAGTATCGAAATGAAATACCAGGTCTTATCAATATACCAAAATACAGGGTATTATTAATATAGGGTCACACCACATCAACATACTAATGTGGTGTGACAAGCCTACCGAATAGTTTCTCCAAATAAAAGTTCACATCATCAATTTTTAAACAGAATTCACGTTAAGATGGAACTTTTGTTTGGAGAAATTATTCGATAGGCTTGTCACACCACATTAGTATGTTGATGTGGTGTGACCCTCTAATCTAGGCAAGACGTATATCTCCTATTTCCAAAGGGGTCATGACTAATTTGTAAAATTTCAAATTTAGTGAGCCCGTCACACTATGTTAGCATGCTGATGTGGTGTGACCCTATAATCTCAACCATACATTTACCTCATATTTGCATGGGATCATGACATGTGGATGATAGTTTTTTTTTTGTTGGTTGGTAGAAAAAAAAATGTAAAACGAGGGTAATGGTATTTTGGAAAGCTTATAAGGGTATTTTGGAAAAATTAACACAAATATTTGCTGGCCTAAGCATATCTTGTTATGGTCTTTTATTAGCAAAGGGGGTAAATTGTTACCTAAATACTAAAGTCAGGGGAGGTTTGTGTACTTTTGAAAACCTCAGGGGAGGTCCGTGTAATTACATTTAACGGTTTACTAACGGAAGTTAACGGAGGGGGCAAATTGTTACCTAAACACTAAACTCAGGGGAGGTCTGTGTAATTTTGAAAACCACAAGGGAGATCAGTGTAATTAGACCTAACCTCGAGGGAGGTCAGTGTAATTACCCCATCTAATTTTAATGAGCAAGTCAAAATGAGCATTTCCTTTTTACAAACCAAAATTTTCAGTTAAAAGCTAGAAGGTCATCTGATACCCATATCAAAC
This sequence comes from Hydrangea macrophylla, assembly GCA_033977485.1. Taxonomy (NCBI): domain Eukaryota; kingdom Viridiplantae; phylum Streptophyta; class Magnoliopsida; order Cornales; family Hydrangeaceae; genus Hydrangea; species Hydrangea macrophylla. Next base: position 91,936,139 of record CM066982.1, on the reverse strand, counting down.
TTGTTGTAGCACTATCCTCATGAGCAATAGGTCAGATATTCAAATAATACAAGTGAATTGAAGATAGACCAAAGATGTGATGCCAGCAATACAATTCAATGGTCATCCACATAGTATACGACTTGTGTAAATCAACCCCATTTTGCAGTTCTGCTCGTTCAGTGTAACAACTACAAGTGTGAGAATTTATTCAATGAGCCCGTTACACCATGTCAGCATGAAGACGTGGTGGGATCTCTCAATCTCAACCACGCATATACCCCCTACTTCTAAGGGATTATGCCATGTGTTATAAATAAAAAAAAACTACCCACCACATGTCATTACCTCCTAGTGTTAGTGGCACATGGCTTCTTTTTATTGGGAACGTCACACCACGTTATCATGTTGACGTGGCGTGACGGACTCATTGAATAACTTCTCCCTAAGTATAGGGGGTTTACTGTCTGTTATTTATATAACTAATTTAGATGAGACAGTTCATAGTTCTAAGGCTAAGCCCGACTATCACAAACTCATGGTTGGTTCAAACTTCAAACATAAACCCTTCTAAGTTTACAATGGGCCTTGAGAAACCTCTTTAAAATACTACTCCTACATTCTAATTCTAAAGAAAAGAACTTCCATACGGGCCATAAAGTATTGGTCCAAGCCCAGACCTTAAGAAATAGAAGCCCAACAAATTTGATTGAGACTCATTTAATTTTTGGGGTATGTATGAGAAATTATTCAGTGTGCCCGTCACGTCACGTCAGCATGTTGACGTGGTATGACCATTTAATTTCAACCACTCACTTGCCCCCTCCTTTCAATGGGAGCATGACACGTGATTATCAGATTTAAAATTAAAATCCCACTAACCACTTGCATGTCATGATCTCCCTAGAAGGAGGGGGGAAGTGGGTGGTTGGGATTAATTTGATTAAATGGTCACACAACATCAGTATGTTGACGTGGCGTGACGGACTCACTGAATAAAGCCCCAGTATGTTTGGAATAATAAGTAAGTACAGTATGAGTAATGCTTTGCTTCCCAAATTTTGTATTCCAAATATTCCCAAGTTCCAACATTGTTGGTTGTAGGATTAATGATGGGAGTAGGGGGCGTTGGAAATTTTAAAACGCGAAACCAAATTCTTTGAATAAACACACAAAAATACATCAACAATAATAAACAAGTACACCAAAGAGAACACAGATTTCTACATGGTTCGGCGAAACATCACCTATGTCCACACCCGAGAGAACTGTTATTTCACTATATATTGGGAATAAAATCTGGTAAAAGAACAATTAAATTAAATCCCAAAAGCCAACCCTTAAACCCCTTGTACACCCACTCTCAATAAACCAAGTACCCTCACTTTCTCACCCTAGACTATGCACCCACATGAGGGGAGACCCTAAACTTGATACACCAAGAGCTTCCTAAATTCCTATACAACATCCTCTTATATATAGAGATTATAACCCATTACTTGTTCTGTCACGCCCCGACGTAGCATAAATAAGGAAAGCGTTTAATTTCCTTTATGGACCCGTAGGTCGCGACAGTTTGAAGGATCGATTCCGTCCCAAACGTTAAACAACAAAACATAATAATCAGAGTAGAGCAATCAAGGCTTACAAAAAATTTTCTATCTTATTACATCTTATGAACCGGGGTCAACTAAGGCACAAACCGCCTTGAAAATAAAACAATAGCTTAGTGTCTGTTACAGTCATCCTTAAACAAAACAGTTTTAAAACTCAAACAAATAAACTTAATACATAAAAATAAACAGTTTCTCTTATTCCAAAGCGGCCATTCTCAATTTGCATAGTCGTACGATTCCTCCTGATTGTAACCTGAAAAGCCTGAACACGAATGTCCAGGACGCATCAACGTCGTCAGCTTCAAGAAGCTGGTGAGTATTGAAAACATGACTTTGAATGTAAAACATACCCATTTACCTTTTTCAATTCCCATTTAAATTCACAAGTTTATATTTAAAATAAAGAATTCGTTTAGAAAACAACCGCAGCGTTATTTAAAAGATAAATTCACCCATATGTGACCGTGTATGGGAACGATGCACCATCTCATCTGACCGACTCTTTTCTCTCGACAAAACCCAACAACCCACTATCTTACTCCTGGTATCTTTGAAACACTAAGATAGCCACACTTTAGCGACGGGGCGCCAGGGAGTGTCCAATGCCTCACACTTTGAATACCCTAACCGCCATGCAAATACCGGGGCAACCCCTCTCGCAGTACCCAGACTTGAGTTATCAGGGAGTGTCCGTAGGCCACACTTTAGCACTACCATGGGTGCCAGTGAGTGTCCATATTTGCCACCGTCGCATTTCAAAGATACCCACGCCTCTTTTTCAACTACAATCACCACCGCAATCTCAATCACAATCACAATCAGAACCACGACCACAACCACAACCACAACCACAACACAAACTCAATCACATACTCGCACCACATCCACCATTACTCTTTTCCACACTGACTAACACCCACATGCATGTACCACTGACCCCTTATGAATGATATGCACTTAAACATAAGTACAATACTGAATTAAAGAAGCCACATGCATACGGGGGATTGATGAGTCATAATGAAACGTTTTTAATCATTGAAACATAACCAAATAGAGTTCTAATCAACTAAATTCCCAAACAGAGCCTTACCAGTACTATAAAAGTTGAACCAAACAGTCCTTAACAGAAAACAGACAAAAACAGAAACTGCCAAACCTCGCGCGCGCGGGCCGCTCGCGCGGGCCGCTCGCGCGATATGCCCATTTTTCCTTTTATAATAAACTTTTCTGACCGCCTGAAACAGCCAGGGTCGCGCGCGCGGATCGCTCGCGCGAAGGGGTTCTCGCGCGACCCTCGCTCGCGCGACCAGCCTAATTTCCAATTATATATAAAAACTCTTCCGTCTGCCTGGGGAAAACAAGGCTCGCGCGCGCGGGTCGCTCGCGCGGGCCGCTCGCGCGATTCCTCGCGCGCGCGATCGCGGCGCGAGATGAAGCTGAGGCTTCGTCTTCTTCCCCCAGATCTCTCTGTTTCAGCAAAACAGGGGTCTTTTTGACCCATTTCAATTCTGTAAGCATATATGTCCTATTATATATGGATTTCTTTGTTTTTCAACAAGGATTCCAAATATGAAATCAATTTTACAAGATTCAATCTATAGCTCCCAAATTTTATGAGTTTTCAAAAGATGTCAAAACTTCATTTTTAATATACTTTTCCATATGAACAAATTAGACTTTAAAACTTTGGGTATAACATATATGATATGTAATCTATCATAATCATCTCTGAAAACAAGTTTTGGTTAAGATTGAAAATTCTTGATTTTCAAGCCATGGAGTTCATACGTAAATCAATCATGGTGTTTTACAAAATTAAGCAAACATACAGTAAATAGACATGTAATTACATTCTTAGTGAGTTTAGAATACTCACTGATTAAAGCCTTAGAGATTAAGTTGAGAAAGATAAGAAATCAAGAAGGCCAATAGAAGCTTGCAAGCTATGGTGATTGAGTCTTCTCTCTCTGAAATTCTCTGTATATCACTCTCTCAAGCTCTCTCTAAACTCTCAGATTCAGTTGTAGAAAGTGTAATCAACAGAAGTGAAGTGTGTGTACATAATATATAGACAAATTGGTGGACTTGGAGACCAAGTTAAGCCTTCTACAATCTACAAATGAATTTGTTTTGCAAAATATTTATACACATGGAAATATACAGCTCTAACACATACGTATATGCACACACTCAGATCTTGAAGAGGCAACCTAGACTAGAAGGGGTCAAGAGGTGTTTGTGAAATGCAACTTTAGGCACAACATTTGTACACACAAGCTATATTTTCCAAACAATGCCTAAGGCAATCATCACTTGCCATAAATGGCAAGTAAAGTGTATGTCCAATCACACTTTACATCACTTCCAAAAATCTGGAAAAGTTTAGTACAGCGCAGACAGTTTTGGACATAAACTGATATTTTTGGGGCGCGGTGGTCACCACAAAAATACAGAAAATTCATTTTAACGTAAGAATTGATTTTCCGGTTTCATAAAAATACAGCTTGAATTAAAAGAAGTTACTTTCACCGTTTTGAAATACAGATTTTGAAATCCACACAGGTATTACTAATTTTATAAAAATTGCAGTTTGACCCCAATTAGAATTTTAATGCATAATAAAATAGGCCAATCACAGATTTTAACACATGAGAATTGAAATCAAACTAGAAGTAAACAATATAATTAATTTAAATATGCTAATGCAATTACAATTTAAATATGAAAATGCAGGTCATTACATGTTCGATAAGTAATACAACCCTATCAAGAAAATCAAATCACAATAGAAAACTAGCCAAATCACAATCCCTAAATTAATAGGATTACATCACATGTGATATAACCCCAACAATCACCCCATCTATCACTTGTGGGGAAATTGCCCAATCATTCTATTATGCGTGACCAGCACCCCGTCAACCGGAACACCCACAAAAGCAAACCGCTTTCCAAACCACAAACAGATCCATTGGCCATTACCATACTAGTCTACACACCCTTGAATCATGTAACACCAGTACCCGAAAAAAGGGTTAATTATTATGTTAAATATGCATTAATAATATAATTAGTGTATACAGAATGGATTAAGGGAAGACTTGGACTCGCTCGTGGACAGTGTTCAGTAAGGAACAATGTTGGAGAAGTCCCTTGGTAGTTGGGACAGGTAATGACGTGGGACTCAGTGAAGGGCCCGGACAACATAACCTGCATTTAAGCGATTTGATACATTTATATGATTCAATGGGGATATATTTAATAGCTTTCATATTGCATTGATTAGTATGTTAGTTGTTAAAATGCTAGTTTGGTTGTTGCCAATAAGGGCATAAATGAAAAATGACTCATAATTAGTAGGTACGTTAGCAATTTCACAAATATTTGGGGTCACATATGGACCTATGCGAAACTTAGACAAGCACCCACTTAAGCAATTAGGTAATTAATGGAATGTTTGGGGAATTTCATAATAGGAGGTTAGAAACTATCGGGGGTATAAATGTAAAGAAGTGGAAAATGTTGACACATCACATGCATGTGTTTGCATGTGTGCATACTTAGTCTTGCCATATTGTACATGCATTTGTCTATATAAGATAAATGACATACAATAATAACAATGAGTAGATAGAATTAGTGGGAGCATGTATTTCACTAGAGTTTCTGAACATTTATATGCTTTTACCTTATGATAGATTGCTTTAATAAAAATTAATATTATTTGTTATTTGATTTGGAGTACATGTAATATGATTGCTTTTACCTATGTGTTATAGACATTCAAAGTTGGCTTTGACATTTACATTACAAACGGATATACAAGTAATTATGGAGGAATTGTTTCAGCCGTTGGTGTTCAACAGTCACATGTTTTGTGATTTATGCAGTCTTTAAGCATGTTATATACGAGGCTCTTAAGTTGCAAAAAGGTAAGGATATATATATATATATATATATTCGTGTAATTAATGTTATGGGTATGAGATTGGGAGTTCGCTTCTTTGTCTTTCTTGAGGTTACTTTATACCCATATGATTTTCATCCAGTGAGATATATGTATATATATATATATATCAATAATATTTCAGTTGCTAAGACTAGAGTTAAATACCTTATTATATTGTCATTTGAACAAATTGATTTACCAATAAATCGTTGTTCTATATTGAGAAAATTTGAGACTATGAGATTTTGTGAGAAGTAAAGAGTCCATGATTTTTGGAAAACTAGTTCGCAAGTTTGATTTCTCTTTATCAGATGAACATCAACCTCAGTTACCACAATACAAAATTAAACTGGAGAAGTAATTGTTTTGGTGTGCGATGTCTTTGAGAATCTCAAATAAATTTTGAGATTGTGAATGTATGTGTTTTTGGATCTTCTAAAAAAGAAGGGTTTATTCATTTTGAGAAGAAATTCATATTTTTATAAAACATTTTGAAAATTGTGTAATTTGAGATGTGTATTTATTTTGCTGAAAAAGGTGAGTTAGTATTTTAAATGATTGAAATTTTTTTGAGCAATTGGTGAGGTTTGATTATTATTTTTTACCTCCAAATGGTTTTGGTAATGAACCATATATATTTATTTAATGGGTCCAAAATTGTGAGTTACTTCAATTTTTTATGGTGGTGATGTGGAGAAAAAAAAATGTTGCCTCAATTTGAAGAGAGGAATCTATTTATTTATTGGTTTTAAAACCATATGTTACCTACCTTTATCATAGTGATTCATGTGATGATATGCAATTGATGCAACGATACTTTATTTCGAGGAATAAAAAGATATTTACTTGAAGGTCTAAAAAATTACAAGTGCACTTACTTTGAGGGTAAAGTAGCATGAGTTGAACTTTTGGTGTTCACAATTAAAAAAATTGGCTATCATCTTGTTTAATGGTGGAGTCTTGAGAAAGTATACAATGATTATTAAATCCAACATATGGCATGTACGTGAAACATGTTGGTGATTAAATGTACATACGGGTGTAAAGAATTATCTATATGGTAGCACCTCCATTGAGGCATCATGCTGAAATCCAAACTTTTGTTATGTGTTATACACACGTATGAAATTAATTGAGTAAAAAGCTCTAGCTAAAGGCAAATGTTTGATGTACATTGAGGGGGATAAGACTTAAGCCCAAAATTGTAATAAATCACCTATGAGGATACCCTACCTAGGGACTGGCGATCCCAAGAACTAGGTTTAAAGGGTTAAACGAATCATAGAGTGGTTTGAATATGGATATGCACTCTTAAAGTCTCAATGACATATTGTCCATCCCTATGGTGTACGTGCATATGATCCTGTAACGTTTATGGGAGGTTGAGATTTATCTCTTAATGAGTTCTATATCCCTTATGAGTGGGATGTCTCAGTTATAGGAGCATTCTTGATAGACTCACCTGTATGAGTGTAGAAGTGGGGCCACTTCCTATGAGATTGGGCTAATCTCTAGAGCACTCATGAAAACTGCGATAAAGCACAAGGCCGTATAATGTGATGGCTTATGAAGCTTAGAGAACACTTGGAGTGTCATGTGTGTGACGTGCTTCTACGTATCCTCAAATAGTCATTGTTTAAAGGCTAAGCCACTCTGACTCTAATACGGGAACATTGAAACACTAAGTGAAGGTTTAAAGGCAGTGCCACTTTCATGATGCATGACATCCTATCTTTGCCCTAATATATATTGTTTCTTATTTTTATTAAAATAAGTAGGAGATTGTTGGAATATTTTAATAAAAATATATTTTTTTTATCTAAATTCTTTTGGGAGTTTTATACTCATTATTGAGTGTTTTATTACATTATTTTGTAACATTAGTTTAGTCATTATATGTTGAACTAATGAGGCTTATTAGTGGGTGTTATACACCATTATGCACAAAAAGTTCTTGGATTGGTTTATTAGCCCACATATTACACATGTGATTATTGAGGCTAGTTAATTGGACTTAAACCTCAATTAGTATGGGTTTTCCAACGATTATATTCTTGAGCCTATAAATATAAGGCTTGGGGCATATTATTTATATAACGCATGCAATATGATGACTATGAGTCCATGAGATGGAATAGTGTTAGTATAATATACTACTTCTTTTATTATGTGTATATGAGATGGAATAGTATTAGTATAATATACTACTTCTTTTATTATGTGTATATATATTGTATTTTATATTTGGGCAAAGAAGGTGTTGGCGAAGCTTTGGGCTTCCCCAAATTGTGTAGATTAGGGATGATCACAACCTAGAGCTAGGTTGTAGTATCCTGGAGGCGACGTGTTATTCTCCTACACCGGTGACTACCGTGAGAGGCGCGAATCGTCTTAAAGAGAGCGACCTAGTCCGCACTCAACCCAACTATGTGACTTTTTGTGGTATGATATTCCAAGCGATGTCACACCATTTCGAGATAACATTTTTGGTATGAAAATTTATTTTTCTGTTGTTATTTAATTATTGTTTTATTTAATGAATATTTGTGTTTTGGAGGTAAATCATCAACAGTTTCATTGATAACCAGGTGTTATGTAAGGTTTTGAACTCTTCTTTGAAACGTTTTCATTTATATGCTAGTACTTGGCAAGCACTTGAGTTAGTTACTTGTTTGAATTCAATTGGAATGAATTGAAATCTTTCAATGGTTGCGCGATTCGATGAGTTTCCAATACTTTTGTGCACTTTTCGGTAGTTCTAAGTTGGTTCGGAAGTAGCCCCAAGTGACTTGTGAGTTTGAGAACTTTTTAGAATGTTAAATGAGGGAAGATATGGTTCAGAGGGTACTGGGACCGATCGAATTGACCCGTTCGACCGGTCGAATGCCCCTCTGCACAAGACAGTGATTTCGAAGATATTTTTCATCGATTTTTATGGAAGCGGGCATAACTCTTTGTAGAAAACTCGGATTCGTGCGTCGTTTTTTGCATTGGAACCGGGACTCAAAGAGCTATCTTTGAATGTAAAATTTTGTCATATTTTCTTAATGACCATTTTGCCCTTGGGCTATTTTATCTCAGCATAGTGGTTTTAAATTTCTTCAAATCATGTTTTTCCTTAATAACTAATATGGTTCTTGCTTATTAGTGTATTTCGGGTGCGTATAGTTTTGTTACACGTGTTTTAATCCGTGGGGTTGGGTTGGGGATGTGACATTGGTACACCAAGAGCTTTCTAAATTCCTATACTACATCCCCTTACATATAGAGTTTATGACCCATTAATTACTTGTTGGATAAGTAATACAACTCTATCAAAAAAACCAAATCACAATCAAAATCTAGCCAAAGCACAATCCCTAATTAATGTGATTATCCAACATGTGATATAACCCCAATAGTGGGACCACTTACCATTGCAACACCATCCAATGTAAATTGAGTCAGCCCGACCCACTCTCACATGGGTTGAAAGCTATATTTGAGACTCAAGTTTGAGAAGCACATAATTACTCAATAAGTGTTAATTCAATATATATTTGAATATCAGATAAGATATATAATGAGCTCAATTCTTCACACATTCTTTGTTCAGATTTCAGATTTATGAATTTTAATGCCAAAAAATCATAACATGGAATATCCATTTCCAGTGGACTGAAATGAATTGTCTAAGTTGAGATCTTCATTGAAATTTTCAGTGGACGTGGATAGATGAGTTCAAGAAAATCGATCTGTTGATTCTTCAATATTAGTATATTGTTAGACCCATCTGCATAGATTGGCTTTGTCATGTTTATTCACACACACACATATATATATATATATATCTACATAGATTGGCTTTGTCATGTTTATTCACACACACACACATATATATATATATATATATAGATATGGATATATGTTTGTAATGTATGGACTTGAATGGCCCAAGGCACGTACTTAGATACGATTGTAAAAAAGATTCGAAAGAGACCACTAGCACGTCGAGAAGGACCACGCCTGTTAATGTTAGATATTTTTTTGGGTAAATTATATTTTGCTTCTTTGTGATTAGATTTATTTTCACTCAATCGTGTAGTTCAAAATTGGACACTAATTTTTTATAATTTTGAATTAAAGTAAAACTACTAAAATTAATTTCAAAACAGTCGCAAGTAAGGATTAAATGTTAAAATTAGCCCCACATTAGAAAATAAGTGTCAAAATTACACAGAGATAGTTAAACTCCAAAATTAGGCCCCCAAAGCGGTTCGATGTTAAAAATCAAACCCAGATAAGTGGGTTAAACGGGAGCATTATCTCTACACAGGAAATTCACCTCATACATAGGGTTAAGTGTTAGTAGTATTTTTGGTCAATTTAAAAAATTTCATTAGTTTTGAGTGAAATCTTAGCAGTTTCACTTTAGTCCGAAACCACTAGAGATAGTTAATTGTCTACTTTTAAACCACAGGGGGTAAAATGTGTTTAACCTTATTTTTTTCACTTGGTAAATTACCATAGTATCCTCAATCTTCGATACCTTCCAACTCTTTCACATGTACAATTAATATATGTGGATGTGATGGTTTGCTGATTTTCTAACATATATGCTATGCCTAATTTCAAGCATGGTGAATTTATGTGATATGTGTGAATGAGAGATCGCAACTTTGCATTAACTACATCTTCTAACTTAATGTTGAAGGGTCGTCGAGTATGAATATAACTTAAGCTCCGTTTGAAAAAAAAAAAAAGTAGTAGTAAAAATAAAGCACGCTAAGAATTTTAAGTTACGTGTGTAAAAATCTAACTAGTAAATTATAATGAATAATGCTAAGCACATAACACAAATTACAATATAAATCACAATCATACTTTAAATGCATGTACCTTGTGCTTTCTAAAAAAATATGGATCTTGTTTGAAAAATTCACACAGCACAAGGTACATACATTTAAAGCATGTGTTGTGGTTTGTGTTGTGATTTATGTTGTGTATCTAGCATTATTGAATTAGGGTTTTGTACGTCAACATGTGTCCTTAGGAATGTTAAGGTTGTAAAAGTAGAAATAAATAAGGGAGACAAACATTGAACCCCATACTGGACCCTGAAACCCACACAGTACCACTTGTTTATTTATATTTTTAGAACCTTAACATATGACCTAAGGGCACATATTAACAAAACCCATTGAATTATTATAGATGAAAATAGATTGCATTTAATGTTTTTTTTAAGATCATTTAATATTTTTTCAATAAAAATTTTTTACTTAAAAATTTCAGTAAATTTTTTGCCAACTTTTTAATCAAGTGGAGAACTTCTATACATATGTATTAAATACATTGAAAAAATCAAGTGCTAAAACTTTTCATTTTCATCCCTCATGCATCTCGGTTATAACACACACCCTTAGTAGCAGGATTCAATTGTATTTTGGTCACGAGAGAGACAGAGAGAGAGAGACAGAGAGAGAGGTGGTTACTTATATATATATATATATATATATTCAAAAGCTTTTCAAGGGTGGGAAATTAAGGATTGGAAGAGATGAGAAGATAAGGAGATTGGCGTGGCATCGGCGTCTTCATGTCCCTGTCCGATATTGGAAGCCATGTGAAGTGCACCGCCAAAGCGTTTTCCTAATGTTTGGATATTCCCTTAATTTCCAACAATTAATTGAGTTTAGACAAGCCCTAGGCCCCGAGAAATTATTCAGTGAGCCCGTATACCACGTTATCAGGCTGACATAGTGTGATATTCTAATTAAATGGTGACATATGGTATTTGAAATAAGGCGATCAACATGTCATATATCCTTATAGATTTTTTTAAAAATCATACCCCCCCAGACCACCCCTATTTTCAGGGGCATAACCTCCCTGCATGTCATCTCCATTATTTAAAAAAAAAAGTCATATATCACCGTTTAATTAAGACGTCACACCACATCAACATAATAATATGGTGTGACGGACTCGTTGAATAACTTTCCCAAGGCCCACCCTAGTTACTATCTCACTAAACAAACATGGCCCACCCATGCAACAAAGGAAAAGAATGCACCTAGCTCCCTATACACATATATATAGGTATATATTGTTTAATTTGTATCATACATGCATCCCGAGATACAACATTTTGATACAAATGCCAAAATGTTTCGTGTGAAATGATTATAACTGTGAAAATCATTTTGCATTCGAATGCCACTAATTTCCAAATAGTATAAACTTTTAGCACCAAAATCACTATTAAAAAAAAAATTATAATACATCTTAAACTGCTAGGTACTGTATTTTAGAACTTGCCGTATTTACATAAACATTTGCACAAGAGTGTACGTGTGTGAGATATATAGAGATATTATCATTATGCTTTCTTCCTCAAATTCAGCTGTCAAACAAATTAAGAACATTCTACCTGCTATTATCCACGTCCAGTACCTTATCCATGTTAGTTGGCCGGTATATACCAAACCAGATTCGATTCCCCTTCCCCATATTGTAATTAAAAAAAAAAAAGAAGATATAATTGAGCATTTTTTTTTTTTTGGGTAATCGGGGTGTCCAGGTCAGTTTGCGCGCATTTCAACTATTCTCTTGAGAACCTGGAGTCGTCGGATGAATTCTTCAGTGGCCACACTCCCTATGACTCGAACACTAAATCTTTTGAGTAGTACACCTAAAAAACTTACCACTCGATCACAAAGAATGTGGTTATAATTGAGCATGTTAATGTTTATGAAAATCCTACACTACGGTTACGCGATTTTTGTAATACTATACAATCAAAAAAATGTTGCATTTTTGGCATGTAGTGGTATCGAAGTCAATTTGTACCTTAGGTGTCAAAGTTTATAACAATTTAGAAAAATGGGTAATGCTAGGGGTACAAACACTCTCACAGATACTTTACACAAATACTATATCTCTCTTTTAGATGTCACTGTGGGCACAGGGGCGGATCTACATTGAAGGATGGGGGGCCTCAAGCCCACCCCACAATTTTGAAAATTTGAAGATTGGAACTAAAAAAAAATACAGTTAAGTCCACCCTGAAAATTGTAAAAATCCACCCCCGACATTATAAATTTGTCATATTATGTCCAAAATATATGCAAAACATGTATAAATATGTCCAAAAGCCCCCTCTAGCACTATAAACTTGTCATATTAAATTTAAAATGTACACAAAAAATATACTATATAAATAAATTCAAATTTTTTATTTAACCGCAGCAGTACTATACAGACATTGCGACCCACACTACTTAGTCGTATAAGTAGTCTTTTGGTGTGAGGCGATTAATATAAAAGAGGCTATACATTTAAGAATATTTAACAATTTTGGTCTATAATTATATAAACATAAATGCATAATTTCCCGGCGATATCTTTTGAGACTTTATTTAAAGTGACCATTATATATTCATGACGTCGTAGTGCTGACCGTAATGTGATGCATCTATATATATCTCATTATTCCATGTGTTGTTATAAGCTAGTTTTATAATAACCCCTTAATTTTATTATTGGTAAAACATGACAAATACAAGGTTGTATACTTGTATATAGCAATACTATATCAAGTTATCAACGTCATGATATGGTGTGACAGTTTCATTGAATAATCTCTCCTTTCTATTTTCTCCCATGCAGCATGATTCTTATATGGCATCGCCTGTTCACAAACACACATGACACTGCTATAGACAATCTAAATTAATGATTGTCTTCAATGCCAAACGTGTCTTTATCTGTTGCATCCGATTTCTATGCAATTATGTAGCGAGTAATGATAGATGCACAAAAAAAAAGTGCACAACGAAATGCACAACCTGTTTTAATTTGTTGGACTTCGTGTTGAAAAAATTGTACACTTTCTTTTTTGTCTTTTTGTGTGTACAGACTTTTCAGCACAAAGTCCAACAATTTTAAGCTGGTTGTGCATTTCGTTGTGCACTTTTTTTGTGCATCTAGCATTTCCGTTATGTAGCTGATCAGTTATTTTTAACGTAAGCAAATTTCATATCTTCATGCCCTTATGTCACTGCTTCATCTCAAAATAGAAATAAGCTTACGATCGATTATGGCAGTTAACCATATATAGCAACATGTACAACTGTTTGGTTGAAAAATTATATATGTGCGAGCGTGCTAGGCAAGCAAGTTGTTAATATGTGTAATGTGATAATATCCAAACCGCGCCTCACCAGACAGATTGTGGTGACGTTCGATGTCTTAATAAGGACTTTAAATGTGTAAACATATGACTAAAAAAACTTCAAACTAATTAAGGTATAACTACTTCTACGAAAGAACAATAAAAAAAAAAAAAATTGTAAAGTAACAGACTATTTTACTAAGTAAAAATAAACTACAAATCTAACCTTCGAAGGTATACTAATTCGAACTCTAAAAGTAATGATAAAAAGTACAATGTTTGTAAGAGATAAAAGTGTACATGTTGATTGATGTTGATTGTCCCCTTATTGATCACAGACTTTTTCTATTTATAATCATCGAGGCTTTACAGTAGTCTTGTTTGAATGTTCCCTCTTCTTTTTAAATTGATAACTGCCCATTCATGTGGCGTTGTCTTGAGTTGACACCTGTTTTCCAGTTATTCTTCAATGATCAACATGTGTCTCTTGACGGTTCATGTTTTAAACAGAATGAAATGGCAAAACTACCAGCAGCTGTCCCCACGTTAATCTTCTCTTAGTTTAACTGCTTTGCTACATCGAATCCTGCATGGCACTTCCTCATTGGCTGGATAAATTCATCACAAACAACAACCCAAACTTGTGGGAAAAAAAATTACCTTGAGGTTAGCACATGATATGCTTGATATGGTACCCTCCAACAACTAATAAAAGTGTGTTATTTGGGTGAACTCATGTTAGGAGATTAACCAGTAATGGAATTCCGTATATGTAAAACTATGCCACACAGTACTCTTTTGACACCTAATAATCCCTTTAATTAGCTTGTAGAATGTGGGGGCCATGTCCATATAACACGAAGCCATATGTGTTGCAAATTAAAATTTTTTTTTTGCTCAAAAACTAAAATTCCATTAATGAAAATTAAACCTTACAAAGAAAACAAAACAAACAATATAAAAAAAGAAAATAACAAGCAAAGGCAAAACAACCAAGAGAACAATAGATAAAGAAGCATAAGCGACTACAAAAAACCCTATGTCAGCTGCAAAAGGAATCCACCACTGCGCCACAAGGACTGTCGAGTAGAGAGATCCGGAACCCAGGATACCTTCAAATTTGTAGATGATAGAAACCACCCAAAGAAAGAAGACGACACAAAGCTAAGCCCAAACAAGTGAAGAAGCATCACCAAAGGGGGCAACCGAAGTTGCTTGAAAAGCTTCTATAAGAGCAAAAGTTGCACCATGGAAAGCAGCACTGCTGAAGACGAAGGCTCCAAAGCCACCAATCATAACCCAATGTAGACCAAAAAGCCAATCTACTATTTCAAGACTGGTCTGAGCAACATCCACCATCTTGAAACCAAGGAGAAGCCGTGCAAGATAAGGAAAACAACCCTCACAAAGAAAGGGGAAAAGGTTCACAGAGGAAGCAGAGGAGCCAAACATACCCTTATTGGAATGGGACAAAACATGGCAACACTACAAGAAAATAGGCCTTTTGTGACGACAGTTTTTGTGACGGACACAAATCCGTCACAAAAAATGTTTTTGTGACGGATTCTGTAACAGAAATGTACCCGTCACAAATACTGTTTTATTCGTGACGGAAATGTACCTATCCGTCACAAATAAATTTTATTCGTGACGGAAACGTGACTATCCGACACAAATAAATTTTTATTTGTGACGAAAAATACCTATCCGATACAAATAATATGTTATTTGTAAAATACAAAACCCAAGGGGTACAAACACCCATTTCCCTCCCCCCCTCCCCCCATTTCATTTTGCCGCACAAAAGGTACAACAACCCATTTTGCCCCCCAATTCATTTCATGCCTCTCTCTACTCGGCATTGTTCATGCCTCTCTCTCTACTCTCTGGCCGCTCTCTACTCTCCGACGGCTCTGATCTCTCTCTGGTAAATCTCTCTCTCTCCCTCTCTCTCTCTCTCAGATTATATCCCTCCCTCGTAGATATATATATATATATTTGTAGATTTATCAATCCATCCTTCCCTCGCAGATCCATCTTCGTGCTGTTTTCCGGCGAAACCCTTGGTAACTCTTTACCGGTCCGGATGGTGTCGCTCTGCAGGTCAACTCCAGTTGTTATAGGTATGTGATACATCTATGCCCTAGTTTTTCTGTATGTGATATATCTACGCCCTAGCTTTTTTGGGCACTTTCTGAGATTTGAATTGATTTCTTGTTCTTTTTAAGATAAATACTCCATATATGCTTATTTAACTAGGTATAGTGTTGTACTAGGGATGGATTCTATGGAAATTAGGGGGGTGCATGCTAGGTGTTTGATGAAAATCCTAAGAGAAATGGTCAGGTTGTGGTTCTATGTTTGGGCTTTGTCCCTTGCTTATATAACATGATTTCATAACATACGATTTCTATTGATCTGATATCTTGTGCTTTAATATAGTTCATCTAAAGAATTTCAAAATAGAGAATTCCCCCTTTTTTTTGGGCCGATTATCTCATTTAGGTTATATTGCTTATTTAATAGTTGCCCAAATGTCTTTACGGTTGATTCCATTGCGTGACGAAGCTGAACCTTACTTACTATCTGCAGATTGGGACATTAAATAATGATATACTGAAGCTTTTTGACAGTGTTGAGAAATATGGTACACATCTTCTTCTCATCTATTTTGTTCTTTATTTTTTATTTTTTATTTTTTCCAGGTGTTATATATATATATATATCCATAACAGAGTATCGTACGATTGGATCTTTTTGCAATGGTGAGCTCGGAACTTTGCTATGATTTCTAGAAAGCCATGTATTAGGAGGCTTAAGACCAGGAATAATGAATGTAGTATATGTGACTCTTGATGCATTTTGTACTGGATATGAACCATTAACATAATTGGGACTGGCTTTTTGGTGATTGGAAACATTTGCTATTACAAAACCCAGCCCTTGTCAGCACACAACGCTAATTAGTTTGGATGGGATGGTGGGTTATTTATGATCGATCAACTGTTAGGAAAAGATTAGCAGCATTATGCACTGATTTAGCTATTTGATTTCTCGGACAGTAACGTAGCTTGCAAGAATGTTTTAGCAAAATGTTATAAGTCAAAGCCATAATTACCCCAAATCAAAAGAAGAAGAAATAATAAAGTGGCTAACAAGTAACATGTGATGTGGCTCAAATACAACCATGTGCTTCTGAATTGCAGAAAAGTTGTTTCCTAAGGAATTTTTAATTCTGTGTTTGTACAGATTGTAACCATATTGCAATTTGTTCCTGGGTTAAAGACTTAACGTATTTGTACGAGCTTGAAGTTTCACCTTTTACATTTATCTTGCTTGTATATGCTTCTTATGCTTATGGTAAAAACATAGGCTGCACATGGTGAGAACTGTCTCCTCTCACCGGTAGAAAGCATCAGGTATAGATACAACGTTGTACTCTCATGACTGAGTTTTTATAACATTGGCTTCTTATTTTTGATTCTGCACTAATTCTTTCTTCGGAATGTTTTCATTTAAAAGCTACGTGTACACTGTGCTGAGGTATTGGGGACACCAATAGTTGGAGACTACAAAAAAGTTGGGGACATTTTGAATTCTTGAACTACAATTAAGTCATCCAATTTCTCTCTGGAGGTAATCTTGCATTTTTCATTCATGATATTAGCTTTAGTATGGTGGGTTAATACCATCAGTGAGATTTTCTTGACTTTTCCCACCAAAGTGAAGTCACGTGATTTAAGTTGAATTAAAATTAAGAATTAAGTGATAAATTTGCCAAATTTGAGGGAAAAAAAGTGATTGTTATGTAAAATGGAAGTGCTTGGGTTGTAGCTTAAAAATTTCAGCACTTAAAAAAAATCAGCTAAAAAACTAAGTTAAAAAAAGTAGCTTCTTGTTTTTAAAAAACAATCACTTAATTTCACTTTCAAGTTGTTAAAAGACAAAATGCCTTTAAATAAGAACTTTAAATGTGTACATGTCCTTTTTGGTCATATTATTCAAACAATCACTTTTTCAGCTTGTTTGCCAAGTTTAAAATAATCACTTATTATTTCAGGTAACCCTAACACTTTAATATTTCATCACTTAAAAAACAATCACTTAATATTTCGGCTAACCCAAACTGGCTCATAGTCTTACGTTTTCTGTTACTTTCAGCAATGTGGTATTTCTTTCTAATCATTTTCTGTTACAGAGGAATGATTCACCTGTGGTCATGTAGTCATGGTTCTCCAATCAAGGTCAGTGCCTCAAATTTCCCCAATAGTTTCTTGTAAGAAACATTATGATTTTTAATAGTTGTGTGACCAAATGTAGTGTTTGTTTTTTAATTGTTCTATAAAAAATGTCATTTTTTTTTTGTATTCTCCTTATGGAGTAAGAGCAAGTTTTGGTTCTTTAGCAACGTGATGTCTCTTTGTCTTATAAATCAGTGTCCTGCCTTTTTCATTTTGTTTATGATTTGCAGTAAGAAAATGATACTTGATGTTGTCACAAATCTGGACCAAAATCAAGCCTAAGTTGTTCATCCTACAAATGTCATTTGGTATTTGATTGTGTCTAACAAGAGACCATCCAAATAAAACAAGAACAAGTACTGGTTCTTTTTTCAACTTCATATCTGCTTTTAACTTTTAACTCTCCATGTGATTGGTGCTTATGGGTCAACTCTTTATGTGATGAGGTGAGTCATAGGGTATTTACGTTGCTCATTCATTATTAAACTTGCTACTATTATTAAAAAAATCACATTTTTTATACATTTGTTTGTTAAAATAAACATATTAAATGGAGGCAATTTCTTTGTACATGTAGTTTAGTTCCAAATTGTTAGATATAGCTAGCTCTAGTTTATTATCCATTCATTATTAATTGTGTTGATAAGCATAATGGTGAGTTGTAGTGTGAGTGTATGTTTTTATGTAGTGAAACAATATAGTTGATTATCTTGTATTAATAAGCAAAATTGTGAGTTGTGGTGTATTCACAATTAGGGTTGGTGATCTTCGATTATTTGTTGTATAGTATGAACTAACATTAGACTCATCATGTTGTTGGCAGTACTTTGAGATAAGAAATTTGTGCTGAA
This sequence comes from Hydrangea macrophylla, assembly GCA_033977485.1. Classification (NCBI taxonomy): domain Eukaryota; kingdom Viridiplantae; phylum Streptophyta; class Magnoliopsida; order Cornales; family Hydrangeaceae; genus Hydrangea; species Hydrangea macrophylla. Next base: position 91,917,345 of record CM066982.1, on the reverse strand, counting down.
ATTTAGTATGCTAGATCATAAAAGTGCCAAAGAGTTGTATGTTGATTTTGGATTGTGATAAATTTATTTACACAGGATTATGAAAATTTCGGATGTTATAGAAACAGAGGAAGCTCTGCCTATTTTTTTTAGGAATATTCGCCTCTCTTTTTTTTTTTTTTTTTTTCTTGTGTTGCTTGTTTGGATAGTTATTTTATTTGTGTTTTTGGTCTAGTTTTGCTCTTTGGGTTGCTAAGTGGTGGTATTATTATATTTTTAATTGAACTTTCGTTTTCTGTTTCAGGTTGTGGCGAGGGATTAGAAGATTAGAGCATAATTTGTCCTTTTTAATTGAATCAATTATGAGCGTAATGACTTTATTTAGACTATTATCAGTTTATTTTTATTTCTACTGATATCAGCTATGAAACAATTATATATATATATATATATGAATGTATACTTTATTATCTCTTGTTTTATCTTTAATTAATATGCTTTTAAATTTTATGTGGTTCTTGTTGTTAATAATAAGTATGGCATAATTTACAGTGATGGAGAAATAATGATTTTTGGTGACAATTTATAAATTTCTGTCACAAATAATATTTGTGACGGTTTTGGTAATAATTGTGGTCACAATATTTAAAATTTCGTCACAAGCACTATTTATTCCATCACAAATACTATTTGTCCAAAACCGTCACAAATAATATTTGTGACGGTTTCGGGTCGACACAAATAAAGTGTTTCAATTCAAATGTGACACTATTATTTGTATCGCACACTAATCCGTCAAAAATACTATTTGTGACGGTTTGGGTCGACACAAATAAACCGTCACAAATTATAGGTATATGTGACACTATTTTTTGTGTCACATACAAATCCGATACAAAATCCGTCACAAATACTTTTTTGTGACGGAATTTGACCGACACAGACTTTTTGTGACGCACTTAACTTGTGTCAGGCACAAATCCGTCACAAAAGGTGCAATTCCGTCACAAAAAAGTATTTGTGACGGAATTGCACCTTTTTTGTGGCGGATTTTTTCCGTCACAAAAGACATGTTTTTTTGTAGTGAAAGAGAGATAGAGAGAGAGAGAGAGAGAGAGAGAGAGAGAGGAGAAGGAGGAGGCCGAAGGGGTGAAGGGGCTTTGTGCGACTAGGGTTTCATACTTACTCTTTCTAGAAAACTCTAGAGAGAAAAGCTCTCTAGTGGCTAGTCATTCGTTCTAGCTTGATGTGTTGCAAATTAATTAATTGGTAACGAGAGTGGGCTAGCTTCTTGTTGTTATCCAACAAATGTTGGATAAGAACCGACAATACTACAGTAAGTAAATACTGTAAATGAAATAGAACCTGGTATAGATGAAAAACGGACAATAGATCGAGTCTAGTGTTTGAGACTATGTCCTTAAGACAATTTATGCCCCACATTTGTGCTCACGGATTTGCGGCATTTGTCTTCCAGGATACAACGATCTCCCCCTTACTATAGAAGCACTTCAAATAATAAGGTTCCAGTGAACCATACTTGTGTTTGCACTCTCTCAGACACTAACACACTCTAGATACACATGAACTCTATAAAAATCATCCTAAAATGTCACACCCGTTCCAGAAATTTATGATTTTGAACATGCATAATTTGAGATTTTGAAATTATTAATGTTATTAATAATTTGAGTTGAGTTGAGTTGAATTGACGTGGGTCAACGGTGAGGTGTCAGTGAGGACACGAGAACATGGAATTTCACATTTTTCATTGGCATGACTAAATGACATTTATATGATTTAAATGTTATTTGACTTTATCTGGTATTCCTGTGAATAGTAATTATACATGTGTAGTATAATTCTGGTATTTGGATACTTTAGTATATCATTTTGAGAACTGTGGTGAGAACATGACTGATACGTTAATTAAAAGGTAGGTTGGGTAGAGATTCCACATAATATAGTTTTCGGACGTTATTTTGGACCCAAACGAAACCTAGTCGAAAACTTTTGAAATTTATAATTTTCACTCGTAAAGGCATAAAATGAATGTGTGCAAAATTTCGAGAGCTAATTAAAAGTTTGAGGAACTCGTGGGGAGGTAAACGCAATTCCCGAAAAGTTTGCCTATAAATAGTAGTGGATGTGGATGAGATTCATTCTCATCCAAAAAACTTTCCAAAAATATCTAGAGGGAGGAGAGAGAAGGGAGATTTGGTAGCAACGGGCTTTGCGACGCCGATCAACAACCTTTCGTCCGTCAGATTTTCTCCAGATTTCATATTTGAACTCGTGGAGGTAAGAGCTACGTTTTGATCCTACTTAGGCTGTGTTTGGCCAATTTTTGTAAAAATCTTAATCCTAGACTTTTGGGAAAAATCAGGTAAAACTCGTAGGAATCGCGTATAATTTGAAATCCGACGATTAATTAGCCCCCTAGACGATCCTTCAAAGTTTGAAGAGAATCGCACGAGGTATGAATTTTAGATCTATGAAATATATGGATTTTCATGTTTTGAACATCAACTTTGATATCTTTGGATCCGGGCGAAATTCATGTATTAATTAGGCCCGTTAATTATGCACGTGAAATTATGTGAAAAGCACATATAACTGTTTATGTGAGCATGTTATGTGTCTACTTGGGTTAAAGGGGAGTTTGGTGCAAATTCATCCGGGGTAAGCTCCTCGAACCTTGAGGATTGTGCTTTGATTGTGATTGAAATGGAATTGGAATTGTGGTTGTGTCTGGATTGGAGGTGGGCCCAACCAGTACACGGTACCTGGTATGGAGGAAGGCCCAACCAGTGTATGAGATGCGTGGGAGAGGTGGGCCTCCTACGGCATCGACCGGATGAATGCGTACCACTCACCCTAGAGACTATTTCTATGTGTTTTAGAAGCTTAAATCATGAACTGTCATATAAGCATACATTTAGAATTGTACGCTCAGCATATAGCTGAGCAGTGGAGATGTACTCCATTGCAGGTAAGAGGAAAGACACGAAGAATCGTGACGAGTGAGGCCGATGAACGCCGGGGAAATCACCTTTGTATAGGTTTTTGTTTTAAATCCTAAAACTTGTGTAAGGATTTGGAATTGTAATAATATGTTGTAATAAATCTTTGGATTAGTTCCGTAGTATGGTAATTCTGTATTTGAACGCCTGTAGTTATGTTTTAAATGTTGTAATTCAGTTATGGTTGTAATTGTTGTTGGTATGGAGTGGCATGAGTTGTTAAATTTCATCACAGGGCTGCCCAGCAGGGGAGCAGTCGACTGGACCTTGCATCAGTCAACTGGATCGCTGTGTTGAATTGGTTACTGCTTTGTTCGTCTGAGATTCAGTCGACTGGGTTGAGAAAACAGTCGACTGGATGGGGCCTCAGGCTATGTCATTCTGCTGGATAGGGTACCAGTCGACTGGACTTTTTCAGTCGACTGAATATTTTAGGCACCAGTCGACTGGGCCCCTGACACAGTCGACTGGATGGGCTGTTATAATTTGAAACCTTTCTGTTTGAGATCACCAGTCGACTGGATCCTCGATCAGTCGACTGGACCTCTGTTTTCAAAACTCTTTCTTTTGATCGGATTCAATTGGCCAAAACTTTTTATACTTCTGATTCTATTGGATTTTTTTTTCAACTCAGAGGGCAATGTTTCCTAAAGTTTTAAAATACCCAGGGTTGTTTTAAAGTTCTTTCCGCTGCGTATCGTTAGATGATGTTTGGATGAGCCTTGGTGGCGTGCCACGTGTCCTATTTCCATGCATAGTGGGATGGGTCGTGACATAAAATGAATGAAGTAGACCTATATATATAATATAGGTTCCAAAAGACTGTTCGTCAACAATCACAACCCTTCGAAAGGAGACTGTTCGTCAACAGTCACAAACATTCGAATAAGGGGTTGTTTGACAAAACCCATATACAACACTAAATTCCAATTTATCATTCAATTTTCCAACAATCCCCCACATGAATGAAAAATTGTCTATACAATGTGCAAACAGATATAGACACACTAGAGAGAGTACAGTGGAAAGACACTGCCTCAGGATAGCTAGCTTTTGGCCTTGAACCTTCTGTAGTGAAGAACTATCGAATTTACTCGACTAAACAGTGAATGTGATGTCTTGAACTGTTCAGGCTTTGGTGAAACCTAGACAATAGAACTCACACAGTATCTCTCCGAACACTTTTGGTTCTCACGGTTGTGTTCATTTTGGCCCTGAACAACTCCTGGTATTCATGAGTGCTCTAGAGAATCTAAGCCTTTATAATTCTCATAGAAGCGGCCACATTTCACACTCATATAAGGGATTTCCTATTAAGAGCATCCTGCTATACTCCACTTGGTTTTCAAGATATAGGAATCATTAAAAGCAAAGCTTATCCTAAGACTTGTTACAGGCATCACTTTCTATTTATCATAGGAATAGGTAGAGAAATAACTCTTCAGTGATACGATTTAAGTCACGCACAATTCGGTTGTCCCGTTGAACCTAGATCTTGGGTTCTCCAGTAAGCTAGGTTGGGTTGCCATTATGATGACTTTTAAGATATAGGCTTTAGTCCCCATTCCCCTCGATATGCAGTTTATTTGATCTCTAATTAAACCTTTAGTTAGTGGATCCACTTTATTATCTTTTGACTTTATACAGTCTATGGAGATAATTCCATTCAAGATCAACTGCTTTCAGTGTGTTTTCGACGAATGTGTCGAGACTTATCGCATTACTTTGTGCTTTTTCAATTGCCCATTGGCTACCATAATGCATACAAATTATAAGCACAAGTTTTGTCCAACTTGGAATATCCTCTAAGAAATCGCGAAGCTACTCTGCTTCCTCACTTCCTCTTTTGCTTTATTTAAAGCGTTAAATTTATATTACATACATTGGTGATCAAGCAATGCAAGTCTATTTAGAGGATTTCCATGTGACCACTGCCTTCAAATGTAAAGACCTATCCACTAGTGGATTTTGAGTCTTTTGAATTAAATATTCAGTTAACATAAATATAACTATGGTATCCTTTGTAGTACAGTCCATAGTTTAGAGTGTGTCTCAAATATCTGAGAATCCTAACTATCACCTTCCAGTAATTTGTAGAGGAAACTAGTGACGTCATAGCATTTTCATGCTTTTGACATACACAATTGTCACACTAATTAATTTTGAACCCAATTGACATCACACCAGTGTCAAATTTTCTCGAGCCATTATTTTGGCGCTTGTATAATCTATAAAGTGATTACCCAAAACTCTCATGAATTGAGAAATTCACATGACTTAACATACAAAATTTCCTTTACATTTCCTCATCTCAAAACCATTAGCTTTGAGTCCCAATGTGAACCCCATAGCCATACTTGACTAATATTTTAGGTTAACACGTTCAACCATCTTGAATTATCTCCAAGGCTATCCCATATAAGAGTAATTTATGAATGTAACAAATTCATAAGAGAAATAAATATACCCAAAGGTTTCTAGACTTGCCAAATATTATTAAATGGAAAAATATCTATTCGGATATTTTTCAATCGGTGATTACTTGTAAATATGAGTATTTTACCATTACCCCCACATTTGTAAAATTTTAAAATATTAGAAAACATAATTCACAAAATATATATATATATATATTATTCCCGTAGACTGTGCACATATACTACATGAAAATTCGAAAATGTGCAAATGTGCCTTTTGGCAGTATGCACAAGGGGCTCAAGAATTAAAATTGAACCTTCAATAAAATTAAAAAACTTTTAACAATTACACACCATTAGAAGGGTCAAATCGCTATTAACTAAAAATTAGGGTCGAACTTCATATTAATAATATCTAAGTCAAGCAATTGTATAAACCAATTAAAATAGGCATTATTCATCTTCTTCTCAAGTCTGTCAATACAAACAGCCCTTTAGTAGATTTTGGAACCTGTACATTTCAAATCTGGCCACTTTTAGGCCATTGAAATACACTCAATATAAAAAAAAAAAAAAAAAAGGAGAAAAATTGGTGAAAAGGTCATTAAAGGAGTTTTATTGAGATTAAAGACAATTTAAAATGCACATTGGAAGCAAGTCCTACCAGAAAAGACAAAAGAAATAAATTAAGAAAAAACCGCATATACCCCTCGCCACACGCGCGTGCACTTTGACCCATGCCTGCCCAAGCGTCCACGCGCCTCATGCGCTGCTTTCTTCTTCCCAGACTGCTCACATGGTGTGAGCATTGTACCATATACTTTTCAATTTCAAAAAAATGTTTTTAAACTTTAAATCTCCATAACTTTTGTTTTACAACTCCATTTTTTGTAAATTTTATACCGTTGGAATCGTGTCGACGAGATCTACAAAACTAGTACCATTGTTGATATGTTTTGAGCAATTTTTTTTTTTTTTTTTTAAGTTTTTACATATATGAATAATAAGTGAAATTTCACTTAATAAGTGAAATTTCACTTATCACTGAATATATAAAATGTTAAGTGAAATTTCACTTATTATGTCCCGCTTTTCACTGCATATTATGTCAAACTTCCTAACTTCGAATTTATGCGCACAATAGAACTTAGAAGTACAATTCCCTCACTTGAACAATGACGGGATGATCTCAATGTCCATAATAGCATTGTAAAAACTAAAAAGTTTATCATCTCATAGTTCGAAAATGAGTGGTGCTTGTGAATTGTGGCCCAGTTAACATTTTTAATACAAGAATTTTGAGTCATACTATGTATTAACGACCGATATTTTACTGAGTCATACTTAAAGTATATAAATATTAAGTGAAATTTCACTTAACATACATAAATATATTAAGTGAAATTTCACCCAATTTCGGTTCATGGCGGTTAGCTTAGGGTATTATGAGACCCTCATGTCATGCTTTGGTAGTAGTACTTGCAGTGAAATGAACAACAAAGAGAAGGCATTAGCAGGAATTTCACCTCAGTTGGTTAGGATGTCCAATGGGTACATTGGGGCATTGGAGCAGTAATGAACCCACTTTAAGACGATACTTTATAAATTGCAGTATTTAACTTTACTCCACAAGATCCTTACATGATGAACTAACTACCAACTTAATCTTACTCAAGTCGATCTTATGTTTCTTCTTTCTTGTAATCATAACATTTGATAGTTCAGTTCAAGTTTACTACATAAATGTTAAGTGAATTTTCACTTAATATTTCAATCTCCATAAATATTAAGTGATCATAACATCTGATGGTCGAGTTCAAGTTTACTACATAAATATTAAGTGCATAACTAGTTCAACCTCCATAAATTTTAAGTGAAATTTCACTTAATATTTCATGTACTCAGTGAAATTTCACTTATTATTCATATATGTAAAACTTGATTTTTTTTTACATATATGAATGATTTCACTTAATAAGTGAAATTTCACTTATTATTCATATAAGTAAAATTTCACTTATTATTTATATATGTAAAAATTGAACTTAGGGCTTTTTGGGAGGAGCTTTTAAAACTCTAGAATGGCGCTTTTAAAAGCTCAAGGTTGCCTTTTGGCTTCATGATGTTTGAAGAGTAATGTGCTACTTGTACAAAATTATCAAACAACTTAAAAAAAAATTCATTAGCTACTTTTAAAAACAGTTTGGGGGCCAAACTAGGCCCTAATCTATACTTAAAGCATTTGCGACCCCGCTCAATTTGCCCCTTTTTAAACTAAGAAATCTTACAATAGAGAAAATTTCAACCTCTATAAATATTAAGTGAAATTTCACTTAATATTTCATGAAGTTAGTGAAATTTTACTTTTTAAGTGAAAATCTTCACTTATTATTCATATATGTAAAATTTTGAATTTTTTTTTGGCTCAAAACATATCAACAATGGTACTAGTTTTGTAGATCTCGTCAACACGATTCCAATGGTATAAAATTTGCGAAAAATAGAGTTATAGATCAAAAGTTATGGAGGTTTTAAGTTTAAAAATATTTTTTTAAATTAGAAATTATACGGTACAATTCTCACACCATGTGAGTGGATTGGGAGACAATTCCCGCACATTAGCGCACGTGTTGGGCAGTGGGGAAAATTTTGGGCGCGTTGGGCACGCTTTGGGGGCTTTGACTTGACTATTTTTACAATTCCTTTAAGGGTAGTTGGTCTGATGGAAAGGGTAATATGAACTTGAAAAATGGAGTTTTAAAATTGTGGATGTAGGTTAAAATTGGACTTAAGCTTTTGTCCTTGGTAAATTTGTTGTTAATGGGCTGTCTTTTAATCCAAATATGCCTAACTTTAAGGACCTTAAGCCAAGCCTCCCAAAAAATAAAAGTGTAGAATTCTACCACACTTTTGACAAAAAGAAAACTGTTGGGCACTAGATATTTTTATATTGGGTTGTTCGGAGTGTCTAAGTCACAAAATTCATGATTTTACGGGGTAACGAGAGAAATCAATTTCACATAATATTCAACCATAATGTACATAGTTCTGTAATTATGAACTTATTAACATGCCGATATAAACATATATATACATACACACATACTTTATATATATTATATCTTTTCAATTTGTCCTGATGATCAAAATTTATAGATACCCAGATTTCAGATTCTAGATAATCAATACTGATTCACATGGTCCAATTATAGACTAATTGAATGGGCTTACATCGAGTCATACCAAAACTTATGTAGGGTAGACACGACATGTATCAGACTCATAAATAGAATAATGATATAACTATATCTGATATCAATTCGGACACATGCACAGTGCATATGCAAACCCAAAGCAGAAAACAATATTCCAGATTACCAACTAACCGATCAAGAAAAGAAACAAATTCTCAAAGTTTGTAATTCACAGATTTACACAAACCATTATAAATTGTCTTCAGATTGTTATCCAAAAAAAAATATTGGGATGTATATATGTGTATAAATCTGATGTTAAGAATCGATAATACTGTAATAAGTAAATACTGTAAATGAAACAGAACCTGATATAGATGAAAAACGGATAATAGATCGAGTCTAGTCTTTGAGACTATGTTCTTAAGACAATTTATGCCCCACATTGTGCTCACGGATTTGCGACATTTGTCTCCCCGGATACAACGATCTCCCCCTTACTATAGAAGTACTTCAAATAATAAGGTTCCAGCGAACCATACTTGTGCTTGCACTCTCTCGGACACTAACACACTCTAGATACACGAACTCTATAAAAATCATCCTAAAATGAATGGAGTAGACCCATATACATAGGTTCCAAAAGACTGTTTGTCAACAATCACAACCCTTCGAAAGGAGACTGTTCGTCAACAGTCACAAACATTCGAATAAGGGGTTGTTTGGCAAAACCTATATACAACACTTAATTCCAATTTATCATTCAATTTTCCAACAGTTGTATATATAATAAGGCTTAGTTTGGCCCCCACGTGGTGCTTCTCCTTTTTTAAAGCCCAATTTCATGTTAATTCATTTGGTAACTACTTTATGAGCTTTGCAAAAATTGAACTTAGGGCTTTTTTGGAGGGAGCTTTTAAAAGCTCTAGAATGGAGCTTTTAAAAGCTCAAGGTTGCTTTTTGGTTTCATGATGTCTTTTTGAAGAGTAGTGTGTCACTTGTATAAAATTATCAAAGAACTTAGTAATAAATTTCATAAGCTCCTTTTAAAAAACCACATGGGGGCCAAACTAAGCCTAAGTAAGAGTACTGGCTAGTCATGTACGTAATTACATCTCTTGTGATCAAGTGATAAATTCAAGAGATTTAGTGTACGTTTAAGTCATGGAGAGAGTGGCCAGTGGGGAATTCACTCGTTGACTCCAGAACTCGAAAAATTAATTGAAGTGCACGCAAGCTGGCCCAAACACCCCCAATTATAAAAAAAAAAAAAAAAAGAGTACTGGTCATGTTCGATCACACCTTGGTGTACGTTATGGCTATTTATAGGCTTATTATTACAAAGGGTGACTAGTGACTCCACAATGAGGAGACGATGATCATTTGGAATCATCCTCTTAACTCCATACAATTATGATCAATGTTCATGAGTTGTTGCATGTGATAAGGATATTATGCTACCTACGTACGGTATGATATTTTGTTGGGATCTTCTATTAATTTGATACAATCTAGTGCTTTAATATGTATGGGACATTCTAATTTGGTATCAAAATATTATACTTTTTTGTAAACGGGTTTCAAAATGTTGTCTTTCACCGGCCGTTTGGTATCAAAATATTATACATTTTTGTAATCAGGTTCCAAAATGTTTTGTTTCACTGACATATATTACAACATTTGGAACAAAATAGTGGTTTGGGTTCTAAATTTTTTTTAGTTAGATCCCAAAATTTTAGTGCCTGGTATTATGGCTGGATGTATGGGTTTCAGCTTTTTCAAAAAGCTTCATATTCGAGCTTGAACATCAATCTTTTTTTAACTTTTTAGAAAAATCGCAAAAAAAAAATTGATTTGCCAAATGGAACAACTTTTCTAATAATCTCAAATACGGAGTAATTAGTTATCATCAATTAATACAAGTACAAAAAAAATCTTTTAAACATGGCCAAGTGTTATAACTTTTTTTTTTTTTGCTAAAACATTAATAAATATCAGTAAAACAAAATTAAGCAACAGTACAAGAACACAAAAAAAGGACTATCCTATAGTTCATAGATAGCCTTTGACCAACAACAATAGAAAAATAAGTGAGGGACAAGATCCCTTCCTCATCCGGAAAAGAAAAAGAAAAAAACATAGTAACACGTCCCTGTGCACCTAAGAGAGACAACAAGGAGAGTTTATACCCACATGCTTAAAAACTGTGAAAATCTCATTGCCCGAGAAATAATAGTGTACCACCTTAGACGGATAAAAGGTCGCAATTGCCGCTTTTTTCTCGAGGAGAGAAATACCGAATCTTGCAAACCAATCACAATCTTACCCACTCAAAACATGGCCCCATTGTGCTAAAATTTTTCCAAATGCACATTTCAACATTCTATTTCAGCCACACACAGATAGACTTAGAGAGAGAAGATAGATTTTGAGAGAGAGAGAGAGAGATGTTCATTTCTCTTGATCTCATATATTATGGAGTTTTCCTTGATTTTTATTGATATATATGTAATAATGGAAAAAATCTTCAAGGAATAATATTCTAAGTTGGCATTTTCTATTTGCTCTCTCTCTCTCTCACTCTCTCTCTCTCACGCGTTTAGGATGGTGCTCAGTCCTTTCACTTTTGCAGAAGTTTATTGTAATGCACTAAAGACGTCCCTAGGTTCAAAATTCGCAGCCTGTCCACATTAGTAAAGTGGTGGTTGTGGTACTTACATTAAAGGTTAACGCTAGTGACATTTTCTATTGATATTCACCAAATAAAAATTTATATTTTTTTTGTCCCAAAATAAGTGTTTATATTTACATTTTTGTATGTCCCAAAATAAGTATTCACTTTCTTGAATTGATGTGTACTTTTTAGGACAAATTATACTTTAATCCATTAAACTATACACTTATTTTCAATTGGGTCCATAAACTTTTTTTTTTTTTTTTTGCAATTGGGTTCTTGAACTTCAAAAATTCATTCAATCAGACTCAAATTCTAACATTGTTAGCTTAAATTTGGGTCTGATTGAATGAATTTTTGAAGTTCAAGGACCCAATTACAAAAAAAAAATAGTTTATGGACCCAATTGAAAATAGGTTATAGTTTAATGGACTAAAGTGTAATTTGCCCTACTTTTTATTTGCTTTTCAAAACCATCCTTATAATAAAGACAAAATAACATTTATGTGTGGTTCCAAAATAAGCAAAAAAAGTCAAACATCCATTACATCCAAAGATAAAATGGGAAAGTGACTCTTTAATAAATCAAAAAATTAATGAATATAATACAACTTTCTTAAACAATGTGCAAAATAAAAATAGACACGTACTTTGGGACGGAGAAAGTAGTATCTAAGCTCATAGTCTATGGCGGAACCAAGGTATATGTGTACTGGGGGCCAAGTTCATTGGCTTCCTTTTTTATCAGAAAAATTAATTTTTTTTATCAAAATTTTTATAGCGTTTGAGAGTTGAGAAGTTTGGTGCTTGTAATTCTTATCGTATGTAAGTGATTTTGATCCTCATATCTCCCAACCCTTTTTATAATTAGGCTACGCCCCAATGTATCACTTTTAATATTTAATAATAATAATAGGTGATAGTCATTGATTTTAATTTGTAAAGGTTGGATTGATGGTAAAATAATTTGGGTTGGGCTAAACTTAGAATTGAAGGGAAAGAAAAGGGTGTTTGGACAATTATTTAGGGTGTGACTAATTACAATTTCGCCAATATATTTTAATTTCCTTTAGATATCATGACTCAACCATATAATGGTTTGGGGTGAGTTTGATTACAATTACTATATATTACATATGTGTAAGTAAAAAGATAAAATTTAAATATGTCAATTAATTTTAGTTTTGTACAATTGCATATACACCACCAATGTTTTAAAAATTTTGTAGGAGTCAATATACATATTATCTACAAATTAGAAAAAAAAAATTTGTAGGCTAAATTAGAATCTTTAAAATTTGGGTAGGGGTGTAAATCGGTCAGTTAGTCGATTCTTTTGGTGTTTGAAAACCGACCAATAAGGTTTGTGTAAATCGGTCGGTCGGTCGATTTTTTAGGGGTTCCGTCGGTTTTGTGGGTGATTTTAACTTATAGTTTGCAGTTTTTTCTTACACCCCTAAATTTGGGGGTAGGGGAGAGGCATGGCTCCAATTGTAACACCCTAAATTTCCCTGAAAATTCCACGTAAGAATTAGAAGTGATGACATCACCGTGGTGCGGTTACAGAAGGTCCATTAAGATGTAATACCCTGTATTTTTGTAATATATTATGTGAATAAGACCCTGTATGCTTCTTTTAATACTTGTTTGAGCTTGGCCTTACCTTGGTATAATTTGGATACCAATCGATTGACAAGTTTTCCAATCGATTGCCTTATTTTGGATACCAATCGATTGAACTTTATACCAATCGATTGCTTTTATCAATCGATTGACACTTATGCCAATCGATTGGAGGCAGCTGGGCAGATTCGTTTGCTCTGACTGGGGAGAGGCCACGTGAACACTTTCCCTCTATATATACCAGCCTATTTTGGGCGGATTTATGTTTACGGAAATCAGAGAGAGTGAGAGGGAGAGTCTTGTGTGTGTATTTTATATATATACACTCATATATATATACACACATATATACATATATTCATACATACACACACAGAAGACCAGAGAAGAAAGAAGAGAAGAAGACCAGAGAAGAGAGAAGAAGAAAGAAGAAAGAAGGGAAGAGAGAAGACAGAGCAGAGGAGAGAGAGAGGAGCCACCATTGAAGCTCCAAGCTTCAATACACATTCCCAAACACGCCCTTAACGCCTAAGGTGAGTTTTAAACTCACTTGGTAGCCTTACATTGATGTTAGGACTTGTTTTAAATAAAGAAGAGATGCAGAAACCATGTATTCCCGTTTATATGTTGCTGGACAGTCTTCTCTGTGAAGAAGACCAAGTATCAATCGATTGGTACTATTACCAATCGATTGACATCTTTCAGGTCCCAATCGATTGACATTTTGTGCAATCGATTGGCATGGATTGTGATCCAATCGATTGAACCTTTTATCAATCGATTGACACTACTTCTATGCCAATCGATTGAATCACTCTCCAATTGATTGATGCTACTTTTATACCAATCGATTGAACCTTTATACCAATCGATTGGAAGCTTCAGAATACTGTTTTTCTTATAATAACTATTTAGTTGTTTATTTACTGTTCAGTATTTTCCAGCATGCTTTATTATTCTAATATAGACATGATAACGAGTTAATGCAGCGTAGGGTCATAGTAACAACAAGACTAACGGATAATGTTTATAATGTTAGATAACGGAATAGTCGTGAATCCTTTGGAGTTAACGTTCATTTCATTCAGAGTAGTCGGGCCACATTGGGATTGTCATGTATCGGTGATAGAGTTGAACTTAAGTAGGTTTGCTAAGATTCGGGAAATTTGCGTGGGCGGGCTTTGGTCGATCATATGTTCTTAAAAGCGGTAGACAGACGAAGGTGTCTATGACTTGCGGTGAACCGGACCATTTACCCTAAGATAGCCAGATGATCTAATCATATGTTCTTAAAAGCGGTAGACAGACAAAGGTGTCTATGACATGCGGTGGACCGTGATCACTGGTAGACGTCGCTAAGTCGTGGCATAGAATGATGTACTGTTGTTTAAAGCGTTATATCCCTGACATGCGGTGAACTGTGCATTTGTTCTTAAAAGCGGGGGATGGACTAATGTGGTATCCATGACATGCGGTGAACTGTGCATATGTTCTTAAAAGTGGTGGATGAGCAATGGTGTGTTATAGAGTTGAACTACTGTCGAGTCTGTTCCCCTATCAGGACGCGTTGTCGGTCTTAAAATGAATAGGACGTCAATAATCAGATCATTGGTTTGATTAAAGGAGTTACCCTTACTGAATTCTAATTTGGTTACGGTTTATAACTTGTGATAATATCAATAGTTGATACCATGTTAGTATTTAACTCACTCGGCTTTCATTAAGCTGACGGCGTTTATGCCGCTGGACATTTCTACGTTCCAGCGCACCCTGGTTATAACTATACAGGTGAAGGGCCTGCAGGAGAGGACTACTATGCCGGTGACGGAGTCCCTGTGGAGGATTTCCCCGACGGAGGTCAGACCGAAGAAGACTACTACGCCGAGGACTACCTCTACGCCAACTGAAGACTAGACTAGAATTGTAGCTAATTGTCTTTACCGTTTAGAACCCCTTTTTTGTAGTCAGGCATATGTTGCCTTGACATTTGTACTTCCGCTGTCTTATATTTGATTCGAGACTCTGATGTGTAATAGTTAGTAACTTCTGTTGACTTTATGTTACGTTGTGATCAGAACCTAGACTTCATTCGTGTTACACTATTACTTCTTGTTCTTAGTACTGCGTGGTGTGGACAATCATGTGACTTCACCCGTCGCTGCCTTTGGACCCAAAAAGGAAATTTATTTTTCTCTATTTTTGCCGTTCCGGGGCGTGACATAAGATGACCTTAATTAGAAATCTCTATTAGGTCCTATAGTAATCGTCTTGATGACGACGACGTTAGTAATAACCTAGTGCCTATCATAATAGGCATAACCTCGACGCGTATAATTTCTAAGTTAGAAACCAAAGACGTACTTGAACTTAGACCTGTACATAGCCAGGTACATCTACATTTCTGTCCCGCACATGTTTTCACAATCGTACACGTACTTAGGGACTCATGCATGAACTTCTAGACTTCTACCCGAGATGTGGGACTCACACCACCACCCTATGTGGAACACCACTCAATCTACCCTTGGACACACACAAGCACACACGTACATGTACACATTGTGCACCCATTGCATGAGATAACTCCCCATCTTTCTCCCTCTATAAATAAGACACCTCTCCCTCACAAACACTCCAGTTGCCCCATCATATTCAGCAGCACACTCACACACCCAGCTTACAAGAGAGAGAGAGAGAGAGAGAGAGAGAGAGAGAGAGAGAGAGAGAGAGAGAGAGAGAGAGATCGAGAGTGAAAGTGAGGACTTGAGAAGACCAATATCACACAGTCACCCCCACACCCACGGCTTGAAAACATTCACACCACCATCTCTTCATTCCCCCTCTCTACATCATCTCTGTCTCCTCCCCATCAACACATGCTCACGCAGAGAAGCTGAGAGAAGAAGATACACTAGAGAAATGAAGAGAGAGAGAGAGAGAGGAGGCTGATCGGAGGAGTTGGACACAAACCGTAGCATCTAGAGGTATAATACACCCCCATGGTCATCTCTGACCCTTTGCATGTCACTTAGAAAGCCATAGGACCACATGCATGATAGCCAAACAGGGCCTAAGGCCCTCTGTGAACTCCGACAATCATTAGAGCACACCTTAGGAACTTAATTTTCAAATCTCAACCAAATTGTCCATAGTTTACACCAATCTGACCGAAATGGACCCAGATGAACCCCATATGAACAGATTTTGAAATGGGGATCATTTGATAGGCCATGCAGGTCGTTATCCCTTAAAAACCCGAAAAGAATAATTGATTGGTTGACGTAGCAAAATGAGATAACTGGGTTTTAAGCTAGTAATAGGTTGTGGAGGAGGCTCAGAAGATCAAGATGGCATTGGTCTCGTCCATTTTCATGGAGAAATGGAGAAGATATGGCCCTCGCAAGTTTTCCAACGGAAACGAGCTTGATCGGCGGCGGGTCGTCTCGCCTGAGAAGATCTAACCCATTTAGGGTACAGGTTATATCATTTTTATGTTAGATCGGGTCGTATTTGAGTTTGGGAGGGTTAGATTGTTAGTGTAAACGGGTATGTGTAGCGGGCTGGGTTAAGTTTTAAAAACCCGTGGGTCTTTTTTCGTTGAACGACGTCGTTTTGATGCCGGGTTGGGGACCATTTCGGGCAGGTTAGGTTGTGCGTATAAATGGGTTATGCTTTGGGCTAGGTTCAGTCTGGGTTTGGTTAGGGTTTGGGTTAGCGAATTGGGTCAGGTTGTTAGTGTAATGGGGTTTTGGGGTCGAGCCTGGGTCAGCCCGAATTGGTTTTGGTTTGGGTTTCTTTGTGTGTATGTACGGGTAGTCCGTTTAGGATATGGTCGGGCCGGGTTTGACCCAGTGGGTCACCCACTTGGGTTTTGTTGTTTGTATATATGGTTTGCCCATTTGAGTTTGGGTCGGTTCGGGTTGACCCGACGAGTTTGAGATTATTATTTGTCACACCCCAACCCACCCCCGGTGGATTACGACATGTGTAACAAGAGTAACCGCACCCAAAACACACACTAATTGGAAAGAAAATGTGGATAAACCACTCTAAAGAACCCCATTGTGAAAAAACAGCCCCCAAGGGCAAAATGGTCATTAAGAAAGTATATAAAAATTTTAAACCAAAATTTAGATTTATGAGTCTCGGTTCCAACGCAAAAACGGCGCGCAAAATCGAATTTTCTAGAAAAAGTTATGCACATTTCCGTAAAAGCGGACGTGTTGTGAAAAATCACACGCGGATCGATCCCTTCATACGGCCCGGATCGATCCATTTATATGAGCCACAAGCAGAATGTCCTCGATAAAGGCCGGATCGATCCCTTCACAAACGCAGATCGATCCGCGCCCTCCAAAACAGGTTCTGCTGCTAAGTTTTTGATGTCAAACAAGTTCCCAACTTACCAAAACACCACCAATTCACATGGAAACCTTATAAAACTTTGGGAAAACATTTCCAACACTCTCCCAAGCATTTTTAATCTCAAGTTAAGCATGAATCACACATTCACATTCATCATTTGATCAAATCCACCATGAAATCATTTCATTTGAACTACAACGAACTTTTAAACTTTGAAACTCAGTTCTCATTCAAAATTCATGAAACTTGTTGGGAATCAACTCAAGGTTGTAACTAGCATTGTGAACACTAAGGAAGCATGTTTAAGACACTAGGGACACATCCGGACTTGCCGAGATGGTAAAATCCATTACTTTCACCACACTTGAGCAAAACAAGAGATATTACACATTAGTTCCCAAATTCACTTTCAACTACCAAAATACTAATCTAGGATTCAAACTCTTTTTCTACAACCCAAATATGAACATTAACATAAAAGAAACCATAATTTACATCATTTTACAAGTTCAAAAGAAATTTACAAGCATGAGGCACAAATCTCCCCCATCTCTCCCAACTGGACTTCCGTTGTTTTATAGGATTCTTCCTCTACACTACCCTTATTACTCCCAAAAATGAACCATTTCCCCTGTGCTCATTGACTACCACATAGACATATAAGCACATATACATGTATCAACACATAAAATTTCCATAGAATTGACATCAACAATATATATTTGCTCCTACACAATAGTTATCACCTCTTATATTACATGAAGCTTTGAACATATTAAACACAATCACTTTTTGGTGTAGAAAACTCACCTCTCACAGATTTTACCCAAATTAAGCCAAATTATGCAGAATTTCCCCAAATTGAAGCTCAATTTCTACTCCAACAAGAATCCTATAAGAATTCGGTAGACGACGTCTCACCGATTAAGGTGAGCTACCAAAATCCGACAATATAAACGTAAATTAAATATATAGAAACATTCGTCTCACCTCCACAAATCCGAAAACGGCTTCGGTTCGCGAATCCGACGAACGGCGGCGACGGAACGGCGAGATTTCGACGTCGGCGTCTCGAGCTCGTCTTCTCTCTCGATGATCTCTTTTCTTTTTCTTTTGATTTTCTGCTGTAATTGAGAGACTCTCATTCCCTCTTGACACATACACACACATGCAAGTGTGTGGTGTCATTATTTTGCCTTTTTCCCATTTACACCCCCGAAATATCTTAAGTTCTTATTATGAACTCCCCCAAACATTCCATTAACTACCCAATTACTTAATGAGTGTTTGTCTAAGTTCCGTATGGGTCCCAACGTGGGTTCCACATACTTTGTAAAATTGCTATCGCACCTACTAATTTTAATTCTTTTTCATTTTTACCCTTATAACACCAAATGCTACACATAAATCAACATGTAATATGAAAGCATATAAGCAAATATTCATGTAGTCACATTAAATGCATTTAATCATTTAAAATGCAAATTACCAATTTACCCTTCGTTGGGTTAAATTTCAATACCTGTCCCACCTCACTGGGGACTTTTCCAATTAGTGTCCCCTCTCTGAACACTTTTTACATGGGCGAGTCCAAGCCTCTCCTTAATCCATTTTATACACTAATTATATTAATTAATGCATATTAACACAATAATTAACCCGTTCTCCGGGTACGGGTGTTACATTTCTCCCTCCCTAAAAGGGAGTTTGGTCCCCAAACTTATTCTTACCTCAAGAATCAAAGAGATGTGGGTATTTGGCTCGGATTTCATCCTCCCGCTCTCAAGTAGCTTCCTCGACTGAATGGCTTCGCCATTGAACCATCACCAAGGGAATTACCTTAGTTCTCAAGACTTGATCTTTCCTATCAAGGATTTGCACTGGATGCTCCACATAAGTTAAATCTTCCAGAATTTCTAATGGTTCTGGAATGATAACATGCTTTGAATCCGGCACATAACGTCGAAGCATTGACACGTGGAACACATTATGAACGTTCGCTAACTCTTGTGGTAATTCCAACCAATAAGCTAATGGTCCCACCCGATTAAGAATCAAATACGGCCCAACATATCTCGGATTGAGCTTACCTCGCTTACCAAAACGTGCTATGCCTTTTGAAGGCGATACTTTCAAAAATACATAGTCACCCACCTCAAACTCTAACGGTCTTCTACCCGTATCCGCATAACTTTTATAACGACTCTGAGCCGTTTGTAACCGTTGTTTAATCAATCGAATCTTATCAGTAGTGATTTGAACTATCTCTTGCCCCAAAAGTTGTTTTTCACCAACTTCTGTCCAACAAACTGGCGATCTACACTTTCTTCCGTACAATGCCTCGTAAGGCACCATTCTAATGCTAGTTTGGAAACTGTTATTGTAAGAGAACTCGATTAAACACAAATGGGTCTCCCAATCGGCCTTGAAATCCATAACACATACCCTCAACATATCTTCCAAAATCTGAATCACCCTCTTGGATTGACCATCAGTCTGGGGATGAAAAGCAGTACTGAAATGTTAAGATGTTCCCATAGCCCTTTGCAAGCTCTCCCAAAATCTTGATACAAATCGGGTATCACGGTCCGACACTACCGAAATCGGTGCTCCATGAAGCCGTATAATCTCTCTGATATAAATCTCTGCAAGTTTTGATGGATCTTTGGTCTTGATAGGTAAGAAATGGGTTGACTTAGTCAACCGGTCAACAATAATCCAAATGCTATCATTCAACTTCGTAGATTTTGGAAATCCCGATACAAAATCCATCGTAATATGTTCCCATTTCCACTCTGGTATCTCCAACAGGTGTAGTTCTCCCTCGGGTCGTTGATGTTCCAATTTTACCTTTTGGCAAGTCATACATTTAGACACAAATTCTGCAACTTCTCGTTTCATACCACTCCACCAATAAATTTCTCGCAAATCTCGGTACATTTTGGTACTTCCCGGATGTATCGAATATCTGGTATTATGAGCTTCTTCCATAACCCTATCTCTCAAATCACCAACTTTAGGTACACATAAACGATTTATATACTTTAAGACACCATCATGGAAACTAAATTCTGGCCTTTTACCTTCAGGTAATTCATCCACAATCCTCTTAAAATCTGGATCTAGTAGTTGATTAGACTTTATCTCACCAACAAGACTTGGCTGTGCCATAATTGCAGCCATTAACTCACCTTCAATTCTGGGAACCACTTCAAGTTTTAGCTATTCAAATTCTTTCACCAGTTTTCCTTGTCCCGTCAAGGCATAAGTTAAGTTGTCCGACGACTTTCGGCTCAAGGCATCGGCCACTACATTAGCCCTTCCCGGGTGATATTGAATATTCAAGTCATAGTCTTTCATTAGTTCCAACCACCTTCATTGTCGCATGTTAAGATCTCTCTGAGTGAACAGATATTTCAAACTTTTGTGATCGGTGAAGATTTCACATGTCTCCCTGTATAGATAGTGCCTCCAAATCTTCAAGGCAAAAATAACCGCTGCTAATTCCAAGTCATGTGTAGGGTAATTCTTCTCGTGAGATCTCAACTGTCGCGAAGCATAAGCTATCACCTTGTCATCCTGTGTTAAAACACATCCCAAGCCTTGGTGAGAAGCATCACTGTAAATTCTAAAATTCTCAGTACTTGTTGGAATCGAAAGTATCGGTGCCGTAATTAACTTCTTTTTCAATGCTAGGAAACACTCATCACATTCCTTGTTCCATTCGAACGGTACATCTTTTCTCATTAACCTTGTCATCGGAGTCGCAATTCTAGAAAAATCCTTGACGAATCTTCTGTAGTATCTAGCTAATCCCAAGAAATTTCGAATCTCTGATACATTTGTCGACTTTGATCAATTCATAACGGCTTCAACCTTCTGAGGGTCTACTGAGATACCTTCCTTAGAGATCACGTGTCCTAAAAACGTGACACTTGTCAACCAAAACTCACTTTTCTTTAACTTTCCAAATAATTGCTTTTCCCGAAGTCGTTGTAAAACCAACCTCAGGTGTTGTTCATGCTCCTCCGGACTCTTGGAATAAATAAGGATGTCATCAATAAATACTATCACGAACTCATCCAAGTACGATTTGAATACCCGGTTCATCAAATCCATGAAGGCGGCAGGCGCATTAGTAACCCCAAACGGCATCACTAAAAATTTATAGTGCCCGTAGCGGGTCCTAAAGGCTGTCTTCTCTACATCCTCTGCTTTGACCTTCAATTGATGATACCCTGACCTCAAGTCAATCTTTGAAAATACCCGAGCCCCTTGAAGCTGATCAAATAGATCGTCGAAACGTGGCAACGGGTACTTGTTCTTGATTGTTACTTTGTTGATTTCCCAGTAATCAATGCACATTCGCATTGTACCATCCTTCTTCTTCACAAATAATATCGGTGCACCCCACGGAGACACACTTGGAAGAATAAAACCCTTGTCTAGAAATTCTTGCAATTGGATCTTTAACTCCTTCAACTCAACTGGTGCCATTCGATACGGTGCTCGTAAAATTGGTTGGGTTCCCGGCATAACATCAATACCAAATTCAATCTCTCGGTCAATTAATACACTAGGCAACTCTTCTGGAAATACATCCAGAAATTCTCTAACAATTGGAATATCTTCAAGTTTCAAATCAAGATCTTTAGTATCAAGAATACTACACAGAAATCCCCGACATCTCTTCTTTAACAAACGACAAGCTTCAATAGCTGACACGATATACGTTGGTGATACAACACCCTTACCTTGAAAATAAAACTCATCTTGATTCGGAATACGGAATGCTACTCCTTTAGTGTTACAATCAATATTAGCATGATTAGCTGCCAACCAATCCATACCCAATATAACATCGAAATGTTGGATAACTAACGGTACCAAATCAACAGTTAACTCTTTACCATTCACATTAATCTCACACTTTCTAAACACACCCGAACTAACCAACGGAGCCCCCAATGGTATCGCGACAGATAAATCATAGTTTAGGAACTCTAATGGTTTATCTAGATGTTTAGCAAAGTGATGTGATACGAACGAATGTGTGGATCCTGAATCTATAAGTACATTTGTTAGGTGTGAGCAAATGGGAACCATACCTGAGACAACAGTGTCGGTAGAAGCGGTATCTCCCGGCCTGAGTTGAAATAATCTTGTCTCTCGCTGCTCCCTCCTCGGTCTCGGAGGTTGAGTAGTTCTCGATGTAATGGCACTAGATGCGTATGAATCGGAACCGGAAGCTCCTTGACGTTTGGTAGGACAATCTTTCACTTGGTGCCCCAATTCCTTACAAGTAAAGCATCGGCCCCTCATGTCCATATTCTGATTCGGACAATTCCTAGCGATGTGGCCTGGTTGTCGACATATGTTACAAGTGATCGAATTTGGAAGTTGATTACATCGTCCCCAATGAAACTTCTGACAAGTTGAACACCTTGGTTTGTTCCCACTAGAACCACTGCCACTACTGGCCGACGAACCTCCTGGACTCTGCCTTTTTGCACTCCCTTGACTACTAGACTGACTTGACCCAACCCTTTTGTTTTGTTGACTCGGTGGTGGTGGCATGCTTGAAGTATACCCAAGGTCTCTCTCAGCAATAGAAGCAATGTCCAATGCCTTAGCATAGGTCTCTGGCCGGAATACAGTTACTCGTCCTCGAATGTCATTTCGAAGCCCTGCCACAAATTTCCTTGCTTTCACTTTTTCAGTTGTTATCACATCTCCCGCAAACCTTCCCAAACTCGTAAATTGTGTTGAGTACTCTCGGACTGATTTCCCCCCTTGCACCAACTCCATATATTCTTGAGCCTTTTGATCCCCAAACGATTCTGGAAAGTATTGTTCATTAAATCTCTCCAGAAAATGATCCCATGTAGTCGGTTGACCCAGACCCAGCTTGGTACGCCACCAATATTGTGCTTCATCCTTTAACGTATCAGCGACAAATAGAACTTTCTGTTCCTCCGTACACGGTAACACCCTAAAGATTTTCTCCATATCAGAAACCCAAAAGTTTGCCTTCATTGGATCGGCTTCCCCACTGAATATGGTCGACTTTTGTTTATGGAATTTAGAAATAGTGACGATTTCCTCCCTTGGGTTTGGATTCACTTGCAGCGGCCTTTCTTCGACCACATGAGTTTCGGCGAATCGTACCAACCCTTCGATTGCTCTTTCAACCCGTTCCATTCGGTTTTAGGTGTCACCTCCAGACATTATGCCTGGCACCCACACATAGTACACACATGCACGTTACTTTTAAGAAACACATGACATGCTAATCAATATTTAAAAACATGCTAAGTAAACGTGTATGCATGTTGATGCAACTACGTGTTGTTGTGTGCACACTACGCGTCGTATACGTCTCTCGTCCCTAAAGGCTCTAGCCTAATGCTCTGATACCAAAAATGTCACACCCCAACCTACCCCCGGTGTACTAGGACATGTGTAACAAGAGTAACCGCACCCAAAACACACACTAATTGGAAAGAAAATGTGGATAAACCACTATAAAGAACCCCATTGTGAAAAAACAGCCCCCAAGGGCAAAATGGTCATTATGAAAGTATGTAAAATTTTTAAACCAAAAGTTAAATTTATGAGTCTCGGTTCCAACGCAAAAAACAGCGCGCAAAACTGAATTTTCTAGAAAAAGTTATGCACGTTTCCGTAAAAGCGGACGTGCTGTGAAAAATCACACGCGGATCGATCCCTTCATACGACCCGGATCGATCCATTTATATGAGCCACAAGCAGAATGTCCCCGATAAAGGCCGGATCGATCCCTTCACAAACGTGGATCGATCCGCGCCCTGCAGAACAGGTTCTGCTGCTAAGTTTTTGATGTCAAACAAGTTCCCAACTTACCAAAACACCACCAATTCACATGGAAATCTTATAAAACTTTGGGAAAACATTTCCAACACTCTCCCAAACATTTTTAATCTCAAGTTAAGCATGAATCACACATTCACATTTATCATTCGATCAAATCCACCATGAACTCATTTCATTTGAACTACAACGAACTTTTAAACTTTGAAACTCAATTCTCATTCAAAATTCATGAAACTTGTTGGGAATCAACTCAAGGTTGTAACTAGCATTGTGAACACTAAGGAAGCATGTTTAAGACACTAGGGACACATCCGGACTTGCCGAGATGGTCAAATCCATTACTTTCACCATACTTGAGCAAAACAAGAGATATTACACATTAGTTCCCAAATTCACTTTCAACTACCAAAATACAAATTTAGGATTCAAACTCTTTTTCTACAACCCAAATATGAACATTAACATAAAAGAAACCATAATTTACATCATTTTACAAGTTCAAAAGAAATTTACAAGCATGAGGCACAAATCTCCCCCATCTCTCCCAACTCGCGTGTCATTTCCTCTCCGGATAAGGCTTCGAACCTGCGGTGGTTGTTATGTACCACAACAGAAATAGGAAAACAGTTTTCTTAAGCAATTTGCTTAGTGAGCATTCTAAACATGATTGTATGCTTAACAAGTGCAATGCTATAATTAACACATAAAAACACAACCGTAGTCGCCGAGTCACCGGTTATATGGTTCATTCAGACCCGAAGACCTCCCTAGGTCCCGTAGCCACTTCTATTCCTTGGACTTCCGTTATTTTATCGGATTCTTCCTCTACACTACCCTTATTACTCCCAACAATGAACCATTTCCCTAGTGCTCATTGACTACCACATAGACATATAAGCACATATACATGTATCAACACATAAAATTTCCATAGAATTGACAACAATATATATTTGCCCCTACACAATACTTATCACCTCTTATATCACATGAAGCTTTGAACATATTAAACACAATCACTTTTTGGTGTAGAAAACTCACCTCTCACAGATTTTACCCAAATTAAGCCAAATTATGCAGAATTTTCCCAAATTGAAGCTCAATTTCTACTCCAACAAGAATCCTACAAGAATTCGGTAGACGGCGTCTCACCGATTAGTGTGAGCTACCAAAATCCGACAATGTAAACGTAAATTAAATATATAGAAACGTTGGTCTCACCTCCACGAGTCCGAAAACGGCTTCGGTTCGCGAATCCGTCGAACGGCGGCGACGGAACGACGAGATTTTGACGTCGGCGTCTCGAGCTCGTCTTCTCTCTCGGTGATCTCTTTTCTTTTTCTTTTGATTTTCTGCTGTAAATGAGAGACTCTCATTCCCTCTTGACACATACACACACATGCAAGTGTGTGGTGTCATTATTTTGCCTTTTTCCCATTTACACCCCCGGAATTTCTTAAGTTCTTATTATGAACTCCCCCAAATATTCCATTAACTAACCAATTACTTAATGAGTGTTTGTCTAAGTTTCGTATGGGTCCCAACGTGGGTCCTACATACTTTGTGAAATTGCTATCGCACCTACTAATTTTAATTTTTTTTTCATTTATACCCTTATAACACCAAATGCTACACATAAATCAACATGTAATATGAAATCATATAAGCAAATATTCATGTAGTCACATTAAATGCATTTAATCATTTAAAATGCAAATTACCAATTTACTCTTCGTTGGGTTAAATTTCAATACATGTCCCACTTCACTGGGGACTTTTCCAACTAGTGTCCCTCTCTGAACACTTTTTACATGGGCGAGTCCAAGCCTCCCCTTAATCCATTTTATACACTAATTATATTAATTAATGCATATTAACACAATAATTAACCCGTTCTCCGGGTATGGGTGTTACATTATTACTATTATTAGTCTTAATTAGTTTTAAATGATTTTTATTATTATAAAATGGTTTATAAATGTATTATTATTATTTTAAATTATGGAATAATCTTATATAGTACTCTTAACATACTGAGTATAATAATATAATTATATTATTATAATAATATAATTATTTTTTATTTAGTATTTTATATGTATTAAATAAAGGTTTTTAATGGTATTTAAATAGTATTTAATTACCTAAACTCTATATTAAATTCTGAAAAAATTTCGAGTATGTCCCCGACTCTATTTTATATTGTATTATAAATTATAAAAATTATAATAATATGGTTTAGTATTTTCAATAAATTAATAAGGAGCTATTTTATGAGTATATTAATTATTAAAAATACCAAATGAGCTCCAAAAATTATAAGAAAAATACTGGCAATGTTTTTTGATATATAGTATTTATTAAAAATACTACCAAGTACTGATTTCTCAGTATAATTATAGTTATGTATTTAAATCCATTTTCGGGTATTTTCTAGTATGTATATTATCTTCAATAATTCATATTAAATAATCTAAGACTCCGATCATGCGAGGTCAGTTCCTAGAATCTTAGAATAATGTCTAGATCGTTCTCATTAAGTTTCATGACTTTTTGACTCGGTTGAAAATATAGCCTATCTTTTAGGTCCTGCATTAGTGCATGAAACCCTGCCTTTTACCTTGTAAAATGCGACGAACTCCGATTTGAGTCTAATCAATGGCGTTGGACTTAAAATGACACATAGATCACTACCTTGAGGTTTATGCCCTCATTGGGTATAATTACTGTAATAACCTGCATTTTCATGCATTATTATATTTAAAATTTTCATTATCATTTGCATTATCATATTTAAAATTTAATATATATTGTCTGTTTATATGTTAATTCTTATGTGAAAAGTTTAATTCTTGACTAATTTCATAATTGAAATTTCTTTTGGGGTCAAAATGCAATTTTCATAAAAACTTGCAATACCTGTGTTAAATTTCAAAACTGTATTTCAAGACGGTGGAATTATTTCTTTTAAACTCAAACTGTATTTTTATAAAATCAGAAAACTATTTCTAACGTTAAAATGAATTCTCTGTATTTTTGTGATAAACACCGTATCACGAAAATACCAGTGTAAGTTTAAAACTGTCCGCGCAGTGTTAAACTTCCACAGAATTTTGGAAGTAAATGATTGAACAAATATATTTATACCCAAATTATTATGCTGATGCTTTTCCTTAGGTCTTGTTTGGCAAATGTTGTTGTATGTGTATTGTCCTTATGCCATAAGCTTGATTTCCAAACACACCTTGACCCACACCAACTCCACCTACCCTTTCAATTATCAATGGAGCATTATGAATTGCAAGTGTATATTTACACATCATTGTTGCACTTTCTTTGTAATTAGTGGAGATTAATGGAGAATGAGTGGGATGTTAGGCAAATGTTTTCTAAGTGGGAGTTTGAGTATTTATACACCCAACCACACTACACATTCTACACTCCTAACATAGAGAGTTTGAGAGAGTCACATAGAGAGATAATAATTTCAGAATTTGAAGAGCTCAATCCTCCATAGCCAAGCTTGAAATTGGAGATTCTTAATTCTTGTATTTCTTTCTCAACAACTTCTTCAATCTACATCACGGTGAGTATTACTAACTCACTCCAAATGTAACTCATTCCTTATTTACTGATTTAGGTAGTTAATTTTAACAGTAGCAGAATTTTGTTTTCAGATTTTTGTTAGGAAAACGAATGAAATTTAAGGTTCTGCCCGCGTTGTCCCAAGTAAAACTCGATTCTGCACACTTTTCGTCTAATGCAATTTTCTCAGATTTTGCACCGTTTGGGCAGAAAATGAGGATTACAGTAGCAGAAAAAGTATATTAGAAATTCAATCTAATATTTTCTCTTTTAATTTTAACAGTAGCAGAATTTTGTTTTCAGATTTTTGTTAGGAAAACGAATGAAATTTAAGGTTCTGCCCGCGTTGTCCCAAGCAAAACTCGATTCTGCACACTTTTCGTCTAATGCAATTTTCTCAGATTCTGCACCGTTTGGACAGAAAACGAGGATTTCAGTAGCAGTTTTTAGAATGCTATTAGTTATGTTTAAAATGATTAAGGCAATGAATTACGAATTTTCAATCCCCGTACGCGTATTATTTCTTTAATTCTGTGAATTCCTTTATGTTTAAAGTTTGATGACATTCATGTGGAGTCAGTTGTACATGCATGGTGAGTGTTGGTAGTGTGTAAAAGAGTAATGATAGTGTGGAAAAGAGTAATGATTGTGTGGAAAGAGTATGAGTTTGAGTTGAGTTGTGGTTGTGGTTGTGGTTGTAATTGTGGCTGTGGTTATGGTTGTGGTTGTGGATGTGATTGTGGTTGGAGTTGAAAAAGAGGATGAGGGTGTCTTTGAAATGCGAAGGTGGCAAAAATGGACACTCCCTGACGCCCATGGAAGCGTTAAAGTGTGTGAAGCCGAACTTGGACACTCACTGGCACCCATGGAAGTGCTAAAGTGTGGCCTATAGACACTCCCTGAATGACTCGAGTCTGGATACCTGTGTGGGGGTTGCCCCGGTATTTGCATGGCGGTTAGGGTATTCAAAGTGTGAGGCATTGGACACTCCCTGGTACCCCGGACCAAAGTGTGAGGCAAACTGGACACTCCCTGGCGCCCCGTTGCTAAAGTGTGGCTATCTTAGTATTTCAAAGATACCAGGAGTAGGATAGAGGGTTGTTGGGTTTTGTCGAGAGAAAAGAGTCGGTTAGATGAGATGGTGCATTGTTCTCATACACGGTCACATATGTGTGAATTTATCTTTTAATTATTGTTGTGGTTGTTTTTCTAACAAGCTCTTTATCATAAATATAAACTTGTGGTATTTAAATGGAAATGGGAAAAAGGTAAATGGGCATGTTTTTACATTCAAAGCTATGTTTTTAATACTCACCAGCTTCTTGAAGCTGACGGCGTTGATGCGTCCTGGACATTCGTGTCTAGGCTTTGCAGGTTATAATCAAGAAGAACCGTATGACTATGCTAATTAAGATCTGTTGCTGAGAAGAGATGTTACCCTTATATGCTTTATGTTTATGTGTTATGATTTGGTTTGTAATAAGGATGACTGTAATAGACTTTAAGTTATTGTTTTATTTCAAGGCGGTCTGTGCCTTAGTAAACCCTGTACTATAGGATGTAATAAGTTAGAAAATTTTTATAAGCCCAGGTTGCCGTACTCTGATTAATGGTTTTATGTTGTTCGACGTTTGGGACGGAATCGATCCTTCAAACTGTCGCGACCTACGGGTCCATAAAGGAAATTAAACGCTTTCCATATTTATGCTACGTCGGGGCGTGACAGGATTTGGTGGTATCAGAGCCATAGGTTTTCTAGATTGACCAGGCTCAGTTATTCACGCCATAGATTAGTGACATAGGTTACCCTTAAGTTTTACTAAGCTATACAACCAAGTTCTAGTGTTAGTTTAGTACGGATTACCCTTAGTTCAGAAACTAAAATTCTAAGTTGGTTTTATCATAGAAATGATTACCCGTTTGTCTTGTCACATCGACAAGAATGATAACAATTTCCATATACCTTCAGACATATCCATTTAGGATTAGCCGAGATAACCATAACTTATGATGCCCCTACAGACATATAGTAGCCGAGTTTCTAAGGAGTTAAAGCATACCATAGCCCTCATTAATAGCTTAGGCACTGACGAACTTCCTAAGTCAAATCTTGGAAAAGTCAGTATGGCCCACAACCAGAGTCTAGAGGATAAGAATACAACCTCTTTGCTATTAGACAGCCCTAGTTCGAATACGTGTTATATGTACTCAATATATATTTTATTGTATGCTTATGTGATAATACGAGTATGTGTTATAGTGATATATACTACTTTGAAAATTTTCGTCATAGTACTGTTGCATGCATGTTTCTCATTCTACTACCCCTATCATGCATAGAATGGCTGGAAGACCAAGGAGGAACAGAAATCTGATTGAAGGAGCGCCCGAGGCTGCCGACCCCACGGGAATATTTGAAGCTTTTATTAGACGTCTCGAGAGGGTTAGTAATGCGAATGAAAACCAACGAGACCGCCAGACGGGAGATAAGCTGCTGGAAAGATTCCGTGCGCTCAGACCCGAGCAATTTGCGGGTACCACGGATCCCTGGAAGGCGGAGCAATGGTTAAGACAGATGGATCGCATGTTCGAAGCTGTCCAATGCAACGAGATGGACAAGAGGAGATTGGCTACTTTTCAACTGACCGACGCCGCTGCAGATTGGTGGGACTCGGTCATAGCCACTATCGGAAACACAGCTGCGATGGGGATGACGTGGACAGCGTTCAAAGGAAGATTTCTGGAGAAGTACTTCCCGGCTACGGAGAGGCACAGAAGAGAGAAGGAATTCATGGATCTGACGCAAGGAACCAAGACGGTGCAAGAGTATACCACACAGTTTGAGAGGCTGTCACGGTTTGCCCCGCACATGGTTGATACTGAGGAGAAGAAGATCCGGAAGTATAACCAAGGGTTGGCACCGCAGATTCGTCGCCTGACTCTCGGCCACCTAGACAAATCGTTTGAAGGACTAGTCGGCCTGGCTACCGACCTGGAAGAGGATGCTCGAGTATACCGTAAACAATTCGAATTCCGACCGCCTCAGAGGGGTAATTTTGGGAATAGACCACCAATGAATCGTACCCAAGGACAGAAGAGGAACTTTGATGGGAGCAAGAAGGCACAAGCTATTACCCATCCGACTCAACCCCGAGTAGGAGAAGGAAGTAGTGGTGTAAAGTGCTTCAACTGTGGCAACCCTGGACATGTGGCTCGGGACTGTAGGGCACCAAGGCGTGCTACTCAGCCAGGAATAGTCTGCTTCAACTGTGGTGAACCAGGTCACATCAGCAGGTTCTGCACTGCCCCTAAGCAAGCAACTTATGGACCACAGAGTCAGACCCGCTTGAATGCTGTTATTCCTGATGCCGCGGGATATGATGGAGCTGAATATGAAGATGGAGATCTTGGAGAAGTTCAACCTGATCAGCAAGCAGTGAAAGGTACATTGACTCTATTTAACTCCCATGTTAGAGTATTATTTGATACGGGTGCTGCTCTTTCATTCATATCCATTAATACAATTCGGAGATTGGGTATCTTACCTCATCGCTTAGAGAAAGCTTTGAAGGCTACATCACCAATAGGAGCTGCGGTCAGTTTAGGACATGTATGCAAGGATTGTCCTCTACGGATTGGAGACCGAGAAATCCCTGCAAGGTTGATCGTCCTATCGATGAAGGAGTTCGACATAATCCTAGGAATGGATTGGCTGTCTCAGAATCAAGTGAAGTTGGATTGCGCGAGGAAGAGAATTACATTCTCCGACAATGAGAATCAACCCTTTGATTTTCAATGTAACCCTTCGGGAGATATGTTCCTCACAAGATGTTTAGCCAACATCGAAGTCGTCAGTACAGAGGTGACAGCATCATCTATACCTGTAGTCAAGGACTTCGAAGAAGTATTTCAAGACATTTCTGGATTACCGCCCGAGAGAAGTATAGAGTTCTGTATTGAGCTTATACCGGGTACCGTACCAATTACCAAGGTTCCCTACAGAATGGCCCCCACAGAACTGCTAGAATTAAAGGGACAAGTACAAGAGCTCGAGAACCTAGGTTTTGTACGTCCAAGTACATCGCCTTGGGGAGCACCGGTGTTATTTGTGAAGAAGAAGGACGGGACGCTCAGGCTGTGTATCGACTACAGAGAATTGAATCGAGTGACAATCAAGAACAAGTATCCTTTGCCTCGGATCGACGATTTATTTGATCAACTACAAGGAGCTACGATATTTTCCAAGATAGACCTAAGGTCGGGGTATCATCAGTTGAGGGTACGGAAGGAAGACATACCTAAGACTGCTTTCAGAACCCGATATGGTCATTATGAATTTCTGGTGATGCCGTTTGGATTAACGAACGCCCCGGCAGTGTTTATGGATCTGATGAACAGAGTATTCAAGCCTTATTTAGATCAGTTTGTCATCGTCTTTATTGATGATATTTTGATCTATTCTAAGTCAAGAGAAGAACACGAGCAACATCTTCGGATTACGATGCAGACGCTTAAGGACCACCACTTGTATGCCAAGTTCAGTAAGTGTGAGTTCTGGTTGCAAGAAGTGAAATTTTTAGGACACAAGGTGTCATCTCAAGGAATTTCTGTGGATTCGTCCAAGACCGATGCTGTATCCAACTGGGTTAGGCCAAGCAACCCTACAGAAGTTTGGAGTTTTCTTGGACTCGCAGGCTATTACAGGAGATTTGTTGAGGGATTCTCCAAGATAGCTGCACCATTGACTGGGTTGACAAAGAAGAATTTGAAATTCGAATGGACAGAGAAGCATGAGCGAGCCTTTCTAGAGTTGAAAGAGAGACTCACTACCGCACCAGTACTAGCAATACCCAAGCCTGGTGAGAAGTTCACTATCTTTAGTGACGCATCATATCAAGGACTAGGGTGTGTACTTATGCAAGATGACAGAGTTATAGCCTATGGATCCAGGCAGCTGAAGCCGAATGAGTTGAACTATCCTATTCATGATTTGGAGTTGGCAGCAGTGGTTTTTGCACTCAAGATTTGGAGACATTATCTCTACGGTGAGAAGTTTGATTTGTTCTCCGATCACAAGAGTCTGAAGTATTTGTTCACACAGAAAGAGTTGAACATGAGGCAGCGCAGATGGATGGAGTTGATCAAAGATTACGACTTCACGTTGGAATACCACCCTGGTAAAGCTAATGTGGTCGCTGATGCTTTGAGTAGGCAGACTCGGGAGACGATCGCCTCCTTAATGGTTAGAGAGTGGCGAGCTTTGGAGACGTTGGTGGAGTTCGATGTACAGAGTGCTGAAAGAGGAGAAGGACAACTTTTTGGATGTCTTATCCTACAGCCTGTTCTTATCGACCGCGTTATTGAAGCTCAGAAAGAAGATGAGAAGTTTCAGACATGGTTTGTAAAAATGTCAGAAAAAGACCCGACCGAATGGAAGGTGGGGAGTGACGGAGGGTATCAATGCAGAGACAGATTATGTGTACCAGATTGTGGGAATTTGAGAAAAGATATTCTGGAAGAAGCACATAAATCAAGGTATACAGTTCACCCGGGAGGAACTAAGATGTATAAAGATTTGAAGAGAAATTTCTGGTGGGAAGGCATGAAGAAGGATGTGGCCGAGTTTGTATCCAAGTGTTTGACGTGTCAGCAAGTCAAGGCCGAACATCAGAGACCGTCAGGATTGTTGCAACCGCTACCTATTCCTGGTTGGAAGTGGGAGCACATTACGATGGATTTTGTAGTAGGATTGCCCCGGTCGCAACAGAATCATGACGCTATTTGGGTAATTGTGGATCGATTGACGAAGTCAGCTCATTTTATTGCTTACAGTATGACATACCCGGTGGAAAAGATGAGCCGGATGTACATATAACAAGTTATGCGACTTCACGGTGCACCTGTATCGATTGTGTCAGACCGTGACGCACGTTTTACTTCTGGATTTTGGGAAAGTCTGCAAGAAGCTATGGGAACTTCACTCAAGATGAGTACTGCTTTTCACCCTCAGACAGATGGGCAAACTGAGCGTGTTAATCAGATCATGGAGGATATGCTTAGGGCTTGTGTGATCGATTTTGAAGAATCTTGGGAGACACACTTGCCTTTGGTTGAATTTGCCTATAACAATAGTTATCACGCGAGTATCGGTATGGCTCCGTTCGAGGCACTGTACGGACGACCGTGTCGTTCTCCATTGTGTTGGGCAGAAGTTGGTGACACAGAATTGTTGGGACCAGATTTGGTTAGAGAAACCAACGAAAAGATTTCCCTGGTCAAGGAAAGGATGAGAACCGCTCAAAGCCGGTATAAGAGTTATGCTGATCGACGCCGGAAAGATTTGGAGTTTAGTGTTGGAGATCACGTACTTCTTAAGGTTTCACCAACACGAGGAGTAGTACGCTTTGGTCTCAAGAGAGGGAAGTTAGCTCCGCGTTTCATTGGACCGTTTGAGATTTTGGAACGTATCGGGTTAGTAGCCTATCGACTGGCACTACCACCGAAGATGTCTGGGGTTCACAACGTGTTTCACGTGAGTATGTTGAGGAAATACATACGAGATCCCTCGCACGTGGTTAGTTATGACGACATTGAGACGAGTCATAACGTTTCTTACAAGGAGAGACCTGTGAAGATTTTGGATCAGAGTATCAAGAAGCTGAGGAATAAGGATATCCCGTTGGTGAAGGTTCAGTGGAATCACCATGACGAGAATGAAGCCTCGTGGGAAGTTGAAGCTGATATGAGGAAGAAGTACCCGGAGTTGTTTCATGACTAGTTAGTCTTGATTTCGGGGACGAAATCCTGTTTAAGGGGGGAAGGGTGTAATAACCTGCATTTTCATGCATTATTATATTTAAAATTTTCATTATCATTTGCATTATCATATTTAAAATTTAATATATATTGTCTGTTTATATGTTAATTCTTATGTGAAAAGTTTAATTCTTGACTAATTTCATAATTGAAATTTCTTTTGGGGTCAAAATGCAATTTTCATAAAAACTTGCAATACCTGTGTTAAATTTCAAAACTGTATTTCAAGACGGTGGAATTATTTCTTTTAAACTCAAACTGTATTTTTATAAAATCAGAAAACTATTTCTAACGTTAAAATGAATTCTCTGTATTTTTGTGATAAACACCGTATCACGAAAATACCAGTGTAAGTTTAAAACTGTCCGCGCAGTGTTAAACTTCCACAGAATTTTGGAAGTAAATGATTGAACAAATATATTTATACCCAAATTATTATGCTGATGCTTTTCCTTAGGTCTTGTTTGGCAAATGTTGTTGTATGTGTATTGTCCTTATGCCATAAGCTTGATTTCCAAACACACCTTGACCCACACCAACTCCACCTACCCTTTCAATTATCAATGGAGCATTATGAATTGCAAGTGTATATTTACACATCATTGTTGCACTTTCTTTGTAATTAGTGGAGATTAATGGAGAATGAGTGGGATGTTAGGCAAATGTTTTCTAAGTGGGAGTTTGAGTATTTATACACCCAACCACACTACACATTCTACACTCCTAACATAGAGAGTTTGAGAGAGTCACATAGAGAGATAATAATTTCAGAATTTGAAGAGCTCAATCCTCCATAGCCAAGCTTGAAATTGGAGATTCTTAATTCTTGTATTTCTTTCTCAACAACTTCTTCAATCTACATCACGGTGAGTATTACTAACTCACTCCAAATGTAACTCATTCCTTATTTACTGATTTAGGTAGTTAATTTTAACAGTAGCAGAATTTTGTTTTCAGATTTTTGTTAGGAAAACGAATGAAATTTAAGGTTCTGCCCGCGTTGTCCCAAGTAAAACTCGATTCTGCACACTTTTCGTCTAATGCAATTTTCTCAGATTTTGCACCGTTTGGGCAGAAAATGAGGATTACAGTAGCAGAAAAAGTATATTAGAAATTCAATCTAATATTTTCTCTTTTAATTTTAACAGTAGCAGAATTTTGTTTTCAGATTTTTGTTAGGAAAACGAATGAAATTTAAGGTTCTGCCCGCGTTGTCCCAAGCAAAACTCGATTCTGCACACTTTTCGTCTAATGCAATTTTCTCAGATTCTGCACCGTTTGGACAGAAAACGAGGATTTCAGTAGCAGTTTTTAGAATGCTATTAGTTATGTTTAAAATGATTAAGGCAATGAATTACGAATTTTCAATCCCCGTACGCGTATTATTTCTTTAATTCTGTGAATTCCTTTATGTTTAAAGTTTGATGACATTCATGTGGAGTCAGTTGTACATGCATGGTGAGTGTTGGTAGTGTGTAAAAGAGTAATGATAGTGTGGAAAAGAGTAATGATTGTGTGGAAAGAGTATGAGTTTGAGTTGAGTTGTGGTTGTGGTTGTGGTTGTAATTGTGGCTGTGGTTATGGTTGTGGTTGTGGATGTGATTGTGGTTGGAGTTGAAAAAGAGGATGAGGGTGTCTTTGAAATGCGAAGGTGGCAAAAATGGACACTCCCTGACGCCCATGGAAGCGTTAAAGTGTGTGAAGCCGAACTTGGACACTCACTGGCACCCATGGAAGTGCTAAAGTGTGGCCTATAGACACTCCCTGAATGACTCGAGTCTGGATACCTGTGTGGGGGTTGCCCCGGTATTTGCATGGCGGTTAGGGTATTCAAAGTGTGAGGCATTGGACACTCCCTGGTACCCCGGACCAAAGTGTGAGGCAAACTGGACACTCCCTGGCGCCCCGTTGCTAAAGTGTGGCTATCTTAGTATTTCAAAGATACCAGGAGTAGGATAGAGGGTTGTTGGGTTTTGTCGAGAGAAAAGAGTCGGTTAGATGAGATGGTGCATTGTTCTCATACACGGTCACATATGTGTGAATTTATCTTTTAATTATTGTTGTGGTTGTTTTTCTAACAAGCTCTTTATCATAAATATAAACTTGTGGTATTTAAATGGAAATGGGAAAAAGGTAAATGGGCATGTTTTTACATTCAAAGCTATGTTTTTAATACTCACCAGCTTCTTGAAGCTGACGGCGTTGATGCGTCCTGGACATTCGTGTCTAGGCTTTGCAGGTTATAATCAAGAAGAACCGTATGACTATGCTAATTAAGATCTGTTGCTGAGAAGAGATGTTACCCTTATATGCTTTATGTTTATGTGTTATGATTTGGTTTGTAATAAGGATGACTGTAATAGACTTTAAGTTATTGTTTTATTTCAAGGCGGTCTGTGCCTTAGTAAACCCTGTACTATAGGATGTAATAAGTTAGAAAATTTTTATAAGCCCAGGTTGCCCTACTCTGATTAATGGTTTTATGTTGTTCGACGTTTGGGACGGAATCGATCCTTCAAACTGTCGCGACCTACGGGTCCATAAAGGAAATTAAACGCTTTCCATATTTATGCTACGTCGGGGCGTGACAATTACCATAATGCCCCTGTAATTAGCACTCATTCTTTATTATTGTTTATTAATGTTGTAGAACTCGACAGTTGTCTACTACCGAGGATCGGTGACTTAAGGTGAGTTTCCTAACCTCACTCTAATTCTATTAGGATTAATTAAAGATACTTATAAGTTGTTTGAATGATGTATTGTATAGCAGTATGTTGTGTATGATGTTATATCCTCCCCAGTTATTCGTGATATGGTAGTGTTATCGTATATGTGAGCATGTTAA
This sequence comes from Hydrangea macrophylla, assembly GCA_033977485.1. Taxonomy (NCBI): domain Eukaryota; kingdom Viridiplantae; phylum Streptophyta; class Magnoliopsida; order Cornales; family Hydrangeaceae; genus Hydrangea; species Hydrangea macrophylla. The sequence continues at coordinate 91,879,969 of CM066982.1, read as the reverse complement.
GGGTTTTATCTATATGTTTAGTGGTGTCAAATCCATACTGAGTGACCCATGTTTATATGATTATGATTCCGCGGTTAAGATGATAAATGCATGTTTTGTGATGTTTGCTAATCAGAGTAGTTAACGCATGGCATGGTAATGAAGTAAATGAAAGAAGTAGAAATGCATACGAGTAATTCACTACAACAAAAATTGGCTTTAGCAAGGAATTGATTTCCTCACAAAAAGCCCTAAATTCCTTGCTAAAAGCTTTAGCGAGGAAATAATTCCTCGCTACCATTCCTCGTAGTAGTGTTGTTGACGAGGAAATTTACTTTCCTCGCCATTGAAAAATTTTAGCGACAAAATGTTTCCTCGCGATTGACTACACATTTCCTCGCCATAATCAAATATTTCCTTGCTAAAAGTCTAATAAATTTTCATGATATTGTAGCATTTTGCGAGGAACTAATTTTTTCTCGTCATTGAAAAGTTTTAGTTATAAATATTTCCTCGCCATAGTTAAGTGTTTCCTCGCGAAAAGTCTTCTAAATTTTAATGTATTATATCATTTGCGACAAAATGTTTTCTCGCTAAAGGTTGTTAAAAATTCTATTAGTAAAGCCTTTAGTGACGAAATATTTCCCTGCTAAAACAATTTTTTTTTAAATAAAATAAATAAAAAATGTACATAATTTCATATTCTTGTTCCCATTTATATATCTAACAAAAACAATAATAGATCACAAATTAAATATCATTACATAATCCTGTTCAACACTAATAAAAATTACAAAATACAATTATTTCTTGTTCCTGTCAAAACTTATACAAATCACTAAATACTCTTACATCGTGTTCCTGTTCAAAACTAATATAACTAATACACAGTGTTCGTGTAATTAAAAAAAACACGTAGTTAAGCATCCGGAAATCAACCACGTCCATAACGAATCTGCAACACAAATGAATGGAAAACATTAGTTATATGCTAATAAGAAAAATATGGTCGTTAAAAAATAATAAAGGAATGAAATATACAATAGAGACATTGTCTTTAAAAAAACTGACATAGTTCCGTTTGTTTATCGAACATCCCAAAAAATTGTAATCACAACACAATAATAACTAGACCCTCAACTACCATACCATGTGTTTATAACCATAACAAACAATCAAGTCTCATGATTATTTTCATTCAATCAAAAAACAATACCAACTTATTTTTGGGTGTGATTTACAAGTTTTGCTCTAATTTGCAAATTGCGCCCCAAATTTTTGCTCTGTTTCTACAAGTTTCTTTAGTCGTATACGAGGTTCGGTTTCGCTCCGTTTCTACAAGTTTCTTGAAAAAAAAAACTATTATTTTAAAAGGAGTTACCTTTCTTCTTTTGTGACCCGCCAAATTTGGACATGACACATCAGACACCAAATTTGTGTCCCGCTTTATTTAATTACTTTCTTCTTTTCTTTTCTTTTTTTTTTTTGGTTACATTTCGATGTAAAACACATGACACACACCTGAACATTTTGACATCAAGCGTAACATTGTTGAAACTATGAACAATCAAAACCTATGAGGTTGTGACCACTTATAATTTGTTTTTAGCTTTTTACAAAGCACATGGTGAATTCACATGTATCTAAAGGAGGAGGAAAATAAAAACAGGCATTCCAGCTTTTCTTAGACTAAAATTCATTCATCTTCATCATCTAACTCTAACCACTATTACCACCACCCCTACCACCACTTCCACGTCCGACCACCACCCCCTCCATCTCCGGCGACCACCCCATCAAGTCACTATTTGCTAAAAAAAACAAGTGAAATTTCACTTGTTATAGCCAAAGTAAGTGGAATTTCACTTGATATAGAAAAAAAAATAATTTCACTTATTTTTTTCTATATCAAATGAAATTTCACATGATTTTTAAATATTCTGCAACTAACCTTAAAGTGACATCATGAACATGGTGGCGACAGATCTGGTTCGAGTTCATCGGAGATGGCCGGATCTGGTTTGTGCTCATCAAAGATGGTCGGAGATGGTTTGAGATCACTGTAGCTTGCGGTGATGATGATGGTGGCTGCAACAATGACGGTAGTGGTGGTGGCGGCTGAGGATAGTGGTAGTGGTTGGTGATGGCTCACGATCGTGGTAGTGGTGGTGGTGGCAGAGGGCGGTGACTTTGTGGTTGTGGTTGCAGATCGATTGTAGTGGAGGCGCGCAGACCCAAATCTCAAAGAGAGAGAGAGAGAGAGAGAGAGAGAGAGAGAGAGAGAGAGAGAGAGAGAAATATTTAGTCTAGGGTTTATGGGTAATTTGGGGAGAAATGATCTTACTTTCATATCTAGAGGGATGTTTATCAAATATAAGTTTCAACTAGAGGGGCTTTTAACAAACTAAAAAATCTTTTGGACCCTAAACTCTTAAGAGTTACTTTGAGAGTTTTTTCACTAATTTTTCCTAAAATAAAAGTAATTTATGAGTTTATAGTGAAATTACTTTACTACTCTTGTTATAAACTAGTTTAGTACCTGCATTTTATTAAAGTTACAATTCGACTCTTTATTAATTTCTAGTCAGAGTTCCAAAAAAAAGTCTACTTGTAAACTAATGCAAGTCTTCTTGGCTTTTCTCTTAATGAATTTTCTTTAACCAAAAATAAAAAATAAAAAAAAATAAAACTAATGCAAGAAGGGCTTTACGTGAATCAAGACCCACATGCCCTACAGTGCTTTGTAAGTTTGTGCTATCAATTGTTATTAGCATGAGTGCGCATACTGTCACACCCTAACCCGCTTCGGATGGATTAGGACACGTGTAACAATGTCACTAAGGCACGTTCCCAATGAATATAACATAATTCAAGTTTAAACTCTCTTTTAAACTCTTTATAAAACTCATTTGCATATAATTAACCCCAAGGGTAAAATGGTCATTTAAGATTTTTGTCGGGATCTCATCTCAAAAGAAATGAATCCAACGTTGAAAATGGTGCGTGAATACGAATTCACTAAACCAAGTTATGTTCATTTAAATCTTGAATTTGAGTGCCCAAATTGCTCTCAAGCATTCTGCCAAGAGTTGGCTCAATCCAACTCTCTGCAGAGATATTTCTGCCCAGAGTTAGATCAATCTAACTTTCTGCAGAGATAATTCTGTCTAGAGTTAGATCAATCTAACTTTCTGCAGAGATAATTCCGCCCAGAGTTAGATCAATCTAACTTTCTGCAGAATCACATTTTTGCTGCTGCTAAAAGCTTGCTGTTAAAAACTCCAGTTTGCAAGTTTAAATCATCCCAAATCCAAACCAAATCTCATGGGAACATCCACCACTTCAAAAGTGTTCCTAAATGTCTCTAAACATTAACCAAACACCATGAGAGTTTTCAAAATCATTTTAAAAACATTCCTATGTGCCTCCAAACCATAACCATTTCTCACAAGAGTTACAAAAGATCATTTTGCCCATACTTGATTCGTTATACACACACAAAATTTATAATGCTCCAACTAAGAGCTTAAACATGCATCAAACCACATTTTCCTAACATAGAGTATAACTTGTCAAACCAAAGACCCCAAATCAAGTTTGTCTTTCAAAGTTACATAATCTATAGAGTTCTCTCCATACACACTTAACATTACCCAAACACAAGAAACACTATTACCACTACACAAGATACAAATTCAACCTCATTTGAAGCAAAATAAGAATTCAAACTCTTAGTTTTACCAAAACTAACATTAACATAGGAACTTATTAGAAATAAGTTCATAAACTTAGCCACCAACTTGATTACAACCAAAACTCATTCAAAACATACATCCAACTTCTATTGAGTCAAAACAACCAATAACACTCATCCCTTGCTCAAAACCACATAGCTATGAAGATTTTTACCCAAAATATTTCCAAAACTTTGCATATTATTTGTTTATAACCAAGACTCATTCAAAACACTCGCGACACTAAACCGGACTTGCCGAAAAGGCCCATCCATCTCAACATACACAAACCATAGTTTTAACTTAAGGAAAGACATAAAATTCATAATTGAAACTCCATACTCCTACATACTTATATTACAACAAGAGGTCTAGAAATCCCAAAACAACTAGTTACTTGCTAAGACAAGATCATAACCCATCAAACAAGATCTAAATCTTCCCCATTCCCACACACACATCATTTCCTCTCCTCCTCCCGTGCCGTACCTGTGGTGGTATAGACACCTCGATTTTGACCAAACGTCGAGTTAAGGGGAGTGTTACCTCCAAATCCAATGATGACAATGTCACGCCCCGACGTAGCATAAATATAGAAAGCGTTTAATTTCCTTTATGGACCCGTAGGTCGCGACAGTTTGAAGGATTGATTCCGTCCCAAACGTCGAACAACAAAAACATAATAATCAGAGCAGAGCAATCAAGACTTACAAATATTTTCTAACTTATTACATATTACAATACAGGGTCAACCAAGGCACAAGCCGCCTTAAGACAAAACAATATCTATCGTCTATTACAGTCATCCTTATTACAAAATAGTTTATAACTTAAAACATAGGATATTGATAACAGTTCTATCTTCCAAAGCAGCCGTTCTCAGTTTGCATAATCGAAATGTTCCGCTTGCTCAAAACCTGAAAAGCATGAACACGAATGTCCAGAGCGCATCAACGCCGTCAGCTTCAAGAAGCTGGTGAGTATTAAAAACATAACTTTGAATGTAACACATACTCATTTACCATTTTCCAATTCTCATTTAATCCAATAAGTTTACTTTAAGGATAGGAGTTCATTTTAGAAAACAACCACAATATCATATGAAAGATATAATTCACATATATGTGACCGTGTATGAGAATAATGCACCATCTCATCTTACCGACTCTTTTCTCTTGACAAAACCCAACAATCCACTATCTCACACCAGTATCTTTGAAATACTCCGATAGCCACACTTTAGCACAGGGGTGCTAGGGAATGTCCAGTTTGCCTTACACTTTGGTCCGGGGTACCAGGGAGTGTCCAATGCCTCACACTTTAGTACCTAATCCGCCTCGCAAATACCAGAGGTAACCTCACGCAGTATCCAGACTCGGGTACCAGGGAGTGTCCGTAGGCCACACTTTAGCACTACCATGGGTGCCAGAGAATGTCCAAGTTTGGCGTCACACACTTTAACTCTTCCATGGGCGTCAGGGAGTGTCCAGTTTTGCCACCATCACATTACAAAGATACTCTCACCGCAATCTCAACCACAACACACTTTGGTACTCACTTACCAGGGAGTGTCCACAACACAATCTCAATCACACTCTCTTTACCACACTGACCAACACCCACACTCACCATATATGTACAACTGACACCATATGTATGTCATGAAACCACCCACAGAATATATGTAGTGCTAGGAATAATAACAATGTATGCTTTGAAAAGAATTGGATTCATAATTGTTCCTAAAATGACCAATCATACCCAAAATGTAATATGTTTTAACATTTTTCGCAAACAGAGCCTTAAAGACCCACAAGGTAACAACCACACAGTTCCTTAACATGAAATAAGCAAAAACTAGAAACTGTCAGAAATCGCGCGCGTGGGCCGCTCGTGTTGTCATGCCCGTTCCAGAATTTCATAGTTTAATCATGCATGATATGAAATTTTATGAATTATCATTGATATATGATAATTGAGGATAAGTGGTTGACTGTGGTCAACGGTAAGGTGTCAGTGAGGACACGGGAACATGGAAGTTCATATTGCATAATCATGAGTAAATGACATTTATATGATTTAAATGTTATTTGACTTTATCTGGTATTTTTGTGAATAGTAATTATACCTGTGTAGTATAATTCTGATAATCTTTGATTTGGTTGCATCATTTTGAGAACTGTGGTGAGAACGTGAGTGATACGTTAATTGAAAAAGGTAGGTTGTGTAGAGATTCCACAGATTTTAGTTTTCGGACGTTATTTTGGACCCAAACGAAACTTAGTCGGAAACTTTTGAAATTTATAGTTTTCACTCGTAAAGGCATAAAATGGACGGGTGCGAAGTTTCGAGATCTATTTAGAAGTTTGAGAAACTCGTGGGGAGGTAAGCGTAATTTTCAAAACATTTGCCTATATATAGATGAGAATGAGATTTCATTCTCATCCAAATTAAAATATCTTGTGAAAGAGGAGAGAGAAAGGAGATTGAGCCAACGGGCTTTGCGACGACATACGACGACCGTTCGTCCGTCAGATTTTCTCCAGATTTCAGATTTGAACTCGTGGAGGTAAGATCTACGTTTTGATACCACTTAGGTCATGTTTGGCCAAGTTTTGTAAAAACCATAATTTTGGACTTTTGGGAAAAACAGGTATAAATTTGTAGGAATCGTACCAAATTCGAAATCCGACGTTTATTTAGCCCCCTAGACGATCCTTCAAAGTTTGAAGAGATTTGCACGAGGTATGAAGTTCTAACTTGTGAAATATAGGGAAATACATGTTTTATATTTCGACGACGAAATTGTGATCCGGGCGAAATCCATGTATTAATTGTAGGCCCGTTAATTATGCACGCGCTAAATTGTGAAAAGCATGTCTAATTTTCCGCGAGCACGTTAAGTTGTCTATGTGGGTCAAAGGGGAGTCTTATACAAATTCATGCCGGAGTAAGCTTCTCGATGTTTGAGAATTTAGTAGCGACGGCTACTGTGCATGGTTGATAGACTTGGACTTGCCATGGCACTTGTGAATACAATGGTTGATAGACTTGGACTTGCCATTGGTATCGCGGTTTAAGGCTTGGACTTGCCGCTACCGGATGAATGCGTATTTTTCTTCCTAGAGACTATTGTATGATTTATGAGATTAAAGCATGTTTCATCATATATTGCACATGTTAGACTTGTACGCTCAGCATATAGCTGAGCAGTGGAGATGTACTCCATTGCAGGTAAGAAGAAGGATAAGAAGAAGCGCGATGAGTGAGGTCGATGAACGCCGGGGATAACACTTGTATATGTTTTTGTTTTAAATCCTAAACTTGTGTAAGGATTGGTAATATGTTGTAAGGGAACCATAGATTAGTCCTGCAGTACTGTAATCTTGTAATTGAATGTCTGTAGTTATGTTTTAAAGCGTTAAAATCTGTTGTAGTTGTGATTGTTATTGGTATTGAGTAGTAGGATTTGTTAATTTCCAAGCACAGGGCTGCCAACAGAGGAGCAGTCGACTGGACCCCCTGATCAGTCGACTGGACCTCGTGTATTTGAGATACTGTAAGGAAATATCAGAGAAGCAGTCGACTGGACCCCTTGGGCAGTCGACTGAACACTGTTGACTTTAGCTACTGCTTCCTTTGGTTGAAAAGCAGTCGACTGGTTTCAGAAAGCAGTCGACTGGATCCACAGATCAGTCGACTGGACCTCTTTGCAGTATGATGTTTTTTTTGTTCTGCTTAACACAGTCGACGGAGCAGTCGACTGGCCCTTGGTGCAGTCGACGGGGCAGTCGACTGAGCCTCTGTTTTCAAAACTATTATCTTTGTATGTGTTTTCAATGGCAAAACTTTTTATGACTCTAATTTCAATGTATTTTACAATACAGAGGGGAACGTTTTCCTAAGTTTTAAACTACCAGGGTTGTTTTATAGAAGTTCTTTCCGCTGCGTATTATTAGATGATGTTGGATGAGCCTTGGTGGCGTGCCACGTGTCCTATTTCCACGCGTAGTGGGATGGGTCGTGACACGTGCGAAGGTCGATTGCGCGGGCCGCTCGCGCGATTTGCCCTTTTTTAAATTTTCTCTTATAAAACTTTTCTTTCTGCTTGGAATCACCCACCTCGCGGGCCCGGGCTGCTCGCGTGATCGCGCGCGCGAAGTTATGCAGTAACTTTGTCTTCTTCCCTAGAATTCCCCTATTTCAGTTTTAAGGGGGTCTTTTGACCCATTTTTGAATCTGTAAGTTATCATGCCTTATAATATATGAATCTCTTCGATTTTTCGCAAGGATTATGAATCTACAATCAATTTTACATGAATTATTCTATAACTTTAGAATTTTATGAAAGATTACAAGATGACAAAACTTAATTTCTAATATACTTTTTCATATGAACAAATTAAGTTCTAAAACTTTAAACATGACATCTACAACATGTGATCTATCATAATTATCTAAGAAAACGGATTTTGGTGAGTTTGAAAAATTTTGATTTCAAGCTATGGAGTTTCAAACATAAGATCAACAATGGTGATTAACAATTTCATACACCCAAGTAGTAACTAAGCATGAATTACATTTAAGAGTGAGTTTAAAATACTCACAGATTGAAGATAGAAGTGATTGTTTGAGAGAGATAATCAAAAATAAGAATTCCACTTGTAAGCTTAGCTATGGAGATGAAGCTTCACTTTCTAGAATTTAGAGATTAAACTCTACAGCTCTCTCTTTTTCTCTCTGTGTGTATAGTGTAGAGTGTGTAATGGAAGGAGAGAGAGATATGAGTTATATAAACTTATAACTTGGAGGCCAAGAACTTTGTGGTTTACTCAACAAATTGGGATTTTTGTTTCTCAATTAAAAACATATACACAGATGTATACATACATATACTCATCTCCACAGTTTAACCAAGAGCCATGTATAGGTATGTAGGGGTCAAGCTTAAATTGCTTGGGAAATGAAGTTGAAGGGCACAACCAAACACACCACAGGAAGCACATCCAAACAATGCTCTAACAAGTGGGCTAGAAATCTCTTGTGATGTTTGGCAAATTAGCTTATGGCATAAAGTTAACACATGATTCAAAAGCATACCCAAACAAAGCCCATCTAATGATTATTAACATTAAATGAAAAAGCATATGTCACCTCTTGATTGATGGAGAATCCCATATAGTGAGAGTTTAACGTGGCGCGGACAGTTTTGAACATAAACTGGTATTTTCGTGGCGCGGTGGTCACCCCAAAAATACAGAAAATTCATTTTAACGTAGGAAGTACTTTTCTGGTTTTATAAAAATACTGCTTGAGTTAGAAGAAGATATTTCCACCGTTTTGAAATACATATTTGAAATCTATCACAAGCGTTGCTAAATGTTATAAAATCACAGTTTGACCCCAAAAGAATTTTAATTATGAAATGGCGCCAATAATAAGGTTTAACATATGAGAATTGTAAATAAAAAATGAAATCAGCAATACAGATTAAATATGAAAATTCAAATTGGATTTTAATACGTCAAATGCAAATACAAATAATTAGAAAAAAAAAAAGGGGGCAGAACGGCACTTGAGCCGATTTGCGGCAGTCACAGGTAGCTGTTGCGGCACTCCCTGACCGCCGGACCGGCAGTCAGTGAGAACCGCAACGGCAGTCACCAACTGTTGTCTGTTCACATCAAGTGCCGCAAAAAATTGATTTCCAGAAAAGACGGCTATCCCTGGAATTGTCTGCGGCATTCATTGAGTATCGTTTTGGCATTCAGAGAATGTCGTACGGCAGTCACTGAGTGTTGTTCCGACATTCAGTGAGAGTCGTTTCCATATCCATTGAGTGCCGCATTTTTGTAATAGCCAGCTGTAATACAGCACATTTTGTACTACCAAAGGACAGTCCAAATTAGGGTTTTTTGTTCTGAAATGACTGAAATACCCCTTCAAATTTGTCTATAAATAGAGGATGAATATCCTTTTGCATGAGATTAGAATTTTTCTTTAAATCTAGAGGTTGTATTAGTTCTCCAAGTCCCAAAACTTTCAAAATTTCTTCTCTAAACACAAGTAGAAGTGAGTTTTAGGAGAGTTAAAGAGGGTAGAAAGCTTGATTAGTCTTTGGAAGTTCTTCAAAAATCACACAGTTGAGGAATACTTTGGAGGTAAAACTTTAAGTTAATTAGTCTTAATTGTATTCTAATCACAAATATACTTAGAGTCTTTGAATTTTCTTTTTCTCTTCCTTTTTTTTAATCTTTGAGATTCATAAGACCCTCAATGTCTTACTTGAATCCTTAGACTTGAAATTCTTTAATTCTTTTGTAAACTCATGGTTTGCAAGAAGATTGAAGTTGATATTAGTACATTTGACTAATAAATCTAAACCTATCTTCATGGTTTAGGTTTGTGATGTTTAAGTCTCATGGAATTTCTCCATATTTCTTTGAGACTTTCAAGATATAAATATAGTTAGTCTCCCATGACCATCAAATGGTAGGAGAAGTTGTGTGGCTCAAGCCAAATTCTATGGCTCATGGGTGAAATTAATTAACAAAGTTGTATTTGATAAATGATGTAGTGAGTTCACAATTTATTTTTGATCATAGATTTTTAGTTAAACATCGAACCATTGAAACTGAATGAAACCAACGGGAAAGTATTTATAACTCAAAGTTCTACCACTATATTTTTTGTTTTAAGGAAGTTTCGTGTTAATTTTTGTTTTAAGGAAGTTTCGTGTTTAGAGTGGTTTGGTCAAGGGTTTTGTGGAACAACTATAATCTGTCCAGAGTTTTAGAACAGTATCACTCTTTTGAAATAAGCAAATCAGAACCTTAATCAAGAACTCTTGGCCCAAAATAATTTTTCCTAAGTAGTTTAATGTGTTAGGAAGCTACCCTAAAAATACGAAAGCATTTTTGTTTTTTTGTTTTTTTTTACTATTTTTAGAAAATCATACAAAAACTCTGGACGGAGAGTTGTAAGTCCCTGAGTGATGTCTAGTGTTTGTCCAATTCCTGGAGATCTAACCGTTGAAACTTTGATTTTATTTTTGGGATGAAAACTAGACTCATAGAGGCACCTTGTGTCCAAAAACCATCAAGATCGAACCATGGGAAGCACCCCTTTTATTTCTTTGAAGTTCTGACCTGCTCTTAGTAATTTTCAGAATTCTGTCACAATTTTTTTATATTTTGCAAACAATGGTCCAAATGATTTTTCCATGACCTAGGGATTAAACCATGTGTTAATAATGATTATTTAAGCTTAAATACAGAGGCTAAATAATCCAAATCAAGGAATATTCCAATAGCTCATTCTTGTTCACATCTATGTAATTATACACATTCATCCATGTAGATTGGTATTAGAATTCATGATTGTGTTATTTCTTCTACTTGATAGAATTAAGCTAGACGTTTAGGAATAATCATTTGAATACTATACATTCTTTCTAAAGTAAGTGGACTAACCTTTGTTTTATAGCACCCTCGAGGTACAATTTCTCAAACCTTTCTCTAGTGTATTTAATTCTTTCATTTTATCGATTTTAAGACTTCACGCGCGACACATTAGAATTAGGATCTTGTCTTATGTGAATATATGTGGTTAGAGACCTTTTCTTAGGTTTTACTTTCTATTTGTATGCATTGCATGTTTAATGCTCGCGGCATGGACCCCGGGTAAGTTCTATAGTTCCTTATTCGCATATCATATTGCTTGCTACTCGAATTACATGGTTTTTTGAATGATATTTTATCACTTGCAATCTTACACCCTTTTAGACATGCTTTTGTAATGTATATTTATACATATGTATTAATTGAGGACATGCTTAGATTATTAATTTGATTAAAAGGATGTTAAGTAGATGCTTATCGCGAGATAGGATGAGAGGGGGTGTATTAGTCCGACGGGCTCCTTCCCCTCTCATTCCATAATCCCCGAACCTAGAAAATCTCTGGTTTCTTAAAAGACCAGTTTGCTTTAAAATGGTTTCTTAATTTTTCCTTTTAAAAATTAAGTGGCGACTCATAGTTTTGTGTTTTAAATTGAAAAAGATTTTGAAAGAAAAGCTGTGGGTAAAGAAAAATTGCGATATCCATAGGTGGTTATTTAATAACCATAACAGAAAATAATATTTGTTTAAGCTTTCGCTTAGTGAGTAAAACAAATCCCATGTATGAGTGTATGTCATATTCAATGCACAAATTAACAATCAACATAACATTTAGTCTCTAAAAGACCAAATATCAATTCACCGTGACGACACCCTTGCCTTTTTCCCTTATGCGCATATAGCACCTCTAAATCACACCATCTCACATACCCTTCCACAGCTGGGTTGTCATCCACACACCTTTACATAATTAGTGTGGTGAGTATGTCACACCCGTCCCGGGAATTCATAATTTTATCATGCATTTTTGTAAGTTGGCAACTTATCAATGTTAGTTGATAATGGTGATGGGGTTGACTGTGAGTCAACGGTAAGGTGTCAGTGAAGACACGGAAACATGGTAGTTCATATGGCATGAGCATGAGTAAATGGCATTTATATGATTTAAATGTTATTTGACTTATATGGTATTTTGTGAATAGTAATTATACCTGTGTAGTATAATTCTGGTATTTTGGATATTTTAGTATATCGTTTTGAGAACTGTGGTGAGAACGTGAGTGATACGTTAATTAAAAAGGTAGGCTGTGTAGAGATTCCACATATTAGAGTTTTCGGACGTTATTTTCGGACCCAAACGAAACCTAGTCGAAAACTTTTGAAATTTATAGTTTTCACTCGTAAAGTTATAAAATGGACGTGTGCGAAGTTTCATGGGTTAATTAGAAGTTTGAGAAACTTGCGGGGAGGTAAACGTAAATTCCAGAACGTTTGTCTATATATAGATGAGGATGAGATTTCAATCTCAACCAAAATCTTATAAATATCTAGAGAGAGGAGAGAGAAGGGAGATTTGGTTGCCACGAGCTTGCCGGCGACATACGACAACCCTCCGTCCGTCGGTTTTTCTCTAGATTCAATATTCGAACTCGTGGAGGTAAGATCTACGTTTTGATCCTACTTAGGCCGTGTTTGGCCAATTTTTATAAAAATCTTAATTCTAGACTTTTGGAAAAAACAGGTATAAATTTGTAGGAATTTCCTCAAATTCGAAATCCGACGATTATTTAGCCTCCTAGTCGATCCTTCAAAGTTTGGGGGAAATCGCACGAGGTATGAAGTCCTAACTTATGAAATATAGAGGAATACATGTTTTATATTTCGACGACGAAATTGAGATCCGGGCGAAATCCATGTGTTAATTGTAGGCCCGTTAATTATGCACGCGCTAATTTGTGAAATGCATGTCTAAATTTACGCGAGCACGTTGAGTTGTCTATGTGGGTCAAAGGGGAGTCTTATACAAATTCATGCCGGAGTAAGCTTCTCGATGTCTGAGAATTTTGGTAGCGACGGCTACTGTGCATGGTTGTAGGCTTGGACTTGCCATGGCACTTGTGGGATGTAATGGTTGTAGGCTTGGACTTGCCATTGACATAGCGGTTTAAGGCTTGGACTTGCCGCTACCGGATGAATGCGTATTTTCCTCCCTAGAGACTATTGATATGATTTATGAGATTAAAACATGTTTTGTCATATATTGCATATGTTAGACTTGTACGCTCAGCATATAGCTGAGCAGTGGAGATGTACTCCATTGCAGGTAAGAAGAAAGACAAGAAGAAGCGCGATGAGTGAGGCCGATGAACGCCGGGGAAATCACACTTGTATATGTTTTGTTTTAAATCCTAAACTTGAGTAAGGATTTGGATATTGTAATATGATGTAACATAAACATGGATTAGTTTCGCAGTATTGTAATCTTGTAATTGAACGTCTGTAGTGATGTTTTAAATGTTGTAATCAGTTGTGGTTGTATTGGTGTTGGGATTAAGAAGCATGAGTTGTTAGTATTTTCAACACAGGGCTGCCAGCAGAGGAGCAGTCGACTGGACCCCGTGTGTTTGAGACACTGGAAGTGAATAGTAAGAGAAGCAGTCGACTGGATCCTTGATCAGTCGACTGAACCACTGTTGGATTTGGCTACTGCTTCTATTAATGGAAAAGCAGTCGACTGGGTCCCCATATCAGTCGACTGGACCCCTTTTGAGTAAGTTGCATTTTGGGTTCTGCTTAACCCAGTCGACTGGGCAGTCGACCGGACCTCTGTTGAGGATTTAGGGTTTTAGTTTCTGCCAGGCACAGTCGACTGGACCCTAGTACAGTCGATTGAACCTTTGTATTTTGAATTGAATTCTTGTGAACGCTTTTAATTGAACAAATTTCTTTTATAACTCTGATTTCAATGGATTTTTACAAACTCAGAGGGTAATGTTTCCTAAGTTTTATTATACCCAGGGTTGTTTTATAATCCTTTCCGCTGCATACTTTTAGATGGTGTTTGACCGAGCCTTGGTGGCGTGCCACGTGTCCTATTTCCACGCGTAGTGGGATGGGTCGTGACAGAGTACCCTTACACCATTGGGTTTTTCCACGCCTCCTTATTATGGAGTAAATTCACAGTGATCCAACATAAGGCTTTCTTCAACCCACATAACACATAGTCATATAATCATCTCAATATGGGAATCCTTGCAAAAATTAGGCATAATAACTTCCAATTTAAAGTAAACTAGCCAAACCCATATAAATCAACAAGTTAATATATCCAATTCTCATGTCCATGCTTTAATCTACAAGAATTCAACATACTAACATATAAATTAACATATTTAACATGATTTACATTTAGCCCATGGATTAGAGTCACTCACCTCTGTTCGATTCTTACTCCAAATACCAAATTCGAACCCAATTCAAAGCCTTGTTAAGTTCCTACACATTTTTGGAATAATGCGGTTTATCGGTCAAATCTCTAACGTTAAACTACACATTTAGAGTAAAATTAAACTACATAGAGATATTAATCTTACCTTTCTTTGCACAATTAAAACTCCAATTGATGAATAAGTTGAGGTTTTTCTACCAAATTTGGAAGTTGCAAGCTAGATCCGCTTGGTGGATATATATTATTCTCTTTCTTCTTCTTCCTTTCTTCTAATTCTCCTCAGTAATTCAGTTGAGGTGCTGAATTGCTGAGAATTCTCAGCTCCTACTCTTTCTCTTAACCTTCCAAAATGATCCCCAAGTTTACCCACGAAGCCCAAAACCCCAATTTTCTTTTCCTTTCTTCCTTTTCTTTCATTCTTTGTGGTTTAGATGAAGAATGAGCTGAAATAGACAGCTCCTCCTTCTCTCTCTCTGCGAGTAGTTATAAGAAGGAGAAAGGGGCAGCTCATGCTTGCCTCTTGGATCTCCAACATGCTCCATATAACCCATTAGATGATATACATACAAGTTTTTTTGCTATTTTTCTCATTTATACCCCTGAACTTCTTAAGTGTTTATTATGAAACCCCTATGTAATTTCCATTAGCTACCCAATTATCTAAATGGATGTTTGTCTAAGTCTCGAATGGGTCCCAAACGGGGTCCCAATTATTTTGTAAAATTGCTAACGTACCTACTAGTTATGAATCATTTTCATTTATACCCTTATTTGCTATACCAAACTAGCATTTTAATAACTAACATTTTAATCAATGCAATATGAAAGCTATCAAACACATCTCCAATTGATCATATAAATGCATCTCGTCATCTAAATGCAAATTTTATAATCTGAGTCCTTTACTGGATCCCACTTCATTACCTGTCCCTCCATACTATGGACTTTTCCAATGGTGTCCTTTACTGAACACTTTCCTCGGGCGAGTCCAAGCCTCCCACTTAATCCATTTTATACACACTATTAACATGTTGATTAACCTTTTTCTAGGTACGGGTGTTACATTTCTCCCCCCTCTAAAAAGAAGTTTGGTCCCCAAACTTTGCTCCACCCAAGTTTCAACCACTCACAGATGTTCTCCCCAAACTCCAATTTCTCATCTTCTAATTATCGCCTCAACTAAATGATCTAGTAACTATACATGTTGCGCTCTTTATCCGTGGTGGCTATTCCTGCGGTTGTAAGTTGGAATTATCTAGCTCCCCTTTATTCTCTTCCCACCGGTTACTGCATAGTTCCTTGAGTTGTGTCACCTGACGCGAAAGAACCCGAACCTCTCTATCGTTTATTAGGACATTCCCGCGCTTGATGACCTGGTTGATCACATAAATAACAATTACCCTTAATCACCTTGCTCTGATTTGAACAGTTCCTCGCAATATGTCTGAGTTCTTGATAGCAATTACAAGTTATCATTTGATAACACTTTTCCCAATGTTGTTTATTACACGTGGAACACCATGGTCTTTCTTCACTTAAACCACTACTTATCTATTGACTTCCAACGTATTGTTTTTTGAAACTTTCCTATCCACTATAATGGGTTAACTCCGGCCTCTTGTTCTGTTGATTCACTTGAACTTGTGGATTCAGTTGATACCCTATATCTCTTTCAGCAATCGAAGCGATATCCAATGCCCCAGCGAAAGTCTAAGGTCGAAATACAGTTATTCGTCCTCGAATATCTTTTCGGAGTCCCGCCACAAACTTCCTCGCTTTCTCCTTTTCATTTGTTATTATATCTCCAGCAAACCTTCCCAGACTGGTATATTGTGCCGAGTACTCTCTAATCGACATCTCACCTTGTGTTAACTCCATGAACTCTTGATCTTTGAAGGACTCCAGGAAATATTGCTCGTTGAATACCTCCAGGAATTATTCCCAAGTGGTTGGTTGACCTGGGCTCAACTTGGTACGCCACCAATACTGCGCCTCATCCTTCAACGTTTCAGCTACAAATAACACTTGTTGCTCTTCTGTTCATGGTAATACCCTTAAAACCTTTTCCATGTCGGAAATCCAAAATTTATTTTCATTGGGTCAGTGTCCCGCGGGATTTAGTTGGCTTTTGCTTATGAAATTTTGAAATGGTAACAACTTCTTTCCTCGGATTTGGATTCAGTTGCATTGGTCTTTTCTCTACCACACGTGTCTCAGCCACTCGGACTAGCCCTTTCAACTCGTTCCATTCGGGTTGGGTCCTCACCACTAAACATTATGCTCTCTTAACTCCTACAATATAATATGCACACACACACGCGCGCGCACACACACACACACGCGCGCGCGCACACGTTTTTCTAAATAATTCCATGGCATGATAATCAACATTAGAAGCATGCTAAATAAACGTGTATGCATGTTTATACAACTATGTGTTATTGTGTGCACACTACGCGTCTTACGTCACTCGTCCCCAAGGCTCTAGCCTATTGCTCTAATACCAAAAATTGTCACACCCTGTCACAGCCCGGTCCCACAATAGCGGAACCGGAGCCCGTGGCACACCACCGAGGCTAAACCAATTCATTAACGTTCCCAAAATTAGGTTTGAAGAACACACGCAGCGGAAAAACAAAACACATTTTAAAACCAGAGGTTCAGTCGACTGCTCAGTCGACTGTTCAGTCGACGGAGGAGGGCAGGGATTTTAATAGCAATTCCAGTCGACTGAAACTGGAGGTCCAGTCGTCTGATGCGGGGTCCAGTCGACTGCTGAGGGGTCCAGTCGACTGCTTTTGCTAAAATAAGAAGCAGTAGCTAACAGGCTCAGGGGTTCAGTCGACTGCTCCCCTGGCAGCAGCCCAATCTGCAGAAAACAAGTTTAAAAGCTTCCTAACTTCCATCCAATGATCAACCACTCAATTCAAACTCAGTCCAAAGTAATCTTAACTGTATTAAAGCATTACCAAACATAATTACAACATGTTATAGTCTAATACAACGTTCTAGATCCATTCTATCATACCAAGTTAAACATGGGTTAAAACAACCAAATTCTTATTACAACATTTCTAGGATCCCAAAACTACAAGATTTGCATTCAAGTTGTCTCACAAGCGAACTCCCAACCCACGTGCTTACTTCTGCGATTCCTCGCCAGCATTTACACCTGAAATGGTTATTTGAATAACCACACATATTTTGATTTGTTTAAGCTAAAGCTTAGTGAATAAATCAACATATGTACATGAATGATAAACATGTCCGCATTCACATCTCTACATTTCATACTAGTCGCCGGAGACTCACGTGCCCGTCCATACTCCCAATCCGCGACTCCTCGCCAATAAGTCCACGCGAAAGGGTAAGACCCACGATTCTTCTCTTCAATCGTGCGACCTTAATGCCTATATCGGCTCCACAAAATGGCACGGTGACCACGTGCTCCTTCTGACCCACATAAGCAACTTAACATGCTCAAATACATATCACCATACTCGCGGTAATCAAAACATATCACCATGCTATTGAGCCTACTTATCAATATAAATGCCCAATATGAACTACACAATATATCTCTAAGAATTAATACATGTTATTCACACAAAACATGAATACATGTCAAGAAACCATTCCAAAAACATAGTTGAATCACTCACCTACAAATAACGCTCCTATAATTCAATCTGAAGAAAACCCGTGCACAAAGAACGTGCAGAAGTCCGTCTAGTACAATTCCTATGGATCAAAATTCCATTTATCAACTTTTATAAAAAATTATAGAAAATAACTTTTCGGAAAACTTAGCCAAACAGGCCCTAATAGGTATCAAAACGAAGCTCTTACCTCGAGGAGCTCGAATATGAAATCTGGGAGAAACCAGACTGACGGAAGGTCGTCGTTTGGCGTCGCAAAGCTCTAAACTCCTAGATCTCCCTCTAGCCCCCTTTTGGCCTCTTTTTGAAATTAGGTTAGAAGTTATGAGAAAAATATCTCATCCATCTCTATCTATATATAGGCAACTCTTTTGGGAATTACGTTTACCTCCCCACGAGTTTTCCAAATTCCTAATTAGTCTCTGAAACTTTCTATACAGCTTATTCACAGCTTTACGAGTGAAACCTCAAAATTATAAAAGTTTTCGACTAAGTTTCGTTTGGTCGCTAAAACGCGAATTTCTATATGACGTTTCCGAAGTTGCTAATTAGCCTACCAAATTAATAGCGTGTTCATTCATCCTCACCAGGATACTAAATCTAACAACAAAAATATATTCTAAGCCAGAAAATAATACAGATATTGAAATACACAGGTAAACATTTATTTTCAGATAAACATTTAAAATGTTCTACAGTGACCGTCTCATACTCGGAGAGACTTCACAAACAATAAATCCTCAATCACAACAGTTTCAAAGGGTTCTCTAATACAGACACCCAAATCAACTCGTGAGTCAAATCTCACTCAACCATGTGTCATAAGACACGCCACATCACATTATCATGCATGACAATGAAATGCAAAAGCAATAACACGAATGTGGGTGTTATACACCCCAACCCGCCTCGGGCAGATTAGGACATGTGTAACAATGCTACTAAGGAACGTCCCCAATGAATATAACATAAATCAAGTTTAAACTCTTTATAAAACTCATTTGCATGTAATTAACCCCAAAGGTGAAATGGTCATTTAAGATTTTTGTCGGGATATCATTTCAAAAGAAAGGTGATCTCGTCAGAATCAAGATATAAAAGTATTCTTTACTTTTCAAAGGATTTGCAGTGTGGAAGTAAAGGTCGAACCCACAGAGATTGATTACTACAGCGACTTAATTTTAAACCCTAAGTCTAATTAATTAGGAAAAACGGATTTTGATTTGGTTTCTATTTAAACTAATAACAATAAAAGTGAATCTAAACTATGAAAGCAATTAACAGTGTTTTAAATAATGTTTAAAGGAACCTAGGATTGCAAATCCACCACTAGTTTCATAATAGGAATATTTATGAATTACTTTAGCTTATTACGTTGGATGAATATGGGGAATTGTAGCTACAAGCACCAACATAATCCATCTGCGGATAGCACGAATTATCTCACACTAAACTAGGGTTGTGATCTAATCCGTCTAACCTAGGCATGGACTATTCGGATACTTGATAGCACGAATCAATAAAGCACCATCACATGTAAACAACCTAAACAAGCACAGCAAGAATAGATCGTTGAGCACATCACAGTCAAAATAGATCTAAGACAAGAATAAATTCTGAAAGTAATGATTTAATCACTAGAAGTACGATTTATTTATAAAAATCCTCGGAACATGTGACTGTCATCCATACATAATAAAACTAAAATAAAAGCATAAATAAAACCCTATTACTCATCTAGGGCTTCATTGAAACCCTAGATCGATGATCTAAGCTGCCATAGAAGTAGAGATCGGCAAGTAGTTGATGGAGGAGGCCATGGAGATCCTTGGTCTTCTTCTTCTTCTCCTTGCTTCCCTCTCTTCAATGGCTGGAAGTATGGTTGTATATGAATGTGTATATTAATTGCCAACCCTATAATTGAGTAAATTTGGAGTTTATATAGAGTTTGTACAAGCTTTGGAAGGCTTCCCAACCCGAAACGAACTGAAACGCATGTAATTTACAGTCTGGACGTCGTTTAGCAGTTTCGTTTGCACAGGAGTCTTCAGTATACTGAAATACGCAACATTGGTTTTTGGGCATATCGCGCGAGCGGGTCGCGCGAGCGCGACGTTTTGACTTTCGCGCGCGCGGATCGCGCGAGCGATTCTGGGGATCTCGCGCGAGCGGATCGCGCGAGCGATTCTCTGATTCTCGCGGGCGCGGGTCGCGCGCGCGACTTGGCTTTTTCAGCTTCTTTCTTTCTGACTTTTCACCCTGTTTATCCTGGTTTAGTTGATTTCTTCCAAAACCTGTCAGAAACTAGAAAACAGAGTAAAAATATACAAAAACAGGATAAAATATACTAACAAATGCGCGTTAAGGCGTATAAATAGGATTAGTTCTCTCCCGATCACACCCCCAAACCTACATTTTGCTAGTCCTCGAGCAAAACTAAAATAAAAACTACTAATAACAATCTATTCCATTTTCGTATGGATCACGATTGCATTTAGCGTATGCAACAAGCCTTTTAAACCCCTAGGTGTCCCTAGTCGGACGAGTGAAGTCTCGTGAGGGTTCTCATCAACAAGTTACCCACAACCATCTTTATTAACTTATTAATTTAAAAACTTTTATTAAAAACAAAGAACATAATATTCAATACTCCTTATTATACAACAAAGATTTGAAATAGAATAACGAACAAGAAGAAACAGAATCAAACGTCTACCTACATCATGAAGAACACTCTCAAGCACATGCATCGTATAAATCAATAGAGTTTCTCATAAAATCGCACGTGTGTGATGAGGTAGTCAAGTGAACACGCGTATGTCATGAACTTGGAATATAACTCGGATAACCGTCTAACTATGTCTCGACTACGAATCTCACAATGTATTACACTCTAAAATGAAACACTCAGAAACATGTGTAATTTCTCTAGTATACGTGAGCAAAGGAAATATATTTTCAAAACGAGAAATGCTCACATATGACATGAAAAAGACGCATGACACGAAAGAACAGTAGTCTCATGGATAAGATGCCAATAATCAAAAGAAATTAATCATTACCATGTTTTCATCCACTTCCCATCGTTTATATATCCAAACCATGTTTTCCTAGGATCAAATAGGACTTTTTAAAGGTTGTAATGTGGCTCAGGTTATGAAAAAGTATAGGACAGATATATCAGGTAGGTTTAGAATGGCATTGTAAGGCATATTCAATTTCTTTCATTCGTCTCTTCTACCACATTCATCTTTTCATACTTTTCATTCCTTTTCATTCTTTTTTTTCTTCTTCTTTTCTTTCATCATTTTTTTTTCAACCTTCCTCTTTGCTTTTGAAACGAATATTCAATAAATAACAAGGCAACCACCCCAAACATCATCTTATTTTCTTCTTCTTCTCAATCACACATCGCCTTAACACCACTAAAAGGTGATCAATCTTTCAGAAGTGAACTCCAAGTTGGCCAAATTGGAGCAAAAACAAGGATAATGGTAATTTAAGAAAGAAATGGCATTTTAATGGCTCAAAAGGGGGAACTAAGGAAATTTTATCTTTTATCGGCCGGCAGTAAACAAAGAAGGCCTACAATCATGTCCTAGGGTGATATGGTTCTTCAACGTTTACGATGGAAGATTATTTAGCATGGTAACAAATATTTTAACTTGATTATCAACCAAAAACAAGAATAATGAGACTAAACAACAAATAGATGCGCTATTTCAATGAAATTCGACAAACACAAGATGTATTTATAACCCTCAAAATAGAGAAGATAGGCTCAAAAGCTTACTGGGTCTAGTCTCCACCATGTGTTATCTAGAAATCCGGATCATATTATAGTTCACAACCAACATGTATTCAAATGACTACGTGCAGTGCATAAGTTTATGTGCAAATTTATGATATAAAACTATGATTCAAATGATACATAACCTAAAATATTTCAACATGACTTTAGTAAATATTTAATCACATCTTCTCCTGTTTACCATTCTATAACAATTCAAAGTTATTGAACAAGAAGTATCAAATTGATATTGCAAAAACGTTAGTACTATCGTTTATTTAAACACACTTTTTGAAAAATTTTAAAAATTTTAGCATATAATACTGTGCATGTGTGTGCATACCCCCAAACCTAAACCTTTCATTGTCCCCAATGAAACAATAAAACGAAAGAAAGGAGAGTAGGTAAGAAAGAAGGAACGATAATACCTCGATCTCAGCAAACACAGAACAGATGAACACAAAGGAATATGGCTATAAAGTTCAATGTTACCTGTTACGTCTTAATAAAAGAAAACAAACTAACAAAAGAATATTAAAAGGACATGAAACCAAAATAGAAAATATAAATTTAAAAACTAAGTTAAACTAAACTACACTAGCAAAAGGAAAAGAAATAAAACGAAAAAGTATAAATGTAATAAGGAAAACAAGGACTAACTTGAACTAAACTGAACCAAATAAACAAAAACAGAAACGAAACACAAAGAAAATAGGTAGGGGGAAAGAATATAGAAAACAAAAGAGAAAAACAGGAAAATGGGGGAATCGCGCGAGCGGTCCGCGCGAGCGGCCGTCGCGCGCGCGAATTTTGGAATTTTTTTTTTTTTTTTTTTAATCAGAAATCGCGCCAGCGAGGTACCTCGCGCCCGCGAGATCAGGCGCGAGTAACTGCTGAGGCCTCGTAATAAAGAAAAGCAACGAAAAACACTAAGGGGCAATCTCGCGCCAGCGGGCCGCGCGAGCGACGTCTCGCGCGAGTTTGGTGTTTTCCATTTTTTGGCTAAAATTTGGTATATACTATGAAAATAACTTAATTCCAACCCCCAAACCTATCCAGAATGTCTAAAACAGACACAAACAGACCCAAAAACGACCAAAACAAAGCAAACAGACGAAATTAAACTTGGGTTGCCTCCCAAGAAGCGCTAACTTTTACGTCTTTAGCTAGACCTTTCTAGCATAAGACTCACGGAGGCCGTAAATCGGACTGTGTACCCCTAAGGATGTCAGGTAGAGCTCGATGGCACGCAGAAATTACGTCGCTTTGAATTAATTCAATCGACGGTTTGTCATTATGTTCGAATCGATTTCTTACCTTCCGAGTAGATTCCGCATTAGGGTCCACGGGATTAGGATTCATCCACTCATCATCGTCCGCTATATTGTTCTCCCCACTCACATTTATTTCTTTGGTAGGCGCAATATTCCGTTTTACCTCACCTTCCGCCTCACATAGGTAATCGTCGTCTTTAGGAGGTTGATCCATAGCATTAAAAACGTTTAATTTTAAATTCATGTTCCCAAACGACACTTTCATCACCCCTGTTCTACAATTGACACGTGCGTTGGCCGTGGCTAAGAATGGACGGCCTAGAATGACAGGAGTGTGTTTTCTAGCATCTAGCACGGGCTCAGTGTCAAGGACCATGAAATCAACAGGATAATAGCATTTGTCAACCTTTACTAGTACATCCTCGACGATTCCTCTAGGTACTTTGACGGAACGATCCTCTAATTGTATTGTAGCGGCCGTAGGTTTCAGTTCACCTAGTCCTAGTTGTTTATAGACGTGATAAGGTATAAGATTAACACTCGCACCTAAGTCAAGGAGAGCCCTATGGATGATAGTGTCACCTATGACACATGAAATCGTAGGCGTACCTGGATCTTTATATTTTGGAGGTGAGTGTTGAAAAATAGAACTTACCTTTTCCGTGAGGAAGACCTTTTTAGGAGTATGACTCCGTATTTTGCGCTTTTGAGTACAAAGGTCTTTTAGACATTTAGCATAAGCAGGAATTTGTTTTATAGCGTCGAGGAAAGGAATATTGATTTTAACTTGTTTGAACACCTCGAGTATATCCTCAACCTTAGACCCTTTCTTAGGCGAATGTGACGGTCCCTCAACGTTTGGTGGATATGGCATTCTCGGAATATAAGTCGTTGAGACCGGTTCATTCTCTTTCCTATTTCTATCCACGTCTTCACCTTGTTCTTTATTCAAATTTAAATTTTTATCTTTCCCACCCCCATCCGGAATTACAACAACTTCCTCATCTCGAGTAGTCGTCCTAGTCGAAACAGCGTTCACGCTCTCACTCGTACTACCCACTGCGTATTGCCCCTTAGGTTGCTGAGTAGGTTGACTCGACAACTTACTCTCAGTTAAACGGTTTAATGTATTAACAATTTGCCCTACTTGGGACTCCAGTTTTGCGATGGATTGTGTGTGAGAGTGTACTAACTGAACCACCGAACCAAAGTTTTCAAGTGAGGCCAACACCTTCTCCTCAAATGCATTATTGCGTGGAGGTGAAGGAGGTGGTTGGTATTGACCTTGTTGGTATTGGGGTCGGTACGTATTTGGAAAATTAGTCGACCTAGGATTATAATTATTTTGTGGGAATTGTTGCATAGAATTAACGTGTTGTTCAACAAATTCCGGATATTGAGATGCAGAAGGACATGCAAAGATATTATGGGACGGTTCAGAACATAATGCACATACTTCTAAAGAGGATGGATTAGACGGTTTGTTCATTTGCATAAGTCGGTCAAGTTTTCTATTTAATTCTTGTATTTGAATTGATTGACTTGACTCAACTGTCACCTCTCGCTTAGGTTGAAGGTATCCCTCAGAACGTACCGACACAGCCTGATGCATCGAATTCTCGCTTAACGTTTCAAATATTTTCCAGGCCTCGTCGGCGCTTTTGTGTAGGAAGGTTCCCGCACAAACGGCATCGACGGTATTCCTAACAGATGGAATAAGCCCCTCGTAGAAGACTTGAACCAATTGCCACTTGGGAACCTGATGATGTGGACACGAACGTAATAATTCTTTAAATTTTTCCCACGTGTCATAAAGAGTCTCCCCATCTTACATCACAAAATTAGTTATATCTTTTCTTATCTTATTTGTACGCATAATAGGGAAAAACTTTTGTAAAAAGGCGGTGTGTAAGGCTTCCCATGTTTTTATTGTGTTTGGCTCCAAAGATTGAAGCCAATATTTAGCTTTGTCTCTTAAAGAGAATGGGAAGAGCCGCAATTTTAATTCATCATTATTTAGGTTTTGTAATTTCAAAGTAGAGCATATACCCTGAAAATCCCCTAAGTGTTGGTAAGGGTCTTCATTTAGACGGCCATGGAAGGACGGTAGTAGCGAGATCGTAGACGACTTAATCTCAAAGTGAGATGCCGTCGCCTCCGGTAATTCGATACCGGCTTGTGGCGTGTAAGTAGTAGGAATAAAATAATTTATAAGTGGAGGTGGTGGCGGTATATTAATATTGTTCATATTTGCACCATCATTTTGATTGTTATTGTTATTTCCACCGTCAGCCATTTTAATCGGTTCAATTTGAAAAGTTTGAGTTTTCCTTAACCGTTCACGGGTACTCTGAATTTCGGCCTCAAACAACGACGATGGAATCGGAGTTGATTCGTCGTCTTGCAACCTAGCTCTAGAAGCTTGGGTTGTGGACTTACTGGTTCTTAAGGTACGTTCAAGTTCAAGATCGAAAGATTTTAAATCTGGTTTATTTGAACGTGTACCCAACATAAACTAAAATAAAGAAAAAGAAACTAAAAACAAAGACTAACTAAACAAAATAAACAAATAGCAAGCAATCACGCAAGTAAGATAACAAGCACTCAACTACTATGATGCATGCAAATTATCCTGTAATGCAATGACCGCGTCAAGCCCAGCGCCCCGGGTTTCCTAGCTAATGCAGTGCAATTAACCTTAAACTAATGCAAATAGTGCGTCACAGCGCCCTGACTTACAGCGGTTAAAAGCGAATTCCAAAGGAAGCAATTTATTTAATTGTATTTATTTTTTATTTGCGTAAGCTCCTTTGATGTAATTAGCTGCTCCACTCGGAAACGTTGACTACAAAATAAAAAAAAAAACAAGTTAGTAACTAAAAACAAAAACAGAAAATAAGAAAAATAAAAACTAATCTAATATTTACGAATTAACTAAACTACGATTATAAAACTAAAGGTAGTAATGCAATCCCCGGCAACGGCGCCAAAAATTGATCTCGTCAGAATCAAGATATAAAAGTATTCTTTACTTTTCAAAGGATTTGCAGTGTGGAAGTAAAGGTCGAACCCACAGAGATTGATTACTACAGCGACTTAATTTTAAACCCTAAGTCTAATTAATTAGGAAAAACGGATTTTGATTTGGTTTCTATTTAAACTAATAACAATAAAAGTGAATCTAAACTATGAAAGCAATTAACAGTGTTTTAAATAATGTTTAAAGGAACCTAGGATTGCAAATCCACCACTAGTTTCATAATAGGAATATTTATGAATTACTTTAGCTTATTACGTTGGATGAATATGGGGAATTGTAGCTACAAGCCCAATTCCTCCGACAAGAAGATAATCATGGTTCAAGCACCAACATAATCCATCTGCGGATAGCACGAATTATCTCACACTAAACTAGGGTTGTGATCTAATCCGTCTAACCTAGGCATGGACTATTCGGATACTTGATAGCACGAACCAATAAAGCACCATCACATGTAAACAACCTAAACAAGCACAGCAAGAATAGATCGTTGAGCACATCACAGTCAAAATAGATCTAAGACAAGAATAAATTCTGAAAGTAATGATTTAATCACTAGAAGTACGATTTATTTATAAAAATCCTCGGAACATGTGACTGTCATCCATACATAATAAAACTAAAATAAAAGCATAAATAAAACCCTATTACTCATCTAGGGCTTCATTGAAACCCTAGATCGATGATCTAAGCTGCCATAGAAGTAGAGATCGGCAAGTAGTTGATGGAGGAGGCCATGGAGATCCTTGGTCTTCTTCTTCTTCTCCTTGCTTCCCTCTCTTCAATGGCTGGAAGTATGGTTGTATATGAATGTGTATATTAATTGCCAACCCTATAATTGAGTAAATTTGGAGTTTATATAGAGTTTGTACAAGCTTTGGAAGGCTTCCCAACCCGAAACGAACTGAAACGCATGTAATTTACAGTCTGGACGTCGTTTAGCAATTTCGTTTGCACAGGAGTCTTCAGTATACTGAAATACGCAACATTGGTTTTTGGGCATATCGCGCGAGCGGGTCGCGCGAGCGCGACGTTTTGACTTTCGCGCGCGCGGATCGCGCGAGCGATTCTGGGGATCTCGCGCGAGCGGATCGCGCGAGCGATTCTCTGATTCTCGCGGGCGCGGGTCGCGCGCGCGACTTGGCTTTTTCAGCTTCTTTCTTTCTGACTTTTCACCCTGTTTATCCTGGTTTAGTTGATTTCTTCCAAAACCTGTCAGAAACTAGAAAACAGAGTAAAAATATACAAAAACAGGATAAAATGTACTAACAAATGCGCGTTAAGGCGTATAAATAGGATTAGTTCTCTCCCGATCAAAAGGTTTTCAAACAAGGAATCCAACGATGAAAATGGTGCGTGAATACGAACTCCCTACACCAAGTTATGCTCATTTAAATCTTGTATTTGAGTACCCAAATTGCTCTCAAGCATTCTGCCAAGAGTTGGCTCAATCCAACTCTCTGCAGAGATATTTCTACCCAGAGTTAGATTAATCTAACTTTCTGCAGTGATAATTCTGCCCAGAGTTAGATCAATATAACTTTCAGCAGAATCACATTTTTACTGCTGCTAAAAACTCTGGTTTGCAAGTTTTAAATCATCCCAAATCCAAACCAAATCTCATGGGAACATCCAAAACTACTTCAAAAGTGTTCCTAAATGTCTCTAAACATTAACCAAACACCATGAGAGTTTTCAAAATCATTTTAAAAATATTCCTATGTGCCTCCAAACCATAACCAATCCTCACAAAAGTTACAAAATATCATTTTGCCCATACTTGATTCGTTATACATACACAAAAGTCATAATGCTCCAACTAAGAGCTTAAGCATGCATCAAACCACATTTTCACAACATGAGTATAACTTGTCAAACCAATTACCCCAAATCTAGTTTGCCTTTCAAAGTTACATAATCTATAGAGTTCTCTCCATACACACTTAACATTACCCAAACACAAGAAACACTATTACCACTACACAAGATACAAATTCAACCTCATTTGAAGTAAAATAAGGATTCAAACTCTTAGTTTTACCAAAACTAACATTAACATAGGAACTTGTTAGAAATAAGTTCATGAACTTAGCCACCAACTTGATTACAACCAAAACTCATTCAAAACATACATACAACTTCTATTGAGTCAAAACAACCAATAACACTCATCCCTTGCTCAAAACCACATAGCTATGAAAATTTTTACCCAAAATATATCCAAAACTTTGCATATCATTTGTTTATAACCAAGACTCATTCAAAACCGGACTTGCCGTAAAGGTCCATCCTTCTCAACATACACAAACCATAGTTTTAACTTAAAGAAAGATATAAAATTCATAATTGAAACTCCATACTCCAATTGATGAATAAGTTGAGGTCTTCCTACCCAATTTGGAAGTTGCAAGCTAAACCCACTTGGTGGATATATATTATTCTCTTTATTCTTCTTCCTTTCTTCTAATTCTCCTAAATAATTCAGTTGAGGTGCTGAATTGCTGAGAATTCTCAGCTCCTACTGTGAGACTCTGTTCGTTGCAGTCGACCGGGCTGTGCGCCAGTCGACTGGATGAGCAGGGAATTGCGTCCCACATCGCCTGGGGAAGGGGAGGGTGATGTGCTTATATGTAGAGCTTGTGCACCTTCCTAGCATGAGGCCTTTTGGGCTGGTCTATTGAGCCAGTGCCAGAGCAAAGCCGTGAGTGGGCCTGGGCCGTATGTGCGAGCCTGGGTACTGCAAAGCGGACAATATCGTGCTGGTGGGGGTGGGCTGTGACACCTACTTTTTCTCTTAACCTTCCAAAATGATCCCCAAGTTTACCCACAAAGCCCAAAATCCCAATTTTCTTTTCCTTTCTTCTTTTTCTTTCATTCTTTGTGGTTTAGATGAAGAATGAGCTGAAATGGACAGCTCCCCCTTCTCTCTCTCTACGTGTATTTATAAGAAGGAGAAAGGGGCAGCTCATGCATGCCTCTTGGAACTCCAACATGCTCCATATAACCCATTAGATGATATACATACAAGTTTTTTGCTATTCTTCTTATTTATACACCTGAACTTCTTAAGTATTTATTATGAAAACCCTATGTAATTTCCATTAGCTACCCAATTATGTAAATGGGTGTTTGTCTAAGTATCGTATGGGTCCCAAACGGGATCCCAATTATTTTGTGAAGTTTTTAACGTACCTACTAGTTATGAATCATTTTTATTTATGCCCTTATTTGCTATACCAAACTAACATTTTAATAACCAACATATTAATCAATGCAATATAAAAGCTATCAAACATATCTCCAATTAATCATATAAATGCATCTAGTCCTTTCCAATGATGTCCTTTACTGAACACTTTCCCCAGGCCAGTCCAAGCCTCCCCCATAATCTATTTTATACATACTAATTATATAAATGAATGCATATTAACATGTTGATTAGCCCTTTTTTTGGATACGGGTGTTACATTTACCCAGTACGCTTTAGAGTCAGACTATATATATATATATATATATCAAGTTGGAATTGATACTACTACTTACTAGGTTGCATAAATATGGTTGTAGTTTGGTGTTCTCATTGTTTAAACTCATTGGCTAAGGATGTTGGGAAAATGCTAATTAAGTATTAAAAAAATATATAAATTATTTATCTGTTGATGTGTTAATGACAAAATTATTTATCTGTTGATGTGTTAATGACAATTGTGAAATGAAATTATCTAATTTTAAGTTCTTTTATTTTGCAAATAAAGAAGAGCTTTAGTTATCCACATTAGTATGTGTCTTTTTTAGGCATCTTTTTAAGATGTATCTAGCAATACTCAGGATGTTAGACTAGAGAATTTGGAAGCCATTCTTGTGCTATTTAAGACTTTAACTAAATTCATTATAGTTCTATTTGTCATTATAGTGTAATGTCTTTAAGACTTTAATTTGTCATTATAGTGTAATGCCTTTTAATAAATTCACCCGAGACATAAGTGATTGGTCGGGGGGCAACGTTCGAACCCTGATATGAGCGTGACAAGTAGAGTTTTTACACCAGTTAGCAGGGGTGGACTCACAGTGGGGGCGAGCGGGGGCAGTCGCCGCCACTGAACTTTCGGGAAAAAATAGGTTATATGTGATAATTTTAAAAAATATGTGGACTTTTATTAATATTTTTTGTTAATTCGGGGGCTTTTTGTAAGGAGTAATGATATACTTCTCAAAATTCTATTCCAAAAGTGCTTTCCAAATAATGTGGCAGTGGGGTCAGGTCAAATATAGTGGGACCAGTTGATTTTTTATTAGAAGTTGTTTACTTCGTCCCACTGCTAGGTCATTTGGGAAGCACTTTTGAATTAGAAATTTGGTAATAGCATTACTCTTTTGTAAATTATAGAACTTTGACACGTTTTAATTGACAACTTGTTCTCGCTCTTAATTCTATAGTATTATATATTGTGTGTATGTATATGTTATAGAATAAAAGACCAAAAAGCAAAACAAAGACCATCTAGAGTCCCCTAGTGTCACACAATGCATTTTCTTAAAAAATAAAAATAAGAAACTATTCTCACGCGAATGAAGTTGAAGTTTCACAGAAGCTCTCGAAAGACTCAAAGACCCCCATATTCACCATTAACCTCCTATTTGTCCTGTTTAGCAGAGGGCCGCGTGGTTGGGGAGGGGGGGGAGAACCCTCCTCTTGCTCATTTTCCGTGAGATAGACAAAAAAAAAATATATAGAATTTCCAACTCCATATATATACACGAAGCTTATGAAAAAAATCCCATAAATTATACTATTTTTAAAAATAAATAAATAAATAAAATCGGTCAGGAGTGCTGCCCCCGAACCCCTGTAAAACCTTCGCCTCCACTGAATTAAAGTTCTGGGTCCGCCACTGCCAGTTAGGCTAAGCCGTTTCTCCCAAGTTTATTTGTTATTTATGATAATCAGAAGTATTGATTTCTTGTTGTTAATGTTAATGTTAATGTTAAAGAGAATAGATTTGTTCACCTAAATTTTTCTCACACATCGAACACCCAAATTCCTCATTGGGTGAACAACTAGGACTCAATCACTTTTCATCATTAATTCATCCACATTTTATTCATAAAAAAGTTATCAGTCACACTTGCGGTGAGTAAAATGTGGGTGAGCAATGTTAAATAGGGAAAAAAAAAATTAATTGTCAAATAAGGAGTTCATCAAATATATTTATACAGAACACTTCTAGTAAGGATGCCCTTACTTTATTAAGTTAAGGGCTTCTGTTTTCAGCCGTTAGATTATTACTTTAAAAAATGAAATGACAACAGTGCCCTTAATGAAAACTCGATCTAACGACAGAGACAAAAGTCCTTAACTTAATAAAGTAAGAACGTCCTTACTACAAGTGTTCTCTCTCTCTCTATATATATATATATATATATAGTTAAAGGTTGCCCCGCTCGACCGTAATGCCAGATCCGCCCCGTCTTTAACTAAATTCACCGCTGGACATAGTTTTAGCGGCAAATAATGTAAATACTTGTGCGCTTTTATGTTTGCTTGCTAATGCTCGCTCTCTCTTCTTTTTTTTTTTTTCCTCTCTAACAAGTTTGCTACCTCCCAAAGCTTTTCTTTTTTAATCAGGTTGTATGTAAGCGGGTATAAACCAATTCTAATAATTATAATACCCAATTCTAGTAAAGTCATTTAAAACAATTCAAGTGTCAAAAATACAGAGCCCATTAATTTTTATTTTTTTTTGGTAATCGGGGGTGTCCGGGCCAGCTTGCGTGCACCTCGACTAATCTCCCGAGGCCTGGAGGCGCCGGATGAATACTCCAGTGGCCACGCCCCCCATGACTCGAACACTAAACTTCTTGGGTAGTACACCCAAGAAGCTTACCACTCGACCACCCAGAGCCCATTAATTTCGATATAGGCTAATTTCATGTTTTTTGGGTTTACAGAAACATAATCAATTACACAAATGGTCTATAAGTTGAAACGGACGAAAATTCTTCAAAAGAGTAAGTTTTTGGGCATAAACAAATGAGTTATATTTGGGGCACTAACAATATCCACTAACACTTACTAACACACTCTATCTCTCTCCTAGTGACATTGTGGGGTCCGCAGTGGACCCCGCAGTACTACTAGGAGAGAGATAGAGTATGTTAGTAAGTGTTAGTAGATTTTGTTAGTGCCCCTAGTATTGCCCTAAACAAATTTCACAAACACAATTTACAAATATCACAATGTGTCTATCTCTCTCATAGGATCCATTAACACTGTGAAAATCACAAAGTAAAGAGATAAACACATTTTAATATTTGTGAATTGTGTTTGTGCCATACTTACTCTTCTTGAAAAGTGTCAATCTTACAATTTGAGACAAATTTGGATGCATGAAGATGGCTAAATTATTTGATATAGCATAAGGTCCAGAATATTTTTATTTTATTTCTTTCTTAAAAAAAAGTCATAGTGTTGGACCAACCAAATCTATGTTGTGTAGTTACTAGGAACTTAGGAAGTGGAGGAGAGCATTTTTGCTCACCCCAAATTTGGTACACCAATGCTCACCCAAGCATCCCATTGGCCAATGTAGTGGGGCCCAGGATTAAACAAATGTTGTTTAATATTGTTTAATCCTGGGCCCCACTGCATTGGCCAATGGGATGCTTGGGTAAGCATTGGTGTACCAAATTTGGGGTGAACAAAAGTATTTTCGAAGTGGAGTAACATTTTATACACTAATAGGGACCTCCTTCTGCATGCTCCTTTAAAGCCAGCCTGCTTTGATGTGGACTTGGTGGAACCCACAGTTTGTGCTGTCCCCACTGAGTCACTGTCGACAATTCATCCTATGGGATCTTCTACGGTGCATTTTAAGGTACAATATTTTGGTAAGAGTAAAATGTTATGCTTCTCAAACACATATGATATGGCCTACTTTATTTTGATCCGAGGATGTTAAATTGGGCTCACTGTAATTTGAAGTGATCCCATTGCAATATGTAATTGAAAACTAATTAGGATACAAAATTTGAGAAATATAGTTTAAAAAAAAAGGGTGATGCTAATGCCAAAGCACAATGTGTTGATGTCAAAGTACAAAGTGTCACTAAAAGCTTTAGTGACACTTAGATATGTGTCACTAAAACTTTTAGTGACACTTTATACTTTGACATTAACATATTGTGCTTTGACATTAGCACTGACAAAAAAAAATCAAAGTTACACTATTTTGATATCACTTTGACATCAAAATGTTGCTATAATTTAGTGTCAAAAGTAAAAAGAAAATTATTTAGCTTTTGAATATTATTTTCTTGCAAATGAAACAATATTTTGATATCAAATAACAAATGGGTAATACTTGGGACACAACCTTCATACAACTTTCATACAACCTCCTCAAAATATGTGTCTATCTCTTTCCTGTGTCACTGTGGGGTCCAGTGACATCACAGGAGAGAGATAGACACATCTTTTGGAGAGGTTGTATGAAAGTTGTATGAAGGTTGTGTCCCAAATATTACTCATAACAAATATGTTATCATCAAATCACTAGGATGTAGGATACATTCTAAACCACTGATATGTATCATAGGATTTCTCCTTTTATTTACTACAATTTTACATTACTCTCTCCATCTTTTTTTTTTGAGTCCACCTTTGGGAACTCAAGGAAAAAAAGAATCTACACTTACTTTTTACAATTGCCCCTAATCATTACAATAACTTTTATAGTTTTGTCTTGGAGTAGATTTCAAGGAAGGGTAGTATTATAAAGTAGATAAAAAAATTATATATCAATTTAAAAAAATGAACAATAATTTTAAGACATCACAAAATAAAATATAAGACTCAAAAAAAGGGACAGAGAAGTACATGTTATTGATCACTTCTATAGACAACTTGCCTCATAGAAATAAATAAATAAATGTGTCAATAAGAATTCGAACAATTGACGG
Source organism: Hydrangea macrophylla (assembly GCA_033977485.1). Taxonomy (NCBI): domain Eukaryota; kingdom Viridiplantae; phylum Streptophyta; class Magnoliopsida; order Cornales; family Hydrangeaceae; genus Hydrangea; species Hydrangea macrophylla. Next base: position 91,845,687 of record CM066982.1, on the reverse strand, counting down.
CATAGAAATAAATAAATGTGTCAATAAGAATTCGAACAATTGACGGCTAATATTAACCCATTTAATTCAATCAAAGAGAATGTTCTCGGTATTTGTACTCACATGGCGTCTGATAGACAACTTGCCAGTTTGATTCTTAACTTATACTCCCTCCGTCTCATTTTGAGAGTCTATCTTTGGAAACTCAACTTATTAAGGGGACAATTAGAATCTACACTTACTTTTCACAATTGCCCCTAATCATTACAACAACTTTTTTAGTTTTGTCTTGGTGTAGATTTCAAGGAGGGATAATTTTGGAAAGTAAGTAAAAATTGTACATCAATTTCAGGAAAGTGGACACTATTTTGGGACATCCCAAAATAGAATAATGGACTCTCAAAATGGGACGGAGGGAGTAAATGATTTCTTTCTTGATCTTCTTTTCTCATCAAATTAAGGTCACAATATTTTGGCAACTTTCTTTTATATTTGTAAGCATTTACGTTTTTTTAAAAAAAAATTAGGTGATGAATTGCGATTTTGAAGGAAAATAAAAAGTGCTCTTTCTCTAAAAATTTAAATGTTTGGGTTAGCTTAAAATTTCAGCACTTAAACAAATTAGCTGAAAAAAAGTAACTTATTTTTCATACAACCACTTAATTTCATTTTTAACTTGTTAAAAAGACAAAAACCTTTAAATAAAATTTTAAACATTTAAATGTTGTCATTTTGTGTCATTTTATACAAATAATCATTTTTTTTAGCTTGTTAGCCAAACATTTGTGTTTAAAACAAACACTTAATATTTCAGGTAACTAAATACCAAACAACTTAATATTTTATCATTTAATATTTCAGAACTTAATATTGGGAATTGCTATTCGGCTATTCGCACTCCATAGATAAACCAATGCACTACACAGAATGCATTGGCTTCATGGTAATGCATGGTGTGTAAGAATTACTATGAAGTGCATTAGTTCAATTTTAGAGTGGGAATAGCGCGCGATTCCTTTAATATTTCATCACTTAATATTTTAGCTAATCCAAACGGGCTCTAAGTAGACAATCTTCTGCACTTATTATTATTTTTCTTGCCGAGCAGGCAATAGCCCAATTGGCATAGCCTTTCTCTTCCCAGTGGGAAGGGGAGGGGCCCGGTTCGAATTCCCATAAGGGATTTTAGTTATTTGCCCCGCTCAATTATTCTTTTATCAGAATGAGTGGCCTTTGTTGGGCTTTGCCTTGGGCCAGTGTGGGGCTTTGAGGTTGGGATGAGTCTGGAGTGTGCGTGTGTGTGAATCTAATGCGGATCTAGGTAAGTATTATATATATATATATATTATTGGAGTATCATTTTTCTCTAAACGAAAAATTCGTCTCTTTTGTCTCATAATTTATGAAGAGTTTCAATCATAAACGTAAATAAACTTGATCATAACCCTTTTAGTATTTTGAATTTTGGCATTCAGGTATGAGTACTCATATTCCAGCATTTCCTTTCCATAGCACGCTTTTAACATGATGTGATAAAGATTAGGAAATAATGCCAAACAACAATGAATATTTGACAGATCTAGAAAAATTAGGATTATATTATATTAGGGGAACTTCTGTGTTGGTGCACCACCAAGAGAGAGAGTTTTTTTAAACCGTTGGAACAAATTAAAAAGATTTGGGAACAAATTAATCTCAATATCTGGATAGAAATCATAGTGGATACAACTTTTTGTGATGCAACTTGCAATTTGTTGTGAAGTGGCTACAAAATTTTGTCATAAGTTGCTATTTTTAAGTTCACAAGTTACATTTTTTGTGTGTGACAATAGCATTTTTTTGTCAGATGTCACAAGTTTGGGTCATAGATTGCATTTTTTTTTTTTTGTGACACCGGATTAGAGCATCCACTGGCCAATGTGATGTGATGTAGGACAATTTAGCGTTTGGAGGTGCACAATGATGTTTTTAGTACAAGGTTTAAGTTAATGACACGCCAAAATTCGGCTAATGTAAGATGAAATGACACACTGTAAATAATTTGACAACCAAACGGCACACACAAAGTCGTTAGAGGCAAAACAACTTTTACAAAGTTATTTTCCTCCCAAACAGCTTTATGATAGTCGTATGCTTATCTAATCTACTACGCGTACCACAAAATCTATATCACAACTTTGCTTAAATTTAAACTAAATTTTAAACAATTTTTACAAAGTCATTTCCCTCCCAAACAGCTTTATGATAGCCGTACGCTTGTCTAATCTCCTACACGTAACACAAAACCTATATCACAACTTTGCTTTTTAAATTTAAACTAAATTTTCCTCAATTGTGGATGCTCTTACATTTAATTTTTGCCTTCCAAAGTTTCAGCCTTTCAATCACTCACTTTCTCTCAAGTGGGGGGTGGGGGGTTCGATTCCCCTCGTGGAGAATCGGGGGTGTTGTTTACCCCTCAGCTGTCTATGGGAGGAAGTCCCTTTGAAGTGGGCCCGTGGCCCCCCCTGACTGTCTGTAATATAACTGCAAGTATGTGTGTGTGACGCCTGCGGGTGCTTTGACCACTAGCAAAAAAAAAAAATTCACTCACTCTCTCTCTCTCTTACGGGCAAACCACCACCAGCGAGTACTAAAATTTCCCTCGTATTGGAAATTTAATTGAAACCTTGAAAAGACCTATAAAAAGATGATTACGACCGTTGATTTTTAAGGGTATTTTATTCATAGGGCTGTCACCATCAAAAGCCGCCTATTTCACTTGATGTAAGCATAAACAAGTTGGCTTAATTAATAAGTTGGCTTAGAGTATGTGTTAAATTCATAGAGCAACTTTAGTTTTTTACTCTACAAACTCAACTGTATCTATGGTAGTGAAATTTAAATTTTGTACTTTGTTAAATTTACTTTAACTTAAGTTTTGCCCGTTGGTAGTTGTCGGTCGTCCCGTAGTGGCCGGCCGGCAAAGCCTTTGTCGTTCAGTTATTTTTATTTATATTTATTTTTTATTTTTTTATTTTTATTTTTTATAATAAAAGAGCCCAACCGGCATTGACAATACCGACCTACCGCCAGCCGACAAAGTCTTTGCCGACTAGACTTGTCCAATACTGTATTTTCTTTTTTTTTTTTTTTCTTTTTTTATAGTTAAAGTTAATATTTCATTAAAAAATTAATATTAAAAAGGGACTAAACGGCAAATATTTAAAATACCGGTCCACCCTAGTCAACACTCTCTCTTTGTCGTTTTGTGTTTACACTATTATAAAAATTCTCTTATATATCTATATAGCAACTTAATTTACATTTTACCTTATACCCTCTTACACCTTTGGTGAAGCTCTTACGAGAGCATTTTTGCTCACCCCAAATTTGGTACACCAATGCTCACCCAAGCATCCCTTTGGCCAATGCAGTGGGGCCCAGGATTAAACAAATGTTGTTTAATATTGTTTAATCCTGAGCCCCACTGCATTGGCCAATGGGATGCTTGGGTGAGCATTGGTGTACCAAATTTGGGGTGAGCAAAAGTATTTTCAGCTCTTACAGCCACATTTCATCATGGACCGTCAGTTGCTCACAGCCAATAACAAGAAGATATTTTGCTATTATTTTGTTCGAGTCTCTCTGTCTTTATTTGCAACTTGAAATTATTAAAAATAAAAAATTGCTGAAAAACAGAAAAGAACAACACTGTGAGCAATAATTAATTAGGGTGCAAAGATATTGTAAAATATTAAACCCCCAAAAAGGACAGGACGTCGGTCAGACTCACCGCACTTAATCCTTATTGGGAGATCAATTGGCAATTGAGTATCTCTTTGAACAGATTAAGCACATGTCCTCTTAACTTGAATTTACCAAAATAACCTGGTATTGTGCCTGTTTAGACTTTGGACTACTTGGTTGCATATATATTTTTCTTCTTCTTTCTTCTTTGATTTATTTATTTATTACTCCGTATGTACGTAGTGGTCTCGTATCAGATTGTTGTTGTTGATGTTGTTTTTTTTTTAATTATTATTTTCTTTTATGTAGTGGTTTTGTACGAAAATATAAGTGTCAAGGGCAAGGGAGGAAAGTAAGGTTCAAACCTTGACATGTAACCTTTGTAAGTGTGGATTGTTGGATAAATATGTAGTTTTGGCCAAATTTAAGGTCAAATAAAAGTGGAACCTAATTAGAGTTTGAGTGGGTTCCTTGTATTTTTGTGTTCTCCTCTATGAGAAGATGGAGTTTGAATATTTACATGTCCAAAAATATTGTTGGGTGAATAAGAAATTAATACTCAAAGGTTACCCCTTACAAAGAGTTGTTGAAATGAAAGAGGTTCACAACTTATCTTGTCTCACATAGGAAATTTACAAGGAGTTTCAAGTGTATTATAAAGCTACTTCAAGTTATAAGTTGGGGCTTTAAGGGGTACCCAGTTTTGTGGAAGGGGGAGGACTTAAGCCTATTCGATTTACTCTACACACTCGTGCGCGCCCCGCTGTCGCCGGCGAGGTCGTGGGTACGGGTGCGGCCTACGCAGTATTTCTTTTTGGACCCCTCAATTTTCAGTTTTTCAAAAAAAATTTTATATACAGAATTGAGTGACTCTTGGAATTTCTGCACATGTTTTGCATTACAGAAATTTACACCAAAGTCTTTTTGGGATTTTTGAACTGCTGCAGAAATTAAACAGAGAATGGTTACAGAAATGAAAGGACTGTGATTTATTTCACTGATAAATATTCATCCTATAAACCCCCTATCTCTCCCTCTGTCTAAATACAGTGGTTACAAATTGTTCTTTAGTAGTTCCTTATTCCAGTTCTTATTTTTTTGGAGAGAGAGTTACATAAATAGTTGGTTCACCGGAGCAGTCGAACAACATATTTGTCGACTGCTAATTGCCGTTATATCCTGGGAGACAAACGCCAGAGATATCCTCGAGCACTTCTGGTGAGGCGGTGAATTTGTTTTAAAGAAACTGTGTATATATCACAGGCCTCGATTTGATATTTTTCTGCTTCTTTCAGTTACTGTAATTTTGATTCATTTTGGCAATTTCAATTTTTTTTATCAGACTAATTTTTGTGTTGCTTCTGTTTTACACATTGTTTAGAAAACCGGACCGGACCGGCCGGTTCGACCGGTTGAACCGTCGACCGGTCGGAGTTCCGGCCCGGGTGACACCGGAAACCGTTACTATGTATGTAACCGGCAAAAACCGGTGGGTGAACCGGTTGAACCGGAAAACCGGAAAACCGACACCGGTTCTTAACCCAGCCGGTTCGTAAATTCCTACTGACTCTCTTTCTTTCGCGCCTCTCTCTCTCTCTCTCTCTTACTTTTCCAGCTGTGTTACTGTCACGTCAATAGCTAGCAGTGAGTAGTCATGAGTCATGACTTTATTGACTTTGATTTTTTCCAGCTTTTCATTTTCTATTAACGTGATAATGTTTATATATTATATTATATGTAATCTGATTGTACAAGATATATATATATATATATAGATGTATGTATAGAATGGAAAGTAATTGATTGGTAAGAATAAATTAAATAAAATGTTATTTTATGAATATTTTATAATTGTTTAGAGATATTTTATTAATTTTATGTGATTTATATTTTTATGTGATATTTATATTTTTTAATTTATATTACCATTAATTTATATATAAATTTTTTTTAATTATTGCATAATTATGACGTCACCGATTTGATCCGGTTCACCCGACGGTTGAACCACTAACCCGTGACCCGGTCATTTTTCCGGTTTGATGACCGGTCCGGTTTTCAAAACATTGGTTTTACATCAACTGTATTCAAAGGATCTGTTTGTTGAATATCAATACAATTTTTCCTAACAATTTTAAAACAGATTTGTATTTAAAAAAATTAAAAAAAAAAAAAAAAGTATCAAACAAAAGCAGTTTTGTTTCAAAGGAAAAAGAAAAAAAAATGTTAACAGAGATCATTTTCAGATTCAATTATGAAAATAATCATAAGGAAATGATTCAATCATTTTCTTATTTTGGATTTAATTTTTACTTTGATAGTATTTTCAGAAATGGCAACAACTAGGAATGAGACTGTGAACCCTACTACGACCGACGGTGCTACGGGTTCTAACACTGTGGTGATTGGTTCAATCCATGTGAAGGTTCTCTCAATCCAAACGGTTCGTGTGAACGAAGGGGAGAAACCAAAATATTCAATGGAGTGGATTTCAAAAGATGGCAACAAAAAATACTGTTTTATTTTACGACTTTGAACCTTGCGAGGTTCTTAAAGGAAGATGCTTCTGTTCCAAATGAGATCGGGAGGTTGTGTTAGCCATTGATGCTTGGAATCACTCAGACTTCCTGTGCGAAAACTATGTATTTAATGGTTTGCACGATACATTCTACAATGTGTATAATGTTAAGACCACTGCTACGGAACTGTGGGAGTCCTTAGACAGAAAATACAAAACTGAGGATGCCAGGTCAAAAAAGTTTGTAGTGGAAGATTCCTTGACTGTAAAATGGTGTACTCAAAGATTGTGATCAGTAAAGTTCAAGAGCTGCAAATGATTTTGATTGAAATCCATGCTGAAGGGATGACCTTAAGTGAAACCTTTCAGGTTGCTACCATTATTGAGAAACTGCCCCTACTTGGAAGGACTTCAAGAACTACGTAAAGCACAAGCGAAAGAAGATGAAAATTGAAGATATGATTGTTAGACTTCGAATTGAGGAAGATAACAAAGGGGCTGACATGAAAGTAGGAAATAATATTGTGGCCAAGGCTATTGTGGTTGAGCATGGTCAAAGTTCAAATGTGAAGAAAAAAGCTGCTTCTAGCAAAGGGTCCAAAATGGGGCCAAAAAGTGGTATCTCCAAGAAACCTAAGTTTTAGTTTCAAGGAAAATGCTACAACTGTGGTAAGACTGGACACCGTGCTTCACAGTGTCGGCTGTTGTCACGACCCATTCCACTAACGCGCAAAAATAGGACATGTGGTACGCCACCAAGACTCATCCAATTCCATTAAAGTAAAATAACAGCGAAAAACATAAGTCAAATTCATTAAAATCAGAGTTATAAAAAGTTTTGTCCAATTGAAACACTTCTCAAAAGAATTCAGTTTTGAAAACAGAGGTCCAGTCGACTGATCAGGAGTCCAGTCGACTAAAGGTTTGAAGCAGAAAGGTAAGTTCAATGGCCTAGTCTAGTCGACTGTGTCGGGGAATCAATCTACTGGGGCTTCAATTTCTCAGTCGACTAACTCCTCCCAATCGATTGTGCCTTAAGCAGAATAGAAAATCCACATTTTCGTCAGTTGTCCAGTCGACTGAAGCATGGACCATTCGATTGGTTTTGCTATATTTAAAAGCAGTGTCTAAAATGATGCAGTGGTCTAGTCGACTAATACATGGACCAGTCGACTGATCCCCTGGCAGTTTACAAGTTGTGCAATCCAACAACTTAAGGTTCTCCAATCTAAAAATCAAACCATTCACAACTATAAACAATGATCCAAAACATAATTACCGCGGTCTTAGTACATATTACAATACAAATCCAAGTCCAAATGCCATTACAACATATTCTAACTTCCACTCTTGTAACACCCATTCCCGGAAGACAATATTAATTTGGTAATAATATGTGTTAATTAAAGATAATTAATGCATGAAATGATTTAAGGTGGGGTTATGAACCCATATGTGAAAAGGTGTTCAAATGCTGGCATAGATGAAAGTTCTGTAAAAGACGGGACTGGTATAAAAAGTGGAGCCCAATGAGGGTGTAATTAAAATATACGCATTTTGATATCATTATATGCTTAGATGAAAACTTGTTTAAATGTTTAAAAAAAATTATTATGTCTTATGATAAGGTAAGGGTACCAATTTGTGTACCCATGTGAGGGCGTATTTGAATACAATTGATAATTGGTAGGTTTAATAGCAATCTCATAATTTATGTTAGACCATGTTTGGGACCCACGTGAGACTTAGATTAAATCCATTTAGAAAAGGCGGGTAGTTAATGTAATTAATATGGGGGTTTCATAATAAAGCTTAAGGAAATTGGGGGGGAGGTAAATGGAATTAAGGAAAAACCACATGACAACACATATGCATGAGATGCATATGTGTCTCATGCTTGTAAAACACAGCTGGGAATTGAGTTTAGGAGAGAACGAGAGCACTCGAGTCAGCGACGAAAATCTACGCGACGTTTCTTGCCATTTCTTCGCCGTCCGACATCGAATTCACGAACCGAGACCATATTTGGACTCGTGGAGGTAAAAGGATCACATGCATGTCTTTTATTTTTGGTTTCAAAAACATTTTTTTCCAACGGCCATCCTTGATAGATGATGTTTGTTGTACCAAAATTATATAGGACTTATACCAGTAGGAATTGGGTTGAAAATTTGGAAGAGATTTGGGTTTCTAGGCTTAATTTGCTAACCATTTAAGGAGATGAGTGTTCTAATCCCAAAATTGGGTGTTTGGATGTGTTCATGTGATAATTGTTGCTAATAGATGCTTAATTCATGCTTATATACATGTATGGTGATAAATTTGGGCAAAGAGCATGTCTAAATGTGAAATTGCTATCGTTATATGTTAAGTTGCTTAAATGCTTATGTGGATCAAAGGGAAGTCAAGTAGTGGTCACCATTTATAGGTCCCATATGTAAGGGATAGTAAGCCCTCAATGAACGGGGCGTGGTGACGACCACGATGATGAAACGATGATGTCATCGGGATCACAAGGGAGTGTGATACGCTATATGCGATAAAAGAGTGAGAATTTTCGGAGACAGAAGGACCCGGGGGTGGTGGCTTGAGATACTTGACTTCTCAGAGATCAATTTGTTGTTGTTTATAATGATTGTTGCATTTACATATTAAGCATTCCAATAGCATGATTAGTTCTCTCACTAAGCGAAAGTTTAAACGAAAATATATTTTCTGTTGTGGTTATTGAATAACCATCGCAGGTACGGCTCGGGAGAAGGAGAGAAAATGATCCACGCGACGGGTTGGGTGTGGGAGTTGCGAGTTGTGTTGATATGTTCATATGTATAGAAGTTTTAGTTAATTGTAATCTATGGGTTATAAACAACTTGTGTTTTGAGGGTGTTGGGATCACCTTGTATTTTGGAGGACTTGAATCTTAATAGATTGGGTTGATATTAGCTATGTCCTATGCTATGGGTGATTTTTATTAGTCACAAGTTGTATAAGGTGTGGAAGAAACTTAGACAAGTTGGGAAAGTCTTTTGTTAGTAAATTTAACTCTTTTTTTCCTATGTTGAATGGTCATGTGAATAATGGGAAAATGTGAATTTGATGCAAAAAATCATGATCCATGAGAAAAATTTGGGTGTTTGATTGTCAATCCATGTTTGGAAATGTTGTGCTAATGTTTAGGAACATTTGGAAATACTTTGAGAGTGATTTTTGATGCTTCTACTAAGTTTGGGGAGGTTTAGAAATGTCTTGGACTTGAAAAACTGATGTTTTTAGCAGCTGGGAACTGTTTGGGGAAGCCGAATCGATCCGGCCTTAAAGGGGGATTGATCCGCCCTTTCTCGAGGACATTCTGCCAGAAAAATAGCATATCGGATTGATCCGGATTAAAAGGTCGGATCGATCAGCCCTTGTTTTTGGCAGCTGCTGGCTTTTACGGAAACAAGCATAACTCTTTCTAGAAAACTCGGATTCGCGCGCCATTTTTGAGTTGGATTCGGGACTCGAAAATCTATCTTTTGGTATAAAATTTGGATATACTTTATTAATGACAATTTTGCCCTTGGGGCTGATTTATGTCAAGAATGTTCGTTTATGGAGTTTAAAACATGGTTTTCTTGGTGATTAGTATAAGTTTAGGTGTGTGGACTTTGTTACATGCATCCTAACTCGCCCGAGGTGGGTTGGGGTGTGACAGCTCCTTATTACAAGTTTGGGATGGAAGCAAAAGTATAAACAAGGTAATATTTTTCCCCGTCGTTCCTCGACCTCACTCCTCATGCTTCTTCTTTCCCTTTTTCTTTTCACCTCAAATGGATGAAGTCTCCACTGCTCAGCTATATGCTGAGTGTACAATTCTAAACAAATGCATATGGTCAATTCATGTTTTAAACATCTAAATCACATAATTTAGTCTCTGGGGAGAGAGATAGGCATTCCCTCAATATATCGGCAAGTTTTAAATCTTAAACATCAATGCCAATGGTTAACCAAGAATCACTCAACCATTGCATCCAACTGCTCTGGTTGGCCACTTCTCACACCAAGCAAGTAGTCATCACTACTATAAACTCTCAAACATTGAGAGGCATGCACAGGCATGAAATTATACCAAACTCCCATTTGACCCACATAAACAACTAGCATACTCACATAATCATGTCACTGTGCTTTTCTATACGTACTCACTAATATTTGATTGGCCTAGATTACGGCATGAGTTTTGCCCGGATCACATTTCATACAAAATATCTAACATCCAAACTTTTCTATATTACAAAGGTTCGAAATTCATATCTCGAGCTATAGCTCTCAAACTTCAGGAGAAGAACTAGGAGACCAAATAAATGTCAAATCTCCGATCTCAAGCGATTCCTACAAGTATAGACATGTTTTTCCCAATTTCTTAAAATTAACTTTTCGAAAAAACTTTTCTAAACTAGGCCTAAAAGGTATCAAAATGAAGCTCTTACCTCGAGGAGTCCAAATATGAAATCTGGTCAAAAACTGACAGACGAACGGTCGCCGTTTGTCGTCGAAAAGGTCGTAGAATCAAATCTCCTTTCTCTCTCTCTCCTCTCTCTAGATATTTTGAAAGTTTGGATAATAATGAAATCTCATCCGCTACTATTTATAAGTACAACTCTAAAAAATTACGCTTAACTCCCCACGAGTTCTCGAAACTTCTAATTAAGTCTTGAAATGTCGCACACGTCCATTTTATATCTTCACGAGTTAAAACTAAAATTTATAAAAGTTTTCGAATAAGTTCTGTTTGGGTCCAAAAATCACGTTCTGAAACTAATTTCGTGGAATCTCTAGATAATCTACTTTTTATGCAATGTGTCACTCACGTTCTCATTACAGTATTCACAATGATCTAAAATAGGATCAAACTACTAGAAATTTACTCTACATTGGTAAATTTATTATTCATGAAAGTACGAGATATCTCAAATTATATTTAATCACATAAATGTCATTTAATTCATGTTGATGCCATATGATTTCCTATTATCGTGTCTTTGATTGACACCTCATCATTGACCTCCAGTCAACCTCATTCTCAATTATCAACTAGCATTGATAATTCACAAAATTTCATTTATGCATTTTAAAATCATGATTTTCTGGGACGGGCAAGACAGCTGCCACAAAAGAAATTCAAAAAAAATCAAGAGGCTAACATGGCAGAATTAGACTATATCTCAAGGGATGTTTCTGAAATTAATCTATCAGCTGTGGTCTCCGAAGTGAACTTGGTGGGTTCAAACTCAAAGGAATGGTGGATAGACACTGGTGCCACTCGTCACATATGCTCTGACAAAGCAATGTTCAGTTCTTTCAAGCCAATGAATAATGGTGAGAAATTGTTCATAGGCAACTCAGCCTCTTCTGATGTGAAAGGTCAAGGAAAGATAATTCTGAAGATGACTTTAGGGAAAGAGCTAACTTTGAACAATGTCCTATATGTATAACACTTGTATACGTGTTGTTGCATTTCATTACAATATCATGCATGATAATGTGATGTGTCGTGCCTTATGGCACACGTGTGAGTGAGTTGCGACTCATGAGTCGATTTGTGTGTCTGTGTAAGAGAACCCTTTGAGACTGTGTGGAATGAGTGTTGTGATGTTGTGATGTCTCTCAGAGATTGAGACGGTCATCGTGGAATACCCTAGATGTTTATCTAAAAATAAATATTTACCTGTGTATTTCACTATCTGTATTAGTATCTAGTGTAGAATATATTCCTGCTGTTTATTTTAGTATCCTTGGGAGGACGAATTAACAGGCTACATAATTGGTAGGCTAATTAGTAATTTCGTAAAATCATGTGGAATCAAATTTTAGCAACCAAATGGGACTTAGTGAAAAACTAGTAAAGTTAGATATTTACTACTAGAGGTTCTAAATCGAAGGTTTAAGACCTTGAGGGGAGTTAAATGATATTTTAAAAAGTAAACACTATATATACATAAGTGTGAGATATTTTTAGTAGCAAAACCCTATTTGACTTCTAAAATGAGGAGAGAGAAGAGAGAGAGACAGAGAGAGAAAATGGAGATTTTAATCTTCGAGCTTGCGACGCTTATTTTCGGTGATCCGTCCATTGATCAAAATATTTTATCGGATATTCAAACTCCTTGAGGTAAGGTCGTCGTTTTGATATCCACTAGGACTTGTTTAGCTAAGTTTTTCGAAAACTAATTTTCTAGAATTTTCTTAAAAAGTTAATAATTGGACTTTTAATCGATAGGAATTGTACTAGATGGACTTCTGCACGATCTTTATGCTCGGATTTTCTTTGGAACGAATTTTAGGAGCGTAAATCGGAGGTGAGTGATTCAACTATGTGCTTTGGAATGATTTCTTGACATGTATTCATATTTTGTATGAAAAGCATGTGTCAGTTTATAGATATATTGTGTAGTATATATTAGGCGACTATATGGATAAGTAGGCCCAGTTGTACGGTGAAATATTTTAATTATGTCGAAAGCATGGTGATATGTAATTTGAGCATGTTTAGTTGCTATTTGGGTTAAAGAAGCATGTGGTACCAAGCCATCTTGTGGAGCCGATATAGGCATAAGGTCGCACGTTTGAAGAAAAAAAACATGGTCTTACCTAGTCGCATGGACTTATTGGTGAGGAGTCGCAGACTAGGAGTGTGGATCACACACGTGAGACTTTGGAGACTAGTATGAAATGTAGAGATGTAAATGCGAGCATGTTTATCATTCAGGTGCATTGTTGTTTTATTCACTAAGCGTTAGCTTAAAAGAATCGAATTATGTGTGGTTATTCAAATAACCATTTCAGGTGTTAATGCCGATGAGGAATCGGGAAAGTGATCACGAGATATTGGGAATTCCATTAGAAGGTGAAGGAGTATGTTCACCCCATAGTTTTGAAATGGAGTTGTTGTAATAGAGATTTTGTGACTCTAAAACTATGTTTAACTTATTATGTTAGAACAGATTCGTAATGTTGTAATAAATAGTAATCTTTTATAATTATGTTTCAATAATGTTATAATCCAGTTAGGATCACTTTGGAATGAGTTTGGAGTGTGTGTCTGGTCCCGGGTTGAATTCAGAAAACTTTTAACATGGAAAATCCTACAGATTGTGCTGCTGCAATAAACTAGTTGACTGGTTTATGAAAACAATCGACCGGACCATTTGTTGAGCAATTCACTGCATCAATTTTGTGAAAAACAGTTGACTGGGTACCCCGACATAGTCGACTGGATGGTATTTCAGAATTAGATATTTTCTACCTGGACTAGAGTTCAGTCGACTAGATCATTCAGTCGACTGATAATTTTCTACCCCAGTCGACTGGACTTGGGAAGCAGTTGACTTGACGGGCTGCAGAGTTGTGGGCTCTCTGTATCTTGCATTTCCAGTCGATCAGACCTTGGATCAGTCGAATGGATTGCTATTTTCAAAAGGCGTGTTTCTTTAAGTGTTTTCAATGGGCAAAACTTTTATAGTATGAAAATTGTGGATTTTTACTATTGTTTATTCCGCTACTATTTACTTAAGTTGATTGACGAACCTCGGTGGCGTGCCACGGACTTCAGTTCGGCTATTGTCACTAGAAGGAAAAGTGCTTTTTATGTCACTTTTAAAATTGTATTTATGTCACTTTTATTTCGAGTGACATTATTGTTTATCGCGCGAGCTTTTTATGTTGTTTTTTAGGTTCCTATGTCAGTTTTAAAAAAAAAGTCACATAATAAAGTATTTATGTCACTTTTTATAAAAAGTGACATAATTACTTTATTATTTATAACATAAATAATAGCGTATTTATGTCACTTTTTAAAAATCGACATAAATAAGAACACAGTGGCAATTTTGTAAATAAAAGATTTGATTATTATGTCGGTTTACTAAAAAATGACATAGATATATTTCAATTTTATGTTAAGTTTTTGGAAAAATGCGGTGGCAAATTTGTAATTAAAGCACCTTTTATTTAGCCTTTTATTCCATCACTTCTCTCTGTCTTTAGTTCTTCACCACTAAAAAACCCTAATATCTCTCTCTCTCTCTCTCTCTCTCTCTCTCTCTCTCTCTCTCTCTCCATCCTCGAATCTGAAACCTCCATGGAAGCTACGCTCACAACCTCTGATTTCAGCAGAGTAACCGCCACTGATTCACACAAAGCTTGGTACCTCCATGCTCTTCTCCTCAAAATCGGCCGCCCTGCTCTTTCTCTCGAACTCGCTCATCAATGCAATTTGTTCCAAGCATCGCCCGATTTTGTCGAATACTTATGCTTAATCCCTAATTCGCCACTCTTCTTCACCGTCGATATGCTTGTCATGCCATCTCTAATTTTCCATTACAAGTTGAAAATTGCAGAAATAAGAGGTAAGATCTTACGAGTGTTAGTAAACCTTGTTTCATATTCTAGTCTTACATTTGTCTCGGAGTGTCATACTAACATTTCAGTATTCGACAGGAAAGCTAGAGGAAGTATCCATGTTCCTAAGATCTTATTTAATTATTTTTACTTCTCTTTTGTGGCATGGGTATTAATTTATTTGGGCACAAACACAACATAGATGATATATATTAATACATTTTTGTGGCATGGGTATTAATTTATTTGGGTATTGTTTTTTTCATAGTGTCATCCCTAATTTATTTTGTCTACTTTTCAGGTCTTGCTTGCAGTTTCTTCGGTGCCCTCTTCATTTTTCGGCCAAGGCTTGCAATGCAAGGTACAAAAGTGAGTTAATAAAACCCTCAGAACATTTTATACTGGTAACAGATAGAAAGAAGGTGATATGGTGTTTTTTGTGTTTTTCACAAACAAGCTAAATGCTATTTCTTGAACAATGATATACTTCCCAAATTTGCATCCCAAATGTGGTTCCTAAATGTCTTAACAATTTTACCACATGTTATGTTATGATACAATTGACAATTGACAAAATATTTGGGAATCAAATTTTGGGTTTAAATTTGAGAAGCATAGCATTACTCTTATTTCTTATTTGTATGTGTTTTTTTCCCTTATCTGACATTTGGCCCTAACAACAGTTAATACACTGTAATCATTTAGCCATGGTTATTGGGAAGGTAGATCTCCTTAGTCAGAGATTGGAAACTGGACCCGATTTTTATTTAGGTTCTCAGTTTGTGGCTTTACTTTTTGCTACACTTAATTTGCTTACCAGCTTCTACATGAGAGTTAGTGACTATTTTATTTGTGAGTTACATAGATAAATGTTTTAACAGGAAGAAGTAAGAAAAATTTTAAACAGAAGAGAAAAAGGAGAGGTAACACTTTGCTTACCAGTTCAGAGTCATGTGCATGTTCTTTGTGTGGTGTAAGGGAAATGGTGTTTTCTTTTCTTTCTCTCAAACTTCAAGGTCTCTCATAGGTGTTAGAGTAGAACTAGTTTAGACAGTTCATGCTTTAAACCACTGCAATTTCTGTTAAAGTTGGATTAAGAGATCTAGTACCTATAAGCAGTTGGGATACAATCATACAACTTGTAGTTCTATTTTCCGTTCATTGGAAATTCTTTTGTTTTTTTGGCCATCGATAATTGGCTATGAATGTTACATTTTAATTTTGGATTATGATTCATGTTGATAAAAAAAGTGAAAAAAGTACAAGGAACTTGCCTTTCAAATTATAAGCAAATTTTGTCTAGCATTGATGATTAGTGAAGGATAATGTAGTGACTCATATCAACATGTAGGTGTATGTCGATCTATATGCTATAGCAATCCTTTTATTAGGAGAGGCATTAGCATGTTATGGTAAGTACCTACTATTGGGATATAAACACTTTCGATACAATTTAATTTGTCAAATGTGTTGCTCCATAATTCCGTATTCTCCATATTGTTTATTCTGTTTGCTATCTACTATAATATTGATACTACCTTAATTAGAGCATTTAAAAGCATCAATTAATGCCTTTAGTTTGTTATAAGGCTTGTGGCTGTTCGTATTTGTTTTCTAGTAAAGTGCTAAATACTAATTTGATAGTAAGATTAGAAGACTAGAAATGAAGGATTTAAACAAGGAGTTGTCTAGAAGACTTGAAACTCAAACACAAAGATTATAGCTTTTTTTTAACTCCTCAAAGTATGGCAAATGAAAGTATAACACATGTATAAGTGTTGTTGCATGCCATTACATTTGTCATGTATGATAATGTGATGTGATGTGCATTTGTGGCACATGTGTGAGTGAGTTTTGACTCACAAGTCGATTTGGATATCTGTAAAAGAGAACCCTCTGAGACAGTGTGAAATTAGTGTTTTGATGTTGTACGTCTTTCTGAAATTGAGACGGTCATTGTGGAATACCCTAAATGTTTATCTGAAAATAAATGTTTACTTGTGTATTTCACTATCTGTATTATTATCTGGTTTAGAATTCTTTTTGTTGTTAATTTTAGTATCCTGGTGAGGACGAATTAACACGTTGCATAATTGGTAGGCTAATTAGCAATTTTGGAAAAATAATGTGAAATTGCGTTTTATCAACCAAATGGAACTTAGACGAAAACTTTATTAATTTTTAGTTTTCACTGGTGAAGCGATAAATTAGGCATGTAATAAGTTTCAGAGATTAATTAAGAGTTTTGAGAACTCGCAGGGAGGTAAACACAATTTTCAAAAGTGTTGCCTATATATAGATAGAGATTACTTAGATATTTTAAGAGCACTACTAGAACCACACAGTGAACCACACACTCTTTCCACACAAAGCTTTAAATGCTTGTACTTTGTGCTGTTTTAATTTTTACACTTTTTGTGCCCCACTCATATAGCTCAGGGTACAAGCATTTAAAGCAGTGTGGAAAAAGTGTGTAGTTTACTATGTGGGTCTAGCATTTTCCTTTTACAAAACTTTTCTAACCTAAAAGCTAAAGAGGCCAAAGGGAGATTTTGAAGCTTCGGACTTCTTGGCGCTAATCGACGACCATTTGTCCGTTGGTTTTCAACCAGATTTCATATTCGAACTCCTTAAGGTAAGGCCGTCGTTTTGATATCTATTAGGATTCATTTGGATAAGTTTTCTGAAAACTCTTTTTTCTAGAATTTTCCTATAAAGTTAATAATCGGACTTTTGATTGATAGGATTGTATTAGATGGACTTCTGCACAATCTTTGTGCTTGGGTTTTCTTTGGATTGAATTCTTAGAGCGTTATTCGGAGGTGAGTGATTCAACTATGTGATTGGAATGATTTTTTGACATGTATTCATGTTTTGTATAAAAAGCATGAGTTAGTTATAGATATATATTGTGTAGTTCATATTGGGCGATTATATTGATAAGTAGGCCCAATTGTATGGTGAAATGTTTGGATTATGTTGAAAGCACGGTGAAATGTATTTGAGCATGTTTAGTTGCTATTTGGGTCAAAGAAGCATGTGGTACCAAGCCATCGTTGTGCAACCGTTATACGCATAAGGTCGCACGTTTGAAGAAAAGAAACGTGGGTCTTACATTTTCGCGTGGACTTATTGGCGAGGAGTCGCGAATTAGGAGTATGTCACGTACACGTGAGACTCTGGAGACTAGTATGAAATGTAGAGATGTGAATGCATGCATGTTTGTCATTCATGTGCTTTGTTGTTTTATTCACTAAGCGGTAGCTTAAAAAAATCGAATATGTGTGGTTATTCAAAAAATCATTGTAGGTATGAATACTGGCGAGGAATCAGAGAAGTGATCCCAGGGTATTGAGAGTTCACCTAGAAGGTGACTCATCACGTTCATCTCGTAGTTTTGTAATAGAAGTGGATAATAGCTCTGTATATGTTTTTATTTCATTTCCAAATATTGTAAGGAATTACTTCCGAGTAACTAGAACTACATTTTGTATTGATTTGGAAAACATAGAATGGGTTAGTTAAGTTTTTATGAATCCGAACCCTCGAGTTTGCGTTTTGAATGTTTTTTTTAACGACTTAACGTTTGGATTTAAGCTTTGAGATATGTTACGATCGCAAGGGTCACCTGACCTTAGGCAATATTCTAATACAAGAAGGATTACTGTCAATGGGTCATTTGACTGGTCGAAGCGGACAGTTTGATCGGTCGAAGTGCCCTCTGCTGTGAATGATCATTGCCAAGGTCATTCAACCGGTCGAATGGGGCATCTCGACCGGTCGAAATAACCCCTGCATGAAAACTTTTCATACCCTTCTGAGAATTATTTAAATGTTTTGATTGGTTTTTAGGGCACCTTTGGGACCCCTATGAATATAAATTCATTTGTTTCAAAATATTATTACGTTTTCAAATTTATATGGATTTTACTAACTTCAAGTGTATTGTTTCAAAGGAGCGACTGCTCATCGTTATCTTAAAGTTCTTTTTTCGCTGCTACAACTTTTAAATAAGTATGAAGAGCCTCAGTGGCATGCCACGGGCTTCAGTTCTGCTATTATAGGACCGGGCTGTGACAGAGAATGTCCGAGCAAGACAACCGGATTCTCGCACCATTCCTGACAACACTCCACATGCCGATGAAGGTGATAAGGTACCATATAATCAACACTTATTTGTACTTGTTCGCAATGAATGAGAGTGTCCAACATATGTGGTAGTGGGATCCTCTTCAATAATGATGGAACCACTTCAATATCAACCAATCAAAATTAACTGGGTCCACTATCACGTGTTGAGAAACACTTTTGAAAAAAATAAAATTAGGAAGCATAGCATTACTCTTATTTTAAACTCCATATTCTAAGTTAGTCACAAGTTGCCAAGTTTGTTGTGACCATAGCATTACTCTTATTTTAAACTCCATAAAAATATTTGAAATATGATTTATATTCATTTAACACATGTATTCTCCTTCTTGCTTATGCTTATTGATTATTTGAGAATAAACTTTACAAAATAGGGACAATTCACTTCGTTTTTCATTTGTGATCAATATAGTGTCATCATAAGTCTCTTTTAAGCAAAGTGTCAATTATTTCTTCATAGCATATAAGAATCAATGAGAGGCTCACACATTTTGGGCATTGATATTCAATGCTGCAGCCGCAATAGTTGTTGACAAAATCACTATTAATGTGTTCCATTTGCTTGCCACTAGCTAATTATGATTTGATGCTTTGTGGAGCCCATAAATTCTTTCTCCTTTCATTTTTATTTTTGGTTTTAGTTTGGGCTAACTAGAGATGGTCACTTGATTGAAACTTTCAACTCAACTTTGCTAATTATTAATTACTTTTAGGTACTAATCAAGGGTAAAGATCTCATGAGTCGTGACAAGTACCAATATTATCAATGTTTGGATTACAAAGTAAACACATTTCATAATCTATGAATTTGCGTATTTGTGTATAACTTGTAATCCGTGAGTCGGAATTGCGTATCGTTTCTTCCTATAAGTGTATTTAGGTGAGTAAGAACTGTAGGTTCTAGTCTCGTGTCGTTCCGAGTGCCAGAACCCATTTTGGTCTCCCAAAATGTCAAAAGTTAGTTTTAGAAGGCCTAAGTTTATAAATTTGCATATTTGCATCTAACTTACAACCTGTGAGTCAGAATTGCGTGCTGTTTCTTCCTTAAAGTATACTAGCATGTAACCCGCGGAATGCGCGGTACATCTTACTTCTAATAAATCGAAAAGACTGGTAATGAATATTGTTATCATCGAAAGTTCAATTAAAAATACACACTTGTAATTGTCTTTTAAAGTTTCGTATAGTATATACAAAATTTTACCCAGAATCGATCCATTTATACAAATTAATAGTGTTTTTTTTTAAAAAAAAATTGTGAGTACTTTCGTCTCATGAAAACTTAGAAATCACCATATCGGTTAAAAAAAATGTTGTAAGCTTATACAAACAGTGGGAAAAAATAACACAAATTCATGGGATGGGCTGAAAAACAAGAAAAAAAAGAAAAAGAAAAGAAAAGAAAAGAAAAGTAAGAACATCCTTTTAAAATGATCATAATAAAATATAAAATTGAATTGAACTACTGTACACGATTTAAATATAGGAAGAGTCCATTATGTACCAATTAAATGGTAGTATGTGCCCATTAACACCCACTGGTATATAAGGGTGTAAAAAAAAAAGCCTGGCCTGACGGGTGGCCTGAAGTCTAGCTCGAAAAAATGGGCCTTAAGCCTGGCCCAAGCCAGAGGTAGGGTCAGCCCGGTCCTACCATCCTTGGTAGGGCCTGGGCCTATCTCTTGAACCCAAGCCCGGTCTGAGGCCTGACCTGACCCTGCCAAAGCCCGGCCCGAGGCCCGTATAAAAGCCCGATTAGAAGCTTCCCAATAATAAAAATATTGATCTTTTTCAAGTATTAAAATATCAAATTTGCAAGTTGTTCTATTGAAAGTTATATCCAACCTATAAAAAAAATGGTTACATATATAGTAGTATTTATACCATTTTAGGATAAATTTAAAGCTCTTACTTAGGCTTTACCTTAGAGCCTAGGGTCGAGCCTGGATTGTGAACTCTTAAGCCCGACCCGAGCACGATCCACCATTTTGAACTCTTAAGCCCAAACCTGCCCAAGTTTGATCAATGTCGGGCTAGGCCGAGCCTGATGGGCTATTTTGATATCCTACTGCTATAGCAGTCCATTGGTGTGGAGAGAATGATTAAGGGTTGGTGAAATGATTAAATAGCAACACAAATGAATAGTGACACGTGTCACTCTCAAATTACTTCTAGCCTACACTCTTAGCTTTTATATATAGTAATAGATAGATTTAGGTGAGTAGGAAGTGTAGGTTCCGGTCCAACATCGTTTCGAGTACTGGAACCCATTTTGGTCTCTTAAAACATTAAAATTTGTTTTATAAGGCCTAAGTCTATGAATTTGCGTATTTGCATCTAACTTGCAATCCGTGAGTCAGAATTGCGCGCTGTTTCTTCCTACAAGTCTATTAAGGTGAGTAGGAAGTGTAGGTTCTGGTCTCGTGTCATTCTGAGTGCCAGAATCCATTTTGGTCTTTTCAAAACTTAGTTTTAGAATGCCTAAGTCTATGAATTTTCATATTTGCATCTAACTTACAATCTGTGAGTCAGAATTGCTTGTCGTTTCTTCCTACAAGTCTATTTAGGTGAGTTGGAAGTGTAGATTCTAGTCCCGTGTTGTTCCGAGTGCCGTAACCCATTTTGGTCTCTTAAAACGTCAAGACTTACCTTTACTCTTTTATTATTTTATATATACAACTAATTAATTAATAAAAAAAAATTTGTAGGTACAAAGGTTCAAATTTTGATAAGAAGTTCTAACAAGTGAATCCGCTTTTTTGTTGGGTTAATTTTTTTTGTTGCTTTTCATAATTTGGGTAGTACTTTTTTTTTTTTTTTTTATGAATATAACATGTATATGTGATTGGTTTATCACATGTATTTTTTTGTTGATTCTAATTGGTTGATGTTGAGATGAATAGATGAAATTTATTTATTGGAATGGATTATTGAGTGCGGATATCACATTTTTCTTACCCACAGCTTTTTCAAAACCTTTTTCAATTTTAAAAACACAAGAGTCGTCACTTAATTTTAAAAAGGAAAATTAAGAAATCATTTGAAAGCAAATTGATTTTTTTTGGAAATCAGAGATTTATAGGTTTGGGGATTATGGAATAAGAGGGGAAGGAGCCCGGCGAACTAAAACACCCTCTCTTATCGTATCTTGCGATAGGCCTCTACTAAACATCTTTTTAATAGAACTATTAATCTCAATGTGCCCTCAACTAATACATAGATATAGATATATATTGCAAAAACATGTCTAAAAGGGTGTAAGATTGCTAATGGTAAAAATAGCATTCAAAATCACATAATTCAACTAGCAAGCAATATGATATGCACTAGGGAACAAGAAAACTTACCCGAGATCCAGCCGCAAATTTTAAATGTGCAATGCATACAAATAAATGAAAACCTAGCAAAAGAGTCTCTAATCACATATATATACACATAAGGCAACACCTAGTCTAAGGTGTCGCACATAAAGTCAGAAAATCAATAAAATCAAGAAATTAAAGTAAACTAAAGAAGAGATTGAGAAATCATACCTTAATAGCGCTGCAAAATAAAGGATTAGTTCACATGCTTTACACGAGACATATTATTGAATCCTATGTAACATTCATAAAACTTCTAGCCTAAATCTATCAAGTATGAAAAAATTGACATAATCATGAATTCCTTCCAATTAATTGGGAACACAACATCTCTATAGATATACAAGTCTCAACTAGGAGTCAATGTAATGTCCATATAGAGATGGTGCAATCCCAACACAATCACAAGGAATTCACAATTAAGTTCAGTCAAATGCAATTTTATCCTAACACAAAATAAATCCTAATTACAAGTATTAACCTACATGGATGAATGCACATGAGTACATGAACAAGAGCAAGTCATGAGATATTTATCAGTTTGGATCACTTAGCCTTTGGATTTAAGTTTAAATAATCATTATCAAAACATGGTTTAAGTCATATGTCATAGAAAAGTCATTTGGACCATTATTTACAAAGTTTGTCAAATCTGTCTCAAAATTATGAAAATTGCAGAGAGCAGACCAGAACTTCAAAAATAGAAAAAGCATGATTCCCATGGTTTGATGTTAATGAATTTTGGACACAATATGCCTCTATGAGTCTAGTTTCCAACCCAAAAAGAAAATCAAATATCAACGGTTCAATCTCTGAAAATTGGACAAACACTAGATATCACTCAAAAATTTACAACTCTCTGTCCAGAGTTTTCGTATGATTTTCCAAAAATAGTAAATAAATCCGAGTGACTCTAATCTTTTTAGGAGATCAATTAACACATTAAACTTCATAAAAAAATTATTTAGAGTCAAGAATGCTTGATTAAGGCTCTGATTTACTTATTTCAAAAAGGTGTTACTGTTTTGAAATTCTGGACAGATTATGGTTGCTTCACAAAACACATGACCAAACCACTTTAAACATGAAATCTCATTAAAACAAAAATTATTGTGGTAAAACTTTGTGTTGTTGACACTCTTCAGTTGGTTTTATTCAATTCCAACGGTCCATTATTTAACTAAAAATCCTTGATCAAAGGTGGTTTATGGATTCACTGCCCCATTGTTAAGTTTCATTTGTGTTAAATCTATCTACTAAGCCATGGAGATTGGCTTAACCCAAATTATTTATCCTCCCACTTGATGGTCATTGGAGACTAAGACACTTATACTTACAGATTTCAATGGAGTATGGAGAAACTTCATGAAATCCCAAGATAATGAACCTAGACCATGGAGATAGGTTTAGACTCATTGACCAAACATACTAATATAAACCTTAATCTCCTTGTAAATCATGAGCTTATAAGGAAACTAAAGAATTCCAAGTCAAAGGATTCAAGTAAGACATTGAAGGTCTCATGAATCCCAAAAGATGAACATAATGAAAAGAAAAATGGAATCAAGGTTCAAGTAATATCTAAGTTAACTTCATGATTTAATTAATCTTAAACCTTAGGTTACTTTGATCCAAACCAAGAAATGAAAGTTCAATCACAATGTTAGTGGTGTGTGATGAAATGAGGTGGGAAGGGAGTTTTTGAAAATGTGTAAAAGGTCCTAGGAATATTATATATTGTGATTGAACTTTGAATTAAAGACAATTAACTAGAGGTTACATCCAATTATCCTCAACTTTTAGGTTTTTTGGAAGTCTTTCAAAGGTGGTTCAATCTCTTCTTCTTCTAACTCATGTAACATCTTGATTTTCTCAAGCTTTTCTAAGACTCTCTCCTAATTGTATCAAAGAAATTGAAGAAAAGCAAAGAGATTCAAGATAAGATTCAAGTTTTTAAAGTTGAGATAGATGGATATTCCAAGACAAGATTCAAGATGAAGATTCAAAATCAAGATCCTTTGTAATGGGATATTCATCCCCTATATATAGGCAAATTTTGGAGGGTTATTTTGGTAATTTCATAGAAAACCCTAATCCCAAATGTCCTTTTGAAGGTACAAAATGTGCTATTTCAAAGCAGATTGGCACTCAACGGAGATGGAAGCGGCACTCAGTGAGTGGCAGAACGACACTCACTAATTGTCGAAGCGGCATTCACTGAATGTCAATGCAACACTCAATGAATGTCGCGGACAACTCCACAGACTGCTGGCTTTTCTGGAATTTTATTTTTTGTGACATTCAGTGGTTGCCGTTGCGGTTTTCACTGACTGCCGTTGCGGCAGTATGAGAGTGCCGCAGCGGCATCGATCGCGTGACTGACGCAGGCCTCTTTGTGTGTTGCTTCCTCATCTTTTCCTCTACTTTCTTTCATGTTCGTTGAAATCGAAGAGCCTTTTGAAGAGCTTGAATCACCTTGGAAGTCTTAGGTTTGTTCGGACATTGTCATCATCGGACTTGGAGGTAACACTCCCTTTTATCCAACGTTTGGTCAAAATCGGTGTGTCTACATTGAGCTGTATTTAATTTTGTACAGGGTGGTATTTGATGCAATCATCAGTTTTTAAAAAATAATATTTCAAATATTTATGTCATTTTTAAGAAAACTGACATAACTAAACATTTTATGTCACTTTTATAAAAGTATTTATGTCACTTTTAAATTATTTATGTCACTTTTAATTTTTTTTTGTTGGTATTTATGTCACTTTAATAATTTTATGTCACTTTAAGTTAAAAATGACATAAAAATGGTATTTATGTTATTTTTAAGTATTTATGTAACTTTTTATTAAGAATGTATTTTTGATTTTATGAAACATTTATGTCGCTTTTATAAAACAATTATGTCACTTTTAAAGAATTTATGTCACCGCCATTTATGTTACTTTCTACTGTAAAAAAGAGAGAGACATAAATAGAAATTTTCATCGTAGTGTGTGGGACCAGACTGTGACAATATGTGCCTAAAATTTGCAAGAACCTAGTGTCTAGTTCTCTTCTGAGCAAGCATGGCTTCCGAATGGTTTTTGAGTCAGACAAGGTGGTGCTGACTAAAGTTGGGATGTATGCGAGGAAGGGGTACATGAGTGATGGGCTGTTTAAGCTTAATGTAATGACCTTTCTACCGAATAACAATATCAATAAAATGAGTAACTCTTCTACTTACTTGCTTGAGTCTTCCAATTTATGGCATGGTAGATTAGGATATGTTAATTTTAATTCTTTACGAAGATTAATTAAATTAGACCACATACCCAGCTTTCATATTGATACAAGTTATAAATGTGAAACTTGTGTTGAAGCAAAGTTAACAAAGACTTCGTTTCAATCAATAGAAAGAAGCACTGAACCATTGGAATTAATCCACACTGATGTATGTGATTTAAAAATGGTTCAATCAAGAGGTGGTAATAAGTATTTTATTACTTTTGTTGATGATTACACTAAATATTGTGATGTGTATTTGCTAAAAAGTAAGGATGAAGCTTTGGATAAGTTCATTCTGTACAAGGCAGAGGTTGAAAATCAACTAAGCAAAAAGATTAAGGTGTTAAGAAGTGATAGGGGTGGTGAATATGTAGCACCGTATGGTGAGTATTGTGCACAACGCGGAATTATTCACCAAACCACTACGCCTTATTCGCCTTCATCAAATGGAGTTGATGAAAGAAAAAATCGTACCTTAAAGGAAATGATGAATGTTATGTTAATAAGTTCTGGATTGCCACAAAACTTGTGGGGGAGGCAATTATCTCTACGTATTACATTTTAAATAAGGTACCTCAAAATAAAGTTAATCAAACCTCGTATGAACAGTGGAATGGTTGAAAACCTTCCTATAAGTTCTTACGAATGTGGGGGTATCTTGCAAAGGTTCTTGTACCTACTCCTAAGAAAGAAAGGATAGGTCTAAAAACTGTTGATTGTTTGTTCATTGGCTATAACAGTAGTGCGTATCAGTTCCTTGTACACAAATCTAAAAACCCAGATGTACACATGAACACGATCATGGAGACTAGAAATGCGTTGTTCTTGGTGAATATATTTCCTTGTAAAGAGAAATATAGTTCTAAAAAATGCACATTTGAAACTATTGGGAAAAGTAGTAAAACCCAAGAAGAGAATGTAGATGTTGAGCCTAGATGTGAAAAAAAGGGTCAGAACATCAATATCTTTTGGTCCAGACTTTCTAACCTATTTGTCAGAAAGCGAGCCTCAAAGGTATGATGAAGCTATAAGATCACCAGAAGGTCTATTATGGAAAGAAGCAATCAAGAGTGAAATTGATTCCATCTTACAAAACCATACTTGGGAACTGTTAGATTTGCCTCCTATCCGTAAGCCTTTGGGGTACAAATGGATTTTCAAGAGGAAAATGAAAACGGATGGCACTATTGATAAGTGTAAGTCAAGGCTTGTGATTAAAGGGTATGTAAAAAAGGAAGGTCTAGACGACTTTGATACGCATTCTCCTATTACGAGAATAACATCCATTCGAATGATTATTGCAATCGCAGCTCTGCGAAATCTTGAAATACATCAAATGAATGTTAAGACTGTATTTCTTAATGGAGATTTGAATGAAGAAATCTACATGGAACAACCCGAAGGGTTTTCTGCTCCAGGGTAAGAAAAGAAAGTGTGCAAGCTTATTAAATCTTTGTATGGCTAAGCTCCTAAACAATGGCATGAGAAATTTGACAAAGCTATGATTTCTAGTGGATTTATGATTAATGAGTGTGACAAATACGTTTATGTCAAAGACACCAATGATGGCTATGTCATCTTGTGTCTTTATGTTGATGACATGCTCATTGTGGGAAATAATGATAAAATTAGTACCTCAACTAAGAAAGTGTTGAATTCTAAATTTGACATGAAAGATATGGGACTTGCCAATGTTATATTGGGCATCAAGATCTCTAGAAATACAAATGGCATTGTTTTGTCACAGTCACATTATGTAGACAAGATTTTAGAGAAGTTCAACAAGTCTGATACGAGTATGGCCAGGACGCATGTGGAGTACTTTGGTACTTATGTTACACTCGTGATCATAGGTTACACTATATGAGATATCCAGCTGTATTGGAAAGATACAGTGATGCAAACTGGATATCCGATATGAAAGATTAAAGTCGATCTACAAGTGGATATGTTTTTACACTTGGTAGTGCAACTATTTCATGGAAGTCTTCAAAATAAACTTGTATAGCTAGATCAACAATAGAGTCAGAATTCATTGCACTAGATAAGGCAGCGGAAGAAGCTGATTAGCTTCGCCATTTTGTAGAAGATATTCCAAGATGGTCAAAACCAGTGCCAACATTTTGCAAACACTGCGATAGCCAGTCTGCTATTAGAAGGGCACAAAGTAATATGTACAATGGTAAGTCAAGATACATTCGTCGAAGACACAATACCATAAAACAACTACTCCCAAGTGGGGTTGTCACGATTGACTATGTAAAGTCAAAGGATAATATTGTGGATCCGCTAACCAAATGGTTAAATCGAGAGTTAGTTAATAAATCATCTAAAGGAATGAGACTAAAGCCTTTGACAATACAAGGTACCAGAATGGAAACCCAACCTAGTTGACTGGAGATCCCAAGATCTAGGTTCAAAGGGACAACATAATTTCATGTACCTTAGGAGAATTATTAAGGAGAAATGCTCTCCTGCACATTTCTGTGATACAACAGTGGTACCTGCATGGTTTGAGGATAAGCTTAGCTTTTAATGACTATGTGTATTGGTATTGCCAAGCGGAGTATAGCAGGATACTCTAAACAAGTCACCTACGTGAATGAGAAGTGGGGTTGCTTCTAAAAGAATTTGAAAAAGGCAAAATTCTTTGATAACATTCACTGAATTAGGCGAGTGTTCAAGGCCAAAATGAGCACAAGTGTAAGAACTAAACTATGTTTTAGAAAGCTCTTGCGTGAGGTTTGTCGGTTGTTTACTCTAACGGCAATTAGTTCAAGACTATACATTCACTGGTTCGCTAATGAATCTGATAGATTATCACAAGGGAAGGTTCATACACAAAAGCTACTGGTCTCGTTGCAGGAGTGATTCGTTGGCTCTCTCTTATTGAGTCTACGTTTTCTCACATCGTTTCTATTAATTTCATTCATGTAGGAGATTATTGGATAAATATATAGTTTTTGGCCATGTTTAAGGTCAAATAAAAGTGGGACCCACTTAGAGTTTGAGTGGGTTGTGTTCTTCTTCATGAGGAGATAGAGTTTGGATATTTATATGTTCAAAAACATTGTTGGGTGAATAAGTAATTGATGCTCAAAGGTTGCCCTTTGCAAAGAGTTGTTGAAATAAAAGAGGTTCATAACTTACCTTGTCCCATATAGAAAACTAACAAGGAGTTTCAAGCGTATTTATAAAGCTACTTCAAGCTATGAGTTTGGGTCCTAAGGGGCACCTAATTTTGTGGAAGGCGGAGTTGCATTACAGAAATTTACACCAAAGTCTTTTGGGATTTCTGAACTTTTACAGAAATTAAACAGAGAATGGTTACATAAGTTGAAAGGACTGTGATTTATTTCATTGATAAATATTCATCATATAAATCCCCTATCTCTCCATTCTAAATATAGTTTTTTACAGACTGTTCTTCAGTCGTTTCTTCTTCCAATTCTTATTTTTTTGGAAAGAGAGTTACAGATATAGTTGATTCGCTGGAGCAGTCGAACACTGTGCTTGTCGACTACTAATTGCCGTTGTATCCTAGGAGACAGACGCCGGATATATCCTCGATCACTTCTGGTGAGGCGGTGAATCTGTTTTAATGAAATTGTGTATATATCACAGGCCTCGGTTTGATATTTTGTTTCCAATTTCTGCTTTCTTTTAGTTACTGTAATTCTGATTTCTTTTAGTACTTACACTAAAAAAAATTACAATTAAGCCCCCTAAGAATTATAAAAGCCCTCATGATATTGTAAATTGTCATACTTAGCCCTCCATCTCTTATATTATTGTGCTAATTATAAAAGTCTCTCCCTCTTATGTTTTTGTGATAATGTTTATGGCAGTCAGGCTCTAAAGAGGGCGCCATCTCTTTATTAAAGAGAGTACTTCTGTTTTAACTGTCGGATCGTGTTTTTATTAATGGTAGTTTTGTCATTTCACAGTTTTTAAACACGATCTGACGGCTAAAAAAGAGGCCCTCTCTTTAATAAAGAGAGGGCGCTCTCTCTAGAGATTTTTCGATGTTTATGGTATTAACTTATATCATCTACACAAATATATACACAAAATTGTGTTTAAATAGGTCCAAAAAAAATCAGGGGCATCAAGCCCTCCTTGGATTGATTTTCCAGATTCGCCCTTGCTGATATGAGTGTGGTATGAAGAGATTTTTTACCAACTAGACTAAATCATTGCTCACTTGGCTGCATATCTGATGTTGTGCTTATGGTTTTCCTGTTTGCATCTTAGTCAAAATTTTAATATAAAACTTACCATTTTAAATAAAATCATTTAGAAAATGAAAATTATTGTCATATCTCTTCCTATGTGGTTATTTGTAGATTTTGTAAAGATAAATTTTTTTTTAAATTCATAATTTTAAACATAATTGTGAGCTATTTTTTTTTTTTAAATGGATTTGTTCTATAGGATTAATTTATATCCAAAACACGATATCAATTCAAAATTTCCATAGGATTTCAGTGGGACAAAAAGCAGTATTGAAAAAGGTGATTTCAAAAATGAGAAATTTTAACAATTATCTTCCCATGTGGTTATTCCCGGAGTTTTTCCAAGATGAAAAGATTCTTAATTTTAAGCATAATTTGTTAAGAAACCCTTGAAATTTAAATAAAGAGCAATATTTGGGATACAATTATTCACACAACTTTTTTCTACACAAACAACCCAATATGTGTATATCTCTCTCATAGGGGTGTCATTTGGATCAGAAATTCCAATTCTGACCGATTCCAATTCGAAAAATTCCGATTTTGGCACAAAAAGTTGAATTCTGAAAATTATGAAAAAAAAAAATTGGAACGGATTCGGAATTGTTTTGAAAATTCTGAAAATATGTTTTCCGAAAATTTTCCAAAACATTTCCGAAAAAATCGAATATTTTCCGAAAATTTGGAAGAATGTGGATTTGTTTGTCCCACATCGAATAAAATGAGAAAGGAGAGAGTAGGGTGCTCTTTATAAAAGTATGACTTACCCTTTCAATAGTATTGGTATTCTGAAAATTCTAAAAATTATAAAAATTTCCGATTCTAATTCCGAAGAATTCTGTTCCGAAAATTTCTAAAAATTTCCGAAATTCCTAAATCGGAAAGAAAAATGAATTTCCGAAAAAATCAGAACGAAAATTGGAACACCTATTTAAATTCTGAAATTTTTGAAATTTTTTCCGAACAAGGGTATTCCGATTCGTTCCGGCCGAAACACACCCCTACTCTATCATGTGTCACTGTGAGGTCCAGTGACATTACAGCAGAGAGATAGACACATTTATTGGGTTATGTAAAAAAAAGTTGTATGAATGGTTGTGTCCCAACTATTACTCTTAGGCCCCGTTTGGTTTGCACAGAAAGGAATCCAACGGAGGAAACTCATTTCCTATAATCACTTTCTTATGTTTGGTACATTTAAATGGTTTGGAATCCATATTGGAATTAATTCCAAATGGAAGTAGTTTCTTAGAAAAATAAGAGAATCAATTCCTTATCTAGAGGTGGTAATGAGATTCCTTTCCTTAAGAATTGAGAAAAAAAAGCTAAACATTAGAGATCTTCAACTAACTTGATTCTTATCTTTTGACCTTATCAAATTATTTTTAAAATTTTGATTAAGTTATATTTTAAAATTTTGATTTTATTATATTTCAATTTTGTGATCTTACTGATAAATATATGTATATATATACGTTTATATATGTGTGTGGTAAATATATAGGGAGAATTTAGTTTACTTATTTAAATATTGTTTCAATTCCCAACTAAATTGAAATAAACCAAACATATGAATTGGAATCTATCATGTTTCCATTATCATATTCATTATTTACCCAAATAATATAATGGAATGTAAAACAAATTCCTTTATATGGATTCTGATTACCTGAAATCTATTTACTTGCATACATTCCTTTCCATGCAAATCAAACGGGGCCTTAATGCAAATCAAACGGGGCCTTAAATGAATCCATTTCTAAGGGATGGATTTTCAGACAAAAAATATTTTGTGAAATGCGAACTTGACAAGTCAATTCAACTGGACAATCAATCATGCCGTAAAACTTTAACCTTACAGATTAATTTTATGTTATATACCTTAATGATTTTGGTTGTATCATACATACAAACCAGTGATTTTGGGTATTAAAAATATTTATGATGGGGGTCCCAAAATGTATAACTAGATCCAAAAATATAGTAACCTTATAAATTACTTTGTTAAACACCAGTTTATTTTTTATTTTTTTATTTTTTATTTTCATTTTTTTAATTCTACTGTTGCCACACTTTGGGACATAAGTTACTCCAACTTGATACTAAATTAGGATTTATGTACAACAAAAATCACTAAAATATATCATAGAAGTTCCCTAATTTTACATGTGAAGAAAAAAGGACTAATGCATAATAATTTGACTACAAATTAGTAATCTATGATTGAGCAACAAAATCTTCATGAAACATATATGTGACGAGTAATATTAACATTGAAAATCCAAAGCAATGTATGTATTATTTACCCTGAAGGTAAGACTTAGGTCCTATTCGAATTGGTAACTCTTTGGTGAACGTTGCATTAAAATTTTAGAATTTAGAGAATGAATACCTTGTGAATGATGTGAAAATGCATTAAAGTTTTTGTATGCAATTTTTTTCATATGATACTCGTGGAAGAAAAGCATTTGGTAATTTTCTGCTATAAATTTACTATGCTATAAAAGAAAAGAAAAAAAAAAGGTAAGATAAGAAAGAATAACATTTTTGCAATTGTTTTCACATAAAAATGCCTTATTTTCACAATTCTAACCACATTTCTCCCTAAACTCACAATTTAAAAATGGGTCTTGCTAAAGGTACAAATAAATTCCACTAACACACTCTATCTCTCTCTTAGTGGTACTGCGGGGTCTATTGCGAACCCACAATACCACTAAAAGAAAGATAAAGTATGTTAATAATTGTTAGTGAAATTTATTAATGCCTCAAATATTACTCTTTAAAAATATCTAATTGCCTTGAGTTCTTGAGACCATCTCCAAAGGCAACACATCAAATGATGTAGCAAATGAGTGATTTTGATGGTCTGAGGCAAAGTTGATGTGTTGTTTTTGATGTTACAAAGTGAGTCACTCCAACCTATACATCAAAGATTGTATATTTTAATACATTCTATTCTTTTATCTATTATTTATATTATGCCCATGTTAATTTACTTTTGTGATTTAATAGTGTTTTCTATTGCAAATATATGACTTTTTTTAATAAATAAAAATAAAATAATTTTTTTATTATTGTATATTTTGTTTTGCCAATTAAAATTAAAATTTTAATTTCCCGCTACAAAGAAAATTTAAAATTTCATTCCCGCTTAATTATTTCAAATTCCCGCTTGAATTCAATTTTCATAGTTTAGTGAAACATTTCTCATATAATATGAGAAAATTCTCATATTTACTAAGAAATTCTTAATGTTTACTGAGAAATCCTCAATGTTTACTGAGAAATTTCTCATAGTTTAGTGAAACATTTCTCATATAATATGAGAAAATTCTCATATTTACTGAGAAATTCTCAATGTTTACTGAGAAATCCTCAATGTTTACTGAGAAATTTCTCATAGTTTAGTGAAACATTTCTCATATAATATGAGAAAATTCTCATATTTACTAAGAAATTCTTAATGTTTACTGAGAAATCCTCAATGTTTACTGAGAAATTTCTCATAGTTTAGTGAAACATTTCTCATATAATATGAGAAAATTCTCATATTTACTAAGAAATTCTCAATGTTTACTGAGAAATTCTCAATGTTTATTGAAAAATTTCTCATAGTTTGGACTGTTGCAATAGTATTTGCTCTCAATGCTTGCAATAGTAATCAAGTTGTTACTTTTTTTAAAATTCAAAAACATGAAAAATAAGAAATGGATACCCAATTTCTGTGTTGTTGAGGGTGATTACTGCTTCATGTTGGTCTTTTTTTTTCCCCCCAAAAAATGACCGTTTGAATAAAAAAAGCAAGGAAATTGTTTGCCTCAGGGTTGCCTTTGCAGCAATGTTGCTGCAATTCAAAAATTGCAGCAAAGTTTGCTGATCACGTTGATGTGTCCCTTGGAGCAGAAATTCCAGAAGTTGCAGCAAACTTTGCCTCAAAATGATGTTTGATGTGTGGGTTGGAGATGGTCTGATACACCTTCGAGTAGCTTAGTAGTTACAATTAAATTTTCTTAAAGACTGAAGTACAAAAGATTCACTATCATTGAATTTTTATTGTTTCAAGTTTGGACAAATTGGACAGTTCAAAATCTAGAATTTAAGTAACTAAGTAGAAATTTTAGGGTAATACTTGGGACACAACCTTCATACAATTTTCATACAACTTTTCCAAAAGATGTGTCTATCTCTTTCCTGTGTCACTGTGGGGTCCAGTGACATCACAAAAGAGAGATAGACACATCTTTTGAAGAAGTTGTATAAAAATTGTATGAAAGTTGTGTCCCAAATATTACTCTTTTATTATTACTGCATTGGCCAAAAGGCGTTTATAGACATTTACATGAATCTGGGCCACATCTCTACTGCAATTTGCAGACGAATCTGAAAATGAATTTATTTCCAAAATAAAAGCAGAAAAAAGTTGCTTTCGGTAAGACTGGTGAAAAATATCTCCAAAGATATTTACGTTTGCTGAGTTGCGTTAAAATAAACAGTACGGCGTAAAAAAAAAAAATTTGTATTTTCGCATTCCATTCTTTAACACACGAATCACGATCTCCCAAACACGGTGTTATGAACGACACGTGTCAGCCAATAACTAGCAGAGGCGGTGATATCACGGATTCACAAACCTCGAGAAAGTTATAATACCACGTCACTTGCACATAAGAATTTAAGCTATTTTTCGGTGGGGTTCCTGTTTAGGATTCTACCAATATACATGGCTCAAATTTTTATATATACATTTTATGTGCACTAATTATTATTTTATTCAGTGAGGCCGTTACATCAGATAGTGGATATTAAAGCTTAGCTTAAATTTAAGTTAAGTTATGGTATATGTTTTGTACATCTTGCACTAGTGTAGTAACCAAATGGCACTTGGAAACTCTACACTACACAATTCTTTTGGGAGCTTTTGGACCAATTATCAATAAAAGAAAAAGAGAAAGAAAGCTTTTGAATCAAACAGAATTCACGATGCCGTATGGGACTGAAACGACATTTCGAGTACCATTTGGTTTCTAACGGCTTTTAGTGTGCTGTTTGACCCTTAAGCGATTTAGTCTGTGCCATTTTTTTATATTATAGTCGAACTTAAGTGTACCACAAACTTAAATTTTATTATTTTTTTATTATATTAATTTTGTAGTATAGGAGCTACATTACTACAAGCCCTATATACCTTCCTAAGTTATTCTACCAATCCAAACAAATGCAGATGCTCTAACTATTCCTTATGTTTACCTAAAAGTAGTGGTCTTTGATCTTATATAATTGGGACGTCACACTATATGAGTAGAATGAAGTGGTGTGCCGGGCTCACTTAATAATTTCTCCAAAAGCATTAATGTTGTCGGTTTAGACACGTGGAGCACGAGCACTGATCCAGATGTCCGTGAACTCAGCCGCGTTGGACCGAAAAATTTAGACGAGTCCTCTAACAAGCAAAGTTTCTCTGAAACCCCCCCCTTACATATTGGCTGCTGACTCGGATCCAGAATGTGGAAAGTTCTACGCCCGATGCAAAAACTGACCGGTTACCGAAACTCCCACCTTCCCCCTATATGCTGTACGGTCGGTCACCTATATCATGTACGTATACATACATATAGATACATACAGCTTGTGTATACCTTTTTTTGTATATATACGATACGATGTGATTGATGTGTTTGTAATTTTTTACTGCTCCTGATGAGATTTTTATAGCTCTCTGTGTCTGTGTATATATATACTACTCCTATAAGACGGTGAGATGGGCTGTGTCTTTCTGATAAGTGAAGCTACGGTCCTCGTTGTTCGATTTCTTAAGAACGATTCGGAGGAGACCTCGTCGGAGTTCATCGGAAAATTCATCGACGTTCGGTCTATATCTAATTAGGTAAACTAGAAAACCTCGATTTCTAATTCGGACCTTCGAGTCTGTATTTTTTTTTTTCCTTATATATATATATATTCGTGATTTTCTGTGCCAAGTGCGTTTTGTGATCCGATTTTATTGGTGAATGCAATCATGAAAACCAGTAGCTTAGGGGACACAGTTGCGTTCCGAACGCTTCTGATTTTCACAAATTGGATGTTCAGATTACCTATTCAGTGTGTATTTTCAGGGAAAATTGTTTTTTTTTTTTTTTTTTTTTTTTGTGTGTGTGTTTGCTTTTGACTAATTTTATTGTTTTTTCTTTATATAATCACAGGTTGTGTGAGTTCGAAGGAAGAAAAGACGAAGACTTTTTGAGGATCTTTATTTTTTGAAAAAAAATTTGTGAGATTTCGTTTGCAGAAAGAGAGTTCTCTTTGCACTCTAACCTTTTCGGGGTACTTTGATTCCATTTTTTTTTCCAATCAGTCTTTAATCTCTATTCTCTCTCTCTTTCTCATCAATTTGGTGAAAAATGGTGGTAAAAGTGGCTACAACCAGTTTGCACTGGTCTCAACCCTCTGTTCCTCACTCACCTTCTTCTTCCCAAACCCTAGCTTCCACAATTTCATCCCCTTCTCTAAAACGTCGTAGTTTTAGCGACGGAGCCCTAGTCTTTCGGCACATCAATAGACTGGACCGATCGGCTGTGTTTGGGAACAAGCTCTACAGGTCTAGATCTTGTGACCACCCAATATCTAGAACCCAAACTATCAAACGAGCTTGCAGTGCCAGCTTTGACTCATTCTCTGATGAAGAGTTCTCGAAAAAAATTCAAGAATTAGCAATGAGATTCCAATTATCCGATGACGACGAAAACACAATCAACACAGTGAGTGAATCTGAATCTGAATCTGAATCTGAATCTGAATCAGAATCTGAATCAAAATCAGAACCAGGAAATGGACTCTGTATGAGTGAACTCAGTCAAGATTCTTCTAAATTCAAAAGTAGCATCAATTTTGTAGACATACAAAGACCCTTTGAGCCGCCAGATTGGCCGGGAAGAGACGATATCATTCCGGCCAGCATCGAAAGGAAGGCAAACAGTGTCGACATTCCATTTTCTCTACGGATCATTAAGAGGAAGAAACAATGGCAAGAGGGTTTTGTCGAAGCAGGGGAGTCCGCGTATTGCTCTGTTAAAAAAGCTTTTTCGTCAATGGTGTTCATATTCAGAGAGCTTCAGAGCTTTAGCTTACAGATGAGAGAAATGCTATTCTACGAAGATTTACAAGGGATTTTAGTTCGCGTTCAAAAGGAGATGAACGCGTCCTTTGTTTGGCTTTTTCAACAAGTGTTCTCTCACACACCGACTCTAATGGTGTATGTGATGATATTGTTAGCTAATTACAGTGTCTATTCAATGGCGAGTAACACCGCAATCGCGGCCACTCCACCGCCCCAATCTTATTCTGCTACAACAACAGAGTCTATTTCAGTACTTGAAGAAGATCAGAGTCACAGACAGCATAAATTCGATTCTTCGTCAATCAAGACGTTTTCAGCAGTGTCGTCTTCGACGGGGAAGACGACCTCAATAGGCGGCAACAGTGGCGGTGGTGGGAAATTCCGGGCCGTTGCTAGTGGCACAGACGGTGACGAACCGATGAATTTTCATCCAACGGTTCTTCCGGATGGGGTTTCCTCTGTAGGGAACCCCACAAGAACAACCGAAGATGGGTCTGAGTGTGAGTCTGTGTCCGTGTCTGGGCAAGTGATAAAAGAAGAAGAAGTAAATCTATGGAATTCGATAATCAAAGAAACATCAAAATTGCAGGCTGTAGTGAGAGACGAGACTTTGGACCAGGAAACAACGGAGAGGTTTGTTTCACCGGTGAATGCGAAAATGGAAGCAGAGGACTATACAGTTTACTTCAGAACAGAGCTTCTTTACCAAACAAGCTTAGCCAAAGAACCCAACAACCCTCTCCTTCTCGCCAATTTCGCTCAATTCCTCTATCTCGTAGCTCAAGACTACGACAGGTATAATTTTTCATTTCGTTTTTTTCGGTATAATACCTATTCAATTGCGTGACCAATTCGAAGTTCATTCATATGTTTGAATTTTATTTTTCTTTTCTTTTCTTTTCTTTTTCTTATCTTAAGAGGAATCTGATTGACTTTTCAAGCTAAATTCACACTAGAAGACGCCTTTCGTACATCATCGCTATTTCGACAACTAAACTCAATTTTCGCGATTTTTTCTCTCTCTGTTTGATCAGTTGCTTAAAAATTCCGCTAAACATTCAAACCATAATAAGTAGTTTTACTGATGAGGATCATAATCGCATAAGCATAAGAACAGACAAACGGGCTCTAAAGTGTTGGCTTATAATCGTGGGTTTTTTTTTTTTTTTTTTTTTTTGTGTGGTGGTGACAGATCGGAGGAGTACTTTAAGAGGGCTGTGAAGGTGGAGCCGGCGGATGCAGAGGCGCTGAGCAAGTATGCAAACTTTCTATGGAAGGTGAGGAATGACCTTTGGGCGGCGGAAGAGACTTATTTGGAGGCCATATCTGCAGACCCGAGTAACTCTTACTATGCAGCTAACTATGCCCATTTTCTATGGAACACCGGCGGCGAGGACACTTGTTTCCCTATTGACTCACCGGAGACTGATACCAATGAGGCTTGAAGGGGAACAACCCAAAAAAAAAAAAAAAAAATTAATAAATGGAAAGAGAAATTTACACCAAACTTCATCTCTTGTTCGTCCACCCATGTTGATTATAAAATTATATTATGATTCTAATAATATTCGAATGGGAAAAAAAGAGAAGATTTTTGATGTTTGATCTCTTGTTGTTTCTTGAGATATTCACCTTTTCATTTTTAATTTTTTTGATGGAGGAAAAGGAAATTATTGGGTTGGGTTGGGGGGGGGGGGGGGGGGGGGGTTAAGGGTTGTGTGGAAACCTTTTGTTTACTTAGAGCTCTAATGTATTTTTTAAATAATAAAAAATATATAGAGTAAAGGAAATTATTGGGTTGGGAGGGGGGGTAGGGGTAAAGGAAATTATATAGAGTATTGGTTGTGTGAAAACGTAATCATTCTTAAATAATCTCCTAATGTATTTTTAACGAATTGAAAACTCGTAAATATTTCCTAGAAAAAATGCCTCCATTTAGTGACAGTCAATTAGAATACAACCAATACTCTATATATATATATATATATATAGTTTCCATACGAGAAACTCCAACCTTGGTCTTCAAATCTTTAAATTTTGAAGCCTAACATTCATTTTCTCCACTCCAATCCATCTTCATAAGATGCTAAAATGAAGAAATTTTTTGAAATCATGAATAGTTGGTCTTCATATATGAAGACCCAAAACACTCATCATCCCAATAAATTTCGTTTATGTCCCAAATTATTTTCATAAAATTCCCCTTATATCCACTTCTTATATATATATATATATATACACACTTAATAACTAAAATATTTATGTAATTAATTAACTTTTACACTTTTTAATTAGGATTTATTAATGTATTAAAGATTTTTAATATAGATAAATTGACACTTCAAAAATAATAGAGATAAATTAGTAGTCTTGGTAATTTCAGCAACTTTAGTGAGTTTGGAGGTGGATACAGAGAAGGTGACTCACCCGATTACTAGTAGTCTCAGTTAATTGTTTTCTTTTAAGTTGAGTTTGTTTATTATTAATTTTAATTATTATTTGTTATTATGCATATGTGATATGCGGTGTCTTTTGTTTTTTTAAGTATGTTTGTTATATTTGTATTTGTAATCTCGTTTAAATTTTAGTGGATTTTGTTTTATTATCATAGAGTTGATAAATATTTTAGTTTTTTATTCATCAAAAAAGAAATGTTTTAGTTTTATGTTAAAAAAAAAAAATAATAATAATAATAATAATAAAAATAAAAAATAAATTATCCAAGTCTCTTGTGGCCGAGTGGTAAGCTTTTTGGGTGTATTACCCAAGAGGTTTAGTGTTCGAGTCATGGGGAGCGTGTCCACTGGAATATTCACCCGGCGCCTCCAGGCCTCGGGGGATTAGTCGACGTGCGCGCAAGCTGGCCCGGACACCCCCGATTACTCGAAAAAAAAAAAAACTAATTAAGTTTGAATAATGGCTTATAAGAAATCAAATAATGTATAAAGTTGTGAAGAAATGAATAGGTTTGAAGATTTAAGAAAAGAATAGTGATTTGAAGAAAAATCTACATAATAAGTTAGAGCGGTGCGGGTCCCTCACAAATTAGTAACTTTCAATCCGATCCTTTCAGACAAGTTTAGATATTTTAAACCGTCCGATCATTAGTCCACCAAAAATGGTAACATCCACACACACCAAATCAGTTTTCAATTTACTCCTATACTTTCCAATGTGGCTCTCTCTCTCTCACACTTAATCACCCCAAACTCTCTCTCTCTCTCTCTCTCACACACACACACACACACACACACACACACACACATACACATACCTCAACCCCAAATGGAGAGACCCATATATCACTCATGTCTCTTAAGCCTTTGGTTTTTTTTTTTTTTTTTTTTTTTTTTTTTCGCTTCCAGAAACTTTAAAAAGGCCAACAAAGGCTAAGTATAGATTGGTTAATTTTACTTTCTTTCTTTTTTCCTGGTTCTTTCCAAAATCTTAGAAAAAACCTTTGTTCTTTGTTATTCTTTTTTTTTTTTTTTTTTCCTTCTAAATACATGGAAAGTATTGTTGTTCAAAAGTTTCTAGAAGGAAAAAAAAAGGCTAAGTATAGATTGGTTAAGTAGTTCAAGAGATGTGTGGGCCACAGCACAATTATGTGAAACTACTGAGTAATATTATGCTTTTCAGATTTGTATGATAATGGGACCACTTGATTTTTCATTGGAGAGTGTTGAAGTAATCCAATAATATTGAAGGTCTCTACAACATGTTTTAGAAATAACTAAATTATTGGAATAACTAAATTTGAGAAGCATAGCATTACTTGAAACTAATATTGACATGTAGGTTACTGCAAACTCAATACGCTAAATAGGTTATGACCTGAAATGAAAGAGATACGCATATGAAATTATGTTTTTTTTTTCCTAACAAATTTACAGCCCATATTTACAGTCATTATACTCCGCATTTTTTTCCCACCCGTGCTCCTATATATATATACTCACTGTGTGTTCACGCAAGGAAGAAGATTGGGTTAAGGACTGTTTGGGAAATCAGTTTATGGGCAAACTTTTATGTGTTGGGAAGTTGGGTTGCCAAACAGAGCCTTAGGTCTTAAATGAAAATAAAACATATAAAACAAACAGTCACATTGGCCTTTTTTCCAGGCTTTAGAAGGAAAAAAGGAAAAACAATAGGAAAAAAAATAGCATTCTTTTTTTTTTTTCTTCTTTTTTATCCATGTTTGAAGTAATGGTAGCTAAACTTGGCTACTCTCTACAAAATTTTACTTTTTCTTTATTCTTAATTTAAGCTGTTCTGCTCTTGATTTATTACACAGAGCCTTACAGTCTTTGGAAGGATTAAACGAGTATCATATATCTAGAACCTTCATACTCAATTTTATAAACATAAAACAGATATCACTCAACTGCAATGACATGGACAATTTTACGCAAAAGATTTGATCTTTTGAAGTATTGAATTTCTTTTTTCTTTTTTTTGTTTCGTGCCCACGGGCACGTGTTATTACTAGTAGTAATATAAAAGAGGGACGGTTGGAGTTCATTTTCAGAAAATGTAGGACAATCTCCTTCAAAAATGAAAGAGATGCCAAAATGAAGAAAAAAAAAATAAAGGATGTAGGTTGCAGTTGCTCTAAACGTTTAATCTTCTTTGGTACTTTCAAGCCTATCCTAGCTACTCCTAGCTACTGACCAAAAAAAAGGTTCTATTTTAGTTTTGAGTAAGGTTGTAGTGAGTAGTTACTCATGAGAAATTACATTTTAGCTATTAATTATGCTAAAATATGCTTTATCATATAAGAAGTTTATCACAATAACTTTACCCATTAATTTTTCTCTTTATACCCCAAATATTTATTGAGCCGCCACTGGGAGCAAGTATGCAAATGTACAACATAGCATTGTAATAGTCAAATTACAACTTTGGCATGAAAAAAATTAGTAACATTTATTATTGGAGATGCTCTTGTTGTCTCTACGCCTATATCCTCTCTCTTATCATCAATTTTGATCCAATAAAAGGTATTGCATAAAAAGTTTGATCCATAAAAAAGGTATTGCATAAAATTAGTTTAGAATAAGGTTATGAGAAATATTTGGGACACACCCCAAAGACATAATTTTTAGGACATAATTCAAAAGATGTGTCTATACACAAAGACAATTTTTAGGATAGGCACATCTTTTGGGTTATGTCCTAAAAATTATGTCTTTGGGGTGTATCCTAAATATTTCCCATAATCTTATTCTAAAAATTGTGTGTTTGGCGTGTGTCCCAATCTCTACTCATAAGATTATAAGAGCATCTGTAGTGGGTAGTATAAATTTAAGAAAAAATTAGCTTACGTTTAATGTACAAAAAAGGAACACTTGCAGTGGTGTAGTGACCAAACGACACTCATATAGCCATTTGGCAAAAACGACGTAGTTTATATATATACTTTACACCAAAAACAAACCAAAAAGTAAGAGGAAAAAAAAAACCCTCAAGGCACACACTGTGCCGTTTGGGTGTGGCACGTCATAGTGTGTGCCGTGTGAGATATTTTTCAATTATAGACGGCTTTGGATGTGCCGCATGGTGTCTCACGGCACACTCTGTACCGTAACTCCCATACAATAGCTAAATTTAGCCGAACATTAACTTTAAGTTCCACTAAATATTAATTTTTAAATTTGTTATATATCCTACACCACTACAAGCACACAATACTAATTTTTACTAAATTTATTGTATACATCTGTCCACTACACATACTCTAAGAGGGGTCAAATTAATGTGTGTGTGTGTGAGAGAGAGAGAAAGGAGGGGGCATGGGAGGATTGATGGGACATGAGGGGAGTAGCTGAATGAAACCATCTCTTCACGTGTTAGCGGCCTTTGGGCCGTCATTTTCTGCTTGGCCTGCTGCCCCCCATCACCATGGTCGACCAACTCCCCCATGATACATTGCATCTCATGTGTTTGCTAATTGAGTCACCTAAGTTTTAGAACTTTATAGTTCTTTATTTAATTATATACTAATGCAATTCTTCATACAAGTGTTCAATTTTTTTATTCTTTATTTTAAAATCTATCTGAATCTATAATTACTTTTTTATTTTCATATTTCTCACATATGCTTTGTTTTTCACAGATTGATGATTTTGAACCCTCCGTAGCCATTGTGGACAGCACCCACGTGACCACTTGAAGAATCATAAATTTTTTTTTGGTCCAAAAAAAAAAAAAAGAGAAGTAATTTTCATGCAGATGTTGTTTGGCTATTTATCCTTCGAATGATATATGTGTAATTGTGTGTGCGAACGTGCCAGACAAGCAAATTGTTAATGTGATTGTGTAGTGTGTGTAAGCCAAATGCGCCTCACCATGCTAATTGTGACCATTCAATGCCTTAATTAAAAGGAATTTTTCGTGTGAGATGAATATAAGAGTAAAGATTGTGAAATAAAGCAATGAAATATAAACTAAACATCAAATTAGAAGTTGGATTAACTATGATTCTAAGTACTTGTAAATAAATTAGCAAATAAATTAAATGACTAAAAATCTGAGACAAGGTCCTAACTGTTTCAAACAATGAAATGCATCAACATGCATAAGAAGTGAAAAGACTACACTAAAATTAAACCATTAAAGGAACACTAAACTAGTCTAGACTAAATTAAACTAATTAAACTAAAGGCACTAGACGCTAATGGCCGAAAAGAAAAAGAAAGAAAAGAACAAAGTTAGTAATGGCCATTGTTGCCGAATGATGAATAAGAAAGTTGATGTACTAATGCATTTATTTGGTCAAGGATCCCTTATAATGAGTATATTACTGACATACTTATAGAAGAAATTTATAATTATCTATTTGAATTTGAATATCTCCCTCTTAAATAATTAACAATTCAAATTTTTACAACTTTTAAATAATTTAGAAAAAAAAAACTATTAA
This sequence comes from Hydrangea macrophylla, assembly GCA_033977485.1. Taxonomy (NCBI): domain Eukaryota; kingdom Viridiplantae; phylum Streptophyta; class Magnoliopsida; order Cornales; family Hydrangeaceae; genus Hydrangea; species Hydrangea macrophylla. Next base: position 91,802,027 of record CM066982.1, on the reverse strand, counting down.
TTGATAGGAGCAACACCTATGATGCCAACTGTCTTTCTTCTTATCCAATCTTGTGCCGCCACTCGTTATCGATACATGCCTTCCAAAAGAGTTGATTGATCATCAAAGATAGCCTTCAAGATAATAATTAATTAATTAATTAATTAATTATGATACATAAATATCTTAAACTAACCAACTAACTGATCATTTTTTCATATTATATTTTATTATAATATAATATAATATTTTTGGTACAAATAGATGTGTACATCTCTATACATTCATTCACCTTTCTAATATATCAACTATTTTATTGTTGCCATCAATTCCATGAAAATTTGAAATGATATCATATTTTTTTTGCCAAATATATTACCTTAGTAGATTACCAATTCTTTCCTGGTTACCAAAAACGTACTACTCCCAATCACATCAAGCTTTTCGAAGTTTACTTGTCAATTTATTTTCTTCTCGGAACATGGCTTGAGGATTACACAGTTTAACTAGAACTAATTGAAAAGCATCAAACCTTCAAAAAAAAAAAAAAAATTTGTAAAAAGCATCAACTTTTGACTTTGAAATTTATTTTTTTTTGCCATAATTGTACTTTTGTTTGTTTGTTTTTTTACTGGTAGGATCCAGGGATGATAACGTAGTAGATTTGTTACGGAGTTGCTTCTTCTCAATTCTTATTCTTATTAAAAAGTTGTTTATTAAATCCGTCCCAATTTTATTAGTAGCGGAGTCGGATTTGGTCAGTCTTTTATCGGGACAATGACGGGTTTACCACCAGAGTAACTTAAATAAAATTTAAAAACTTATATTTTAGTAAATAAATAGATTGAATGATAAATTGACAAGTGAGCATGGTGAGTTTATTTTATTTTATGAGTCAAACTTTAAAATCTTTGCTATACGAAGTATATTTCTTTCTTTTTTTATATGTTGTGATATAAACTATATGTAAATCATAGTATTTTAGCACATAAAGAGAAAGTGTACGGGTATATTATTACATTTGACATTTTAATCGGGATGTGGCGAGTTTTAATTGTAGGTATTTTCAATTACCACTTCCGCCCAACTCCTGTAGAATTTTCATTTTCACTGATCAAATTCACTCCTACTCCTATGATATCTCCTCCAAAACTAATCCATTAAAGATACGGTGGCCGGGACGGAGTTATGGAAGACCGGGGATTTCTGCCGTCACCGGAACCTCTGTAAGGAGTCATTATCATGGTAGAAAATCAGTTTTATAGTTTCTGTTAAAAAAAAAAACTGGCAGATCATTCTGGTAATTATATAACAAGTTGAACAAAAGTTGTGCTGAGTTCTCTTCGTACCGAATATTAATATCAATACTCAAATACTGCTCAAATTAATTTTTTTTTTAAAACTCAAATAAGTACTTGGTCAATGAGTTCTTTTTTTTTTTTTTTTTTTTATATGGGGGAGGGGATGAGGTTCGATCCCGAACTTATGCATTGAAGGAAATTTATATATGTCAAACTCTTTGTCACTTGAACTATGTCAACCTATGCTTTTCTTTTATTGTCTTTAAATCCATATAAAATTTACAGTTTGAATTGACATATTTATAAGATGAAGGGCAATGCTATGGACACACCCAAAACACACACCCAAGTACACCCCTCCCCCCTCCACATCACTTTGGTGGCCTCCACACTGACAGTGGATCCCACAATATCTTTCTCTCTTCCTATTGGTCCACTTTAGGGTGTGTCTAAGGTTCTATGGGTTTTGAGCGTGTCTCAAATATTACCCTAAGAGCATCTCCAACGATGTGAACGAGTACAAGGTAAATGTAAACTAAGTTTTTATATAGATGAATCAAAATCTACAACGGTGTAAACGAGTAATGGGCTATGGGAATGCCGACTGACACAATGCCGTTGAGCACACTTTTTTTTTTTTAAATCATTTTTTACCTAAACAAACAAACAAACAAATTTTTTTTTGGAACAAGCCTAGCCGACGGTCGGCAGTGGCCGGCTTAGCCAATGTTAGTTAACTCTTTACTACAAAAAAAAAGAGAAAAAAATAGAAAAGAAAAGAATAACTAGCCGGTTGACTGGGAGTGGCCGGCTTAGGCCTAGCCGGCATTGCCTCTGCCGTTTACTCTGTATGGTATGAAATTTAGGCGAAATGTAAACCTATTTTTAATTTTTATTTTTAATCATTTCTTGCCTAAATAAACAAACAAACAAAAAAGAAATTGGAACAGCCCTAGTCGACACAGGTTTTGCTGGTCGGTAGTGACCGGCTTAGCCAATGTCGGTTGGCTCTTTATTAAAAAAAAAGAAAAAAGAAAAAAGAAAAAAGAAAAAAGAAAAAAAGAAAAGAAAAGAATAACAAGTCGGTTGGCTGGGAGTGGCGGGCTTTCCCTCTGCCGGCTTGGGCCTAGCCGGCATTGCCTCTGCCGTTTACTCTGTATGGTAAGAAATTTAGGCGAAGTGAAAACTTACGTTTCTCTAGTATATACTTAGGTTCTTTACCCTACCAACTACATTACTGTGTGAGTGTGTAGGGTAAAAACCTTAAGTTGCCCTACAAAAATCACATCGTTGCAGATGCTCTAAGATAAATATATTTTTGCTCCCTTTGCTCACATTCCTCTCCTATTGACTAATATAGTGAGACTCAAGATTAAATGTGAAATAATTATTGTAAATTATTGGATCTTACTGCATTAATCAATAAAAATAAGAGTGAGCAAAAAATTAACAATTTTAGAGTAAACAAAAATGCATAAGATACCTCTAAATTTTTTATTAATTTGTTCTGTTGTGCACGTGCAAGATCAGCATTAGAAGAACTCAATTTCAACGCATGGATTTCCAAAAATCAAACCTTGTGTCACATACTCACATACAACTATGTTTGTGTGTGTGTGTGTGTGTGAGAGAGAGAGAGAGAGAGAGAGAGAGAGCGCAATTGAGAGAACAAATAGAGAGATCAACTCAAAAAGAGTTAAAAAAAAAATAGAGAACAAGAAATTTGTCAAAGAGAAATGTTGTTAAATCAATCCGTCAATCCCCAAAGAGTAATATTTGGGTGAGAAATACTTATAAACACATTCTATTTTTTTTTTTTTGGTGGTATTATAGGTTTTACTGAAATTATACGGACTCCACAGTACCACCCATGAGAGAGATAAAGTGTGTTTGTGTAAAGTGTTTGTCACCCTAACATTATTGATTCCCAAATCCCAAAGATATTATTCGGTAAAGTAATACTAGACATATACACTTTTCTACACACTTTTTGACATACTATGCTTTAAATACATGTATCTTGGGCTGTTTGAATTTTTCACACTTTTCTGTGCACCACTTACACAACACAAAGTACATGCATTTAAAGCTGAGTGTCAAAAAGTGTGTACAAAAGTGTGTGGGTGTAGTAGTGTTCCATTTGGTAAGATTATCCCATTGGGTATAGTTTGGGACACACCCATTTACACAAACTTTTAGGACACAACTTAAAAAATGTGTCTATCTATCCTGTGATGTCAATAGATCCCATAATGATATAAGATAGAGATAGATACATCTTTTGAGTTATATTCCAAAAATTATGTGAATGAGTGTGTCCCAACTCCCAGCTATTACCCTATATCACATTACATCGTAATGTTATAGTAGTTAAATGTGACGCCTGTTTAAGAGAACATAACAAGTTGGTGACCACTGGGAATGGCCGAAGTCCAAAACTGGATCTTAGTCTGAAAGCATTTTCTTTGTCTTCTTCTTCTTCTTTTTTTTTTTTTTTTTTTTTTCCTTTTCTTTTGGTGAAAAAAACAGAAAAAAAGAAATGCATGTAGGTCACCTCACAACTCCGTCAGGGAGTATTGGGCCCTAACACGTAAGACTGATCTGCAGAGATCTCCGCCGCACCTATGTCAGGGTGAGGCTTGTCCTGAGGATTTGGGGCCTTAGACGAATTTCTAAAATGAGACTCTTGTATAGTATGAACAAGTTATCAAATCCAGAAATGTACTAATTCCTAAAACCATATGGGTCTATATGGTCATTTTTTTGCGTCTATTCGGTTATTTTTTGGGCCAATTTGGGGAATTCAAAATTATTAAATTTTTTTTTTCAGGAAGAGGAAACCTAAATTACCCAAACAACAAAGGCACAAATGATGTTGAAAATTATGATTAACAATCAAGGACTGCTGAATATATTATGTTATATTATACTAGTGTTATATTCAATCTAGTAAAACGTTGACTCGTAGCTTGTGTGGGGACAATTATATTGCATGGTTGAGAAGGTACAAGAAAATGACATGTGGAACACACGTGGAAAAATTCAAATACAATGTATAAGGCGCGAATAGATTGATGATTGGGAATAGTTGAATTCAAAAGGATAACTGCTAGCACACGTGTCAGGTAGAGATTAAGGCAGTTTGAAGTAACAGTTAGAAAATGTGGTAAATTGAAGGGGCAGTTATCTCGAAGGCTTATAAATAGAAGGAATATGAAGAAGAAGAAAAAGGATAGACTTCAACCAATCCTTCAGAAATGCAATTCTGTTGTTACATTTGACCTTTCTTTTAGGAGTAGTAATTTCTCTTCGAAGTACTCTTCGATGTTAGGATCTGTACCTTCTTTTGTTTTCAATAAAGTAGTTTCTTTTTATTACTATCTTACAATTCTAGTTTACTTTGTAAATCTGTTTGTCTATTTTACACGATATAAGTCCTTTTAATTAAGGCTTTCGAACGGTCATAATTGGCCTGGTGAGACGCATTTGGCTTACACAATCACACAATTACATTAGCAACTTGCTTGCTCGACACACTCGCACACGCATAATTACACAAATATCCTTCAAAGAATTAATAGCCAAACAACTACAATAAGATAAACACAAAGATCAAGCCAAAACTGAAGGAAAAAAAAAACAAAAAAAAGGGTCAGTGAGGTGCAACAAATAAGCCATGAAAACTCACAGAAAAATAACGCAAATGATGAGGAGTTACATTGAGATTGTGACCATGAAACATTCCAACTCTCATGATGTTCCACTACGTACTCAAATAGCCAAATCCCAAAGAAATTGGCACCCAAGTAAAATGATCGACATGTGGCAAGAACACAAAAGGCCCAAAAGGGTGTTTGGATGGGGGCCTTTAGGCATAAAGAATCAGAATACTATTAATTTGGTATGCGACATAATTGGGGCCCAAAAATTGTTTAAAAGCTTGGGGCCTTAGGCCTTGCCTGCTATCCTAATAGGCTAATACATAGGGCCGGGTTTTTTGGGGTCGAAGCATGAGATCCACCATTAGCACCTTGGTGTAATGTCTAGGTTTGGCCCCAATAATCGATTATGGGAGAGATTCAAATTCAAGTATTGAGTGAGGTTGAACAAACTCCTTACCACTAGATCCACGGTCATTGACTTTTATTTTTTCCCGGCTATTCCTCTCCTCTGCCTTAGTATAACCCAAGTCCATTTACATTGATAGAGTGGTAAGTTGGTAAATGATAACATAGGCTTTTCAAATACTCCAATTAAAATCTAGTGAACCTACTAACAGATGTATTTGGAAAGCATTTGAGTTACAAAGGATGGATATTAGAAATCAACGAATTAAAATCCACTCATATCCATCCCTTTTAACAATATTCTATATCATTGAACAGTGATTAATAATCAAACTCTTAATCCTACTTTGTCTTTTTAGAAATATTCTTCAATGCATCGCTACGCTTTTGGTTGTATGATACCTCCAATTTTTAGGTTCTAATATTCTATAATAGTATTGTGCCATTTAACGTAATTTGGTGCTAATGTGTAGTAACTTTTTAAGGTTCTATTTGATAGTAACAATGAGTCATTTGATAATAACCTTTTGAGATGCTATTTAACAGAAACAATTGGCTGTATTGTGTAACTAAGTCCCGATGAAGTGTAACATCCAAATTGCTTGCTAGGAAGGTGCCTTGTTCTTATGATGTTTGTGTAGGCACATACTTTGTTGTAGCCTGTAATGCAACAACTTTCACCAATCTGATATGAAATCTTTGGAAAAATGCTATATTTTTTAAATTTGAATCTCAAAGAACTTAACAGTTATAGTGCATGTTATAACAATAATCGATAATATCACATGACTTAGGCTTAGTTTGGTCCCCCATTTTGGTGCTTTTTCTTTTTTAAAGCACAATTTTATGTTAATTCATTTAGAAACTAAAATTATGAGCTTTGTAAAAATTAAACTTAGAGCTTTTTTGAGAGGAGCTTTTAAATGCTCTAAAATAGAGCTTTTAAAAGCTTAAGGTTGCTTTTTGGTTCATGATCTGTTTTTGAAGAGTAATGTGTAACTTGTACAAAATCATCAAACAACTTAATAATAAATTTCATAAGATACTTTTAAAAAGTCACATGGGGATCAAACTAAGCCTTAGTGGTACAACCGAGGACCAAGCATTCTGAAACCAACCTTTTTGACCTGGTTTAAGTTGGCATAGGACTCTAAACTTGTTTGTGTGTGCGTGTGTGAGAGCATGGGCCTTAAAACTTAAGACATAATTAACTTGTTTGTTTTTTGGCATAGTACCAAGTAAAGTTAGGAATTAAGTATTGTTTAGAGTTTAATTAGCATGGCCATTTTTGCCATTACATGTGAGTGAGTCTGTCAATGCCTTGGTGAATACTAACCCCCTTCCCAACTCATTTAAATTTGGAGGACAGGCAATTAAAAGCAAGACTGTTTAGCCAAAAAATAAAAAATTTAAAAGCAAGGTTACAAATTCTCCCCATTTATATTTTAGTAATTATAGTAGTTAACACACCACCTTCCTAAAATAAATGGCACTTGGCACCAAAATAACAGCTGTTCACATAGGTTAATCTTAATTGTTAACCATTGGCATTAACTATATAGTGTGAAGACTCTAAACATTTGATTTGATGCTTCTATTACGTCCACATATATTCCAATTAAAAACTCTACAATTACAACTTTGCCTTTAAGAACAATCTTTCAATCACAATCCACCTTCCAAGGCACAGTCTGTCACCAGACCAAAATGACTTTCAATCAGCTTAAAACATATTAACAGCAGCAAAAGACAATAACACAGGTAGGACTGTACTCAAGCCGAGCTTTTCGAATTCGAGCCGAGTTCGAGCTGAGCTTTAAGAGTTGGTATCCTGTTCAAGCTTGAGCTTGGCTTGTTTATTATCGAGTCGAGCCGAGCCGAGCCGAGCTATTATCGAGCCGAGCCTCGAGCCCTTGTTGAGCGGCTCAACTAGTGTACACCCCTAGTAGCAAGTTTAAGTTATCAATCAAAACTCACGGACCAAGCTCAATGCTTGACAGTTGGCATATATATATATATGTGTGTGTATATATATATTTTTGGAGTATGCATGTCAATTTTAAATACTTCATATTATACATATATTATGTTTTTATAATTATCATATATATATATAATGTTCTTTCAATTTCAAATACTTTGCATTATACATATATCATATTTTTATAATTATCATATATATATATATATATATATTTAAACAAGTCCTTATCAAACCTATTAAAGAGAGCCTTAATCGAACTGTTCGCGAGCCTTATCGAGCCGAGCATCATTTATTAAACGATTGTATTCAAACTCGAGCTTGACTCATTTATTATACGAGTCGAGCTATTATCGAGCCGAGCCGCAAACCCTTGTTGAATGGCTCAGTTTGTGTACACCCCTAGTCGAGACATATATTATTAATATATAAGAGCCTCTTAATGAGCAATTAAACAAGCCTCTTAACGAGCTTTTCACGAGCCTATTAAACGAGCTTTAACCGAGATGTTCATGAGCCTTAGCGAGCCGAGCTCAATTGTGCTCGAGCTTTGCTCGTTTATTAAACGAGCCTGCTATTCAAGCTCGAACTTGGCTCATTTATTATATGAGCCGAGTCAAGCTTTGGATGAGCCGAGCCACGAGCCCTTGTTGAGCGGCTTGGCTGGTAAAGGTCCATATATTTGATAAAACTACATCATTATCGAACACGCTTAAAAAAAATAATATTTAATTAAATTATTAAACACGCCCCAAGTAAATGTCCCCCATCACTTCGTCCCTTTAACCATAGTGAGAAAATTATACTAAAGGCAATTTAAAAAAAAAAAAAGAACAAACAAATACTCACGCACGAATATTCTTGATCGAATTTACCACAAATTTCAATATGATTTATTGAATTACTTCTAGATATATGTCTTGAATATTAAGAATATTTCTGAACATTTTCTGAAACTCAGTTATAAATGTAGAACAACAACTCATATTTTTAGTTCATGCTTGTATTGGAAATTGCTTTCTAAGCTCAAAATTTTAGAGTCCACAACACCCTCCCAAATAATACCCCGAATTGCCAAGTATTTCAATGCCAAATTATTCCCAAGTTCTAAATTTGTTACTTTAATGATCTAGTTTCAATTTCGCATGAATAATCTATATACCTATAAAAAACACGATAGTACCATAACACCCCTGATAATCGCATAAATGACCTATATAGAGTACTGAGTTCTATTTTTATTATTATTTTTATTTTTATTTTTTAACCAATAGAAATTTTATTAATAATAAATAAACTCCAAGAGATACAACAATATTAGACGCTCCTCAAAACATAAGAGCATCCAAGGTACTCGATGGAAACTTTTTGGGTTAAATACTCGGACCCTCCTCGAGGTTAGATCTAATCATACAGTTTATTTTTGTATTTTTCAAAATTACACTTACTTTCCTGACTTTAGTGTTTAGGTACGTAATATGTACTTTCCTTCCATTATAAAAATGTTAAAAGTAATTACAGAAAATGCCGATGTAATTACCAAAAATGCCCGTAATAACAAGTTCTAGAAAAACAAATATACTCATCTAAGCACTATTTTATTAATTACACTGACCTTGGTCGAGGTTAGGTCATATTACATTGACCTCCCTTGTGTTTTTAAATTATAGTAACCCATTAAAAATCTGAAAATATCAATATACCCATTGAAAAGATATGTATATATACACATACATATATCCATAACTCTGTGTGTGTGTGTGTGTGTGTGTGTGTGTGTGTGGCTCTCTCTCTCTCTCTCTCTCTCTCTCTCTCTCTCTCTCTCTCTCTCTCTCTCTCTCTCTCATGAACAAAGAACTCGACCAAAAAATATAAAACTTCGCCATGGCTTCGCTATTTGCCACTACCATCATTGATCCTCTACTACTGCGACCTTTCACTACACCGAAAGGGCACATTTGATCTAATGACAAGTTTCCGTAAGGAGAATTATTACTAACGGAAATAATTCGTTAGTGTTTGGGCGTGGGCAATGTTTCTAACAGAAATTGTCCGTTAGTAATATGTTTACTAATGACAAATTTTCGTTAGTAATTTGTTATTTCTAACAGAAATATCCGTTAGTAATATTTTTACTAACGGTTTATTTTCTAATAGTTTTGTAAACAAAAATACTAATGAATTTTGTTATGGAGAACATCTATTACGAATAGTTTTAAAATCTAAAAAAATGATTAATTTATGTGCTCCTTAATTTTATTTGCACCTAATTTACATTTCACACTCACCCTTCACAAACATAATTAATCTCTACAAAACACATAATAAGCTCAATCTATACAAAATAATCAATAATAATTATAAGAAATAGAAAATGTTTCATCCATCCAAACCTAAATTAAACATCAACAATATTTTTTATAGAAATATAAGGTTTGGTCCCTATTTTGGACCATTAATAGGAATTGATCATAGCCATATTGCATGTATAGTAATTAGTCACTGATTTTGGGAGGTAATCAATGTTTAGTCCCTTTTTCCAATTTGATAGAGATTTTATGGACTAATATGCCCTTCGTTACATACATATATATATATATATATATATGTGAGAAAATAAATTTCTCACTTTTTACACGCTTCTCACTTTTTTGTGAGAAATTCTCATTTTTTACACAGTCCGTTTTTTAAGATCCGGACTATATATATAGTAATAAAGATATATATAGTGATAAAGACTTAAATTTAGGGGTTTTAAATTTATACTCCAAACAACTATCTATATATAAATATATATAGAGAGAGAGATAGGAACTCCACAGATTTTATATATCTCTCTCTTTCCAATTCTCTCTATCTCTCTCACTCTCTCTCTCTAAAATACAATCACAAAAAGGATTATACTCATCATCATCATCATCGTTGAGATGAAGTTTGGGATTTTCGATGCATATTGAAGCAGCCATACTCGATTGGAGAGAAAAATTTCTCTGCTACAAACTATTAAAGAAGCTCCTCAATCACTTTCCGGTGGCCACTACGTACCAATCATCCTTACCTTTTGATTGATGCCGATGCCGTCATCGGAGTTGACGATTTAGAGAGTTACATGCCATCTTTGGAGGCTCTACAGGATTGGTAACAATTATTATTGTGAATGAGAACAAGAAATTTGAGGGCCAGAGTTCTCGACACAGATTGATGCAAGAAAGAGAATCACATATCAGAAATTTGAGTGAAGCACAGTCTGGAGTTCTGGTATAGGGAGATAAGTGAGAATTTCTCTTCGAAAAGTGAGAATTTCTCACCTAAAAGTGAGAAATTTGTATTAAAAAGTGATAAATTTATTTTTATTTCGTGAGAAATTACTTGTCGTATCAATTTAAAAGGTGTGAATTTATTTTTTATTTTTTTTGGAATTCTTCTCAAAAATTGTTAATTGTTGATAAATTTCTCATCAAATCCTCTCTGTGTATGTTTATTTTTGTTTTAAAAAGTGGGTTGTTCTACTTTTTTAGTATGAGTGAGAAATTTTTCATTATTATACACATTAAAATATGAAATTCTCACTATTTTCAATACTTAGTTGATATAGTGAGCAATTTCACATTATTTTAGTGCACTCTCATTGATATTTTTTTCAGTTTTTAAGTATGAAGTTCTGAATACGTAGTGCGAATTTATCGAGAGTTTGTGAGAAATTTCTTGGTGATGGTGGACTTTATATGGAAATTATTTCTCAGTTTTTAGCTATATATGATAACTGATTTATCATATATAAATTAGTTTATATATGTACATGTATGAATTGTGGAGTAAATGATGATAAATCAGTTACCATATATAGTTATATATATATATATATACATTTCTATAAAAATGATATAGGGGTATTTTAGTCTTCAAATTAGGCAAGGGACTAATTTCTAGATTCGTTTTTAAAAAGGACATGTTTCTAGTTAGATGCATATATTAGGACTAAATATTAAATTACCCTATTTTTTATATCCTTGGGTCTCTCAGTATAAACTAAACAAAAATATCGTGAATAATGTGATTTTCGTCTTGCCCAAATCTTTAGCACGTATGCTTACACTTCTCAACTCCCACAGGCACTCTAAACATTGATCCTGTTCAATTCCTTAGTCAATCAAATCCCAAATCTAGAACTTGGGACACAAACCAGATATCGACTTGAATTGATTGAGCTATAAGGGGTTCACTTTCATGGATGCGAAACAGGTCCTAGAGAACCCTAATACCTTATGAGGGACGTTGTGCTTTCCAAAATTTACATCTCCAATATGGTACCTATACTTGTTGCACTAAAAAAAACTCTCAACATCCTTCAAAAAAATATTATATGGGCCCATTGACATGTGTATTAGGAACCAAATTTAAGAAACATATATAGCATTGCTCATACCGTCATACGTGATATAAAAGTATAAAAATATGGGAAAATGAAACGTAAACTCAAATTCAATATAAGAGGAGAGGCCTTCGTGTAATTTTTTTTTAAAATGTAAGTGAGATCCTTGTTATTAGGTCATGCCTCAGAGGCGACCCAGTGTAGGATAAACATGTATTTTCTTATTAAAACTAACGGCATTAGTCTCCTGCTAGTGACAAGAGAGGTCAGTATAATTTAAGAAAACACAAGAAAGATCCGTGTAATTAGACCTAACTTCGAGGGAGGGTAGAGTATTTAACCCAAACATTTTTTTCTTGGTATTTACAAATGAGCATGAACTATAATAAAATGTAAAGGAAAGAAAGAAAGTACAACACATGCCACTATGAAAAATGCTAAGTACACCGGTTTTGTGCACCTAAATTATATATCCACACATTCATGTGTAATTCGAACTTTATTTTTTTGGAAATCGATCCACATTAACAGGTACATTAAAATTTAGGGTGTACCTAGCATTACTCCATGCACTATTTCACGAATTTTCACGCAGATTTTTCATAGTAAAAAAAACACAATCTCTAGCCACGTTAGCATAATACACACTCTCCGTGTCCCTGTCTCTCTATCCTCTCTTAAATAAGAGTAAATATTCGTTACAAGGGGGTTACCATGTCATAAAAAATAACGTACTAGTAATACATTTGAGATTTGTGCTTAAGTGGATATGATTTTCCCTAGAGTGTAAATTAATAAATAAAAAATTTTAATTAAATTATAATACCACGTCAATAAAATACCCGTTGCAACAAATATTTTCTCCATCAGCTTACTTATACACCATGATGAAAGGAACTCCATAAGTTTTTTGTGCGTCATAGCTGAATCACAAATGTCAAGTGTGCAGAGAGAGAGAGAGAGAGAGAGAGAGAGAGAGACAGAGGGGTTGGAGTACTCGTTTTACTTTTATGATTGATTAAAGGTCATAATAGTGTGTTTGAATCTTAGTATTTAGTGGCAATAATTCTCATTTCATATAAGCAAATATGATTAATTATTGGGGTCTAAAAAGGAACGCATTAATCTCTCCAACTCTCTTTTCTAGTTGTTGTCTGAAAGAGGAAGCTCATAAGTTAAAACCCACCTCCATTTCTCAGCCGTTGGATGTTCTCTCACATCAACGGCTTTCATGCCATGTACCTCATCACAAGCCTCAGCATAAGCCTTTGTTTTGTCAATAACTATATATATATATATATATATATACACACTTGTAGAGTTCTCTTTCAAGTAGAGAGAAGAAAGTAAAAAAAAAAAAGGTTTGATTTGGACAAAGCAGTTTTGATTTGCTTCATAGACAGGCCCGGCCCTGAGGCCAAGCAACCCAAGCAAAGGCTTGGGGCCTCCAATCCCAAAGGGCCCCCAAAATATATAAGTCCTATGTATGTACAAGTATAAGACCCAATCATATTTAAAAATTGGCTCAATAAACATTCCATTACAAAATAAAAAGCCCAATCTTTTTTTGTTCAAAGTTCAAACACAAAGCCCAATTGATCAAGTGTAAACAAAAAACAAATAACAAAAAAGAAAAAGATTTCATGATCAAACTTGATTAAAAAAAAAGTATATCGAAAACGTATTCAGTTTAATCTTTTTTTGCACTATTTAATGTCAATTGTTATCTCAAATTTTAATTTAAGTCTAATTGTTCTATCTCCTTTGGTTTTAGTTGTTGGTTTGTGCATTTGATTCTTGAATTTTTGAGTTGCGGTTGTTTTTATGATTTTGGAATTGGTTTTTGCTCAATGTTTTATTAATTTTGGGTCGTTACTAAGTGTGCATTTCAAGTATTTGTTCTAATGTCTAGCTTATGGAGTTTGAATCTAAGTTCAAAATTCACTACATATGCTAATGTTACATTCACTATACTTTCAATTTGTCAAAAATATGTGTAAAAAGGCATAACAAAAATAAATAAATCTTCGGGGGCGCTGCCCCCGAACCCCCGATAGGGCCCCATCTTTCAATCTCGCTTTGGGCCCCCAAATTGTCAGGACCGGCCCTGTTCATAGATTAATCATATCTCTTCTTATTTTAGGTCTCATTGAAATATTAATACTCTCTTTCATGGAAGGTGGTGGTTTTGGGTATGTGAATTTACGAAACTACCCTCCTTCAAACCAGCACATTCCTCCATTAACAGCCATAGATAGGTTCTTGTGGGGTGATCAGAACCATTTGACTCAAAACAATTTCAAGAACAAAGGTCTTGAAAATGGCTTTTGTGAATTTTCTTCTAGTGGTGCAATTGGAGGCTCTGGAGGTGCATGGGAAACTCTAGTGGAAGCTAGCTTACCAGA